>OY776674.1:161675826-163097438 GCA_963675555.1 Leptura quadrifasciata | reverse complement strand
TTGTCAGTAGGTACTCCACCAATATTCAGGCAGGCCATCCGTTTCCACACTTTACACAATCAGTATTACTGTCTCCATCAGTTACCATCAATATTGGCCTTACACATTTAATAATACTGTCAGTATTTTCAAGTATTGACAATATTATTGATCGTGTAAGGTCCATATAAGAGTGACCGATTACAATATCATTTTGCACAGTCATTCAGATATCATGAAACTTTTATATTGTTACTTCATATAAGTTACTCTCATTATTTGTCCATTCTCTATCGAATTTAATAAAGCAACCATTTTTCAAAACATTTGTAAGCAAATAAAAGGGAAGTATAAGATATACAAAGTCATTGAGGTGCCACTCTTTTTTGTTGTAAGATAAACATTAATTTTTAGTTCATTTTATGAAATTAATTATTACTCGATTTATTCTGAACCACAAAAATTACACATTATGCAATTGCTAAACAATAAAATTACTTAATTTGCCTGTTAACTTTCCAAAACGTGATTCTTAAAATTATCTGACTGCTGCGACAATCGGACAAGGTCACACACAAGACTGTATATGTAGTTTTTTTAGTCTTTCGTAGCCTAGTAACAGCAGTGGAGTATACAGGGTGAGTTAGGAGGAAAGTGCTAAACTTCGAAGGTGCATATTAGGTACACATAATTTACCCGGATCAGTGGCTCATCAACATCTACGGTTTAAGCGTGAGACCAAGGAGTCCTGGGTTCAAATCCTGAATATGGTGTGGATGTTCAGTCACATTTCTTATCAAGTTGGTGGCAGTAGATTTGACGGGGTTGTGTGAGAGACAACACAGGGTAGGCAGGCATTCATGTACTTCATGGGACAATAGTAAATGTAATCTTGTGCAGTTTCTTGTGTTCTTTGGGTAATTATATATTTTCCTCCATATTTATTATGTTAGATTAATTTTATTACGAGAAACCTGCGGTATTTGAAAATTAATCTCTGTATAGAAACCATTCCTTGGAAGACTTCTTGGTGAGTAGTGAAGAAGTTGAAGCCCACCCCAATTTATTACAAATAAATCCTGGTAATTATGCCACCAGTAAATTCATTACTATTTATTTATCTGAAGGATAAACAAATAAAATTTACCATTTGCGTGATTGTCTAGCTTTGTTAGTGTAGGACCCAAATTTACGTTGTGTATGTGTAGTAACCCTTTATAATTACCCCAGGTTCTTTGATATAAAGTTTGGTATTACCTGTTTCTGTCTGATACTATACCTGAGAAAATTAATCACTCTGTTATTTTAAATACAATGTAAGTTTGGATACACTGTCTATTATTTGAGAAACATAGTTAATGTTTTATGTTATTTATGTGGTGTTTTATTACTCAAGATTGCACTGTATATTGATAGTTGAAGTTTGTTTTCTAATTTATTTGATTGGAATGAAATCATTTATTTAGTTTATTACTTGTGTGATGAAAAAGGTAAAGGTGGAAGAAAATACAATAATTGATGGGAAAAGGTAGTAAAAAAAAACCATTTTATTTTATATAAATTGAAGCGGCAAATAGCCATAGATGAAATCAAAACAATCCAAATATTTGAGACAATTGCCTAAATATTATATAGGAAGGGTTACGTCGCTATAGTAATGACATACTATACATGTTTCAAAGCTGGTTATGCAGTAACAAGTACTAAGTTAATACAATCATAGGCCGTGTTATTTGTAGGTGTAATTAAAGATGCGGCAAATAGCCGATTAAAATGTAATTGGAATTTTGGTGTTAGCAATCGCTCTGATAAAATAATTTTACTGCAAAACAGAGGACAAGAACCATGTCCTGTTCGTGCATTAGAGAATGGAAGTAATAATAAGACACTCATGTAAGAGATCATAGAATGTTGGGGGAAAGCTCCCTTAATTGAATAAACAAACTGCAAATCCCAAATTGTATATGACTGTTCAACAACGTGAACAGAGTGAATCGATGTAAATCAAACAGACAAGACGTCCCGGTTCAGTACTCGACGAAAGGTATACCCCTAAAAATAAAAGCAAGTATACGGGGTGCGGGGACCCCAGTACTGACCGTTGGTCTGAACAGTTTGTAGTCGGCAAGGTAGAAAAGTACTTGAGTGCAAACCCACAACCGCGGTGTTTGTACTAGAGCCAGGGAACTCTTTATTAATTTGATGGGTCATTATTAAACAATCATAGAAAACTAGGCATTCGCAGGTGAGAAATATCTCACAATAGTTTGAATGGAGAATATCCTGTGTAATCCAGGCACACGGCAAGCCTTTGATAGTAAACAACTGAAGTATAATGGAAGCTAAAGTTTCTTGTCATTGCATAAACTCTGAAAATATACAGTTCTAGAATATAAACTTGTTATGGTGCAAACGTAAATCTTCCTAGCAAAATATTCAGTATGTGAAACTTCACCTAAACTTAGGATTGAAATAATAACGGAGCAGCTTGTAATATAATTGTATCCCATTTTCTTGTTAAATAACAAAGCTAATATTTTATAAAAATAATTGAATGAAACTAGCTCGACAATTACTGTGGTGACAGAGCGTTAAGCACTCTGTCAACAAACTTCCAGTGATGACATCACTGCAGGCTCAGCTTGAGTAAAAGACTCGACGAACTAGGTGCGTACTTGGTTAAACAAGACAGACGTCTCCGTCGTAAGTGGCCATCGTACCAAGACTCAGTGTAAATGCTCATAAGCTGTAGGGAAATTTCCCTAAAGTTGATATTAACATAAAAATCTCCGGGTTGATTTTAGTTGTCACAACAACCACTTATCGAAGATGAGAACAAACCCACGACCGCGGTGTTTGAACTAGAGCCAGGGAACTCGTTGTGGTTATAACAACACAATGAAAATAAATCAAGAGATTATGTACTATTTACGTAGTTGACAGCAAACAGCCTTATAAGATTTTACAACTGCGGTGTCTTTAACATTTGGGTCAATCAGAACCCCAGCTGTGCCTGTGATGACTTTATTGTAGTAAGAAACTGCCGGTCACCCGACCATCTGGGGAGCCGACGACTATACGGAGCATCGAATCAAGTGTAATGCAGTAACAGCTGATTTAAAAGTAAAAGTAATGTATTGGGTCCGGTTCCCTCGAAATGCACCTATTTCAGTGAGTCCTCTAGACAAACAAATGCCCGCAGGAATGCAGCCTGTTAGTTATTGCTAAAAACTTGTTGCATAAATATTATTAAAAGCCTGACATAAAATGAATATCTTTGATACCATAGATAAGCCAATTTCCCCTATCTCGCCCCCAAACCAGAATGTAAAGTCAATAACGCAGAGAAGTAAGTAGGTTTGATACTTAGATAGTTATGTTGGTGAAATTGTCGTCGTGTAAATTGCCAAGTTATGTTCTAGCAGCCCCAAATCTTTTAGTAGCCAGATTGGATTTATTCGTAGAATTAATTTATGTCTTTCGAGAACTAAGTGGGCTCGAGTATTTGATCGTCGACAAGCGTCCTGCAATTAGTATCTCTTAGCAAATTCAGAGGGTTCGAAAATCGACGACAAACATCCTCGATGGAATTTGCTACGACTGGAATAAGTATTCTTCCGGGCAAACTGAGAGGGCTCGTAAACGTCGGCAAGCATCCTCTATCAGTTCTGCCGCGAGGTATAGCAACGCCTGGCTTTTATTCTGTTCTTCCAACAACGCGGTTCCAAAATCACAGTGCCAAATCCCCCATATCCTGAACGTGGCTTGTATATTTGACACATGAGACGTGGCTCCGGTATCCTGCTCTATCTTCGTCTTATACGTTTGCTTAAAGTCGCCCTATTCACTTCATATACAACTCTCGACGCTTTACTGGTTTTACTAATGCATTAGTCTTGTTTCTAAAACTGCCAAGTTTTAGATAAGAATTAATAACCCTGTTACAAGCTATTTTAAAGTGGCACTTGACATATGTACAACTTTCTACCCCAGTGAGTTAAAACGTAACGGCGCCCTGAAGTCGGCTATCATTTGGTATTGAGAAAATAATTTCTGTTGTAAAATTAATATTTGCATAAATTTAAGAATGTAATGTTTAAATAATTTCTGGTTAATTGTAGTTATAAAAGCGATATTTCCCTGAATTTAAAACAAATTTAAGACTTATTTTTTAAATAGGGTGGCCCCAGGGGTGGTCCGCTTCAGTAGGCTTTGGCAGCTATTTTATTATCTTACCTCCATTATGTAACGTTGACGGTGAGTTTATTTTAAATGTACAAGCACGTACTTTTAAAAATGTATTTATAGAACTCCGTTATCCATTTTTCAGTTAGTCAGGGTAGAAATGGTCATAAATTTTTTAAAAATGGTATTTCGCCTTATCTTTAATGAGATTTTCTATAAATTAGGAGAAAGAGGAATTTGTAGAATGAGATTAACAACATTTATACTTTAAAAATTAAAGTAATATCAAAGAAATTTAGAGAAGTCCGTGGAAATCTGATGAAGCCTCAGAAAATTCCCAGGAAATCTCCTATGAAAAGGAGGTTTGGTGACTAAATTTAGCCCCTGTTGTCGAACTCTGCCTGGAAGAAAATTACCTGCTATTTTTTCAAAATAATTTACAAGCATTATTAGATGATGTTCCTTTAAATATAATAAATTATTGGCATCGTAGAGCTCCTCTACATACTGCTCATGTGGTTAGGGAGCATTTAAATAGAACTTTTACCGAAAGAAGGATTTGGTCATGGTGGTCCAATTAGTTGTCCAGCAAAGTCCCCAGACTTCTGTTTGTGGAGATAGATGAAAAGTGATAAGTTTGACTACATTTAAAACCGTGAGACGTGAACAAACTCTACGCTCTTTGTTGTGCTCAAAATAATGTATATTTGACAGTTACAGTTTGGGAGGTCATTGACGAAGAAACCGCCACCGTTTTGGTGGTCCTCCTATCTACCTCCTACATATGAACAAATTAGCGTCTTTATGATGATTATTTTGGGGAAGGTGAAATTTAAAACAATTAAAAATGTGGACATTTTATTGATACATAAATCTGGCAGTGATTTCAGATCAAAATACAATTTGATGATTACATTTAAAAATACATTGGAATGTTTGTATAGTTACGAACAAATAAAATAGATACACAAAGTACAAAGCAAAACTTGGGAGTGATCTTGATTTTTCGTATCTACACACTTATTAATAATCACAGAAATATTAAAAACTATTTAAAGATAATTTCTATAAAAATCTAAGAAATTATTTCGTAAAATATAATCCTCATCACGTGAATGGCCAATCTTGCACAAAATCACATTTAAAAACACGCCGAATCTTTTTGAAGAAGGCTTTTTTCCAGAGTTATATATAAGGTATTAAGAATAACAAACAATAAACGTGGACGGGATATTGTTTTGTAAAAAAAATTTGTGACAGCGAGGCAGTTGTTTCTAAATGTGATTATTTGACATGGTATGGGTCCAATTATAGTAGAAAGGAGGGGCCTATAGCAGTTTTTTTACAATAACAAAGATGCACATTTATATTATTGAAAACATTATAATATTACAAAACGTCGGCGACTTTTTATAGATTATATATACAATAACTCTTCTTTGGTACACTCAGTTACAATAAATTCTTAACGATCATATCAAATATAATAAAATATCCCCCTGTAATAGAATAATTAATTTTATTTTCTAATAAATAAATATTTTACATATTTAGAAAACATTTTTGTACATAAGTTCAGCTTTCCTTAAAATAATTAATAGCAAAGTGTAAGTAGGTAGTTTATTTACAGAGATTTACACAACATTGAGAATAAGATCATTATAGGAGAGGTGAAAGGATGGATTTAATGATTGCACATTAGTGACGAAAAAAATCTTCATTTTGGGATTTAAAAGTGGGCATTTATTTTAAAATCAATGCTGTTTGACTAGAAAATTTTGATGGTGGTCCGAAACAGACTAGAAACCATTTCACTTTCTTTCTTAACCCTCTAGTTTTTTTTTAAATTTTTTAGCATATATATTGCACTAAAGATTACTATTTTTACATGAAGATGTACATCGTTATACACATATATCTGTTAAAGTTGTGATAAAGAGCCAGAAATTGAAAATTACCACAATAAAAAATATGCTTTAATATTGATAAACTCTTTGTAATCAGATGTTAGGAGGCAGCGGTAAATTCTAAAGATGACTTTTATGTAAAATATTAATATAAATATACGTGAATCCCAAACAATATAAAAGCAATGATAAAATATTCATACATACTGTGCAATAAATTTTTTTATAAAAATCAAAACATAACTAAAGCTTTTTACAGATAATTGCAGGTTATACAGCTATGAAAAACAATTACTTCCGGTCAGCGAGTAAGTAGTCGTTTACCTATTGGTTAACAATCTTATTATAGGGATAAACGTAAATACTTAATACACATCTATTAAAAATTGTAACTTGCCGTAGAGTTGTTATTGTCGACTGTCCAAGAGCAATGAAGATTGATATAGATGTATCGACTGGCTGTTGCTGTCACATTTGCACCCGTTGTATGTTAAAAATGAAAACACAGTAAGTACGTAGTATTTATAAAACGTCTCTGGGAATAACATATTGCATTACATTTTTGACAATACATTTTTTAATTATCGGAAAGTGCCGTTCACAGACAATATTTCTAATTACTATCCCCAGCAGACCCCTGACAGCTGAGTCAAAAACTCAGCTATTAGGGACGAGGATTATAAACAAATAAAGAAGATAGCTTACTCCTTATACTACAACATTAGCCGTGGATCGAAGATGACAGATTAGTGACATAACCACTGATGCTTGAATTTCAATTCTCCGTAAGAGACCGTGTATATTCTTAAGTTTTTGAGTTTCTTATTTTTGTGGTGCTTTGATTGCTTTTGTGGTTTTTAAACACTGTACTTTATGAAGTAGGATTTTGTGAACTAGAAAACTCAGTATTTTTGTTATTAAAAGCCTAGTGTCATTAATACAAAAATAAATAAATAAAAATAAACCAATCATATTTTTATTGACTTTTTTTGAATTTTTATTATTAAAATTTATTGCGGAAGTTTCCCAAATACTCAATTATACCTCTGAAATGTTTTTATTTATTAATTTTATTGTTATCTGTTAATGACTTAATTTTTTTTTAATAAATACCAAAATATGATTTATTCTTCATTTTCAAAATAAAGTAACGATGAATACTGTGCCACTCGGTATAAATATATAATTGTTCCACTCTGTATATCCAATATCCATATGTAGATAGGCCGTAGTAGGGCAGAATGCTGAGGCAGCAAAATTTTGGGTGAGAGGACCAGAGGCGATGTAGTAAGGTGGTTCTTAATATTTGAGAAAAATGTAAAAGCTTAAAAATTTATTTGATATTTCAATTGGTTTAGTTTTTTTTATATTTAAATTAATGTAACAAGTTCTATTTTAAAACAATAACTGAGTGAACTACATCAGGATATTGGTGAGATCCATCTAATTTAATTGTATTTTCGTTTATCTTGATAAATGTTTCATTTTAATGACGTATTCGAGTGTCTAAATATTCCGTTCTCTTTTTGAAATTTAAAGTAATCGATTTGTTGTTTCTTATATGTAATTTCCTTTCTAAATTTATAATGTTCTGCACGTTCAAGTGATTGTAAATGTTTTATATATTTTCAACGAAATTTAATTTTTATTATTAAATCTTATTTACACTTTTCAAAATGTTTTCCTCTGGAGAATCATATCCCAGAAACCCTCTTGCAGAATTAGGGCTACAGACTAACGCCCCCAAAGTACGTATACCTAGAAAGGGTTAATTTAATTTCCTTGTAGTAAAATAATACTACAGGGTGATGGCAGCAAGAAATGTTACCTTATTTCGTATTGTTATAATTTTCTTCCGCCCATTCAGTGAATGGAGGGGGTGAGCACCACAATACCTATAAATCACAGATTTAAATTTAAAAATGCATATGAAGAGAGTGATGAGGAAAAATATTTAAAAAAGTTATTTATTACAATGCATTTTAAATAATGCGATATCTCAAGAGCACCAGTGGTGACGACATAGTGGTTGGCCTTGAAGGTAACGGATTTCTGTTTATAATCTTTGTATTAGGGATACATACATATATGTATGAACATTTTGACATCATATTTAGGTGCCTCCTGACCCTTGGTATTCATTATTTTAAATTGCGCTTCATAATTTCATTTAATTATATAGTAGAAAATATTGACAAATTTTTTATAAAGACCTGCCTTTAAATGACATTTGTCATTCACTTAAAACAATTTTCATAATTGATTGTTATCTACTTGACTAGAATTGCAAACTAAAATTAACTGACGAATACAATTTTTAAAAAATGATTCCCAACGATTTTCAACACAGACAAATATCACTTAGAAGTTAAAATAATTTTTTATATAGTTATATTCTGAGAAAAAGTCTGAGATAAGTAAAAATTATTTTAATGGTTTTTTTAATATTTAAAATTACCAAGACTTTCACCTCTCCGAATTTATAATACAGAATAGTGTTTATCATACATGATAACATATTCTGTTCTATATGGCATTTCACTAATTAAACATTAAATAATCAATATCATTTACATCACTACTGCTGTTGAAGTAATAATTGTTCCAGTTCGTCCGCTGATCTGAGAAGAAAAGCGGCAGATTCACGATATCCTGTAATAAGTTGCCTCACTGCTGTCATTTCTCCAGCGCTTAACTTGTGATTTAAAAGCGGTTTTTGCTTCATACTTAAGTCTGCGGGACCTAGGATAAAATTAATCATCAAGTTGATATCATTTTCTTTGACTCTGCTTTTGTTCGATGTATTATTTACGATACACATAGCTTATGCTACTTTTTCAGTGTATTCTCAATGATACATGTGTCTGCGCATAACAATACTGGGTGACAACGAGATTAGTCCCGTTTTAATTTCTAGGTGGATTTTAGGAATACAATTTTGAAATTTTGGCATATCATTTGTGATACAAAGAGCCATATTTTGCACATATTAAGTGAAAAGTATCACTTCCGGTCCAACCGGAAGTAGCAATAACATTTGATTTTTAAATATAGCAACCTCTATACAGGGTTACTGGTAATTCGATACATTCCTTTGGAGATGTGATGGGGCATGAGCTAAGGAGTAAATCTAGCCCTAACATACATTATGCAAAACTCAATAGTTTTTGAGATATTTCAATTTTTTTGTTTTTCTCAAAAAAGTAGATCTTAATGTCTTAAAAGTTAATTTCCGAAAAATCTACTTGACATTTTAAATTTTTTTTTTACTGGATTACTTGTCCAATATTATAGATATCCGTTTGGAATGAAAAATGTCCGGAAACATTTCGGTCATGTGAACATTTAAAATAGAAACTTGTAAAATTTTTTTTTTAAATCAATTATGAAATTTACCTATTAGGTTTTTTCAAAAAAATATTAATGTAGCACGCGTACAAATTATTATAAAAACTTCCTTATTTCAATAGCTATCTAACTAGGTAGAAATGTTTAATGTACCCTTGATAGTTCTAATAAAAAATTAGTAAAGATAATGCTGGTGGCGGAATTTATTAAACGACTAATCATTCATTTTCATTTAAGTCAGTGAGTCCTTGACTTTGACATTTGTGTATATTAACTGAAATATTGAGGTATTTTGAGGAAGACTCAACTATTTCAACTAATAAAGTCGCAAGACTAACCGGAGCGTCACAATGGAAAGTTTGGTCTACGATACGTAGAGTTGGATGTCATCCTTACCACTATACCCCTGTCCAAGGCTTGGAGGAAGATGATCCTGGAAGGAGAGTGGAATTCTGCCGCTTTATGTTAAATTCAGATGCAGAAAGTGCAAATTTTTTAACAAGTGTTTTATGGATGGGCGAGTCGAAATTTAATCGCGAGGGTATAACAAATTTCCACAACCTACATTATTGGGTAGAGGAAAATCCCAAGTTAACACGTGAAACTAGTTTCCAAATGAAGTTTTCTATTAATGTGTGGATGGGAGTCATTGGCCACTATTGAATAGGGCCACACTTTCTACCTCAAAATTTAAATGGGGAAATCTATGATAATTTTTTAAGAAATGGTCTGGCGGTGATTTTAGAAGATGTTCCTGTCGCCGTCAGACAGCGAATGATGTTTCAGAACGACGGTTGTCCAGCACATTATCGGCTGACAGTACGACAGTTCGTCACCTTGGTCGTTAAGTGTTCCACCTCCATTTATCATAAGTGCGGAAAAATGCGATCAAAGTTGGAACTACTAGAAAATCACGTCTTTATAGTTATGTATATATGCATACAAGTTTTGATAACTAGAAACTACATTATTATACATTTTTGCGGCTAAATATTTTACTAGATTCTAAACGTATATTCAGAAATTCCATAAATATATTTTGGAGGTGGACCAAAAGAGTAAAATTCTACAAAAAACTTGAAATAGCTCTGGATATGTCTCAATTGTTGAGGTAAAAATGCATTCGGTTGGATGTTTTTGACTTGAAATAATACTAAAACTCGGGTAAAATCAATAATTTTATTGAAGAAAAAAACTATAATAATTCGTACAAAAATGTTTTTAAGTAATACTCAGTTTTTTCGTTCCTTTAGTTTTTTTTATACGCTTCGGTGTTTCATCCACATCATCCGTTCTTTTATTTTCTTTTTTCTCCCTGACTTTATTTTGTTTCAGAAGTGAACTGAAAAACTCTAAATCGGCCCCATCCATATAAACCATTAACGATTTTAAATGTTCGGCTTTGTCTTCTGAAATACCCTCATTTACAGGTAATTTTGTAATACCAGAAGTAAAATTTGAGATTGTAAAATTTGTTTTATTATTATTTTTTCCAACCCTTTATGGTATTTTTTTTAGTATTGATGTCTTCTGAAAATCATCGCTAAACAAAAT
Organism: Leptura quadrifasciata; assembly: GCA_963675555.1. Taxonomy (NCBI): domain Eukaryota; kingdom Metazoa; phylum Arthropoda; class Insecta; order Coleoptera; family Cerambycidae; genus Leptura; species Leptura quadrifasciata. Next base: position 163,086,465 of record OY776674.1, on the reverse strand, counting down.
TTTGTATTCTAAGATATAAGGGGAATCCTTTTTATACAAAATATATTTTAAGCGGGCAAAGGGGATAGCCACGTAATGAAACTGTAGAGACTTGTCCTGGTAATTCAGAAAGTCATTGTGACACATCTGCAATACCCTTAACTTTGTTTTGTAATATTGTGGCATACTGAGCTGTACTCATAATACTGTTCTTATTTTGAGGCACGCAGCTGTCAGACCATATGATAATATTTTTTAAGTTAGGTAAGTCCTCTACTATTTTTGTTAAAATTTTTATTAAGGCACTTGCCAAATGATTTCCTGCTCTGCCACACAAGTATTCATGCCCAATACTACAATATGTGACTCCATTTTTATTGCAATATGCGGTCAGATTGTAGCAGCTCAATTTTTTTTTGTAAAATGCTTTACCAACGTTGCATTTAGGTAATGAGAACACATTTTCTAGATCAAAAGTTATAACTGCTTCGTATTCAGAGTTTTTCTTTCTGTCAGTGGCCTTTTCTTCTCTTCCCTGAACTTTTTTTAACAAATGTGCGTCATAATCTTTTTGTTGTTCTTCTGATGGATTCTCTATTACTTTAAATTCCGCACACTTATCGCAAAGATCTTTCTTCGGTTGATGAAAACTCAAATTATATTCACAATTAAATATTTTTGAGTACATAGAAAACTTCACTGGTTGTTGATCTTTTTGAAGAAACTCTAAGTAGAATTGGTACATTTTTGAAATGCTAAGTGAGGCATCGAGATATTTTTTCTTTGTATTTGCTCTACAATAATGTGATTCCATTATTGGAAATGATTCTATGTGCTGTTTTACTAAAATTTTCGCTTCATTGTTGATACCTTTTTTCTGACGAGTTCCCTTTAGTGGCGACCGTGGTGTGTTTGTTTCAGAATTTTGTACGTTTTCAAAAAAATAATAAATTCTTCTCTTACTTATATTCAGGGTGGTCAAAAAGTACTCACTACAAACTTGTACTTCATCTTCGTTCACAAAAAACTTATATTGGAAACTATATTTTTTTATAATCTTGTCACTTTTACCTCGACGTCTTTTAACATTGTATCTATTAACATGCTTGCTGTAAAAAGTAAACTTTTAGAATCTGATAGTCTCCAAAACTGCTCAAAAATACTATTTCTTTGTTCTTTCGTGATTTTGGTTTCGCATTTGAAGGGACATTTGTGAAGGCAGGCGCCAGAAATTTTTCTTTCTAGATGTTCCTTATTCTTTCTATCAATATATGACTTGCCCATTTCTCGGTTTTTTTTCCTAATATTATCTTTCCAGTTAGTCGGATTTTTTGACCGTTTTCGAGTTAATCTAAAGAGAAAATACGAAATTTAAAAAATTAAAAATGATATCACCGTAGTTAAATTTTACTTTTTTTTATTTGTTGTGTAGGTGGGATCTTCTTTTAATATATTTTCTTGATCAACATCATTTCTATCTTGATCCCGTCCTAGGTTTCCATTATCAATGAGAATACTATTTTGAGTGATATCATTTGATTGGGAAATTATTACTTCAGTGCTTGTCACCCCACTACAACTACTGTTATTACGCTTTACATCACTAGACTGCAATTCATTCTGTTCCACATCAACGACAACTAAAACAAGATTTACATTTTTTTTAAATTGATTGACCCAAGTGCAAATAAACAATTTTTGTAAAACAAGTTACCTGTTTCCCTCAAATCAGAATACTCTCTATCAGGAAGAATTACAATTTCCATATCCTCTATGTTAAAATTTGAATGTTCTAAGGAATCGTCACAAAAAATATGACTAAGTGCACTAAAAATTAATAATGTTAATTAGTACCCATCCGATTCGTCTTAAAAAGAACAGAATATGTTGCTATTTATAACACTTACAATTTTATCTCAATTTTAACAAAAAGATCATAAAAATTTTAAAAAGTGTGCACTGTCAACTGATCCATTTTGTTAGTAGACCTCGCGAATATTTAAAATATTGGGTCGTATTCTCACCTCCTTACTAAAGTCGTCTCAGCTATCTAAATAGTTTAAAAGAGAGATGCACTTGATAAAGTTAGAAAAGGATGAAAGCTTATAGCATATAGCTTTAATCATGAGGTGAAAATATGGCCCATTGTGTTTAAAAACCAAACAGGTTTTCCATAAACAAAGCTTTTATTTTAAATTCGGATGTGTTTTACGTGATGACAAACATATTAGGTATTTTATTATCAAAAAAGATAATAATTTACGCACCCAGTAAACTTGTCTTCTTATTTACATGAACTTTTTTTACAATAATAATTAAAGTGTCTTAAGGAAAACTGGTACTTACTTTGTTGCCTCATCATCTAATGATGGTGCAGGTGAGGTTTCATAACCAGACATGATAACTCACGTTATTTGGAAACAAAATATAATTTTACTGGAGCAACAATAACTTTACTACACTGCGTTTTACCACACACTAAAATTACGCGGGAAATGCAAAGATTATAATCTCCAGTCTGTAACGATCATAAATCTCAGTTCCCTGATTGGTTAAAAAATATAATCTCCAGTCACATACATAAATCTCAGCTCCCTGATTGGTTAAATGGAGGTGGGACAAATAAAACTTGAATTTATTCGCATGAATATGGAACAAATAATGTCAAACTGGAGATGGACCAAATGCATTAAATAAATAAAAACATTATTCAAGATCTAGTGGTACATAGCACGAATTTTAATGGTAGTGGAACAATGAGTTTATTATAAAGATATGGGGAGGTGTAACATTTGCATATTTTAATGGATATGGATCAATCGGATTTTCAATTCTCTCTATTTTAGTGACTATGTTACAAACTGAAATAATTTTACGGACATGGCACAATTTACGATATAACAATTTTTGTTGAAAATTTGGATGTCACAATGCGTATTAAATAATGCACATGGAACAAAACGGATTCCAAAAACACAGGGTATTTTGGAGATGGCACAAAATTATCGAAAAAAAAACTCATTTGTAATTAAAAAAGTTTATATATTTTTTGTTAAAATGAAAAAAGGGTTTATGAATAATAGGAAAATACTTTTAACTCAAAACCGCCAAAAATGGAGGTGGAACACTTAACGACCAAGGTGACGAGTTACTTGATCAACGTTTCCCTAACCATTGGATTGGAAGAGCGGGCCCAATACCTTGGCCAGCGCTGACTTAACACCCCTTGATTATTACGTATGGGGTCATATGAAGGAGATAGTCTATGCCACACCAGTCAATACTATAGAAAACCTTAGACAAAGGATAGTCGATGCTGCCCAACACATAAGGCATAATCTGACAACCAGAGTAACAAGGACGGAAATAAGAAGACGCTGCCGTGTCTGTATACGGAATAGGGGCTCCCGTTTTGTGCAAGACATATAAAAAATAAAGTACAACTTTGAAATTAATGAAGAATTAAACTCTACTTTTAAAATGTTTTTTACTGTTTATCTAAAAATAAAATTCGTACTACTTGTGTTATTTTTACTAGTATTTTCTTAGAACTATTAAGGGTACATTGAACATTTGTACCTTGTTAGATAGCTATTGAAATAAGGCAGTTTTTATAATAATTTATACGCGTGTTACGTTAATATTTTTTTGAAAAAACCTAATAGGTAAATTTCATAGCTGATTTAAAAAAAAATTTTTTAAAAGTTTTTATTTCAGATGTTCACATGATCGAAATGTTTCCAGATATTTTTCATTCCAAACGGATATCTATAATATTGGACAAGTAATCCAGTAAAAAAAAATTTAAAAATGTCAAGTAGATTTTTCGGAAATTAGCTTTTAAGACATTAAGACCTACTTTTTTGAGAAAAACAAAAAAATTAAAATATCTCAAAAACTATTGAGTTTTGCATAATATATGTTAGGGCTAAATTTACTTCTTAGATCATGCCCCATCACATTTCCAAAGGAATGTATCGAATTACCAGTAACCCTGTATATATATATATATATATATAATATATTTCATGTTGAATCTATATATGATTTCTAATATAGCAACCTCTATATATATATATATTACATATGATTTGCAGGAAACAACTACTCAGCGGGCAAATACCCCGACCTGCATTGAATTATACCTTACAAATCATGAAAGATTGGTAGCCAATGTCATTTGTCAATTCCCCGACCAGACATGGACCGGTTTCGAACTTATTAGTTCTCATCAGTATGCCATAGGTCGTGGAACAGACAAATGACAGTGGCCAACCTGCTAGTCTTATACAGACTAATGTAAATGGTATAGTGGTGAGAGGTAAGTTAGTCCTCTCATGTGGTCTAATGCTACTATACACCAGACATTATAGATGTCTCCATGGTATATAGCGACTTGCCAATACATACAAATTTGAATGGAACTAATTTCGTTGTCACCCGGTATATCAAATCGATAAAGTAAGTACAAACCATTTGTAAGGAGACCGCCTGTCGCAAAAGGCGTCGCTCCGGGGAAAAGTGGATAAGGTCCCGTTCTCTGGAAAGCTTGTGTGAAGTTTGGCCGGTACATAGCTGTAGGGGCTGACCCTGCCGTACTCGATATACCAATACCATTCATACCTGTACTCCCTAACACCCCCGTATTTGAGACACTGAAACAATACATGTTAAGTCCATGAAACAAAATGTTTTTAACTAATACTGCAAATTCGAAAAATAATATCAGCGTTTATTTACCTAAGTGAGGATGGTTTTAAATCTGGAGTAACTGATAAGACTTTCGTCACAGAATTGGGGGTACTTGAAGGGGTTGTTGATGAAGGAAAAACGTTCGAAACTGCATCGCTCTCTAACTTAATCGGCGTACTGCTAGAGAAATCTAAGCCTCTGTTTATAGCTGCTGTCGTATCCGTAGGCTGAAAAGAAGAAAATAAAATTGGATAAGAAATACATTAGTAGTTTATTTAAACTTGAGCAACACATTTCAAAATTTAAGATTATGTTGTGAGGGATTTTTTGCCATTTATTATAGGTTTTCATTGAATAATCTACATTTAATTTACTTCATAAAGATAATTGTAGAGTAGAGTATCATAAAAAAAATAAGCATCATCCAGTCTAGTTTTGAAAACAGTCATTAACAGTTTCTTGGTGCCTTGTTGATAAAATTTTATACTTATTTTATAATGTTTTTGACAATTGATTGATAAAGTAAACCTTCAACTGTCATTTAATGGTAAATTTATTTACTTATTTATTCAAAATAGACATGCCGTATTAGTAGAGGAAATTAATGCAAAAAGGGTATAAGTTTAGGGTTATTAGTGCACTGCACTGGCACATTGACAGCACATCTCATAAGTCCACGTTGATTACTGAGAAACGATTTACGAGTTTTTTTATGCTAGTAGGCCTGTCCGTTTTATTATCTTTAAACCAGTGTTGCAGTCGTAGATTGTTCATTCAGGCTGATTACATTGCCAGTCTCGGACTTGCCTGCATAGTTTCAACTACCATTTGAATCTCGATAGCATTGCTAAATATATAGGACAAAATATCAAGTTCAGTGCGTACGATCCTGTGCTTTAACACTGACCAGTTTCAATTGTGCTCGTATAAAGTATACAGCACTTCAAGTGAACCAATTGCCTACATAAGTCTACAAAACATTTACTTACATTCTATACTTTGTTGCTATGTACATGTGGATATTTTCTTTACCTGTGAAATATTCTCATTCATCTTTTATATAGTATATCCTATATGACGTAATATATTTATTGAATTCTCACAAAACAATTTGTAAAGAATTTATTACGACAGTTTGTATTTTTGGTTATGTATACAAACTGCAAATTTCAAGGTAAATCTGCGGTGTGCAACTAATGTCAACCTATTATTGAGTAAAGATTAAAGATTCCTTTTATCGATTGTATACCTGTCACTGTTTTAATTATGAGTAAGGAAACCCACAGGTTGTGCGCTTAATTCGCCCATCAACAGATGGCGATACCTGTATAATATGACAGCTTTCACTTTAGTAAAACTTTATTTTTCAAGTTTGTATATTGGTACTGTATTTCAGATTGTAGTATAAAAAAGTTTACCTTATTGGTTAAAATCACCAAGACATCATTTGCCTGCCGATTTTGATCTGATTTACACTTTCAAACATTCTGTGAAATCCCTAGTAATTTATATTACAATCAAATCCGCATTGCGTTTATTTAACACAACCAGGTAAATTTTGTTTATTAGTAATTTAAATTTCAATAATTTTCAATTTTTTTCCTTAATGTAATTTCAATTTTTTTAAATACATTAAATTCAAATCTTTTCAATTCAATAAGTAATTAAAATATACTACATGTGACCACATAGTTATAAAATATTCTTTTCTTTTTCATTTTTGGCAATTTATAGTTAGCGAATCAGCTTCTAAATTTATATTCAGTTTTAAATTTATATTAATGCAGTTAAATTTTAAATATACGTTAATTCTGCTTCTATATTTATTCTACGTTAAATTTATATTAATTATATAGTTTTAAATCTATATTCAGTCTATTTTACGTATTAAGCAGATTTATTTAGCAGTCTTTTGCCATTTACGTTTAATTTTATGTAATTTCACACTTACTTTTGCGATTATTATTTTGTCTAAGCCGCATGGTTGGATATATTTCTATGTCTTTGTTAAGGCATTTAAGGCTTCTATTTCATATCATTTCTACAATATTCACACATAATACTTTGAAAAACGCAGTCTTGCAAGAATAAATTGCCAAAGATATTTAGATTCGATGGACCAGAGACAATTGGAGCCTGAATTGCAGTTCTAGGGCTTTCCACCTTCAACCATACTTAGTCTGTAAATCTAGGAGATTGGTATAATTTTCACTATTAATTTTTTTTGTATTAATTATTCTTTGTTCGCTAATACTATTTTATAAACATAAAATTTCATCTAAATTTATATTTCGAACAACTTCGCATTATAAAATTTATTTATTTATGTAATATCATTCATTTTATACAATTTCTTTATTTCCTTTACCAATAATTTCAGTCTCATCTAAAGGCGACTGGTTTTACGAGAAAAAGAGACAACTCAACTAAGGATCAACTATAGATGGTGCCCAAATAATATCAATTATTCATTGTCTCCTTTTCTCGAACAAAATAAAAATTTGTGTTTTATGTTATAATTCAAAGAGGGTAAGTTTCACATCTCTTACAAGTACTCCGAATCTACGACTCTTTGCTCCGCCTTAAACCAGCTAGTCGTCCGCATATGTTGCCTCAATTCTTTCCCAAAAATATATAATCAGGGAAAGGAGGTAACAGTGCGCCTGACCCTTTCTTTTGCAAAAATTGCGATAAAAACTTTTTAATTTTTTTTTATTAGAGTTTGATAATATTGGGCTAATAAAGTTGAATTAACAAAAAAAATAACCCTAAACGTTTGAACCCTTTACTGGGGGTAAAGATCCCAAAAAATACGTTTTTTTCTAAATTATTACTGCAAACTGATGGGGGAAAAATATGGAAATATTACTAATAGTAGTAGAGCTAAACAGGTCCTGGGCCACCAAGTAGAGGAACAACACCGGTTACAATGAAGTCATGAAATGGGTGACATGTATCCATCAGGATGTAAGACAGATTTTTAAACAGCTCTGAATTACAAGTTACAAGCCTGGCGTGTTAAGTGTAATAATTGCATATTACCATCAAAACGCTAATGCTTCTATTATACGCAAATAACGCAAATATATTTATAAAATTTTGATTGAAAGTTTCATGTGGTCATTTTATACACTGTTATTAAAACATATCCCTTAAGTTAATAGTACCCCTTTCATTTAAGTTTTTATAAAATTATTTAAGGCTAGCAATGAGAAAAATCTAAAATACTATTTTATTTTTAGCTCGAAAAAGACACGGAAAACTACATGTATTATACATTAATGGACAATATTCATATAAAAATGAGACATGATGTTGTGCCACACATTTTTGAATGTCAAAAAATCCATTATCATTAATAAATCCACTTCTGGAAGATTCGAAGAGTCTGATTTATTAAAGTTCGCTTCGCATAGTTTTTAATCACGACAAACAACAATAAAAGATACATTATCCAATTTAATCCATAGAACACTGAGAAAGACTCGACATTCTCAAGCGGAACGCATGACCGTTGATGTGTTACGCGACCGTTTCGTTTACTATTGTCTGACGTCATGGTGTTAGTTGCACCGCGCTTGAAATACGCCCTTTGAAAGTCGTATATTTCGAGAACCACTTATCGGATTCATCTGAAATTTTCAATATCGTCTAATTTTAAGTAATACTTTATCCACAAGAAGTAACAACTACTAAATGAAACTCATTAAATGGGCCCATTGGGGGTGTAAAATAGGGGCTGCAACCCCCTGGGGTGAGTGCACTAATTTTCAAAGGTATACATTTTTCATCACTATTCACTATTCTACCTACACATTAGTTAAGCTAAATTTGTCTCCTCATTAAATTGCAATTTTCTGAGGAATTTTTCTCATTTAAAAAGTAAAATTTAAGTGAAATATATAATAAGTGCTTCTGAATATGATTACATAGTTAATCTCTACAATAAACAGTTAATTACATAAATATCTTAAATAAACTTCTTATAAATAAATTATTTCAAGGGAAAAAAGTGTATGGTAAAAAGTTACTTCTTATCAAGTAAATACTTTTTAGTAAAAAATGTGTGTGCAAAAAAAATCATAACAATGAGTTGTTTACAATGTAAAAACAGTACCGCTAACTCAAAATCCCTACATGCATGTGACTTGTGCCAAAAAGGACTATGTAATGAATGTTCATCATTATCATCTACCGAAGACCGATGTATGAATTGACCAAAAGAAAACTGAAATTTTTCTGTTCAGAATGACAAAAATAGACCAAATAAAATAAATACACATAGTAACTCTCAAAGTGATAGAAACAAATCGATAAAAAACAAAAGAAGAAACAACAACATATAAAGTTCTTGACCAACCTATATCTACTGAGAATGGCAGAGATACTGGAAATAAGAGCCCTGAGGTTCCTACTTATAGGGATATTCTAAATAAACAAAGACATAAAATGCAAGACATAATAAATCTGGATATGGATAACTTAAGAAAAATAGAAGAAAAACAAAAAAGCATTATGGAGGAATTAATAAACCTAGAAAATGACAAAATTAGTACAAAAATTAATGAGGGAAACCTGAAATCTCCTGAGGTAAAAATTAGGAAAAGGCGGTCCACCATCAACATCGGTAATGATGTTGGAGATGGTGCATTTCATAGTAAAAATGAAAATGGCAGGAAGATTTGGTTATTTATAACAAGAGTCCCTGATGATGTAACAGATGAAAGTGTTAAGCATTATATTGAAACTCATACTGAGACCAAGGACGTCCAAGTTAAGAAATTGCCGACTCACAACTTAAAGTCTGACAACCAATCTTTTATGATAGGTGTCCCACCTCATTTACAGAATACTATTTATCAATCAAAATTTTGGCCCAGAAAGATAGTGTTTGACCGATTTAACTTCAAACGTGGTAGATGTTTCCTTGATTCCTACTCGCACACTAACACCAAAAATAATCCAGATGTTCAAGCTGACTCTTTTTTAACCCCGACAATGTATGCTGCCATCCAATCCCCCAGCAGCCCATTACAGAAACATGAAGGATAATGAGGATTTTGTAAAAATGTCTAATATAAATGTATTAAATAAGTCTAAAAAGGTGACAAATATATCTAGAAATAATCAAATGAACAGTCCAAGTACGAGTACTGTCTACAATTTATCCAACCAAAAGCAGCCCCTTAGTATTTTGCATATAAACGTTCAATGCCTGAGAAATAAAATTCTTGAAATAGAAATGCTCCTTAAAGACAATAAATTCAGTTTTGTTTGTTTTAATGAATACTGGCTAAAATCAAATAAAATAGCTCTACTAAACTTAAATGGTTTCTCGGCCATCTCTAGTTTTTGCCGAACTATACATATACATGGTGGGGTAAGTATATTTGCTGATAACCGTCTAAACTGTACACCTTTGAATATAAACGTCAACAATCTATGTGATGAAATAAACTGTGAAATCTCTGGCATGCTATACCAGAATGCCCAAATAATAACCATGTATAGGTCTCTCCAGGGTGATTTCAACATATTTATTGAAAAAATATCTACTCTTTTGGATAGACTCAATATAGAAAATCCTATTATAATAACAGGTGATTTTAATGTGAAATTTAACACCAATGATTTAGGTACATTGAAGCTAATCAACCTGTTTGAATCATATGGCGTAATACAAACCATCAAAGAAAACATTCGTTTTAATTCGTGCCTTGATAATAATTTACGAACCTCAACACACAATCTTTTTCAACAACAGTTTTAAATACCCACCTGTCAGATCATCTAGGGATATCTTTTCGCTTTCATGCTGAACTTAAAAATTATAAGAGTAATGCACGTATAAACTATAGGCCCATAACTAAAATCGGGCTATTTCAAATACATAATTACGTCGAAGGATTAAATTGGCATTTCATTGATGATTCTAGAATCGATTTAGATAACAAATTTCAAATATTTATCGACAAAATTACCAAGGCAATTGAAATCTGCTGCCATTTAAAGTCTAAATCCATAACAGCTTTAAAAGTGATTATAAAGATCACTGGTTTAATGATGAACTGAAAAAAATGAGAGAGACATTACAACTGTTATTTGAACTAAACCAAAGAAATATTAAATTAGTGTCAAATACCGAATTAAAAAACTTTAAAACAAGATATCGCCAAGAAATTTATAATGCAAAACGTAACATGAATGATGATTACATTAAAAACTAAAAAAATCTGCTGTCAGCTATGTGGAATATAATCAAAAACAATAGTCCAATGACAAATCGTCCCGACAATGTAAATATACATGCCAATGATTTTAGTGACTTTTTTGTGAATATCTCAGAAAATATTAAAAAGGACCTCGCTAAAACTGACATAAATCCGTTGAATTATATGAATGAGATAAATCTATTAAACAATTTCACTTTTAAAGAAGTGACATATAATGAAGTTAGAGGTATAATCAGTAAATTAAAAAACACTAAAAGTAAAGACCCTTATAATTTCACAGTTAAAATCATTAAAAGTTTAATAAACCTCATTCTGATCCCTCTAACAAAACGAATAAATTTGTGCATAAGAAATAGTTGCTTTCCTCAATGTTTGAAGATTGCAAAAGTAATTCCAGTTTTTAAGAAAGGATCTAGTGATGATCCAACGAACTATAGACCTATTTCACTTGTTCCGCTATTCGCAAAAATGTTTAAATGTGTTTTAAAAAATCAGATAAATATATATTTTGAAGTAAATGCAATGTTCAGCCCAAGTCAGTATGGCTTTAGAACCAATCTGTCTACATCTCTAGCTATAAACAGTCTCACCCAAAATGTCCTAGATGCATTCGAAAACAAATGTTACACTCAGGCTTCTTTTTTAGACCTAACAAAAGCCTTTGACTGTATGTTCCACCACATTTTATTAAAGAAACTGACTGTATATAATTTCGATAAAAATAGTATTGAGCTAATAAAATCTTACCTCACAGAAAGATATCAATATGTATATTATAACCAAAACCAGTCAACTCAACAAATTTGTAAACATGGTGTACCTCAAGACTCTGTGTTGGGTCCAATACTCTTTCTAATTTACATAAACGATCTGCCAAATTTCAACTCAGACGTTTCTTCCATATTATTTGCTGACGACACCACAGTTATCAATCAAGACAAATCATTACCTCAAATACATATTAAGGTAGCCGACATACAGTCAAAGATAACTACTTGGTTTCTTTCAAATTCATTGCTTGTTAATGACGACAAAACTCAATCCTTACTTTTCACTCTCCGCAATGAGCACGAACATAAAAAATCTGATCCTGTTAAATTCATAGGCGTCTACTTAGATTCCAAACTGACTTGGAACATATTATATATCTTTCAAATAAACTCTCTAAAAGTATCTTTCTCCTTCGACGTTTATCCAAAACAGTGTCACAAAAAACTTTAATAACTGCCTACTATGGATGTTTTCATTCTAAAATGAGTTATATAATCATAAACTGGGGTCACTCAGCTCATGCTTATAAGATATTTGCAATTCAAAGAAAATGCTAGAATAATTGCACAGATTGGCTACAGGGATTTCATAAAATTAGGTATACTTACTTTCCCATGTGTGTTCATTATGGAATGCCTTTTGTATATAAAAAAGCAAGAATTCCAATACACAAAACACAAAGAAGTACATGATTATTCAACCAGAAATAATGATAAAATTCCACCTAATTTCTCTAGACTGGTAAAAACTAGAGATGGCCGTAGTTACTATGGAATAAAACTCTTTAATGTCCTGCCAGATCTAGTAAAAAATCTAAATTTAATCTCTTTCAAACAAAACTTAAAGCAATATTTAAAAAATAAAGTCTTTTACAGTCTTGATGAGTTTCTTAGAAACAATTTTGTTGATCGGGCTGCTTTATCTAGATCGATTTAGCCATGTAGTTTTATAGTATTGTGTTATTAATTGTTCGTTACTTTTTCTCCACTGGATTTTTATTAACTTTTACTACTTTAATATGTCAATTTTTAATGTTTTTTATTTACCATTTTTAACTTGTATACCTTATTGTATGACTTGTGTAAATGCTTTGTGCATGTTGACACCAATAAATGATTATTATTATTATGTTGCCGAAACTTAACATAATACAAAAGGTTTCAAGTCTCAAGTCTTTACACTGAAGTAGTAACGATTAAGACCTAAATGCATTAATTTCCTCTACTGTATTGTTTTTATTTAGATATCAAGTGACAATAGTGCTTCATAGAGAAAGAGTTAATATATAAGCAAATTTAAAATTTACCTGTACTCCAGGTAAAACAGGCATTGGCTGACTAACAGGCTCGAGTCCCAGTCTCATTCGTTTTGCATTGTGGCTCTCATTCTCACATGCTGATGCTAATATTTGTTCTGCTTGTACTGAAGTTAGATGAGCTGGTGTTGGTCTTGTCTAGAGGACAAAAAAGCATATGAACGATACTTCTGATAAATTTTATTTTTCGTTATATAATTAAATCGTTTACGAGAAATATTTTTAATTTCTTAACATGTTAACTGTCGGGCAAAATATTTTAGATTAGTTATTACCAAGAATGGTAACTCACACAAAAATAATTATCATTATTACAACTACTGCAGGTGCACGATGGCCTGTTTATCCGGTTGCGACTTTTATTTATAATCACATTTTGAGAGAGCAGAATATCGTAAAGCATGCTACGATTAACTATTAACTAATTGCTCATGAAATTGATTTAGTTATACATATTTACTTACCGCATCCCACGAAGAATTCGGATCCCTCGCACGTTTATTCCTTCGACAGGATTTAAGATATGTTCGAATCCGCTTTCTCGCCCTTTCAGCAAATTCCGGAAACTGCCTCGTACACGAGTCGATTATTGCCTGTATCTTTTCTTTGGGCTGTTTACTAATAGGAACCATCCGATCCAGATTTTCGTCAACAAATAGCCGTACGAACATCTAAAGAAACAAAGTAAACAATTAAATAAGGTTCTTAAAGTATATTTTACACAAATTATGCTAAGTTTCAGTAGTATTGGTAACTTTATCATGAATTAAATAATTTTATAGATATCCAGTTTCCTATATTTTTTCATTATTTATTTAACGTAGGCTTGTCAACAAACGTCATTCATTTTGAATCTAGAAAAAGTTCTCGAATCACCGATAATTCTCAAATAACCCAAATCCACCAATAACATCACTCAAACATTCAAACCAATCATTCTACAGCTCAAACATTATCAAATAACGTCCTAAAAATACCGCCCCCACAGGAGCTTAAAATACATCAAAACTACTTTCCATAGCCACAGTCAAAATATTATATTTTTTTTATAAATTATCTTTCCTTCCGATTCCGCCAGTCATTCGATTTAGCGCCTTAGATATCAAAATACAATTAATCTCCATCCACAATGTTCCAATAGAGTACCGGTACTTTCGTTCCCCATTGTCATCAAAACTTACTTCCATTTCGTTCATCGCGGACCTATCGGAATATTCTCATATATCAACTTTACGTGCAGAACCTTCGAGACGACTTTACGGGGCCGTTTCAAAATTAATTAATTTATTCAGACAATTATCGTCAATAACTTCAAAAATCAAATCGATTCAAACTTCGTTCATTTATCAAACAATCCCTCATTTTAAGGCCGAAGCAGTCATATAATTTTCATTTCAAAATTTTCACATTTTCTGATGAAATATTGCGCAATGTTGCGCAATCGAGCCGAGCTGAATGTCGGGGGACCTTTTCCAGACCTGCGTGAGCTTAAGTCCCTGACGAAACATATATAAAAGGCCGAGCTCAGCGCGCTCAAAGAAGTTCAAAAAAAAGAATTCACTTCGATACGTGCGCCGCGAACGTTATCTCTATAACCGGGCCACTGCAACTGCTTCCTTGGCTGTACCAAGTAAAAAAGCTCTAAACCATTTTTGCCATCACGCATTTAACAAAAAGTGAAGTTCGAACAGTCTACCGCGCTCGTTCAACGTATCAACTTCTGACCCTAGCGACTTGATATATCATTACTTAGTCCGCCGCGATCATTTAACCACGACATCATAACAAGTAACGCGTCTTAGCTACAAACAAGTGCTTGCTAAAATCCAATTGTAAACTAAATAAACAAAATAAATCGTTTTTCCGTTTTGTAAATATTTCAAATAGTGTTAATATACTAGCTTTTGGAAAAAGTGACTTTCATTTCATTGGCACTTGCCTACAACTAAGGGCACCTACCCTAACAGAGATTCCTTCTCTGAGTATTTTATAAAGAATTCGCACCATCAAGCTAGGCACACCTTCCCTAGCAGTTCTAACTTCCTTGAATATAAAGTAGGCATCATTAGGGACTCTTGCCCTGTCCAAAATTTAAAAACAATATCTAAAAACTAAGTGACTACGCCGAAGCTGGGAACAAACAAATTCTATCTACACAAAACAAATCCCTGGTCTCTCTCACGAACCGGATCCAAAGGGATAACGCCCGGAGATACAACGCAGCTTGACACTGGTGCTTCTGCAAACCCCTGGAGTCGGTACTGGCGCCCACATACCTATCTAAGACATTCGTACCGAGTTCCTGACGACGTCCGCCATAAGGGCAAAATCTACATAAACCCACCGCCAGTCTTGTTTACTTCCACAATTCAGGCCAATCGCTGATACCAAGAGACGAGCTATCATTTACCTGAAAATGTTGCCAAACCTCTCCTCTATCGAACAGTAGGGATTTTTATTTACTGATGTTTTTTGACTTTCTCTATCAAGTACGTACAAGATTGAACTTGCAATAAATAGGTGAATTAAATTTAAAAAGTCTAAGTAAATAACTTAAATATCCAAGTTTCTAATAACAGCGTGAAAAATAAATCCCCAGTTAAAATAAATTAATTCATGATTTTACAGACAGCTCAGTGCCCAGTTAAACAAGAAATAATTCACAAATAATAATTTCTGATATCTTATAGCAGAAAATAAATGCAGTTGTAAATATTGAATTGCTATAGGACTTGTTCTCAAATTTGTTAATTCAAAACTGCTAAATTTCATGAACTAAGTTGGTTAAAAGTCAAAGAGAGAAGAGATTTTCATATTTGCTACTTAATTCATAAAATCATTAAAAATGGAGATCCTCGTTACTTGCTCAGATAAATCAAGTTTAGGGCAGATGCACATAGTGTTAATGTTAGACATAAATATTTATTGACAATACCTGCACATAAAATTGCACGTTTCACTGTTCATTGTCGTATTATGTTGCGAGGTATTATAACAAAATTCCGTCTGCTTTAAAGGATTTGTATTAACTTTAAGAAAACATTAAAACTGCTGCTGCTTGAAGGTCTGCAATATTATATACGGTTCCGATTCGTTTGCTTAATTATCAATTCTTAATCCTTTCTCTAGTTGTAAATTCTTGTTTAAATTCTTCTTGTTTTTTTTATATACAGGGTGATTCTTTTAAGGCGGCCATTAGAGTATTTCCCACTTGTAGATGAGATAGACATTTGAGATTTGGTACCCTACAATAGTCGATCATTGCGAGTCCGAAAATAATAATTTCAAAATAGCGGCACTTCCGGAAATACCAGAAGTCGATACCAACTTGATTATTTTAAATGGAACATCCTACATATTTTCGACTTTCGAAGTCGAGTCGAAACATGTAGCACAACCCATACCTAAAACGAGGAGTTTCGGAGATATTTGATATTTTATAGAAAATTTGACAGGTGCAACGGTTTGCAAGAACCGTTATAACTTTTTTCGTGTAGCACATCCTCATTTGCTCTCCGGCACGTACAAAGAACACAAGATGAGCTACACTCTACAATAAAAATAAATTCCATAATAGTATACCAAGTGTTTTATTTTTCACGTTACATTTTGTCAAATTCAAACCTCAAAAACTTTTTTATTTCAAATGGAACACCTTGTATTTTTTATATTAAATTATGTAAAGTTCAATTTCCTTTTTTCTAGTATAAGCTTGTGGGGGTTAAAGTTGCAACTTTTTTAAATATTGGCGATTTTCTTAAATATCCAAGAATTTCTTGTAAAAATTGCCATGATTAAAAACAATCATAACTGTCAGCCATTCTCTTATGTTAAAAAATATCAGCACGTTTAAGTTACACCTACGATTTGTTTATTATTTATGGAGAATGTGATAAAGTAATACCAAGAACATTTAATATATTTGCTTTGCTACTCGATACCCACAAGAACAGAAACCATTCGTTTTACACTGTAAAACGCATATACATATTCGGCTCTGTCAAATGGCACGTGCCAAATTTTATTATGGCAATCGATGCAGAATTAAATTTGATGTGGCATGTCCTACCAAGCACGTACGTTTTTGTCGAGAATTATAATTTATCCAAAAAACATAGTAGCCTGTGAGACAATTGAAACAATAAAAAAGGAACAAATTGCCTTTAAACTGTCAGTTTTTAGTTGTAATTAACTACGTTTTGTTGCTCTTTCATAAACGAAAATGGCTATTCCAATTAAGTGATTTTAACCTCTCCACAATAAAATTGTGAGAGGTTACTAAAATTGGTTCAAAAACGAAAATTGAGATAACATCAAATCTTTACGTTTTGAGGTCCTAGGAACCCAAAAAAGTGGTTTTTGAAAAATGTCTGTGTGTGTGTATGTGTGTTAGCACGATAGTGTCGAAACTACTGAACGGATTTGAATGAAACTTTGCATGTGCGTTTCTTTAGTGCCCCAGAAGATCTGAAAAGGTTTTGGTTGAGATCGGATTACGTTTAGTGTTATTTTGACGCAACAAGTTGTTTATTTTATAATTACTTTCAATTTGCAATGGAACCGTTGAAAAGCAGTTAAAATTCTGATTTTAACGATATATCACACTTCCACCCTTTCGATTTGGTTTCCGTGAAAAAAGCAAATATGAAGCATAGATCGCATTTCGCATGACATGATCGATGCGCGTAGCCGTTACGTCGTGAAACTCGTCACATCACGTGTCAATTCACGTGTAAGGGTTTCTTCACTGCTCTAGAAGTAGAGCGGATTACGTTTAGTGCCGTTTTTAAATATATATACAGACAGATCGAAGAATTAAACTACAAATATTCCTCTAAAATCTAGTAAAATTACTGAAATGCTAATGTTTCATTTAACAAAGACAGCCGTGAGCGATCGGATTGCAATGAGCAAATATTGACGATTGTCATTGTCATCGTTTGTCATTCGATAACGTTGGTGTCATGTCATGTTAATAAGATTTCGGCATATATGTAACTTTTAGTGGATTATCACAAACTTTAAAGGTAGATGTAAGAATATCAATATCATATGCTTTCTGTACCTTCGTTGGTGAATTTATTATAGATTATCACTTTACCAATTTTCAGTTTGTTGCTTTACAAATCTAGTATTTAGGATAACTAGACTTTCTTAGTCGTCCAAGTGATGTTAAAGTTGTTAATATCCTAATAGTATATTATTCAACGAGCGATAATGTAGGTAATAACTCGCATAGATGATTGTAAATCCATTAAGTTGAGGGTTTTTTTAGTGCCTCAGAAGATCTGAAAAGGTTTTGGATGAGATCGGATTACGTTTAGTGCCGTTTTGTTACACAATTTAATGCCCTTTTCGGCTTCAAAGATCCACCGAGTGGGGAGGTTCCAGCCGCTTCCAGTAGCTGCCGATTTTTTTAAATTTATTTTTTGTGATACACGGCAACTGCCAGAAAATCATTGCAAGAACCTGTAGCGAATTTAATGTCAAATAAAAAAGTTTTTGAGGTTAGAATTTGACAAAATGTAACATAAAAAATAAAACGCTTGGCATACTATTATGGAATTTATTTTTATTGAGAGAGTAGCTCATCTTGTGTTCTTTCTACGTGCCAGAGAGTAAATGAGGATGTCCTACACGAAGAAAGTTATAACGGTTCTTGCAAACCGTTGCACCAATTTTCTATAAAATGTCCAATATCTCCGAAACTCCTCGTTTTAGGTATGGGTTGTGCTACATGCCTCGACTCAGAATTTTATGGTCATTTTGAAAAGTCGAAAAGTATGTAGGGTGTTCCGTTTAAAATAAGCAAGTTGGTATCGAATTCCGGTATTTCCGGAAGTTCCGCCGTTTTGAAATTATTATTTTTGGACTATTGTAGGGTACCAAATCTCAAATGTCTGTCTCATCTACAAGTGGGAAATATTCTAATGACCGCCTTAAAAGAATCACCCTGTATACTTGCTACTTACCATACATTGTGTTAATTATATAACTTATGGTTTGTTTATTTTCTCATTGCTGTTATCTGTATTTTCTATTTAGGGTTGAGTGGAAAAAAGGAATTTACTTCCAAACTCTGCCTTTTGGCATGGTATTTGTATCAAACTATTTTTTAAATTTGATGTTGCTTTTTTATGCCAATAAAAACCTATTATTATGATTTGAATGTAATTACAAAAATTACTGTATTTGATAATATTGTTATAATTTAAAAACCACTTATTTAAATGAAAATGAGTATAGCACAAAAAAGTTTTAAACTTTTAACGTCCTACCGGAATAATACGTTTTAAAACTTTTCATGGAGTAGAAACCAATCGATAGTACAACTGCATTTTGTTAACCAATATTACTTACTAATATTTAGCGTATTGCAAGAAACAATCTAATAGCTACGTTAGTGGGTACAATAAAAAAAACTTACGTTAAATGCCTTCAGCCTTTCAGGGTCATGTGTTTGCGTGTCAATCTTATCATCACTTTCATCGTCGTCATCGTCTTCGTCTTCTTTGTTCCCACTAGAGCTCGTTTCGTCATGCGCTGACCCTGTATCGGCATTTACTGGACTCTGCAAAATATAAAAGAAACAATGCATATAAAGAAACAAGTCGCCGGCAATACCAAAAATAGTAATAATCCATTAAAACACAGAACAGAAATTCATCTTAATTGGCACAGCTGTAGATACACTGTGCATACTTATTTCTTAGGAAATTCTATTCTCTTTTAAGATGAAGTATGCTTTTATGGATACGGCATATTTTTTGGTGACGCATTCCTAAAATGGAAGGGATCTGAATGTACATTTTGTTTTTTATAGTTATATATTTCAAATTTAGTGGTAGTAGTTCAGGTAACTACAAAATATAATATTAAATTTTTAAATCACGTAGTTATATCATCTGGCAATTCGATGAGTCGACATTTTTAAAAATGAAATCTGAAAACACCACATCCCGTTACACGGTATTTCCGATATTAATTTGCAATTCTCAGAACAACAAGAACTGTTAACTTTTTTTTATGGAAGTGGAAGTGTCAAAAGGCGCACATTTAAAAAATATTTTGAAATATACAGGATGATACTCCAGGCAATAGGTATCAAAATAGGGTGCTTTGGGGAATGTTTTATAGGATTTTTGATTTTTCGCACAGAGGTACATTTTGGATTGAAATGAAGTGAGGTATGTTTTGTATACAAAATTTTTGCCGGGAACCATCCCCCCACACCCATAAAGGTTCCGAAAATTGCTTTTTCGCGAATATCTCCGTTCATGTACATTTTACGACAAAAATAGGTCTGAAAATTTGCTACATATTATGTCTCTTTTATTTTTTCGATAGAATCAATAGTTTCGCCCGGAGAGTGCCGCGTAGTTAGCTTAAAATTGTATATATACGTCAATACTGGAGTTGGTCGGGGCGGCAGGTATATTCGTGGCAATTACCGGCTCGGAAACGTTCAGGCTTATTGTTAAGACTTGGAATTTCGATCCCTTCTCCTATATCGTGACAAGTTCTTTCCCGTTTCATCTGTCTTTGAGTGAAACATATGTTACTAGAGCTAAATATAGTTAGGCCGGTTAGTATAGATTGAACGTTAGTTAAATCACTTAATATATATCTACTTAAGTTCAGCAGAGGAAAAATAATGCAGCAATTGTTTAATGTAGACAGCATGAAAGACAAAGAAGTTGCAGAAAACATTTTATTTCTGCATGCCTTTAGTGGTTGCGACACCACATCAGCTTTTTTCAAACATGGAAAAATTTAATTCCTAAATGTAATGAGGAAAAATCAGCAATTAAGAAAGCTGGTCGACATTTTTAAAGATTCAAATGCTGATCTCTGGATCACTGCTAACCACTGCTAATGTTAAAGAACACGCCAAAACCTTCGATAAACTTTTCGAAACTGTAACAAAATCCGACTTTCGCCGAAACATTTCGCATGAAAAGCGCGCTTCACTTAAAAATGCCGTTGGAAGAGGTTTTTATATTTTAAATAATATTTTCGCTCTACAGAGTGTTTTTTATGCCAAAATATTGAAAACTCATCAAGGAGTGTAATTTTAGAAAGTGTAGTAAATGTCGCTGCACGGGGACGTAATGTCGCCCCGACCACCAAAATTTAGAAAGTGTAACTAAAATCGATTTTAATTTCGGAAATTTCAAAATTAAAAACCCTTTTACGAATCCACGTTGTGCAGCACTGCAACTCATGCGTTGTGTTAAATATGAGGACAAGTTAATCCAGTCTCTAGTCAAAGTATTTCGAGAGTTTTGGCAAAAATAGTTTTTAGCGACAAGGATGACCATTCATTTTCTAGCAGTCGATTTTGACGGGAAAATGATGGATTTTAACGGGATTTGCCTTAAACCGGTTCCTCAGTGATTCGGTGTCACAAAAGTATACTTACCATGTACTCATATGTGCATGGGGCCGCCTGGCCTGAACGTATGAATATATAATTGCCACAAAATAATTCAAAGTCGTTGCGATTCAAGCATTTTTAAGCTCTGAGGAGCACACCAAATTATTATTGAACTGATAATACGTAAATAGGCAAGCAAAAGCCCACCAAAAATTTATAAACATTGAACTTTCTTGAATCTTTTTGTGTAATCGTTAGCTATAAACCGCACATTGGATGGTAGTTGGTACGTTATGAGTCGTTCCGTTCCTCACTATGTGTTGTACACGGGCCAGATTATAGTTTGTCAATAAATTTTTCTTGAACGTTTTTGTAAAACATGATTTTTTTAAAGAGATTTAATATACATTTTTTGAACTTTATATTGTCTTTTTCTTGTGTTTTCAAAATTCCTTTTCAGGTCCGATGAAATACAATACAATACAATACGTTTATTGAAAAAAAAGCAGTACAGGTACATAAATTTTTCCAAAAGGAAATGTATCAACAATGTTGCTTTACAACACTTCCTGAGTACAAAAATATTTATACATGTAAAAAAAATATTTAATTTAGAACAATTATTGTACATTAAAGTTTTGTAATCTTCATAGGATAATGTCTTCCTTTAACTTACATTTTACAGTTGCCACTGATATGTTGTGATATTGAGCTGGCAGGTTATTAATAATATATGCTACTATGAATGGAAAGGAAGACCGAAAAGATGCATTTTTGTGAGCGGGAATACAAACTTTATTTTCAACATGTCTTAGATCCCTATGGTGGATTTCAGAACGCCTATGTATTTTATTTAAAGGATCAAAATTAACACCCAGATTTTTAACGTTGTTGGTTGATGCAATGATCTTATTATTTACTTGAATATTCAGTTCTCTAAGATTCAACAGCTGCTGAGATGTTCCAAAAACAATATTTTGACTTTATTACATTTAGCATAAGAGTATTTTGGATTGTCCATTCGTATATAAGACGTAAATCATTATTTATGTAAAATTCAGCCATTTGAGCTTATGTAGAGAAGAAACTATGCATTAGCTGAATATCATCAGCGTACATGTATAATTTTGAATTAAGTGGGAGCCTTGCTACATCCGCAATAAAAATGTTAAAAAGAAGTGGTCCAAGGATAGATCCCCGTGGAACACTGGATTTAACTGATCTATCATGTGATGTTAATATCGAGTTTCCTGTATTAACACTCGTAAACTGTTGTCTGCCGTGGAGATAATTTAGAACCAGAAGAAAGTACTTCCAGATACGCCATAATGGCTTCGTTTTGCAATCAAGCAATTAATATATAGAGAGTCAAAAGCCTTTGTCATATCAAGTAATGTCAGGGAGGTGACTTGCGTGATATCAATGGCTCGCAAGATATCGTCAGTTATATTACTTAGTAAAGTAGAAGTACTAAAACCTTTTCGGAATCCAGACTGGTTAGAAGGAATTATTGAGTGTTGATAAACATATTCAGATAGTTGTTCGTATATAGCCGATTCCGTAATTTTTAGAGGAACCGAGAGCAGACTAATAGGGCGTAGATCTTTAATTTGTTCTGGATTTTTTTTTGTATGGGCTTAATACAAGATAGTTTCCATTGAGGAGGTAGAATACCTAATTCGAACGATATATTAATATGTGTTAGCGGAGCTGATATCCATGGTAAAGCAAGTTGTAGCACTTTAGCTGATAATCTATCGGGACCTATGGTGTGAGGTTTTTGCTTATTTGTGATCTCTACAATTTTTTGAACAGTAACTGGTTTAAAAATAAATTGAATATCATCCATAAATTTTGTTCCCAGAAATATCTCATTATGTTGTTCGTTAGATTCTAGATTAGGTATGGAGTCCATAAAGTAATTGTTAATGTTGTTAGTATTACAAAGATCCTCAGGAAGGTTTGGTGGAATGTTATGCTTTACTATACTCCCCACGTCTTTAAATTAGTCCACATTTGTTTGGGATTATTCTTAGTATTGTTAATGTGAAAAGAATTGGGGAAATTTCAGAAACATCTCCAATTACAAGAAAAAAAAGAAAAGTAAAATAGAAAAAAAATCAAATTTATAATAAAATAATTATTGGCCATTTTCGACGCTGAGTTTAATTAAGCGCAACCTTTGCAACGCTGTAGCTCCTCACCCATTCAATGTTTGAAAAAAATAAGAGACATAATTTGTAGCAAATTTTCTGATGTTCAATTTTGTACTGACCTATTTTTGTTATAAAATATACCTGAAAGAAGATATTCGTGAAATAGCAATTTTCGGGACCTTTATGGGGGTGGGGGTGGGGGTGGTGGTTCCCGGCAAAAAATTTGTATGCAAAACATACCTCACTTCATTTCAATGCAAAATGTACCTATGTGCAAAAAATCAAAAATCCTATAAAAATTTCAGTCAAAAAGTACCTTGTCTGGACTAGTGACTCGCTACAGCGGAGCATCTTCGAGGTCATTTTTTTTAAATGGAACACCCTATATATATTTACATTTATGAATTCAGCGTAAAATTACCTTTCCAACGACCTCCAGATTTTTGGTTTTTGACGTGGCGTTGCCGAATTATTCGAAAAAATATTTTGGTCGGAACAAGGTTTAACAAATTAATTCCTGTGTGTGTATTACTATTAATTAAGAAGATTTATTTTGCAATTATGTTGACAAGGGATGTACTACAACGATACAACCACCAAATATTGCTTATAATTATACAGGGTGTATTTTATACTAGTGCTAATTCGGGACATTTCAAAGGGAATTTTCTCAATTTTTCGAATGGAACACTCTATATATTATTGTATTTTTGAATTAGCACGTTAATTCTCTACGAAAGTAGTATTAAATTTTCTTCTGGGTGCGTCTTGGTTGCCTCAGTAGCATTTTTCACAGTTTAATTAAATCTTAAAATTTTTATAAATAATCGTTTAATATTACAAAAAAGTTGACATAAATAATAGGAACAGAAAATACGGTATTAGGTAATACAAAAATTGGCAATATTTTAAAAATCCAAAGTTATTTTGAACCCAATTTAATGAAATAAATAATACCTAGTGTTTATAGGAACTGTTCAAAGTGGCCTCCCAGTATGTCTATGCATTTCTGTAGACGATTTTCGAAAGATCTACCGACTTTTCTTTTCAAATATCTACAGCAATTTCCTGAAAAACTTCCCTTATTCTTTCTAGCTCCTATCTTTGTACACTTGCTCCTTAACTTTTTTTTTTCCATAGTAAAATTTACAATCTACTCTAATCTATATACAGAGTATTTAGCAAATATTTTGATTTGTACTTCGCTTGAGTTGGGTACCATCCACTGATGGTTCTCCATTTTCACCTAGTCCGTTAGGTCTTCTGGCCACTTTCTTTGTAATCTTCTATTATCTAACGGTAGCTGATACAGTTGGTTTATGTTTGGACTACTGTGGGCAGTATCTCTTTTGCTTTATTAGCGTGGAGGGTAATAACATCCTTTATGTAGGGAATTCCAAGATCGTTATGGAGAGTTGCGTTGGACACATACCATGGAGAGTCTGCTAACATGCGGAGTGTTTTTGACTGGAAGGTTTGTAGTATTTTTGTATTGGAAGGTTTACTACAGCCCCAGAGTTCGATCCCGTAAGTCCAGATTGGTTTTAGAATAATTTTATAAATAAGTATTTTGTTTTCCAATGACAACTGCGACTTTTTACCTACCAACCAATACATTTGTTTGACTTTTAGGTTCAGCTGTGTTCTTTTAGCTTTGATGTGGCTTTTCCAAGTAAGCTTCTGGTCCAAGTGGAGTCCTAGATATTCGACTTCCGATTTCACTGGGATTGGAACATTATTTAAATAAACTTGTGGGCATAAAGTTCGTCTCGTGGTAAATGTGACTTGAGTTGATTTCTCATTGTTGACCTTGATTTTCCAACGTTCTAACCAGTTTTGCAGCAAGTTCAGGTAGTTCTGCAGTTTTCTGGAAGCTCTCTCAGAATTTGGATCTGATGACAGGATTGCTGTGTCATCGGCAAATGTAGCCATTGTAATATCATCAATAACGGGTATGTCCGCAGTAAAAAGTAAATAGAGGAATGGTCCAAGGACACTACCTTGAGGAACTCCGGATTTAATAGGATGGTAGATGGATAGTGAATTATTGGTTTTAACTTGGAAGAAACGCTCACTGATATAGGTCAAATCAGGGCTTCTGGCAGGCCAACTATGGAGTCCTCCTCTTCCTATTCAACCATTTGGAAAAGCATCGTTTAAATGTTCGTGAATAGCTGCAGTGTGGTGCACAGGTGCTTCATCATGGAGGTACCACATTCTCTTCCTAATATCCCTGGGGACAGTCTCCAGTAATTCTTCCAAGCTGTCTTGCAAAAATTCCAGATAAATTTGACCATTCACACGTCCATCAAAAAAATGTGGTACTATCACATAATCCTCAACAATTCCTCTCCAAACATTCAACGACCATCTGGTTTGGCTATTTGTTCGAGAGATGTAAGGACTGGTTGTGTCGTAATAATGAAAATTATGACGATTAACACGTCCATTTTTATGAAAGGTGGCTTCATCGGCGAACAAAACAAAATCAAACAAATGTCTTATTTTGTGTTTTTCCCATTGACAAAATTTTATTCGGTTTTCATAATCCCTATCAATCAGTTCCTGCATTAATTGAACGTGGTAGGGATAAAATTTGTTTCTTGGTAGGATTCGATGGACTGAAGATCGGCTTATATAGTTTTCTTTTGCCAATTCTCTTATACTGCGATGAGGATCTTCAATCGCGCTCAAAAGTATGACTTTTATTTTTTTAATTTACTACATTTTTTGTTCGTTCCTTATTATCATATTCCACTTTCCCCGTACTGTCAAATCGTTCCATCAACCTCTCAAATGATTTTTGAGTGGGGTGTCCTCTTTCCGGATATCGCTTCTTAGGCTATAGTCAGACTGAAGCCACCCACTACCGTCGACTTTCATCGGCCAACCATCAAAAACATATGTTGGGTCACACTGCACCTACCATCGTTGACCAAAAACTACTGTTTTGAATGACAGTAAGTACTTTCTTAACCTTAAAACTAAAGGTTTTAGACATGCTTTAACACGTTTCGGAGTGTTTCAACCACGTTCGCAGTTCAAATATAACCTATAAATGCATAATTTACTTTTCTGTGACCATACAACTCGATCTGCGCATGTGTGCTACCACTAACAGCAAAAAATTTCCAACATGCTGGAAACATAAACCGACTTATAGCAATTGATTGCGGTTGGTGGTAGCCGGTGGTTGCAGTGTGATCTAACACACAGTTTACTCTATGTTGGAAAGTTGGTCGGTGGTTAGCGGTGGATGAGTCTGACTGCGGCCTTATAAATTCGAGTTGATAGCAAACAATTCTTATCACTTGCACCCAGAACATAAACCATATCGACCATTTCTTCTCTCGAAAAATTCATTATCGAAAAGTGCGAATTTAAAAAAAATAAGTGTAAATATTTTGTCACAATAGTTAATAATTTATTAAACGTCAGTAAGATAATTTTCAATTATTCTCACTTTATGTCAAAATCATGGCTACTAGACCAGTTCGAAATAAAAAGTATTATAATTTAACGGTTTTTAATGAAAAAGTAAAAATATCTCCGGAAGTATCGATTTTAGGTATAGGATGTTATCCACATAAATCGTAGAGAATTAACGTGCCAATTCAAAAATACAATAATATACAGAGTGTTCCATTTGAAAAATTTGAGAAAATTCACTTTGAAATGCCCTGAATTAGCGCTAGTATAAATAACAGTAAAATTAATTCATAAATGTAAAAATATAGAGGGTGTTACATTAAAAAAAAAATGACCTCGAAGATGCTCCGCTATAGCGAGTCACCCTTTATGTTACAAAATATTTTTAAAATGTGCACTTTTTGACACCCATAAAAGAATAGTTTTCCAAGGTCTTCTTATAAGGCTGATATTGGACTTTGACGCACTACCGGGCCGCCCTGTATAAACACCAATACATAAACACACCACATATGGTAGACTGAGAATAAAGTTCTTAAAATATATTCTGTTATTTACAATAATCAAAAGAAATAATCAGAATGCTCACTGCACCTGTCCGTATAATCATTAAATTATAGAACATTATTATAAACAAATAACTGTAAATTATTAGATTTTATTATCACACGACATTCCTCTACAAGGTAAATTCGTTATCGGTTCAAAAGCTCATGGTAATGTTGATAGTATTTATCAATTTTTACAGCATTCATTTTTCTAGATCTGTATTCCATACAGAAGTGTTGCTTACGAAATAATTCGGTTATTTTGAGAGATAGACTTCTCAAATTTGGATCGTGGATAATAGATCAGTAAAATTTGAATCTGACACAATTGTACACAAAATGACAAAATACTTCCGGTCTAACTGGAAGTGACACAAACTTTCTTATTATAATTGGAACTCTGTATACATAGAAGAAAATAGAATAAATCAGAATCTTGCTATATAATATCGGCTTTGTCAATAAAAGTACGGTCGTGAGCAAAAAAAAAATGGACTAGGAATAGGAATAGTCTTATAACGGTATTTTGCTAAAATCTAGTTGTGTACATCTAACTTTAATTTTTGTGACATCGTCAGTTAGTTGTCATAATTTATTGCAAGTGTGCAAAAAACTAATATGCCTCATATAAGCGATTTAGTTAAATCTGGAGTTATTGCTAAAGCAGATGATGGATGGTCAATGAGACAAATTGCACTGTGTTATAACATTGACAAAAATTCGGTGTGTAACATTTTAAGAAAGTGGAGAATAAACGGTACGATTAGTAGAAATCCTGGATCAGGGCGACGAAGGATATCAACTCAACAACAAGATTTGCAATTGGTAAATGCTTTAGTAGAAAATCCATTTTACTCAGTTATTCAGGTTGCTGAAGAAACGAATTTTTCTGGATCGAGTAGTACTTGTCACCGGCGAGTAAGATAATCGGAACTACGCTGTCATGCAGCAGCACAGAAATACTTACTTAAAGCTGAACATAAAGAAGCTCGAGTAGGATTTGCGCTTAATGTAATCTTTACAGACGAATAAACTTTCCAGTCAACACACAGCGGTCGTATTCGTGTTTACCGCCCTCCGAATACTCGATTCGATAAGAAATATATATCTAACAATGATAAAAGTGGTAGATTTTCCATCAATATGTGGGCTTGGATATCAGCACGTGGTCCTGTTGTTTTGTGGCATATTGAGGAACGATTTAATAGTGAAACGTATATTAGGATTTTAGACAATATTATGCTCCCTTCTGTGTCACAATTATTTCCTAATAATGAGTTCATATTTCAACAAGACAATTGTTCCATTCATACTGCTCATACCGTAACTAACCGGTTTCAAGATAACAACATCATTGTTCTTAACTGACCCAGTCGTAGTCCAGATCTTAACCCTGTGGAAGAAGTATGGGGACTACTCGTAAGAAGTATTCAAAATCCACCACGGAATGCCGAAGAATTACGGAAATAGTAAATAATGCATGGGAAAATATTATTATTAATGATTATTGTATAAGGTTACTTATTTATATGCCAAACAGACTATAGAAGTTATAAATAGAAATGAAATATTAATAGTTAGTTTCTTGTTAAGTAGGATATCCTTTGTCAAAATTATTTTCCATACCCGCAGTCAAAATATTTTATTTCGCTCACACAAATTTTTCATAATTTATTTTTCTCTTCAATTCCACCGTTCATTAGATTTCGCGTCTTTAATATCAAAATACTATGAATCTCCATTCATAACGTTCTATAGAGTACCGGTACTTCCGTCCCCCATCATGATCAAAACTTACTTCCATTCGTTCACCGCGAGCCTATCGGCAGAATTTCGTATCATTTCATCGGCACAATTTCATGTCATATCAAGTGCAGAACCTTAGGGACGATTTTACGGGGTCATTTCAGGACTTCAGGATTTCTACTAATCGTACCGTTTATTCTCCACTTTCTTAAAATGTTACACACCAAATTTTTGTTAATGTTATAACGCAGGAACACGAAATGGAAAAGGAAATAAGTTTTGATGTCAATCGGAACATGCGAAATGGAAAGAAATTTTGATGCATGCTTGGCTGGTACATCGGGAAAGTAAATGAAGAGTACTTTGATGTATGAATGGAATTTGAATGGGAAGTTGAAACGCAGAGAAAAATGATCTATAAAAATTTGTAGAAACGAGTTATAACGTTGTGATTGGGGGTGTGGAAAGTGGATGTGATATGAATCGAGTTAGTAAGGGGGCTGTATTTTTTAGGGCAGTAGTTTGTAACATTTCGATTAATATGAATGTTGGAATGATGTTGTTAATGAATTTGGACTATTTGTGCCTGAATGATTTTAAATAGTTGAATGGGTGAGCGTGAAGAATGAATTATTTTGAAAATTTTAGGCTTTTTGAAATTTTTTCTGTCTGTGATGAGTGAAAGGTACTATAACATAAACACGTTAAAGAATTATGGTGCTATTGGTGATGATCTTTTTTAAGTTTTTAATCTGTTATTTTGGCTGGAGCAATAGTATAACTAAAAAAATCGGTAAATAATCTAACAAACTTACAGATTGATCTCGCGTTGCGGGTGGTGTGGCCTTTCCCTTTGACAATCCAAGCGCTGAATGATACTGTGCCCATAATCCTACCATTTCTTCTCCTCCAGGTACTGAAGACAAGTCCGGAATATCACTGTTACCATTTCTATTTCCTGTTTAAAAAATTAAGGGTGATAATTTGCCGTCGTTCTAGTGATGAAGATACGATAACGGTATATTATTTCTGTCAAACTGAATTATACATTTTAAAACCATGTTTGTTCATTTTTTTACCACCTTCACAATGTCTGGCTCGTTAATGTTGACGCGTGAACAAATCGTTTTACGTTGTAGTTCCAACCAACTCAACAGTAGCCGGTGATTTAGCCAGAATTTTTTGGGGAAGTAGAAAACCTATACCGGGTGATATGAAAGCAGGGTTGAGACAAGTAAGTACCCAGTACAAGTAGTCTAAATTTTTAATTTACGGCCAGTCTTAAGTACAGATACATTGAAAAGTACTTAAAGTATTAAGTAATTTACTTGAAATTTAAAATTTAAGTAACCAGTACAAAGTAATTACTCCATGAAGTACTCTAAGTACTTAAAATATGTATTTATGGAGTATTATAAGCACTTAAAGTAATTTTTGTTACTTGGAGTATTTTGAATGTACTGTAATACTTTTTTATGTATTCGATACCAGTAATTTTTAAATTAAAGAGTGTCTTATGCTGCGGTACTCCCTTTTTACAAAATATTTAGTCGTTAGTAGTAATCGTGTTTTTCGTTTAAACAGGTGCAGCATAGAGGAGAAACTGAGAAACTTTCTGCACTTGTTTTGTGTTGGCTTTTAGGTAAAATTTCTAGAAAATCTTTTTCTTTTTAAAAGCTTTTATTTAACTAGCAATGTCTGTTTGTTTGTTCATGTCAAATCTTGCAATCAAAATTTTGATTAGTTCTAATTAAGCTAGAGCTTTGAAATTATGCACGTGTATAAGTCCGGTGACAATACACTTTAACATTTTCATAATAATATAGGAAAGAAAATAAGATGGCGGCTTCAAAATGGCGGATGACTTTACCGTATATCATCCGATTCGACTTAAAATCGATATCTGGGAGTTTTCGAGATCGTCAATCATGAATTCTTGGTCAAAATTTAGAAATTCAAAATGGCGGCACCAATATGGCGGACGACTTTTGACATTTATGGGCCAAATCGATCAAAATCGATATCTGGGGATTTTCTAGGTCGCGGAATATGAATTTTTAATCAAAATTCGCAAACTCAAAATGGTGGCGCCAATATGGCTGACGACTTTTGTCATTTAGGTCCAAAGTGATCAAAATCGATATCTGAGGATTACGAATTTCTAGTAAAAAATTTAGTTCAAGATGGCGGACGACTGTACCGTTTATGATCCGATTCGTCTCAAAATTGATATCTGGGATTACAGCATATCAAAAGACTAAAAAGTAAAAAATAAAATTATATAAAAAAATATTTTAAAAAAGTGCTCTGAAAAGTAGAAAATAAACTTTGAAGTAAATCAAATTCATCATTTTGTTACATTATATAATTTGTTTTATGATATAAAAGCTTGTCGCGAGCAATCTCCTTTACACAGGAAAATCTCGCGACAAGTTTTTATATCATAAAAAAAAACCGCTGCCCAAGTATCCAAGTCTTATGCACAGTAAATCCCATTGTAATATTTTATTCCCTTTAATAAAAGAGTGGGGGTGGTAGAGGGGGTGGCTAATGTAAAAAATAAAATTAGAGGCCCTTGGTTTTCGTACACACACTAAATCCCAATTTAATTTTTATTCCCTTTAATAATAGCGTGGGAGTGGCAATGGGGGTGGTAGAGGAGGTAGCTAACGCCAAAAAATTTTTTTTAACCGTTTCGTTTTTGTATACACACTAAATCACATTTTATTTTTTTTATTCCTTTTAATAATATGGTGAGGGTGGAAATGGGGGTAGTAGAGGGGGGTAGCTAACGCCAAAATTTTTTTTTAGACGTTTCGTTCTTGTATACACACTAAATCACATTTTATTTTTTTACCCCCTTCAATAATAGAATGGGGATGCCAATGGGGGTGGTAGAGGGGGTAGCTAACGCGAAAAATTTTTTTTTAGACGTTTCGTTTTGTATACACACTAAATCGCATTTTAATTTTTTTACCTCTTTAATAATAGGGTGAGGGTGGCAATGGGGGTGGTAGAGGGGTAACTAACGCCAAACAATGTTTTGAGACGTTTCGCTCTTGTATACACACTAAATCACATTTTATTTTTTTTGCCCCCTTTAATTATAGAGTAGGGGTGGCAAGTAATTGGTGTTATACTGTTGAATGGTGTAAGTTAAATAAAATAAAATGGGGTGGTAGAGGGGGTAGCTAACGCCAAAAACATTTTTTTAGACATTTCGTTTTTGTATCTACACTAAATCACATTTTATTTTTTTTACCCCCTTTAATAATAGGGTATGGATGGCAATGGGGTTGGTAGAGGGGGCAAATAACGCTAAAATAAACTTTTTTAGACGTTAAGTTTTTGTGTATACACTAAATCACATTTTAATTTTTTTTACTCCCTTTCATAACAGTGTAGGGGTGGTATTGGGGGTGATAGTGCGGGGGGTGGTGGTTGATGCCAAACATTTTTTTGAGATCTTAACTTTTCGTACGTACCCTAAATTGCAATATTATGGACTCTTGCTTGTTTTGCCTATTTACCCCAAACCCTTCAACGACATTAGAACAAAATATAATCTAGTTCCAGATCTCGTTACAATACATAAGTGTACCAAATTTCAAGTCAATATCACAAACGATTCCAGAGTAAACGTGCGCACAAAAAAAAAAGTTACAGACAGACAGACAGGAAATTTTCTTTCGCCCAAATTTAAAATCTCTACGTTTCATGACATCTTAAGCCTATTTCAACAAAAAAAAAAAAATATTTTTTTTTGCGTTACTATACTTCCACTGGACGTACGCCTATTATGTAATAAGAGCATTATGATGTCGATTTTAAATAAGGAATGACCTATATTGTAGTGGCTGATATGTAATATTTATTACATGCCTCTAGATTGTAACAAGCATAGGTGGCGCCATCCAGTAGTAGTGCAATTTGTAATACTGTTTAAAATTATATATATATTCCTCATACCGTTCAGATCTACATACTTACTAAGTAGAAAAAAATTAATTGTTAACCACAGCCACTCGTGGTCTAGAATCATTTAGAAAACCGCAACATAGGAAGCAGTTTTATACTCTTTTTGGTTTCGGCCTTTTAGGATAAGTAATTTTGTTCATGTTCATTATTTCATGTTTAATTTTCAAAACTGTTGTTCCTATTTATGTTATACTGGTATCAAAATTGAGAGATGATTTTGTATATATAGTGCCTTGTTTTGTGCATATAAATTTCATAAATGGTTAGATCTTAAATGTATTCGCAGGAAAATGTTTTAAAAGCAGTCACAGTCTAGACTGGTTAACGTGGTTAACGAGGGGGTTGGAAATCTTGGTTATTCATGAAAATACTATAGCGGAATAATTTTCAGGTATAAATTATCCCCAAGAAGTGGTTCGGATTCCATTACTGTAGGGCCCCGTCTCCTTACTCGGAAAAATCTAGTTCTCCTAGACTTAAGAGGGTCATTCAGGTGACCTGGAAAGCGGTTAAAGACATGCATTTATTTATAATATACAAATTAAATGGAAATTATATAACATCTTTTTTTAACATTTATTTAACGTCGGCCTATTTCCGCTACTGTGGCCTAACGCCGACGCCTGTAGATGAACTACCCCAAACCAGGAATTTTGCCGAACCTCTTCTCTTTCGAAAAGTAGGGATCTTTTACTTGCCTATCATTTAATAGACCAGGGACCGGCGGCTTTACATCCCCTCTGAAGGATGGTATATCCACTACACAATCCTCGCCTAAGATTGCTAGCTTCCCCGCATACGCTGATATACAAGCCGCTGGAAATCTGAGGCGAGGACATGGTTTTCCTTGAGAGGGTCACCCATCTAAGTACTAACCTCGCCTAACATCTTTACATCGCATATTGAAATATGTATAGTTGCGTGTATATTTACTGGGCAGTCAAAAAACGCAACAAAAACTTTACGAGGTAATTATTAACGCCAGTGAATCATTCGGTATAGTCTCATCAAATAATCCGACGTACATTAGAAACCTATAAAGATAAGCGATTCAATTTGCAGGAGACATAGCATAGAGTGTAACGGTATTTTAATGAGTTCGTACAATTTTCGTTGCGTTTTTTGACTGCCCAGTAACTATGCACCCGACTATACAGAGTAAAGATGCACCTACAGTCGCTCTATGTAACCTCTAAAAAGGATGTAGATAATTTTTGGCCCTCGGTGTACATACACACACAGGCCACATTTAATGGAGAATCAGAGACTACAAAATTCTGCCATTCTCTGTTTTTGAACTAACTATTACTATCTTTTGAATTTTTTCTACCAGCAAGTTATCAGTGGAATGCCTGTCTGGTTTCTAGCAATTCCTTAACAACTTTAAAACTAGTTTGAAAAGTTTTAATACATCTCAGAAAACTGCTCATTAATTATTGTAGTTCTTTTAATTGTTAATATAATCTTAGCAAATATTTGTTCATATATGAGAAATTATCCCCCTTATATCTGAGACTTTGTGGGTAGAGCTGATGGATATGTATGGCTGCAATAATCATAAATAATTCAAAGCCCTTTATATCTTAACTATGTAAGTTGGCTCCGATTCTGTACTAAAGAACACTTTTCCCTTATGAAACTTTGATAATTTATATTTTATAGGAATAAAACGACATACTGGTGATTTTGTAAATAAGATGATCCTATCGTTAATTTTTGTAGTTCTTGTTACTAATACCGGTTGGTAACCAGTCATAAAGAAACAAAACCTATATAACAACAAAAAATAGTGTCTTTATTGATGACTAAGTAGTGTTCAAGGATACAACAACCCTGAGTCTAGTCAGGACAAAAGACGAAACATGGCGCCCAACGTGGGGCACTTTCTTACATTCTTAAAATTTATTTTCTGGATGTGATATTTAGTCATAAGAAGTCTAAATAATAATAATTTTGTGAGCTAAAATTGTAAGTACATAAAGCATGAATAAATAAAGGTTTCGAATTATTTATGATCATCAGATGTTTTCAGATCGTAGTCTTGCAATGTAATGTAGATGTTCGTACGCCATTTCTACTGCTTCATTCGTTTATGCTCTGCAGCCGAAGAACTCTTTTAGGAGACTACTTAAAATACGTTACCACGATTCTTTAATTGTTATAATTTAAATACTATTTCATTGAAGTAATGGCAAATGTTCGAATGTTGATTTTTCAGAGATGCTTTTCCATGGACGTTGACTCTAATAAACTTTCTTTTTCATATCACCTAGGTCTTATTGGAAAACCGACTCTCATATCAAACTCGACAGCGTTAACGCTTTGGCATTCTAAAGATGTGGCAATTACAAACTACATACTTAAGAGAAACATACCAATTTACTGAAAATTATCAATATGCTCTCGCTGAGTTGATTGAGATTTCTAAAACGATAATAAATGACTCAATTACGTATTTGATCAATCCCCAAATGAAAATCTGGCTAATCTCCAGTTTTGTTGGAAAATATCTACTACATTTTCCTTTAATATGTTCTGCGGAAATAGATTAGAAAATAAATCGAAAATCGATGACATTTTACCAAAACTCTCAGATACGTAAATCGACTTAAATTCCGTTTGTTCTGGTGGTATCTACTTTTTTTGATGTCATCGTCAATCGAGTTGTATCATCCTCAGATTTTCGAATGCTATGGGTATATTTTGTTGAATTTTTTTATAATACTCGTAATAATCTGAGCAAATCCTAACTTGATATACTTATCTTTGATCGTTTGTGAGATATTTACACTGGTATATCTAACCAATAAAAATTTAACATGTAATGGCCAGCTAGGTTGTCAGATCTAAAGCCATTGGAATTTTATGTGGGGTCATATAAAGATTAACTTGACATACGAATTTCATCTGAATCCTTAGACAGTGTAGGACACAAGTTTTATTATAAACTAAAAGTAAATTAGTAACATATTATTATCACTATTGAGAGTGATTAAACAAAGGATTAAAGATAAAGAGATCAAATATGAATTTCCTCAAAAAATCATGACGAGTATTAGCCAAGACCCAACAAAAAGCCCCTTACTTATTTTCAAAAAAAAAATCTGTGGATGACAGATTCTCTAACAATGATGTGATAAAGCAATAAAAAATAGTTTACGTAACAGAGCCTTTTGGCAAAAACTTTTAAGTCAATTAATTGCATTGTACATTTTTAGAGTCACAACTAAACTATTGAACACTTTACTTTCGTTATATACGTGTAAATTCAGTTGACAAATTAATATATATCGACCACACAAGCGTATAAAGGAAGGTTTTAAAAGTTACTTTTGTTCTACACGACAAGACGTCTCAAATACAACATAAACCTAAACAAAAAACAACAGCAACTCTGAAAAGAAATGTGTATGTGTATGTATGTGTTACCTTGGGCCTGATTATGGTAGTTCCACGCCAAGAGCATCAGCTTGAGCTTGTCGCTGTCTTTCATAGCCCCAGTTCCTGCACAGCCAATCATATCACGATTAGCAGGGTTGGTTTACACTTTTATAAACAAATTTAGTAAATAATTTTTATATAAACTGAAACTGTTTTATAATAAGGAAACAGCACAAGTCAACGGTTCCATATAAAAAAAAACGTTGAGAGTTGATATTTTGTATTTGTTTTAAGCTAGTGAAAGTTTGTCAAGAAAGTTTAGGTACAACTTTAACAATAAGTGGCATACTACAAAAGTAGGAATATTTTCACTTATAATCGACCGAGAGTAATTGTTGACAAAATATTATAATTTTATACAGGATGTTTTTGAAACACAGGCATATAATCAGATTTAGCAATCGTCATATTTTCAAAAATTCGTAGAGCAATATTTATTTATTCAAAAATCAAAAAAATAAATAAATTTTGTATATTGCAAATAATTATCAATTATTATCGAGTTACGCCACTGATCAGTTTCGACATGGTACTTGGCCGTGAACTTATTGCTTATTTTTAGTACGCCGTCGCCAAGTAAATTTAGAAGCAGTCGATGCCGTCGATACTTTATGACAGATCTCTACATGTTAATAGCGAATCACTGTGTTCAAAAGTTTTTAATGATGGAGAATTTTACAAAAATCGAGTGGACAAACATTGTACAAACTCACATTTATACACGGAACGGTATCCCGGTATCCGCGTTCCCCATGAAAGAACGTGTGTGACAGCTGTTCAGCATCTAAGGGAACACGGACATTTTCAATCCGTTACTTATAGGGGCCGTACACGCCCTCGAAGGACACTGGATGCGGAACCACTCATTTTAAATGCTGTCGAAGAAAATCCTTGAATACCTAAGGCTTTCGCGGGCTTTTTGCACAAATTGAAGTGTCCAAATATGTAGTGCCGCGCTCTTTAAGCGAACAAGGGTTGCATCCTTATCACGTGCAGAAAGTGCAATGCCTACAACAACAAGCTTCGACGGCAACAATAACTAAATATCAACTGTTTGTGTGTTCGCGTTCAGTTTTAAATATTTATAATTTGGTAATTTTGTGCAGATATGGATGGCAACACTGTAAACTCGGCTGTATGAGAGTGAATAATTTTCGTTGTACGAGTCCGAATTGGGGTGGATAAAGATGAGTCTAAAAATTATTTTTTTCTTTGAATTTTTAAATTTAAAAAATGGTATTAATCTTCAAATATCATCGGGAGCCGCAGAGAAAAATATAAGCATGTATTTCAAAAACACGAAAAATTAAATGCCAGAAAGCTCAGTTTGTACTTTTTTCTTTATTTTTTGGTTGTAGTATTGTTTTATTTATTTATAATTATTGATTTTAACCCCTAAAATCCAGATTATTCGGCTACAAAATAAAAAAAATATTTTCTATGGTAAAAATGGCATATTAAGGCCAAGTTATATAAAAGGAGTCGGAAGGGGAACCTTTTTTTTTGCCAGAGCGCTAATCTAGAGACCCCCCAGTTCTCGAGGTCGCTGAACACGATGGTGGGGTCCCACAATTTTTTTCCTCGGCAACCCCTTCAAATTGGCCAAAAACCACCCCCAAAGTGTCCTTTTCCGTGAACCCGTTTATTTTCCCCAGTTTTTCGACTAACTGTTATTCCCTCGAGTAGAAGGTTCCTCGAGGGATTTGACCTCAGCCACTCCTATACCAGGCTTCCACCCCTCTAGGGGGTTTGAAAATTGATATTTTTTATGGAAAAAAAATTGATATTTTACAGGAGGTGTTTCTGTGAGGAAGGTGGCAGGTGACCAGGGTTGTGTAACCATCCTTGGGGGTTGCTTTTACCCTTCAAAGGGGTGGGAAAAAAATTTTTTTGGGCAAAAATAATATTTTGTAGGAGGCATTTCATTGAGGAAGGTGGTACGCCTACTACAAAATATTATTTTTCCCATCCCTTCGAAGAATGAAAACAACCCCCGGGAGTGGTTATCACCTGCCACCTTCCTTAAAGAAACACCTCCTACAAAATATAATATATTTTTTTAAATTTCCACCCCTTTGAAGGGTGACAACACCCCCGGGGATGATTACACCTCCTGTAAAATATCAATTTTTTTTCCGCAAAAAAAAATTTTCAATTTTTCAACTCCCTAGAGGGGTGGAAGCCTGGTGTAGGGGTGGCCGAGGTCAAATCCCTAGAGAGACTTTCCGTTCTACTCGAGGGAATAACAGTTAGTCGAAAAACTGGGGAAAATGAACGGGTTCACGGAAAATTACACTTTGGGGGTGGTTTTTGGACAATTTGAGGGAGTTGCCGAGGTGGAGAAATTGGTTTAATCCCGGCAAACACGAGGCCCGTTTACTTAATAATTACTAGTGAAAAGGTTTTTTTTCATGAAAAATGCATTTTCCATCCCGTCGGCGGGGGTGGAAAGTAGGGGATTCGAAAATCATTTGTAAGCGGGAGGGCGATTTGGGGGTGGTTTTTGGCAATTTGAAGGGGTTGCCGAGGAAAAAAAATTGCGAGACCCCCACTATCCTGTTCAGCGACCTCGAAAACGGGGGGGGTCTCTAGATTGGCGCTTTGACAAAAAAAAAACAAACCCCAAAAAATCCCGACTCCTGACCTCGACTATTAATGACATTCTATGAGTCGGATAGAACCTCGAAAAATATCAATATTTTCTAACCTAACGAGACTATGCCTTCCCCCGTTTTCGAGAATGCTGAATATGATGGCAGTGGTTATATATCTCTCCGAGGTCACCCCACCCTCCAAACGGTAAAAACCATTCCCGGAAAGGGGTAAACCGCATATCCGCCTTCTCCTACCAGCCAAACCTGTTTTCCCCCGTTTTCGAGGATGTTGAGCACGATGGTGATGTCGAGACCCTTCCTCGACCCTCGCCAACCCCCCAAATGGCCAAAAACCACCCCCGAAAGGGGTAAACCGCGGATATGCCGTCTTCTCTCGGCTAAACCCATGTTACTCCCCGTTTTCGAGGATACTGAGCACGATGATGATGCCGAGACCCCTCCTCGACCCCCGTCAACCCCCAAACGGCTAAGAATCACCCCCGAAAGGGGTAAATCGCGGATAGACCGTCTTCTCTGCTGAGCACGATAGTGGTGTCAAGACCCTCCCTCGACCCTCGCCAATCCCCTCAGATGGCCAAAAACCACCCCCGAAAGGGATAAGCAGCGTATCCGCCGTCTCCTACCAGCCAAACCTGTGTTACCCCCGTTTTCGAGGATGCTGAGCATGATGGTGATGTCGAGACCCCTCCTCGACCCCCGCTGAGCGAGGAGAGGTCGCGATATTTTTTTCATGCCCAGCATCTTCTAAAATTCCCCCGATTAATGTATGAACTTCGACGAGATGTATGAAATTTAAAACTTTTCATACAATATTGCATTGAAAAAAAGTATTCTTGGCAAATTCATCTTGTCGAGATTCAGTTGCTTTTATTAAGCTTCGTAATCTTTTTTTTTTTTTTTTTGTTTGTTGACAATCATGTCCTTACAAGAGTCACAAAGATTCCCACAAAATATATATAACAAATTTTGCTCTATTTTCAAAAGAAACTGCAATTACTTTTAGTTATAATTATTCGTTCTCGCCTAATTTTTATATAAGAACTTAGTTACGAAATTTGATTTGCCAAATTTCAAAAGAATAATAATAAACATGAAATAGACTATTCTACAAGATCCTACATACTTGCTCGATACATAACTACTGTACGACTGATCATTGAACGTTATTACAAAATGTAGGTGCGACCTCGCGGATCCGGCATATTATAATTATACCTATTAATTGTGAAAACGAAACTCATTAAGAAAACCGCTGCCCAAGGAATCACTACTTCCATATCCAGATTTTGTATTTAAGTCTTATGCATACTAAATCCCAATGTAATATTTTATTCCCTTTAATAATAGAGTGGGGGTGGTAGAGGGGGTGGCCTTGGTTCTCGTATAAACACTAAATCCCAATTTAATTTTTTATTCCCTTAAACAATAGGGTGGGGGTGGAAAGGGGGGTGGTAGAGGGAGTAACTAATGCCAAAATAAATTTTAGAGGCCCTTGGTTCAAATCCCAATTTAATTTTTGACTCCCTTTAATAATAAGGTAGGGGTGGCAATGGGGTTGGTAGAGGAGGTAGGTAACGCCAAAAAATTTTTTTTAGACGTTTCGTTCTTGTATACACACTACATCATATTTAATTTTTTTATCCCCTTTAATATTAGGGCGGGGGTGGCTAACGCTAAAAATTTTTTTAGACGTTTCGTTTTTGTATATACACAAATCACATTTTAATTTTCTTACTCCCTTTCATAATAGTGTGGGGGTGGTATTGGGGGCGATAGTGCCCCCCCCCCGGGCTGATGTAAAAAAAAATTGGGACCTTAACTTTTCGTGCATGCCCTAAATTGCAATTTTATGGACTCTTACTTGCTTGTTTTGCTTATTAGATCAAAATATAATCTAGTTCCAGATCTCGTTACAAGTGTTCCAAATTTCAAGTCAATATCATAAACGGTTCGGAGTAGACATGTGCACAAAAAAGTTACAGACAGACAGACAGATCGACAGGCAGGAAATTTTTTTTAGCTCAAATTTAAAATCTCGACGTTTCATGACATTTTAAGCCTATTTCAACAAAAAAAGAGATTTTTTTGCATTACTATACTTCCACTGGACGTGGAAGTTATTAGATTTCTCGAAAACTATGAGATTTGTTGTGCTGAATATTTTTTTAAAAACTTTTCTATAGTTTTGTCTATATTTGACTATATACATATACAAATTTTGAATATAGTCTAGTATACTTTAACTTGTCGTGTGTATGTATGAGTTAATATTTCCGTACGATTTCATTTTCTCTTGTACACAAAGATCCAGAAATATTGTCCACGTAGACAATGTTTCTGGACTATTGCTTTAACTTTGTGTACAATATGGGAGAAAATGAAATCGTACGGAAATATTAACTCATACATACACACGCCAAGTTAAAGTATACTAGACTCTAATTAACATACTTGTTCGCATGGTGAAGTTTTTAATGCACGGATTTGCTAATGGCGGCTTTGGGGCTCATTTTCTCGAAAAGGCCCTACATTTTGAAAATTTAGAGAGTGCCGTTAGAAGCACTATAGTTTTTTTGAGTACGTTTACAAAAAATCACAATCGTAGCTCAAACCGTTGAACAGCGTGATGTATGTATTAAAAAACACATTTTTCAAATAACTTTTCAGGCATGAAAAAACAATTTTATTAAATGCCGCCCTACTATAAAAAATTGTAGAAATTCATTTCGGATAGCCAAAAAAATGGTGAAGGTTCCATTTGGTTATACCTTAAAAAATACACGAGAAATAAGCAAGATAGAGGAGCGATTTTACTCCACTAATAGGGATGAGCTCAAGCTCAAATCGTTTTGCTCTCTCCAGAAACGGTTTCAGTATAACCTTTTACATGATATAGACCTAATTTTAAAATCACATCCATAAGTTGCATACGACTAAAATAAAACAATATCTGATTCTCTAACTAGTATGGAACCCTAAAAAACAATGTTACTGCTTGTCATTTTTGAGTGAGTCCTATATTACTCTGTACTGCAGTTGTGCACAATTAAAGAAGTGCAATTGGCTAGCTTTTAACAGACCGACATAATGACGTAGTAATCGAACATTTCCTTAAAGGGGTTCGCAAATCCATTGTTGTCCTAATTTATCATTCCCCTAATCTTCAGCCAGATCTTCTTGTCTTTCCCTTCAGTCACTTTAATGCATTTCAATTTACTCGTTTCATTTTTCCATACGCGTCGAGTAAACACAATTTATGCGAAGTGAGGGAATTTGTTTTTTATTTTTACTAGTAGATTTAACAATCACCAGATTCCGGCCGTAACTAAGTCTGACAGCTCCTTGGATTATTTCAACTAACATGGCAAAGATAAATAACTAGATCTAGTACAACGATTCTGCTTCCACAAACTGTACAGGGAGGTACAGATTTAATTGTAATTTTACTAAATATTAGATAATTTCCAGGAAATAAACGGAAATTAAGTTATCTACGTCCGCTGAAGGCAATATTTACATACAGGGTGTGCCAATAAAAACTCCCAGACGAAACATTTCGGAATCTACCAGAGATATTTGAGTTTTGTAAAAACCCATTGCTAGAACATATAAATGGCCTTAGTGTTGAAATACAAATAGTTTTTTTAATATGTTAAGGGGTACTTAGATGGCGCTGCGCTACAAAGAATATTTTGGATGACGGAAACTTAGAAATGTTATCTATGTTGAAGAGAATTTAATTTCAAATAGATTTCGTTATGTAGAAAAATTCTAAAATCCAACCGTTTTCGAAAAATTTCAGCTTAAAATATTTAATTTTTGAAAAACTAAAATCGCCGTAACTTTCTTACATTAAATTTTAGACAATAGTTCGTTTGAAACTTTCTTCATAGAAAGGCAATATGAATAATGTGGCAATAAAACTTTTTCCGGTTAAACCGGAAATTACATTTATTACAATTTTAAAGCACCCGCCCCTGTTTTATTAAACAATATTAAATAAAAATAAGTTCCATGCATTTTTTTCAGTGCAACCATAGTAGCAACTTAGCAGTAAAGGAAATAATAATGAAATAAGAAACTTCTTTTTATTTTATTTAATAAAAACAAAAAATAATCTAACATGTAATAACTTATGGGCGAAGGTGTTCGAAATATTTGTCTTAGGATAGCGACATGCAACACAATCAGCAGGCGCCATCTAGCGGTCCAGTGTCTGTTGCAATCGAAAAATAAAGAATACTAAGGATACCGAGATGTACCAAATAGTCCAAGGATCCTCGTGGCGGTCGTCACATGCCTACCTTGCACTGACGAGAGCCAACAGCTCGAAACTGCAGTCTGCAAGTGGTGTGGGACGACTAACACGAGAGCACCTTTAAGTAGGATCAGTCTTTCGGCTGGTGTTTGTTGCAGTCGAAGCATTAGCGTTTTGTTGTTAATATGCAATTATTACACTTAACGCGCCAGGCTTGTAACTTGTAATTCAGAGTTCGGTGGGGCACATAACCCGATGAGTAGCCGTTGGTTGCAGTCTGGTTACGTTCCTTATAGTAAAATAAGGATTTTATAGAGGAGTTTGCGACTAAAAATATTACGTTTTAATAATATGCCCTCTTAAAGCACATTTGAGCTAATCTATTCAATAGCGCAACTCCACAAACTTTAAGCAGTGTATTCCTGTCTAAGGCTCCAACACTTGTATACATTTTATTAGAATAGGCCATGGTGTCTTGCTTAATAAACAAAACAAACAAAATTTGGCTTTCATTCCCAAGATATCGGATTTCTTAAATCTTACTTATGTAAGAGACAGCAATATGTTGCGTACAATGGGTTTTGAGTCCTCCCATTATGTTGTTCCTCTGGTGTTCCGCAAGGATCCAACCTAGGTCCTCTGCAATTTCTTTGGTTTATCAATGACTTAGATGAAGTAATTGACTGCTCTAAACTTTTCTATGCTGATGATTTAAAGATATTTTCTGCTATAACTTGCATTGATGATTGTAGGAAGTTGCAAAATGAACTGGATCATTGGTGTATAGAAAATAAATTACATCTTAACATCTCGAAATGCAAAACCCTGAGCTTGACACGGAAACCGGTAACTTATGGATATGCTTATAATATCGATAATAAAACATTATCCAGATGTAATTTCTATAAAGACCTAGGTGTAATATTTGATTCTAAGCTTTATTTTAATGGCCATATGATTTTAAAAGTGTCTGAAGCTAAACTGTAATAAGTTCACTGATATTGAGACGTTAAAGATCTTGTACTTCATCTATATCCGGTCTAGGCTTGAATATGCTGCACTAATCTGGTATCTGTACAGATGGTATTTACCCCGAAACGGGAAGAAGTTATAGCTACTTAACA
The DNA here is from genome assembly GCA_963675555.1 of Leptura quadrifasciata. NCBI lineage: Eukaryota > Metazoa > Arthropoda > Insecta > Coleoptera > Cerambycidae > Leptura > Leptura quadrifasciata. The sequence continues at coordinate 163,041,803 of OY776674.1, read as the reverse complement.
GATAGATTTAATATCATCAGCCTACATCAAACAAGAACTTGTATGTCGCTATTACATAATATGATTGATTGCTCGGACTTGGTAATAACTTTAATCATATATGTTACATATGCGACATGCATCACAGTTCATTGAATAATTTAATAGAAGTCTCTAGAACATCTCGATGTTAGACGTGTCCAAAATACTTTGTAACGCAAATTGCCCTATAGTTAAGCAGACAGTACAATCTTAGATTTATTTTTAGTTCTCTGATGACAATTTCACTGTAATACATTGTCCTGTAAATGGGTGTGTCTGTTGGACAATAAAGCTATTATTTATTTATTTATTTAATATTTATAAAGGCCAGCCATGTCTATGATTGGTTCTTTATAACCTCACTTTTCAGATAACCCTACAAATAGAAATCTAATGGGGTAATATCAGGAGATGTAGCTGGCCACCTGAGTACTCCTTTTGTACCAATCAAAATTCATGGATATGTTTGGTTTAAATAATTTACCACAATATTGCTATTATGTGGGCCAGCGCCACCTTGGTAACGGTAAATTATTCAATAGCACATGTAAATCATTTTGTAAGAAGTGTAATTAACGATCACCATTTATATTTTCATGATAAAGATATAGACCAACAATGTATCTATTTACAATGCCATACCAAACATTTAGCCACCGATAATCTGTACAATAATATAATAAAGGAGAGCAACGTTTCGACACCCTTCAATTTACTTCACCTTTTATCTTTAAACAGGAAGGATATATTTAATCAGTTAATCAATTAGTTGCGTTCTTGCAAGAGACGAAAATTAAGTTATAGGCTAGCTCTGTTTCCTTTGTCTTATACTTGTGCGTTATTATACCTTTCTATCCGTGGTCTAGTTTTGTGTGTGCTGAAAAAAATATCCTGAAGGGCCCATGGACGAGAAGTTTGTGACCCTTGTTATATCCTTTGTTTAGCTGATTATTACATCATGTTTTTTTTCTGGCATGTGGGTAGGTTGTTTTCTTTTTTGTGTTCTAATGCTTGTAATAATTTAAATAAATACGTGGCTGGCTGAATGGCTTTCCGCTTTAATGAAAAAAAAAACCGTTTACCTCAAATCTTGTTTGGAATCCGGTTTGGTTCATCCATTTAGGATTTTTACTCAATATTGTTTAATAAAATACAGGAGCGGGCGCTTTAAAATTGTAATAAATGTAATTTCCGGTTTAACCGGAAGTTGTAAAAAGTTTTATTGCCACATTATTCACATTATCTTTCTATGAAGAAAGTGTCAAAGGAACTATCGCCTAAAATTTAATGTAGAAAATTATGGCGATTTTAGTTTTTCAAAAATTGAATATTTTAAACTCAAATTTCTCGAAAACGGTTGTATTTTAGATTTTTTTCGTATAACGAAATTTAGTTGAAATTGAATTCTCTTCAACATGGTAATATTTCTAAGTTCCTGTCATCCAAAAAATTCTTTGTAGCGCAGCGCCATCTACCCCTTAACATATTAGAATAGAATAGAATAATGTTTATTGTAGTAAAAATAAAAAATTACAAAATATAAGATATAGGACACTAATATATACAATAAACAAGAGAACTCCTTAAGGAAAAACCTTGAACGGAGTATAACGTTCACCACCATTCTCATCCTTCATAAAAATTACAAAATATAATAATTACAGAATATAATAAACAGGAAAATAATGTATACAATAAATAAGAGAACTCCTTAAGGAAAAGACCTTGAACGGAGTATGACGTTCTCCACCATCCTCATTCCTACGCACTTACACATTTGTAACCTATTTTAATAGCCTGTTAGAGAAAAGAACAAAAGAAAAAGAATGTCCAAGTTCTAAAAATTTGGTTAATGGAGACACGCTTTAAGATGAATAAATAAAATAAGAAAAACAATAAATAAATAAAAGGACAAAAATAAAATATTATTAGGTAATAATAATAGTAGCTTAGATTAATACAAAATATAAATTACTGATATCTATGACGACATATATATCTATACACTCACACACACATACACAGACTCACATTGACACACGCATGCGCTTTCATACACATTTAAAGCCTATATTAAATCTACAGTAATACATGGACCCATATACATATATTTCTTGGATATTTTATTTTTGTCCTTTTATTTATTTATTGTTTTTCTTATTTTATTTATTTACATTCAATAATAGCATGTACTTCATGGCGGGGTATAGAGAGTATATATTTTTTTAGATGTTTTTTATATGCATACCTAGACTTTATGTTACATATTTTACTTGGTAATCTATTGTACAGTGTTGGCCCCAAGTAAGTAAAACTTTTTTGTCCAATGGCCTTGGTCATCAATGGTGGTAAGTATGTTGATCTATTTTTTCTAGTGTCATAAGCATGATCAATTTTTTTCAGGGCTGTCTCATTTAGATGTAACCTAGTGCTGGAGCATACGAAAAAAAGCTGCCGTGGATCCATTATGGCAGCTTCTTCATATAATGCATCTGATGGATATGTATAGTTTTTGTTATAAATTATTTTTAGGATTCTTTTCTGGACAATTATCAAATTATTCAAGTAAGTTTTACCTGCACCGCCCCAAGCTAAGATTCCATAATTTATGTGAGACTCAATTAATGAATAATACAGAATTTTGAGATGCTTTAAATTCAATATATCTCTTAATATTTTAAATTTATATATTAAGCACTGTATTTTCTTAATGACATAATTAATATGTTTATCCCATTTTAGATGCGCATCAAGCCATACTCCCAGATATTTCACCTCTGTAGCAGCTTGTATGATAAATTGACTGTCAATATTGATATTTTCAAACGGTGGAATAGTAGTTTTATTACATGTCATTGGCAAGGAAACTGTCTTATTTAGATTCATCGTTAGCAATTTATAATCAAAAAAATCCTTTACTTTTTTAATGTCTGACTCAACTTTAATTTTCAGAGATTCCCAATTTTCACTACTATAGAATATTGCTGTATCGTCAGCATAAGTGATTATAGTACCACTACTTTGTACAGAGAATAGACCATTGAGATATATATTAAACAGTATCGGCCCCAGCACCGATCCTTGTGGAACTCCATATTCGATTTGTTTGTAATCGCTGAGTATATTATTAATTTTAACACACTGGTTTCTGTTGGATATATAGCTCTTAAATAAATCTAGGGCTTTGCCTCTAATGCCGATTTCTTCTAATGATTCCACAAGGAGGGCATGGCTGACCGTATCAAATGCTTTTGATAGGTCTATAAATACACATAGAGATGGTTCACCTCTATCCAAAGCAGCGTACATTAGTTTAGTAACATGTAATATGGCATCTTGAGTTGATATGCCCTCACGAACACCATATTGACTGGTTGATAGTAGGTTATATTTACTAATATATGCAGTAAGTCTTTTTTTTTATAATTTGTTCATAAATTTTTGTATAACAAGTTATTAGGGATATAGGCCTATAATTTGTTACAACTATATATTAGAAAACTATTTTTATTCAAAACTAAAACCACTTATATGTTCTTGGTTTATGTTTATACAGGTTGTCTGTATGGAAATAGATATACAACTTGTAGAAAAAATACAAAAAACAGGCATTATTGTGTGTTGCAAGGTATGTCTCTCAGAATAAAACAATTGGTAAATTTTGACAGATTCGGATTCAGCGGTCGAAAATACATACGAATACATTAGGGGGGTACCCAGGCCAAGCCATTTTTTGTGTGTGCCTGTGTTATTATTTATTAAGTATAATAAATTAAGTATAAAACCAACCCTGCTGCACTTACATCAATATCGAAAATTTTGTTTACCTTTTTATTTGTTTTGTATATGCAGATAGATGAACACTGTGTTGAACTATTAAGAAAGTTGTGTGTCGATTGTAAATGTATTTCAACACTATACTGTCGGCAGAAAAATACAATAAACGGAAAATTATTGATATAGCTATGGACATTAAAATTTAATAATCTTTTTCGCCGACATTACAGCGAATTCGTTACTATAAAATATTATACTTACCGCCATAGTGGTCATCATCGTTCCCTTCCGAGGATTCCGGAGTTGGTAAATTTTCCTGAAACAAAAATAGTTTCATTGTATGCGGTAGGTAAATTGTACAGCAAGAAATATTAATAGCCCAAAAAATATGTATCTCCTTGGTCATGAAAAAAGTATTTGCAGCGAGTCCTGACAATTTCAGATTTTCATTTGTGGGGGCGTTTAAAATAAATTATTTATAAGGGACAATGTTCTCGTGACCCACAGCAGCTACGGAGGCAATGCTTGACCTACTTCCTTTGCAATCAAACCGATCCAACAGAACTTTGACTGTCCGTTTGACGTGCTGATTGAAAGTAGTAAGACGAGCAAGATGGAGGCACTGCAATAGGAGCAAAGGCCACTCATCTGGTATACAGATGGATCTAAGATGGCTGAAGGGGTAGGAGTGGGCGTAGCAGGGCCTAAATGTAAGCTATCCAGAGCCCTCGGTAACAGCCCGACCCTCTTCCAGGCAGAAATTCATGCTATAGTGTGCCCAAGTATGCCTAAATAAAGGCATTCGAAGGACGAAGATCTATATACTATCATATAGCCAGGCAGCATTAAAAGTACTTAGGTCCTACACCTTCGAGTCTAAAATTAACTGGGAATGTAGACAATCCCTGAAGCAACTGACCAACAACAGCAAGGTTACCTTGATGTGGATGCCAGGGCATGAGGAAGTACAGGATAATGAACTTGCCGACAGCCTTGCGAAAAAGGGACTGAAGCACCATTCATTGGACCTGAACCGTTTTGTGGCCTGACCAAGGGACACATAACGGAGGAGATTCAGAAATGAGAAATAATCTCAAAAACAGGGGCAAGGCGGTAGATAACAAATGTAGATATTGCGATACTGCAACTGAAACTGCGGAACATATACTTTGTGAATGCGGTATTAAAAAATGAAGAGATGCTACTGAAAGAAATCTGTAACAGTTATCAGAAGCTACGGCCTGAAATGAATTATGCGCTGAAAGAGGTGGTTAATTGAATAATTTGGAATGTCCTTGATTTTTTTTGCTCTATTTTTCGATTTTAAGAACACGTATTAGTATTGAAATTTTCTTACATATTTACCCATTTTAAGGTGGACATATCCAAGAGAGAGAGAGAGAAAGAGAGAGAGAAGAAAATATTTATTACTTTTAAAATACTTTAAAAATACATACAGGGTGTCCTACTACGAACTTCGGCGATCGATATCTCGAAAAGTAGACATCAGAAAGTTTTGAAAATTTGGCAGTAAACTAATGTCGCTGGAGGAAACTCGGCTAAAACATTTTCAAGATGGTGGCACTTCCGGTTATACCGGAAGTCGATACCAACTTGCTTGTTTTAAATGGGACACCCTACATATTATTACATTTTTGGATTGTACGCAAAGTTCTAGGCCGATTTTGTGTATCATGTCATATACCTAGGTCTCTCCGTTTTTGAGATATTTCAATTTTTATGTCAAAAATGACGTTTGCGGGCCCCAAAAGAATTACCAATTCTTCCTATAAGGAAGCCTTTTTTATCTAATTTGGGTTCGATTCTTTGTTGAAAAAGATCTACTTTAATAGAGTTTTTATAATATTTTGATAAGTATTAATACAGTGTTCAAAAAATAAGAATAAAGATGAAATTGAGAAAACTGTAAAATTAAAATATCTCAAAAACGGAGAGACCTAGGTATAGGACATGATACACAAAATCGGCCTAGAATTTTGCGTACAATCCAAAAATGTAATAATATATAGGCTGTCCCATTTAAAATAAGCAAGTTGGTATCGACTTCCGGTATAACCGGAAGTGCCACCATCTTGAAAATATTTTAGCCGAGTTGTCCCCAGCGACATTAGTTTACTACCAAATTTTCAAAATTTTCCGATGTGTACTTTTCGAGATATCGATCGCCGCAGTTCGTTGTGGGACACCCTGTATATTGTTAAAAAAAAGTATAGGACTACCTAAGTAGTACTATGACAGGTGTTGTGATTTGAATTTTTACTCAATAATTTCAGTTGTTTGCAAAATAGTTCGATTTAATTTTAAAAATTATGTAAATCTTCGTATTTCCTAAATTGAAATCTAACTATTTTGCATATATTTGAAATTATTGACAGAAAATTTATAACACTACTTCTGTTATAGTTCTACTTAGGAAGTCTTATAGTTTGTTTGCAATATGTGTTTTAGAATAAGAGGTTACGGTCAAAAGCAGTAAATATTTCCCTATCGGATCTCTCTCTCTCTCTCTCTCTTGGATATGGTGACCTTAAATCAAGTAAAACATTTATTCCCTCGGCATTTTCTTACAAAATTAAGCATGTATTTTTTTGTTGTATTTTCCGATTTATAGATGAACACACTACACTGCATTATTATTGAAGTTTTAATTATAGATTTGCTACATATTCATGAAAAAGTAATAAAAAACGTTTTATAACTTTACATTGTTTAGTTATTTAACATACAATTTGGAAGTGTGAACCTTTTACATAACTTGGCGAATTTTGTGCGTACAGGACACCCTGTATATCATTTTTCGAAATTCAACATGACTTTTGGCCGCTTAGATTTAGTTTCGACAAAACATTAGCACTCAATATTTCGAAACGTAGCCATTCCTACAAAATTCAAGTCGTTACAAAAACTTCTGTCTTAAGATTTTGGAACACGCGTTGATTTTTGCGAATACTTCAAAGGGCTGTTTGCTGAAAACCCCAATATCGTTGATTGCTTGCTGATGTCAGATGAAGCTGATTTTCATCTTTCCAGATGTGTTAACAAACAGAATTTTCGCTACTTGGCGACGGAAAATCCTCTGCACGAAATACCGCTTCATAGCAAAAAGGTTGTTGTGTGGTGTGCAGTATCTGTCTTTGGAATTTTTGGGCCATTCTTCTTTGAGGAAAATGACTTGACGGTTACTGTTATATCACAACGTTATCAACAGGTATTACGTAACTTTGAACATCAACTTAATGTTGGTGTGGATATTCGAAGAATATGCTTCCACTTCCCACACTGCTAGGGATTCTAGGATGTTTTCTGGTCATGTTATTTCGAAACTTGGGGACATCAACTGACCGGAACGGTCACCGGATCTGTCAGCTTGTGATTTCCTTTTATGGAGCTACTTAAAGTCAAGAGTGTTTTCTAATCGACCGCAAACTTTGGGGCAACTCAAATATGATATTCGGACAGAGACGGGACCCACTCACATTTGTAGAAAATCTTTCTTGGAAAGCAGTCGTTCTGCACCAATGTGTATTTTCTCGTGTCCACTTATAATGCATATTTCTATTGAAAAATCCATTATTAGAAAAATTTGATTCGCCCGACCAAAGAATTTTGCTACGTATTAGCGGGTCATTCCTTTTTTTATTCAACAACCATCTACATCTTTCCGTATTCCCGGAAAAATGTCCCTCAATGATAATTCTTACAGCGATCCGCAGTCAATTATTGTTAATGGTTTTCGAGATTACTTTATTAATGTTTATTTGCCGAGTGACCCCTCAGCTCACAATAATAACAGTAGTGATTCTGTATCAAATACTTGCATCAATATTCAATGAGAGTGAAGTTATTGGAGGCATATGTAAATTAAAAAATAAAATGACAGCTGTCCATGGTCAAGTCCTGAGTTTTTTACTTAGAGATTGTTCTCGAATTTTTGTTACTCCACTTTTAATAATATTCAATCTCATTTTGAGTACATCTACATTTCCTGAGTGTTGGAAACTGACTAGAGTTTGTCCTGTGCTAAAAAATGGTAATATAAATTTCTTAGATAACTATAGGCCTATTTCTATAATTTCTAATTTTTTTATAGTTTTCGAGATGTCTATACAATCACATATATCCTTCAATAATAAACTGCATATCTGTGTCACAACATGGATTTATGAGCAAAAGACTATGACTAATTTACTTGTAATTCGATACATATCTAATACATTGAATTGCCAGGGGCAAGTTGATGTGATATATACAGATTTCTCGAAGACTTTTGACTGCATAGATCACTCCATTCTCACAGCTAAACTTGTGATGTTTGGTGTCAGTACGTCACTGTTGGCAATATTATTTAACAAATGGACAGGAATTTATAGCTTATAATGGTAACAAGTCTGATTTGTATGTTGCATCATCTGGAGTACCACAAGAGTCAAATCTCGAGCCTCTGCTTTTTAAAATATTTATCAATGATCTAACTCAATCAATTGAATGTGAAAACTGTTGTATGCTGATGACCTAAAAATATTTAGCGTTACTTCAGAATCTGATGACTGCCAAGCACTCCAACTTCAGCTCAATAAAGTAGTAGAATGGTGCAGTGTTAATAAATTGTCATTAAATATTTCCAAGTGCAAAGTCGTAACTTACTCACCCAAGAAATGCCCTTATCTATATGATAATAATGTAAATAATGATGAACTTACAAGATGTGAGTCAATTAAGGACTTAGGAATTATTTTTAACTATGATTTATCCTTCGCTGAACATATTGAGAGAGTAGCGATAAACTCAGTTAAAAGTTTAGGTTTTATAATACGGAATAGTAGATCATTTAGCAATGAATTAGCTTTAAAGACATTATATTACTCGTTAGTTCGATCAAAATTAGAGTATTGTCTCTCATTTTTTGTCCCATTTATAATGCTCACTCAATGGTATTGGAAACGGTACAAAGGAAATTTTTGAAGTTTTTGTATTTCAAGTGTAACAGGGGGGGGGGGCGAGCGTAGGTGCGTCTTTACTATGTACATACTTCGGTATGCGATGTAAAGCAACGACAGGCGCGGTTAGTACTTGGATTGGTGACCATTCCAACGGAAACCGCGTTCTCGCCTCACATATCTTCCAGCGGCTTGTATATCAGTGTATGCGCGGAAGCTATACAACCTTAGGCGAGGGTTGTATAGGAGATATACCATCCTTCGGAGGGGATGTAAAGCCGTCGGTCCCTTGTCTATTAAATGTTAGGCAAGTAAAAGATCCCTACTCTTCTTAAGGGAAGAGGTTCGGCAAAATTTCTGGTTGGGGGTAGCTCGTCTACAGGCGTCGGTGTTAGGCCTCAGTAGCGGAAATAGGCCGACGTTAAATAAATGTATAAAAAAAAAAAAAAGTGTAACAGGGTGTATCCTGAGAGAGGCTTTAGTCAAGAGTTACTGCTAAATATGTTTAATATGGAGTCACTAAAACATCGCAGAATATTGTGTTCCCTAAGTTTTCTGTTTAAATTATTGCATAACAACATTGATTGTCCTACTATTCTCTCACAAATACCATTTCACATTCCTCGACTTAACACCAGGAAAAACATAACTTTTAGATGCTCTGTACCTAGAACGAATATATTAATTAAATCACCAATCTTCTTGTTATCATCCTACTTTAATAATATATCAATCCATTGCGACATAAATAATTGTACTCTGTCATCTTTGCTGAAAACAGCTCGAGAATATTATCACTCAGCCGAGATTTAGCTACATTGTCTTGTTCATTATCATACTCAAAATCTCAAACACACATATGTATAATATTCAGTTTTAAATTGTTTATCTAGCTGTCTAGATTTAGTTATTAGTTTAGTTTTATATTTGTATGACCTATTCATACTTACATTATATTTTGTAAAGAAATAAATTATTGCCTTATACCTCAAAGAGAAACAACAATGCAGCTACGGACACGTGTTTCGGAGTTATTGCTCCTCATCAGCGTAGCGTAGCTTAGCGAATATATCTTATAATCGAGCAAAACTAACAAAGGTCGGAAACTACAGTGCACAGTACTCCATTTGTACTTTCATACTTCATGAGCCACATTTAGGGCCTCAAATGAGAGCAATCAGTACGAGGAGCAATATGAAGGCACTGCATTGAGAAAACCATTGTCACACGCTAGTCTCTTTATGAGCAAGTTCAAAATAGAAAGAACTCAAGTATTTAGAATTCAGGACACGCTGTGAGTATGAAGTGCTGCTATACTTTCTTAACGCCGCGCCATCTCGGCAGAATCACATCTGCTATCCTCAGATTCTTGCTGATAACTACTTACCGCTCCTTCGTTGCTCAAAATGAACAATTTCCCCTAAATAAACAAAGTGTATGTTACTGTTATTAATTAATCATCTCATGAATTGTTGCGTTTTGATTAAATATATTTCAAGTTTGATATGCACTTTCGAATTAAAGATTCATCATTTTACAAATAGATAAGAAAAGATTCCCTGCAACTGTTCCCAGGCTGTGGAATGACATGTTGACGGGACGCATAGATTTGTACGGAGGATTTTGCAACGAAAGAAGGTCATTGACACTACGTAGGATTAAATTTCGACTTGCACGCTGGCTGGTCGGGAACTCGTGCAGTAAACTGATGCGTTACAGAATAAATATGTAATTTCAGTGCCTCTGCTTATTTGACAAAAAGTAATGTGCACATCTCGGTACTCGAAAACTGTTTCGCAACATGTTTGTGAAGAATATTACATTACATAGGTGCTTTGGAGGGTAATGCGCCCTTTTGTTTCAGCGTGTGCATCACGTATATACATTTCAAACATGTTATTATTATAATCACGTGAAATAAAAGACATTTCGTAAATAGAGAACTTATGTTCGATGTTCGGGTTCAAGCAGGATACTTGTTTTGGTTGAACTAAGATAAAAGGTAAATATAGGGTGTCCCAAATCTAAACGCCCATATCTCGGCATATTTATTTATTTATTTAGAATACAACTACCCAAACAGATAAGAAATCCAATTACAGGGTAGGAAAGAACAAAACATTGTTACAGAATTTTGTACGATAAATACATATGAAAAACTGAAGCATAATTACATAAAATATTTGTGTACATAAACTAGTAAATATTTTTAGTTTGAATGCAATACAGATTGCTTAATTTTTTTAACAGTAGTACAAAATATATCAACATCGTCCTGTATATATGCATAGTTTGAACACATCATATGCAAAGGTGAAGATTTAAGTAAATTTGTACGAGGCGTATTTAGATAAAAAGAATTATTTGAGCGTGTATGAACTGATGGTACATGTAATTTGACATAACTACATAACTCAGGGCAATCAATCACATTATTCAAAATTTTATATAAAAACACAATCGAAGAATACTTACGGCGGGATTCCAAATCATGTATTTGATATCTCTTTAATAGATCACATTGAGGTGTACCTCTTGCTGGATAAATTCTGTCATTTCTATACCAAAGATATTTACTGAGGATCCTTTGCGTTTTTTCAACGCTAAGTTTATGCACAGCGTATTCTGGACTCCAGATTATGGAGGCATACTCTAATTTTGATCTGACAAATGCATTAAACAGCAATATCAAGGTGTTATTATCCACAAAGTCTTTGGTATTTCTGATTATGAAACCTAAGTTTCTGTAAGAACTGGCCACGATAGCATTTATGTGATTATTAAAGGTTAACTTACTGTCGAAGATGACCCCAAGATCTTTAAATTGACTACATCTAGATAGCTGAATATCATTTAAAGAATAAGTAAACTCAGTTGGATTAAGCTTTCTTGTGAAAGTCATGTATTTACATTTATTAATATTTAGATGCAGTTTATTTTTGTCACACCACATACTAATTTGTTGCAAATCTTTTTGCAAGTTAAAGCAGTCATTTAAATTGTTGATGGCCGAATACAGCTTGCAATCGTCAGCGTACAGCAGAGTGCTATTTAGAAGCTCACAGTTAATGTCATTTATAAATATTATGAATAATAAGGGTCCGAGAACGGGCCTTTGAGGAACGCCAGACGTTGCTGTTATTTCATCAGACTTAAATCCATGGTATTGGGCAGTAAGTTTCCTGTCAGATAGATATGAGTAAAAAAAGTTAGTAAATGTTTCGGTAAGGCCGAAGTTGAACAATTTTTGTAACAAGATACCATGATCGAGTGTGTCAAAGGCTTTAGAGAAATCTGTATATATGACGTCAACTTGACCTCCTCCATCTAACGTCTCCGCAATAAATTGAGTTATGCAAGCCAGATTTGTAACAGTCGATCTACCAGCGAGAAACGGATAGAAAACGGATGTAACATGGCTTAAATTTTAGGTAACTGTATAACTTTATAGGATATCCATGACGTAGAATTCATTGTTTTTGAATAAGTTGAGAATTTAGAAAATAAAAATCGATTTATTTAAAGCAGTGCAGAAAAAGGTAAAGTAAAAATGAAAAATTTCATTTATCTCTTAACCTTTTTTTGTTTATATTTCCTATTATCGACTACATCAACATTCAAAAAATGTATTGAAACTACTTCTTTTCCGGAATTTTAATAAAAATTCCCTGATATTCGCTGATTCTTTGTGATATTCCTTACCACTCTCTGACTGTTTCTATTTCCTTGACTTCTTCAAGTTGCTGGGTATCCTGTTTTAATGAATGACAATGACTAGAATACTCCACATCGAAATACATACCGGGTATTAGAAAAGTATGGGAACGGTGGAAAACCTCGAACAGTTTGCAACAAATCGAAAAATAAAAAAATACGTGTCAAAAATTTTTCAAAAAACTATCTACTGATACCAAAATGACCTCCCCACCTACCACCCTGTGGGTGGGGCGAGGGGCAACTTTAAAGTTTCAAATGGAAACCCCTATTTTTTATTGCGGAATCGGATTCTACGGCAAAAAATTCGTAAATATTATTCCGGACATTTTTTTCGATTCTTGCATGGTGTCGCTGTAATCGCAAAAAATGAAAAGAAAACATTACTGTTTCAAGAGTAGCGTCCAATTCAAAAACTGAAAAACACGTATTTGTTATTTTTACGAAATCTATCCAATGACATTGGATTCGACTCTCCAACCCCTAACCCAGTGGGTGAGGCGGGGGGCAACTTTGAAATTTGTAATGACAATCCCTATATTTTATAGCGGATTCGGATTCGACGGCCAAAAATACGTGAATTTTATATCGGGCATTTATTCTCGCAAGGTGTCGCTGCAATCGCACAAAATTGAAATAAACCTTAAGCGTCCATAACTTTGTAAATATTTACAAACTCTAGCTACTCGTGTTGACAAAAAAACATTCAGTTTAAAAAACAATATCTGTGATATCTTGGTTTTTATGAATGTTTTTCTTAAAGTGTTCTTAATAACAGTATTTGTTTTGTGAAATTTCTACGAGAACGTTCAGTTCCCTCGAACTTTTGTAGAGGCAGGAGCGCACTTTTGTACGGAAAAAGTTATTTCCTTTTTCATTAGTTCTCGCGTTTTTTTCTGCATAATGGCTACTTTAACAGAGGAAGAGAGAGTTTCTCTTTTAATGATACGAGGGTGGGGCGATAAAGAAAGGTCCTATGATGAAGTTGTGATTTTATTTAACGAAACTTTCCGTGTAGATCAAGTGGAAATTTCGAAATCTACTGTGTCCTGTACCATCAAACGATTCCTAGACACAAGGACAAATAAAAATCGCCCAAAATCTGGAAGACCAAAATCTGAAACATCGGAAGGTCGATAAATGGAAGTGGCCCAGGCATTTGTTGAAAATCGAAGGTTATCAATCAGGAAAGCCAGTCAACAGCTTGATATGAGTGCATTTTCAGTTCATAAGAATTTGAAATTTTTGAAATTTCATTCTTACAAAATTCACCTTCACCAAGAGTTAAATGAAGATGATTTTGATTGGCGACTTTAGTGAATTAATGATGGAAAGGAGTAACCAAAACCCAAATATTTTGTCATCTCTACTGGTCTTCTCAGATGAAGCAACTTTCGAACTCGAAAACGGATATCCTCACTGGACGCTTGAAACACACACGCAATATCCACAAAAATTAAATGTTTGGGCAGGAGTTTTCAGAGATCGAATTATTGGACCGTTTTTCATAGATGGAAATTTGAATGGAGAAAAATACCTGGAAATGTTGACAAATCAAATAGATCCCGCAATACAAGGTGATGAGTTCGATAATGTTTGGTTCCAGCAAGATAGGGCTCCTCCACACTATCGGGATATTGTTAGGGACTATATTTGAATGGTATTGTCGAAAATCGATGGATAGGTCGAAGACGAACTATTGAATGGCCAGCAAGATCTCCCGACCTCGCACCACTTGATTATTTTGTTTGGAGCTACGTGAAGGGTAAGGTTTATTTCACTAAACCTCGTGATTTGGAAGAGCTGAGGCAACGCATAATAAACAGTTTTGCAGAAATGAGAAGAAGTGCTATTGAAAATTTTTACGTTCGCCTCGGACAATGGGCACCATTTTGAACACCTAATCTTGAAATCAAAACCTGCTAGTGTAGCAGTTAAGCTGTAAACTAATTGCCTCAACTGGCCGAAACCTTCACCTTGCCTTAAATGGCTAAGTTACCTCCTTGCCTTCACTGGCTAGGATCAAGAACTTGTCTGAAGTGGCTGAATTAAGAGGTAAAACCACTGTTAGTTTTTTTTTAAATCGCGTTTTTATTGCCCTGTAAAAAATGTAAATTGAAAATTACTAGCTGCTAATAAATTTACAGATTGTTGTAATTTCCGCACGACCGTGTAAAATCACTGTTCTCAAAACAGCTCGGGAAATCAGTCACTCTGAGATCAGTAGTTTTACTTTTCGTATTTTTTTAAGTATGCGTTCAAAACTTTCATGTTTCCACTCAATTTTTTGCTATTGCAGCGACACTTTGCGAGAATCGAAAAAAATGCCCGATATAAAATTCACATATTTTTGGCCGTAGAATCCGAGTTCGCTATAAAAAATAGGGATTTTCATTACAAATTTCAAAGTTGCCCCCGCCCCACCCACTGGGTTAGGGATGGGAGAGTCGAATCCAATATCATTGGATAGATTTCGTAAAAATAACAAATACGTGTTTTTCAGTTTTTGAATTGGACGTTTTTTATGGGCACAAGACGCTACTTTTGAAACAGTAATGTTTTCTTTTAATTTTTTGCGATTACAGCGACACCATGCAAGAATCGAAAAAAATGTCCGAAATCAAATTTACGTATTTTTTACCGTAGAATCCGATTCCGCAATAAAAAATAGAGGTTTCTATTTGAAATTTTAAAGTTGCCCCTCGCCCCACCCACAGGGTGGTGGGTGGGGAGGTCATTTTGGTATCAGTAGATAGTTTTTTGAAAAATTTTTGACACGTATTGTTTTATTTTTCGATGATGATTGAAGCAAACTGTTCGAGATTTTCCACCGTTCCCATACTATTCTAACACCCGATGTAAGTAATAGGGAAGAATTTATGATATGCTTCTTTACCGACACGGTGGCTCAGGCGCCTAGAACGCGTTATATGGCAAAGTGGCTTTGGTCAGACTCTGCTGCGTTCCATGTTCGATCTCCGGCACCGAAACTGGCTATATCAGTGCGTAATGGATGTTGTCTGCATTTTTATAAATATGTAACCCTCTTCGGATAGCCCAGGGCTTAGAATTTGTGGGTTGTCTATTATATGTGGTAATTTAAACCTTCTCGTCTAAGAAAGCAGTACAAGAAATTACACATTAAAAAGAATTTGCATCGACTTCCACATTACCTAATACCTATATTTAATATTTGACAAAGGCCATCTGCAATTTAGATTAGCTGTCCCACGGTCACTCTTCTGCTCTGTAGGTTGTGCGGTTTGTTTTGAAGCACTTATAGGTAGCTTTAATGTTTGTGATTAAATAGTACAACATAAAATTCTTTATTAAACTTACAGTCATCTCAGGCAACATCCCTAAAATAATGATATAAGCTCTACCCTCTGCCTTAGCCGATTACTGGCGGGGCAGTTTATTTGGGTGCCTAATTTCCTATCATTAGTTTTCATTTATTGATCTGGCTGTTTACAAAGGAGTGTCATATTGTAGTGGACGACATAGACCAGGGTTACAACTAGTACAAAGGGGCGACCAGTTCATGATATCGATCGGGGAGGCAAAAGTACGTGCACGCACATCCCAGATGTCCCCGATGGCCCAGGGCCTTCATTATTCGCATTACCACCCACTGCCTGCATACATAACCCTATGGTGCTGTGCTACATGCTTTGCTATACGCTCACACGAACCCCTCATCAACAACTCATTATTCGTACTACTTTGAAAACATCATAATTTAGTACATTCAGTTACCAGTGGTACAATGATTTATTTATAAACAACTAATCCGCAAACAGTCATATATCTTCGTTCCAAATAAACAGTTTTTAACTGTAGTGTAGCTCTCTCAAAGTACTATTTACTTTTCATTTTAGTCAAAAAACCAGACAGTAATTTTCAATAATTTGTTAAGCCCTTCTAATGCTTATCAGGAGAAGCTAGAACAGCAAGTAGATAACGTTCAACAATAGGGAGTTTTTGCCAATTTCATTTAATACCACTCACGTTAACCTTAATTGTTACGTGATCAAATACGGTCAACAGAATAAGCGGGGGTTGTTGTAGTAGAGATTTTGCACGAGCTCCGAACGGTAGACGCTATTTGACAGATTTGGTGTGTAAAATGACAATAATTAACATTTCTATAACCTGTAAAATTGGGTATGTATATAACACATTTTTGAACAATACAAACAACCATAATATTCTTTCCAATTATTTGGGTTTTCTACCATATGTCTTCAAAAACAAATCACCGAATCTACAAACTAATAGAATTATTAAACATAATATTTTTAGTCGCAAACTCCTCTATAAATTCTTATTTTACTATAAGGAAAGTAACCAGACTGCAACCAAAGTTACAAATCTGGCGCGTTAAATGTAATAATTGCATATTACCATCAAAACGCTAATGCTTCGATTGCAACACACGGAATATTAAACATAATAACATTATGTTTAATATTCCGCCCTCTAAAGCACATTTGAACTATGCTAAGCCAAGTCAGGCTATTTATTTTTCTATTGCAACAGACACTGGACCGCTAGATGGCGCCTGCTGGCTGTTTTACATGTCGCTATTGTGAAAATACCGGGATGTACTATAGTCAAAGGATTCTCATGTCGGTCGTCGCATACCTACCTTGCACTGACGAGAGCCAACAGCTCGAAACTGCAGTCTGCAAGTGGTGTGTGACGACTGGCAAGGGAGCTCCTTTAAGTAGGATCAGTCTTTCGGCTGGTGTTTGTTGCAATCGAAGCATTAGCGTTTTGATGGTAATATGCAATTATTACACTTAATGCGCCAGATTTGTAACTTTGGTTGCAGTCTGGTTACTTTCCTTATAGTAAAATAAGGATTTATAGAGGAGTTTGCGACTAAAAATATTATGTTTAATATTACGCCCTCTAAAGCACATTTGAACTAATAGAATTATTGGAAAAAAGCCTCTGCGCCCGTGACGTTTATGTCAAAGGAACAGTCAGAGGTTATGTTTTGCAAATAATATAAATCAGAATAAACACAGAAATAATGTATTTTGCTGACGTTTCGGAAAGTAGTCTCTTTCCGCTTTCAAAGCTTTTTTTGGAAGAACTCTTATTTTGCTGAGTATGTCAAATACACAGAACACAGAACTGATGATATTTTCTTTTAGATAATGTTGAGTTTGTTAAGTACCTGTCATATTGTAGGTAGTTAGTTTTGAGGATAATTAAACTAAATCATGGTGTCCTTTAAAGTAGACTTCTGGAGTAAAAATAAATCGTTTTAGCTAGAGCTGTGCCGAGCACCGACAAAAAGTGCTCGCGAGCACTAAGCACTCAAAAAAGTGCTTACATTTTTCGAGCACTAGGCACTATTAATAGTAAAGTGCTTAATATTCACAAGCACTAAGCACTTTTAAATTTTTTTAATAGTATCTATATTTTGAGGTGAGTATTGAGGTTAGAGTTCAATCGAATTCAGTGTTATTTATAAAAAAATGATAAAAACCAACAAAAGCAGCATAATGTAAAAAATATATAATTTGCTGAATATACTATACATTTTTTTAATTTAGCGCGAAACGCGGTAACTAATAAAAATAATAAAGAATTTATTGCCCATTGGAATACTCAAATTACAGAACAATTTTACAAAATACCTACAACAGGCCAAAATTAAGTATAACCATATATATCTGTTTTTTGTTATAGATAATGGAGACATTTATATATTTTTTTATATTTATTTAAGACTATACATTTTAACACCGTAATTCCTCAAGAAATATTACATGAAATTACATCATTTTTGAATTTTCTCGTTTTTATTAATTTGTCGCGTGTAAAACTGGCCATTGTATACATTGGTCAAAACAAACATACATTAATGGGAAGCGGCTTAACTATTTCTATTCAGTAAATAGAGTATAGTAATTTGGCAGTTTCAAATCTAATGTGACCGGAGCCTCCGCCAAAAAATTGAAAATTACAGAGGTATATTCGTCTTTCTATTTTTCGAGGGCCTGTTACAGTATTTCTCTTCTATCAGTAATACAAAAAATTTCGAAAATTAATCAAACTTAAAGTGCACTATGTCCAAAGTAATAAAAAAGTGATTACAATACTGAAACTAGCCAAAACATACAGTTTTTCAAAAATAATTCTGGAAAAATTCAAGTACAACCGATAATTCTCAAAAATAATATGCATTCATCGTCAAATACCACCAAACACTCAAATTCGCCATTTCAGGACTCGAACTCATTCAAAAATCCATCTTAAAAATATCAGACCACAATAATCTTAAAATTCATCAAAACCACTATTCATAACACAATATTTTATCTCGATTCGTTACTCTTCCATAAACAGATTTTGCATTTTAAATTTCACCACTTTTCAACCACCTCTCGTATACAGCAAACTACTAGCCGTACTTCTAACAACCACCTTCTAACTCGATTCATCAAATTATACCACCCGCATCTCATTTCAAATTTCACTACGTTTCGATCACCTCTCGTATACCACATACCATATCGCTAAGAAGGCGAACCACATGGTTGACCTCCTCTCTCATTTTAATGCACGCGACATAAAAGACGTAAGACGTGATGATGCATCGGCACTACCCACCACTATTCCCACTACGTCTGTAATTGTTATCATTTATCGTTTTACTCTACAATACTTGTTTGTTTTTGCGCATATATTATTTGATTGAAATTCAACAAGTGTTGTGTTGATGAGCCGCCCTTATCTTTAAGTTATCACGTTGTAGTGCGTTAAAGTCAAAGAATGAACCAACTTGTGATTGAACATAATATTTTTGTCGCAAACTCCTCTATAAAATCCTTATTTTACTATAAGGAACGTAACCAGACTGCAACCGGCAGCTACTCTCCGGGCTATGTGCCCCGCCAAGCGCTGAATTACAAGTTACAAGTCTGGCGCGTTAAGTGTAATAATTGCATATTACCATCAAAACGCTAATGCTTCGATTGCAACAAACACCAACCGAAAGACTGATCCTACTTAAAGGGGCTCTCTTGCCAGCCGTCACACACCACTTGCAGACTGCAGTTTCGAGCTGTTGGCTCTCGTCAGTGCAAGATAGGCATGTGACGACCGGCACGAGGATCCTTTGACTATTTGGTACATCCCGGTATTCTTACAATAACAACATGTAAAATAGTCAGCAGGCGCCATCTAGCGGTCCAGTGTCTGTTGCAATCGAAAAATAAATAGCCTGACTAGGGTTAGTATAGTTCAAATGTGCTTTTAGAGGGCGGAATATTAAACATAATATTTTTAGTCGCAAACTCCTCTATAAAATCCTTATTTTACTATAATGAACGTAACCAGACTGCAACCAGCAGCTATTCTCCGGGCTATGTGCCCCGCCAAGCGCTGAATTACAAGTTACAAGTCTGGCGCGTTAAGTGTAATAATTGCATATTACCATCAAAACGCTAATGCTTCGATTGCAACAAACACCAGCCGACTGATCCTACTTAAAGGAGCTCTCTTGCCAGCCGTCACACACCACTTGCAGACTGCAACAGCTCGAAACTGCAGTCTGCAAGTGGTGCATGACGGCTGGCAAGAGAGCTCCTTTAAGTAGGATCAGTCTTTCGGCTGGTGTTTGTTGCAGTTGAAGCATTAGCGTTTTGATGGTAATATGCAATTATTACACTTAACGCGCCAGATTTGTAACTTGTAATTCAGCGCTTGGCGGGGCACATAGCCCGGAGAGTAGCTGCTGGTTGCAGTCTGGTTACGTTCCTTATAGTAAAATAAGGATTTTATAGAGAAGTTTGCGACTAAAAGTATTATGTTTAATATTCCGCCTTCTAAAAGCACATTTGAACAACTTGTGATTGGTAAGAATTGTTGTTTATCTGAGAGTTTTCACAGTAACTGCATTTTTTTATCACAGAAGGTGCAAAACTCTGCATGCTAGAGTTGAAGGCGTGGGTGAGATCAGCGACAGTAAAATTAGAAGAGCGATTCAAGATTGGCTGCATCTTGCCAAAAGCCGCTATAACTACAATAATAATAATAATAAATAGACTATATTTTTGGATTTTAGTAAAGAATAATGAACAATGTTGCGTTTTGTTATCGTTGATAAACATCTTAGGTCCCCAAGGGTGAAATTGTAAATGATAAAATAGTTTTGTGTATTTAGCCAATCCCGCAGAATAAAGTAATACTTAATATAATATAAAAAAGCTAGTACTAAATAATAAATATTTTTTAAAAATTACTATCTGTGTACATATATACAATTGAAATATTTTTCCGTGATATCAGTTATATATAGGTAGGAGGTTTAAAATATGTATTTTTAAAAATTGTAGATTTTAATATTAACTTTCGAATTTAAAAACGGGTACCTTCTATCTTTTTTATAGTGTTGTAGACCGATCAATTCTAAACAATTTTGCAAAGGGAAATGTATCGAAGGTCAAAATAAAATTAATTCTAATTTCCCTGTTATAATTAAAGAAAAAATAATATATTTTACAAAATAAGGCACTTAGAAATTAATTTATTTCAATGCTCATTATTGTTATGCAGCAATATAAATTAACACTTTTTTATCATAAGTAGCAAATGATTTCTGATTTAAGACATAATTTGACTTGCAAAGTTATTTGAAATCAATTAGTCTATAATACTGTATAACAGGATTTCCCATTTAAATTTCGAAAGTTAAGGTAATTTTGGTAAAAATAAAGTGACGAAAACTATTTAATCATTTATTAAATAAGCTCTTAGTTTATAAAATAATATAATAAAAGGTGTAAAGAACTTATAGCATATATTCATTAACAAAGATACAAGGGTGGATTCCCTTTAAAAAACCTCTCGATATTTTCGACCTTTTTATTCTAAATTTTTGAGAAAAATTAAATTCTTCAGAAAAAGTTCAGATTTTCAAAAAAAAAATTAAATAAAAAGATTATAACTTACGATTACATGGTTCACCAGCTTTATGAGGTTTTGAAACTTCTATATTTTTAATTTCACATATTTTCACCTTATGCGAAGTCAGATATTTATATTCTCTGAATATATTAACTAACTTTTGGCATTGCCAAAAAAAGTTTGACAAGCTGAAGCAACACTATAAAAAATGACTTTCTCAAAAAATTTAAAATAAAAAAGTTTGTATTAGATATTCCATACAGGGACACCCTGTGTATGTATGGATCACAGTGGATAATAAAGGTTTATTACACGTATACCAGCAACTGAAGAAAATGTTTTTCATAACCATGAGAAAAACCTTTACATCATACGTACTATCGGCGCATATGGAATACGTTTATTTGAGGTTCCCCATAAACGTATATATCCCGCATATGATATGACAACAATATAACGTTTTCTTAAGGCGTTTATATTTAGAATATGATGCACCATATATATATAAGTTTTTTAAAATGTCTATATTTAATATATGATGAGACAAATATATACGTTTTTGCGTGGACATTCAAACGTTGAATAAAGGTTGCGACAAACGTTATATATACCAGTTGTATAAACGAAATCAAAACGTTTATTAAACCATTTCGCATACTTAAGCAGATGCCCATTGTTAAATGTTAAATATTTATTTTGTGACAAAAAATGTTTTTTTCGCCTTCCAGGTCATAACAATGATCCTCTTAAGTTTAGGACATCTAGATTGTTTTCATAAAGGGGACGAAGCCCTACAGTTAATAGTGGAATCCGAACCACTGACTAATTAATTCACTACGTTATAAGTTTATGCACATCACTAAAGTCGTCAAAATTTTGTCTACCATGGTTATTCATTTCAATTCTCCAAGAATATATTATTACACCAATGAAGAATGGAAGTGTACGGCTAGGCGTGTAGACTAGTTAGATAAATAGTTTATTAACCATTTAAAAATATAGAAGTGCAGAAGTATAAAAATATGTAATATAAACACAATAATATAAAATTATTAGAACGTACACAAATACACAACATGAATTTATAGAAACATATAGATAATAATACTCAGGGCAATAAGTACTCGTCAATACATAATGATATATTAAATGCATTTTAGTTTCATGTTCGAATTTATTAAAATCATTAATAAATTGTGAAAATCTTTTGGAGTTAGGTCGAAGTGTATTAAAGAAAACTACTTTAATAATTTGCCGACGTTTCGATATTTTTTAATATTATCCTCAGGATACTGAAAGATATAAAATCATCTAATAGTACATATACAACCATTCAATATAACAAACAAACATAAATATATACAGTATGTCCGCGGATGGGGTTAACAATAGGTGTAATGGCTAAAATTTTTCACATTTCGAGAAAATGTTATTCTTTATAAAAGATTTTGCTCGATAAAAAAATGGTAATGACGTTGAGAAAAATGATATTTTTTATAGAAGTTGTTTAAAAATTACAAAAACTTAAAATTCCGCAAGAGTAAATTAGTTCTATTTTTTATTGTGGAACAAAACGTGAAATAAAAAAGTTGTTTCAAATTGTATAGTCTATCCAATTCCAAAATTTCATTTGAATATTGCAATATTTCCGAAATAAGTGATTTTTTAGTAAAATAGTTATAGTTTTTGCTACATTTTCTATTTTTCTATAGTCTATCCAATTCCAAAATTTCATTTGAATGTACACTGTTTCCGAAATAAGTGAATTTTTAAGAAAATGCTTGTCAGTTTTTGTCAAATTTTGATTATTTAAACATTTTGTTTTATTTCGACAAATAAAGGGGTTGTACCCTATAAAAATTTGGAGTCCTATTTTAGGAACAATATGCATAATTCTTGTAATGTCCTATTTGATTGTTAGTTGTGTTGTTACCTAGTTACGTCTACATATCATGACATATCTGAATTAAAAAATATTTTATAAATGTTAACTGTCGAGCAAAGAATTTTTTTAAGTAGAGTGTTATGGAAACGGTGAAAGTTCATACCGTTACGTCCTTGAAAATTTCAGTGAGAAATATCCCAATGTGTATGCTTCGAGAACGGCAGCTCATAAATTGGTGAAAAAATGTAATAAAACTGGTTTAGTGCTAGGCGTAAAGAAAAAGAAAAAAACATATGACCAAAATGACGCTGCCACAACATTAGTGTTAGCATCTGTTGCTGAGAATCCACAACTTTCATTACGAAATCGAGCCCGGCATTTGGAGGTGGTTAAGAAAACTTGCATCCAAAAAAAATAAAATATTTCCATACAAACCACATTTTAACCATACCTTAGAAGGGGGAGATGAAGCAAAATGACTGGATTTCTGTTTATGGGTTGGAAATGAAATTTTAAGTGGCAACACGAATTTTTATAAATTTATCATGTTCTCCGACGAATCAACCTTTTCAACGAATGGGACTGTAGCTTCACAACATGTTCGGTATTGGAGTGAGACTAACCCCGAATTTAGAATTTCCACCCGAAGGCAATATGTAAACAAAATTAATGTATGGTGTGCCATTTCATATCATTATTATTAGCCGTTACTCGAGTCCGAGTATAAAAATGTTACAGTCGATAAATTGTGTACAATAAAAAACAAGTAAAAGGTGTAGTCTATTGTAATTCCCATTCATCTACGGTGCACACGACTATGGCTATAGAGGCCAATTCGGGAGAGCACATGTCGACCGCAGTCAGGACAAATATAGACCTGGTTAGGTCTTGGATTCGGCCTTCTTGCAGCAAAATTTCCTTGATAGCTGGCCACAACCCCTCGCCACTCGGTTCTGTCCGCTGCAAGTTGTTCCCATTGCTTGTCTGCAATACCGCAGGATTTTAGATTTTCATGGAGAGCGTCTTTGAACCTCTTTCGTTGATCGCCACGCCTTCTTCTACCGCTTAGCAATTCACCATAAAGTGTACATTTAGGAAGGCGGTTATCATGCATACGATGAACGTGACCTGCCCATCTTATTCGTGCTCTTGAAATAAGCACCTCAATTGGAAGGCTGTTTGCTCTCCTGAGTACTTCCACGTTTGGTATGTGATGGAACCAACGGATTTTCATCATACTTCTGAGGTGTCTTTGCTGAAAACGTTCTAATTCTTTCACATGACGACGGTAAGTGACCCAGCTTTCACATCCATATAGCAGTGTTGGAATGACAACTGGTCTCTCTCTAAGCCCCCTGAGTGCTCTAGATGCAGCGTTAATTCTATTGCGAGTCTCGCTGTTGCCTAAGTAATTGAACTGATCCACCACTTCAAGAGAATTTCCGTTAAGTGTAATGTCTATTTGGTTCACTTGATGAGTTGACATAATCTTAGTCTTTCCAATGTTGATTTTAAGTCCCAAGGAATCATAGCTCTGGGCATACACATATAAAAGTTCTTGAAGCTCTTCCGGTGTAGAGGCTAAAAGTGCACAGTCATCCGCATACTGGAGATCACAAATGAATCGTGTGCGTGTCTTCGTGAAAGCTCTAAAGCGCCCTATGTTAAAGAAACCGCCATCAGAACGGTATCTGAGACCTCTGACTGTCAGTTTGTTGTCAACAATAATTGTTAGAGCAGTGGTAAACAAATTAAAAAGTAGGGGTGCCAGGACACATCCGTGCCTAACTCCAGTGAGGGTTTGGAAAGGTTCGGTTGCCTCATTATTATACATAACCTGGGCGTTGTTGTTTGTATGTAGACTGCGACATACTTCCACAAATTTTCTAGGGATATCTAAGCGGAGCATAATTTTCCAGAGCACTTCCCTGTCCACCGAGTCAAATGCAAACAATATATATATATATATATATATATATATATATATATATATATATATATATATATATATATATATATATATATTGTTTATAGGTATATTTAAAAAAATTGTACTGGGTTTAATAAACATACAATAACATTATTTTCTTCTTTCGTGGATAGCAGTGACACGTTATTATTACTTTAAACCAATGACTTCGCTTTAAGTCGTAAGTATAAAACAGGGAAGGTACGAAAAACATTGTATGATAAAAAGGAATACTGATAAAAAACGCAAACAAATACAGTACTTCAAAAACTAAAAAATGCATTTATGTCTATATCTTCCTAGACAATTATATATCACAGATTGTTTATTCTATTAATTAGATTAAAACAACAATCTCTGCCCTTCAAAACATCATGTTCTCTGAAGAAATTACAAAACTTCAGTGGTGGCTCTCACAAGCTGATGATGATCCAGAAGTCAAAAAACAGATACCTGTGTTGAAACAATTTTTCTATGCGATTGATTCGTCAGCCTCAGTGGAACGAATTTTCAGTACCTTTGGGCTAGTACATTCCGATATAAGAAATCGACTGGGGATTGAAAAAACAGGAAAATTAGTATTTTTGTTTGAGTATTATAATGAGAATTAAAATTAAGTAATTCAGTTTAATATTTTTTATTTTCCATTGTAGCATTTGCTTGTGTAAATTTGTTTCTTGTTTTTGTAATTAAAAAGACCGACCAAGTTATTTATTTTCGTTCAATAAATCTTCTCAAAATTATCATGGGCTTTGATTTAATTGTGATTTTTTATTAAAAAATCAGTCGATTTAAATTATTTTTATCTTGATTTAAATCAATTGTTTTAAATCAGACCAACCCTGCTTGTACAGGTCGCATTTGAACCGGCACAAATATTCATAAAATTTAAAACATTTGAAGGAGCCATCGTATGAAAAAATAAAGCAATAGTTAAAATTTGTGTAGTTTTATATGTTTCACAAAATACACCAGGCCTGATTCTCATGTAGTTAAGCATTAACTTAACATTCTCAATAAACAAAGTTTTCAATTAAGTAATAATAAAAAAATACTTCACTTACGAATAACAAAACTCAAACTATTACAATTCATCAGTCTTTAAGCAAGGCGAACTAGGTGCAAATCGATAGCTCACTAGTGATTGTTGCCGACTCCTCCAGCACAGCCTATTTTTAACTTAGATATTAAAGCTTAGCCAAACCACCCTATATATCATTCCTGTCACGAAAAGTAAATGTTATTGTCAATGTTATTGTTTCACAAACATGTACACGTATTGACGACCGACTTTTTCTATAATTAAAGTAAATCATGCGAGCCCCAGGTTTATGCAAACGAAGTGGGTATAATACTATACAAGTCGAATAACTTGTCTAGTTGGCCTTGTCCATGTGCAGACTCTTGAACTGATCGTTGACAAACCAACCTCGCATAAATCTTTTACAAACAGTTACGGCTATACAGCAAAAAATAAAAGCAATTTAGTCTTTTAAACATATGGCAGTCTTCGATATTTGCACTTAAATAATTTTCCGTTATAGTTGTATCAGTCAATACCACATTGCGAATAGTTGTCTTTTCAAATAGAAACAATGTTGTTTTTTTATTAGTTCGACCTCGTCGACCGAGAACTCCAAGGTTTTAGGTTGTAAATTTTAAAGGAAACATGCATTTTCGTTAAGTAAAATTATCATGAATACAACTTCTATATCGACGTTAATTGGTATGGACACTTTCGAACTCTCGACTGCATTACGGCAAAAAATGTTAGTGACAATATTAACAATTTCTTGCAATAATTGTGTGAGTCAATAACACTTAATTTAATGTGCGATTTTTACCGTTTTTTAAATAAATTGTATAGCTTGCTGAACTGTATTTTTGGACCAAAAAGCGCCATATCCTACAAAATCCAAGGATTACTACGCCAGTTTTTAGGAGTAAAATTTTAGTAATTTTATTTTTACCATTTATTTAACGTCGGACTATTTCCGCTACTGAGACGAGCTGCCTGTAGACGAGCTACCCCCACACACCCAACAGGAAATTTTACCGAACCTCTTCTCTTTCGAAGAATAAGGATCTACCACTTGCCTAACATTTAATGGACGAGGGACCGACGGTTTTACATCCCCTCCAAAGCATTTTATATCCCCTACACAATCCTCGCCTAAGATTCCATGGCTTCCGCGCATACACTGATATACAAGCCGCTGGAAAATGTGAGGCGAGAACGCGGTCTTCCTTGAAACGGTCACTCATCTAAGTACGAGTTCTAATAATTCGTATTAGCAATTTTTATTGAAAACATCTATGCACTCCTCTGGACTCACCACCCCTCAGAACGGTGCTACCTGGTTTTCCCTCTCTTGACTGTGAGGCGTTAAGGGTTACAAAATAATTCAAAAACACTTGGGCTGCTGTGTGCGTAGCAGATCGCAGACACTATCTAGCCTGGATAAGTGATGTAACGTGCCCACGGCAAAATTTCACTACCTCAGAAATCTCAGGTCGTTAAGCCCAAGTTTAACATGACTATTAAAAGTTTGTTGCTTATTTAACATAAAATCACTGAGGGTTCTATTCGTAGTGGTCGCAGACGAAATAATGACACTTTTTTTCAACATGAAATGTGCAATATTACAATATTTACAATTTATGGTTCTCTAACATGAACCCGGCGATGTTCAGTTAAGTGGCTATATTCTGATAAATATGTTACAGCACAAAATAAAGATAAATACCCCTCGTGTAGCTACACTTGGTTTACAAGGTTTGACTAAAATAAAATTTGGTCGCAATAGGTTAAGTTAGAGAACTTCCTTAATCAATATAAGTGAATAAACTCTTTGTTTAACTATGTATAACGTAAGTTAAAAGAAAACAAATATTATTACACAGAACCACTGAAGGTGGTTTCTGGGTAGAAGACACAATAACACTTATCAAAGAATTTTGGTACCATACCCAGACGTAAACTAGTGATGAGAGTGCAGCCCTACGGTGGTGACTTGGGGACAGATGAGAGTGGTGGGTTTATAGTCTCCCTAAATCGTGGAACGTTCAGCCTAGTCTGTGGGACTTTCTAATCTAGTCCGTCAAATGTTCTAACCCAGTCCGTGGAAGTTCTAACCCAATTCGTGGACCTTCTGACTTGGATAAAATTCACCAACACTTCTTGTACAATGCTGCAGCTCAATTGGCAGCGAATATATTCTCAAGTGAAAGTGGTCAACCAGCGTGTGCACACATAAATCCCGCACAGATGCGGATTAAACTCCCTCTCCCGCCCTTAGCGGACGGTAGCCAAATCTCGGCTCGCGACTGTTGGCGATATGTGACCCGCGAAACACAAATGTGTGATGCGGGTCGCATATGCATTAGGCATGTAACAATGGGCTTGTGCAAAATTTTGTCGAAAATTTTGAAGTACTAACGTTTTTGTAGACGTTATTAAAAATGCACAATACATGATATTCATAAATTTATTCCGAGTGTTAAGTTATCCATGAGGAAAAAAAATGAAACAGTTAATTGTCAAAAGTGACAATGTGTAGGAAAGTTATTACAGTGTCTAGTGTTAATAGTTATGGAAAGCCTAACTGTAAGAAAGAAAATAGAAATTGTATGTCTTATTGGCGATAATGCGCGTTCGACAAGAGAAGCTGCGATTGAATTCAATAATAGACAGCCAAATAAATGAATAAGTCGAAGTAATGTACAACGCATTAATACAGTTTTCAATGAAACAGGTTATGTTTCAAAAAACTTGCTTAGAACTAGGCATAATGGACATCGTCATATTTTGAGAAATAATGAGCAAATTTTAGAATATTTTAACAACCCTGGGTTAGTATTAGAACGGCTAGTTTAAACCTTAATGTCTCCAGAGAAAGTATTAGAAGATGCCTAAAAAAACAAAATAAAGGCTTACAGGCCAAAATTTTTGCATACACTGGAAGTGGGAGATGAGGAGAGACAATTAGTGTTTTGATATTGATATAGTCCTAATTTTTTTAATGAAATTTTATTTAGCGATGAAGCCACATTACTACAAATGGGGTGGTTTCAAGACAAAATGGCCGTCACCGGTCAGCTGAGAATCCGGAATTCGTCATAAATGTACAGAGACAGTATTCGCAAAAAGTTAACGTTTGGTGCGGAATACTAAATGACAAAATAATTGGTCCTTTGGTAATGTAAAGGTGATTTTAAATTTTCTTGGGAACGGGTTTTGGAACGCATTAGATGATTTATCACTGCAGAATCTCCTCAATTTAAAGTTTCAGTTAAATGGAAGTTCTGTTCATAACGCTGTTTTGGTAAGAAGATGGCTAAATGAACATTTTCAAAATCGGTGTATAGGAACAAACAGTCCTTTGATTGAGTGGCCGCAGAGATCCCCAGATTTGACGCCACTCGATTTTTTCCTTTGGGTTTAATGAAACAAAAAGTTTGCAAGTCAGGGCCACAAACTTTACAAGAACTACGGGACAGGATGATGCAAGCCTCCGCAGAAATTACTCCAGAAGAAATATGAAAAGGATTGCCTAAAAGGATTGAAAAGTGTATTCAAATAAATGGTGGATTGGTAGAAGTGACGATAATCTTATAGTTTTTGTAACGGAATTCTCTATTTTTTTTTTTTGTTTCAGTTTTGTTATAAGTTTCTATTTCATTTTTGATTTTGACAATAATAACACCATGTTAGTAGAGTTTCATTTTATTTCAATTTTTTCTCATGGATAACTTAACTTTTAGAATAACTTTGTGAATAATGTCTACAAAACCGTTATTACTTAAAAATTTTCGACAGAGGCGTGCATAGATTTTTCAAAAAAATCGCTAATATGAATTAGTAAAATTTTAAACTGATCTTGGATTTTGTAGGATCTAACGCTTTTTGCTCCAAAGATATAGATCAACAAGCTCTACAATTTAAAGGGGAACATTGAACACTAAATAAAGATTTTACAGGGTGACAAAAAAAAATTTCGATTTACTCTAATTCGTAATAAAGCGCCTGCATTTTTATTTCCTTTTCCGGGTTTATAAATAATTTCATAATCATATTCCTCTAATTTTAATCTCCAGCGAGTTAAGGGATTGCCAGGATCTTGAAGCATAAGCTATTGGAAGACCTTTTCCTATTGGGCGTTGAGAAAGTATTGCGCCAATTGCAAATGCTCAAGCATCACTAGATAATAAGACTGGTTCGTTAAAACTAGGGTATACTAAAATTGAAGTAGTTGTTAAAGCCTTTTTAATTCCTGAAATGAGTTTTCACATTCTTTGCCAAAATTAAAAGAAATTTATTTTTTGTAATTTTGTAAGTGGTTTCGCTATTTTTGCAAAATTAGATATAAATCGTCGATAATAACCAGCTAAGCCTAAAAATGATTTTATTTCTTTTTGATTGAGAAAACTTTTGGATACATTCAATTTTTGCTGGGTTAGGTTTTACTCCATCTTTAGTAATAACGTGTCCTAAATAAATAGCTTCTTTTATCAAAAACTCACATTTGTCAGGTTGTAATTTTAAATTAGCTTGTCGAAGTCCAGTAAATATTTCTGTTAGTCTTTTGATATGTTCATGTATAAGTTGCTGAATAAAGAAAAGAGAATAGAGATATTTACAAATTGTGCTAAATAGGTAGGGAGAACCAAATAATGCAAGTGGCTACTATTAATATATCAAAGCGGCAAACAAAGTGGAGCTTCTGATATCTAATTGGTCATTAAGAAGGGTAGAATTTGGGTTATTTGAATTGTTTTCACAATTTTGAAATGATTCGAAATGTTCATTACATCCAGTATTAAATGCCCTTCTTGTTTGACCGATATAACAGTTATTTCATTCTTCGCAAGGGAGCTTATAAACTCCTGATATTTTATTTCTGTATTTTTTGCTTTACACCGTCAAAAATATCATTCCTACGTTTGAATACTATTTGAAAATTATGTGTGAAACTTGTTATAGATACAAATTTCTTTTTAAATTTTTCTTCAATTTTAAGATAAATTTTGCAAATCCTTGCATTTGTTAACGATTTCTATTATATTTCGTATCATGATTCCTAGCTCGAAATTCACGTTTTCTTTTGATAGAGTTATAGCAAAGGCTCTACTGACCATATTTCGGTATGTATCTATTCTTAAGGGATAATTTGTATGTTAATTTTTAGCTTTTTTATATCGACTTCCTACCTCAAGCTTGGATTGGTTGGATATTTGAGGTTGAAATTGGAATTGGCTGGGAGGGTGGTTAAGGAAAATTATTGAACCACAGCACTTGGGGCTCATTGGGTCCCTTGTACTTCCTCCCTGTAGGTAGACCTCCGCCTAGGCCTTCAATCATGCGAAATAGGTGGTGATGCTGCCTAGGGACATCTCCATTACATCGGCCAAAGTAGGCCAACGTTGTCCTAAAATAGGTTCTCTGATTGATGAGACGGCAGTACTGTCACAGAGTACATGTTAAACGGTCTCATCTTCTTGTTAACAACCTCTACAGAGAGGTGTTTCGCTTGATCTCATATTGTGCAGATGTTTCCTTTGCGGTTATAAAACGTAGGTTCCTTCTGGACATTGCCAGGTCGTCCATTGTGGTACTCTTGTTAGGATATTTTAGTAGCTCCCTAGCAAGCTGACAAATTCATAACCGTAATTATCTTCAATTACATGGTCTATCAGATTCAAATTCAGAATATCAAAATGCATAAGGGTTATGGTGGTCTAGTGTGCTGAACACGACACATCTTTTTTGTGTATACCTGTGTAGCCATTGATTTCTTCATAGTTACATAGAAAATGATTACTAATACGCTCATTATTAACGCAAATTACTGCAATTAAACATTTACAAAAAATTATCGCGTAATTTAAATCGCTACCAAATCAGATATCACGATATAGTTCTCGGCAATTACACGTAACCAAAGTTCAAGTCTAACGGAAACAGACCTGCTTTCTGTCAAGAAAGTAGCATAATTACCGCAAAAACACAGACTACCATCCGGAGTGCTCACTTTAAGACCACTTTGTAATTTAAATAAGCAAACATGTAGTACGTATTAAGATAGTTTTGAATGACATTTCTGCAAGAGAGCAAGAATAATTTTTTTGGAAATCGTCATCTTGGCAAATCTTTCACAATTGCATTAACTTGCCCAACATCGTCCTATTCATTAACAAGCGGGGGCATGGGCCTACTAATTTACGACTAGATATCGCAAATGCGCGAAGTCTATAAATAGAAACTTGCAAAGTTTATAAATAGAATCCTACAAAAATATGATTATAAAACAGATATAATCTATTACGACATTATTGAAATGTCCAGTTGAGGTGGGAGACAAATTACAAATTATGCAAGCTAGAGTTTAAGGATTATTTTCTAGATCCAATGAACTTTTTTTTTTCATTTATTTTATTTTCAAAGGATTCACTCATAATTAGAGACTTTTACATACGGTCGTGAGCAAAAAAAATAGGGCAAGTCTTATAACTGTATTTTCCTAAAATCTAGTTGTGTACATCTAACTTTAATTTTTGTGACATTGTCAGTTAGTTGTCATAATTTATCGCAAGTGTGCAAAAAACTAATATGCCTCATATAAGCGATTTAGTTAAATCTGGAGTTATTGCTAAAGCAGAAGATGGATGGTCAATGAGACAAATTGCACTGCGTTATAATATTGACAAAAATTCGGTGTGTAACATTTTAAGAAAGTGGAGAATAAACGGTACGATTAGTAGAAATTCTGGATCAGGACGACGAAGGATATCAACTCAACAACAAGATTTGCAATTGGGAAATGCTTTAGTAGAAAATCCATTTTACTCAGTTATTCAGGCTGCTGAAGAAACGAATTTTGCTGGATCGAGTAGTACTGGTCGCCGGCGGGTAAGAGAATCGGAGCTACGCTGTCATACAGCAGCACAAAAATACTTACTTAAAGCCGAACATAAAGAAGCTTGAGTAATATTTACGCTTGAATTTTTAGCGCATGATGTAAATTTTTGGAACAATGTAATCTTTACAGACGAAAAAACTTTCCAGTCAACACACAGCGGTCGTATTCGTGTTTACCGCCCTCCGAATACTCGATTCGATGAGAAATATATATCTAACAATGATAAAAGTGGCAGATTTTCCGTCAATATGTGGGCTTGGATATCTGCACGTGGTCCTGGTGTTTTGTGGCATATTGAGGAACGATTTAATAGTGAAACGTATATTAGGATTTTAGACAATATTATGCTCCCTTCTGCGTCACAATTATTTCCTAATAATGAGTTCATGTTTCAACAAGACAATTGTTCTGTTCATACTGCTCATACCGTAACTAACTGGTTTCAACATAACAACATCATAGTCCCCAGTCATAGTCCAGATCTTAACCTGTGGATCTGTGGAAGAAGTATGGGAACTACTCGTAAGAAGTATCCAAAAACGAAATATGAGACCACGGAATGCCGAAAAATTATTGGAAATAGTAAATAATGCATGGGAAAATATTATTACTAATGATTATTGTATAAGGTTATTTAATTCTATGGCAAACAGACTTATAGAAGTTAAGTAGGATATCCTTTGTCCTTTGATCTAGGATTTCTGCTAATCGTACCGTTTATTCTCCACTTTCTTAAAATGTTACACACCAAATTTTGTTAATGTTATAACGCACTGCAATTTGTCTCATTAGCATTAAAAAAAAAAAAAAAGTGATATCTGTTTTATTTCGGCTACGCATTACGTATTCAAATAGAGACAGATTTACATTAGAAAAAAAAAAGTTGTCCTATTTTTTCTGCTTACGACAGTACAAACAATATAAGTCAATCACATGTGAAATCATTCTGAAATAATATAAAAAAGATGAAACGATAAAGCATTCTTATCTAATATGAAATAAATCTGTTTTTGTTAATGAAAATTGGAACAAAATTTTTTTCTATATCATTTCGTTAAAATTAAATTTAGGCTTACAAAACTCCCACAGTATTTCTAGAAATGGGAAAACTACCTGATGTAAGTCGATGTAAGAATTTACTTTTAAACAGTATTAATTCGATTAATTTCTTTAAAAAATATCTTTTTGAAAGAGTTGTTGATGAATTAAATAAATAAATAAACACCACAGAAATTAGACCACCCCCAATTTCAGAGGCCAGAGTCTTGTGCGGAAGGGGGTTACACATTGAAAAACGCGAACATACAACCATATCCTTCAACAGTGATAGTGCCGGAGCCAGGGCTCGAACCCGGTAGCGCGATATCCGCTCGATTAATCACGATTACCACCTCGCGCCTTAGCCAACGTGGCTATCGGCTAGACTTAAACAGATTATTCCAATTAAGTACATAGTCAATATACACTACAAGAAATTTTAGTACATTATCATTTATGATCTGATTGATATTTATGTGGCAGAGTGTCTTATCTTGTTAAAATTATTGGCAAGAATCCATTGTCTGATCTTTGGTTGTGTATTTGTGACATTCTACATTCTCTGACGGCTGAATATATCTCTGCCTAGTTATGGGCGGTGGTATCATCAGCAAATATTATAAAAGAAGCATTCCTATTACAGTTGGCAAGGTCATTAATATAGATGATAAACATAACCGGGCCAAGTATCCAACCTTGCGGTACACCATGTTTCATCGGGGTATGCGGCGATTTATTGTTATTATTATTATATGAAACGTATTGAATTCTATCTGACAGATAGGATTGTATTATTATGATTGAAATTATTTCAGCTCATTTTATCTAAGAGAATGTTATGTATCACAATCGAAGGCCTTGGTTAAATCATAAAAAGTTACGCTGGTTATATTAATTAATTCAATATTGTGTCAGATGATTTAAGTTATTAATTTGTGAGTGTAGTGGAGTATATTTCGCAAGCCAAACTGACTAAAATACCAAGACGTTAATACGTGAGGAATGCAAAAAATGCAAATAGAAGAAGTCTGCAAGTTATTCCAGAAAAATGCAAACAAAGCTCAATTGCCATTGAAAAAGAATATTTAAATGAAATGATGGAGGTTTGGGATGATGGAATATAATTAATACCATCAATATGTATTTGTTAAAAAGTACATTTCAACTTTCAAAAGTGCTAATATGCGAACAACCAGCAGACGTCAAGAGAAAACTATTAAGATAACAGAGGAAAGGGATTTGTTGCTTCGTCTGATTATAGTGTCAAGATCAACAGATTGCATTGGTGAATATGAATTTGGAACTATACCACGATCTTTATTAGCTGCCGTTGGAAGTTTGTTCTTAGCAACTGACAAATCAAAAATAGTATCGAAATTAGAAGAAAATGCTAAACGATTTAAAGATCCTGAATCTAGCCTTGAAAACCCCATTGATTACATAAAGAAGAGTTTTATTTTGATTGAACAAAGGATTGAATCCATGAACAAAGCACATGAGATAAAACTTTGTAGAAAATGATTATTCTGCTTATAACAATATTTATATTGTGTTCGGTGTTTATAAAGAAAACTCATTAAAAAAAAAACTGAGAGAAAAAGATCTACAGGAAAAAAACACATATTACAGAATAACTGATAATACATTGATCAAAAACGTAGGCCTCAAAGATTTCTTATCAAGTATTAAAACAAAATATGAGTTAACAAAATATCTTGGTCAAAAAATTATGCAACATAATTTCAATTCAAACAAAAATATTGAAAATGTAGTCGTATCATATGGAAGTAAAATATATTCGAAGTATTCTGATATTTCCCTGAAATTCTAACAGAAAATAACCATGAAGAAGCTGATACTTTACTTGTGTATCATTATTGGAGAAAAATACGGTAACAGCATCAGTTTAAGTGTAGACAGTTCCGATACAGACGTTCTTATTATTCTATTGAATTATTATAAAGTGTTAGGTACCTCAAGAGACAAATATATTAACAGGACGTGGAAAAACAAGAAGAACAATTTGGCTGAAACATATCACCGCTACTTTAGGCCCGGTTATTACATCCTTGAATTCCATGTATTTACTGGAACCGACATAACTGGAAAATATTTCAGGAAAAGCAAAGAAATGTGCAAGTTCTCATACTTTTTTTAAGAAATGATTCATCGCCAAACTAAGGAAAACATTTCCAAACTTAGCATAGCGTATTTAATAAGCACCAGTCTTGAAGCGTTAAGAATTTCTGTTTTTAAATTGCTAGTGTCCATCACAGCTACTGAACTGTGGTAGGTTCTTTCGATCGAAAAACGACACGCGCAAGTTTTTGACGTTTAAAACTGTTATTATTAAAATTAAAAGCAAGGACATATTTAAAATCAGTATTTAATTCATTACAACTTATATTTGAAGAGTTTCTCATGTAGTATAATTGATTTTCCGCTAAAAGTAAACAAATTAGGTAATTCCGATATTTTCATTTATCTAAGAAATCTACAAAATATCGACTTTATATGCAGTACTATTGCCATCATATTTGGTCCGCCATATTTTTTTACAACAATTTTTCAGAATGCCAACCTTGAAAAAATTGTTATATTAGGGAAGTACTTTGGTAGAGCATCCAAGCGAATGCCAATATGGACTATGCCTTCAATTCTCGATTAATTTTCACAGGAAAACAGATTTTTGCCCAAAAAAAATTACCCGGTAAACAATCGACCTCTTGTATATGAATACTCGAATAATGATTCAACATTCACTTTTTTAAACGACACTTTTACACGCTTTGATAGAGCTTTAAAATGGCTTTCCAACGCCATTTTGAAATTCAAAATCGATCCATCGACTTCAAACTATAATTTCTTGTCATCTCGAATTTCAATCTGTAACATTTTTTTTCTGTTTAAACATTTTAAGGACATCGTTTTATTTTGCGAATAAGAATTATGTCGTTTGTTCACTTTTTAAAATATTTGTTACTTCAATAAAAATCGGTCATATTAACCACATGGTACTCAGCCCTGGTTAATATATTATTTGAAAGTCCAGAAAATACCGATAAAGTAATTACTCGCTCGTCTCTCTAAACAATTTTGATGTGTGCAATAAAGCGCTGTTTGGAAACAGATATCGGTTAGTAACAGTTGTGAAATGCAAGTCCTAATCGCACAGGAATGGTTTACATCAGAAATACAGACTTCCATGACCGATAACATATCGTTGCAGCCGCCAAGTAATCCGAACCCCGAGAAATAATGTCAGTATTTACTTTTTGTGGTCGACTTATAAATACCAAAGTCAATAAATCATGTTAAATGTGTGCACTGAGATAGTAAAAGACAAGCAGTTAATTGCTTGAATGTTATGTGGGAAAATAAGGTCACTGCCATTTTTACATAACTCGGCCATTTCGAATAATTACACAGCCACACAAGAAGAAAAAATTCTCTACAAGAAAACTGACAAGTCATTTTCTTGTTAGTCGAGACATAATAAATTCAAAAACTGTCTTTTTCGTCGAGGATATCAAAGTTTGTAAGTTTGTATGTTATTTTGTAAAATGAAATTAATCGTGAACATACTGCTATAAAGAGTGGATTTCGCACACGGATCACAGTTTTATTGTCTCTACCAGGGATGTCCGTTGCTAAATCGCTCTACAAGAATTCGAGCTGATGTTCGGAATAATCAGTTCTAAAACAAGAAAGTGCTGTGCGAGACTGTTTTCGTGGATCCGGGTGGTGCCGTACGCTTATTTAACGTTGCGCGGTGGTTCTCTCCTAATAAAAAGAACATAAGTTGTTTGTAATAATTATTAACTGTAATACTTCTTTTGAAAATTGTTTTTAAAATGGCTTCTTGGAGACCATTTGATACAGAAGAAAATTTGCATAATAAAAATGTTGAAGACGAGGTAAAGTCGATCGAATAGAGTTGAGATTTTAAGAACCAAGATTTACACGTGCAAACCCAGTGTCTTCTTTTAAATATTTATAACTGCTTAAAGAGACAAATAATCAAATGACAGATACAGGTATTATAAAAATAATGTTTGAGTTAGGTAAGATTCCGATTTCTACTATTAATCTTGTTATTAAAGAAGGGGTTGTTGTAGATCACTCTGTAAAAAGAAAAC
This sequence comes from Leptura quadrifasciata, assembly GCA_963675555.1. Lineage (NCBI taxonomy): Eukaryota > Metazoa > Arthropoda > Insecta > Coleoptera > Cerambycidae > Leptura > Leptura quadrifasciata. The sequence continues at coordinate 163,003,458 of OY776674.1, read as the reverse complement.
GAAAAAATCAAACATTTAGAGAAGTTGGCGATTCTTCAAAAGACGTTAACCGCAGAATAGTTTATAATTTTTATCAAGAAAATGAGTCCCTACTTTGGAAATGGTTTTGAATAAACTGCACGAATATCCCGATTATAATTATCAGTCTTTGGAAATCTTAAGAGGTATTTTGTTAGAGCGCAAATTTAAATATAAAAAAAAAATAACCGTTTAATAGTGCTGGATTTACGCCGTATTGTGGAAATTCGACAGGAATATTTGCGTAAAATAAAACAGTAAATCGAATTAAATAGGACGATAATATATCTTGTCGGGACGTGGCATGATAAGCATGATACTGTTAATAAATTACGGTTGGGTAGACACTCAAAAATTGTAGTTTGAATGCGCCGTGTTCAAAAGGAAAACGTATTATAATTCTGCATGCCGCGCCGGAAGTAAAAATGGGTTCGTGCCCAACGCACTGCTCTTGTCAGCCAAAAATATAAAACAGTGTTCTGCTGACTATCATAAAGATGAGACCGCGGATTTGTTTGAAAAATGGTTCGCTGAACAGCTGCTACCTAGTTATTCTCCCAAATTCAGTTATCGTTATGGATAACGCTTCTTATCATTCGCGACTATTAAATAAAGTACCAAATTATAATACGAAAAAGGACGATATAATAAAGTTTGTAACGTTTCATTTTTGAAATTTTAGCGACTCGCAATACATTAATGTATTTCTGTTGTATGTAGTCTATTGTATGGAAATTTAATATAAATATATTTTGGAAGTAGGCCTAAAATAAAATGTTTGTTATGAGTAATTAACGGCACAAATAATTTTGGTGAGAAAAGCAGAAAAGGAAATTGTATGTTTCTTGTTTATAATTCGGATTTATTCCTTTGCTGCTCACATTCAACCTTGTGTTGTTGAATATATGCCTTTTAAAGTGATTTTGGATCTCTTCAAATTTGTAAGTACCTGACGTTTCTCAAATTAACATTTTAAATTTCACATAAATCATTTTAGACATACACTATTTTGGATGGTCGTTTGGTTTGTTTTGTTTGGTTTTATAGAAGAACAGCCCTCAAGGAGAGGTGAGTAACTGTTGCTCAAGTAACATATACCTTAATCTGGTTTCTTTTAAGGAACTTCCGGTCAAGTCTTTCACCCAGGCCTCTGTTCGCTTCTTCCGGTCAGGTTTTTCAGTTTTCATACCAGCCTTCAACACGAGTCCTTGGTTTGGTAGGAACTTATAGACATTTGGATTTTGATTACCTCGATAGCGAAACAGATAAGTCCACAATCAATACCTTTCAATAAAGACGCTGGTTTTATTTATTTCTTCTTTTTCCTTGTTTTAATATTTGGTAATAACTAAATTCATTGGGATGTTAATTGTTAGTCCACAAAGTTTATTGGGAGAAACCAGAACTTTAAGTTTAAAATTTATAAATAAATTGTTAGCCAAGCCTGACGCCACGCTCGGTCTTTTTTTGTGTGTAAAATTTTATTCATAATAAATTGTTCTAATTTCAATCGTTACTGTTTATTTTACTTATTTTTGATGGTGGATTCCTTCACATCTGGTGGTCTTCTGGTTTGGAGCAGCAAGGGAAACTAATGGCGCCCCTAATATTAATAACCCACCCCCCCCCCCCCCCAACGGCTAGAGCTAGCGTGCATTTTGTTACGCTCGACGGTGCGATCCACTACTAGTTAATTTTTTTTTAGGGCGCCCAAATAATAATTTTTCTAATAATTCTATTATTTTGTAGATTCGGTGATTTGTTTTTGAAGAGGACAATACATGTGGTAGAAAACCCAAACAAAAGGTAAGAATATTCGTAGAATGCCACAAATAACTTTCAGACAATACTGTTACGTGTATAATTACGGTTTTTAAAATACTGTAGGGCATGTATTGCTTTGAAAAGTAAGCTACGCGTGCCTAGGGATGACACGCGTTCGAGATCGGTTTACAAAGAAATGCCACGCTCTTGTTCTTTATATCGTTTTCAAACTGCATTGGACAAAGTATGAGATTATTATTATATATTGATTGCACAGCCTGTTGATATTCTGTATACGAAATTACACAGCAGAGGCATTCTTTGCAGTTAGAATCAAAAACATACTGTGTGTTTAGCGGTTCATTGAAATTTTTATGTCATTATACTTAATTTAAATACAATAGGTCAGTGGTAGAACACATTTAATTGTGACCTTCGTCTTCCCTCAGCAATCTTTTGTCCCAATGTTTTATTTTGTTAATGTTCTTTACTGCTGTGGAAAATAAACACATTATCATTGTTTTGCATTAAGCTTACACTTCTTCAAAATAAGGTTATTAATTCTTTAGAAATGATTCAATATATTCTATAGTTCTATACAAAGTGTTGTGTTTTTACGTTTTACGGTAAATGGTAAAATGTCTGGTGAGACTTGTACTAAGTGTAAAGAAACGATTAATGAAAACGAAAACAGGTCAAAATTTGGACGCTTATGTTATCAATTGGAATTCAATATACAGGGTGTTCCGAAAAAATTAGCCCAATTATGTAGTGTAAAATGCTAAAAGTAGGCTGGCGTCAATTTATAATTTGACAATATCACGTTGTTAATTGCCTTTGAAATAATAAGATAATCATTTATTACTACTTAATACTATTAGTTTTCTAACCAGATTTTAAAATGCATAGTTTTAGTAATGAGGAATATGCAGACATATATTTAATTTATGGCGAATGTAAAGGAAATGCTTCAGCGGCAAAAGAAGAAAAAGTTCCCTACTCGTACTATACCAAATGTTTGTACTTTCTCTAATATTCACTTGAGGTTAAGAGAAAGGGGGTGTTTTAAAAAAAGAAGTTATGATTGTGGTCATGGGAGACAAATAGGAGATGCAATGGAAGCACAAATATTACATTATTTTGGTGAACATCCTGAATATAGTATTAAACCAGGCTGCTCTTCAATTCCACATAACAAGAATCTCAGTATGAAGGATTTTGAAAAGGCAAGGGCTTTAATCCTATCATTTACGGAAAATACAAGAGCTGTTCGCTCGTGACTTTCCAGTAAAACTTGATTTTTGTAGAATTATACTTAGGAAGCCGTTATATTTTACAAGAAAAGTACTATTCACAGATGAATGCTGCTTTACTCGATATGGAGTTTTAAATTTTCGTAACCAGTATTTATGGAGCGAAAATAATCCTCACGATGTTGTAAATGGAAGATATCAATACAACTTTTCAATAAATATTTGGGCCTTTTGAGTTATGCTGGATGGTGCGCCACCTCATTTTTCTTTAGAGGTTCGAGAATGGCTACACTCAACATTTCGATGGATTGGAAGGGGGCGAGAAGCCACAATTAAATGGCCCCCTCGGTCCCCAGATTTGAATCCATTGAACTTTTACTTTTGGGGCCACTTGATAAATGTTGTTTACTCGACACCTGTTCCTAACGTCTAAATTTTAAGATGGTTGGAAATGAAGGTTGAAATTCTCCACATGCTTTAAATAGCTTGTATGGTAATTTTGGGGAACGGTTGCAAACGTGTATTCAAGTTGGAGATCGTCGTTTTGAACAAATGTTTTAATATTTAAAAACAACAATCGTTGTCTTTTTGTTTAAATTTTTTTACTGTTTAAATTCATTTTCTGTGTATTTTGTGTTCGTTTTTTTTTTTAGTTTACTAATAAATTTGCTTTTGAATACTTTTGTCTTTAATTTGTAATGTCTCGTGCAATTTATAAGCACCAAATGATCATATCAGTACGTAATATTGTCAAATTATAATTTGACACCAGCCTACTTTTAGTATTTTTCACTAATATAATTGTGACCATCGCTTTTGATTGATCACTTAGGCAGATGTAATTTCATTTTTGTTCCTTTAAAATGGTCGATTTTGCGAAATTTTTTCAAGAGATAAAAAAGTTTTTAAATGAATTATAATGTTTAATTTGTTGAATTTTGTAATACCAGGTCAAGTGAATTAATGGTGGACACAGGAGCCCTCAAAAGTATATTAGAACCATTATTATTTTTATTATATATAAATGACATAGACAGTGCCTTTTCTACTTTTTATAATGCTTTTGCAGATGACATAACTATCATTGTCAGCGCCGAAAGTGAAAAACAAGCTATCGCCAAGCTAAACGAAAACTTGTCTGCTGCTGCTAATTACTTTAAAAATAATAGACTTATTCTAAATCAAGAAAAAACATACTCGCTACAGTTCCATCCTATTGCTTCGAATTATATATCTAGTCCTTTACTTAAGCTAAATGGAAAGAGCATTCAACAAGTAACGGAATTTAAATTATTAGGAATTTTCATTGATCTATCCCTCGATTGGAAATTTCATATACTCAAATACCGAGAGTCGTGCAAGTCCATATTTATTGAGAATAATATAATAACCTTACCATCACTGTATATTGTTGAAATATTAACTTTTGTTAAAAAGAATCTTGCTCATTTCAGTTTTCAAAATGCTTTCCATAATTACCCTACGCGTCATGGTTTTGATTTGCAATATAATATACACCGAATGGAATTATATGAAGCCAATCCCTATTACATGGGTATCACTTTGTATAATAAACTAGATAATAGTATAAAAACCATACCCAGTATTAACAAGTTCACATCTGCTGTTAAACAAATGCTACTAAAGAAAGCTTACTACTTTGTTAATGAATTTCTAGTGTCTTAAATTAATGTATCTTGTAATAATTAACCTATTATTTTTCCCATTTTTTTAAATTTCTATGTTTGTAGTTCTATGTATTTTCTATCTATGTACATACATACATGAATGCATGTACGGATTCATTCATGGGTGTATGTATGTATATTTCTTCTGTTTCTTACTTATATCTGTTAATATTTTTGTATATAACTTGTCCTATATCATTTGTATGATCTCTTGGACCAATAAAGGATTATTATTATTATTATTAGTTATTTTTTCTTAATTGAAAAAAATAGCAGGCAAAAAGATATTTAAAAAATTTGAAGAAGGGTAGTTAATTTCACCCCTCTGTTTACACGCCAGGTGGATGAAATAATTTCGTTAGATACCTTTTGATGAATAACCGAGATGTGCCTTTCGTCTTTTTCCGATTACGTTATTTTGAGATAGAAATTAAAAACCGTTTTTTGGCACACCCCTTTAAGGGGGCGTATCTGGATAGGAAAGGGTTATTTTGAAAAATTTTATAGGAAGAACCCGTCTTTAATTTTCGACAGGGAATCTACAGTTAAATTTTTTGCACGTTATTACTGGACACCCTGTATAATTCTATACCTGTAGAGGAAACAGTTGATTTACGTGATATTTTTTAATTTTTTTTTTTCAGAACAGACAAACCTAAACATATTCGCATTTCAAATTTATACGATGTAAATAAATATCAATACGTGACGTCTTGAATGTCGCATTGCTATTGGTCGATGGGCTATAAGCTTGCGTGTGTTTGTTTACTTCGTATGAATCTGAAATCTGAATATGCTGTAGTTATGTATTTTATAAAATACAAAGACGAAATGAAATGCATATTAGAGATCTGAGACATGTTGAAAATAAAGTTCATATTCTCTTCGAGAAAAATCCATCTTTTCGATAGTCTTTTTCCTTCATAGTGGGCATAGTGGGGACTTATATAGTTAATATAGTAAGGCAGACGGGAAGTAAATTCTTCTTAAAGTTACTAACTGTTGTTGACTGACCGCTAAATACTTCACTTCTAATTAAGTGAAAAAATGTTAAATGAATGTGTGACTTCAATTTTCAGTTTTCACTTTCCGTTTTATTTTTCAGATCTACTTAATATAAAAACGCCCTGTATACATCATAAATATGAAATGTATATTGGTATAATAGTAAGTAAATCTGGTGTAAAAACTAATACCGGTAATAAAAACATAAATAGCTTGATGGGCTTTTTTCTATGTATTAAACAAAAAGAGATAATAATGTATATGTGATTCCTGTGGCTTAAGGTGACATTTGTAAAATGAGGCTTATAGGAAGAGAGAGAATTGAAATTCTCATTATGACTGGATGTGGAGATAAAATGGCAATGCAAGAACAAGTGTGTGTTTAGTATCCAAGTACGTAAATTGAGAACCAATTTCTTAATTCGCGGTGAGCAAAATATAGAGAAAGTGTAGTGATTGGTAGTGTTAAAAATCTTTCTAAAAGTGGAAGAAAACAAATCTCTGAAGATAAGGAACTGGGAGTTTTAGTTACATTTTAAGAGAAACTTCACACCAGCTCAATGCAAGTAGGTTTAGACAATAATATAGATTATACGACCGACGGCTTTAACAGTATTAAAGAAAGAAATGTGGCATCCGTACTTACATCCCGTTTAAGAAGATGATTTTGATTTGTCGAGTTTTGTGGAAATATAATGGAAACATGTAATAGGGAGCTCTTGTTTGTTAATAATATTAGATAAAGCAACATTTAATATGCTCATGTAAATCGTCAAACTTGCCGATATTGGGCAACGGGATGCAAGAACACCACACCCAGTACCCCCAAAAGGTCAATACTATTTTTAGGAAAGCTTACGGGCTCTCGTTATCTACAATTCCTACCAAAATTTCTATTAACAACTCTAAGCAGACTATTTCCAAATAACGGTACAGCAAGGTGGGGCACCACCTCATGACGCTATTCCTGTACGGAATTACTTAAATGTTTGTTTTCGTGATCGATGGATAGGTCGAAGAGAGTTAATTAATGGCCACCTAGGTCTCCAGATTTAACTCCTCTCGATTTTTTATTACCCTTTGCTTATTTATCAAGAATATTCTGGCATTTGCATCTCTAATTTTCCAGCAATACAAGTTTAGCGTAATATTTCGTATAATTTAAAAACAGGTATAAGTTATGCAAGACAACCTTCGTGTTCACTTTTTTCAATCGTCATTAATTGCGCTTCAGTCACACGGTTTTGAAGGACCCCCTAACTTTCAACCCTAATTTTTCCCCAAACGGCACCGGTATAAAAAAAATAGCGTCGTCGAACGTGCGCCTAATTCTAAACAGTCGCACCTTGAAAATTCCCAACTGACTTGTGGATCACATTTTCCCCTCGAGCCATCAAATGTCAACATATCCACCAAATTTATTTCTATAAAATTGCCTCACAGCAAGCGTCTACATAACTTTCAATTGGTCACATTTAAAAAAGCAGGATCGATAGGTAAACATAAATTAGTCAAATGCTACTTTTAAAATTGCCTCACCTTGTGATGCTGAATAATTGCAGACGCTTTACGTTTAGCTGACATATTTTTCTCTCCTTTAGTCACTGGAAATGGAACATTCGACGTAGGTAATTGCTTTAATTACTGTTGTTAAATCAGTTCAAAGGCTCGGTAGGTATTTAAAATATACAAATTAATTCCTCGGAGCCAAATAACCTTGTACCAATAATTGTCCGTGACCAACTAACTGTTTGGAACGTTGAGATAGGTCGGCGAAACAACACTAACCCGCTTCCTAATTTGCAGTCGAAATAAATAATGTCATTATATCAATTTCAGGGAAATGTTAATCTGTCTCATTAGCACTTACTTATATAAAAACTGTATTTAATAATTGTAACTGAAAATGACTGACGCAGGAGCTGCACTTTATTTTTCTCTAGATGGGAAAACACAGAACCAGTCCGCAAAAGTCGTACGGCTCCAACACGTATCAATTCACTCGGTTTTATTGGCTTGATATGGCTTATTTTTATTTAAAAATAAAAGTTCTATCAAGTGGCCTCACGTCGGCTACGTCAAAGCCTACTGAACGTCAAGCGGGCAAGTGAAATATTCCCCGCCCGGTGATTCCTTGCGTTGCGTTCCCTTCCTGCTCGTCGCTACAGGCATGCGTCCCCATCCCCACCACAAGGCGCTCCCCACATGGCCACAGAACTACTATGGGACACGACAAACTAGCAACTATTAACTATGATTGTTAAAGAAATTGAACGAGGAAGTTTGGGGACAAGACGCATGACCTCAACCCCAACGATAACCTTTGCATTTCTGCTTTTTTAAATACAGGGTGTTCCTTTCACAATGCAACGCCAAAATGAGAATCTAGGAAAACTATTAACCGGTATAGCAACAAGTCACATTTCTTGATTACATTTTTCATTTACCTCACTCCTGGTTGGAAAAGGATGAGTGCTTTCCTGTTTTTCTAGATTGTAAAAAACGTTTGTTTGTATTTCTGTTGGTTCGCGGCAGCAAACAGATGAATTTGATTGATTGTCGACGTCAAGCGGCGAGATGGATACGTGCGTATTTTCGACTTCGGAAATAAAACAAACAGCAAATGTGATGGGGTATTATCTAATCTAATTTAGTCGTGTTATTAACAAGTAAAAGTGTGCTGCCGTTTTGTTTGGACTTCATAAAAATCGTGATTTAAATCAACTAATTTAAAAAAAATCACTATTTAAATCAAAGCTGCTGATAATTTTGAGAAGATTTATTGAACGAAAATAAATAACAGTCTTTTTTAAACATAATATTTTTAGTCGCAAACTCCTCTATAAATCCTTATTTTACTATAAGGAACCTAACCAGACTGCAACCAACAGCTACTCTCCGGGCTATGTGCCCCGCCGAGCGCTGAATTACAAGTTACAAACCTTGCGCGTTAAGTGTAATAATTGCATATTACCATCAAAACGCTAATGCTTCGATTGCAACAAACACCAGCCGAAAGACTGATCCTACTTAAAGGAGCTCCCTTGCCAGTCGTCACACACCACTTGCAGACTGCAGTTTCGAGCTGTTGGCTCTCGTCAGTGCAAGGTAGGTATGCGACGACCGACATGAGAATCCTTTGACTATAGTACATCCCGGTATTTTTACAATAGCGACATGTAAAACAGCCAGCAGGCGCCATCCAGCAGTCCAGTGTCTGTTGCAATCGAAAAATAAATAGCCTGACTTGGCTTAGCATAGTTCAAATGTGCTTTTAGAGGGCGGAATATTAAACATAATATTTTTAGTCGCAAACTCCTCTATAAATCCTTATTTTACTATAAGGAACCTAACAGACACTGGACTGCTGGATGGCGCCTGCTGGCTGTTTTACATGTCGCTATTGTAAAAATACCGGGATGTACTATAGTCAAAGGATTCTCGTGTCGGTCGTCGCATACCTACCTTGCACTGACGAGAGCCAACAGCTCGAAACTGCAGTCTGCAAGTGGTGTGTGACGACTGGCAAGGGAGCTCCTTTAAGTAGGATCAGTCTTTCGGCTGGTGTTTGTTGCAATCGAAGCATTAGCGTTTTGATGGTAATATGCAATTATTACACTTAACGCGCCAGACTTGTAACTTGTAATTCAGCGCTCGGCGGGGCACATAGCCCGGAGAGTAGCTGTTGGTTGCAGTCTGGTTAGGTTCCTTATAGTAAAATAAGGATTTATAGAGGAGTTTGCGACTAAAAATATTATGTTTAATATTCCGCCCTCTAAAAGCACATTTGAACTATGCTAAGCCAAGTCAGGCTATTTATTTTTCGATTGCAACAGACACTGGACTGCTGGATGGCGCCTGCTGGCTGTTTTACATGTCGCTATTGTAAAAATACCGGGATGTACTATAGTCAAAGGATTCTCATGTCGGTCGTCGCATACCTACCTTGCACTGACGAGAGCCAACAGCTCGAAACTGCAGTCTGCAAGTGGTGTGTGACGACTGGCAAGGGAGCTCCTTTAAGTAGGATCAGTCTTTCGGCTGGTGTTTGTTGCAATCGAAGCATTAGCGTTTTGATGGTAATATGCAATTATTACACTTAACGCGCCAGACTTGTAACTTGTAATTCAGCGCTCGGCGGGGCACATAGCCCGGAGAGTAGCTGTTGGTTGCAGTCTGGTTAGGTTCCTTATAGTAAAATAAGGATTTATAGAGGAGTTTGCGATTAAAAATATTATGTTTAATATTCCGCCCTCTAAAAGCACATTTGAACAGTCTTTTTTAATTACAAAAACAAGAAATAAACTTTCACAAGCAAATGCTACAATGGAAAATAAAAGATATTAAACTGAAACACTTAATTTTAATTCTCATGATCAGCAAAAATACTAAGTTTCCTGCTTTTTCAATCCCCAGTCTATTTCTTATATCGCAATGTACTAGTCCAAAGGTATCTACTGAAAACTCGTTCCACTGAGGTTGAAGAAGCAATTGCACAGAGAAATTATTTCAACACAGGTATCTGTTTTTTGATTTCTGGATTATCATCAGCTTGTGATAGCTACCACTGAATTCCACTGACGTTTTTTGTATTTTTTTCAGAGAACATGATGTTTTGAAGGGCAGAGAATGAGCATTAAATTTTATTATTAAGTAATAATCCACTATTACCATACATTGCATTTATAGCTTCTAAAGCCAATTTTCTTTCATCGGCAGTCAACATGTACTTTTGCTTAGACGGGTCCATCATATAAGCTATAAAGTGGTAAGCTATCAGTGCCTGTTCATATCGGCGTTGAAATTGTTGATGTTGTTGAATTGATAGTTCTAGATCTCCTTCAAAGATATTTTCTAACTTTTTCCATTCTTCCACGGCGTTCGAAAGAGTGGCACCTTTTCCCTGTAAAGTATCAAGAGCAAATAGCAATCGATATTGGTTTTAAAATCTTCAAGTATTCTTCTGCACTGCCTTTTAGGTCAGTGTTTGAAACTTTTTGGAAGATTGTATTATCAATTTCCTCTTTGTTTTCATCTGTACCAGTATGTTCTAATGAGAGATATACATTCGTATACAATCGGTAATACTGTTCCACCGTACATTACTTGGATCACTAACATCTTACTATCTGCCTGCTTAAATTTTGAGCTTGCCGAATGATTGTTGCGGAAGTATTTTACTACCTGGACTAACATTTGCTTTGATATTCTTGATTTCCAGATCCTTACACGATAGATTTAAAAGATGAGCTGAATGGCCATAACTTATAATTTTTTTAGACGTTGCCATTAAAAATTTATACCTACCGTGCATTAAGAAAAAAATCATAAAAATCAAAAAATCATGATTTTTTAAATTGAAATCAATGATTTTTGTTTTTTTAAATAAAAAGGATTTTGTGAATGTCATTTTTTCTAGAAGATGGAAACTGATTCAAGTAATCATTCAGATTGCACGTCTCCAGAAATTTTGGAGATTTTTAGTTTTTAATATATGCACCACGTACCCATTGTATTAGTTTGCTATAAATCCAACTATGAACATAAACTGCAGTAAATCTGGCAAGCAAATTTTGATATTCAAATTCTAGAAGATCACTTAGATACTTACCATTAGTTTTTATTAATTAGTGTTCAGTATTTATGCCCAATACGGCTTAAAAATCTTCAACAGGTCTTTCGTCGGTAATTGGATAAAAAAGACCAAACCTTATTTCCTCTTTAGAGTCAACATTTCGACAATCTTTATTGTCTTCCTCAGGACTAATGAGGTGAAAAGTTATGTCATTAAAATCAGACCCAATATCTTCGTTATCAATTTAACAAAAAACATAATATCTCGCTTAATATCTATTGTAGAAGAATGAAGTTATAGAAACAGTTATCCCATTTTTGTGAGATATATTTCAGTAAAAAGAAACTTGAAATCCATAGCCTACTTTGTGAGATATATTACAAAAACCTTGCAATAAATAATCGGTTAACTGTATATCTTTATACTTACAGAATAATTTCCCCAAATCAACGTGGTTATATTAAAAACAAAAATACTAATTCACCTGTTACTAACTTTGTCTTTGAAATATTTAAGGCAATTGATAGCAAATTACCAGCTTTAGAACTTTTCATTGATTTCAGTAAAGCGTTCGATAATGTTAATCATGATTTGTTAATTGCAAAACTGTTTAGATATGGTATTAGAGGCGTAACTTTATAGTTACATGAATCATATCTTCAAGGACGCACACAAAAAGTTCAATTGCCAAATGGCAAAATTAGCTCAGCATGTGACATATTAGCTGGTGTACCTCAGGGATCAATCTTGGGTCCCATACTTTTGCAATTTTTGCAAACGACCTGTACTTCTATTTAAGTAAGGTGTCCCCCAACAATTATGCAATATGCTGATGACACGAACATCTTAATAACAGCTGAAAGTGTTGAAACTCTTATGACACTCTCTTGTAGAGTGTATGATATGGTTGTAACACGGGCTCAGTAAAAGTATTTGCTGATAAACCAAGACAAAATACAGTGTGTACTATTGAAATCACAAAGATCCACATACACATTGAATAGTAACTTCCCTTTGCAAACTAGTGATAATGTTAAGATGCTAGGTATCACCTTATATTGCTATTTGTGTTGGAATTTCACACATTCAAATTTTTTGTGGTAAATTAAGTAGATCCTGTTATGCACTACGATTCCTTAAAAACTTCTGTAGTATCCATATTCTCAAAACCCTGTATTTTGATTCCTTTCACTCTCATTTAAGAACCGGTATTATAAACTGGGGAAGCAGCTCGCAGAGCCAACGTATTTTCATCCTACAGAAAGTTGCCGTTAGGATATTAGCAGATTTAGGTTATCGCGATTCCTGTAGGGAGGCTTCTCGCCATCTTCAAATCTTAACAGTTGCTGGCACTTACATTTATGAGATATGTTGCTTTGTTTTTAAAAACAGATCTATATTTACACAGAATGCAGCTTCTCACGATCATAATACTCGTCATAAATCAGAATTTCGACCTCACCTTCATGTCACATCAGGAGTAATTGCCTAACCTGATCCAGAAGGCAGTTCGACACCGAGGGTGATCAACAAAGCCAAAATCCCGAAGAGGAGCAGATGCAAGCAAGAGTTAGTGAAGGAACACTAATGAAGTCCAGTGCGTCGAAAGTGTTTTTTTATACCATTTTTGAATCCAAACTTTTATCAATATTCATGTTGATATTTATAAAAATCTTGATGATTTTTAATTTTTCTTTTTATCCTATTTCTGGATACAATGTTTAAAATTTGATAATCGAATGTTCTGCATAGGGTTGTCAATCCCGGGACAGAATTAGGCTTTCGGAATTACAAATGACAAATCCCGAGATTTCCCGGTATCCCGGGATTTTCAGGTATCCCCAGGGTTAAAAAACATTGTCAAATATTAACATAAAATTAAAACTAACAATTTGTAAATTTGTTTTAATTTTTTTTAATGAAATAATAATATTGAACAAAAAACGAACAGTTTAAAATCTATTTTTAAAAAACGATCCAAGAAAGACTAATGTATCTAGGGTTTCGTCTCCTAGCTTGGACCGGATCTTTGTACAGAGCCCACCAGCATTAGAAAAGGCCCTTTTCGACTCTACGTTGGTGAGAGGTATAATTATTAAATTCTGATAAGCAAATTTGAAATTTTTTCCTAAAAACTCCCATTTTCAAATAACGCCATTTCTTGTTTTATTATCATTTCTAGACTTAATGGCCCTATCATGGCTCTTTCCTTCAGCTTCATACTGCTTTGAATTTCTTCATCTAGCTTCTTTCAAGCTTTTTTGCTATTTGTTTTAACTCAGCAATGGTTACTTCGTCTTCTGTGGTATACTCTGGCTCTGGATTTGCACTTACTTTTATCTTCATAACTCTATTTACTACTTTAGTAATTACTTTTATTATATCTGAGCGTTCAGGCAATTTGAATAAACCTCCAAAGTCATCAGTGTTGCTCTTACTGCCAAATGGTTGCGGTTGCAGTGGTTGTGGATTATGGAGGTATGATAAAACTCCAGATAAAATAGTCCTTTGAGAAATTCTGCGTTTTAGTGACAATTCCAAATCAGTACTTAAAGCACAGTTAATGCTTTGAATTGTTTAAGCATAAATTTAAGAGCAATATCTGCTGTATATAAATTAGCTCTCTCAAATAGTTTACAGGATTCATTGATTTTATGAGTTTATGTTTATGCGTTTTTATTAAATAACTTTTTACGGGTATTGGTATTATAAGAATGTAGGTATCTGACATTTACATTTGTTGTTGATTATATATTATATCATAACAATACAGAGTGTCTCACCGGGAACTGAATCGATCGATATAGAGAAAAGTACGCATCAGAAAATTTTGAAAATTTAGAAAATTACAACTAAAATAATTACAAGCAGTTGGCACTTCCGCTTATACCGGAAGTCGATACCAACTTGCTTATTTCAAATAGAACACCCTATATATTTTAGGGTTTTCGAAAAGAGCATAACATTCTGAGTCGAAAATATGTAGCATATCCTATACCTAAACCTAGCCGTTTCAGAGATATTTGACAATTTATAGAAATTTGACAGGTGCAACGGTTTGCAAGAACCATTATAACTTTCTTCGTGTAAAAGATCCTCATTTGCTTCTTTCACATAAAAAGAACACAACTGAAATAAATTCAATAATATCATACCAAGTGTTCCGTTTTTCGCGTTACATTTTGTCAACTTCAAACCGCGAAAACTTGTTTAGGTCAAATGGAACACCCTGTATTTTTTTAAGTCAAATTGTGTAAAATTGAATTCCCTTTTTTCTGATATTAGCATTGTGGGGGATAAAGTTACAACTTTTTGAAATATTTGCGATTTTATTAGAAATTCATGAATTGTTGTAATCATTTCATCAAAATAGCCATGATTAGAAACAATCAGTCATTATCCTATATCAAAAAACGCCAGCACGTTTAAATTATACCCACGAAGACTTTTTAAATTTGTTTATTATTTATGGAGAATGTGGTAAAGTAATATCAAGAACTTGCAGCACATTTGCTATTCGACATCCAGAAAAACGGAAACCGTCACCAAACGCATACTGGAAAATGTTAAAAATTATGGCTCTGTCAAGGCAAAAATGCAAAGAAGAAAGCCTATTGTTGATGACAAAAATATTAAAATAGTCATTCTGGGATATTTTCATGCATTTCCAAGGATGTCATTAAGACAAGCTGCTCTGGAACCGGGACTATGCAAGGATTCAATTCACAGAATCTCATTAAAACATAAGTTTCACCCGTTTTCAGTCCACATGGTTCAAGGATTAAAAGAAATAGATTTCCTAAGAAGACAGAATTTTTGTGAGTTTATTCTAATAAGGTCTGAGGGTCACGATTCTTATTTGGGAAATATTATATGAACAGATCAAGCAAAATTTACTAAAAATGGACTTTTTAATCGACACAATTCGCATTATTGGAGTGACTCAAATCCTTATATGTTCAGAGAGCGAAACTTTCAGGAAAGTTGGCAGTTCAATGTTTACTATGCCATAAGAAACGATAGAGTGGTGACATTACAATTTTATCAGGAAAATTTAAACGGTAAATTAAATTTTTTCTTCTGCTAATATGTATAGGTAAATTTTTGTTTTTTTTTTTTTTTTTTTTAGGTGAAAGATATCTGAATATCTTACAAAATTTGAATAATAACTATATAGAAAATTTACCTCTCGCCGAACATAGAAATATTTTTTATTAGCATGACGGTGCTCCCCCACATAACGCATATTTAATTAATAATTATTTACAAGAAACTTTTTATGATCAATGGATTGCCAATAATGGACCTTTCTTCCTCGCTCGCCCGATTTATCAGTTCATGATTATTTAATTTGGGGAACTATTAAAAATAAAGTTTATGAGAGCCCATTAAAAACCATTGAAGATTGTATGCAAAGAGTAAGAAATGCATTTCAAAACATATCACAGGATTCAATTAGAAGAGCTACCCATGAGGAACTAATCCGAAGGTGCGAAAAATGTGTCGAGGTTCGAGGGCTGAATTTTGAGCAATTATGAAATTAAAATGAAATCATATTTTAAATTGATTTTATCTCTGCTATTTTAGTTCATGCCATATCTTCAATTCGATTAATAAGCATGTTACAATGTTAGTGTTATTTTGCGTTTTTGTGGATATCGAGTAGCAAATGTGCTGCAAGTTCTTGATATTACTTTATCACATTCTCCATAAATAATAAACAAATTTAAAAAGTTTTTGTTGGTATAATTTAAACGCGCTGACATTTTTTGACATAAGATAATGACTGATTGTTTCTAATCATGGCTATTTTGATGAAATGATTACAACAATTCATGAATTTCTAATAAAATCGCAAATATATCAAAAAGTTGTAACTTTAACCCCCATAATGCTAATATCAGAAAAAAGGGAATTCAATTTTACACAACTTGACGTAAAAAAATACAGGATGTTCCATTTGACCTAAACAGATTTTCGCAGTTTGAAGTTGACAAGATGTAACGCGAAAAACGGAACACTTGGTATGATATACTGAATTTATTTCAGTTGTAGAACGTAGTTCTCCTTGCGTTCTTTTTACGTGACAAGAAGCAAATGAGGATCTTTTACACGAAGAAAGTTATAACGGTTCTTGCAAACCGTTGCATCTGTCAAATTATCTATAAAATGTCAAATATCTCTGAAACGGCTAGGTTTAGGTATAGGATATGCTACATATTTTCGACTCAGAATTTTATGCTTTTTCGAGAACTCGGAAATATATAGGGTGTTTTATTAGAAATAAGCAAGTTGGTATCGACTTCCTGTATAAGCGGATGTTCCAGATGCTTGTAATGTTTTAGTTGGATTGGCCACACCGACATTAGTAATTATTTAAATTTTCAAAATTTTCTGATGCGTACTTTCCTCTATATCGATCGATTCAGTTCCCAGCGAGACATCCTGCATAAAGCACACAAATCAGTGAAGGAGCTTATATTAAATTATGCTTAAAAACAACAATATTTGCGAAAATTCTGAGAATATCTCCAGTCCTCGGATTCATTTTTGAAATCCCGGGATTTTCGGGACCATAAATTCGTCCGATTGGTGATACCGGGATTGGCAACATTAGGTCTGCATCGATACTTGTTAAAAATATTATTATTACCATTTTAGATTTTGTATTTGTTTTGTTTCAGATAGGCCGGTCTGACAACAAACGAGTACAACACATGGGAGAGTCCATCCAAAGATCCATTTTTCATAACCATTTCAATGTAACCAAACTATTGCACAAAAAGATTCATCGAAAGAAGGGGGGGGGGGGGCGTTAAAGAACACGCCATAACCCTCGATACATAACAAAATCCAAAATATTTCGCACGAAAAGCGTGCTCCACGTAAAAACGCCATTGGAAGAGGTTTTTATAATTAAAATAACGTTTTATGCAAAAATATCAAAAACTCACCAAGGAGTGTAATTTTAGAAAGTATACCAAATGTCGCTGCACATGGACGTAACGTCGCTCCGACCACAACATTTTTGAAAGTATCATGAAAACCGACTTTCTAAGGAAATTTCGAAAATGAAAACCCTTTTACGAATCCACATTGTGTAGCACTGCAACTCATGCGTTATGTTAAATCAAAAGGACGGTTAGAAAAGTCTCTAGTCAAAATTTTTTGAGAGTTTTAGCGAAAATAGCACAAAGACTCGAGGGTGCACTTTCATTTCTTAGCAGTCGATTTTGGCGGAAAAACGATGAGTGTTCCGCGTATTTGCCATAAACCGGTTCCTCAGTGATTCGGTGGCAGAAAAGTATCTTTACCATGTACTCAGGCGTGCATGGGACCGCCTTGCCTGAATTTATAATTGCCACAATATAATTGAAAGTCGTTGCGATTGAAGCATTTTTAAATTCGAAGGAGCGTCCTAAATTATTATGAAAATAATAAAAATACGTAAATAGACAGGCAAGCAAACGCCCACCAAAATTATAAACATTGAACTTTACATTGAATCTTTTTGTGTAATCGTTTGCTATAAACTAAGCATTGGATGGTAGTTGGAGACATTGTAAGTCGTTCCGTTCCTCACCATGTGTTGTACATGGGCCAGACTATTGTTATCATATATTTTGAGTTTTTTGTGAAAATATATTTTTGAAAAGATTAATATATATTTTCCTTCAGACAGAGAATTTTGTTATAAATTCGAAAAACATATATCCACGGGACGGCAGTTAATGCACTTACAATAATTACTTTCGCGGACTGAATTTTTTCAATAGTTTACAAAATTAAATTTTCATTGCAGTTCCGCAAAAATAAAAATTTTCAATAAATTGAAAAAACTTTCATCGACGGGACGTCCCTTATTGTAATTGTATTCCTTTTAGCCCAGTTGTCAGAGATCAATTTTGACGAAAAGTTAAAACTAACTGTTACCTCGCTAATTGTTTCATGAATGGCTAGTTTTTTGGTAGTAGAAAATGACTCAAACAAATTACTTAAAATTTTTTCCCCCGAACCCTTCTAAAAAACCCTCTGTAACGAAAAAATTCAGTTTTTTATGATATCTCGAAAAATAATGAAAAAAAAAACGGATAGCACCACGTGAAAGGGCGGGAAATTTTACAAAAAATTAGTATACTTTTTTTAAAGCTATTTTACTGAAAGAAAAAAAAATTTAAAAACGCCCCCTCTAAAAAATAACGAAAATTTCATAAAACAACAAATTTTTATATTTTAATGGGTAAAATATGACAAGTATCAATAAAATAAACAGATTTATGAAAGAAATGAAAAGTTTTCGTAATTTGATACGCAACTGCCAACAAAAACTACCCTCTGAAACCGAAAAATCCAGATTTTTGCTAATATTTCGAAAAATAATTAAATAAATTTAAAAAAATTCTAAATAAAAAAAAAGGTAATTGTATTAACGATAAGAAGGCTATAACAGTAGGTAAATAAATAAATTATCATATTTTTATATAAAAAACATTTATTAAAAGTTGAGTAAAGCATTAAAATTACAGCATATAAACAACAACGTGCTCCAAAGTACTATTGAAGCCTACACTAATGCAGAGAAGCCGCACAACAAGTTACAAGTCTGGCGCGTCTGTAATTCAGCGCTCGGCGGGGCACATAGCCCGGAGAGTAGCTGTTGGTTGCAGTCTGGTTACGTTCCTTATAGTAAAATAAGGATTTACAGAGGAGTTTGCGACTAAAAATGTTATGTTTAATATTCCGCCCTCTAAAAGCACATTTGATCTAAAACATAACATGTGAAGTAACAACAATGTTCGTACTACTGTTAATCATACTCTTAACATTACCAACATCAAATCTCCCCTCTTAGAAAACTAATTAATCTAAATATTAATTGACACTGTTATAACACAGTCTCTATATCTATCTGAGATATGAATCACCCTACCACTGCGAGTTCTCTGAGACATTGGCTCAGGTACATTTTTAGGTTTGTTATTCGTGGACTGATCCCCGTCATTAATATTGCGATTAGTAATCTCAAATTTTGTACAAGTTGGTTTTACATGAATAGTATTTCTTCTGATAACATTACCACGTTCATTCATAATCAGGTACGACCTTGGAGCCTAATGCTTATTAACAATTTCTCCCTTTTTCCCATACCTTTCCTTTCTGAACAACAACGTTATCTTCCGGTATATAATTGCAAGCATCATTTTTTGCTAGTTTGTCATGATTGCGTTTAGAACGTTCTTGTTGAGTTACAAGTTTTGTATGAGCATCTTGAGGTATGGCCGATTTAAGCAATTCATTGTGTATAGGAAGTTTGGTTCTAGTAAGCCTATTCATTAACACTTGACTAGGAGATATACCTATTCCAGAAATTGGTGTATTTCTAAATTCTACCAGAGTAAGGTGAATATCATCTTATCATGAGGGCGTTTTTTTTTCGCAGTTTGTACTGCACGTTCAGCTTGCCCGTTATTTCTGGGATACCTAGGCGAGCTAGTGTGGATTTCAAAGTTCCATTTTTTGGAAAACCTTTTGCACTCAAGTGAATAAAAAGGCATATTATCACATATAACAACTTTCGGTATTCCAAAGGAAGAGAACAGCCTCTTAAAATGACTAATAACCTCAGATGATATTTTATTTTTTAATAAAATTATTTCAAGCAATTTTGAAAAATAATCCTGTACCACAAGATCACTATTTCCCCCATAATCCATAATGTCACGAGCTATTTTAAAAATGGTAAATTGGGAATTTCATGAGAAATTAGTTCATTTGTTTGCTTACACGATATGACCATATTTTCTATGTCACTTGACATTCCTGTCCAAAAAACAACTTCCTTAGCGCGTTGCTTGGTTTTATTAACTCCAAAATGAGGTTCATGAAGTAATTTGAGTATATAAGTTCTAAGTTTAAACGGTACTACCAGGCGGTGATTAAAAAACACAAGACCATCTTCAACATGAAGTTAGTTCTGTTTGAAATCTCGAGTAATATTTAATCAATGTATTTATAATATTGCTAAATTCTGGCCATCCATTCAAAATATACAATATTACTTTACTTAAAACTGGATCTTCAGCTGTAGGATTTTAAAATTCAGTTCGTTTTATATCAGATATACAGGGTTACTGGTAATTCGATACATTCCTTTGGAGATGTGATGGGGCATGAGCTAAGGAGTAAATCTAGCCCTAACATACATTATGCAAAACTCAATAGTTTTTGAGATATTTCAATTTTTTTGTTTTTCTCAAAAAAGTAGATCTTAATGTCTTAAAAGATAATTTCCGAAAAATCTACTTGACATTTTAAAAAATTTTTTTACTGGATTACTTGTCCAATATTATAGATATCCGTTTGGAATGAAAAATATCCGGAAACATTTCGATCATGTGAACATTTAAAATAAAAACTTGTAATTTTTTTTTTTAAATCAGTTATGAAATTTACCTATTAGGTTTTTTCAAAAAAATATTAATGTAGCACGCGTACAAATTATTATAAAAACTTCCTTATTTCAATAGCTATCTAACTAGGTAGAAATGTTTAATGTACCCTTGATAGTTCTAATAAAAAATTAGTAAAGATAATGCTGGTGGCGGAATTTATTAAACGACTAATCGTTCATTTTCATTTAAGTCAGTCAGTCCTTGACTTTGACGTTTGTGCATATATGTCATTAACTGACACTCTTATCTCGTTGTCCCTTAAGTTTGTTGGTCTTGTTAAATTAGTTATCGAAGATTTTGATTTTGCTCGTAGTTGTTGTTATTAGTTGTTGTTATTGTATTTTTTGTGCCATGGCCGCGTGTGCCAACGCAGAATACGCTGATATCTTGTTTGTCTATGGATACTGTGGCGGCAACTCTGCTGAAGCTCGCCGAGAATATGGTCTTTGGTACCCTAACCGCCGCTTACCAAATGCATGTGTATTCAGTACGGCATATCGAAATATCGCTGAAACTGGCTCCGTGAAATGTAGAAGAAGTGACGCTGGTGCTCCTCCCGTTTATGAACCAGATGATGAGGAAGAAAGATGAGGAAGAAATATTGAGGTATTTTGAGGAAGACCCAACTATTTCAACTAATAAAGTCGCAAGACTAACCGGAGCGTCACAATGGAAAGTTTGGTCTACGATACGTAGAGTTGGATGTCATCCTTACCACTATATCCCTGTCCAAGGCTTGGAGGAAGGTGATCCTGGAAGGAGAGTGGAATTCTGCCGATTTATGTTAAATTCAGATGCAGAAAGTGCAAATTTTTTAACAAGTATTTTATGGACGGACGAGTCGAAATTTAATCGCGAGGGTATAACAAATTTCCACAACCTACATTATTGGGCAGAGGAAAATCCCAAGTTAACACGTGAAACTAGTTTCCAAATGAAGTTTTCTATTAATGTGTGGATGGGAGTCATTGGCCACTATTTAATAGGGTCACACTTTCTTCCTCAGAATTTAAACGGGGAAATCTATGAAAATTTTTTAAGAAATAATCTGGCGGTGTTTAGAAGATGTTCCTCTCGCCGTCAGACAGCGAATGATGTTTCAGAACGACGGTTGTCCAGCACATTATCGGCTGACAGTACGACAGTTACTTTATCAACGTTTCCCTAACCGTTGGATTGGAAGAGCGGGCCCAATACCTTGGCCAACGCGAAGCCCTGACTTAACACCCCTTGATTATTACGTATGGGGTCATATGAAGGAGATGGTCTATGTCACACCAGTCAATACTATAGAAAACCTTAGACAAAGGATAGTCGATGCTGCCCAACACATAAGGCATAATCTGACAACCAGAGTAACAAGGACGGAAATAAGAAGACGCTGCCGTGTCTGTATACGGAATAGGGGCTCCCATTTTGAGCAAGACATATAAAAAATAAAGTACAACTTTGAAATTAATGAAGAATTAAACTCTACTTTTAAAATGCTTTTTACTATTTATCTAAAAATAAAATTCGTACTACTTGTGTTATTTTTACTAGTATTTTCTTAGAACTATTAAGGGTACATTGAACATTTGTACCTTGTTAGATAGCTATTGAAATAAGGCAGTTTTTATAATAATTTATACGCGTGTTACGTTAATATTTTTTTGAAAAACCTAATAGGTAAATTTCATAGCTGATTTAAAAAAAAAATTTTTTAAAGTTTTTATTTCAGATGTTCACATGATCGAAATGTTTCCAGATATTTTTCATTCCAAACGGATATCTATAATATTGGACAAGTAATCCAGTAAAAAAAAATTTAAAAATGTCAAATAGATTTTTCGAAAATTAACTTTTATGACATTAAGATCTACTTTTTGAGAAAAACAAAAAAAATTAAATATCTCAAAATATATGTTAGGGCTAAATTTACTTCTTAGATCATGCCCCATCACATCTCCAAAGGAATGTATCGAATTACCAGTAACCCTGTATTTAAATTTTTACTCAAAGTGTGCACTGTTTCAGAGATCCTTTTATCATCACATTCATTATCCGGTACATTAATATATGACCGTTAAAGCAAATCTGCAACAAACATATATTTTCCGGGTAAATATTTTAAAGTTAATTTATACTTAAGTAATTGAATTCTCATTCTCTGTAAACGTGATGAAGCTATATCACTAATTTTCAAATTTGCTAATGTTACAAGAGGCTTATGATCAGTATTAATAATTATGCCACGGGCATAAATAAAATTATGACATTTTTTACCGAGAAGTAAATGGTCAATAATTCTTTTTCAATTTGTGAATAGTTTTTTTCACTACTGCATGAGAGAAACGCGAGATGCAAAAGAAACAGGTTTATTGTCCTGAAGCAGACAACATCCAATACCACTTTGTGAGGCATCGGCTTGTATTACTATTGATTTCGATGAATCAAAATTGGCCAAAACAGGTGCACTTGAAATTTTCTCTTTAATTTTATTTAAGGCTCCAGAATGTGGTGGCAACCATTTAAACTCTGCTTTATTTTTTAGCAGTTCACGTAAAGGAGCCGTTAGATCTGCCAAATTTGGTATAAATTGACGTAAAAAGTTTATCATTCCTAACACACTTTGTAACTCCTTAACATTATTAGGGTTTTTTATTTCTTTGATTGCTTTTACTCTGTTTTCATCAATTTGCATACCTTCAGCCGAAAAAACATGACCTAAATACTTAACCGATGACACTATGAATTGTACTTTGTTTTTATTAAATTTAACCCCAATTTCCTTAGCTCCTTTTATAACAGTATTTAATATTTCATCATGCTCTTCTTCTTAATAAGTCATCAATATACAATTGCACGTCCTTCAAGTTAACAAAGTTATTTTGATTTACAGCTTGAAAATATTCTGGGGCCATGTTCAAACTGAAAGGCAATCTATTAAAATAAAATTCATCTTTAAGATCCAGTACCGTAAAACATTTTTTACCTTTCAGTTTCTCAATTATGTCTTCAAGTGTAGGTATTAGTACATGAGCTGGTCCTTTTATTTCTAAATTTAATTCTCGCGGATCTAGACATACGCAGTGAGCCATCATTTTTTTCAACTGTGACCACATTATTTACGAAACTATTTGGACTTACCACTTTTGATATAATGTTTTTATTTTCTAGACTATTTAAAGTATCTTTAAATTTTTTATACAAAGCAAAAGGAATTCTTCTGGGCGGGTTAACAACTGGTATGGCTTCCTTATTAATTTGAATTTCACACTTATCTCTAAATGTTCCCAACCCTTCAAATAAATCAGCATTTTCCCTAATAAATTCATCTTTCGTATTAAACTTTATCAATTTATTTTGCATTTCATTTATATTTTTATACGTGAAACAAGATTTAATTTCATGCATGTGTCCTAAAATAGGTGAAACATTTTTATTAACAGTAATAAAGTTGGCTGTAATTTTAATACGATTGCAGTGAATTTGGAGCCTCACAGCATCAATGGGTTTTAATATATTTCCACCAAATGCCTCTAATATTATATTAGTGCTCTGTACTTCTCTTTCTAACCCACCAATGCCAGTAAAAACTATGCGTGATATTACGTTTACATCAGCAGCAGTGTCCAACTTAAATTTAGTAGATATTAAATTCTTACCAATATTAACATTTTACAATCAAGAATGTATAGAAAAAATTTGATTCCTTTGATTTTTTACTCTAATTACATTTACACAAACTCCTCAGATTCTTCTTCTTGTGGTTGATTTTCATCTATCACTCTCACATTTTTTAATTTACATGACACTGCAAAATGATTTAGCTTTCCACACTTGCTGCAATTCTTACCATAGGCAGGACACTCTCTGGGACCATGCCACCTATTACATCTTTGACACTTAAATTTATCTTATCTGATGCCGTTGCATTCCCTTCAGAATTCTTCGAGCTATTCTGACTGCCTCTAGACACGAATTTCCTTTGGTTGACAGCTTCTACTTCTGTTGACATTCCTTGTAAGTTTTTTACTTGTGATTCGGTGACCTCAGCAACTCAACATACATTTCTGCAAAGTCAGATCGCTTATTTGTAGTAACCTTTCTTGCACTAATTTATCAAGAATCCCCAATACTATCTTATTACGAATCATCTCATCTATCAATGTTTTAAATTCACATTGATAGCTTTTTTTACTTCGATTAAAAATTCATCAAAAGTCTCACTTTCCTGTTGAGCTCGACTGTGAAATTTAAATCTCTCAAAAAACACATTCTTTTTGGGACTGAAATGGCCTTCAAACGCTTTTACAACTGATTTATAAGAATATAATAATTATAAATATTCAAAAGAATAGTTACAATACGCACTTGGTTTATTGTTTCATTAGAATGCCCCAGCCCCAGGCATCATAGGCAAGAACGGTTTGGGCAACATGAACGCTAACGGTCAACTACTCCTAACTAAATGCGCCGAACATGATCTAGTTATAACAAACACCATTTTCCGACAAAAGGATAAATTTAAAGGCACCTGGCGT
This sequence comes from Leptura quadrifasciata, assembly GCA_963675555.1. NCBI lineage: Eukaryota > Metazoa > Arthropoda > Insecta > Coleoptera > Cerambycidae > Leptura > Leptura quadrifasciata. The sequence continues at coordinate 162,978,177 of OY776674.1, read as the reverse complement.
CACCCCAGATCAGGTCACTGGCATCTACTGGACTATGTTATCGTACGTAGGAAGCATCTCAAGGACGTCCAAATTACAAAGGCGCGCATTGATAGAATGTTGGACCGATCATCGTCCTGTTGTCTCTAAAATGAAAATTGTTATGAGACCCAAACACCGAAGAACTCAAGTAAAACGTAGACCCCGTCTCTGTATTAGTAAATTGCGTGACCAACAAACCGTCGAACAGCTAAAGCAAAAAGTTCAAGAGAATTTGAGTGCATTAGAAGAAACCAATTCTGTAGATGTCGCTACTACCTGGACACAAATTAAAGACAGTTTAAAAAGTGCGAGTGAGGAAATTCTTGGCACTGCAGCAAGTAAAAAACAGGAGGACTGGTTCAATGATAATGAAGCTTTTATACAAGAACTTCTTGACCGCAAACATATTGCCTTCCAAAACGCTATCAACCACCCCAACGACTCCTCAAAAGCAGAAGCTTTTACCCAATCTAAGTATGAAACGCAACGCGAAATCAGAAGAATAAAGAACGAGTGGTGGGCAAGCAATGCCAGAGAAATTCAAAGGTACGCCGATTCACACGACTACAGGAATTTCTTTCAAGGAGTAAAAGCAGTGTACGGCCCCAGTCGGAAAAATATGTGCCCTATTAAAGATTTAAATGGAAATCTTCTCAAAGAAGACCAGGAAATAAGAGCCCGATGGAAAGAACACTACTCTAACATTCTTAACCAGCAAAGTCAAGCCGATCACGATATTATAAATCTTATCCCTCAATATGACACCTTCGAAGACTTAGATAAACCACTAACAACGGAAGAGATCTTAACCGCCATTGGGCAGCTAAAAAATAACAAATCTCCCGGCGCCGACTCACTCCCAGCTGAGATCTTTAAAGCTGTGTCGTCAGAGCTCATACCCTACCTCAAAAAACTGTTTGATGTCGTGTGGGAAAGTGGTCAAGCTCCGCAGGAGTTTCGTGATACACTTTTAATCAACCTCTTCAAAAACAAAGGGAGCGCTGCGGACTGTGGAAATTACAGGGGTATAGCTCTCCTGGCTGTTGGAGGGAAGATACCCACTAAAGCGATGGCAAATAGGCTAACACCTGTTATGGAAAAGTTACTTCCTGAAACACAGAGTGGCTTTAGACCAAACCGAGGCACATCGGATCTAATCTTCACACTTAAACAGCTTTAAGAAAAAGCACTCGAACATCAAGGAGAAATTCACATGGCCTTCATTGATTTAACCAAGGCGTTTGACTCGGTGGACAGGGAAGTGCTCTGGAAAATTATGCTCCGCTTAGGTATCCCTAGAAAATTTGTGGAAGTATGTCGCAGTCTACATACAAACAACAACGCCCAGGTTATGTATAATAATGAGGCAACCGAACCTTTCCAAACCCTCACTGGAGTTAGGCAGGGATGTGTCCTGGCACCCCTACTTTTTAATTTGTTTACCACTGCTCTAACAATTATTGTTGACAACAAACTGACAGTCAGAGGAATAGGTCTCAGGTACCGTTCTGATGGCGGTCTCTTTAACATAGGGCGCTTTAGAGCTTTCACGAAGACACGCACACGATTCATTTGTGATCTCCAGTATGCGGATGACTGTGCACTTTTAACGAAAGAGGTTCAAAGACGTTCTCCATGAAAATCTAAAATCCTGCGGTATTCCAGACGAGCAATGGGAAGAACTTGCAGCGGATAGAACCGAATGGCGAGGGGTTGTGACCAGCTATCAAGGAAATGTTGCTGCAAGAAGGCCGAATCGAAGACCTAACCAGGTCTATGTTTGTCCTGACTGCGGTCGACATGTGCTCTCCCGAATTGGCCTCTATAGCCATAGTAGTGTGCATCGTAGATGAATGGGAATTACAATAGACTACACCTTTTACTTGTTTTTTATTACACACAATCTATCGACTGTAACATTTTTTATACTCGGACTCGAGTAAAGGCTAATAACAGCCCCCATACTTTATGGTTTGCCAAAAATTCATAAGGAGGGTTTTCCTATGAGACCGGTAGTGTCTTATATCAATGCACCGGCTTATAGACTATGTAATAAACTCAATTCAACTTTACCACAGTTGATCAAGTTTCAATCCCCTTACAGTATAAAAAATTCTTTAGAACTTGTGACCAAATTGGAAAACATAACCTTACCCGAAAATGCCAAATTAGTTTCCTTTGATGTTAAAAGTTTCTTTACCTCTATACCTATTCAAGAGCTTAAGGATATATTACAACATCTTATCTCTAATAGTGAATTGAATCAAAATGAACAAAAAGATTTACAAACATTAATTAATATGTGTATCAAACAAAATTATTTTAAATTCGATAATAAAATGTATACACAAGTAAACGGCTTACCTATGGGTAGTCCGTTAAGCCCATTATTAGCTGAAATATTCATGGCAAATTTTGAAAACAATCTTTTTACCACCAATAATAATCTCATACATTTTTGGGTAAGATATGTTGACGATGTGTTTTGCATATGGATCGGTACTGAGAGACAATTGTCACATTTAATCCATTTTATTAACTCCCTAAACAACAAAATTCAGTTTACAGTTGAAATGAAAAAAGAACGGTCAATAAACTTTTTAGACATTACGCCGACACGTAAAGAACATGGGCTAGAACTTGATATTTACAGAAAGCCAACTTTTACTGACACTCTTAAACATGCAAATTGTAATCAATCTTGGAAGATAAAAATGTCACCGTTTCATAGCTATGTACACAGACTATTATCTCTAAACTTAAATAGGGTTAACTTTGAAAAAGAAGTTAGAATTCTTTAAACGCTAGCAAAAAACAATGGCTATGATGAGTCACTTATTGACAAATTAATAAAAAATAAACAGAGAAAATTATTACAAAAACATTTTTATAACGTACCAAATATAGAAAACAAAGTGGCATAGTACAAATTATGTGAATAAGGTTAGCAGCTCAGTATGTAATAGATTAAATAAATTAGGTATTAATACAATATCAACGAATAGAAATAATTTAGGTCGTTTATTGGTTAATAATAAAGAAAAGACAGAAGATATAGAAAAATCGGGGGTATATGAAATAAAGTGTGATGACTGTGATGCCGTATATATAGGTCAGAGTGGCCGTAGCATAGATGTGAGATTAAGAGAACACAAACAGTCTATTTTATATAATAAAAAATCAACTGGTTTCGCCGAACATTGCATTGAGCAAAATCACGTTTTTAACGGTAGTAGTGTTAAACTTTTGCATAATGCAAACAAAGGAAAAATCCTAGACATGCTTAAAATTTTAGAAATTAAGAAGGCCCTAAGAAACCATAAAAACGTTACAAATACACACAAATAATTTATAAATAATCCTGTACTAGACACAGTAATAAAATTAAGTTCGTAGTTCCGGCCTGTATTGTTAAATTTTAAGAAATAGCAAATCAAGTTATCTCCCTCTAGGGGGGTATAGGATTTGTAAGATATATACTGGAACCACCACTTTCAGGCCAGTTTTTAAGACTCTTTGATAATAGTCGCAAGGCCGAAACATATGTCAGAGAAATCTGAACAAAACTAATGAAACAATAAACCAAGTGCGTAACTATTCTTTTGAATATTTATAATTATTCTATTGAATATGTTTCATCAAGAACCTACCGCGGACTCCATCCAATTGATTTATAAAATTTCTTTTCAGCATCGGTTAATATAAAAGTGTTGTAAACCTCCACGGCTTCCTCACCAAATATATTCAAGAGAGTTGCCACTTTCATTTCGTCCTAACCTTTTAACATACTTTTTCCCGATGCTCTCAAGTATATTTCAAAATTTTGTATAAATTTGCGCCAATTTTCGCTTACATTTCCTTGAAACGACAAACTTGACTGTGGTTTGAACTCCATATTTTTAGGTTAAGTTCTCGCCACAGACACTACTACTTTTTGCACAGAAATTTTCGACTTATTTTTCCCCTCGACTGCGCCATGGTATGTCTTATTTTATTAATTAAAACAAGAGTCATTAAAGAATAACTTAAAAAGTTTATTTTCAAGAACAAAACATGACATGTGAAGCAACAACAATGTTCGTATTACTGCCACTCCTACTCTTAACATTACCAATCTCAACAATGAGTTTAATTATGTTTTGGTAGGTTCTTTGACACTATCTGTACTGATAGGCTGGGGCTGTTACGGATTTTTAATGCTGAAAAAAAAAAAATTAATAGCAGGCAACGGCCGGCTGGAATATATAGTTGATTTCATAAACAATGAAAAAAAAAACTTTGGAACTTGAGATGAAGGGAAGTAGTGAAATGGGGTGCTATTTAAGGGATGAAAACCGTTTTTTGTGATTTGTGGCGAAACGTGACCTCCTAGAGAAAAGTGTTTCATACAAAAGTTGTAGATAACTAAAAAATCTAAAACTTTCGTTCTATATATATTTTTCGACATAACCTCAAAGTTTGCGAGAAAATGACGAAAAACCGATTTTTCTGTTTTTATTTTTTTTCTCGCGTGAAAATTATTTAATTTAAATGAAACTTTGTGAAGGTATGTAATTATTTGCATATAATAAGCATGAATTTTTTCAATTATGGGAAATAAATATTTTTCGAGATTTTACCATTTTTCCGAAAAAACACCCCTATCTTCGGCGAACAACAACTATATTGATTATTTTTGGATTTTGATGTTCTACTAGTGCTCATTTTTTTCGTCGAGATGTCTACTTTCAAATGGTACGTCGATCTTAGTGATTTATTGTCATTTAGCAACTTAAAATTAAGAAAAACCGAAAAAAAAATTTTCGAATCTCGAATTTGTCGATTTTTTTCATTATTTTCAATTTTTTAGCATATTTATGTTAATAATTCATAATATTTTAATGAAAAAACTTACTTTGGTATAAAATAACTAAAGTTGAATGAATTTAGTTATTGGAAACCACGCTAAAATTGAATACAAACAAACAAAAATACTGTTACGTATTCAAACAAACAAAAATTTACAAAATTTGAAATTTCTCAGCATACAGGTATTTGAAATGCCCGCCCAAAACGACTGAAGGTTGGGGGTAGAGAGGGGTAGGACAAAGTGAACCTGCACAAGAGCAGCAGAGCTCGTTCTGTTGTAGTAGTAAATCTCTATTCGTCTAGTTGTGTAAAAGTATTTTTTCAGTTCAGTCAAGACATCGATTTACTAGTTCTTTTACACCAATTAAATTCGAATGGGCTGAATATTTATTTTCACAAACCAGGCTCAAGCAACGTCAAAGATTCATTTTATACATCCCATTGTTTTAAACACGAACCATACACAAGTGTAATAGCGTTTCTTCATGCTTTCTCTGGGTGTGATACAACTTCAAGTTTTTCTGGAAAAGGGAAAAAAACAATAGCAAGACCTTTATTGGACAATAAAAATTTATTAAACCTAGCCAGTGTTTATTATCAAAAAGATGCAGACCACATAACCATAGCAAAAAATGGATCTCAACTTACAGCTAGTATTTACAAAAGTAAGAAAATTTATAACTCATTAAACCAATTACGATTTGAGCTGTATCAGCAAGCTACAAACAAATCCACTTTTAAATTGGAAAAACTCCCTCCAACTGAAGAAGCAGCTGCACAACACTCCTACAGAGTCTATTACCAATTGCAAACTTGGTTGGGTAATTTTAACAGCGATTAGGATAACAAAAAAGCAAAGGGCTGGGGCTGGAACGAAAATGTAGGAAGACTCGTGCCGAAATACATCTCTGACAGTTCCGACTTGATTCCCGGAAAGTTGTTAAAAAGCGTTAGCTGTACTTGTGAAAGTGGATGCAATAATCAAAGGTGTGGCTGCCGAAAACATGGCTTAAAATGTACCAATCTATGCAATACATGCACTGAGAACTGTTCAAAAGAGATAGAGAAGTATTTGTAGATTTAAGTGATTCTGAAGATATTGATCAAGAGCCAGCAAAGAATAATGATATCGAAATTGAAGAGCCTGAAAATGCCAATGATTTTTAAGATAATATAGAATTTGAGAGTTTGATCGATGAAGAAAACGAACCACAATAAAAAAGGCCTAAAATTGATTAGATTTTAACAATTATTTTATTGATTTTTCTTTTTATAAGCTATACACAACCAATATTAATAAAGTAAATATTTGTAAATAAAGTAAAGAATTCGTAACCAATATAAAGAAATTGTATGTTGTATTTTATCATATGTATTTAGAATAATTTAATATGCATATAAAGTTTTCGATACTTCACTGTAGCTTATGAAAATTAATAAAGTACTATTGATTTCCATGTAAATGTTAAGTTTCATGAAGTTTTCCCTACCTTTCCGTGATGAAATTCATTCAGTTTTATTTATTTTATACCAATGTAAGTTTTTTCATTAAAATATTATGAATTATTAACATAAATATGCTAAGAAATTGAAAATAATGAAAAAAATCGACAAATTCGAGATTCGAAAATTTTTTTTTTCGGTTTTTCTTAATTTTAAGCTCCTAAATGACAGTAAATCACTAACATCGATGTACCATTTGAAAGTAGACATCTCGATGAAAAAAATAAGCACTAGTATAACATCAAAATCCAAAAAAAAAATCAATAAATTTGTTCGCCGAAGATAGAGGTGTTTTTTCGGAAAAATGGTAAAATCTCGAAAAATATTTATTTCTCATAATTGAAAAAATTCATGCTTATTATATGCAAACAATTACGTATTTTCACAAAGTTTCATTTAAATTAAATAATTTTTACGCGAGAAAAAAATAAAAACAGAAAAATCGGTTTTTCGTCATTTTCTCGCAAACTTTGAGGTTATGTCGAAAAATATACACAATAAAAGTTTTAGATTTTCTTACTATCTACAACTTTTGTATGAAACACTTTTCTCTAGGAGGTTACGTTTCGCCACAAATCACGAAAAACGGTTTTCATCCCTTAAATAGCACCCCATTTCACTACTTCCCTTCATCTCAAGTTCCAAAGATTTTTTTTTCATTTTTTATGACCTCAACTATATATTCCAGCCGGCCGTTGCCTGCTATTAATTTTTTCATCTCTAAAAGATAACGGCCCCAGCCTATGAGCGTAATTTTGATCAGACATCAGACATTTGCCTTTCCATTTGCGCGAGTCGAGTTTGTCATTTGTCATATTGAAAAACGGACTGGTCTACTTCTGATCTACTCGCCTATTTATTGATTAAATTAAAATTTCCTTATGAACTTTTTTAATTATTGGCTGTCGGTATCCACGTTCAGAGGGATTATACTTTTAATAAGCTACCGTAATTGATGTCATTAAAATTTATAAACTAAAAGCATTAACTAATTTCCCTAACCAACTGTAATGATAATGAGCAAGGGCTTAAAACACGTAAATAAAAACCGCGTTTGGGAGGCAGTCTCCAGACTCTTGCGAAGAGGGAGAGCGAGACCGTACGAAGACTTTGAATGGAATTGTCTGGAAAGGTGAATCTATTAACAGAATGAATAGTTCGCGTAAGTAGAAGTTGCGGAAAAATATTTTCTCCCTACGGAACATTTTCTTTAAACAATTTATTATTAGAGCTACGTCTTTTCTTCCTTTTTGTTGTTTATCTTTGGTTGTATTTATCATATCGAAAAAATAATGATACGGGTTGTTTCCGTTAATTTGTCAGTTGTTAAAAAATAAAAACTAAAGAAAATAGCTGATATTTAAAATTTGTTACACCTTAAATTGTTATAAGCCTATATTTAGTAAAAATATGTTTCCCATTAAACACAGTTACAGTTACAGTTTGTCTCATAATATGTAATTCAGCGACATAAAAAAAAGATCGCAAGAAAGCATAAAGGGCCATATTATTAAATAGGCCACATAGTTCAGGGGTGTAGATTCTTTGGGTCAAAATATGAAGATATAACCAAATATACTTTAGTAAAATGTTGCTGTGGAAAGAGATACAGGGTGTCAAAATTCAAATTATTTTTTCATTTTTTTTTGCAATAACTCAACAGGTTTTTGACTGATCTTCGCCAAATTTACTAGAGGAACATTTTTTATTCTAAGAAACAATAATTTATGTATTGCATCACGTTAGATCATAGAGCGCGCCGCAGGACCTGTATCTGAGGATGAATTTTATTCATATTTTTTTTTACGAAACGTTGTGGTACTTCTGACCAGAAAATCTGATGAGGGCGTCATTTCCACGTATAAAAGGTACACTTGGTAGAACTTGATAACTCCAACCGTTTTCCAGGAAAGTGCCGTTAAACATTTCAATAATTTTTTGATAGACAAATTCAAATTTAATGAAATAAAGTATATTTATCGAAAAGTGTGCTCTGGTTACGTTTTAGTTCTGTCATTTACGTTATTCAATTATTTTATTTGGTTCTTATGTTCCTCGAGTTAATTTCTTTAACTTCTTTATTTACAATGCCTAGACATAATAATTTTTCAAATAGGGAAACGAGGGATATATGTGTTTACGCACAAAATAATTTTAGCGGACGTGCTGCAGCGAGGAGATATTCATTGCAATATCCAAATAGAATACAGCCAGACCATAAGATTTTCAAAGATCTGTTTCATCGTTTGGTTTATCGTTTCACCATAAAAACGACGTAGGACGACCGAAACGAATTACTCCAGATCAAGAACTAGAAATTTTAGTTCGTGTGGATGAAGATCCTCAAGTCAGCTCAAGTCGTTTAGCAGCGGCAACAGGAGTGAGTAAACAATCTCTCCTAAGAGTCTTACGTAAAGAACGCTTCTACCCATATCATCTCACTCCTGTACAAAACTTACTTCGAAGGGATCTTCCACAAAGGCTACAATTTTGTCAATTTGTTCTAAATAAACACAACAGGGATCGAAATTTTGTTAAGAACACTTTATTTACCGACGAAGCAATTTTTACTCGCCGAGGCGTTTTTAACTGGAGAAATACCCATTACTGGGAAGTAGAAAATCCTCATGCCGTTAAAGAAAGGCATTTTCAGTAACAATTTAAGATTAATGTTTGGTGTGGTATCATCGGCGATCAATTACTGGGACCATTTGTCCTTCCTCCAAATTTAAATTTAAATTATCTGTTTTTTCTTCAAAATACACTTGCTAATATATTACATGCTTTCATGCTAGACATACGGAACAGAATGTGGTTCATGCAAGATGGAGCTTCCCCTATTTCTCCATTGAAGTCAGGAATTATCTTCATGAGACTTTCCCACGGAGATAGGTCGGTCGAGGAACTGAGTTTGCTTGGTCACCAAGGAGTCCTGATTATAATCCTTTGGATTATTATGTGTGAGGACATAATAATAATAATAATCTTTATTTCTCCACTGAAAAACATATGTACCCAAAAAGGTATACATAAGATCGATGAAGGAAATGTCACATAAATAATTTAAAAAACAGTACCAATAATAGAAAACAATACACTATAATATAATGTGGCTAAAATATATAAGACATTTTTGGACTTAGTCAGACCCTAAAATAATTATAAAAATAGATTAGATTTATGTCATATGAATTTAAAAAGAGAGAAAAAAAAACAATAATATGGAAAAAGGAGATATTAAAATACAATTAATTAAAAAATTCGTTGACTGTAACAGTTTTTGTTTAGCAACAATTTTTTAAGTTTCCCTTTAAAAACATGTATACTACCAGAGGATTTAATATCTTCGTCTAATAAATTATAGAACTTACACCCTTGACACAGAAAACTTCTCTGATACATAGTAGTTCTATGACAGTCAGGCAGTAGGATATGTTTAGATCGAGTATCATGTGAATGTCCAACTTGATTATTTAAAAAAGTGGATTTGCGTTTGTGGACATATGAACATACTTCCAGAATGTATAGGCTAGCAAGAGTCAAAATTTTTAAATCTTTAAAAGCATCTCTACAAGTTTCTCTGTAACTCAAATTTAACAGTATACGAATTGCATATTTTTGCAGTAAAAATATCCTGGCTACATTAGTACTATTATCCCAGTTTACAATTCCATACCTCAGATGAGAATGAAAATTGGCAAAATAAAGGGTTTTAAGGATATCCTGGCTACAATGCTTAGACATAAATTTTAGAGCAAAACAACTTTTTCGTAGCTTTATACACAGATTTCCAATGTGATGAGCCCATTGCAGGTGTTTGTCAAAAGTGACACCTAACAAATTATTAGCATCACAGGTATTTAACTCAAGGGCAGTACCATTAAAAAGTGTGAATTGTTATTTAATGTAAATTGTATGGAAACGGTTTTAGTTTTATTTAAATTTAGATTATTCTTATAAGACCAGCATCTAATTTCCTGATAAATTATTTCAGTGGTTGTTTTTACTTCCGTTGAGTTATTTTCTGTAATTAGAACATTTGTATCATATGCGTAGCACACGACATGAAGATTTGATGTTCTTTGCAAGTAATCGATAATGTCATTGGCAAACAAAAGATACAATAGTGGTCCCAAAATTGAACCCTGTGGAACTCCTTGCTTGACGCAGCAAGTCTCGCTTTCATCTCCACAGGCCATTTTTACAGTTTGAGCTCTGTTGTCAAGAAACTTTCCCTCGAACACCATATCGTGCGAGTTTAGCTTTGGGCAACTGGTGATCTACCATATCAAAAGCTCGCGAGAAATCTAGAAAAAGACCTAGAGCACATTTTTTATTGGTGATGGAAATGAAATGGATATGAAATCCTTAGTGTATGCAAATACTATCAACTCAAGAGAAGAACTGTGGGACAAAATACAAAACGCAGCGAATTTTATTACAGGACAGGAAAATGTATTTTTCAATGTAAGAAAATCTTTTATGAATATAATTAGAAAAGGCATAGAAGTAGGCGGAGACTATATCGAACATTTACTCTAAGTTGCAGCAATGGGGTTCTTATTAGATCTTATTTTAGACAATCTTTTGATTTATGTATTTATCTCAATACCATGAAAATAATCCATTAGTTCATAAGAAAGTGAGAAAGAGTTTACGCTGTTATTACGATTTTGTTTTCCTTTACGTTTTGTACTTTTTTTAATAAATACACATTGTTTCATTAAATTTGAATTTGTCTTTCAAAAAATTATTGAAATGTTTAACGGCATTTTACTCAAAAACGGTTGGAGTTATCAAATCCTACCAAGTGTACCTTTAATACGTGGAAATGACGCCCTCATCAGATTTTCTGGTCAGAAGTACCACAACGTTTCGTAAAAAAAAATATGAAAAAAATTCATCATCAGATACAGGTCCTGCGGCTCCATCTATGATCTAACGTGATGTAATACATAAATTATTGTTTCTTAGAATAAAAAAGTTCCTCTAGAAAATTTGGAGAAGATCAGTCAAGAGACTGTTGAATTATTGCAAAAAAAAAACGAAAAAATAATTTGAACTTTGACACCCTATATCTTTTTCCACAGCAACATTTTACTAAAGCATATCCTTATATTTTCGCCCAAAGAATCTAACCCTGAACGATGGCCTGTTATTAATGGTCCACCCTATATATTTCGGTAAAAACGAAAAACAATATTTTTAAGGCTTTAGATTTTAACATTTGGTAAAGAAATATTAAAGTATTTATTGAGTAAAAGAAAAATTTCACCAACATTAGAATAACGCATTTGTAGATAATAAATTCAGAAAAACTTGGTTCGGCTCTTTTTGATAGTTCTAACCTTAATAATAAAAAGTATGATTAATTAGTTTATTAAAATTGACTTTACAGTTCTAATTAAGAATAATTTAGAATAGATTGGTACTGGGCACTTTGCAAAAACTGAAGTTCTATGCAAATTTCAAAGGCCAAATCGGTATAACACGTTTTGCCTTTATGGCCATTCTTTTTAATCATCGATCGGTAACGCCGCCAATGCTTATTATATTTTGACGGTATGGCTATAAAAAACACAGACGCCACTATAATAACACCACAGGAATTAGACCGAAGCCAGAGGCTTGTGTGGAAGCGGGTTACAAAATTGAGTTTCGGCGGTAAATTATAGAAAGATAATCTCATTTTGGAAGTATTTAGTTTCCTTTACCCGCCTCCATACTGTATAAAAATCTAAAAAACTCTATAAAGCGCATTTTGGAGTGACTCGTTTATGGTAAAAAAATTGATTTGTCCTCTCAAGGTTAACGACGAAAAAATAGTAGTCGAAATTTTCAAATAATTTTTAAAATTTGTATCTCCCGCCACAAATGTTAAAAAAAAAAAACAGATTTGTAACAACGAACAAAAGCACCGTTAATTTTCTAGATTTATTTGCATACGTTGCGCTAAAAATATATATAAAATGACACTATCCGCCATTGCTTTTCCAATATGGTGGCTGACGGTCTCAAAATATGAGAAAAACAATCTCATGTCAAGCGTTTCAAAAGAGTTGGTACGAAATTTGAATTGACTTGGGGTCAGATTTCTCATGAAAAACCCGTTAGGACTCTGAGTATAATTGATTCAGTGGTTTGGGCTTTAGGTGCGACTACAGATAAACAGACGTTTCTAAAAAGCACTTTTTGGGTTCAGAAGACGTGTAACGTCACTACAATTGTTTTTCTGTACGATTAAAATATTTCTATAGTACTCCTACACCAGGGCCAATCCTGTTTAAGGCAATAAAAATTCTTAGCAGTATACGAATGGTTGGAAAATGTAGTTAATGGTGTAAATAATTAAGGAAAAATCGTCCAGACTGAGTAAAAGTTCTGGAACGGGGGTTGGGATGGTAATATATACGTTTTTAGGGGTTGGTACCCGTTTTTTGCGATTTGCGGCTAAACTATGCATCCTATCGAAAAATGTTGAATATAAAAGTTGTAGATAATAAAAAAATCTAAAACTTTCTTGAACTTGAACTTGAACTTGAACATTATTGATCATAACCTCAAAATTATCGATAAAAATGCAAAAAACCGTTTTTTCGGTTTTTAATTTATAACTATCGCAACATTTTTTATATTTTCATGAAAATCAGCTAAAATGTTCTTTTTTGTGTTTCAAATAAGCCCAAATTTTTTCAAAGCGAAATATTTAATTTTCGATGTTCTATGAAGAAAATAAGAAAAAAAGACCTAATTTTCAATCGAAAAATTTAGTTAGCAAATTTTCGACTAATGAATTTTACTAGTGCTCATTGTTTTCGTTGAAATCTCAACTTTAATATAGAATTAAAATATAATATTGTTTATATATAAAAATATCGTTAAAAAAGCGAAAAATCGAAAAAAATACTTTTTAAAAATCGAGTTTTCGGTGAAAATCATGAATTTCTTTTTCTTTATTGTAAATAAACGTTTACATTCATAAAATGCGTCAATTCTCATACAATACCATGTTATACAAGTGACGTACATGTACCTAACTATTCTCGGCTTTCAAAGTCCCGAAAACATTATTATTTTTTTTTTTTTATTAACTTTTATTGCTGATTTACAATCTACTCTCATTATAATACAGAGTAATAAGTAAATATTTTGTATGCGCTGCTGATCTTGAAATGGGTACCATCCAATGATGGTTCACCAAGCTTTACCTAACTAGGTCTTCTGGCCATTGTCTTTTTAATCGCCTATTCACTAAAGGCTGGTTGGCTAATTCACTGACTAGTTGGTTGTTGTGGTCGAAAATACGGTCTCTATATTTAGTGGCATATATGTTAATCACATCATTTATATAAGGAACTCCAAGGTCTTCGTGGAGGGTTTGGTTAGAAACATACCATGGAGCGTTAGCTATCATGCGAAGCATTTTGGATTGAAAGGTTTGTAGTATTTTGGTATTAGATGGTTTGCTGCAACCCCAGAGTTCTATGCCATAGGTCCAAATTGGTTTTAATATGATTTTGTATAAAAGTAGTTTGTTTTCTGCAGATAATTGCGACTTTTTACCCATTAGCCAGTACATGTTCCTTACTTTTAAGTTTAGTTGTGCTTTTTTAGCTTTAATATGAGTTTTCCATGTCAGCTTTTGGTCAAGGTGAAGTCCGAGGTATCTGACTTCAGATCTTACAGGTATCGGCGCATTGTTTATGGAAACTTGAGGGCATGTACTTCGTTTTGTCGTGAAGGTTACTTGAGTGGATTTCTCACTATTAACTTTGATTTTCCATTTTTTCAGCCAGTCCTGCAGTGAATTAAGGTGGTTTTGTAAATTGTCGGATGCTCTCTCTGGATCTAAATCTGATGATAAGATTGCCGTATCATCTGCAAAGGTAGCTATTGTAGTAGTATCTGATAATGGGATATCAAAAGTAAAAAGCAAATATAGAAATGGCCCAAGAACGCTGCCCTGCGGTACTCCTGCTTTTATGTGGTGCAGCTCCGATAATATATTCTCAGTTTTAACTTGGAAATGTCGGTCAGTTAGATAAGATTTCAGTAGGAGGTATATTTGATTTGGCACATGCATTTTCAACTTGTATAAAAGTCCCTGATGCCATACTTTATCAAATGCCTGCTGCACGTCCAGGAAAACGGAGACACACATTTCTTTTCCTTCCAGACTTTCTTTGATTTTGTTAACTATTCGATGGCACTGCTGAACGGTGGAATGATTTTGCCTAAATCCGAATTGATGTTGAGGAATTAGGTCATTCAAAGGTACTATTTTTTCTATTCTGGTAAGGAGAAGTCTTTCAAATATCTTGGACAATAACGGTAGAAGACTAATCGGTCGATATGACGTGGGTTCATTAGGCGGTTTTCCGGGCTTAGCAATCATAATGACTTGTGCGTATTTCCACTGTATGGGATAGTAACAGAGTCTCAACATACTATTGTATATGGTTGTTAAAAGTACAATTGCTTTACGAGGGAGGTGTTTCAGTACTTCTCCAGCTATTAAATCGTAGCCAGGTGCTTTATGTGGATTAGTTTGATTTATTTGTCTGCGGACTTCTGCTGGTGAAAAGGGCTTCACAGGTAGTGACAACTGACATGGAACATCCAGGTAGTTCTCGATATTGGCATCGTCGATATTAATGTCTTGTTGCGGGGTGAATACTTTTGCAAGGTGTTCTGCAAAGATGTTCACTTTTTCTTTGTCCGTGCGTGCCCAGTTTCCGTCAGGTTTCCTTATGGGTGGGATAGCTATTATTGGCCTTTTAAATTTCTTAGTGGCTTTCCATATCGAGTGATCTTCTGGAGATAGATTAGAAATATAATGATTAAATGTGTCATTTCTGTTTTTTTGGATGGCTATGTGAAGTTGATGAGTTAGCCTGTTTAGTCAATTTTTATCTTGTGGATTTCTTGTCCTTTGCCATTTTCCACGTGCTCTTCTTTTTTCCATTAAGAATTCTCTAATATGTAGTGGTATGTTATGACTTTGCGGGATGGTTTTGTTGTTTATAGGCGTAGCTTTCCATGCTGCATCTTGTATTATCTCAGTCAGGTACTGAACTACTTCTTCTATTTCATGGTTTTCTTTAATTCGATGGTTTAGATTAATTCTTTCATTTATGATGTCTTGAAAATGTTTCCAATCAGTTTGTTTCGTGCACAGTTTGGGTAACGGCTCTCTCCAAATTATACTCATGCTTAGTGTTATTATTATTGCACTGTGGTCAGATTCCAAGTCTAAATTCGACTCTATTTTACTATATATTTCTGGTATTCCTTTTGTTACTGCAAAGTCCAGTAAGTCCGGTATTTTGTTTCTGTCTGAGGGCCAGTATGTTGGTTGTCCTGTAGATAAGTAGTTTAGATTGTTTTGCTGAATCGCTTGGAAAAGATTACGACCTTTTGGTGTAATTAGTCTAGACCCCCAGGTAGTGTGTTTAGCGTTCCAATCGCCAGCAACCAGAAATCGCGATCCAAGAGTATGGAAGAAATCTTGGTATTCTTGGAATGTGATTGAATGTCTTGGTGGGCTGTAGATAGCAGCAATAGTTATAGGCCAGGAGAGTGTTTGCAATGTCAGAACGGTGCTTTGAATTTTGTTTGATATCTGAGGTTGTTGTATATAATGTTTTAAGGTTGATTTGATTATAATAGCCGAACCTGCATGAGCTGTTCCGTCAGGGTGGTTAGCATAGTATATAGTGTAATTTGGTATTTTTATAACCGTTCTTTCTGTAGAGTGGGTTTCAGAAATTAAAAGAATATCGATGAAATTTACATTTAAAAATAAAGTTATTTCTTGGACATGATTTGATAGCCCGTTGGCATTCCAGGCTGCTATTCGTACTGATGTAGCCATTATTTAGTCAGATTACCAATGACAGTAGTTAGCATGGATAAAATCATACTGTTTTGGTTGAGTAGTTGGTTAAACATATTTTTGAATTCGTTTAGGAAATTTGACATTATGTTACTTAAATCTTGACTGGTGTTGTTTATATTTGTAGCAGAATTTACATTTGCTGATGTTGCTAAAACATTATTTAAACTGCAATTAAATAGGTAAAAATTCAAAAGACACAAAGGCTGTGAACTGAGAAAATTTGTTAATTATTTCTTGTGATTCGTAAGTATTTTCAAATTATCACGTCAAAGTCTTATATTTGATTATAAAATACAAAAATTAAAAGCAAAATAATTTTATTGAAATCTTTTTTTCTTCGTGGGCAATTCTTCATCGCCAGAATCGATCAAACTTTCGATTTCTTCACGTTCATTTTCTATATCTTCAATTTCTTGGAGTTCTTCTGGATTGTTCAGTTCAGTATCAGTATTTTCATTTTTAATTATTAGACAGTGGGTACTGTCTTCGTCTTTGATGTCCTCGAGATTACAATTTTTTTCGTACAACGATTTTTCGGCATTAGAACATTTATCAGAACCGTGACAATTTAAGCCATGCTTGCGACACCCACATTTGTTATTACCGCATCCTGTTTCGCAGCTGCAGCAGATAATTTTCAATAAATTTTCGGGAATTAATTCTTGTTCTGTAAATATAGGTATGATGCCGATCCCCAATCTGTAGCTGTTAATTGATTACCAAGCCAACTTTGTATTTGAAAATACACCCTGTAACAATGTTGCTTAGCTGCCCCTTCAGTTGGAGGTAATTTTTTCAAATGAAATGAGGATTTAGCAGTAACTGTTCGGTAGAGTTCAAATCTTAAATCGTGTAGAGATGTATATATATTTTTACTTTTGTAAATAGAAGCCATTATTTTTAATCCATTTTCGGTAATCGTTTGTTTGTATTGTAAAAAATTTCTGCAAGATTAGGTAAATGTTTATCGGCCAATAATGATTTTATAATTGTTTTTTTCCTTTCCCAGCAAAACTGGAAGTTGTATCGCAGCCAGAAAAACAATGCAAAAATGCTACAATATGCTTATGTCTTATGTTTAAAACTATTAGAGGTGTAATAAGTATCATTAATATTTCCTGCATCAGGTTTGTGGAAATAGATATTCAATTCATGTGAACTGAATTGATTTAAAAGAACTAAAAGATCTATGTCTTGACCAACAACTACCACTATTTTATCGAAGTTTTTTGCTACTTCAAGAGATGTATTGATAATTAGGAAGTCTGCATCTTCTTCGGTTTGTTTGCAGACAAAATTATTTAACATTCCCATTGCAGTTTAAACAATGTTTTCGAGACTTTGAAAGTCGAGAATAGTTAGGTACATGTAAATTACTTGTATAACATAGTATTGTATGAGAATTAACGCTTTCTATGAATGTACACGTTTAATTACAATAAAGAAAAATATATTCATGATTTTCAAAGAAAACTCGATTTTTAAAAAGTAGTTTCTTCGGTTTTTCGCTTTTTTAACGATATTTTGTATATATACAATATTATATTTTAATTCTATATTAAAGTTCAGATTTCAACGAAAAAAATGAGCACTAGTAAAGTTCATTAATCGAAAATTTGCTAACCAAATTTTGCGATTGAAAATTAGGTCTTTTTTTAAATTTTTTTCATAAAACATCGAAAATTAAATATTTCGCTTTGAAAAAGAACATTTTCACCAATTTTTATGAAAATATAAACATTTTTGCGATAGTTATAAATTAAAAACCGAAAAAACTGTTTTTGCATTTTTCTCGATAATTTTGAGGTTATGGTCAATAATGATTAATCAGAAAGTTTTAGATTTTTTCATTATCTACAACTTTTATATTCAACATTTTTCAATAGGATGCATAGTTTAGCCGCAAATCGCAAAAACGAGTACCAACCCCTAAAAACGTATATATTACCACCCCAACCCCCCTTCCAGAACTCTTACTCAGTCTGGACGATTTTTACTTAATTATTTACACCATTAACTACATTTTCCGACCATTCGTATACTGCTAAGAATTTATCGTCTATTACGATATTTTAAACGGTTTGGTCCTGGTCTATCCATATAGGAAAGTATATTAAAAAATGAGGATGAATTATATGATTAAGACACCTTGTATATTATATATTTATATGAAATCCTTTAGTATCCAGAAAAAAAAATCTGTGAACATTTTTCTCTTACCTTCCACTTTAGTTTTTACGTTAACGGTAACAGTCACCTACTGGGAGCAAATTGCGACGGTGGGTGTCATAATTATGATGAGCCCACCCAGAGGATTCAACTATAGAGGCCCGAGTCGGGTGCGGTTTTATGTAAAAACGGGCGGGTGGAGTCCCATGACAAATAAATGCGTAGGGTTCTGCTAATGGATGTATGAGGAGAGTATTTTACAGACATGTCCGGACTAAGGTTAATTGCCTGTCTCCTGGCACAATCTGTCCCCTGATGGTGTAAGAGGTATAATTTTGTTTATATACAGGGTGTCCTGTTAGAGACACCCACGCTGGAAAATATTGAGTAATCAATTATTTTTAAAATTTTTACTACCGCTCAGATGGAGTGTCAAGGAAATGAGAGTGTAAGTTCACAAAATGTTTCATTAAAGCCATATTATTTTGACGTTTGAAGAAAAAATAGTTTTATTCTTATTGTTTCGTTTATTAATATAAAAAATAATACAAAGTTTACCATCAGATCCCTCCCGTGCTGACTATGGCAACTATAACATTAAACCACCACCCGCAAAACCTATAAACCCATGGCCATGTTATTTCCGTACAGACAATACGGTTGCGGTATTATAACTCGTTTGATGTTTGAAACTACCCCGTAGAGTAAACCTACCTCTGAATAATGGTCTCTGCGGTTACAACTTTTCAGTAAATCTAGATATTTTTCAAATGAATTTACATTGTTCTTGTACAATGGTGGTTTGCGAACGTGTGTAAACTGCAGAGGCAGTGCTATCGGTGGACATTAAACCTGAGTGCATCGTAAAAGCGAACCCATCAAAAGTTGTCTCGCTTGAGCCACTTAAATGAATGTGCAGAAATCACTGGATTATGTAGCGTCGTAATTTCAGAATGCGCCACGCAGCCTGCATTGCCATGTTCTTCATTTAGAAAACTGCTAACGGTCGATATTGAAGAAGTGATTAACTAATTACTAAACGCTTTGAACGCAGTAAACGGAATTATTAACGAGTAATTGATGGTATTATGAATGAAGCTGATGATGAGGATATTGGCATTTGAGGAGTGTCGAATGTTAATCAAGAGCCACAAATAAATCTGTAAAGGAAATGTTTTGGTAGTTTTAATATTGAAAATACTTCTGGCCGCATATATGGGAACCGCATCCATACAAATGGAGCGACATGCTGGCCAGCACAGGCGCACCAGCGGAGAAAGAGAATCAGGTTTACTCTCATATGTCAAGTGTTTCCAAATAATTCCAAAGACGTCTGCAATGGACTCATTTAGCTGTGAGGTCAAAACTTATGAAATCAAACATACTACTGCCATAGAAATTTTAATCCCGTCGAATGTTATTGGAATTTGAGCCTTACTACCTTGTTCATAAAGACTATAATATAATGCTAAAACATTGCTATACATTTTATTGAATTTATCGGTTGAAAGAAATATTTAAGAATAGAGAGAGAGAGTGAGAGAATATAGGATTTAATAAACCTTTAATTTTATTTTAATAATGCCAAATATAAAGCAGCAACAGTTTCTTCCGATGGGAATGAAGAATGTGAAAATTTAAATTATGTGGTCGGAAAGCAATGCAATTGCAGTTAACTTCAATACTCTTGTTTGATTTCACGTTTACAGTTCATAACTTAATATTTCTTTCTCTAATTAAATTCTGTTTTCTTTTCAAATTATTTGAACCATGGGTTTATGTTTTGTTCCTGAATATGATCGTATTAAATACTGTCTGAAAGTTATTTGTGGCATTCTACGAATATTCTTTCCTATTATTTGGGTTTTCTACCACATGTATTATTCTCCTCTTCAAAAACAAATCACCGAATCTACAAAATAATAGAATTATTGGAAAAAAGCTTCTGCGCCCGTGACGTTTACGCCAAAGGAATAGTCAGAGGTTATGTTTTGCAAATAATATAAATCGGAATAAACACAGAAATAATGTATTTGCTGAAGTTTCGGAAACTTTTTTTCTATGTATGTCAAATACACAGCTTTAAGATTCTGTTTATGTTATTTCCATAGATACTTACTACTTACACAGAACATAGAACTGATGATATTTTCTTTTAGATAATATTGAGTTTGTTAAGTTCTTCTTTTAACATTGGTAGCCAGGTTGTACAAATATCTACAGAACAATTCGATACGCACTTATCTTCATTTAATAAGATTATTGCTGATTCTTTAATTTTTCTTTTTTTGGTATCTACTTCTTTTGTTAACATTTTTGCCGAGTCCCAATTTATTCTATGTTCCTTTTCCCAAGCATGCTCACAAATCTTTGATTTCTGAATTTCATTCTTTCTAATGTAATTCTTGTGCTCATCCAACCTCTCACTCCTGTGAGTCATCCAGACTCTATTTTTTATTGCAGAATCAGATTCTACGGCAAAAAATACGTAAATTTTATTCCGGACATTTTTTTCCATTCTTGTATGGTGTCGCTGTAATCGCAAAAAATGAAAAGAAAACATTACTATTTCAAGAGTAGCGTCTTGTGCCCATAAAAAAACGTCCAATTCAAAAACTGAAAAACACGTATTTGTTATTTTTACGAAATCTATCCAATGACATTGGATTCGACTCTCCCACCCCTAACCTAGTGGGTGGGGCGGGGGCAACTTTGAAATTTGTAATGAAAATCCCAATTTTTTTATAGCGGATTCGGATTGTACGGCCAAAATACGTGAATTTTATATCGGGCATTTTTTTCGATTCTCGCAAGGTGTCGCTGCAATCGCACAAAATTGAAATAAACCTTAAGCGTTCATAAGTTTGTAAATATTTACAAACTCTAGCTACTCGTGTTGACAAAAAAACATTCAGTTTAAAAAACAATATCTATGATATCTTGGTTTTTATGACTGTTTTTTTAAAGTGTTCTTAATAACAGTATTTGTATTGTGAAATTTCTACGAGAATGTTCAGTTCCTTCCAACTTTTGTAGAGGCAGGAGCGCACTTTTGTACGGAAAAAGTTATTTCATTTTTCATTAGTTCTCGCGTTTTCTGCATAATGGCTACTTTAACAGAGGAAAAGAGAGTTTCTCTTTTAATGATGCGAGGGTGGGGCGATAAAGAAAGGTCCTATGATGAAGTTCTGATTTTATTCAACGAAACTTTCCATGTAGATCAAGTGGGAATTTAGAAATCTACTGTGTCCCGTACCTTGAAACGATTCCTAGACACAAGGACAAATAAAAATTGCCCAGAATCTGGAAGACCAAAATCTGAAACATCGAATCTGAAGCTCGACAAATGGAAGTGGCCCAGGCATTTGTTGAAAATCGAAGGTTATCAATCAGAAAAGCCAGTCAATAGCTTGATATGAGTGCATTTTCAGTTCATAAGAATTTGAAACTTTTGAAATTTCATCCTTACAAAATTCACCTTCACCAAGAGTTAAATGAAGATGATTTTGATCGGCGACTTGAATTTAGTGAATTAATGATGGAAAAGAGTAACCAAAACCCAGATTTTTTGTCATCTCTACTTGTCTTGTCAGATGAAGCAACTTTCGAACTCAGTGGAAAAGTTAATCGCCATAATTTCATTGAAGTAGCGAAAACCCTCACTGAATGCTTGAAACACACAAGCAGTATCCACAAAAATTAAATGTTTGGGCAGGAGTTTTCAGGGATCGAATCATAGGACCGTTTTTCATAGATGGAAATTTGAATGGAGAAAAATACCCGGAAATGTTGACAAATCAAATAGTTCCCGCAATACAAGAGATTGCTGGTGATGAGTTCGATAATGTTTGGTTCCAGCAAGATGGGGCTCCTCCACACTATCGGGATATTGTTAGGGACTATTTGAATGGTACTTTCTAAAATCGATGGATAAGTCGAAGAGGAACTATTGAATGGCCAGTAAGATCTCCCGACCTCGACTTGATTATTTTGTTTGGGGCTACGTGAAGATTCAGGTTTTTTTCACTAAACCTCGTGATTTGGAAGAGCTGAGGCAACGCATAATAAACATTTTTGCAGAAATACCACCTCAAATGATAAGAAGTGCTATTGAAAATTTTTACGTTCGTCTCGGACAATGCCAAGAAGTCAATGGGCACCATTTTGAACACCTGCTATAATCTTCAAATTAAAACCTGCTAGTGTAGCAGTTAAGGTGTAAACTAATTGCCTCAACTGGCCGAAATCCTCACCTTGCCTTAAATGGCTGAGTTACCTCCTTGCCTTCACTGGCTGGGATCAAGAACTTGTCTGAAGTGGCTGAATTAAGAGGTAAAACCACTGTTAGTTTTTTTTTAAATCGAGTTTTTTATTGCCCTGTAAAAAATGTAAATTGAAAATTACTGCTAATAAATTTACAGAATGTTAATAGTTGTTGTAATTTCCGCACGACCGTGTAAAATCACTGTTCTCAAAACAGCTCGGGAAATCATTCACTCTGAGATAAGTAGTTTTACTTTTCGTATATTTTTAAGTATGCGTTCAAAACTTTCATGTTTCCACTCAATTTTTTGCAATTGCAGCGACACCTTGCGAGAATCGAAAAAAATGCTCGATATAAAATTCACGTATTTTTGGCCGTATAATCCGAATCCGCTATAAAAAGAATAGGGATTTTCATTGCAAATTTCAAAGTTGCCCCCCGCCCCAACCACTGGGTTAGGGGTGGGAGCGTCGAATCCAATGTCATTGGATAGATTTCGTAAAAATAATAAACACGTGTGTTTCAGTTTTTGAATTGGACGTTTTTTTATGGGCACAAAACGCTACTCTTGAAACAGTAATGTTTTCTTTTCATTTTTTGCGATTACAGCGACACCATGCAAGAATCGAAAAAAATGTCCGGAATAAAATTTACGTATTTTTGGCCGTAGAATCCGATCCCGCAATAAAAAATTGGGGTTTCCATTTGAAATTTTAAAGTTGCCCTTCGCCCCACCCGTAGGGTGGTGGGTGGGGAGGTCATTTTGGTATCAGTAAATAGTTTTTTGAAACATTTTTGACACGTATTTTTTTATTTTTCGATTTGATGCAAACTGTTCGAGAGATACTTCCCATACTTTTCTAACGCCCGGTATATACAACTACCCCATAGAGCCAAATAAATACATTCATCTGTTTTGCATATCACCAAAATTTCATTAAGTTTGAGACAATAGTTTAAAAATTATACATACAAATTAATTTTTATCGCTCTACCATCAAAATGTGAATTTGTGTTTTATATTGTTCAAGTACCAATAAGAGACAAATAAAGATACACTTATTACGCGTGTCGCAGATAAAATGCAAGCGGCAGCCGGTTTCCTTTCGTGTTTTCTAGCATTTACATGCACAGAGGAGGAATCATAGTTTAGATGATGAACTAAACTAGGAATATTTTAGCACACAGCAGTCAAAGTAACATTTTTCTTTTGATATTCCTGTGCTGCGGCGAAACCAGTGAAACGCGCTCGAGTTGTGTGGGGTGCAGGTCGGACAAAGCTCTGTGTGGGTTGTGGGCGGCTTGTGTGACTTCGCCAGGGGAGACACGCAAACAGTACACCCCCGCATGACATGTGAGATGCGAGGGAAGGGCAGCAACTGTAAGGTTGCGAAGGATAGCTGTTCACAACAAAAAATAAGTACGGCTTCGGCACTGATCATTGTCGAAAACAAGAAAAGTTCTTTGTCCGGGGGATTCACGTCTGTTTTAGTTTTTGCTTCTTGATTGTGGAGAAGTAGGCAGGAATAACTGTTTACGTTCATCCTTGATTTTAACGATAGTACGTATGAAGAATGTAGCGAATAAATTCGTTGAAAATGGCCTGAAAAAGCGTCAGCACGCACGACAGAGTGATTTTGATGTAAATGGATTAATAACATCTAACAAATTCGAAAACTAAATATAGTATAGAAATGTATTGTAATAATACTTCAGTTAGTATGTTGAAATATAAGAATATTATAATAATTGGCTTTATTGAGTTAATTTGTACATACAAATAACAAGAGGCGAAGCTTAGTCTAGTGGCTATTCTTGCACTTAACCCCTATGTCTGATAGATATTAATATACAACAAAAACAAAAATATATTTATAAATGCAGATAACATAAATGTGAATATTTGATCTAACATTCCGGATATAAGCCGGAAATACGGTGCAATTTACTCTCATATAAATTATTATTTTAAAAAACTGACTAAAAGACATTAAAAACATGTCACAATGTGGGACGATGAGAGAAAAAAAAGTATATACAGGGTTACTGGCAATTCGATACATTCCTTTGGAGATGTGATGGGGCATGATCTAAGAAGTAAATTTCGCCCTAACATGTATTATGCAAAACTCAATAGTTTTTGAGATATTTAATTTTTTTTGTTTTTCTCAAAAAGTAGATCTTAATGTCCTAAAAGTTAATTTTCGAAAAATCTATTTGATATTTTAAATTTTTTTTTTACTGGATTACTTGTCCAATATTATAGATATCCGTTTGGAATGAAAAATATCTGGAAACATTTCGATCATGTGAACATCTGAAATAAAAACTTTAAAACATTTTTTTTAAAATCAGCTATGAAATTTACCTATTAGGTTTTTTCAAAAAAATACTAACGTAACACGCGTATAAATTATTATAAAAGCTGCCTTATTTCAATAGCTATCTAACAAGGTACAAATGTCCAATGTACCCTTAATAGTTCTAAGAAAATACTAGTAAAAATAACACAAGTAGTACGAATTTTATTTTTTAGATAAACAGTAAAAAACATTTTAAAAGTAGAGTTTAATTCTTCATTAATTTGAAAGTTGTACTTTATTTTTTATATGTCTTGCTCAAAATGGGAGCCCCTATTCCGTATACAGACACGGCAGCGTCTTCTTATTTCCGTCCTTGTTACTCTGGTTGTCAGATTATGCCTTATGTGTTGGACAGCATCGACTATCCTTTGTCTAAGGTTTTCTATAGTATTGACTGGTGTGGCATAGACCATCTCCTGCATATGACCCCATACGTAATAATCAAGGGGTGTTAAGTCAGGGTTTCGCGCTGGCCAAGGTATTGGGCCCGCTCTTCCAATCCAACGGTTAGGGAAACGTTGATCAAGTAACTGTCGTACTGTCAGCCGATAATGTGCTGGACAACCGTCGTTCTGAAACATCATTCGCTGTCTGACGGCGAGAGGAACATCTTCTAAAATCACCGCCAGATCATTTCTTAAAAAATTGTCATAGATTTCCCCATTTAAATTTTGAGGAAGAAAGTGTGGCCCTATTAAATAGTGGCCAATGACTCCCATCCACACATTAATAGAAAACTTCATTTGGAAGCTAGTTTCACGTGTTAACTTGGGATTTTCCTCTGCCCAATAATGTAGGTTGTGGAAATTTGTTATACCCTCGCGATTAAATTTCGACTCGTCCGTCCATAAAATACTTGTTAAAAAATTTGCACTTTCTGCATCTGAATTTAACATAAAGCGGCAGAATTCCACTCTCCTTCCAGGATCACCTTCCTCCAAGCCTTGGACAGGGGTATAGTGGTAAGGATGACATTCAACTCTACGTATCGTAGACCAAACTTTCCATTGTGACGCTCCGGTTAGTCTTGCGACTTCATTAATTGAAATAGTTGGGTCTTCCTCAAAATACCTCAATATTTCTTCCTCATCATCTGGTTCATAAACGGGAGGAGCACCAGCGTCACTTCTTCTACATTTCACGGAGCCAGCTTCAGCGATATTTCGATATGCCGTACTGAATACACGTGCATTTGGTAAGCGGCGGTTAGGATACCAAAGACCATATTCTCGGCGAGCTTCAGCAGCGTTGCCGCCACAATGTCCATAGACAAACAAGATATCAGCGTATTCTGCGTTGGCATACGCGGCCATGGCACAGAAAATACAATAACAACAACTACGAGCAAAATCAAAATCTTCGATAACTAATTTAACAAGACCAACAAACTTAAGGGACGCGGAGATAAGAATGTCAGTTAATGACATATATGCACAAACGTCAAAGTCAAGGCCTGACTGACTTAAATGAAAATGAACGATTAGTCGTTTAATAAATTCCGCCACCAGCATAATCTTTACTAATTTTTTATTAGAACTATCAAGGGTACATTAAACATTTCTACATAGTTAGATAGCTATTGAAATAAGGAAGTTTTTATAATAATTCGTACGCGTGCTACATTAATATTTTTTTGAAAAAACCTAATAGGTAAATTTCATAACTGATTTTAAAAAAAAAAAATTACAAGTTTTTATTTTAAATGTTCACATGATCGAAATGTTTCCGGATATTTTTCATTCCAAACGGATATCTATAATATTGGACAAATAATCCAGTAAAAAAAAATTAAAAAATGTCAAGTAGATTTTTCGGAAATTAACTTTTAAGACATTAAGATCTACTCTTTTGAGAAAAACAAAAAAATTGAAATATCTCAAAAACTATTGAGTTTTGCATAATGTATGTTAGGGCTAGATTTACTCCTTAGCTCATGCCCCATCACATATCCAAAGGAATGTATCGAATTACCAGTAACCCTGTATAAAAAAATATTTTTTTTTCTTCTATTTTCGATTTGCAAAAATAAGTCTTATCATCCCACATAGGTATTATTAAAATAAACATTTTACCTTTTGTAGAACTAAAATAAAATTAGCCCTAATGTCCTCAAATGCACCGAGAAATTTAAAGACTAGGTATAATAAATTTGTCCAATGTCATATTCTATTACATCTCTCTCTCTCGCTTTCCAAGCACGCCGTACATTCGGCTGCGTCATTTTATTGACGTGAAGTCATTTACAATTAAAATTGGAAGCATTGATGACTAATACACTCCGAACAACTCTTAACTTACCTAACAATACTAATACAATTACATAGGTAAACATATATACGTCAAGGCCATATGGAAGATTGGTAAAAAGGATTAAAAATGCCAACAGGAAAAGGAAAGTGCTTAATAATAACGCACATAGGAAGTGATTCAGGATTCGTGGAAGATAGACTTCTATCGTTGGTGTCGAAAAAAAGTGGCGATTATCATGAGGGCATGAATGCGGATGTTTTCGAGGAATGATTGCAAAAATTCTCGCTAAGATTGAACCCGGATCTGTCGTTATTATGGATAACACCCCGTACCACAGTTGATCACTGGAGAAATTACCAATCAGTGCATGGCGAAAAGCGCAAATTCAAGAATGGTTAGATGGTAAAGGTATCCTATTCGATCGTGCTTCGCTGAAAGCTGAACTGCTAACCCTAGCGAAACAGCATTCGCCGATATATAAGAAATATATTGTGGATGAAATGGCTAAAGCTATAGTCTAGTATACTTTAACTTGGCGTGTGTATGTATGAGTTAATATTTCCGTATGATTTAATTTTCTCCCATATTGTAAACAAAGTTAAAGCAATAGTCCAGAAACATTGTCTACGTGGACAATATTTCTGGATTTTTGTGTACAAAAGAAAATGAAATCGTACGGAAATATTAACTCATACATACACACGCCTAGTTAAAGTATACTAGACTATAGAGGTATTGAGGTATTAGGGTTGCCGCCTTACCACTGTGAACTCAATCCCATTGAGCTTATTTGGGCTGAAGTAAAGGGAATGTTCCAAGAGAAAATAGAACTTTTAAATTAGAACATGTAAAAGAAGCCTTCTATCCAGTGCATTAAAAAGAGTTACAGCTGATTATTGGCAAAAATGCATAGGGCTCGTTAAAAAAATTTAAGAAAAAATGTGGAATACGGATATTCGGATTAACGCAGTGATTGAGAAAATAATAAATGTAAGAGCCAGCAGTGATAGTGACAGTGGTCAGTGAGTGATAATCTGTGATAGTGTCATGTAGTGATTGTGATATTATGAATTATTTATTGTGGAAAATTATTGTTGGTAAGATTTGTTTTTTAGTATATTATGTTAACAAGAACGTTTATTTATGTTGTTATGGAACAGTTATTTATTTTTAATTTTGGTATGTTTTGTTTTTATTCTATTTTAACAAGAAAGTTCATTTATGTTGTTAGAACAGTCATTTATTTTTAAGTTGTAAGCCTATGTATTTATTTCCTTTTTTTTAACCTGTTACTACCTACTTAACAACTCTGTCACCATCCTTCCCCGGCAACGAATATGCTCACGCCTCCACGTTGGTCCTTGCTGGGCAATAAGTACAAGTGGCGTGGTTAAAATTTTTATAAACATCAACCATTCTACAGTTTTAATATCGGATTACGTAAATATTCCACTCCTAATACAATTATGCGTGCCATTAAAAATTTTCGTAAAAGAACTCTAGTTTTTCTTTTTGGCTGAGTTGAGCGTGAAAACAAATTTAATTATATTTATTTTTTATTTTATGAAATATTATTATTTTATATATACCTACATAAATACGTATGTGGCGCCACTGAGTGCCCGGGATATACGATTTCTTTCTTTCTTTTCAAGTTTGTTTACGACTGAATAGTTAGTCGAGCAAATTATTAGGTAAAAAGGCGGCACGTTAAATCATTTATTCTATGTAGTCGACTAGGTAATTGAAATTGTTTCTGGTAGTCGTGGTTTCTATTTCTACTAGGCGGATAAACTTAATCTATTTCTCTCGGTTCAATGGGATTATATGGTAGAACGAGGTGCCGCCTTAGTATCAAATAAGAGCTACTATCCTTTGACGAGAGTGCCGCTTATTTTTTGCGTTACTGACTCGAGTTTCCGGTCGAAGTATAGAATATTTTCGGCTGTAAATGCTGACAGTACGCGGTTTTCATCGAATTGTCCCTAGCGAGGCGGTATATTTCTCAAAGGATATTTAATAGCAAGGTCAAGCCAAGTCAATAGTGCCGCTAAGCGATATATTAGATTAATTTTAACAATGCAATAGACAATTTCAACGTTTTTGATTTTCTCATAATAGTTATTTATTTTTTCCCAATGGAAAATCGTCCTTCACGTTCCTCTTTTAATTCTAGAAATCAATATATAGGGTTTCACTTAAAGGTTGAGAACAAATGAAGAAGAGTATTTATTTGCGAAAGATAAATGATTTTAAGGGGATGGGAAGTAAGGGAACGAATTAAACAAGAGTGCAGGGAAATAATACCACAACAATTAATGAGGACACGTCAAAATTGCATTGGTTATGTTGAGAACACGAGAATTTGAAATACTTTGTTAGATTTTTATGTTATTCCAATAATTTATTTACGTTATTTATTCATTTTTAAATTAGTGTTGCTTGTTGTATTATTTGATGTTGTTCATGTTATTATAAACACTAATTTTTCAACTTTTGTTTCATTGGATCATAACAGATTTTTATACAGGTCCAGTCGAACACTGAAAAATTTTCATATTAGACAATTGAATAACAAATACCCTATATGAGTAAAGTATATTCTCCAAAAATAGAAAAATATTTCAAAACAAAAAACCATGGCATTTTAATAAGGAGCCCCCTATATCGTAAGCCCTTGGTCGTTGCCCCATTAGCACCAAGGAATAAAAATTACATCTTAAATCTATAACCCCTACCTCCTTTGTTTTGTTTTGAATTGAATTGTATCCCTCTCAATATTGCCAGAAGATGTAGACGACAAACGATAGTTTTAAAAAATGTTTTGTTCAGTTTAAACACTGCTTTAAAATTAGGTAGCGTTACAACAACTTCAGTTTGAAGAAGTCCTTAAAAACTGTATTAAATGTAAATTTGACAGCCCCAGTCCTCTACTGAATATTCATGTGGCCTCCCACCAGAAAAAACTTTGTATAAATAATATTATCGGATGTTCCAGAGGACCCTTCTCCGTACGTACCTAACATTAACCAAAGGATTTTTTGTCCTGTATCGATTCTACTCTGTCAAAGCCAGCAGCTCTCCTGCTATCGTACCCTCTTTTACGTCGAAGCCTTTACCCCTTGGAAACCTTATATTAGCGGGCTAGTGTTTGGAGTCCGAGTGTGCTTCCACCCCCGCAAATGTCGGGATGCGACCCTTAAGGATAGGGATGGGTCATCAACTCATACCCCCGGCGTGGGTGGTAGGTGAACATGTCGGATAAGGGTCTGCTTAGGGTGGAATGGCAATCCTTACTGCGGTTGAAATGTTTGCTTATTATAAGGTTCTCCCCGTTCTCTTCTTCGTTCGTACGGCCCTTCTATACAGGGTGCTACATTAATAAACTCTTAAATGACGAGAATATTGTCAAAGTTAAGAATTGTCGAAGAATCTTTAGCCATCAAGTAATTATATAAATATTTTCATTCTCGTCCGAAATCATCAGGATGGCACATAAATTATTTCAAATTAAATTACCATTATTACAAAACGATTTGACAAAATTATGTTTCATGAAACATTGACATTAGAATATTTACTTTATGTGACAGATATACAATAATAACATTTACTTAATTATAGCCCCATAGCTATTTACTGTTTTAACAAATATCTTTTATATCCGCTTTCGTAATTATTGAACAAAAATATATTATATGGCACCACTTTCCTTAGCCTTTTTCGACAGTCGGCTCTGTCGAATGCCAACCGCGCCGATTTTTCTGGCATCCTCATCTACACCATCTTTCCATCGTAATTTTGGCCTATATCTGCACCTTGTTCCCACAGGCTGTGTCATACGGATTCGTCTTGGAGGATTGCTTTCGCATGTTCTTACCAGATGTCTTATCCATCTCAGAAGCATTCCACACAATTGTCTACGCAGATGATTTAGTAAAAATCCTTTGCGGCAAATTCGAAGGAGTCCTTTGTGAAAGAATGGAGGAGGCCCTAAGAATAATTGAAAAATGATGCAGAGAACACTCCCTGTCAATCCCAGGAATACGGAGATGGTTCTCTTCACAAGGAAAAGGAAAATAGGCGCATTGAAGGCACCTGCCCTCCTGGATACAACACTAAGTTTAGCATCAGAAGTGAAATAAATACCTTGGGGTAACCTTCGATGCCAAACTAACATGCAATCTTCGCTTAGATAGAAGACTAAATAAGGCTTACATTTCTTATGAGCAGTGTCGAAGAGCCGTGGAGAAAACCTGGGGAATGAAACCCAAAGTGGTTATGTGAATATAAACTGCCGTCGTAAAACCAATGATAACTTAGGGAGCTGTGGTCTGGTGGCCTACGAGCAAACAGACTACAGCTAAGGTCAAACTCAGCCAAGTGCAGAGAGTTGTCTGCCTAATCATATAACCGGAGCTATGCGAACAACGCCAGCGAGAGCTATGGGGGCAATGCTTAGGAGAAGTGGCTTTGACAATAATGGTACGCCTCAAACCCGTTTTAATACAACCTAATGTAAGCTGTGGAGAGGCCAAAAGTCTCTTATGGAATGAGGCTGGCAGGAAGACGGCTGTTCTACAGGCGTGCATAGATGGCATTTCTTCCCAGTTTGTCTTCGACAGACCCTATATAATACAGACAAATAGTGAGAACGAAACTGCTGGTGAAAGTGTGATCGACATCATTACAAACGGATGAAGAAAGAAGGATGGCGCAGGATGTGGAATATACTCCAGAAGTCCGCAAATTCAATATGAATGGGCTATGGATGGGTGGGCCAGCGTAATACAAACGGAACTGGCGGGCATAACCATAGGTTCAAAAGAGATTGTTCGTAGAGAAACTACGGGTAAAACTACTAGCACTACTAGCCCTGAGAAGTTACAAAAGTACCACAGTAGCAGTATGGGAATGCCACCAAGCACTTGTGGGTGCCTAAAGCATGAATAACATACTCGTATGCCGAGTGAAGGGACATGCACAGTGCAGTGGCAACAAAGTAGCCGACAGATTGGCCAAGAATGCAACAGGCCTAAATATCTTTGGATCTGGCCTAGGCAGGCTGTTACCGATTACGACGATAATACAAGTAATTAAAGAGAACACCCACAATGAATTCAAGAAGCCGTGGAATGAAACCCTTGTCGTCTTGCTAGGGAACTACTAAAATATCCCAACGAGAGTGCAGCAATGGACTACCTGATATGTCCAGAAGGAACCTACGTTTTGTAACGAGATCCAGACTGGACACTGCTGTTAAGGAAACATCTACATAATGTAAGATTAAGCGAAACACCTCTCTGTATAGGTTGTGAACAAGAAGATGAGACAGTCCAACATGTACCTTGTGATTGTTCTGTCTACTTTTGCCGATGTAAGGAAGATGCCCCTAGGCAGCATCACCACCTACTTCGCAAAATTAGGTTGGTTGGAGGTCTAGGCGATGGCCTGCCTATAGGGAGAAAGTACAAGAGCTGTGGTTCAATATTTTTCTTGGACCAACGTTCCAACTAATTCCAATGCCATTTTGGTGGAGTGCACCAAGTGCAGTCAGGATCTTTCATTCGAAGATAGGTAAGAGGTTTCTATTTGATTTGGTGATGTTCCACGTTCCTGATCCGTATGTTCGTACTGGCCGAATAAGAATCTTATAGATTGTAAATTTGGTTCTCTGACTTAGATACCTGTTTTTTAGTTGTTTACTTGGCCCAAAGTAGCAATTGCTCGCTAACACTTTCCTTCGTTTTAGTTCTTCCGGGGTGGAGTTCTCATTTGTTACAAGAGAGCCTAGGTATGTAAATGTGTTTAATTCTTCAAAATTGAAGTTGTCAACGCTTAAGTTTTGACCGATAGTTCTACTTTTTCGGAGGTGGTGTCTTTACTTTTGCTTTATCTTCCTTTATTCGAAGGCCCATATGTTCTGCGACTGTTGAGAAGGTAGCAAACATTTCCTTTAATTTGCAAGTAAAGTGTGCTTTTAGGTTTAAATCATCTGCATAGGCCATGGTTTGTGAGGATTTATTAAAACTAGTTCATTATTGTCTAATTTTGCGTCTTTCACAGCTGCTTTCAGTGTCATGTTGAAAAGAAGACACGCTAGCGCATCTCCCTGCCGTAACTCTACGATGGTTTCACAAGTTTGTGATAGGTCTCCCTGTATTCGTACTTTGCAGATAAATTTATACAAAAGCGTTTAGAACTTGCTTATTCAGAAACAGCTACTTAAAATTGAGAAGTGGTGTAAAAATGAAATATAAAGGCAAACCGAAATTTTTCGCTTAACTAGTGCTAAACTACTACTACTACTACTTTTAAATTATCTCCTTTTAGCCCAGGCAGTATCTGCTTAAAATCATCTATGTTTGGGTGAATCGGGTAGTATGGCAGATTTTTGGTTTAACCGCTCCTAAAAATCATAAAAAATGATAATTTCACTATGCGTCAGGGGGCTTGCAAATTTTCAAAATTTTGCTGAGGCTAAATTAAAGCATTTAGAAAGTTGAAAATTTTTGGACATATAAAAGAGCACTCAAATTTTCAAATCCATTTTGAGATATTAAAATTCGAGTTAAAATCCGTTAATTAGGAGAGCCTAGGGAATTGTTTAAATATTTGCATATTTTTTTAAATTCTGAAAGTACTCGGAGAAAGACGCTTCTTCTTTTTAAAAAAAGCACGATGATTCGTTTATTAGAACCGGTGTTATGATACAGTGTGACCCATTTCAAATTGAAACCTCTCTGTGAAAAATGTATTTATAATCCTATGTTAACGCTTTTCTTTTAAATGATAAACCATCGAAAACTCCACTTTATGACAAAAATTTAGGGATACATTTCAATTTTTGAAAGCCTTCTATGATTTATTTTCAATGTCGAAAATGGACAAATTTAATTAGCGATTTGTTTTATTGAAATTTTAACTACACCACTTTATTCAGTAACTTCTCAAATGGGTAAATCCCAAGTTTCATGAAAAAGTATTGAAAAATGACAGATTTATGACAAAATTAATGTAGGCTCATAGTAACTTTTACTTGATTTTTTCTAAAAATCGAAGTAGCCCATGAAAAATAAACAAAAGAAAGATAAATTAAGTAAATAATTTTAATAAATATTGTCATTTAAACAAACTTAATCATATTGGACTTAAAAACATAAGTATGAACAATTAAAAGTAATAATAATTAGATACCTATTAAATAAAAAAAATAACACGTTGTACAACGTTACACTAAAACTTCTTAAATTTTTGTAGCCTCTACAAGGCCGCCGTTTATTTCGATGCACCTGTCGAATCATTTTTTAATATTTTTACGACATTCTGTAATTGTTGCCAGGTAACTTCTGCACAAGCTTGTTTTATTTTTGCACACAAATCTTCTCTATTACTCAGGCGTGACCTGTAAACTTTAGATTTTATTAAACCCCATAAAAAGAAGTCCATCGGTGTTAAGTCCGGAGATCGGGGCGGCCATTCAATTAACGGGCTACCACGACCTATCCATCAATTAGAAAAGTTAGCATTCAGCCATCTGGTAACCACTCTGGCATTATGGATAGGGCTTCCATCTAATTGAAAATGTAGATTTACTCTATCTTGTATTGGAAGTTCATGTAGAATATTCCAAAATTCATTTGTAATTCAACTGTAAAAACTGCATGCTATTCATATTACCTTCAAAAAAGAAAGGGCCAATGATTGTTTCATTGAGCAACCCACACCAAACATTAACTTTTTGGGAATATTGTCTTTTACAATTAATGACAAACTGTGGGTTTTCTATAGCCCAAAACCTAGAATTTTGTGACGATACTACCCCGTTTGTTGTAAAAGTTGCTTCATCGCTGAATAAAATATTTTTATTAAAATTTCTATTATTAAGATACTCTCCTTAAGCCCACAAGGAAAACTCCATTCGTCTGTTATCATTACCAGGTTCCAACGTGTGTAAAAATTTGGATTTGAATGGTTTTACCAAATTCTTGTTAAGGCATCGGCGAATATTTTCTCTAGGTAAATTCAAATCTAAGCTAGCTACTCTTACACTGGCGTTTGGATTGTTGTTAAAATAATTTAAAACTGTCTGCTCGTACCTGGTTCTTCTTTGTATATTATCTGTTCTTATAATACGCCGTGTCACAGAGCCACACTCATTAAAAATTTTGTTTATTTTATAAACAGTACTTTTAGTAATGTTGGGCCTATTGGGATGCCTGTTGTTGAATATCTCGCATACCTCTTTCAAATTTCTATCATTATCTCCTCTAAGGCGCACAAGTTCAATTTTTTCCTGTACATTTAGATTATCCATAATTAACTACAAACTAATAAACTAATACTTGATAATAATATCGATTAATTTTATAATTCAATAACAATGAATATGAGAATATGCGAATTTTAAAGATTTGACGTTTGACTATAAAATTTGTTTTCCATGGCACCCTATTATTATCTGCCATTACTCAATAAAAATGTAATATTTATTAAAACTATTCACTTAATTTATCTTTCTTCTGTTTATTTTTCATAGGCTACTTCGATTTTTAGAAAAAAATCAAGGAAAAGTTACTATGAGCCTACATTGATTTTGTCATAAATGTGTCATTTTTCAATATTTTTTCATGGAACTTGGGATTTACCCATTTGAGAGGTTACTGAACCCAGTGGTGTAGTTAAAATTTCAATAAAAAAATCGCTAATCGAATTTGTGTTTCGACATTGAAAATAAATCATAGAAAGCCTTAAAAATTTAAATTTATCTCTAAATTTTTGTCATAAAGTGGAGTTTTTGATGGTTTATCATTAAAAAAAAAGGGTTAACATAGGATTATGAATACATTTTTTACAGAGAGGTTTCCATTTGAAATGGGTCACACTGTAGATCAAAGTTGAAATCAATTTATTTCAGTCCTATATTGTTTTGTACTGCTTTAGGTTTCTAAGAGTTAGCCCTCATTAGTACGACATAGGCATCGTACTAATGAGGGCTAACAAGCTCGAAATTAGTCTACTGCTGGCGATAAAAAACAACCCTACACCGGAATCCTTTCTTTAGGATTAATCTGCCCGCTGGGGGGTTATTGCAATCAGATTTTATTTTGCGTTTTCCGATTGAAGACGTAGTATATTGCAAATTTTAGGACGCTATTTTCAATCGTTTTGGGAATGCACATTGTGCACCTTGATGGGTGGCAATGAATCGATTTCCTTTGAAAGGAAACAGTGGAATACTGGACTTTCGTAGTAGGTATTTTTACTCTACTACACATTTATTATTTTTGTACCATTGGAACCATTTTAGAAAAGATTTAATTTTTAACCTTATACCCCGTAGCCAGGGTCCCCGCATTTTTACAAGTAACTAGTCATGCCATGTGTCATTGTTATCAAAATCGTTATAGCCGTTTTGAAAAGATAAAGTATTTTATATTTTTTTATTGGTTTTTAAGGGGCAGAAGCAGATTCTTTAAAAAATATACAGGGTATCCCACTTAAAACTCTTTGGCTTATTTTCTGGATAACCATAATTCAAATATCTTTCAGTCATCCAGATAATGGCCCCGGGAGTTCTAAGTGGGACACCTTGTATACTACGTATATGGGAAAGTAAACATACCCCTTATATTCTCCTATGTTGTAGCATAAAGTCCAAATCGCCTACCATCATATACCGTACATTTTTTGGATCATCCCCCATCTTCTGTTACGCTGAAGGGTGTTTTGTGTCTATTATTTTGCTTCTAGCAAGTAGTGGAGCGTCCATCTTTGGATTTAGTTCCTCATGGCTTGTTTTCTGAGCTTGTGTTGCATGTCCTTACACCAGTGGGTACTGAGGCGTGTATAATTATTGGCAGTATGATTATGAATGTTAATTAGATTGTGTGATTCGCGTTTTAAGCATTGGTGTTTAAGGCCCCTATTGTGACCGTCTGTTTCCTGTCCGACAGGGTCTTCTGTTAGTCTTACTCCTAAATGTAAAAATCCGCTCGTTGTGGCCGGTGTTCATGTTAATACTGCTACTACTACGGTCATTTGCTTCCGTCTTCTTCAGCTACAATGTGTTAACTTAAAATTAATATGTTTTCTTAAAGGCAGCTGTCTTACCACCATCACGACATTCGCCAACAAATAAACTGCTTTTTAAAATGTGATACATAAATATATAAACAGGTAGATACAAACCTTTTAGGAGCCAATAGAATGCATAATTTGGAACTTACCTCATTATAAAATCTTACAAGCTATTCGCCAATTTCTCTTTTTATGAAAAATATCCATAGATTCATAGAAATACGCTAATTACACAATAATGAGAGGTGCTACCTTTATTTTTTCAGTGTATTCCCTTGCTGCAATGCATATATATTATGTCCAATTCATTAACGATTACCTGAGATGAAGTAAAAATTAATTATGCCATTTTAATTTCGCAAAAAGTGTTATTGCATGGCAAGTTATGGGTTTTCATTGAATTTTATAAAAAAAATACTGCCATCTAAGCTGTTCAAATATTTTAGAACACTTCTGTAATCTGTGCGCTTTCAAACAGTAAAAACTATCTCGATAATAAATCGTGCTTGAGACAAAAAACATAGTAACTAATTTGAGGAGCGCACCAAATTATTATTGAACTGATAATACGTTTGGAATTGAAACTGGTCAGTTTTAAAGCACAGGACCGTGCGTACTGAACTTGATATTTTGTCCTATATATTTGGCAATGGTATTGAGATTCGAACGGTAGTTGAAACTGTGCAGGCGCGTCCGAGACTGGCAATGAAATCAGCCTGAATGAACCATCTACTGCACTGGTTTAAAGGTAATAAAACGGACAGGCCTACTAGCACAAAAAAACTCGTAAATCGTTTCTTTATCTTGGAACGTGGAAGTCTAATATCCTGCTGTCTATGTGCCAGTGCAGCGCATAAATACCTATTATAATATCAAGCGTAGGAGTTTAGTTAGTTGTTCATATTTATAAATATTTACTACTGTATAAAAGGTAAAATATTTTAATTATTTACTAATTTACCATGACTTTCTGGAGACCATTTGAAACAGAGGATAATATAATAACGCCCGAAAATCTTATCATTTTGTTATGACAAGCATTTCTATCTACCTCCGCCTATGTACAATAAAGAGATGCCGACTGTTTTTGCCGGCTTTTAGTTTTTATACGGTTTCAATTCCAATCGTATATACTTTACATTATGAGTCGTTCCGTTCCTCACTATGTGTTGTACACGGACCAGACTATAGTTTGTCAATACATTTTTTCTTGAACGTTTTTGTAAAACATGATTTTTTTAAAGAGATTTAATATACATTTTTTGAACTTTATATTGTATTTTTCTTGTGTTTTCAAAATTCCTTTTCAGGTTTAAATTTAAGAAAGTGTTAGTATTTACTGTGTTAGATTTATAGTGTTACGACGTCCAGTTGGTACCATCAGTGAAGCAGTCAAGCATAAACGAACAGTAAGTATAGACTTTATATTATTCTCCGTCTGAAACAGTCGTTTTGAACCCTTCTTTGTGAACGTTTAATATTCATTTTTGGAAAATATATAATTGTCCTTCAGACAGATGGATCGTTCACATTAACGCACCTAATTTGTAATTCTGACATAAAAATAAAACAAGGTTTATACTATTCATCATTTTATTATCATTCTATTTCGTATTGAGAACCCTGATTTTTAATACACGCACAGGTGTAG
Source organism: Leptura quadrifasciata (assembly GCA_963675555.1). Lineage (NCBI taxonomy): Eukaryota > Metazoa > Arthropoda > Insecta > Coleoptera > Cerambycidae > Leptura > Leptura quadrifasciata. Next base: position 162,939,130 of record OY776674.1, on the reverse strand, counting down.
TTAAGATGAGTTTTGTCTATGAATCGTCTTAACTGTAAATGTTACTACATTTAAAAGAATAACCAGAAAAAAACATAAAAAACACCTTGGATAACAAATGGCCTACTAAAATCAGTGCATACAAAAAAACCTCATGGCCAAAAACCTACAAAGAGATCCAGATAATATTGCACTAAAAATTAATTATAAAAAGTATAAAAATAAATTAAATGATTTAATACATAAAACAAAAAATAATCATTATAGAAATAAAATACATAAAAATGCCTCTGATTCTAAAAACCTTTGGAAAGTAGTACATAATATAACAAAAAGTGAATAAAAAAAGCACCCATCAAATCAATAAAAATAGGGAAATGTGAACTGAAACTAAACAGATAGTAAACGAATTTGTAAAAACTTTTTCATTTGCGAATTAAAGAACGAATAAATCTACCGAATTAGATTATATAAAGGCGGAAACTTTAAAAACTGTCTCACTTTATATCACTGACTCCATGATGCTTATAATAAGTAAATGTTTGGATATAGAATTATGGCTGACTGCTTTCAAAGACTCGGTAATAATACCAATCTATAAAACTGGAGATAAATCACTTATAAAATATGTACAAAATATGGTTTCAAAGAAGGAGTCTCCACACAAGATGCAATAACAGATCTCACAACTAATATCTATTTAGCGCTAGATAAAGGAAAACCTTGTCTACGTATATTATTGATCCTAGTAAGGTATTTGACACAGTCAGCCATGAATTACTCTTACAGACACTTGAAGATATTAAAGTCAGAGGCACTTGCCTAAAATTTTTCTAAAGTTATTTAACCAATAGAATTCCGCCTGCGCGAGTAAAGGATACAATGAGCGAGTCACTAAATATCGAGTATGGAGTACCACAAGGCATGGATTTAGGACCGCTACCATTTCCAGTTTATGTAAATGAAATATTTTCCTTACAAAGCACAGGCAAAATAATCAGCTTTGCTGATGATACTCTAATTTTTTTATAAATCTGACACGTGGGATGAACTAAAAAACACCGTAGAAAGTGATTTACCTATTATAAAAAATTTGATCATAAATTGTTGACACTTAACTTTGAAAACACTTTTTACTTTACTTTTAGCTGCACCAGAACAAGGCTTTCATCATTTAATCAAATTAATACATTGGGAACTCAACAGGTCATTCTGCCAAAAACAGAAATAAAATACTTATAGCTATTATCATAGACCAACACTTACGATGGAATTCACTCATAAATTATATTATTAGAAAATTACAGTGTATTCTATATAAGTTTAAATATCTATAGAATATACTATTCTTTCCTATTATTTGGGTTTTCTACCACATGTATTATTATCCTCTTCAAAAAAAATCACCGAATCTTCAAAATAATAGAATTATTGGAAAAAACCTCTGCGCCCGTGACGTTTACGTCAAAGAAATAGTCAGAGGTTATGTTTTGCAAATAATACAAATCGGAATAAACACAGAAATAATGTATTTTGCTGACGTTTCGAAAAGTAGTCTCTTTCCGTTTTCAAAGCTTTTTTTGAAAGAACTCTTATTTTGCTGTGCATGTCAAATACACAGCTTTAAGATTCTGTTTTGTTATTTCCATAGATACTTACTACTTACACAGAACACAGAACTGATAATATTTTCTTTTAGATAATGTTGAGTTTGTTAAGTTCTTCTTTTAACATTGGTAGCCAGGTTGTACAAGTATCTACAGAACAATTCGGTACGCACTTATCTTCATTTAATAAGATTATCGTTGATTCTTTAATTTTTCTTTTTTTGGTATCTGCTTCTTTTGTTAAAATTTTTGCCGAGTCCGAGTTTATTCTATGTCCGTTTTCCCAAGCATGTTCACAAATCTTTGATTTCTGAACTTCATTCTTTCTAATGTAATTCTTTTCATCTCATCTAACCTCACACTGAAAGGCCTGGATGACTCACCCACATAACATTTATCACATTCGCACGGGATATTGTTTATCGGTTTTGTTGTTATTAAAATAGATCTTAAAATGTTTCCCGTTTGAAATACCGCCCTAACATCAAATTTGTCCCCTATATGGCGTAGCTTCTCCGATAGTCCTTATACATAAGGAATTATTGCTGTATAATGACGTTCAGGTTTTTGTCGTACCTGATTGTCCCTATTTTCAACATTTATGAAAATTCTATCAACAAAGGCTTCAGGGTATTGATTTTGTACTAGAACCTCTTTGATAAATTTTGTCTCGTTATTTAATATTTCATTATTAGATGAAATTATTTTGGCCCTATCGTATAAACATTTTACAACACCCCTATTAGTCTATTAGTATGTGTTGGTCTTCTATAAACGCTTGTTTCAAATGTATTATTTACCTTTCTAATTAAAACATCTAAAGACGGTAGTTCATTCCTACTTTCTACTTCTAATGTGAATTTAATAGACGGTTCCTTACTATTTATATTTTCCAAAAAACTATCTAGTAAATCGACACCATGATTTAAACGTCGCGGACGCAGAGGCTTTTTTCCAATAATTCTTTTATTTTGTAGATTCGGTGATTTGTTTTTGAAGAGGATAATAACACATGTGGTAGAAAACCGAAATAATAGGAAGGAATATGTAGATACATGTTAATATCTTTTTATCGTTATTTGTGTAGATATCTTAGTAATATATTACTTTGTATTTCGTATATTTTACTTTGCATTTTGAAAAAAGTGTTCTCTCACTTATCGAACTCCTAGTTTATTTACTGTACCTTATTATTTATATTATGTATATCATTTTCTGTAAATTAACATTATTATTGTATAATTATTATTAATATTTTTTTTCTTTTGATTTTCTACTTTACCTAACCAATTCATATATGTAGGAAAATTTTAATCGGTGAGGGAATTGTAATCGGTGGCTACAATTTGTAACCCTCTGTGAGAAGACACAAATCCATTTTTTATGGTACATTATCGGACGACTAAAATATTGAATATTCATATGCCTAATGTGACATTTTTATCTATAATATTTCTAGCCGCACATTAAAATATAAATGGCAATAATTTCCGTTCATATCGTGAGCGTTCAGATATCAAGGGTGTCAAGACTGCCAAGCGAAACGGACAAGGGAACGAGTTCTCGGGTAGGCGCTTAGAGGATATCCCGGAGCCATGGGGCTCCCCTAGTCCACCCTTCATCAAGTAAATTGCAGCGGCAGTCCTCGTTTCGGATATCTGGCAGGTTTGAGTCTCTTGGGGCGTCAGGATAGGTATGAGGGAACGTGACACCCACTCCGCTCCCATATCGAACTTCTACATTGCCAGCCCGTGTTTGTTAAAAAGTTTTGACAACGTTTTCGTCACTGAAAAGAATTTAAAAGCAGTTACAGCGTGGCCATGCCGCAGTTAAATTTCGATGCCGTATATTCTTGTTTGTCTTCGTCTTACTTGAGAAAAAGTGAGGATTTGCCCACGCAAATTTAATGTTCTTTACTTTTTGTCATTCATGTAAGCTGCTGTTAAGTTTGAAATTACTCTGTAAATTAGTTACGTAAAATTCGAGCAGCCACAGGTACGGTCGTAATAACAGATAAATCCGAATTTGTGGGTTTCAGTTGTAAATTAATGCTTTTTGTGCGGTTAGCCTTATAAACCTTAAATTTGTGAATAACGGATGTATGTTCTGAAATTAGTTTCTTCTTGGAAAATATCAGGTGTCTTTCTTCTTTACATAAATGAAGCGTTTAAAATCACGTTTTCAAAATTCACAATTTTGTTTATAGTAAAGGAAATTAATGCAAAAAAGGCATAAGTTTTTAATCGTCACTACTTTAATGTAAAGACTTGAAACGTTTCACATTATGTTAAGTTTCGGCAATATATAAAATTAGTGCATTTTGTGAGTCGAACGAACATGTAAGTATTTTCTGACGCGAACAGACCACCTTCCCCCCCATTTTCGAGAATGCTGAAAACGATGGTGGTGGAAAAAATTCTTTTTAAGCATGCACAACCCCCCAAACGACCAAAAAATAGCCCCAAAGTGGGGTGAAACGCAAAGGAGCGCACTTTCGTCGGACAAACACCGGTTTATCCTCGTTTTCGAGGATGCTGAGACCGACGCCAGCCTTGAAAATCATCCCCGATGCACCCCCCCCCCCAACAGCCAAAAACACCCCGGGAAAGGTGAAACACGAAGGAGCGGACTTCCGTCTTACAAACATTGGTTTACCCCCATTATCGAAGATGCTGAGACCAACACCGGCCTTGAATATCATCCCCGATGCATACCCACTCCACAAACAGCCAAAAACACCCCGGAAAAGGGGGTGAAATGCGAAGGAGCGGACTTCCGTCCGACAAACATTGGTTTACTCCCGTTTTCGAGGATGCTAAGACAGACGCCAGCCTTGAAAATTATCCCCGATGCAAAACCACCCCACAAACAGCCAAAAACACCCCGGAAAGGGGAGTGAAATGCGAAGGAGCGGACTTCCGTCCTACAAACATTGGTTTAATTCCGTTTTCGAGGATGCTGATGCCGACGCCAGCCTTGAAAATCATCCCCGATGTAAAATCCACCCCACAAACGGCCAAAACCGCCCACGAAAGGAGTGAAACTGCAGTTCCCTTCTCCCCACGGCAAAACCAGTGCACTCGCCCGTTTTCGAGGATGCTGAAACTGACGCCAGCCTTGAAGATCTCACCTGAGATGAGTCCATCTATCAAACAGCAAGAAAACCGTTACTTTGACGGATGTCTGTATACGCGAAGTATAGGAGATGCAAAGAAATCGTCTATTCTTTCGTACTGCATGCAACTAATATGTCTCTGGATTAATATTATTATATCATAATACACAATACCCAATATCAAATGTATTGGCGTAAAGAAACAGTTTTTGTTATTATAACAGACAGCGAAACAAAGAATTTTTCGACGTGCACGTGTACAAGCTACAGAGCAAGTGGAGGCGCTGCTGCAGTCCTCGGCTTTGACAGATGTGTGGAAACTGTCATCGGCCCCAGCATCCTCGAAAACGGGGGTAAACGGGTGTTTGTCGGACGGAAGTCCGCACCTTTGCTCTTCGCCCCCTTTTCCAGGGTGTTTATGGCTGTTAGGGGTGGGTTTGCATCGGGGATGATTTTCAAGGCTGGCGTTGGCCTTGGCATCCTCGAAAACTGGGGTAAACCAATGTTTGTCGGACGGAAGTTCGCTTCTTCGCGCTTCACCCCCTTTTCACGGGTTTATGGCTGTTAGGGGTGGGTTTGCATCAGGAATGATTTTCAAGGCTGGCGTCGGTCTCAGAATCCTCGAAAACGGGATTGCATTTCACCCCAATTTGGGGGTGTTTTTTGGCCGTTCGGGAGGTTGTGCATGCTTAAAAAAAATTTTGCCCACCACCATCGTTTTCAGTATCCTCGAAAACGAGGGGGAAGGTGGTCTGTTCGCGTCAGAAAATACTTACGTTCTTCGGGTCATTTCCGACCCACAAAATCCACTAAATGTATACCTTTGAAAATTAGTGCACTCACCCCCTCCGCCCCGGAAGGAGGTTGTGCCTATTTTACAACCCCAATTCAATAACTTGTAAGGTTTTCGACGAAATCGAGCTAAAATTCATATCATGGAGGTTTTTGGGGTCACTGATTACGAATCCAAAGTGGAAATTTAAAAATTCAAAATGGCGGATTTAAAATGGCAGACTTTAAGAATCAATTCCTGATTTACGCCGTTTCTATTGATTTTACTGAAAAATATGTAGAATAAAAAAGTGTTTAGTTAACCCCTTTACATCTCTTTCGTGTGAAACCTCCTACGCCTGACCCTTTCTTTTGCAAAAATTGCGATAAAAACTTTTTTTAAATTTTTTTTATTATAGTTTGATAATATTAGACTAATAAAGTTGAAATAACCAAAAAAAAAATTAACCTTAATCATTTCAATCCTTTACTGGGGGCAAACATAGAGTGACCTTACAAAAAACCAACGCTTTTTCCTAAATTTTAGTAACTGATGGGAAAATATGTAAATATTACTAATAGTGTCTATTTTTATCAAATTATCAGTAATAATGGATATACACCCTTAAAAAATAGTTTAAATGGTGTTTAAAGGGCAGTAAAGCGAGCAATTTCGTTTTCGTTACCAAAGGGGCGAAAATCATTTTATAGGTATAGTTTATATGTAATTTGTGTATCGTTGTTGAACATGTCAGAGAATTTTCAACATTGTATTTAATTTTTGGTCAACTTTGTGGAAGGGTTAAATGTGTCCTCATAAATGTTTTTTTACAACAAAAGATATTTACGCTGCTTCTACTATTCCTTAAGAAAAACATGTTGATTAGAATATGTTTTTGCATAAGAATAAGTAATTTTAAAAATATTAGTCCTTAACCCTTTCGTTCTGTTCTCGTATGTATGTAATCATGGTAGTCAAAAAATTACATTTTTAAAACGCGAATATCTCCGTTAGTATTGATTTTTACCCCATACACAAGAGGAAATGAAATGATTAGAATGCCATTTTGTTGAATCTTTGAATTTGTTGAATTTGTTTGAATTTTTTTCACTTTTCATTCATAGAAAAAAGCGATTTGCGCCGTTTAGCCTAACAAGTACAGTAACAGTACTAACAGTATTCTTATCGTTATTTAGCTATTATCTATATCTATTTACATGCATTTTATAGGAACTTTGCAACACTTTTAAGTATTGTGTAACTAACACAAAGGAACAAAAATAGGAAATAAATAATCCGATCAAAAGTATAATTTATGTGGGAAAAATTCTAGGACTAGACTGTTTTTTTTAAATGTTGCTTTCAGATTCTGAACAACACCCATTTATTGTAAAATGTTCGGAAACAATTAAAAAGACAATAGAGCAGTGTGTAAAATAATATCATAATATATATGTATGACTGATGGTTGAGAGCTCATCTCTCGATCATTAGTCACTTGCACTTGCCTCTCACCCAAAAGATCCGGATTCGATCCCCGGTCGTGGCAGTGGAAAATACTGTGAGAGCGATTTTTCCACTATACACCTTGTCTCTAAATGTGTAGCCCCCTCCCACACAAGGCTCTTCTAGAGCCTTCCGGGATAAAGGGGGTTGTCATTACCTGTGGTGCTGTACTATTTGAGCAGGTAGTAGTAGTGGATAATAATTATACTTACACTTTTTAACTTGTATACAAAGTGTGCCTAATAAGATTGCAACGCCTCACTAATTTTATTACGTTGCAGAGAATATAGACGATTTTTTGGCAAATGGTAGGATGATTAGGTCACTTATTTGAGCATTAACAACTCCCTGGTGAATTTTCGACCATGATTCGATATGTAATACCAAAGTGAAGAAGTTATATTATGCATTTTTTTATAATAAAAAGTTATTCAGAATCGCTTAAACCCCCAAATCCCAAGTTTCATCAAAATCTGAAAAAATTTAAATTTCCATGCAAATAAAAATAATAAAAAATTGAAAAATCAGTTAATTACTATAACATTTAACTTAAATTACATCTTTTTCGACCAAATCACCCTCGGACAGAATACATTATTCAGTCCGTCTCCTTAAATTCAGTTTACGTTCCTCAGTTGTGGAGTCTCTTATTCTCTCGCACAACTCTTCCCTATCTATTGGTCTTGTCTTGCAGACTTTTCTTTAAGCGTTCCCCACAAAAAGAAATATAAGTGTGTGATGTCCGGAGACCTGGGAGACCATTCAATGAAGGTGCTATTGCGACCTATCCATCTATTGTAAAAATGATCGTTAATCCACTCCCGTACAATGAGAGCGTTATGAATTGAAGCTCCAACTAATTGAAGAAACGTGTCGAAGTATAAATTGAGGGAACCAGCTCTAGTAGCGCTTCAGTAAAAGTGGTCTTAAATAATTGTAACAGTCTAGCTACCGTCAACTTTTCCATAAAAAAATTGAATGAATTATCGCCAATAATCCCACAAAACCCGTTTACTTACAGAATACTGTCTTTTGCAATGAATTACCCACTGAGGATTGTCAAATGACCAATATCTACTATTTTGAGCAGACACGGCGCCATTAGTAGTGGAAGTTGCCCTATCAGTCAATATTATTTTTTCAAAAATTTACGATTATTTAAGATTTCTCCTTGAATCCATAAACAAAATTCCAACCTTCTCACCAGATCTCCCTCTCCCAAGGTATGGAGAAACTTTGGTTTAACTGGCTTTATTTTATTTATTTTGAAACAGTCACGAATTTTATGAATAGAAATGCCTAAAATTTTGCATTATTTTCATTACTTATTTCTCAAAAAATTTAAGACATTTTCATCATAAACATGATTTCGGTTTCGGTGTATTACTTTTTTATTCACTCCTCCTGCAGAATTAAACAGTCTATTTATTCTAAGTACTGTCGTGTTAGATATTCAGTGACGATCTGCATGCCTTCTATTAAATTCTTCGGCTGCTTCACGAAAATAGCGCACTTTGTCACCTACGATTTTTATCCATTGTCACTAATAATGCATAACACTTGACAATATTTTGAAAATATCACAGTTGAATATGTGGAATATGTCTTTAGTAGCAAATAAACAGGTATCAATAAGTGATTTGACAGAACTTGTAAATAGTTATTTTTGTAACAAGTAGGTACCTAAAATCATGTTTTTTGGGACGAATCGTAACTATTTCCGGAATAGTTGGTGAATCCCAAAAAACTGATATAGGTACGTATTACAAATAATATTTTTTTGTTAAAGGCCCCTAAGACATATTCAAATTTTTGATCAGAAGAAATATTTCTCGAAAATAGTGACCTTCGAATTTTAATTACCATGCGACTGTGGTAGAGTGTTGATTGTTTCAGGAGTCGTTTGGCTTTAGATAACCTTACTTCACTTCGACCTAAAAGATCTTTTGTGAATCTCTACGACTAGTTATTGCCCAGGATTCCAAGACTTTTTACAAAGCTTGTGAATTATGCGAGAGCCTGGGAAATGACTGCCTAAAAGCACTCTTATGTTTTCCTGCTGACTTTCTGTATATTCGCCATCAGGCTTTTTGAGTAGCCCTATTCCACTTGATTGGTCTTTTGCAAGAACTTTTTGTAGACGGACTTGCTGGGGCTAGTTCATCTATCCCTTCACAGAACCGTCACCATGATCTTCTTTTAGACCTTTTCAACTCTTTATTGTACTCCGTAAGAACTTTTTTGTAGTCCTTCCTATTTCCAGAATTTTTGGCTTTATTAAAAGCTTTCTTAGTCTCAGTCCTAAGACAACTGAGATCCCTATTCCACCAAGGCACATCTCTCTGGACTGCCTTTTGTTTAACGGTACAACTTTTTTCATATCATGAAGTCATGATGTTTTGTAGTTGATATGGGGCTATGTCTAATTCTTCTATTGTGTCGATGGAATATGTTGCACCGTCCACCTCCGTTCTTAAGTGTTCTTTATAAACACTCCAGTCCACCAGTCTAGGTATTTTACATTCCTCGAGGCTTGTTACAGCTGCCTCTAAGTCGAATCGTATGTGTCTATGATCTGACATGATCTGAAATGTGCCAGTTTTTAACTAAGTCAGTTATGAGTGGATCAGCAAGGGTTACGTCTAGAACCTCTTTTCTAATCGCATTCATAAAGGTGGGTTCATTGCCTTTATTGATAATGTCGATATTATTTGCAAACAAATATTCAAACAGGCACTCACCTCTAATGTTTGTGTTAGTGCTGCCCCACGTATGACGGTGCGCATTAACGTCGCCATCTATTATGTAGGGTTTATTTTTCCTCTTGCACCAGCTAATGAGGTTTCTAACTTCCTCTGGGGGTGGTACCTTCTTCACTAGGGAAATAGGCGGAGGCAACTATAACCTGCATCTTTCCTCTTTCTGTAGGCACTTCCACAGCTGCTGTAACTAAGTCCCTCGTTATGAACTCTGAAAGAGAACAAAATTAGTATCCTTGTCGACGAGCAGAGCTGTTCTAGGATAGTCATGCAAGGTAGAATAAATTAACTTACATGATTGTGTAGGGAGTCCTTTGATATGCCCTCTAAGTGTCCAGGACTATTGGATGAGCCCTATGTTTAATTTACCCCTAATAAATGTCCTGCTAAGCACACTAGAGGCTGCCTTTGCATGGTGGAGATTTATTTGGAGGCATTTCAGATTATTTAGGGCCATTATAACGGCATAGGGCCATTTTTGTGACCTTCTTTAGCTGTCTTTTTGCCCACGCTGTTAGTAATTAAATTGGGCTACATGACAGTCCCACGGGTAGCGGAGGAGAAGCAAGTTACCTGAGACAGTGCCCCGCGACCGTGGTAACCAGATTGTTTAATTGTTGTATTCAACCATTTTACTTTATTGACCTAAATAATTTTCAAAAGTTACCAAGGCAAAACCAATTTTTGGTAATTTGCCAATAAAGAAAAGTCACAGTTGACATTTTCCACATTTTTAACTGTGGTATTTTGACAATATCGTCAATGGTTATTCATTATAGATGGAGCTTCAATTCATAACATTCTTATTGTATAGTTGTGAATATGAAGCAGTTCTTGAATCGGATTTTTGTGATATTCTAGTGTTGTAACAAGGACTATGCTTTGGCGGTATACAGTGTTGACACCAGGTTGACGTTAATAAAAGCTCACCTTAAATAGAACAAATTTTGGTGCCTCACGTTCACTGGCCACAATTGAACATAAGTGGATTAACGATCATTTTTACAAAAGATGGACAGGTTGCAATAGCCCCGTCATTGAGTGGACTCTCAGGCCTCCGGACATTACACACTTAGATTTCTTTTTGTGGGGAGATCTTAAAGAAAAAGTCTACATGACAAGACCAACATACAGGGAAGATTTATGCGAGATAATAAGAGAGGCCCGTGAAGGGGTGATCCCACGGCAACTGTGTAACGTAAGACTGAATTTAAGGAGACGGATTGAAAAATGTATTTTGTCTGAGAGTGATTTCGTCGAAAAAGATGTAATTTAAGTTGAATGTTATAGTAATAAACTGATTTTCCAATTTTCAATTTTTTATTATTTTTATTTGCATGGAAATTAAAATTTTCTCAGACTTTGATGAAACTTAGGATTTGGGGGGTTTAAGAGATTCTGAGTAACTTTTTGTTATAAAATTTTTCGATAAAAAATGCATAATATGCCTTCTTCACTTTTGGCATAAGATATCTAATCATGGTAGGCCTTGGAAATTAACCGCTAGATTGCGCGTGCTGACTACATTACATGTCCCTATCTAAAGATACCGAAATGTACCAAGTAGTCAAGGGATCCTCGTGTCGGTCGTCACATGCCTACCTTGCACTGACGAGAGCCAACAGCTTGAAACTGCAGTTTGCAAGTGGTGTGGGACGACAGGCACGAGAGCTCCTTTAAGTAGGATCAGTCTTTCGGCTGGTGTTTGTTGCAATCGAAGCACCAGCGTTTGTTGGTAATAGGCAATTATTACACTTAATGCGCCAGGCTTGTAACTTGTAATTCAGCTCTAGGCGGGACACATAGCCCGGAGAATAGCTGTTGGTTGCCGTCTGGTTACGTTCCTTATAGTAAAATAAGGATTTTATAGAGGAGTTCGCGACTAAAAATATTATATTTTAACAGCACAAAGTTGTTACTCTACCATTTGCCAAAAGATCGTCTATATTCTCTACAATGTGGCCAAATTACTGAGGCGCTGTGATTTTATTGTGCACATTCTGTATATGCGATAGTAAAAAATAACTAATATATGTACTATAATGTCCATTTTGTGAATAATTATATTCAACTTACCTGAAAAAAGTAAAAATAACATAAAATGTAGGTTTTATCTTTGTGTAACATGCACAAGCTTTGGTCTAATTAGTTAAATGTGCCACAATAGTGGGAGCGGTCGAGTTTGGATCATCATCATACACAATTAAATAAATAAAGAACGGATTACTAGGGAAAATTGGATATATTTTTATTAAACTCTTAAGTATCCCTTGGAAAGATCAGATGGTGTTGCGTATGCTGGTGAAATTTCAGTTTTTCCTTTAGGGAATTGCTCAGCACAATTTGCGATGTCTTTTAACTGCCGCAACAGAAATAATTGACTTATAATTAATGTATTTTTATATACTGGATAAACATCTGATATCCTCATCAATTCGATCCAAGCAGCATCCAACACATTCTTAAAATTAATTCAGAGTTTTTCTATCATTTGACATCAAATTTATAGTAATCAGACAACGCATGCACTCACAACGCTTGCTTGAAAATGACCTGATGACGAAATCTAAGCATAATTTACTCTTTCAGGTGAAGAACAACCAGGATGAAATCGACAACGCTCTTAAGCAAGTGCAAGAGAAGTTGAACGAGACTGCAGCCAAATTGCAAAAGGCCTTGGGACCAGAAGCGCAGAAACAAGCTGAAGATATCAAAGCCAGCTTGGATAAAGGATTGAAAGAAATAAATAAATGAAACTTCAAAGAAAAAGTCCTTAATATTTAAAACAAGTGGATGCAAAATAAACTTGCAATTTACTATCGCTTGCACCTATTAAATTAATAATAAATGTTTCTCTCACGATCGCAAGTTCAATTTTTTTCACTTCACTAAAAAGTTGTCGCAAAACTATTCTTTTTCTAATACCAATACTTTTCACTGCATCCAGTAACTCTTTTTCCGATATTTTCAGGTTCGATAAAGGTTGACTAACCACTCTAAGAACATCATATGTTTTTGATAATTAAAAGTTCTTTCTGTGTTCACAAACTGAATAAAGGAGTAACTTTTGTTAGATATCATGGATTCTTACACAAAATTATTTTCCCGTTTACTCAGACACCCATAAGCCTAAATTAAAAACTAATTTCTTAGAAAATTGTAAATAACCTTGTCTGCTCCATAGAAGTTTGATTATAGCTTTTGCCTTTACCAAAAGTGGTCAAAGATCATTAATTTTTATTTTAGATCTTAATAGTGGCTATTTGCTGAAAACCTGAATATCCTACAGAACTTTTGCTACTAGGCGACGGAAAATGCTCTGCAATTGCATGAAGTACCTCATCATAGCAAAAAAGTTACTGTGTGGTGTGCAGTATCCGCCTTTGGAATGTTTGGGCCGTTCTTCTTTCAGGAAAATGACTTGACGGATACTGTTGCATCACAACATTATCAACAGGTATTGCGTAACTTTAAACATCTTCGTAATGCTGGTATGGATATTTGAAGAGTATGGTTTCAGTAAGATGGAGCCACTTCCCACACCAACAGGGAATCTATGACAATTTTGGGAAGAATGTTTCCTGGTCATGTCATTTCGAAATTTGGGTACATCAACTACTGGCCTGGTCACCGGATCTTTCGCTTCTGAAATTCGAAATTTTCACCTTTTTTATCAGTAAAAAAAATCGGACCAATCAGAAAAGTTGCAAATACCTATTTTCCATTGCTTCCGTACTAAAGAACTCATCTTTTCCTTTTTCTTACTGTTTCATCCCGTTATTAAACAAATGTATGGTAACCACAAATAAATAAACAGAAATAAATAAATAAATAAATGTGGATGGTCATTTTTTAAACTAAATGTTGGAAGACTCGTATTTATCGTGATAAGAATACAACAGAGAAATCCTGCGTCTTCTGCTGAAATACTTTTATGGTTTTGAAACTTCTAGTAAGCCGCTATCATTAAGGGGGTTGGTGGAGTGGAGCCGAGGGGTATGTGTGTGTCTCTGGTATGTGTTAGTCCCCCAGAGTGTTAGGGGCTGAAGCGCAGGCAGTATCCAGGCTGGACACTATCGATCAAACCTTGGCCGGGTTGTTCGTTCGGTCCGAATATGCGTGGGGTGAGTAAAATATATAGCCCTCCTTCTATGACACGAGTTGTCAAAACCGCAAGCTTTCAACTTTTAGTGCGAACAAATGCTTTACGGTCTTTTTTTTATTAACTTTAGTGCTCTGGACGACGATGAAAAGTCATTAAAAGTATTAAAAAACTTTACGATTTATAAAAACTTTGATGCAGTTTATTAAAAAATTCTATGCGAAACCTCAGCACATGTACAGAGTGTTACAAAATAAGTTTGTATTACTTCGATTTCAAAATTGGTGTAAGATAAATAGAAGGTGATGGGGGTAACGTTGCGTACTTTTGTGATTAGTTTTATAAGAAACCGAAAATATCTTTGATTTTGGAGATTTTTAACAATTTTGTCGCTATTTTTACTGTACAAAAATACTACCAAAAAAAAGTCAAAGTTGCAAAAAATACACCTCATATCAGTTGACGAGACTATCTGATGTCAGTAGCATGAAATATCACGCGCATCGTTGTATATGAAAATGGCATAATTTTTTTAAATATTATTTTGCAAGAATTTAAAAAATATATTTATCTATTAAGAGCCCAGACGTCGTCGAAATCTTAGCAAATCCTTTCTTACTCGGCCGATTATGAAAATGAAAAAAAAAACATTTGGTACTGTCGTGAGCGGAAAAAAATAGGACAACTTTTTTATCTAATGTAAATCTGTCTCTATTTGAATATGTAATGAGTAGCCGAAATAAACCAGATATCACTTTTAAGTTATTTTTTATTTTAATGCTGTAGTTATTACTATAGTAAATGATGGATGGTTAATGAGACAAATTGCACTGCGTTATAACATTAACAAAAATTTGGTGTATAACATTTTAAGAAAGTGGAGAATAAACGGTACGATTAGTAGAAATCCTGGATCAAAGGACAAAGGATATCCTACTTAACAAGAAACTAACTATTAATATTTCGTTATTGCACCATTTCTATTTATAACTTCTATAAGTCTGTTTGGCATAGAAATAAATAACCTTATACAATAACCATTAGTAATAATATTTTCCCATGCATTATTTACTATTTCCAGTAATTCTTCGGCATTCCGTGGTGTCACATTTCGTTTTTGGATACTTCTTACGAGTAGTCCCCATACTTCTTCCACAGGATTAAGATCTGGACTATGACTGGGCCAGTTAACAACATTGATGTTGTTATATTGTAACCAGTTAGTTACGGTATCAGCAGTATGAACGGAACAATTGTTTTGTTGAAATATGAACTTATTATTAGGAAATAATTGTGACACAGAAGGGAGCATAATATTGTCTAAAATCCTAATATACGTTTCACTATTAAATCGTTCCTCAATATGCCACAAAACACCAGGACCACGTGCCGATATCCACGCCCACATATTGACGGAAAATCTACCACTTTATCATTGTTAGATATAATATTTCTCATCGAATCGGGTATTCGGCGGGCGGTAAACACAAACACGAATACGATCGCTGTGTGTTGACTGGAAAGTTTTTTCGTCTGTAAAGATTACATTGTTCCAAAAATTTACATCATGCGCTAAAAATTCAAGCGCAAATCTTACTCGAGCTTCTTTATGCTCAGCTTTAAGTAAGTATTTCTGTGCTGCTGCATGACAGCGTAGCTCCGATTCTCTTACTCGCCGGCGACCAGTACTACTCCATCCAGGAAAAGTCGTTTCTTAAGCAGCCTGAATAACTGAGTAAAATGGATTTTCTACTAAAGCATTTACCAATTGCAAATCTTGTTGTTGAGTTGATATCCTTCGTCGCCCTGTTCCAGGATTTCTACTAATCGTACCGTTTATTCTCCACTTTCTTAAAATGTTACACACCGAATTTTTGTCAATATTATAACGCAGTGCAATTTGTCTCATTGACCATCCATCTTCTGCTTTAGCAATAACTCCAGACTTAACTAAATCGCTTATACGAGACATATTGTTTTTTGTACACTTACAATAAATTATGACAACTAACTGAGAATGTCACAAAAATTAAAGTTAGATGTACACAACTAGATTTTAGTCAAATACCGTTATAAGACTTGTCCTATTTTTTTTTGCTCACGACCGTACGAAGATAAACAAAACAATAATCTATGCAACTAGATTTATTTTCTTTTTTTTTTTAATTATTTGAAAAAATGCCGTTCTCAGGTAAGTTATCTTTAAAGAACAACGTGCATTTACAACATTTTATTAAATTCTTTTTCTTTCATACTGGTTTTTCTTATTTTTTTGCTAACCTTGATTCAAAAGAAAAAAATGCAATGCATGGGAATGAAAGTATGTCATTAAATTTTCGCAAGAAAAATGAAATTAAGTTTTAGTAAAATAAGGGATGCTTCATCCACAGTTTATGTAGGAGCTCCTCTAATCTTTATTTGTGCATATATTAAAAGTTTCTGATATAAATCCTATAATATATTTCTTCTAAACACTCTAATTGGCATAGACCAAATTAATTTACTCCAGCCCTGCGGGATAACCACTACTTTCATTATTTCTACAATTAGTCCATTGAAATGTTACATTTTGGGTAGGACGATCTAAGATTAAAATTAAGTTTTTGGGGCCACCCCATTTGGTCGCCATCTTGAAAATAGAGATGCAAACAGTTTTTGCGTAATATCTCCGCAACTCCGCGTCTTACCAAAAAATTGTATTAAGATTTTTTTTGTTGAAAATCGAATTCTCTACAACTTACAAATTTTCTCAAAAAATCAATAATAAAAAAGGTATAAGCCAAAGAAGGTAGGATTTGGTTCAAAGAATATCTTTTAGGCTTACACTTTATAATAATTATTATTATATTTTGGCTTATAACGTTTTTACTATTGAATTTTCGACGAAAAGTTAGTTAAAAGTTCATGTATGGTTGTGTAGAGAATTCGATTCTCAACAAGAAATAGTTTTATAATTTTTTTTGTACCCGTATTTTCAGGATGACGGCCAAATGGAGCAGTCGCCGACCCCAAACATTCAATTTTAAACTTAGAGCGCCCCCCCACCCCTACGCACCATAATAAGAAAATCGCATCCTACCCAAAATGTTCCACTAACCTAAAAAATGTACTTCAATGGGCTGCATTAAATCGAGAGACCTTAAACAAATATTTATAGAGGCTGTCCATTTTATCAGGGCCCTCGAGAATATCTCACTTAATATCGGTCGTACAAAAACAAATATTTTTACGAAAATTGTGCCGATTTATATAACCTACAAAATGGTTCACAGACATTTGAAATCCATGGCCTACTTTAAGAGTTATGGCGTAAAATATCGAAAAGGCCAAATATCTCCGTTATTTGAAGAGATACGAGAAAAATCCTAAGGCGAAAATTTTTTGCAAAACAGAGTGTTTCAACGAGGTTTTATCTAATTTTTTTCAAAACCGTATTTTCGATATTTTCCGCCATAACTCTAAAGTAGGCCATGGATTTCAAATGTCTTTAAACCATCTTGTAGGTTAGATAAATCGGCACAATTTTCGTAAAAATATTTTTTTCTGTACGACCCGATATTAAGTGAGATATTCTCGTGGGCCCTGATAAAATGAACAGCCTGTACGCATTTCTCTATAATTTGAAGTGTACCCTTCAAAAACGCCAGCAATGCCTCGCTGCTGAGCATATCTATATAAACGCGCGATAGCAGTGTATAACGTCTCTCTTAAATGCGCTATGGTCCTATATTTCACATTGCAACGAGGTCAGCTTTAAAAGGCTGTCTTGTATTCTTTCCGGCTGCAGAACGGCTTCCCAGAGACGTTGGCCTGCAACTATAAAGAGGATAAAAACTCAAGACTCAAGCCATGCCTCCACCTTCAGAGTCTTCGCAATATGTGCATGTTTGCACATAACTCATTGCCTTTGGAATATGATTCTTTTTCTGCATTACACAGAATGTCATGGACCCCTCATAATACAGCTTACAGAGTTCTAGAGCACTCATGAGCAGGGTCATTTTTTATGAAGAGTGCGCTCGTTATAGACAAGGAATTTTAGCCAGTAGCCGTTTCTGCTAGTCATTAAGTTTTGAAAGAGCCATTACGTCAATAGCAAGAGAAAAAGCTGAAATGTGTTTCAAATAAACTATGGAGTGTTTGGCACGAATTTGCCTGAAAACAAAGGGAGCGGTAAATGTAAATACAGGGTGTTGGGAAGCTTTCCTGCCAAATGAAACAGTTTAATTAATATAATAGGAACAGAAAATACGGTATTAGGTAATACAAAAATTGGCCATACTTTTAACAATTCAGTTATTTTGAACCTAATTTAATGAAATAAATAATACCTAGTGTTTATAGGAACTATTCAAAGTGACCTCCCTGTATGTCTATACATTTCTGTAGACGATTTTCAAATGATCTACCGACATATCTTAAAATATTTACAGCAATTTCCTGAAAAACTTCCCCTATTCTTTCTCTCATATTTTCTTTTGTAGTTACAGGACCTTTGTACACTTGCTCCTTAACATAGCCCTACAAAAAGAAGTTTATTTGGTCAAATCAGGGTTTCTGGCAGGCCAACTATGGGGTCTTCCTCTTCCTATCCAACCATTTGGAAGAGCGTCCTTTAAATGTTCGCAAATAGCTGCAGTGTGGTGCACAGGTGCTCCATCATGGAGATATGGTATCCCTAGGGACATTCTCCAGTAATTCTACCAAGCTGTTTAGCAAAAATTCCAAATAAATTTTTTGTTCTGCCCATTGACAAAATGGTATTCGGTTTTTATAATCCCTATCAATCAGTTCCTGCATTAGTTGAACGTGGTAGGGATGAAATTTGCTTTTTTGTAGGATTCGATGGACTGATGTCGTTTTCTCTTGCCAATTCTCTTATACTGCGATGAGAATCTTCAATCACGCAAAAGCATGACTGTTTTGTTTTCTTCATTTACTACATGAAAGAATATTTGTACATAGTTACTATTATTAACTATTTTGTAGACGTATTAATGCAAGTAACTTGGTTACTTCCACGTCCAGTGGAAGTATAGTAACGCAAATAAATGTATTATTTTTTTTTGAAACAGGCTTAAGTCATGAAACGTCGAGATTTTAAATTTGAGCGAAAAAAATTTCCTGTCTGTCGGTCTGTAACTTTTTTTTTTGTGCGCACGTTTACTCTGGAACCGTTTGTGATATTGATTTGAAATTTGGTACACTTATGTATTGTAACGAGATCTGGAACTAGATTATATTTTGATCTAATTCCGTTGAAGGGTTCGGTGGTAAATGGGGTAAATAAGGGTAAATAGGCAAAACAAGCAAATAAAGGTCCATAAAATTGCTATTTAGGGCATGTACGAAAAGTTAAGGTCTCAAAAAAATTTTTTGGCATCAGCTATCCCCCCCCCCCACTATCACCCTAATACCACCCCTACACTATTGTGAAAGGCGTAAAAAAAGTTGAAATGTGATTTAGTGTATATACAAAAACGAAACGTCTAAAAAGTTTTTTAGCGTTATCTACCCCCTCTACCAACTCCATGCCACCCTCACCCTATTATTAAAGGGGGTAAAAAAAATTAAAATTTAATTTATACAAGAACTAAACGTCTAAAAAAATTTTTGGCGTTAGCCACCCCCCTCTACCACCCCCACTCTATTACTAAAGGGAATAAAATATTACATTGGGATTTAGTGTGCATAAGATTGGATACAAAATCTGGATGTGGAAGTAGTGATTCCTTGGGCAGCGGTTTTTTTTAAATAACTCATTTTTTTCAAATGGGACGATGGTGGCTCCTTGTTTCCGTGAAATTGCTTTTTTTTTACGAATCCATTGATACCACTATGCTTGGGTTTTATGGACATGTATTTAAAAAAAAACTGTATAAAAGCAGTTTGTACTTGTAGTATTTTAAATCTAGTTATTATACGGCTATCAAATAATTTCGCATCAAGTTACCTTTGCATTTTAAAAGAGAAACAAAATAATCGAAATGACAGTTCTCTAATTGAAGCTTTCAGTTAAGTATTGGTACAATGGAGTATACAAATAGTGAGAAAGTTGACATGCTTCTTATTTACGAGGAATGTCGTAAAAATGGAAAGCGTGCACACGAGATTTATAGTGAAAGATTTCCTGAAAGAATGCATCCATCCCGACATTATTTTAAGAAGCTCGAGCGAAATTTTCTACACGTAGAATAAATACGTGTATCCTTATATCCTTTTTGTTATTAACAGTTCAGGTATAATTTATTACTCTTAATTACTATTGTTATGTGCACGCCTCCGCCACTGCCTCATAGAATATACGAGAAGGGCCAGAAACACCGCGAAGGATAGACTGGAGCGTTCGAGAATAAACCGCTTCAGATATATAAGGAGAGGATTCCGTGCACGGAGTACAGTTTTATATGAGATGAGCAAGTGAACAGATATAATAAAGAACAGGAATAAGTTGTGATTTATAGTAGTGAAACTATAGTAGATGAAACTTGTAATTAGTGTGTACTAATGTGTATAAGGACTTAATTATTGTAATTAAGTATTGAATAAAGTAGTGGTTACTGAAAAGTCTTATTGCAATTATTTGCACCTACGTACAGGATATAATATATGATTTGCAGGAAACAACTACTCAGCGGGCAAATACCCCGACCTGCATTGAATTACACCTTACAAATCATGAAAGAATGGTAACCAATATCATTTGTCAATTCCCTGACCAGACATAGACCGGTTTCGAACTTATTAGTTCTCATCAGTATGTCATAGATCATGGAACAGACAAATGATAGTGGCCAACCTGCTAGTTTTATACAAACTATAGTAAATTGAGTAGTGGTGAGAGGTAAGTGAAACCTCTCAAATGGTCAATTGCTACTATACACCATAGATGTCTCTATGGGTGTATAGCGACTTGCGATTCTGCAAGTACCTGAGAGCGGCGACCTTTCAGTCCTAGGTGGACTTAACCTACTGTTATAATATATGATTTGCAGGAAACAACTACTCAGCGGGCAAATACCCCGACCTGCATTGAATTACACCTTACAAATCATGAAAGAATGGTAACCAACATCATTTGTCAATTCCCTGACCAGACATAGACCGGTTTCGAACTTATTAGTTCTCATCAGTATGTCATAGATCATGGAACAGACAAATGATAGTGGCCAACCTGCTAGTTTTATACAAACTATAGTAAATTGAGTAGTGGTGAGAGGTTTCACTTACCTCTCACCACTACGTACAGGATGTTTACTGGAAATTGTAAACACATAACACTATCATAGATCAGTCCATTGTTGGATCGTTCAATAGTACTGTTTGATTCACTTATTAAATTTAATTTACAAATTTGTTATTAATTAGCCAATGCCTGTAAAATAGTTGCATTCAATAAAAATAGGTCTAAAATCTCTTGAACTGATTTCTCAAGAATAAAATTTAAATACCGTTATATTTTATCATGCGATATTGAGAAAAGCTTTATTATTATTATTATTATTTTTCAGAATGTGAATACCAACTGGCTTAACGTATTTATCTAATTATTTCTAGAAATTGCAATGTCAATATATTTAAATTTTTAAGTTTGATAAATTTTCCTACAGGTTTATTCGGCCTTTAAAACAACTGAGATTTAAAACAGTACGAATCAGTAAACAGCGGAGGTTATGTCATTCTGAGTGACGTACAGTCAGATTCTAATTGGTTGCTACCCCTAGTGGCAAAGAAATCGATCTCAAATAATTTATCAGAACAATTAAACAAGGCAAACTCGCTAGATGAAGAGTGCTAAATGACATTTTAACTGCGAAATGCATTTGCAGGATAATAATTAATGCAAACACTGCTCGGAAACGAAGCAATATACATCAGAAAGTCACATCCATATGCACTTTAAAGGGGATGAAATTCTCTATCACGAAGGTATTTCGATAGATTTAGATAAACGGTATAGTTTTGTCGTAAATTTAGCGTTCGAATTACATATTTCGGTTTAATTTTTATTTCCAAAGAACTTTTTCTTATCATATTTTTTTGATCTCCGAACTCTAATTCGGGGCTGAATATAACAATGTTCTGTGAACTTCTATTCCTTATTCATCAATTTTCTACGCAGCATTATGTTATTAATAATAAAATCGATGATAATAAATTACTCTCTATTATAATTTTGTCTAAGGTTTATGTTAATAGATTTTATTTAAGCTGGTAATAATAGCAATGCTAATAGACCGTATGCTAGAATAATTTTTGTCGGATAAGTATAACAATATTTTATACTTATTAGTTATTAAGTATCTTATTAATTAAAAAGAGTTTTTCTAATACAGTGACATTGGTAATCATCATTTAAACTTAAATGATAACCACTTAATGGTAGTAATTTCTTTTTTTTTTATACATTTATTTAACGTGGGCCTATTTCCGCTACTGAGGCCTAACACCGACGCCCGTAGACGAGCTACCCCCAACCAGGAATTTTGCCGAACCTCTTCCCTTAAGAAGAGTAGGGATCTTTTACTTGCCTAACATTTAATAGACAAGGGACCGACGGCTTTACATCCCCTCCGAAGGATGGTATATCTCCTATACAACCCTCACCTAAGGTTGTATAGCTTCGGCGCATACACTGATATACAAGCCGCTGGAAGATGTGTGAGGCGAGAACGCGGTTTCCGTTGGAATGGTCACCCATCCAAGTACTAACTGCGCCTGTCGTTGCTTTACATCGCATACCGAAGTATGTACATAGTAAAGACGCACCTACGCTCGCCCCCGGTAGTAATTTTATCTTTAAAGGAGAAATTAATATGTATCTAATTTTAGAGTCTGGCTAATTCACAATGTTAACAAGGGACGTATTTCCACTTTGCAAAACATTTGTTTTTATTTCATTTGGCCCTAAAGTAAATTTTAGTTGGTTTTACTTTTAAAATAACTGTTTATTTATTTATTTTATTTATATATTTAGATACATCATCATCATACAGTCGTAACACCAATTACAGGATGAAAACAATACATATTTACAATAGAAGAAAGAGATGGAAGAAATAGGAAGAAAATGTAAGATAAGAACGACAATAGTACAACACAGGTAGAAGCTACAAAATGTATATAAACTAATAATAATACAATACACAGGTAAAATCTTCAGAGTGTATAGTTGGGAAGAAACATGTACGAGACTGTTTACATTTCCATAATTAGCACAAAAAGTTAAACTGAAGCGTGCCGCTCAAAGTGCCGCGTTTTTTGCTTTAGGAGTCCGATCGGGTATAGCAAAAAATGCGGCACTTTGAGCGGCACGCTTCATTTTGACTTTTTGTGCTAATTATGGAAATGTAAACAGTCTCGTATATGTTTCTTCCCAACTATATACGAAATTCCTGCAATCTCGCCTGCAATTTGAATCATTTATCTGTATAGGTATAGGTACATCGGCTTGTTTGATGAGATCTTGCCGAATGGTTCACCGGCGTTAATAATTGGCTCGTAAAGATGTTGTGTATTGGCACATGAAACATGGAATAACAGTTCTTCGGTTATTTCAGGGCGATTAATTTTATTATATGTTAACTTATGTAAAAATATGACTACCTGCTTTTTTCTCCGAATGTTCAGATTGTTGGTTGAAAATCTACCCAAAAGTGTATCATAGGGACAGAAATTTCAAAAGTGTAAATGCATATTCTAATTTAGACTTAACAAATGAGTTAAATAATAAGATTAACAAATGAGTCTCCGTAAAACCTGACGAGTTTCTGATAACGAAACCGACATTTTTGTTTGCAGACAAAACTGTCTTCAACGTGTCTGTTAAAGTCAGTTTGTTGTCAAACAGAACGCCTATGTCTTTGAAGACTTCGACTCTTTTTAGTGATATGAAGTCAAGTTTATAGTCATAGGGAAACGTTTCTAGAAAAAGATATCAAGTTGTATTTGTCGACGTTGAGAGGCAGATCATTATGGTCGCACCAAATTTGTATTCTCAGAAGATTATCTTTAAGTTTTTTACAGTCAGCTGGATTATTTATAGCAGAAAAAAGTTTGACATTGTCAGTATATAATAGGACATCGACATTTAGGTTCACCGCGATGTTATTAATAAATAGTATGAACAACAGAGGTCCCAAGATAGAGCCCTGTGGCACTCCTGAGGTGGCATTAATTTCAAATGAGCTATATCCACGGTATTCCACAAATTGTGTTCTATTGTTAAAATATGATTTAAAGAAATTAATAAGCAACTGAAAGAAGCCCATAGTTTGAAGTTTATTTATTAATAAACCATGATCAAGCCTGTCAAAGGCTGAATATAGTACGTCAACTTGAATGCTGGTGTCGAGATATTGTGAGATGTACTGTGTCATACACATTAAATTAGTAACGGTGGATTTATTTTTTATAAAGCCATGTTGACTGGATATGATCTGTCCTTCAATATGGGGTTATATGACTTCAAGCAAGCAAGCAATGCCAGAGAAATTGAAAGGTACGCCGATTCACATGACTACAGGAATTTCTTTCAAGGAGTAAAAGCAGTGTACGGCCCCAGTCGGAAAAATAAGTGCCCTATTAAAGATTTAAATGGAAATCTCCTCAAAGAAGACCAGGAAATAAAAGCCCGATAGAAAAAACACTATTCTTAACCAACAAAGTCAAGCCGATCACGATATTATAAATCTTATCCCTCAATATGACACCTTCGAAGACTTAGATAAACCAATAACAACGGAAGAGATCTTAACCGCCATTGGGCAGCTAAAAAATAACAAATCTCCCGGCGCCAACTCACTCCCAGCTGAGATCTTTAAAGCTGTGTCGTCAGAGCTCATACCCTACCTCAAAAAACTGTTTGATGTCGTATGGGAAAGTGGTCAAGCTCCGCAGGAGTTTCGTGATACACTTTTAATCAACCTCTTCAAAAACAAAGGGAGCGCTGCGGACTGTGGAAATTACAGGGGTATAGCTCTCTTGGCTGTTGGAGGGAAGATACTCACTAAAGCGATGGCAAATAGGCTAACACCTGTTATGGAAAAGTTACTTCCTGAAACACAGAGTGGCTTTAGACCAAACCGAGGCACATCGGATCTAATCTTCACACTTAAACAGCTTCAAGAAAAAGCACTCGAACATCAAGGAGAAATTCACATGGCCTTCATTGATTTAACCAAGGCGTTTGACTCGGTGGACAGGGAAGTGCTCTGGAAAATTATGCTCCGCTTAGGTATCCCTAGAAAATTTGTGGAAGTATGTCGCAGTCTACATACAAACAACAACGCCCAGGTTATGTATAATAATGAGGCAACCGAACCTTTCCAAACCCTCACTGGAGTTAGGCAGGGATGTGTCTTAATTTGTTTACCACTGCTCTAACAATTATTGTTGACAACAAACTGACAGTCAGACGAATAGGCCTCAGATACCGTTCTGATGGCGGTCTCTTTAACATAGGACGCTTTAGAGCTTTCACGAAGACACGCACACGATTCATTTGTGATCTCCAGTATGCGGATAACTGTGCACTTTTAGCCTCTATGCCGGAAGAGCTTCAAGAACTTTTAGATGTGTATGCCCAGAGCTATGATTCCTTGGGACTTAAAATCAACATTGGAAAGACTAAGATTATGTCAACTCCTCATCAAGTGAACCAAATAGACATTACACTTAACGAAAATTCTCTTGAAGTGGTGGATCAGTTCAATTACTTAGGCAACGTTTGACAAAGCAAACATGGACAGCGAGATTCGCAATAGAATTAACGCTGCATCTAGAGCACTCTGGGGACTTAGAGAGAGAGTATTTGACAACCACGACCTTGCTTTGTCAACGAAAATGGCTGTCTACAGGGCAGTTGTCATTCTAACACTGCTATATGGATGTGGAAGCTGGGTCACTTACCGTCGTCATGTGAAAGAATTAGAACGTT
This sequence comes from Leptura quadrifasciata, assembly GCA_963675555.1. Taxonomy (NCBI): domain Eukaryota; kingdom Metazoa; phylum Arthropoda; class Insecta; order Coleoptera; family Cerambycidae; genus Leptura; species Leptura quadrifasciata. The sequence continues at coordinate 162,913,352 of OY776674.1, read as the reverse complement.
TTCAGCAAAGACACCTCAGAAGTATGATGAAAATCCGTTGGTTCCATCACATATCAAACGTGGAAGTACTTAGGAGAGCAAACAGCCTTACAATTGAGGTGCTTATTTCAAGAGCACGCCTAAGATGGGCAGGTCACGTTCATCGTATGCATGATAACCGCCTTCCTAAATGTACACTTTATGGTGAATTGCAAAGCGGTAGAAGAAGGCGTGGTGGTCAACGAAAGAGGTTCAAAGACGTTCTCCATGAAAATCTAAAATCCTGCGGTATTCCAGACGAGCAATGGGAACAACTTGCAGCGGACAGAACCGAATGGCGAGGAGTTGTGGCCAGCTATCAAGGAAATGTTGCTGCAAGAAGGCCGAATCCAAGACCTAACCAGGTCTATGTTTGTTCTGACTGCGGTCGACATGTGCTCTCCCGAATTGGCCTCTATAGCCATAATTGTGTGCACCGTAGATGAATGGGAATTACAATAGACTACACCTTTTACTTGTTTTTTATTACACGCAATCTATCGACTGTAAAAAAATTTTATACTCGGACTCGAGTAAAGGCTAATAATAATAATAATATGACTTTATATATAGCAATCTCCAGGACTTTAGCAAAATTACATATAATTGAAATCGGGCGATGATTTTCAATTACCTGATCATATTTCTTGTGAACGGGACAAATTGAGGATTTTTTCCAGATGTTACTAAATGTGCTCCTTTTAATAGATAAATTATAGATTATTTTAAGGGGTTCGACAAGAACAGCAGCCCAGTCTCTAATAATGGAGGCCGATATCACGTCTGGACCTTTTGTACTTTTAGGTTTAAGTTGTCGTAAGGCAGTAAGAATATCGTTAGAGGAAAATTCGTTGAAGTTGAGATAAGGGATATTTGTACAAAAAGTACTGCTAATGTTTTGGGAGGGTTTAAAAAATTCAGCAAAGCCATTTGCAATATCTTTTGACTGCTGTTGACTTGAACCTATGAGGTTTAACTTCTTCAATTTTTTAACTATAAATGCCAGTAGAAAATCTACTGCAAATGTCAATTTGAAATATTCATTCGCAAAATTCTTGTGTATGATTTAGGCACAAACAGGGCCGGATCAAGGTGAATTTTGCTTGCAGGCAAAAATGTTCTTGGCGTCCCCCTCTCCTTACCGGATAATCTAGAAAATATGTTTCTTTTTCCCTCTTTAATTTTTTTCGCTCCCTCAATTATTTAACTCTTTTAATTTGTTCGCTCTTCCGCTCTTTTTATTTTTCCCCATAAAATTTGTTCGCTCGTTTTATTTTTTCATCTTTTCAATTTTGGCGCCTCCCCAAGTTTGGCGCCTAGGCGACCGCCTGCTTCGCCTACGCCTTAATCCGGCGCTGGGCACAAATTCAAGTCGAGTTCATTGGATTCGTACGAAATTTTATTGCCTGTAGTCTTTCGAATCCGTCGTTTCGAATGAGAAGTCTAAAATGTAATATACGGGTAGGGCAATAGTGCGTCGGACCTCGATATGCTAAATAAAAAATTCTATAACTGGAAATTATTTTCGAACATACAAGGCGAGCCAAGACGAAATTACAGGACCAAGTGCCTTTTTTAAAATGGAATGCTATGTATATCAGTACATTTTTTGAAGCCTCTTTCTAGGCTATTTGAATATCTCCTAACCACTTGGATGTACTGAATTTCTTTGTTAAAATAATGCAATCTGCAGAGATATTAAAAAAATCACCACATTCACAATTATGGGTTTTAAGAAAAATTTATGTGAATACCAGTTACGAGACATCTAATTAATGTTCTTGAATCATTTTCATTTCTTAAAAATGTACAGGATAGCCATAAATTATTTTTCTATTAAGAACATTTTAAATCGAGTTTTCTCAATTTTTTTCAAATGGAGTACCCTGTATATGTTTCGACGATGTGAAGTAGAAAAAACGAACATTTTCTGTTAGTGCTTCCCTAGGGCTAATTGCAACCAATTTTTTTTTATTGAGCAATAATTACAAAACTCAAAAATAAATTTAAAAAAAGGTTTCTTCAAATAACTCAGTAGAGAAAATTATAATAAATGTTCCACATGTTGCCCATTTTGATTGACACACATCTCTATGCGCTTTTGAAATGAGGTTCCCACTGTTCTTAAAACTGCCGGTGTGATAGATGCCGGAGGAGGTAAGGAATGCCCCGCTGGGAAGGATTCTGGCCTTTGGTCTGGAGTCCGGCCTGGATGGGGACATCCCCTGATCAGTTAGCGGATGCACAATGGGCCACTAGGCCTGAGTGCTGCGATTTATGATCGCACCGCTAAGAAGAAGAAGAAGAAGATAGATGTAAAGGCAGTTATTATTCTTTCCTTCATATTTTGTACTGTTGTTCGTGTGTATCTATAAACAGTTTCCTTCACGTATTAATAAAGCTATCATAAATGGATACTTTCCAGATGCACTTAAAATTTCATCAGTTAGTCCAATATTTAAAAAAGGTTGTGAAACTGACATAGATAACTACCGACAAATTTCTGTACTGAGTGTAATATCAAAAATTATAGAATAAATAATAAGTAACCGTATAATACAATCTTTAGAAAAATATAATTTATTAACAAACTCTCAGCATGGTTTTAGAAAGGGTAGATCGACTGAGAGTGCATCTGCTAAAATGTTTGAGTTTGTTTACAGGGAATTGGATAACGGGAGGTATGTTGTATCTATCTTTTTTGACCTTTCCAAAGCCTTCAATTCGGTTAATAAAGACATTTTAATTAGTCAGTTAGACTCAATTGGCATAAGAGGTCATATACTAAATTATTTGATTTCTTATATGCAAGACAGGAGTCTAAATGTAAAATATAATTCGATTCGATATTGTCCCTCAAGGATCTGTATTAGGTCCGTTACTATTTCTGATATATATCACGAACTTCCTATGTTTATTAAAAACGGATATACCATCATGTACGCGGATGACACTACGGTATTGGTATCGGCTAGGAATCCGGAGGAACTTTATAATAAAATTCAAATTGTCATGAATGAAATGAGTACCTGGTGTGATCGTAACAAGCTAATACTGAATGAAAATAAGACAGTATTTATGAATTTTAACCTTAGGCGTCCTGTTGTCTTACCTGGAATTTCACTAAGTGACTGTTCAAAGTTTTTAGGCACTTTAGTTGATAGTAACTTATCGTGGGAAGAACATATTAATTATGTATGTAGTAAGTTGAATCAGGCTTATTTTGCCTTATTACAAGTTAAGGAAAATTTAAATGAAACGGGACTTGTAAATGTGTATTACGCCCTGGCGTATTCACATTTATCTCTTAACATATTTATTTGGGGTCGATCTTCCTATATTAACAGAGTATTTATCTTGTAGAAAAGATTAATAAGGTTATTGTTTAACTTAAACTTCAGGGAGAGCTGTAAGACCACATTTATAAATAAAAAAATTCTTACAGTGCCGAGTATTTATATATACAAATGCTTATCGGACCATCACCTATATAATACGCAGAACAAAAATATATTATCCATCCCCTTACATAGGACCTCCACATATAAAGATTCACTTCAGTATAATTGCATTGTATTATATAACAAGTTACCAAGTAACGTACAAAATATGACAGTACCAAAATACAAAAATACTGTTAAAAATATATTATTGAAAAATGGTTACTACAATATTGGCGAATATCTAACACATGAATTATTATAAAAGTTGTTTTATTTATACTGAATGGTGTTTGTTTAACTTTCTGTTAGTGTTAATTTGTTATTTTTATATATTCTATTTTTTATCTAGCCAAATGACTTTACATTTACATGTTGCTTAAATGTTGTTTGTCATCCGTTTTTATACATTGTTAGTGTTATATTTTTCTCATTGTTATTTATCTGTTTATTTATTTTATTACTTTTATTATGTTTATTGTACTGACCTACCATATATACTTAAATCTATCTTCTCTAAATGGTGAAATAAATTATTATTATTATTATCCCCATAAAAAGAAATCTATTTTTGTAAGATCTGGGGATCTAGCAGGCCATTTGGTGGGTTCATTTCTTCCAATCCATTGATTAGGGTAGGTATAATTTAAGTGATCTCTAACTGCATTTAAATAACGTGGTGGAGCACCATCTTGCTGAAACCACGTCCTATCTCGAATTCTTTCACGGAGATTTACCAATAATCGTGGCAGATAGTTTTCCAAAAAATGAAGATAAATAGCTCCAGTCAATGTACCATCAAAGAAATGTGGCCCTATTACATGTTCTCCAATAATTCCTTCCCAAACGTTTATAGATCATCTGTGTTGGTTATCAACTTGCATAAAAAAGTGAGGATTTTCCGAAGCATAATAATAGAAATTGTGCCTCTTAACAAATCCATTTTCATGAAAAGTTGCCTCATCACTGAATAAAACAGTATTGAAGAAGTTGACATCATGTTGCATTTCACCTCTGGCCCAATTACAAAATTGTAGGTGCTTTTGAAAATCATCATCAGATAGTTCCTGGTGCATTTGAATATGATATGCATGCAACTTTTTTAGATTCGACCCACAGAACATCTACTTATTCCTACTAACGAGCTCACTTCTCTTTGACTCATTCATTTTCTTCGTTCACAACACCCTTTTATTCTTTCTCTTTTTTTATATTCGATATTTCCAGTTTCCAGAAATCTATCGAGAAGGTTTTGGAAGCTGCTAGCATCAGGAACCCTTCTTTCAGGATAACGTTGGTGATAAATTCTATTGGCAAGTAAACAATTTCTGTCTGACTCGCCCAAAATAAAAGTCATGTCTACAAGTTCCGCGTTATTAAAATTCATATTGTAAAATTCCAAATATTTTAAATTCAATACAAATTGTAACGACCGATAAGTGTGATAAATGCTCCTTTGTGCACGATAATTTATACCAAACCGAGGTTTTATTGCTTGTCGAATAACGAAAACAGCAAAAAAATGTACAAAAAAAAACATTACAGTAAAGGACTCATTTCAATGGATTGGAAGAAATGGTCCCACTAAATGGCCTCATTTCAAAATTGCATAATCAAAATGGGCAACACTTCGAACACCTATTATGCATTTTTGTAATGAATTATTTGAGGGAACCTCTTTTTTAAAGTTTATTCTTGCATTTGACACTTATTTATTTATAAAACGAAAATGGCTGCAATTAGCCATATGGAAATACCTACAAAATATGTTCGTCTTTCATTTCTGCATCATATCGTCGAAAAATATACAGGGTGTTCTATTTGAAGAAATTGATAAAATTCAATTTAAATTGTTCTTCATTGAGAAATAAACACTTATTTATTTATATAACGAAAATGGTTGCAATTAGCCTAGGGAAGTACTTACAAAAAAATGTTCGTTTTTCATTTCTACATCACATCATCGAAAAATATACAGGGTGCTCCATTTGAAAAAATTGAGAAAATTCAATTTAAAATGTTCTTAATTGAAAAATAGTTTCTGGCCACCCTGTACATTTTTAGGAAATAAAAATGATTCAAGAACATTAATCAGATGTCTCGTAACTAGTATTCACATAAGTTTTTCTTAAAACCCATAATTGTGACTGTGGTGATTTTTTTAATATCCATCTGCAGATTGCATTATTTCAACAAAAAATTCAGTACATCCAAGTGGTTGGGAGATATTCAATGCTAATATAGGAATGACCAGAGCCTAGAAAGAGGCTTCAAAAAATGTACTGATATACATAGCATTCCATTTTAAAAAAAGGTACTTGGTCCTGTAATTTCGTCTTGGCTCGCCCTGTATGTTCGAAAATAATTTCCAGTTATAGACTTTTTTATCTAGTTTACTTTTTACTAGTTTTTAAAAAATTTCTGGCTATCGTAGAACTCGAGATATCAAGGTCTGACGCATTATTGCCCCACCCTGTATAAATCGCCCAAAGAGATAAGTTGTATTCAAAATATGACGTACACGCACCCTATAAGCTGTGCTGGAATAGAAATTTATCAAAGACAAATCATGCACGCTAGTTACTTTTGGGCATAAGGAATTGTGGCGATGAACGCCCGCCAAAAGCACCCCTCAGTTTTCTGACAAAAGATGAACTTCATTGTGCTTAATATTTCATACAGGTGGAAATTCTCGCCGTCGAGCCGTCATTGTTCCCCGTGCGCTATTTTAATTAATGAGAAAATCTGAGCACGTAGCCTCTAACCGAAAATAATAATGCACCTTTATTTCAGGCCAATACGCTCACGATGGTGCAGTAAAGCCCCATCTCGACCGAGCATGTCTGCAGAAGCCATATCCAGCGCGATTATTGCCAATAAACCTGAATTACTTTCAATATAATCTGCTGCTGCGCTTGTTATTCCGTGCTATTTACGTAACGGCCCAGAGTGTCAGTGGCGACGTAAAAGGGTAAGTCGGTTTTGACAAATATATTATAATGCTGGAGTTGCTTACTGCTAGCTTTAGAATGAGCAGAATGATTGATTGAAATAGTGCAGTAGAATTAGATGTTTCAAACCACGGTAATTTTGGAAAGGATAAAACATATACTACACAGTTACGCTCAATTTGTGGATTCCATTTTTGCGAGGTTTCTGGATTATTAACAATTAAATTTGAAAACATGCCAAACAATCGTGTTTTATCTTTAATTTGAAACGGTTCTAAAACGAAACTCCTTAGCAGGGCTTCTAGCAAGCCATTAAAATTACTAGGAGTCACTTTTTTGAAATAACGTCTTGAAAAGTCACGTTTTTACCACATCATGATGAATCTCAAAATTGCCAATCGATTGGAATAAAATACATCTTTATAAGTTAAGAGATAAATGAAGCTTATTAAAAACAGAGGAGTGTATTAAAAATTATGAAGACCAAGATGACAATGATGTTAATAACGTGAAGATGTACTGACTTTTTTTTCTAATGTAAATCTGTCTCTATTAACCTCTCCACAATAAAATTGTGAGAGGTTACTAAAATTCGTTCAAAAACGAAAATTGAGATAACATCAAATCTTTACGTTTTGAGGTCCTAGGTGTGTGTGTATGTGTGTTAGCACGATAGCGCCGAAACTACTGAACGAATTTGAATGGAACTTTGCGTGTGCGTTTCTTTAGTGTCCCAGAAGATCTGAAAAGGTTTTGGTTGAGATCGCATTACGTTTAGTGCCATTTTGACGCAACAAGTTGTTTATTTTATAATTACTTTCAATTTGCAATGGAACCATTGAAAAGCAGTTAAAATTCTGATTTCAAAGATATATCACACTTCCACCCTTTCGATTTGGTTTCCGTGAAAAGAATTAAAAACAAGGCAAATATGGTATAGATCCCATTTCGCATGACATGATCGATGCGTGTAGCCGTTACGTCGTGAAACTCATCACATCACGTGTCAATTCACGTGTGAGGGTTTCTTCACTGCTCTAGAAGTAGAGCGGATTACGTTTAGTGCCGTTTTGAAATATATATACAGACAAATCTAAGAATTAAACTACAAATATTCCTCTAAAATCTAGTAAAATTACTGAAATGTTAATGTGTCATTTAACAAAGACAGCCGCGAGCGATCGGATTGCAATGAGCAAATTTTGACGATTGTCATTGTCATCGTTTGTCATCCGATAACGTTGGTGTCATGTAATAATATTTCGGCATATTTGTAACTTTTAGTGGATTGTCACAAACTATAAAGGTAGATGTAACAATATCAATATCATATGCTTTCTTTACCTTCGTTGGTTTATTTGTTATAGATTATCACTTTACCAATTTTCAGTTTGTTGCTTTACAAATCTGTAGTATTTAGGATAACTAGACTTTCTTAGTTGTTCAAGTGATGTTAAAGTTGTTAATATCCTAATAGTATATTATTCAACGAGCGATAATGTAGGTAATAACTCGCATAGATGATTATAGATTCATTAAGTTGAGGGTTTTTTAGTGCCCCAGAAGATCTGAAAAGGTTTTGGATGAGATCGGATTATGTTTAGTGCTGTTTTATTACACAATTTAATGCTCTTTTCGGCTTCAAAGATCCACCGAGTGGGGAGGTTCCAGCCGCTTCCAGTAGCTGCCGATCTTTATTTTAATGTTTAGTACAATCATTCAACGTTAAAAAGGGGCCAAATCTCCGAAATCTGAAGTACTGCTCCGATCTTCTTGAAAATTTAGAATTAAGTTCATCTTACCCTCGTCTTCAAACCTGACTTGGTCGCAAAGTGTGCTTTTTGTTTTTAAGGGCTGAAAACTACATCTTACTCCAATAAATTGAAAACTAATAAATTAACGCAGTGATGGGCTATAATTATGTTAAATATCAATTGTTTTTAATCATTTCAATATTTTACTATTTAACTACCCTTAAAAACAACCCCTCACACGAAAATTAATAAAAAAATGTGTTTAAAAAGCATGAAACCTTTTTATTTTGGATCGTAATTTTTCCCTTTAAGTATAAGAAATCTGATACTTCATTTTGTTAATGATGCAAACCCCCAAAAGTCACCCCTAATAATAAAACTTAGGAAAAATTGAAAACTAATAGATGGAAGCAGATATAGGTTATCATTATATTCTTTCCTATTATTTGGGTTTTCTACCACATGTACTATTATCCTCTTCAAAACAAATCACCGAATCTACAAAATAATAGAATTATTGGAAAAAAAGCCTCTGCGCCCGTGACGTTTACGCCAAAGGAAAAGTCAGAGGTTATGTTTTGCAAATAATATAAATCGGAATAAACACAAAAATAATGTATTTTGCTGACGTTTCGGAAAGTAATCTCTTTCCGTTTTCAAAGCTATTTTTTGAAGAACTCTTATTTTGCTGTGTATGTATGTATATGTTCAAATATGTTAAATATTTGTTGTTTTTTATAATGTAACTAATATTTCGATATTTTACTATGTAACTACCCTTAAAAACTACCCCTCACACAATTATTAAAAAAAAAACGGTTTAAAAAGGATAAAATCTTTTTATTTTGGATCTTGAATAGAAAAAATATATTCTTTAACTGTAAACGACCTGATACATCATTTTTCAATATGATTCAACCCCTAAAAACCACCCCTTACAATAAAAATTAGGGAAAAAATCCTTTTGAAAGCTCCAAGAAATGCGTAAAAAAATGAAAATAAATTGCTGCTTATGATATAATGAAATTTTTTCTATAATTTTCATCCCTTAAAAACATCCCTTTCAGGGAAATTAAACTCTTAAAACTTCACATTGTAATTATATTAAAAATATTTATTTTACAATATTAAGATGATTTTTAAAATGAGTATTAATAATTTAATTTTAATTTTCAAATTCATCCATTTCTTCACTATCAACTTCCTTTTCTTCTTGGTCAACTGGAGGACAATTCTGGCAACTGTCACCTGAGCAAGTGCCGCAAGTTTCATTGCAATATAACCCAAGTTTGCGACAAACACAAGTAGAGCCACGCCTTTTTTTGCAATTATCTCTAGAAAAATGTATTTAGTTTTTTAACGATAACTCGGCTTCCTTTTAAGCTTTTTGCATTCACCCACACATCATTTTGTAGGGAATTTCATAAGATATAAAGTCATGATGATTGCAATATTTCTACACCCTTTCGTTCAGAGAATTTTAAGGTTGAAGGGCTAAAAAGAGGTTTCCTTCGCATAGAAATCAAAGCTTTAAATGCCCATATCTCGCTTAATTTTTAAGCTACATGAATTTTTAAAAAAGTAAAATTTTCATAAAAGAGAAAGCTAAATTTTTGTTTAGAACACTTTTTTTCGTAAAACCATTATTTTTGAGTTATTTTGAAAAAACAACGTATTATTTGAAAAATTGAAAAAAAAAATTACTTTTACAAAATGTACATTCTCTAAACCATTAAAACTTTTGGAACGTGTTATTGGGACATAAAGTAAATTTTTCATGGGCTACGATTACTTTTAAGTTTGCCGCTCATGGCGCCAATTTTATTGTCAATTTTTTTTCAAAAATTCCATAGACTTAACTTATTTTCGTTATAACTTCCTTAATTTTTATGCTAGAGGCTGTCATAAATACTTATTTTAAAGTTCTAATAAAGGACTTCAAAAAAGGTTATGATCATTTTCTCTGAAAAATTACTCATTTTTCCGTTATTTGAGTTTAAATCTTTAGATAAATTTACGACAAACAAAAATTCGTCTTTAATGACTCATAAGTCGCTTAATATGACCTAAAACATTAAAGAAATACGACAAATCGATTTCTTTTTTTATAAGCTTCAAGTTTGATAAGAATAGTTTTTTCCAGAAAACGTTTAATTTTCCAGTTATTCACGAAAAACTGTTGAAAAACGTGTTTTTTATTGGAATTTTCAATCGCGAATAACTCAGAAATTATTAGGTTGTAGAAAAACTTTATACTGCATTTTCTTCTTAAAATTTGACCCTCTATCGATTCCCGGTATCATTTTTAATTTTTAAATTTTCACCCCTGAGAAAGGGTGGCATTCACCCCCGGAGTGGAAGCACATATCGGAACTAAGTCAGGTTTGACATTTGCATCATTTTTGAGCTACTAACAAAATTTCAAACAAATCGGTTGAGTTGATCAGATTTCGGAGGTGAATCGGTTCATTGATTGTACTAGTTGTAGTTGTTGCTATAGTAAATGATGGATGGTTAATGAGACAAATTGCACTGCGTTATGACATTAAAAAAAATTTGGTATGTAACATTTTAAAAAAGTGGAGAATAAACGGTACGATTAGTAGAAATCCTGGATCAAAGGACAAAGGATATCCTACTCAACAAGAAACTAACTATTAATATTTCGTTATTGCACCATTTATATTTATAAGTTGTATAAGTCTGTTTGGCATAGAATTAAATAACCTTATACAATAATCATTAGTAATAATATTTTCCCATGCATTATTTACTATTTCCAGTAATTCTTCGGCATTCCGTGGTCTCACATTTCGTTTTGGAGACTTCTTACGAATATTCCCCATACTTCTTCCACAGGGTTAAAATCTGGACTATGACTGGGCCAGTTAAGAACATTGATGTTGTTATCTTGAAACCAGTTAGTTACGGTATGAGCAGTATGAACGGAACAATTGTCTTCTTGAAATATGAACTCATTATTAGGAAATAATTGTGACACAGAAGAGAGCTTAATACTGTCTAAAATCCTAATATACGTTTCACTATTAAATCGTTCCTCAATATGCCACAAAACACCAGGACCACGTGCCGATATCCAAGCCCACATATTGACGGAAAATCTACCACTTTTATCATTGTTAGATATATATTTCTCATCGAATCGAGTATTCGGAGGGCGGTAAACACGATATAAGAGTAGATATAAGCAATTTAAGGAATAGGAATAGTAATAAACCTCAAATTATCATTTATAGACCAATCACTAATCAAGGTAAATTTAAAATGTACTAGCTACTTGAAAGAGAAACTTGGGAATTCATATATGCAGATGTGGGTGCTAATAATAAAGTAAATTTTTTTCTTGAGAAGATCTTACACTATAGAAACATTTCATTTCCAGAGGTAAGAAAGCAAATAAATTCAAAATCTAAAAATCAAATACAGTAGTTCAATCAGGATATTAGGATCATGAGGGAAAATTTAAGGTTTTTAATTGATTTACAAAAAAATTTCAGGACACCTAAGCTGGCTGAAACGGTAAAAACCTATAGATATAAATATCGTCACACTATAAACGAGGCAAAAAAGAAAGCAAACACCGAATATATCGAAAAAGCAGATAACAAAGCTAGGGCTGCATGGAGGGTCATTAATGCAAACAGGATTTCAAATTCGAGCACTAAGGACGTGAGTATCCATGCAACTGACTTTAACTCTTTTTTGTAAACGTAGCAAGCAATACAATAAATAATTTACGAAACTCAAATTCAACTTATGAAGAATATCTTGATAAAGCTAACATAAATATATCAAATATATCTTTTGATTTTAGGGAGGTTACTTACAATGAGGTTAGGGATGCTATAAACAATCTAAAAAATAAACCCTGTAAAGACTTTTATGGCTTAGATATAATGCTAATCAAATCTTTAAAAGATGTATTAATAATTCCTATGACAAAACTGTTTAATGAATGTATAAAAGATGGCGTTTATCCTTCATGCTTTAAAATATCTAAAGTAATTCCGATATTCAAGAAAGACAATAAATTAGATCCTAGCAACTATAGGCCTATAGCGCTGATTCCAGTAATATCCAAGATATTCGAGTTTCTATTAAAAAAACAATTGTATGAATACCTAGAATATAACAAACTGTTCACAGAATCACAATTTGGCTTTAGAGAAAACAAAAGTACTATAGGTGCCATAAATAAACTTTGTGAGACAGTAATCAGAGGCTTTGAAGACGGAGACTGCGTAGGGTCAACTTTCTGCGACCTCTCCAAGACCTTTGATTGCGTGTCACACAAGATCTTGTTAAAAAAATTACAATATTATGGAGTTGGTGCTGGTAGTCGGAATTTGCTTTCTAGGTATCTAACAGATCGAACTCAAGTAACCTATTATAACGGCAACCTATCTGAGGAAAGAACAGTAACCCACGGAGTTCCGCAGGGGTCAATCTTAGGACCTCTGCTTTTCCTCATATATATCAATGATATTCCTTCATCCTTCACAGACAGTGCATTAGTATTATATGCTGATGACACAAATTTCACACAATGCGATATTGATATCGATCAGTTGAAGGCTCGCATGAATGCCTCAATCTCCAATATGGAGGATCGGTTTTCAGCTAACCAATTAGGTTTAAATGTAAATAAGACAGAAAATATGATTTTTTCCTTACGCAGAAATGATAAAATAAATAACACAGAATCCGTTAAATGTTTAGGAGTTTTCTTAGACCCCACTCTAAATTTTGGAAGTCATGCTAATTATATATCTAACAAAATAGCCAAAAGTATATTCTTATTGAAAAATCTAATAAAAACAGTTAGTCAACAAGTTTGCATTATGACCTTTCATGCAGTCATACAGTCAGTCTTAAGTTATGCGATCATAGTGTGGGGACACTCTTCCCATGCAAACAGAGTATTTAAATTGCAAAGACGGGCAGTTCGTATAATAGCAAAAATAGATTACCGTGCAGATGCTAGAGAGGCATATAGAGAGCTCAACATTATGACCCTTCCTTGCAGATATATCTTTGAGTGTATATTATACATAAAAAAGAATAGAGAACTTTATAATACCTCACAGAATATACATAATCATAACACGAGGCACAAAGATGATCTTAAAATTGAATTCTTGCGGTTAAATAAATCCTGGAATGCAACGCTACATTTGGCTCCAACATTTTTTAACAAATTACCTATAAGTGTAAGATCTTTTGAAGGAAACAACTTCATAAACAAAATGAAAAAATTCTTAATAAAAAAAGCCTACTACTCTTACAACGAATTTTTAAATGACAACTTTACAATTAATGACTTCTAATATAACAATTTTTTTTCTCTTTTATCTAGTTTTAAATCATGATTTGTATGTGTGTGTATATATATATATATATATAATTTTAATATTGAAATTTTATTATACCATTTTACTACTCTTTCTATGTATTTGTGTAGTTTTACTGTAACTGATTTATGTAAGAAAATGTATTTTCCTGTACATCAATAAAGGTCTACTGTGAATACGGCTACTGTGTGTTGACTGGAAATTTTTTTCGTCTGTAAAGATTACATTGTTCCAAAAATTTACATCATGCGCTAAAAATTCAAGCGCAAATCCTACTCGAGCTTCTTTATGTTCAGCTGTAAGTAAGTGTTTCTGTGCTGCTGCATGACAGCGTAGCTCCCATTCTCTTACTCGCTGACGACCAGTAGTACTCGATCCAGGAAAATTCGTTTCTTCAGCAGCCTGAATAACTCAGTAAAATGGATTTTCTACTAAAGCATTTACCAATTGCAAATCTTGTTGTTGAGTTGAAATCCTTCGTCGCCCTGATCCAGGATTTCTACTAATCGTACCGTTTATTCTCCACTTTCTTAAAATGTTACACACCGATTTTTTGTCAATATTATAACGCAGTGCAATTTGTCTCATTGACCATCCATCTTCTGCTTTAGCAATAACTCCAGATTTAACTAAATCGCTTATATAACTGACAATGTCACAAGAATTAAAGTTAGATGTACACAACTAGCAAAGTACCGTTATAAGACTTGTCCTATTTTTTTTGCTCACGACTTTACAATCATTTTGGGGTAGCATTTTTAATATGTCGTACACTACTTCTCAGATTTAAAATATCTGTAAGCTGCAATATTCTGTCATGGATACAATTAGCAGCGGATTACTTTGAGGATGACATGCAGTAGTATGTATTCTTTAAAATCCTAGAAATTTAGAATATTATGTCTAGTCATAGTCATGTCATAGTCTAGATTCAAATTGAGCGCCCTGATCTGCAGTTATATAAAGCGGGACACCTAAACGACATATATATTGTCGGAATAATGTTCCAGCAACTGTTTCTGCTGTAATGTTATATAAAGAATATACCTCTACTCAACGAGTAAAACGTTCAACTTCAGTAAGAATGCAAGAGCAACCTACAATATCTATGAGAATATGTTCAAAACGTTCTCTAACGACTTCGAATTTACCAATTGGAGTTTTTGTATGTTTATTTATTTTAGCTATCCGACAATTAATACATGTTTTTGGCTATAAGGTGCAGTCTGTGTTCATTTTAGGCCAGAAATATTTACAGTTAATTGATTTTTTTAGTTGCTCGAATTTCTGAATGAGTTAGATTATCAAAAATTTCAAAAATAGCGCGTCTCATTTTGGCGGATATATAAGATCGAAATTTGGAATTAGAAACATCCCACCAAATCTCATCTTGCAAATGTGGAATTGTAAGTTTCTGCAATACATATTTAATATTATTATTCTTAGATAATTGATTTTTTTATTAATGTTTCTAATTCCACATCCCCAATTTGTTAATCGCTCAGCGATTTCAAATTAAAATCTGGAAAATTTACTACAGATATATCATCTACTAGCGTGTGAATTTGAGCACTATCAGGAATACATTGTTCCAGTGAAGATAAATCATCTATACGTGAAAGTATATCAGTATTGATATTATATTTACCTTTAACACGTTGAATGCTGTTTGTAAATAGCGCTATAAATTCTATATAACGTATTTGTCTGGGCCTTCAATTCTGGGCGTAGAGAATAAAGCTATTAAAGGTTTGTGATCCGTAAAATAAATAAACTTTCTTCCCTCCCAAATGTATCTGAATATGGCTGAATATAAAGACGTAAGTTCCTTATCAAAAGTAGAATATCCTTTCTGAGCCTTATTAAGTTTTCATGAAAAGAAAACTAAAGGATTACATTCTCCATCGTATACTTGTTCCAACACTACACACATTGCAACATTTGAACAATCTGTCGTAAGGGACAATGTTACATTATTGCCACTGTTAGGGTATGTAAGAACGATTGAATTAGCAAGTGTTTGTTTTGCCATTATAAAACTATTAAGACGTTCGTCTGGATAGGAGCTGATATCTTTCATATCATTACGCTGCAATTCAGTGCTAAAAATATGTAAAGGGTTTAAAATTTCAGCAATATTAGGAGTAAAACAATGATAAAAATTGAACATGCCTATAAAACGCTACCTATTTGAGTGTAGTAGGACGAGGGAAATTTCTAATTACTTCTACTCGTTCTTCAGTTGGTAAAATACCATTTGATGAAATATTATGTCCTAGAAAATTCAGATTATCTACGCCAAAAACGCATTTGGACGGTTTTATGGCAATACCAAAATCATTAAATCTTTCAAATAAAATGTTTAAATGTCCGTAATGTTCCGTACTATGTTATTTGCCATAAGTATGTCATCTAAATAAATAAAAATAAGATCTAAATTTGCGATTATTTCATTCATGAATCTTTGAAATGGGGCGTGCGTAGGTGCGTCTTTACTATGTACATACTTCGGTATGCGATGTAAAGCAACGACAGGCGCAGTTAGTACTTGGATGGGTGACCATTCCAACGGAAACCGCGTTCTCGCCTCACACATCTTCCAGCGGCTTGTATATCAGTGTATGCGCGAAAGCTATACAACCTTAGGCGATGGTTGTATAGGAGATATACCATCCTTCGGAGGGGATGTAAAGCCGTCGGTCCCTTGTCTATTAAATGTTAGGCAAGTAAAAGATCCCTACTCTTCTTAAGGGAAGAGGTTCGGCAAAATTCCTGGTTGAGGGTAGCTCGTCTACAGGCGTCGGTGGTAGGCCTCAGTAGCGGAAATAGGCCGACGTTAAATGTATTAAAAAAAAAATCTTTGAAATGTTTGCCCTACATTACGTAACCCAGAAGACATTCGTAAAAACTGATATAAACTTAAAGGTGGAGTAATGGCAGTTTTATGAATGTCCTCTTCAGCAACAGGTATTTGATGATATACATATGCTAGGTCTGTCTTTGAAAAAATTGTACAACCCTGCAGTTGGGAATTGAAATCATGAATATGAGGTAATGGATGTCTATCTGGTACAGTGATACCGTTTGAATCTTTTAGGGACCATATTTATGAAGCGGTGAAGAAACAGCTGATGAAGAAGGCCTACAAATGCCTAGAATCACCATTTGTCTGAACTCCTCTTCTGCTAGATTAAATTTATTAGCATCTAATCTATGTGGGTGAAAAAATGCTAAATGATCTTGTCAGAATTCTATGTCTGACAAAATGTTTGATAGGTAATGAAAAATCTTCCAAATTATTCTTTCTTGTAAAATATGTTTTTAAATTTCTCTACCAAATTGTTCTTTCTTGTAAAACACGTAAAAAAAGGTTTTAAATTTCTCTGTTTGTTTGTTCTTCCTTGCGTTTTATTTTCCAAAATTTATCTAGTGTGATTGTTAAAGAACACGATAAAACCCTCGATGTACTTTTCGAAACTGTAACAAAATATTTCGCATGAAAAGCGTGCTTCACGTAAAAATATCGTGGAAGAGGTTTTTATATTATTAATCGTATTTTCGCTCTACGGAGCGTTTTTTATGCAAAAATTTCAATAACTCATCAAGGAGCGTCATTTT
The DNA here is from genome assembly GCA_963675555.1 of Leptura quadrifasciata. Taxonomy (NCBI): domain Eukaryota; kingdom Metazoa; phylum Arthropoda; class Insecta; order Coleoptera; family Cerambycidae; genus Leptura; species Leptura quadrifasciata. The sequence goes on along the minus strand of OY776674.1, from coordinate 162,896,199 downwards.
AGAAAGTGTAGTAAATGTCGCTGCACAGGGACGTAATGTCGCCCCGACCACCAAAATTTAGAAACAGTAACAAAATTTGGCTTCACAATTTCGGAAATTTCAAAATTAAAAACCCTTTTACGAATCCATGTTGTTAAGCACTGCAACTCATGCGTGGTAGTAAATATGAGGACACGTTAATCCAGCTTCTATTCAAAGTATATCGTAAGTTTTAGCGAAAATAGCCCTTAGCGACACGGGACCCCCATCATTTCCTAGCAATCGATTTTGACGGGAAAATGATGAGTTTTAACGGGATTTGCCCTAAACCGGTTCCTCAGTGATTCGGTGTCAGAAAAGTATCTTTACCATGTACTCATATGTGCATGGGACCGACTTGCCTGAACGTATGAAATTGTAATTGCATAATATAATTCAAAGTCGTTGCGATTCAAGCATTTTCAAGCTCCGAGGAGCGGCCAAAATTGATACTGAAATAAAAATACGTGAATAGACAGGCAAGCAAAGGCCCACCAAAATTTTATAAACATTGAACTTTTCTTGAATCTTTATGTGTAATCGTTAGCTCAAAAACTGCACATTGGATGATGGTAGTTGGTACATTATAAGACGTCCGTTCCTTACCATGTGTTGTGCACGGGCCAGACTATAGTTTGTCAAAACATATTTCTTGAAGTTGTTGTAAAACATAAATTTTTTAAGAGATTTAATATATATTTTTGAACTTTATATTGTCTTTTACTTGTGTTTTCAAAATTCCCTTTCAGGTATAATTTTAAGAAAGTGTTAGTACCTACTGTGTTAGATTTATAGTGTTACGACGTCCAATAGATACCATCAGAGCAGCAGTTAAGCAAAAACGAACAGTAAGTATAAATTTTATATTATTCTCCGTCTGAAACAGTCGTTTTGAACCCTTATTTTGTGAACGTTAACATTAATTTTTGAAAAATATAGCAAAAGTCCTTCAGACGCAAAAGATGGATCGTTCACATTGATCGTTCCAGAACCAGTAGTCAAATTTCCAATTGTTGCTTTTAGGTTTAATAATTTTTCCTGTCGGATTTAATTTTTTTTTCGGGATTAATTATTGTTGTATTTAATTTTTTTTGAGGATTAATTTCTTCTTTGTCGCGATTAAATTTCTTTTGTTGAATATAATTCTTTTTTGTTTAATTTTTGCTCTTTTGTCGGGGTCACCAATTTGTGGGTTCAACCACAATAAAATAATTATTCATATGGACATTTGGTATAATTTATTGTAATTAAATAAGTACCAGATTATATAATTATGTATGTATGTTAAAATATTATTCTTCTGTTATAAATACCATTAGCAGTGGACCTATATACCAGAGGTACCTTTTCTAATATAAAAATAATAACAATAAATAACTAGTAATAGAGTAGATACGCCACAATAATAATTTGCCTTTTTTAAATTAATTTAGACCGTAATGTGCTATTATTCATCATTTACAAGTCCACATAAGTAAGATTTTTCTACCAATAAAATAAAATCGGCGTGCCGGTCGATAAATTAATACTGAATTAATTGAATTCTATCAACCACACCACTCTTCGACATGTAATTCATGTCATTTAAATATTAAGTTCTCGCTTTTCATGAATTAAAGTTAATGGCTGTCGGAACAAACGTTTATTTATCATTATACATAGAAAAGTAAGAATCAGTATTCCCCAAGCTGTACTTGATTACTTTGCTTTATCATAATTTTATGCTGCTTTTTTGTCGCAAACCTAGTTGGATTTGAACAAGCTGTTTTTAAGTCGAGATTCGAGAACGCCAGTAGGAAAACCCTAATATGGAAAATGCGCGTAATTGTTAGGATATATGAAATAAAGGCACCGCTCCCATCAGTCTTGAAGGAACACGTGACGTTAACGGAGGAGATTTAAAAAACAGTAAAAGCGAGAGGCAGTGCGGCCTGAGCCAGCTTTCATCAAGTTTTTGTGAGGAACATTGCGATTCCGAGCGGGTGCCGTTGGAAGCCAGACCGGCGCGACTGCCTTTGGCGACGGCAAAGAAACAACGTCCGTAGCTATTTCAGCTCTACTAATGTAGCGGCGATGTGACCCCTGCCAGATATTTTTTGCAACATGCGTTACTTGATCACACTCGCGCTACGGAGCGGACATTCAGGTGCTGGTACACGATTTTGGTCTCGATGGCAAGGAGCCAAAATTTAAGATGGAACATATGGCCAATTGACGTGGCTGATCTTCCTAGCATCAAATTTCAAATTCGTAAGAGAATAAAACTGTATCAACGCCTGCAAAATAATTTTTTTATATACATTTTTGCCGAATCTTCTTCTCTTTCTAATAGGGAACTTTTACGCGTCTAACATTTAATAGACAAGGGACCGACAACTTTATATTCCCTCCGAAGGATGGTAATCCACTTCGCTAGTCGCGTCTAAGATTTTATAGTTTCCGCGCATGCCGCATACACTGTACAAGCCGTTGGAAGATGTGAGACGAGGATGTCAAAGAACCTACCAAAACGTATCTAAAGCTTTCACGCTTGAAATTAGCAAAAACTTATAAGTTTTCCGTCGTGTTTACACTTAAGGGGTTACTCAGTGATTCGGTGTCGCAAATGTATCCTTACCATATACATAGTGCATGGGACCGCCTTGCCTAAACGTATGAATATAAAGTAAATTTGCTTAAAGTAAATCATTGGATGATAGTTGGAGACTGCATTGTCCGAGTTGTCCTAATCCTCACTATGTGTGGTAGGGACCGACATTCTTGTTGAACTTATACTCTTGTTAAGCTTATACTTATGCATATGAAATTAGTAACTGTAACAAAAAATTTCTAAAAAAACAATATATACCTTTACTTAAAATACTGTCTTACTGAGTCCAAATTAATCAAATTTCCCTTTCAGGTTAATTAAAAAACTATTAGATATTAAGAGTGTTAGCTTTAAGACAGTGTAGAGACGCTCAATCGATACTATTTGGTGAGAGCAGTTAAGCAAAAGTAAAAAGTTATTACGACCTAAAGTCAGGACAAGCAAACGAGGTCCCAAATCTTACAAATCCTTGTAGTGAGAGCGAACAATAAAAAGAACAAATTAAAAACAAATACAATTTATTATAAAAATCAGCAAGTACAGCACAGCAAAGTCTAAGGTTTTTAAGCTAACCCTGTATTTAAACAATTTTATAATGAAGCTTTTATATATACAGGCTGTTCATTTTATCAGGGCACTCGAGAATGTCTCACTTATTATCGGTCGTACAAAAAAAATTATTTTTACGAAAATTGTGGCGATTTATATGACCTACAAAATGGTTTAAAGACGTTTGAAATCCATGGCCTACTTTAAGAGTTATGGCGGAAAATATCGAAAATGCGGAAAACGTCTAGGCCAATACCTCCATTATTTGAAGAGATACGAGCAAAATTCTAAGGCAAACATTTTTTGCAAAACAGAGTGCATCAACGAGGTTTTATCTATTGTTTTTCAAAACCGCTCTATTTTGAGGTTTACTCTTCAGGCTGTTAAAAAATTATTTTGAAATGGCCGGAAAATGGCGCCATTAAATAGAGTATTTTCCTCCCTTTTCAACGATATATCACATGCCATATTTATTCATTGGTACTACGTTAGCAATTATATAAACATTTTTTTTAACAAATAAATTTTTTTTAACAAGCATTATACTTACCGTGAAGAAGTATGATTAAATAAAACGATAAAACAATAAATTCAATAAGTTGTTCAAATCTTTGCTGTAATAAAACATTAACACAATTAAGAAGAATAAAGTAAATTCAGGTAACAAGAACAAAATAATAATCAAGAAAGCAACACGGAGCAATTATGGAAAGAGTATTCGCAGTTATGTCAATGTATAGAGGTCCTCCATAAAAGCGTCACTCCTTGCTCAGAAAGTTAAAATGTCTTTACCAATTAATTTAAGTATAATATCAATTTGTTTGTATTTCATGATTTCACTATTATTTCAATTATTTTAAAATAGTTGGCTATGAACAAACTTGACAATTTAATTTTTTGGCAGATCATCTCAGTTAATACTTAAACTCTCACTCAATCACACTCGTTTAAGAATTTAGAATTTTCAAAAATGATTTTCACTCACATTGATCGTTATAATATGTTCGTTACATATTGCCAATGTATTTTTAACTCTGGATTAGATCAAGTAGAATATAGAAACAGATTTCCACAAGCACTGCAGCCGAATGAAACTCTGTTCAAAAAACTAGCTACAAAACTAAAAAATAATGGTTCATTTTTAACGAAGAAGACAAGTTTGAACAGTGTTACTGATAATGTAAATAAGGTAAACCGAGTTGTTAATTATGTAAAAAATAAAAATACAGAAAATTTGGAAACATCATTAAGAGAAATTCAAATTGCTTGTCATATAAATAAAACAAAATATGCTAGAAAAATTTTAAAGAAGAATGGTTATCGGTGTTATAAAGCCAAAAAAAGTTCACAATTTACAAGCGGGGGACAAACCAAGGAGGACGACTTTTTGTGGGTGGCTGTTGGAAAAGAAGCGTGCCGATCCATTAATATGTAGTAAAATACTTTGGTCCGACGAGGCAAATTTTTCCAATAATGGATTTTCTAATCGCAATATTCATTACAAATGGACTTCTGAAAATACACACTGGCATAGACCTTTAGAGAATCGACACAACTTTCAATATTTTCAACAAGATCGAGCTCCTCCCCACAATTCCCAGATTTGCCTAAATTATTTAGACGAAATTTTGCCTCAACATTTGGTAGGTACCAATAGATTTATTCGATGGCCCGCGCGTTCTCCAGATATAACCCCAATGGATTGTTTTCTATGGGGGTATATTAAAGATAAGGTGTTTTCGACGACACCGCAAAATGTAGAGGACCTAAAAGCTCGGATTCAACAGGCATGTATTACAGTTACCTCCGAAATGTTGAGTAATGTTTTAAATGCAGTGCCTCGCCGCACTCGATTGTACATAAGAAATCGCGATGGAACTTTGAACACTTGATATAATATCTTAAAAATTATCTTGAGGACTAGATAAATATTAATGTTCTGTGTGCTATATTCTTTTTATTATTAATTTGTTTTTGTTACCTGAATTTACTTTATTCTTCTTAATTGTGTTAATGTTTTATTATAGCAAAGATTTGAACAACTTATTGAATTATTTTATCGTTTTATTTAATCATACTTCTCCACGGTAAGTATAATGCTTGTTAAAAAAAAATTTATTGGTTTAAAAAAATTTTTTTTTTATAATTACTAACGTAGTACCAATGAATAAATATGGCATGTGATATATCGTTGAAAAGGGACGAAAATACTCTATTTAATGGCGCCATTTCCCACCCGTTTCAAAATAATTTTTTTAACAGCCCGAAGAGTTAATCTCAAAATACAGCGCTTTTGAAAAAAATTAGACGAAACCTCGTTGAAATACTCTGTTTTGCAAAAAAATTTCGCCTTAGAATTTTGTCTCTTCAAATAACGGAGATAATTGGCCTAGACGTTTTCCGCATTTTCGATATTTTCCGCCATAACTCTTAAAGTAGGCCATGGATTTTGTAGGTTATATAAATCGGCACAATTTTCGTAAAAATAATTTTTTTTGTACGACCGATATTAAGTGAGATATTCTCGAGGTCCCTCATAAAATGGACAGTCTGTATATATAAAAATTTGGAGAATTTCCAGGCGCTCCAGATTTGAAGGTTGGTGATCGAGGTCTTTGCAGGTTGTAGAAATCTTCACAGCACAATTAAATAGGGTTTTCTCAATCGTATTGTAAATCATATACCAAAAATTCATGTACCAAAGAATAGCAAATGATCCGAAAGTCCAAAATCCAAATAATCCAAAAATAGGACAGTTGGCAAGTTCTGCACTCAAAATTTAGCCATACCGAAATCGAAATCTGGCCTTATCAAAATCGTATATAATTAAAGTTACAAAATTATTCTCAAAATTAACCTCCAACGTGAGCATTATAATAAATCAAAGAAGTTCCTTACTCAGAATACTACTTCTGGACGAACTTGCTAATTAATCTGAATAAATCGAAATTTCAATTAAACAAACCAAAATATTGAAAATATAGATTAAATTTAATTTTTCATCCGGTATCAAACCGACTAGCAACCACGTGCCTTTTAACTAAATTAATCCATAGCAAAGTTTTCGGCCCAATTTTGTGATTTAAAAAGAAAGTATGAAGCAATTTGGATGATATTTATAACCATTTTTGACTCACAAAAACAAGAGTAAATGACTTAAACTGACAGTTCGGCAATACGGTTGACAAGAGTACAAACTTGTGAAATGTTAAAAACTAAATCGATTTTTATGGACTTTCGATCATTAACTATCTTTACACTATCATTTTGTAGACAATTGTATACGCTAATTACAGTAATAGTTTATATTGTAGATTGCCTAAGATATACACATCTATTTAATAAATTAATATATGTTCCTAGCGGAAGCCATCTGTGGTAATTCAAGTGGCGTGCCAGCTATCGGTAAAAGTGCAATTTATTACTATAGATTGGTGAATTGATCTAATTATTAATTTGCGGATACCAGCGAAAGATGGCTTATCACGAAGTAAGTATATATTTTGTATTTTACAATTCGAATAAGCCGCACTCTTCTATCATCCCTTTTAGGAAGAATAACAAAATGTCCCTCAGACACAAGCATGGATCATTCACAAGAACATGGTCCCCTTTGAAACGGTCACCCATCCAAGTACTAACCGTTGTTTTACATCGCATATCGAAATATGTATATAGTGAAAACGCACCTACGTTCGTCCCACAATAAAAAAAGTAATGAAAAAAGATACATGAAAATAATTTAAATTAATAAAGTTGTTGACACTAAAGACCTTGGTTTACGTAAACGTAGAAGGGTAACAAAAACCTTTTAAAGCCAAAATTCTAAGATAAAAGAAGGAATTCTGACTTTTATCTAGAACTTTCATTTATAACTCAGAATTAAGTAATAATAATAATAACAAGGGGCATAAGGCGGCCCATCTGTTTTATATGATGGCCTAAAACTTGCTTTCGGAGAGTGGAGTCTACACCAATCCCTCAGGGTGATATAGCAGTACACGCAGGCTGCCGGTATGGAGTACGGTTTACCAAATAATGTGCACTGGAGCTCAAGAGAGGTCCATTCGGGGACTACAGAGAGGATACGGAGCTCGTAGACGGAAGCATCATCCATCATCTAAATACTGGAGAGTCGTACACTTACTTTGATGAGCAGTGCTCCACCTAAGAAGATTTCGCCAGATCTAGTCTTCAACCTTCATTGTTGTAGCAGTGACGTCAGATGTCATAATATGACCGTCTGAGTTACTGATCCGTAGTAATTTTCAAGTATTTGACATAAGTGTACGTGTTAGTTTATGACCGATTTAAATAGTAGTTAAAAAGTTTCTAATAAGTTTTAGCTTGTTTCCATTTTAGGAAGAGTGTACCGGCCTATATGTGCTGTTGTTGGGTGCACTAATCGATGAAATCGAAAAAGAACAATGAGATTTTTTGAATTTTCATCTACTCAAACCAGACAACAGCAGATAGCACCTGCAAGATAGAAAGATGTGCCCGTTGAGCAACAGCGCTTCGTAGAGGTGATTTTTCCGAATCGAAAATAAAAAATGCAAAACATGTTCCGAACATCTTGTTATGGATATATGATAATTTTTACATGTTTTGTAACATATTGCGGTGAGGGGTTGTCCACAAGGTCCTATCACCTTTGCTGTGGTCAATGATGGCGATGATCGCCTTCATAAAATTAGTAATTCGGGCTTCAATGTTCAGGGTTATTCATATGACGTAGTCGTGACTGTGAGAGGCAGAAATGAGGTTATGATCTCAAACCTCATGCAAATTGCCTTAAATATTGTTATGAGCAAGACTACGCTACTGCAATCATAGAAAATTGGAGAACGGCGCCAGAAAAGTCGCAAATATTAGGCCGGAACATTCTGGAATGTTCTACTACATTTGACGCGGGTATAAATAGGGACTGAATGGGCACACTGGAATAGTTTGATATGAGACAAGCAGATGAACAGATAGAATAAGAACAGGAATAACATTTCAACAAATTCAATAATCCTAGTTGCTAAAATTAACTCACCATTTCGAAAATAAATAACTTTTGACGTCAGCACAAAACACTAGAAGTCAGTTCAACAAATCACTGCACGTATGGTAGAAGGACACAATAATAGTTAATTTTACACATAAAAGCTCTAAAACTCCTTAAAACTTGGGATAATTAAATAATCTCAAATAATGCAACAAAAACTTGTGGCGCCTACGAATCTGAAGTTCCAGCTTGATGTGACGTCAACTGCTACTACTCTATTATCGGGAAAGTACAAGATGTCTAATACTAATAACCAATACGTTTGTCGTTTCCATACTTCTCTACTCTGTTATGGTAGTGAATAGATTCGAGAAGAGCTGCGTCAACTTGCTACAGGAATCAGCAAAAATATGCATCTCAATAGAAGCTTGCATCCTAAATCGTACGCCCCACCGTTAAGTTTCCTAAGTGGCATCGAGGAGGCTGTGAACTCTTGAGCTCGGAACGTCTTCATGCCCTTGATGTTGGGAAGAATATCCTGTAAATTACTGTAAAGCCTAAGTATTTAAGTGTAGTAGCTATGTAAAATTCCAAGCTAGCAATAAGGACTCCACAGTATTTCAATAATGATTGTGACATTGCTTCATCCCAAAGATTCATCTTCGCGTTTAAGTCCAGCCGAGCTAAAGTCAGAGACCGAGGCAATCATAATGGTTTACCAAGATGGTGTTTCAACACCCGTGTCTATCGATGTTGTGTTTGAAGGTTCCTGGTGTTGGCTGCAGGGTCTGCCACAGAGTGTCAGACGTTGGTGCCCTTGCTGTCGCCTTGTATTCGGAGACATACAGACCATTACCATTGCTCTGTTATCATTTAAGGCACTCATATGGGATCGACGAAACATCAGTGCTACCTTACGCTCTGGGGAGTTCTCGGTTATCGCGGAAGATAACTTTGTCTTGAATTAGGAGTGCAAGCAGACAATATATCGAGAATTAATATATAAAATTATGATTTAGCGGATCAGGACCGTTTTGCAGGATAAAAAAATTATCAAAAAGAAATAATAAACTGGAAAGATGAAGAATAATCTACCTTGTGGAGCTCAGTTTCAGGTTAAAGACAAGCGAAGAACTTTATGAACTAGTCCAAAGGAGACCTAGAGAGCTTCTCAACCCAAATAAACTGGAACTAAGAATACTCTACACACCTGTCATAAATGTTGGTTCACTGAAATGAAGATATATATGCGCATACTTGCAATTGAAAACCAAACTAGTTACGTTTATTGTTCGTCTAACATCGAATCGATATTCCCCTGACAACCCTACAATTTTTTCTTTAAAGTGAAACTTAAAGCGTCTTCAGTAATTATCTTTAATTGTACTGAGGACTTTTTATTCGTTAATTACTTCTTTATTATTTATTCTAGGACGGATTTCTTGCAGGGACATAAACCTTAGCATTGGAGAACTGAATGCTGATTACACAGTGAGCACTCCCCTTTTAAAGTTACAGTCTCATGGACTTCAAACAAAAGGAAACTTGTTAGAAGGCGACGTTGTCTTATAACAAACTACAGCCACAAAAAACTGGTATAAAATGTACAAAGTTGGCAGGTGTGTAACATGACCATGTTAAAGTTTCTATAAAATGTTTTAGTCTACACCCAATTCTGAATATTGTAACGTTAAATTAGAATTCAATCATATATATTTGTATAGAATTTTAAGTTTATAAATAACTAAAGCTACAATTGGGTTTGTTGAATGATTGCAGAGCAAGGATTATTTCTAGTAGGTATTCCTCTAACTTTGTTGACAGCATTAGGACAGAGTACCTAATTTTGTGTTGGTTAGGTATTGCTTGTTTGAGTAAAAGTAGTCTCGGAAACATTCTTGTTTTCGATAAATTTTATTCAGGTAGCAATATACTTAGGTTGCATTGTTTTGATGTGTTAGTAGTTGCTATAGGCTTGTTGTACGTTAGCTTCTTCTGATGCAGGACAACCTCTCCGTTGTCTAACCTAAAACCAGTACAAACATTTAAGTAGTGGTTTTCACCGAGGGGTATATTATTGTATGACTTACTTTTTATTTGACGAGCTATTTAGATTGTTCTTTTTCCTTACTAGATACTTTGAAATTCGGTTCCTGTAGAGGATGTAACCATCTTTTGGAATGCCGATATGTGTAGGCAAAAATACATATTTCAGAGGGTGCTGGCTGGAAAGCAATTTGGTTAGTCATTTGAAGGGTGGATAATACCAATAATATTCACTTACTTGTACTTTGCAGGAAGGTTTTAGTTTTAAATAAATAAGCTTGGTGAATTCTCTGTTTATTCTTTTTCGTCAGCTGTCATATGTCATATTTCACTGGGGAAATTGTTACCAACATTGATATAGGAAACTGCTCAGTCGTCATTTAATTTATTAATTCTAGGTTTATTTACTTTATGGACAATTATTGTTTAAAATGGTGATTTGCACTCATGGGATTTCTTTGTAGTGTCTGTTTTAATATTTCCATGTCAAGAATTATTTTCTGTGTCGTTAAAATTTTAATTGTAAATATGCGCGCGTCTTTAGGAATTGTGGGTAATTTCGTAGGAGTTGTCAAATGGTGATTGGTGCTCGAAAACATGTGGCTGAGGAAAAAAACAACAAGTGGTTTCCGAGTTTCCGGATCCTTCGATTTAGCAGCGTGTCGTTTAGCCGATAAGACGAGATTTTCCTTTTGAATGCTTTTAGAGCAACCCATTCTGAGTTTTGGGGATTATACTGGAAGTCTTTAAATTTGGAAGTGCCGTTTGGTATGTTGAGCTGTTTGAAGCCGATTTTGTTGTGTGGAACTTCTAAATAGGCTTAGAAACGAAGCTATTGAATCCTTGTGTTTTTTGTGTGCCCAGGCCATTTTGTTGGGTAAGCAAGTTTCACCAAATTTCATAGAAATACCGACTTCTAAAACGCTATTTTATTTATAGGCAAATTTTGTACGGGTATTAAATCTACCCTAGACTTGGATTTCTGTAAATTCCTGGTTTTGGGGAGTTACGATATTTTTTTTTGGATGGACGTTTTTATGCTGGGAAGCCACGTGTCGATTTGGACGGGACTTTTGCTGTTTTGGTTGAGGACATCACTGGAACGTATTGTTTTGGGACTGGAGTGGAGTCGGAGAGCCTTCTGCAGATATAATACAGGAGTTTCGAGTGAGGAACTGGGAATGTCGTTATCAGTTGTCACCCTTAAAGGCGTTAGAGGTGGGATAAGTACCCTTAGTATTTACCATGTGTATTTAGAATCATTATTTTCCTTATGTCTATGATTTTTAATTATTCTATAAACGGCCATTTTATAAGCCTAGCTGGTATGGACAATAATAGTTCCCTACTAGTATGAATTACCTGTAAGTAACTGCGCAGTTATATATCCAGATGTTTTGATAATTATATGTATAATTTTTTTTTTGTATTATGTGATGTATAAGGTCATATTGGAAAACTTATTTAGTTGGGTATATTGAAGGATGGCTCCCCACCACTAACCTGTCCTATTTAAATTAGTTATTTTGTTGAATGTAACTTGGCCTAAAATATTCATTTTTCACTTAGAAAAGACATCAACAGTAAATCAGAATTAAATCAGAATTAAATCAGAAGTAATTTAGAATTAAATAAAGATGAAATTAAAATTAAATCAACATTACATCAAAGTCAAGTCAAGATCATGTATATAATTTAATAATGTGATAATTAGGAAAACACTGTCAGTAATCTGGTAGTTCTTAATTTGAAAGTCACCGGTAATCAGATTTTGTTAATAAATGTTATAGGAATTTTAACCTCGTTTTTATTTCTCGCCGTTGACTTAAGGTTGAAAATAAGTAACACTGAATTTGGTAATTTATGTAGTCAGTGTGTCTGACAATTCGCTTGAGGTTGGTATATTAAAATTACCTGGCGCTCACTATTTCACCTTGGCAAACTTTAGGAATCGTTAAAAAAATAAACGAATCTCACCCCTGGAGTCTCCTGTTGGAGCTAGCTGACCTTAAGTTTTTTTTATTCGTCTTATTTTTAGACTTTTAGTCGTAAATTGAGTTTAACACGTAACAATATACGTTTATGAGGAAAACATACATGGTATTTGATAAATTGTATCTCAAAGAAATTTTTATGAAGGAAAGATTAACAGATTTGTATTTTTAATTTTTTGATTTGTCAAATATTAAGGAGGCGTGGGGTGACGATACCAATGATTTTACCGATATTTAAAAACAATTTACCGATTTCAAAAAATTTGCTCCATATAATTTTAAGTTAACAGATATAATCAAACTCTTTGGGAGCAGTACAAGTTGAAATGAAATAAAGTAGTGGATGTTGTAAGAACTGAGAAGTTCTTTGAAAGTAAAATTAATATTCGTAAAGGCGAATCAAGGATGATGTGGAAGTCCTTAAAAATAATTATATCTAGTAAAAAAAATAGGGAGATCGTTAGTGAAGTAATGTTTGAAACTCAGTAAAGGGAATATTATCGTGGAAAGATTTAATGAATTACATACATAAATAGTGTGTGTGAAATAATTGTGATTAGAATTTCAAATAATGTAAAACCCCTACAAGGTTTCTAAGTGTCAGTTATTGGATAAGAATGAGCTTAAAACAATAGTCATTAGTAAATAATACCAGCCCTAATGGTATTGGAATGTTTTTTATAAAGACCTCTTTGACGTTCTCGCTTGCCCACTTCATAAAATTATAATCGCTCGGTTGCAAATTAGTGTTGTTTCTAATGCATTGAATATCTCAACCATGTTTATAATGAGAAAATTTGCCAAAATTATTAAAGCAAAAGAATTTCGTCCAATAAATATGCTTGCAGCATTCGAAAAAATATAAGAAAAGGTTGTGTATGTGCAAATCTTACAATTTGTCACAGAAAACAATTTAATACGTAAGTTTCAAAGTAACTTGCAGTATGTGTATGTGAAATTTGTGACTCGGGTAAAGTGGCAGCTATATTGTTTTTGAATGTGAAACAGTAGATAGTCATAGACTACTGCACAAATTGAAAGAATACGGACTGGGTGGAGTTATACATATTGCGGTTAACTAATTATTTAAATGATAGGACGAAAAAAATAAATTATAACAAGTATGTGCCGATTACAAAAAGTATAAATGTTACAATGCTACAAGGAAGTATTCTGAGGCCTTTTTGTTTTGATGTTTTATTTATACATTAATGACATGGTAAATCTGTTTAGCAACTGGTGTTATTTATTTGCAGATGATACAGTTACTCATAAAACGGAGGAAAGTGCTGCGTCATTGATGATTAGAATATAAAATCATAATTTCGATCAGGGGAAACAAAATTCCAACTAAGAGATGCGTGAAGTACTTGGGTGTTAGACTGGACCAGAGATTGACATTTAACACGCATGTAAATGAGCCAGTACGGACGGTCTACTCCCTGTCCAGGAGTCTGTATCCGCTCATGGTCAGGGGTAGCAAACTTAACAGACAAAATAAAAAATTGTCGTACATAGTGGTGGTGAGAGCGTCCATGACATACGCGGTTTAAGTGGTGGTGCAGCATACCGACCACGACAATGAAAAAACTAAAAGTGCTCGAACACAAATTTATGCGCCTCATTTCAACTTCTGGAAGGTAGACCTCCCTCAAAGACCTATACGCACATTGCAACGACATAATCCCGATAACGGATTACGTCCAGCAGATCTCTCAAAACTTCTACTCTTTCAAGCTGACGATGGTCCGTTAATAAGACACACAACGCAAATTAGACAGCTTAATGTCCTATTTCAGATTTAAACACCTCTTACCCTACCAGACGTTACCGATTTTCCGGCAACCCCTGTAGCCAAACTCTAACTTCCGCTTACTCTATCCACCTTTATTAATATTTCATACCTTTCGTATCTTTAAATCTTTCCTGTCCTCCTCTTCCTTTCTGTTTCTATCCTTTCTTTGTTTTTCTTGGTTTCTTTTTGTACATTTTTGCCTCTAAATTCATTCCGCTTCATAAATTTTTAGAAAGTCAAAACATTATACAATCAATATTTTTAAAATTAAAGTTCAGGCCAGCCATAAGCAGCCCAGCATTGACGTATCTCGCGGACGGCGCTTCGTTCAAATTGAGGTGCTAGCATCAGAAACGAAATTCAAAAGTGATTAGTGCGCGAGCTTTTAATTTAGTATGTGATTTTTAGTTTTGTTAAGTTTTGATATATTTTAATGACACCACCTTTTTTAATCTGTCTTTTAGCAGAAGGTGTTTAGGTTTAAGATTGTAATTGTTGTTTCAACCGAACCAAGCCTACTCCGCCTGGCCCTGCAACCGGCCATCGCGATCAACGCGATGGTTGCATGATCGGTTCCGAGATGGGTCCTGGGGAGGTACTTTTATATTGTTAATTTGAATAAAGATTTTTGAATTTAATGACTAGAATATGACTGATGGTCGAGAGGTGAGCGCACTTGCTCTCACCCAAAAGTTCCGGGTTCAATCCCCGGTCGTGGCAGTGGAAAATACTGTGAGAGGGATTTTTCCGTCATACACGGATATTGGGTGTGTGTCCCTTGTCTCTAAATGTGTAGTCCCCTCCCACACAAGGCTCTTCTAGAGCCTTCCGGGATAAAGGGAGTCGTCATTACCTGTGGTGTATTTATTATTTTATTTATTATTAAAGAAGTTTTGAAAGAGGGGAATGAATGGTTAGAAGTAAACAAACTGAAGCTGAATGTGCCTAATAGAAAAAAAAAATAATTTAATTATGAAATAAAACAAGAACTAGAATTTCGAGCTTGTGCGGAAGTAATTGAAAGTCATCAAGGAAATTAAATATCTAGTAGCAATCATAGATGATAAGCGTAAGTTCAGTATCATGCCAATAATTATATATGCAAAAAGATAGATAGGTGTTTTAAAAAGACTTAGTTGAAACTTGTCTATTAAAAATTGGTATACAACACTTATATTACCACATTTTATTTGTTGTAGTACTACTCTATAGCTCGCTAACTACAGCGATATAGATTGTTTGCAAAAATTACAGAACAGGACTTTGAGGACTATATATATTTGTAGTGTAGCCGAATTTTGCAAAATCGTTTTTTTCATGTCTAAGAAGTAATTTGAAAAATATGTTTTTTAAAATATACATCGCGTTGTTAAATCAATGATTTGAGCTACGATTATGAATTTTTGTAAACTTACTCAAAAAAACGAAGGCGCATCTAACGGCACTCTCCAAATTTTCAAAATTTAAGGTCTTTTCTAGAAAATAGGCCCAAAAGTCGCCACCAGCAAATCCGTGCATTGATAACTTCACCATGTGAGCAAGTATGTTAATTATTCAAAATGTATGTATGCATATACACTATGCCTCACTTTTCACGACTCCCATATTATAGCTCCCTTATTAACCATGCGATTTTCTTAAAATTTGGGTGGTAAAATAAATAAAATTTCACTTTTAAACAAATTTAACATTCTCAATTTTAATGATAAACACCATATGTGCAACTTTTACGAAATTTGACCGATATCCAATTGCTTTTGTTTTCTAAAATCACACTAATAAGGTTAGAATTTGACCCACCTTCTAACTGATGCTCGTAAACAAAATAACACAGCAAAGTACATTTTTTGTGGAACTAAATTTCTACATTAAAAATAAGTTGGCCACGATAATTCAAAATTACTTTGAAGTTTGGGTAACACTTCATTATTTTTGTGTTTATGTAAATTTGAGTAAATTTTTTTATTATTTAATAATAGCACGTTTAACAGTTCGTGAAAAAATGGAAATAATTCGTACTGTGGGAGGATATATCATTCGCAGAGGCTACAAGAATTTTTAACACGCGGCATCCAGAGCGAGCAAATATCCACGTTAAAACAGTAGCAATTACTAATAATTTGTTCAACGATCCCAGTAACGTTCGCAAACCTAGGCCAAGAAATTATGTTATAAACCATAATGTTAGACACCCCTATGACGAACTAATAATTGCAGCATTTAGGCAAGATCCTCATGCCAGTATCAGAAATGTAGCACGTCATTTAAACTTTGACAAAACTAGTGTATGGAGATGCCTAAAAAAAAACAGGTTATAAAAGCTTTTAAACTGAAGTACCTACATACTTTGTTCAAAGGCGACAATTTGAGAAGGCTAGATATTGTTTTTGGGTACAAGAAAATCTTCTCAATGATATGAATTTTTTAAAGAAAATAATGTTTACCGATGAAGCTATATTCAATACAACTAGTGTAGTCTGCAGTCAACATACCCAGTCCTCTTCAAGAATGGCCATCCCGATCTCCGGATCTAACACCAAAAGACTTTTACTTTTGGGGGCGTATTAAAAATTTAGTATACAAAGAGAGACCTCAAAACGCAGAACAACTACGGGATAGAATAAGAGAAGCTTGCCTACAAATAACACCAGCAGAATTACGTAAAGTCGTGCGGCACAAAGAAAAGTTATAGAAAAATGTATTCACATGGATGGAGGATATGTTGGGCAAACTGTGATTTAGTTATCTATGTAGCCCTTATTATATGTTGAATGTCCATGAATTGTTTTACAGTCAAAACTTTGCCTAATATTTTTTTTTTGGAAAATTAGGTCCATTTTTATTCATAACGACGAACGCCACTGGTGTATTTTTAAATATTTTACTGTGGCACAATCTGCTTATGGGTAAGCACCTGCCACCCAAATTCTAAGAAAATCGCATAAGGGAGCTATAATATGGGAGTCATGCAAAGTGAGACATAGTATATGGAGTCAAATGTGGACAAAGCTATAGAAAAGTTTTTTAAAAAAGATTCAGCTCAACAGGTCTCATAGTTTTCGAGAAATCGAATTTTTAATGCGTTTCATTTTCACCGGATCGGCGGACCTGCTTTTTGTAATAACGTTCGATGATCAGTCGTATACTGTTTATGTACTGGGCATGTAAATAGGATCTTGTAGAGTCGTCTCTTTTGTGTTTATTATTAATCTTTTGATATTTGACAAATAAAGTTTCGTAACTTCTTATATGGAAACTAGACGAGGACGAATAGTTTTAGTTAAAAATAATTGCAGTTTCTTTTGAAAATGGAGCAAAATTTGTTTTGTATAATTTGTGACTCTTCTAAGGACAGATTGTCAATAAACCAACAAAAAAAGATTACTACGTTTAATAAAAGCAGCTGAATATCGACAAGTTTAATTTGCTTAGAATATTTTTATTCATAAAAATGCAATATTGTCTGGTATGGAAAGTTTTAGATTTCAAACATTTTGTCGAAATTCGTATATTAGTCAAGGAAATATTATTACCAAGCCAATGCCTTCCGATCCTTCTACTCCTCCTACTTTATCGAGTACTAATTTAAATGAACAACTTCGAACTTAAAGTACTGATTACTTTGAAATTCGTACAATGTGTTTAATTTGTAAAAGAGCAGAAAAGAAAAAAACAAGAAAAATTAACTTCCACACAATCAGGTACCTACTTATTACACAGAGTGTTTCAGAACTGACAAAAACATTAGCAGTAGATCTCTATAAGTACAAATTTTAGTAATTATATTTTTTTTAATTTCTTGCTCCATGTCTGAGATAAATGGATTGAAAACCTTCCAAATCGCAGAAAAAAATAAATTTAATGTAAGCAAAAATTTTCTTCATTGAAATGTGATTTTTAAATCACTGTACAACATACAGGGCGTCCCACGACGAACTGCGGCGATCGATATCTCGAAAAGTAGACATCGGAAAATTTTGAAAATTTGATAGTAAACTAATGTCGATGGGGGCAACTCGGATAAAATATTTTCAAGATGGTGGCACTTCCGGTTATACCGGAAGTCGATACCAACTTGCTTATTTTAAATGGGACACCCTATATATTATTACATTTTTGGATTGTACGCAAAGTTCTAGGCCGATTTTGTGTATCATGTCCTATACCTAGGTCTCTCCGTTTTTGAGATATTTCAATTTTTATGTCAAAAATGACGTTTGCGGGCCCTAAAAGAATTATCAATTTTTCCTATAAGGAAGCCTTTTTTTGTCTAATTTGGGTTCAATTCTTTGTTGAAAAAGACCTACTTTAATAGAGTTTTATAATATTTTGATAAGTATTAATACAGAGTGTTCAAAAAATATGAATAAAGATGATATTGAGAAAACTGTCAACAATTAATTTTTTCAAATGGAAACCCCCAATTTTTATAATCTTATCTTATTCGCCATTAAAAATAAGGGACAACATAATTTGGACTGACGAGGCAAAATTTACGAAAAATGGACTTTTCAACAGACATAATTCCCACTTTTGGTGTGATTCAAATCCCCATGCCGTGAGATTGCGAAATTATCAAGAAACCTGGCTATTTAATATGTACTGTGCTGTGAGAAATGATGGAGTCGTAAAACTTAATTTTTATGAAGAAAACTTAAATGGTAATGAATTAATACTTAAATAGTTTCTGTTTTTCAAATTACGTATCAACTTTTTTTTAGGTGAAAGATATTTGAATATATTACAAGATTTAGATAATGAATATTTGAACAATTTACCGCTAGCTGAACATAGGCAAATATTTTACCAACACGATGGCGCGCCACCACACAGCAGCTTCATAGTTAACAACTTCTTGGAAGAAACTTTTTACGATAAGTGGATTGCTAAGAATGGACCTTTTCTGTGGCCTCCCCGTTCTCCTGATCTGTCTGTCTTAGACTATTTTATATGGGGAACAATAAAAGATATGGTTTATTTTAATCCAGTCACAACAATGGAAGATTGTCAGGCAAGAGTAAGGAATGCTTTTGAAAGATTATCTCCAGGTTCTATTAGAGCGGCCACCCATGACGAACTAATCAAGAGGTGCGAAAAATGTTTGGAAGTTCAGGGTGGACACTTTGAACACTTATTAAAATAAAATATTTTCCTGAGTATAAGTAGTTATACTGTTAGTATTTTATGTAAGAACCTTTTGTATCTAAGTTACATTTGTTTAATTATTTTATGAACTGTTGCAGTGCCAAATTTTTTGAAATTCTCCATTATTCATTAAATACTGTTCGGAGACGGTTTTTGTTTCTCTGGATATCTATTAGCAAGTATTTCACATGTTTTTGATAAAACTTTGTAACATTCTCCATAGATTATAAACAAATTTAAGTAATCCTCGTGTGCATAATTTAAGCGCCCCAACATGATAATTAATACTTGTCAATTGGTAAGTGACAGCTACATACATTTGTTTAGCACTCAACGCCGTCATAGCCAACTAACAGTAATTGAACTTAAAATCCATAGCAAAATCCCCATATAGAAATATTGAATTGGGAATATCTCGAAAACTAAAAATTTTCGGAATAGACATCCATATACAAACTTACCCTCATTTTTAAATCGAACCCAAATTAGATAATAAAGGCTTCCTTATAAGAAAAATTGATAATTCTTTTAGGGCCCGCAAATGTCATTTTTGACATAAAAATTGAAATATCTCAAAAACGGAGAGACCTATGTATAGGACATGATACACAAAATCGGCCTAGAATTTTACGTACAGTCCAAAAATGTAATAATATATAGGGTGTCCCATTTAAAATAAGCAAGTTGGTATCGACTTCCTGTATAACCGGAAGTTCCACCATCTTGAAAGCCGAGTTGCTCCCATCGACATTAGTTTACTACCAAATTTTCAAAATTTTCCGATGTCTACTTTTCGAGATATCGATCATCGCAGTTCGTCGTGGGACACCCTATACATATAATTTCTAATAATTTCTTTAAAATTCTATCTTTGGAGTGGAAACCAAAATTCCAAAATAAAGAATGTTGTTGAAGGTCCACTTAAACACCATTTTTTCTGTTAGAGCCTCTGTATTATATGGCTTTGTAATCATGTATTTCTAATTAATAATATCAATCAATTAGGTATAGGACAATCAACACGGGCAGAAGTTTTGGACGCTGCTAACAGATGTGGTGATTCAGAAATGATTTCACGACTTGCTAATTATAACGACCTTTTTGCTTATAACGCTAAATGCCACAAAACATGTTACAGCAAATGTATTTCATATAAAAGTATATCTGCAACAAATAGAAAAAAGTTCAATAAAAATTGTGCTTCAGATGAAGTTGTTGATAATAATAATATAATAATAATAATCTTTATTAACCATTCCAGATACATAAGTATATATAGCAAGTCAAATATAAAAATAGTATAATTTTATATGATACTATTATACGTAAAGTATTCTTAGGTATACATATATTATATACAATATTATATACAATCACAGAGAGGTGAACATTTATATGATATAAAACAAACGAGAAACGAAAAGTATTTTGTAAGAATTATATTCCTTCCGGTTCCCTACTTAAAAAATCTTGTATACTATAAAAACCGCCTTTGAGTAGCAGGTTTTTTGTCACAGTTTTATAATTATTGTATATTTTTATTTTTCTTATATTTTCAGGTAGACTGTTATATAGGGTAATGCAGTTATAGTGAGGGGAATGTTTAAATTTAGTTGTATTGTGCCTAGGGATGTCAAGCAGTTCGGCATGTCGCGTGTTATATGTATGGCATTCTTCCCTTTTAGTAAATAAACTCATATTTTTCCAAGCATACGTCAGACACTTGTATATAAATATAGAGGGCGTGGTTAACATTTTTTCTTTTTTAAATATTTCTCTGCAGCTCTCATTATAATTAAGTTTGTATATTAATCTTAGCAATCGCTTTTGACATATGAAGACTCTATCTTTGTCTTTGGCACTCCCCCAACAAATTATATTGTATGATATGTGGGAGTATGCCAGGGCATAATAGATATTTAGCAATCCAGTTTGATCCAGGCTATTTCTCATTTGCAATATTGCAAAGTAAGCTTTATTTAGCTGTCCACACACAAAATGAATATGCTCCTCCCATGATAATTTAGAGTCGAGATAAGTGCCTAGCAGTTTTGTGGTATTTGAGATGGCAATACCATCGTATATTATCGCATTTTGAGGTAAAGGTTTTTGGATATGAAAATGGATAAAAACTGTTTTGCTGTCGTTTAGCATCAATCTATCCCTTTGGGACCATGAACTGATTTCTTGCATGGTTAGATTTATTTGTGCTTGAAGTTCCTCAAGGCTCTTCGCACTTAGAGTAACCGTTAAACCATCTGCAAATATGGTTACATGACCAGCTGTTAAACAATTGGGTAAGTTGTTAATGTATAGTAAAAATAGGAGCGGCCCAAGTACCGAACCTTGAGGCACCCCAAACTTTACATCATGTTCATTGGAATTAGTCCCATTCAGTTTAACTTTTATAGTCCTATTTTCCATATACGAGACTATCCACGCCAGTATAGTCCCCCTTATACCCATATTGCTAAGTTTTATTTCTAGCAAATTCTTATCAATCGTGTCGAATGCTTTAGTTAAATCAAATAAGAGAGAAATAACATACTTGCCCGTGTCTAAAGAGTTGTATACATGTTCAAGTAGATGACAGCATGCAGTTTCAGTGGATTTACCAGCTCGAAAACCATGTTGAGACATTGTTAATATTTTGTTTATTTCACAGAATTAAACTATTCTATTATATATAATTCTTTCGAACAGCTTTGATACGACACTTAATAGTGATATCTGTCTATAATTCTCAATGTCTTCGACAGCATCTTTTTTGTCAATTGGTATAACAATAGCTAGTTTTAGTGTGTTGGGAAAATGGCCCTGTTCAATCGAAATATTAAATAAATACGTCAACTGATCAACAACCCAACTGATTTCTTATTTTTTAAGTGAATAATAACTTCATTTACCTCCTCGGTGGTAATAGGTGGTAAGAAAATTTCGTTTTCTCTATATATAGAAGTAGTGCAGTGTAATGACAAATTAGAATCAAAGTAGTGATATAATTTTTGTTGGACATTTGTGGAAAAATGATTTGCGAATTTGTTGGTTAAAATATTATTGTCAGAAATTAACTCATTATTATCATATAGTTTTATATTTTTATCAGGGATTTTTTTTCTGCCCAATTTGTCATTAACAATGTTCCATACTGCTTTTGTTTTATTAGGTGCGTCATTTATTTTGTTTCTATTAAATTTTTGTATATTGGTTTCGATATTTTTTTTGTAATTCATTTTTTCAGATTTATATAGCGATATTGCCTCTGTGGTTTGTAGATTTGTCATTAACCAGTAAAGGTTTTTTAAGTTGTTGCTCTGCTGAATAAGATAATGTTACATCTAGTAGTTCTTTAAACCTCTTCTTCATAGAGCTGTGGAAATTTTGGAAAAAGCTATATCTGACCTTAAGACAATAAGAAAAGTCTTCCCCTCTCTTAACAAGATGACTAACGAAGAATTCGAAATTCAAGTCCGTGATGTTTTATTGACATTTTCAAAACGACTCTTAAAAACACCTGAAGAGAATAGGGATAATACGGGTTATCTAACTCCCTCAAATATTATCATGAGCTTTTACTTACAACGATTTTCCAATTTTAATTTACAGATATGTTTAGGTTCATAAACGTTAGAAGCAAAAAAATAATAGGTCTTCTATATAACATGGGATATTTGTGTTCCTACAATGATGTAACAGTTTTGGCTAAATACGCACTCGCCGCTACGCGGCGTCAGTCGTGCGTAACTTTTCAATTCGTGCGTAATATACTTCTTCCACCCCCATTACGTAATACTATTATTATAATATAGTGATGAACAACGTGCTCATATCGCATATATCCCGCAGTTGTAACCTCTCGTGCGACCGAACTGATAACTCATTAATGAATTTAATCGAAAACGTTTATTGGATTGTATTATAACGCAGATACTTCGTAACAGCTTTGCCGACATAACCGTGTCCAATATCGCGATTTAAAACTTTTACCTTTCCCGAGACCACCTTCGCCGAGTAGATAACTCGGCGTCATCCAACAGATCATAAGAGAATCCAATTCTGTTTCAAACAATGATTCCGCACACACATTGATCCACGCATCAGTCGAGCGCTCTTCCACTAATTACTTTTATTTGTATCTTAGCGATATTCAGCAATTGTCCAGTGAGGCTTGGAACGCTGTGGGAGCGGAAGGTATTGAGTGATGGGTGCTGGGAAGAAGGGTGGAGGGTAAATGCGTCGGAAGGACTCAGCGGCGGCAGAGTAGATTGATTAGTGGGGTGTTGGGTGCGGACGATATTGCTGTACACCCCCACAGATAAGGGTACGGGCATCGAGGCCGCTCGTCCGCTTCAAATGTCAGCGGTGATATTGGTAGAGGGTTTGAGAGTGGAGCGACCCCCGCACACAAGCCCGCCGAGTGTGTTTAGGACAGAGTGGGTGGAAGAGCAAACACGGCTGTGAATAGAATTTAGGATTCATAGTTTCGAGGTGTACCCTTCGGAATATCTTTATGAACTATACTATCCACTAATTAAAATTGCATGTCGGAGTTTAGTGTGGCATATATCTTGTGCTTAAAACTGAGGGTAGGGTCCATTCATTTATTCAGGCCTCGAGCTCGTATTACAATTGTGTCATGCAAGTTTCATCTGTCCAATTATAGGGTGTTGTATGTAAAACCCACCTGGTTAATTACTACGAAAGTATTTTTTTCTAAAATTTTATAGACGACAGCTTCGTGGAGAATGGGATTTAAATTTACATATAATGGAGTAAATACTGATTTGTAGAGAAAATTTTACATGAAGCAACGCGACATAGAAAAATAAGTTTGTATTGGTGAAGCTAAGAATACCTTGAGTTTTTACTTTCGCAAAAAAGGGTAAATTGGTCATTTGAAGGGTAGTTTTTCAGTTTTAATTTATTGTGGACCCTTTAAAATGCTAGTTAAGAAACGAGAACGGCACCCTTTTATTTTAGATGTTCAAGGAACCTTCAGTTCTAATTTCGTGAAAATCGGTTCACCACCTCCCACGGTAGGTATACAGGCTGTCCATTTTATCAGGGCACTCAAGAATATCTCACTTAATATCGGTCGTACAAAAAAAATTATTTTTACAAAAATTGTGCCGATTTATATAACCTACAAAATGGTTTAAAGACATTTGAAATCCATGGCCTACTTTAAGAGTTATGGCGGAAAATATAGAAAATGCGGAAAACGTCTACTCCAAATATCTCCGTTATTTGAAGAGATACGAGAAAAATTTTAAGGCTAAATTTTTTTTGCAAAACAGAGTGTTTCAACGAGGTTTTATCTAATTTTTTTTCAAAACCGCTGTATTTTGAGATTTACTCTTCAGGCTGTTAAAAAAATTATTTTGAAATGGGCGGGAAATGGCGCCATTAAATAGAGTATTTTCCTCCCTTTTCAACGATATATTACATGCCATATGTGTTCTTGGTACTACGTTAGTAATTATAAAACATTTTTTTTAAACCAATAATTTTTTTTAACAAGCATTATGCTTGCCGTGGAGAAGTATTATTAAATAAAACGATGAAATAATACAATAAGTTGTTCAAATCTTTGCTATAACAAAACATTAACACAATTAAGAAGAATAAAGTAAATTCAGGTAACAAAAACAAAATAATAATCAAGATGGAGCAATTATGGAAAGAGTATTCGCAGTTATGCCAATGTATATAGGTCCTCCATAAAAGCGTCACTCCTTGCTCAGAAAGTTAAAATGTCTTTATCAATTAATTTAGGTATAATATCCATTTGTTTGTATTTCATGATTTCACTATTATTTCAATTATTTTAAAATAGTTGGCTATGAACAAACTTGACAATTTAATTTTTTTGACAGATCATCTCAGTTAATACTTAAACTCTCACTCAATCACACTCGTTTAAGAATTTAGAATTTTCAAAAGTGATTTTCATCACATTGATCGTTATATGTTCGTTACATATTGCCAATGCAATTTTAACTATGGATTAGCTCAAGTAGAATACAGAAACAGATTTCCACAAGCACTACAGCCGAATAAAACTGTTCAGAAAATTAGCTACAAAACTGAAAAATAATGGTTCATTTTTAAAGAAAAAGACAAGGTTGAACAGTGTTACTGATAATGTAAATAAGGTAAACCGAGTTTATGTAAGAAATAAAAATACAGAAAATTTGGAAACATCATTAAGAGAAATTCAAATTGCTTTTCATATAAATAAAACAAGTGCTAGAAAAATTTTAAAGAAAAATGGTTACCGGTGCTATAAAGCCAAAAAAGTTCACAATTTACAAGCGGGGGACAAACCAAGGAGGACGACTTTTTGTAGGTGGCGTGCCGATCCATTAATATGTAGTAAAATACTTTGGTCCGACGAGGTAAATTTTTCCAATAATGGATTTTTTAATCGCAATATTCATTACAAATGGACTTCTGAAAATACACACTGGCTAGACCGACTGGGCTTCAAAATCGTTTTTCAATAAATGTGTGGTTAGGTATTTTAGGTACCAATTTAATAGGTCCTTATTTTTATTATGGTCACCTCAGTGGTCAAAAGTACCTAAACTTTTTGAGAAATGAATTTAATGAATTCTTAGATGACCTACCTTTAGAGAATCGACACATTCAACAAGACGGAACTCCTCCCACAATTCCCAGATTTGCCTAGATTATTTAGACGAAATTTTGCCTCAACATTGGATAGGTACCAATGGATTTATTCGATACCCCCTCGTTCTCCAGATATAACCCCAACGGATTTTTTTATGGGGGTATATTAGAGATAAGGTATTTTCGACGACATCGCAAAATGTAGAGGCCCTAAAAGCTCGAATTCAACAGGCATGTATTACAGTTACTCCGAAAAGCTGAGTAAGGTTTTAAATGCAGTGCTTCGCCGCGCTCGACTGTGCATAAGAAATCGCGGTGGACACTTTGAACAGTTGATATGATACCTTAAAAATTATTTTGAGGATTAGATGAATATTAATGTTCTGTGTGCTATATTATTTTTATTATTAACTTGTTTTTGTTACCTGAATTTACTTTATTCTTCTTAATTGTGTTAATGTTTTATTATAGCAATGATTTGAACAACTTATTGAATTATTTTATCGTTTTATTTAATTATACTTCTCCACAGCATGTATAATGCTTGTTAAAAAAATTTATTGGTTTTAAAAGAATGTTTTTATAATTACTAACGTAGTACCAACAAATAAATGTGGCATATGATATATCATTGAAAAGGGAGGAAAATACTCTATTTAATAGCGTCATTTCCCGCCCGTTTTAAAAATATTTTTTTTAACAGCCTGAAGAGTAAATCTCAAAATACAGAGGTTTTGAAAAAAATTAGATAAAACCTCGTTGAAACACTCTGTTTTGCAAAAAATTTTCGCCTTAGAGTTTTTCTCGTATCTCTTCAAATAACGGAGATGTTTGGCCTAGACGTTTTCCGTATTTTCGATATTTTCCGCCATAACTCTTAAAGTAGGCCATGGATTTCAATTGTCTTTAAACCATTTGGTAGGTTTTATAAATCGGCACAATTTTCGTAAAAATATTTTTTTTGTACGACCGATATTAAGTGAGATATTCTCGAGGGCCCTGATAAAATAGACAGCCTGTATACTGCAGATCTGACTTTTTGGAATAAGAACAATTTTGCTTAAAATTTAATTCTTAATCGAATGGCATATATTTCAAATTTTCCTTGATCGAAAAATATGTTTAAACTGCAGCGCCATCTCTGGTGATAATGTTATAATAGTAAATTGTACTTCCTGAAGAAGGCATTAATCATAGAAAGCTATTACCGTTTACAGAATAAAAATATATTTTTTAGATTCCGAGATATTGGCTGGGGGAATGTTAACTGAAACACCCTATATATGTAACAGTTTTCTTTGAAGTATATTGTGAACAATTACTGAAAATGCCATTTTTTCAATATTTAGCAGATAACAGTCGTACATTAAAAATTTAATATGATAATTCTTTACATATACTGTTGATCTAATTCTGAACGTGCTAGTCTAAACCAGCATAAGAGACTAATACTTTTGTTAGATATTTCCCAGCATTTATATAAATGTATTGCACGTTTTGCAGAAATGCCTTATAGGGAACTATTGTTAAAGTTTATTCACCGGTAAATATTGATGCTTGGGCGACATTATTGGTTTCCGGTTAAGGTAACGTGTCTGGATAATTTTTAATTATCCAATTAATGACATATCAAATCGTTTAAAATAACGCTTTTTCTCATAAATAATTGTATTTGACATTCAATACAATAATTATTGTAAGTCCATTCGAAAGCACTCCATGTTAACAAAGATATTGATATGCCGAGTTCTAAGTATTTAAAAAAATATAGCTATCAATTTTCAAATATTCATTTCATAACAGTATATTGGATAAAAAATGTGTCCTAATGCTTAAGTAGCATCATTATTACACGACTACCAAGTTATGTAAATATCCGACAATAAATAACTTGAATAGTAGAGTGATTATTAATGAAATTTTTTTTTAAATAACAAATAATTATTTACCAAAGAAAAAAATTAATTATGATCTGCAAAATGATTTGAAGAATGAGCCCTGGGATGTTATTTACAATCCAGAAGAATCAACTGATAATGGTACTAATAAATTCATCTTGTTAACAATTATATAAGCAAACATACAGTTCAAAAAACAGATGCTGTCGTTCACGTCATCATTCTTAATTTCCTAATCAAGTCAATTCAAGGTGATGAAACGTTTGCAAAAGAGAAGTTTCTTTTGACGGAGAACTGATAATATGCTGAACGTTGGTTGCGGATACAACTAGCGGTTGTATTATTCATTTAAATGCATCGTTACGCTTGCAACTTCTGTCGTAGTTTCAGCGAACGTGACTAGCTGTTATTTACACCCTATGCGCTTTGTATTTACAAAGATAGAAAAACTTCATGACCTAGGTAAGTTCATAAATTGATGATGTAAACGACAATATTTGTGATTCCAGCTATACTCGTCAGTAATAAGATTCGTCCAAAGATTAAGAAAAACATGGATTGTTAAAAGTTTTATTAAACTCAATAGGTACAATAAAATAAATTGTATAAAAACGTTAAAAAGAAAAATATTTTTTGTTGAATACTTACTAAGATCGGGAACATTATCGCCGCAGGAACGGTAACATACGTATTATTAATGCTATTAGTCAGAAAAATTACATAAAATCAGCGTATTTTTGATGAAAACCAAAAAAAATGTTTATCGGGTATACTCGTGTTACGAATACTTGATTTTTGTTTGTTAACATTATAAGGCGGCCCTCGACATATTTATATACAAAGGCAAATTTCGACAACATAATATTCCATATTGTTTCATACCTGCTTTCTAACATTATAATTTAATCAATTATTATTGATTAAATTAATAATAAATAAATAGTAAGTAAATTGCATTCCCGCTTTCTAAAAAATGGCGGAGGATCTGGTGACACATTCAATAATAATTAGTGATAATGTGTAGCTCCTAAAAGTGTGTCGAGATGAAACCTTGCAAAAACTTTCCCTACAAAATATTCTTTCAAATAAAATGAACGCATCAAGAACGGATTATCCGCTGAAAAGATATGAGGTCACGAACAGACAGACAGGCAGACATACAAACATATACAAATTTATAACACTTCTCTTTTTGTTAAAAAACATCAAATCAAAAATGATAAAACCATTATTAGTTACGGAGTTCATAATATGCTTGCGTATTAGCTTTATCGGTAATTTAAAATGAGGGTGAATAAGAATCTCTGTCAATTTATTCCCGACCTTACTAAATAAATGCCTGTGTTGCGTTAAGTGTTTATCAATAAAGATAACATTGTCCATTAACAGTTACGTAGCTCATGATTCTATGAACATATCAATTTGATATTTGTACTTCAAGTATCTAACATATTTCAAATAAAAGAACAGTTAAAGAAAATAACTTGGAATATGCCTTGCATTTTTTGTATATGTCTATTTCAAGCACCCTTTTCTTCTTCAAACGCAGAACGTTGTCGCCAGCAGACTTTTTATTTGAGGAAAATGACAAGATTTCTATCCCCTTCCGCCGGCCAACACATTCTAAAGGGGCTTATCCCAACGATCCATCGTTCATGATTCATCCTTTTTGGGTTGAACCTTTCTCATCCTCCCGTTGACCGGGCTCAACTCCTGCTTGTATCCTTTGTCCTCTATTCGGAGTCCGTTCCAACATTTATTAACGACCCTTTGCCAGAAACTTTAGTTCAGACCCATGTTCCGATCTATCCAGTCTATTAAAATTAAAGATACATTCAAAGCGGCACTCCTTTTAATAATAAAAGTTGATGTTTGCCTTTGGCGAGTTTTTATTTGCATTTGTCGTGTTTTTGTTTGCTAAAGAAATATTTGTTCGTATAGTTTTAGCTTTTGAATATAAGAAATTTAATTTAATATACAGAGTATTTTAATAATACTTCTAAGTGAAAATTCACATTAGTAAAGTGCAATTTGGCTCTACCGAGTGGCTACGAAAGCATCGCCTGCGGAATAACTCGGTTATTGTGCAAGATAGGATAGAGTGGTAAAAAATGGCCCCGCGTTGGGCGCAATTTCTTGCGCCAACCATTAAAAATCACCAAGTATATTAAAACAGAATATGGGCAAAATATATGTCTTCACACAAAAATTAATATAGTACGATCCGTTTATAGATAATGTAGAAAAATCAAGTACGATAACATTCACAATTTATTAGTAAGCCACAGTCTTACACACACACTAAAAGGTAAATCATGTTTCTAGCGACATATTAATCTAATAAATTTACAAAATGGAGGTAAAACAAAAAATAGTTGTGTACTTTAATACGTTCCTGTTAAATTTGTACTGATATATGCCGCTCTAATATGGACAGAGGTATCATCCCTCTTAGTAGAAAGAAGAAACAAACCTGACTAATTAGTTACCAAAAAATGGTAGTTCGCTAGTCGTCGTATAGATGGCAACCGTTGATGTGTCAAAAAAGATTGAGGCTGAATCGGGAACGTTCAGAGAACCTGTAGGACAGTCCAAAGTGCTTATTTACAAGTATAAGAGAATCAGACATGTGTCCTCAGTGCAATTTTAGTTCAGATAGTAAAGTGATCAGATCAAGAGAAAGAACAAAGTGAACAGACTAGTAAAAAGTACAGTGACAAGTAGTAAGTTATATAGTATAGTTAGTCTGATCGATAGCCGAGTGGGTTAAGGCGCGAGGTGGCAATCGCGATTAATCACACGGACATCGCACCACCGGGTTCGAATCCTGGCTCCAGCACCGGCACTGTCGAGGAAATGGTTGTATGTCTGCGTTTTTTCAATATGTAACCCCCTTCCGCACAAGCCCTGCTTCTGGAATTGGGGGTTGTCTAATTTCTGTGGTGTTTATTTATATATAGTAGTTTAAAATTGTAATTAGTGCTGCAGTTATAGGGACTAATTATTAAAAATTAACTAATTGTTAAATAAATCAGTGGTTAGTGTTATTCGTGTTGCAATTATTGGATCCTCGCTTGGGGTGTTTGCTAAATGATATAAACAAGTAACGATTCGTGTCAGAATTTCTGGAATATTCGAAGAAATTCCAGAGTGTGCTATTTGGAAACCATAGTGAACTTCTGTGACCTGGAATGTGATATAGACCTTGGACAAAACTAACTTGTGTTGGTCTAAGACAATTCCTAGAACATTCTATTTAGAAATTAGTGTAGTTAATTAAGTTCTTTTTCAACTGAAACGTTATATAAATTTTAGATCATGCTTATTTGTGTCAGTTTCATAAAATTTCTGGAACATTCTATTTGCAGAATTAGTGTAGTTAGTTAAATTCTTTCAACTGGGAAGTGACAAGGAAATTAAATAAGACTTATGACATTTTGGGAAAATTCCTAGAAAGATTCTATTCTGGAATTTGTAGAAATATTTTAATTGTATTGTACTGTAATATAAACTCTAACTAAGACTAATTAGTGTAAATAAGACTTGTTTGTGCTGTTTCCAAAATTTTATAACGGAAACAAGAAGCATGTTTTCTGAAAAACAAATGCCAGAAATGTTTGCTGAACTGAAAGACAAAGATGTACTAAGAAAAATGATGTTAGATCAGGAAAAGAGATGTCAAGAGGAAAATGATAAGCAAGAAAAGAGACGTCAAGAAGAATTGATGAAAAAGATGAATACCTGGAAAGAAGACTTCATAAGGAAAGAGAGGAAGAAAGGACACGTCAAAAAGAACTAGGTCCCCTTTATTAATAGTAATTTTTTTAACTTCTAGTAATATTTTAATAAATTTCTCTTACGGCAATGAAATATAGACATTTGTAAACAACTAGGGCATATTTCAAGTTAATGGGTTGACTTGTTTATTAACAAAATGATAAAATGCAAAACGTAAAATATTTTTGCAAATATGGACCACAGAGATTTTTTTATTTTCTTAAATTGTTGACCTTTTTATATACTCTTAAATCGTTTAAGAATATTTCATATTTGAAGTCTCGTTACTGATCAAAATTTAATTTGTTTATAATCAACTTTTTTTAAACAAAAACGGTCAAAAGTTGAAATAAAGTCTAATAACGGACATTTTTAATCTTTTATTTTATTACGTCTAGAATTTGCAGTTTTCGTTTGTCCAGATACTTTCTGGACACCCTGTGCGAAGGAGGAGAAGAAGAAAATATTTAAATTTTAGATCTATCTCCGTAATTTCTAACGCACCGAAAATTTTCGAGAAAATTATTAAGATACATTTAGCGAACTTTTTAAATAAAAATATGTAAAATTATATCGGAGGATCAATTTGGATTTCTGCAAAATAAATCTACGGAGGATGCGATAGCCACTTACAAAGCAATAGATGAAAAAAACTCCATCCCTTTGCATATTTGGCATTTGGTACTGTGTGCCACAAGCGTATATTATATAAGCTAAAATAATATGGCATAAGAGGGATCGTCTTGAAAAAACTATTTACCGGAGCGTATCCAATATATAAAAAATTGATGATGTTATTAGTGAGACTAAGACGATAGAGTACGAGTACCGCAAGGAACAGTATTCGGTCCTATTTTATTTATTTTATATGTTAATTCGCTCTTAGAAACCGATCATTATAGTAGTAAAATTCTGAGCTTTGCTGACGACCCAGCAATATTTAAAAAAATACGTGAGGGAATTTAAAAAATTTGCCGCAAAGGGTTTCGCCGTTAAACAGTGGGTTGATTATAATCTATTAATGGTTAACTTAAAAAAAAATTAAATGCTTTTCACATTATACAGCAGTAATTTACCTTTATTTCGTTCATTAAGAATAGACGGTAGCCTCTTAATTCCCTAATTAAAATCTATTAAATAGCTTGGAATAGTATTTGTCAGGTAATAAGTAAACAATGTTGTAAGAAAAGTTTGATGTCCGCTTCGAAAAATTAAATATTTAAGACCAAAAAGTGGATTTTTACAAGTATAATAACTAATACATAATATTTTTAGTCGCAAACTCCTCTATAAAATCCTTAGTTTACTATAAGGAATGTAACCAGACTGCAACCAACAGCTACCCTCTGGGCTATGTGCCCCGCCGAGCGCTGAATTACAAGTTACAAGTCTGGCGCGTTAAGTGTAATAATTGCATATTACCATCAAAACGCTAATGCTTCGATTGCAACAAACACCAGCCGAAAGACTGATCCTACTTAAAGGAGCTCTCTTGCCAGCCACCACACACTACTTGCAGACTGCAGTTTCGAGCTGTTGGCTCTCGTCAAAGCAAGGTAGGCATGTGATGACCGGCACGAGGATCCTTTGACTACTTGGTACATCCCAGTATTTTTACAATAGCGACATGTAAAATAGTCAGCAGGCGCCATCTAGCGGTCCAGTGTCTGTTGTAATCGTAAAATAAATAGCCTGACTGGGCTTAGCATAGTTCAAATGTGCTTTTAGAGGGCGGAATATTAATACATAATATTTTTAGTCGCAAACTCCTCTATAAAATCCTTATTTTACTATAAGGAATGTAATCGAAGCATTTATTAGCATTTTGATGGTAATATGCAATTATTACACTTAACGTACCAGACTTGTAACTTGTAATTCAGCGCTCGGCGGGGCCCGGAGAGTAGCTGTTGGTTGCAGTCTGGTTACGTTCCTTACAGTAAAATAAGGACTTTATAGAGGAGTTTGCGACTAAAAATATTATATATTAATATTTCGCCCTCTAAAAGCATATTTGAACTAAGTATAATAACTACATATCAAAATTTTAGATCCACAAACAAAAAATAAAACCGTTAAAACAATTATAGGTTCTTCGTAACTTTATTTGTTGACGAAATGTAAGTATATCTGTAAGTATCTGATTTAAAAAAAAAAAGTATTTAAGACAATTTCGTATAAAAATTGTAAAAATGACAAAGTTTAAAGAGTTTCTCTCGTTGAACAGCACTTATTTTCCTAACATTTCATTTTACAATTACATTTAATTTTTTTTTTTGTTTGTTTAACTTGTTTTCCAACAACAGAATAATGAGCTTGATTAGAGTCGCTTAACAGTTTTCGCATTTTAAAAGTCTGTCCAAGAAACTTTCCGTAACGACCTCTCTTTGGCCTTCCCCCACCATTTCTTGCCTACGTACTTCCGCTAAAATAACACCCCATCCTGAATCTGAAGAAGTACTGCTAACCTCGGTAGATGGGTTATAGTCATCAGAATCCTGAAATGCTTCATTAATATTGTCTAGGGAAGGTTGTGCGTTGTGCTCCCCCTCCCCATTTTCATCGTAAATATTTACGTCAGTACTGTTGCCTCATAAACCCCCATCATCTTTTACTTAGTGTTTGCCAGGTAGAAATAGAGCAGTACACATAGAGCTCCTCGTACTGATTGCTCTCATTTGAGGCCCTAGGTATGACTGGTGGTCGAGAGGTGAGCGTACTTGACTCTCACCCAAAAGTTCCGGGTTCGATCCCCGGTCGTGGCAGTGGAAAATACTGTGAGAGGGATTTTTCCACTATACTTGGGTGTGTGTCCCTTGTCTCTAAATGTGTAGCCCCCTCCCACACAAGACTCTTCTAGATCCTTCTGGGATAAAGGGGGTCGTAATTACCTGTGGTGTTATTTATTTATTTATAAAAAAATGTGGCACATGAAGTATGAAAGTACAAATGGAGTACTGTGCACTGTACTTTCCGACCTTTGTTGGTTTTGCTCGATTATAAGATATATTCGCTAAGCTACGCTACGCTGATGAGGAGCAATAACTCCGAAACACATGTCCGTAGTTGCATTGTTGTTTCTCTTTGAGGTATAAGGCAATAACTTATTTCTTTATGTAATACAATGTTTCCGTTTGATAAATAACACCCAAGACCTAATTAATACGTACCTTTGTTAAATAATGTCACTAACTGAATACCGAGACCGAGGCTAGAGATGAACGCGTAATATTTTACTCGTATATATTTTATTTTCATTTCCAACACTACTAGAGGCAAAAACTAAGCATTCTAGAAAAAATGTTTTAAATAATAAAGTTTCTATAATTTATAAGCTTTACCTTTCCATATTATACCCCCATGTTTCTAATAATAAAAAAGTTTATCACGTGTTATGTTTTCCAATGCATCTTGGCGTTTTTATGTGTCATGCAGATGTTTTTTTTTTTTACAAAAAACGACGTTGCTGAAACAACTTTTGCATAAACGTCAAGTGAAACCAGTGTCAGAACATATCGGTGTTAAACTTTTAAATAGATATCTCTAATAGTATAGGAGGTATTGAGCGAAAAACAAAAAGATAAATGTTTTCAGTAGCTTTTACAAATTTGCTCAAAATCGCATTTTCCTCCAATTTTTCAATTCGAGATGAAATGTGAACTTAAAATTCGTGTCCGGCACTAAATTTTACATAATAATCTATTTTTGGTTTTTGTATATGCTACAGTTCACCCCCTTTGCTGAATTGTCTTAGATTCCCAACTATTTCGAAATTTTTAAACATTAATATAACGTTAGATTTACGTATTTAGAATGAAAAATATAATAGAAACGAACAAGTATATAAAAAAAATTAAATTATCATTTATTATTACATTTAACAATACTTATCGACTTAATAGGTATAGATCCAATGAATAAATTAAAAAAAAACAATTACACAAGTGAAAAAATTTAACAATTTCACTTGGGGATAGTTAATTACGGTCTAATAAAAATTAAATAATAAAATAATATGACATTGATTAAAAATTAAAAGTTTTTCAGTGGAAATAGTGAGAAATAGTTTCATGCAAAAAGTGCTCAATAACTAAACTCACGTGTTTGTTGTCGAACTTGAGCGCGTCCTCGTCCCTGCATCCCAGGGTGCGCATATATTTCAAGTAGGTGGTGGTGATTGGCAATGAGTAATCGATGTCCCCCGCCATGAGCATCCTCTTTTTCTTCTGCGGCTCATCTTGCTCCTTGTCGATGCTGTCTATCGGAGACCAAAGTTTAGGGGTCTCCGATAAATTGTTGAGAAGTCTCTTTTTTGCCGGGCTTCTAGGGGGATCACGTGATGTAAGATTAGACACGTCAAGCGGGTTGCTAGATCTCTTGGGTTCAGCAGCGTTCGTTTTTAGCAGACCCTCTTTTTTAGGCGGGCTTTGGTTGGCGTCTTGTTGCGAAGTAGATAAGTGGTCAACATTAGGACTTTGACAAGTCCTGTCCAAGTACGGTATTTCTTGAGGGATTTGTGGGGCCGGCAGCGGCGCTGAGGGGGCCGTGGGATGTAAGAGTGGCAGCGTAGGGCTCGGGCTGGGCGTGGGGAGGACTGAAGCGGGCGAAGGTGAACGGGGATGCTTCTGACATTCTGTACAGCCAAGCAGGAAACGTGTGACGGCTTCTCGTGGCAGAAAGGCGTACGTCTCTGTTATCTGCAATAGAAACAAAAGTGACTGTTAATGCGGCTTTCCAATGGGTTTTTACGTAAATCACTAGACATCCTTTATTACCCTTCATATGTGGCTACGTTTACAACATAGGTATATACAGAGTGTCTACTGATGTGTGCTCCTTACAAAGGGAAAAATTCATAATTCTAGGTCAATGTTCATAACATATTATGCCATCAACTAATTATTTGAATTTTTGCAATTGCATTGCACCAATTAAAATCTTTCTTATTGGACCAGAATACCCAGCCCTTTTCAATTGTCAAATTCCCTAACCTTTCCAAATTTTCCAGGATTATTTCAAATAAAATCCAGATCAAAACATAATATTTTTAGTCGCAAACTCCTCTATAAAATCCTTATTTTTCAATAAGGAACGTAACCAGACTGCAACCAACAGCTACTCTCCGGACTACGTACCCCGCCGAGCGCTGAATTACAACTTACAAGTCTGGCGCGTTAAGTGTAATAATTGCATATTACCATCAAAACGCTAATGCTTCGATTGCAACAAACACCAGCCGAAAGACTGATCCTACTTAAAGGAGCTCTCTTGCCAGCCGTCACACACCACTTGCAGACTGCAGTTTCGAGCTGTTGGCTCTCGTCAGTGCAAGGTAGGCATGTGACGACCGGCACGAGGATCCTTTGACTATTTGGTACATCCCGGTATTTTTACAATAGCGACATGTAAAATAGTCAGCAGGCGCCATCTAGCGGTCCAGTGTCTGTTGCAATCGATCGCTAGATGGCGCCTGCTGACTATTTTACATGTCGCTATTGTAAAAATACCGGGATGTACCAAATAGTCAAAGGATCCTCTTGCCGGTCGTCACATGCCTACCTTGCACTGACGAGAGCCAACAGCTCGAAACTGCAGTCTGCAAGTGGTGTGTGACGGCTGGCAAGAGAGCTCCTTTAAGTAGGATCAGTCTTTCGGCTGGTGTTTGTTGCAATCGAAGCATTAGCGTTTTGATGGTAATATGCAATTATTACACTTAACGCGCCAGACTTGTAAGTTGTAATTCAGCGCTCGGCGGGGCACATAGTCCGGAGAGTAGCTGTTGGTTGCAGTTTGGTTACGTTCCTTATTGAAAAATAAGGATTTTATAGAGGAGTTTGCGACTAAAAATATTATGTTTTAATATTCCGCCCTCTAAAAGCACATTTGAGCTAAAAATCCAGATCAGTTTCTAAATATTGTAATCATAAGATTGTATATAAATTACAATTTTAACATTACACTAAAATTGAGAAAGTCATCCAACCTTCATTAAATATTTGCAAGCACTCTGAAAAATTGGGCGTTTTTAGCGAAAAATACCAAGGATTTTTTTAAGATTTACAAAATTTCCATTAATTTAAGGCTTCAATTTTTCAATTTAGACATTTAGAAGTTATGATTTTCTTCACTACTTTAAAAAAATCGAATTTTTATGCTAAATTCTCAAAATTTACTGAAAACAATGTGTCCTACATTAAATACACTCTATAAAGTTACACGAGTTATGGCACTGTACAAAGGCAAAGATGCTGACTCCGACATCTAGCAACCGAGGTTATAAAGGCAGAAGCTCCATTAGAAATATCACTTCGCTTCGTTACTTTATTTACATTGTCAATTTCAATTCATATATAATTTTATTGTAAAATTTTACAAGTCAATAAGTTTTGTTTTAAATTAATTATCATTTTTAAAAAAAGTTGTTACGTTTCCAAGAACCATAGCTCACGTTTATTCAAGTATTTGTATTTAAGACCTAGGTATCATATCTTTTTATGATAGAAATTAACTAAAATGTTGTCAAAAGTTCTCAGTAAAAAAATGAATGGGGTCATTTTGATTGCTTTCTCAATAATTAAGAATTAAGTGGTTGGGTAGTTTTGGAAAACGACAAAATAGCAATTTTCTTATGCAAAATATGTACCTCCTTACACAATAAAGATTGCAATCAATACTGTCTGCAAAAATATCGAAAAAATTTAAAGTATTTTTATTCAAAAGGTCGCCTTTACTCTAATATATTACAACGACTTGATTTTGTACGTGAACTTTGATGTTGATTCTATAAAGTTGCTATTATTTTTTTCTACTTTTTTGTGCGAATATTTGACGAGAAAAGCTAAAAGACAATTTTTCATAATGCTTTTTTTAAATATAAATTGCGAACTTTTACTGCTACTGCTTCCACCTCAAATCGCTTAAAAAAGTAATCTAAATGAAAAACTATTTTATCAATTCTAATTTACACTAGTTGCGTTTGCTTGAGAAAAGAAAAACTAGGCTAATGTGCCACTTTGAACTCGCTAAATAGATTAGAAATTGGAAAGAATCAAGAAATCACAAAGATAAGGATAAACAAGATAAACAACAACGACAATAAAGGTGAGAAAGTTCAGATTTGTTGATCCCGTGAATGAAGGTGAAGAACAATAACATGGTCAAGAGAATATTTGAAAAAGAAACATTGAGAAGTTACTCAAGATGCTCAATACAATCGTTACAAGGAACAGGAAAGTAGCAGAAAAAATAGAATAGAATAGCAGAGGAAACTGCAGGTCAAAGCTCACAAAGGACTTCTGACTTAATATGACGATGAGGTTAATTTCAAATACGCATTTCTCATGGTACTGTCGTGAGCAGAAAAAATTAGGACAATTTTTTTTTTCTAATGTAAATCTGTCTCTATTTGAATATGTAATGAGTAGCCGAAATAAAACATATCACTTTTAATTTATTTTTTATTTTAATGCTGTAGTTATTGCTATAGTAAATGATGGATGGTTAATGAGACAAATTTCACTGCGTTATAACATTAACAAAAATTTAAGAAAGTGGAGAATAAACGGTACGATTAGTAGAAATCCTGGATCAAAGGACAAATAATATCCCACTAAACAAGAAACTAACCATTTCTATTTATAACTTCTCTAAGTATGTTTGGCTTAGAATTAAATAACCTTATACAATAATCATTAGTAATAATATTTTCCCATGCATTATTTACTATTTCCAGTAATTCTTCGGCATTCTGTGGTCTCACATTTCGTTTTTGGATACTTCTTCCACAGGGTTAAGATCTGGACTATGACTGGGCCAGTTAAGAACATTGATATTCCTCAATATGCCACAAAACACCAGGACCACGTGCCGATATCCAAGCCCACATATTGACGAAAAATCTACTACTTTTATCATTGTTAGATATATATTTCTCATCGAATCGAGTATTCGGAGGGCGGTAAACGCGAATACGACCGCTGTGTGTTGACTGGAAAGTTTTTTCGCCTGTAAAGATTACATTGTTCCAAAAATTTACATCATGCGCCAAAAATTCAAGTACAAATCCTACTCGAGCTTCGTTATTCATTTCTTCAGCAGCCTGAATAACTGAGTAAAATGAATTTTCTACTAAAGCATTTACCAATTGCAAATCTTGTTGTTGAGTTGATATCCTTCGTCGCCCTGATACAGGATTTCTACTAATCGTGCCGTTATTCTCCACTTTCTTAAAATGTTGCACACCGAATTTTTGTCAATATTATAACGCAGTGCAATTTGTCTCGTTGACCATCCATCTTCTGCTTTAGCAACAACTCCAGATTTAACTAAATCGCTTATATGAGGCATATTAGTTTTTTGCACACTTGCAATAAATTATGACAACTAACTGACAATGTCACAAAAATTAAAGTTAGTTGTACACAACTAGATTTTAGCAAAATACCGTTATAAGATTTGTTCCCCCCGTACAGGGATAAATTCTCTCTCATATAATATATCTGAAATATCGTAATACATTTTCATATGGCGCATTTTTCAAAGTTGTAAAATTTTGATTTTTTTTAAGGCATCACATATATTCCAATGGCTGTTTCCAAAGTTGATATTGAGATAAATGAGTGTTGCAGACGGCACCAAGAAGAATTCTATTATTATGTTTTTACTTGATACATTAAAAATGAGTACCTTAACATTAAATTTCTATGACTATGCATTTTTTAAAAGTCCTTCCCCATATCTCGGCAGTTTTATATCGAAAAAGGATGTAACAGGGCTCAAATCTTAGGTAACTGTATAACTTTATAGAATATCCTTGATGTAGAACTCATTGTTTTTTAATAAGAAATGAATTTAAAATGTAAAAATGACTATAAGTTAATTAGTCATTATTTTAATTCAGTATTTAGCAATTTGTACTGATTTTCTTTTCAGAAGTTAATTAAAACAAAACGTGGCACCAGGACGTCTTCTCAAAACTCCACGAAAATTTATTTTCCACTGAGAGTGATGCCTGCCTGGGGCCGTTCTAGTCGAAGTCGTTGCAAGTATTTAGACGGCAAGTCCAAAAAGAAAATTAACTTATTTCGAATTTCTATTTATTGCAGATACTAATTGAAATATTATAAGTTTCAACTGACTCATTTTGGCATCACAAATGATTTCTCAAAAGTCCATAAAGCCAATTGGATGGCTACAAAAGTTACAGATGGTCAAAGGTCACGAAAATCAATTTTCTCAAATATCTCGTAAATTATCGGTTTTACGTTAATTTTGGTTATTATAAAATTTGTTTGTGAGATAAATCTTCATAAAAGAGGTCCTATACAAAAATTAGGTAGAACCAATAGTTTTCGAGATATTGGGCTGAGAAAACTTCGGAGCATATATGACACTATTCTATATGTATAGTGGTGTAATACTGAATGACGCGTCGTATGTTTTAAATTTAACGTTACATTTTGTAGAATTCTGAGGTTTTATTCATCTCGTAATATTTTGTAATTGATTATAATGGCAGATAACACTTGTTTTATCTGTAATGAATCTTTATCGAATGGCACAATTGTGACTGTTGTTGGCGGTTTATAAACTCTTAGAAGAGCGAGTGTTGAAAGAGGTGACGATCATGTTGACTATTTGCAAAACGTGTAACCTGTGACACCACAGCAGTAGCTACTCAACACCATCTATTCAGGATATATTATCAGGTTCAAACTAGGCTCGGAAAAGATTTAGACCCTCAGCAATGGGATTGAACTTTAAACAATAATTTATTAGAGCCAACAACTACTCTGTTTCCTCCTGCACTAGATGAACTTCTCAGTTCTATTTTCTGCAATTGCACAAAAGGTTATGGCAACAATTATGAATGCAGAAAAATAGGATTGCCATGTTTCGTAGTGTGTGGCTCTTATTGGGGTCAGTCGTGTCTCAATACGATGTCACAACCATTGAATCTGAGTTCAACGATGATGAAGCCGAATATTGAAGAAGTGGAAATATAAGATATAGACGGAGACGAAGAAGAAGTCAGCAAAGACGAACAATAATCAACAAAATTATTACATAACATAACTTTTAACCCATGGATTAGGCCTACAGGGGATACCATGCAGAAAAAACGTGCATTCTACGCATTCTACCCCAATGCATCGGGCATTCTAGCGCAATGCAGAGTTTTCTCAGCCCTACATCTCGAAAATCTATTGGTTCTACGTAAATTTCGTATAAGATATTTTTTATGCAGATTTATCTCACGAACAAATTTTATAATAACCAAAATTAACGTAAAACCGATAATTTACGAGATGTTTGAGAAAAACTGATTTTCGTGACCTTTGATGTTATGTAACTTTTGTAGCCGTCCAGTTGGCTTTATGAACTTTTGAGAAATTATTTGTGACGCCAAAATAAAGAGAATCCCGCTGGAAAATAATAATAATAATAATAATAAAGTGTCTTTATTTAACAACATATGGCGGAGTCCAGCCTAGGGGCTGCTCAGATACTCAACCATCAAAAATTTCACAGGAATTATATGACAAATAAATATAATATGTACATAATATGTAAATAATATGCAATTGACAATACAAAATAAAAAATAAATAAATAAATACATATTTTTTACTTCTATACCTTTGCTCACTGGCCAAGGAGGAATGTTTTATAATTAATTTTAAAAGAGTTAACCGAGAGTTTCTTGATGCTAGCAGGGATGGTATTATATAGATTTACGGCAGAGTATGTAAAGGATTTTTTAAAGAATGTGGTCGAGTGTTGAGGAGTCGTTAGATATTCCATATACCTTAAGTTGCGATCAGGAATAAGGGATCTGGGGATCAGTAGCTCTTTTAAGTATGGGGGATTTTCAGTACAAATTAATTTATGTACGAAGCATGCAAGATGTAGCTTTCGTCTAGAGTCCATGTTCAACCAATTTAGGGATTTTAATTTATGGGACACATGATTAGTCTTTTTCAAGTTAAAAATGAACCTCACACACATATTTTGAACCGTTTGTATCCTGTAAGCATTAATTTGATTTAAGCAAGGACCATAGACGATATCACCATAATTAAAAAATGAAAAAAGAAGTGATTCTGTTAAAATTATTTTTAATTTTTCATTTAGAAAATGACGACAGGAGTATAATTTTTTTAATGCAGAATAGGATTTTCTCATGAGGTTATTAATATGCGGTTGAAATTTCAAGTCATGGTCAAAGAATAGGCCAAAGTTTTTTATCTTATCCTTGAATGTTAATTTCTGATCTCCCACAAAGATCTCAGTATTACGCGTGATATATTGTCTATTACTTTCATTTCCAAAAACAATAACAGCAGACTTAGCTCCATTAATTTGCAAACAATGCTTACGAGAATATGTCACAAGGTTAGTAATATCCCGATTTATATTTTCAACAGATTGCCCAGTTTGTACCGGTTCAAAAGTGCTATAAATCTGGGTATCATCCGCGTAAAAATGAGATTTACAGGTTGTGAGGGCAGTAAAAAAATGAGCAGTATATAGGATAAAAAACAAAGGCCCCAAAATAGATCCTTGCGGGACACCAGATTCCAGCACTTTCGAATCAGATACAGAAGTATTCATGACAACTACTTTTTGTTTACGGTTAGTAATATAGGATTTTATCAATTTCAAAGTATTGTTGGAGAAACCGTAATATTTCAATTTAGATAATAATAATTCATGATTAATAGTATCGAACGCTTTAGAGTAGTCAAGTAGCACTAAAGTAGTCATTTTCCCTTTATCATAGCCTCTTATTATGTCGTCGGATACTTTGAGGAGTGCGCTCGTGGTACTGTGGCCTACCCTAAAGCCCGACTGATTTTTAGGGATTATTTGATGTTTTGTCGCGTAACTAATGATCTGATCATACACGAGTCTTTCTGCTATTTTTGACATAACTGGTAACAAGCTTATAGGACGTAAATCGGTGAAATTTTCAGCAGAGTTAGTTTTTTTAAGTGGTTTCACAAGAGCTTCTTTCCACGTATCTGGAAATACACCTTGAACAATACTTTGATTTATTATTAACGTCAGATTGACTAATAGATCTGGAAAACATAATAAGAGCAATTTCTTGGATATAGAGTCAAGACCAGAAGCATTCGACTTGATTTTATTTGCAGCGGTATACACTTGTTCTTTCGATACTTCTTCAAATGAGAATTGCTCAGCAATTTGAAAGTTATTCCGATCGAAATAATTCAACAATTCGTTGCAAGCAGGGGTATATTTACTGGTTAAGGTAAAGTATTCATTTAACTCATTTGGATCTGAGAGGTGTGGTGGTATCTCAGTTCTGTCCTTAGAATTGGTTACATTCATAATATCTAATGTTCGCCATAACTCTTTAGCGTTCTTCGAATTTTGAACAAAACTTAAATATCCCTTTTTTCACACCTAATAGCTGAGGTTGTAATATTTCTCAAATATTTGTAGAACTCCCAATCCCTTAGACTCTTTGATTATTTGAATTTGGCCAATGCACGTTTTTCATTTTTGATCATTCATTTAATAGTGTCAGTTAACCATGGCGATCTAGGTGACTGGGCTAATAGCAATGTTTAGTTACATTTTTTGTTATTGCCGAGACGGTATCAGTAGGTTGGACCGTGGTTGTGTGAGAGACAGCACGTCTAGGCGTTGTTACCTCTACTGAGTTTAAGTCTTAGCTGCGATGGTTGGTAATGCGTAAGGAATAGTTGTTCTGTAGTTGTCTGTGTGTACGTGGTCCTGATCGAGTGGTGGAATAGTAATGCCAAACTCCTCCAAGGCGTTATACAAATAAGGCCATAAAAAAGGTACTGGTTTGATTTGTACATAAATTTAATATATGTTAGCTTGTTAAGTTGGTCGTACCTTTTATTTTGCGTTCCCCCTACCTGCATTTTTCAGTATTAAAATTAATGTTATTCATTCTTGAAAAAAAAAGCCAATACTTCGAGTTCCAGAGTTGCCCGTTTCTTCTGTAGCTAACTGTGTCTTTAACAATCGCTGATAAGGGAAGTAATGTGCATAAATAATACTGTTGTTTTTGTATACCTTTAAGGAAAATTAAAAATAACCGAGAAAAGAACACATAATTCGAAACTGAATCACTTTTTGAGACCTGGCACTAACGAAAAATAATTC
Organism: Leptura quadrifasciata; assembly: GCA_963675555.1. Taxonomy (NCBI): domain Eukaryota; kingdom Metazoa; phylum Arthropoda; class Insecta; order Coleoptera; family Cerambycidae; genus Leptura; species Leptura quadrifasciata. The sequence goes on along the minus strand of OY776674.1, from coordinate 162,851,597 downwards.
AAGGGGATTAGGTCCGGAGATCTAATTGGCCATTCTACTGATCCGCGTCTAGCAATTCATGTGTCGGAAAATTTCGTTTAAATAATCACGCAGTATTATCGAATAATGCGATAGTACGCCATCCTATTGAAACCATATAAAGTTTTCCGGCACGTTAGGGTTTTCGCTATTTGGATAAAAAAATGGACCCAAAATTGTAGTCCTAGCCATTCCAGCCCATAGGTTACTTTTCTGTGGAAACTGAGTATGTGCCTGCATCATCCTGTGTGAATTTTCATGTGATCAAATTTTGCCTATTTACAGCGCCATTTAAACAGAAGAAATGTGGATTTGTATTCCGTTATGGTTTTGTAAATTCTGCTCTGCAGCCGAAATCATTTTCGTTAAGCTCACGAACTAAATTCTCACTATATGGACGTCATGTATTCTTTTTCAAATATTTTGAAACAGTCTGCTGCGACTTGGTTTGTGAGGATTGTCCTCCATTGTTAGTAAAACGTCTAACTGTTTATTATCTCCGACATGACCATAATCTTGGAACTTCTGTTCTATTTTGTTTAACAGCTGATTGTACAATAATCAAGCCATTTTCCATTACATAATTTACAAACCAGCGTTTGTGTTGGGGGCCTGTCCCCATGGCCGATCATCATCAAAATTTCAACTCGTTGTGTCTCACTTAAACGTTCCACTATCGCAGCTTTAAATACAACGTGACAAGCAAATACTAACGTGTTATAGCCAAGTCCGTATTTCAACACCATCATCAGCGTTATCATCATCATCATCATCACGAACACAATTTTATATATCAAAAAAATAACTTACTGTGCGGTACGTCCTCTTCTGGCCAGCATGCTTACCAGGACGGCCCTCCAAGTCAACATGCACATTGTAGATTATATCAAAGAAGTTTTCTACTACTGCCACTTTTCTGTACACAGGTTCACCAGTGGAATTCTGCAATTAAAAGATAAAACATACAATGGAAATTTACAAAATATCAGTATGTATGAAATTATTATAAAATGTAAATATTATGTGGTATTAACAACTTAGATATCGGGTCTTAGAAACCACGTAGTGATATTATTATTTTTTTTTTACTTTATAAAGTTGAAAGTTCAATATTCATATGTAGACTAATTTCATTTAGGAGGTTTTAAATGTTTTAACCGCCTTCCATTTCACATGAATGATCATCTTAAGCCTAGACTTGTGTTAGTAAAGGAGACGGGGCCTTACAGTTTATAGTGGGATCCGAACCACTTCTTGGGGGGTAATTTATAATTGAAAATTAGTTTGTAGTACGTAGACTAATATATATGTTTTTTAGAACTACCCCATCATCTCCTATGAACACAGCGGTCAAGTGACAAAGCAGCCAAAAGTACTATGGAATATTATGCAAACTACAAATGTAAAAAATATTTTAAAACCCTCTTAATTCACTCATTCATATGAATCAATAACAACTGATTTATACCAATTTGATTAATTGAAAACAAAATTATATAATGTTGGTGCTTGATTGGTACAGTAAAAATTATAGCAGTTGATTTTCTTAAATATTAACAAGTTATTCAAATATTAAAATAACAAATATCAAACGAAAATAATACCAAAGACATAAAAAGCAGTGACCACTTCTATATTCCTATAAATGCTCCACTTGCAATTGTTCCACAATAAAACCATCATATAACAAAGGGGACTCAGAGACAGTAGAAAACTACAGGCCTATTAATATTTTACCAACTAGTAGCAACTCACTGTTGATTGACGCCAATAAAACCAAAGCTATAACGTTTCGTAAGACCTCTGCCCAAAGAATCACTAACTTTCACATCCAGATTTTGTATCCAAGTCATATACGCACTAAATCCCAATCTGATATTTTACTCCCTTTGGGGATGGTAGAGGGGGTGGCTAATGTCAAAAAAATTGTAGAGGCCCTTGGTGCTTGTATACACACTAATTTATAGGTACACATGAAAATATACTTAACAGTACCTTTTGTATTTACTTTGTTGCAATAAAGACTATTTTTTTTTTGTTATCTTTATTTTAAGTGTATGAAAAGTATATGACAACATAGTAAACGGTGAATACTGATTTTCTATTAAATAGTAATAGACCGGAATCACAGCAGCACGACTTCACCAAGAGTAAAAGACTAAAGACTGCTCTATGTTAATAAATGTGCTTTCCTGATCGAAATTGGTGGGACAAGAAGGATTTAACATTACCATAACAATCGCAGATAAAAGACTTATCTCACTTTTACAATAACTAAAAAAATACTGAACATTTCTCACTACAATTAGCTGTGGTGGATCCCAAATTCCGAACACCTTGTATAAATAGTTGCGCTCATATTTTTAATAAACACCTTTGAAGTGTTGATAAAGTAAAAAGTCACAAAGTAAGTATATCTTTCTTAGGTAATAAGTTCTAGTAGCTGAACTACTGCCATTTCTTTTTCCCGCTAACGAAAACGGAAAACAGAAAAAAATATGAAACGAGAATGTATGGCTACTTCCACTTCTATGGAATAGTGCTCCGAGATACGGACACGAGGAACGAGTGGTGTGGGGTTGGGTGGGTGCAAGGCCGGATATTCCGGAGGTCTACAGGGTTGAGGATGATTCGGCACAACTTCGCCAGCCGGAGTATTCAGCTGAGGGTAACCAGGGATATAAAACCAGCGCACAGGGGTGTGGGTAAGACTTCGCCCTACACAGTGGTGCAACTCTAGAGCTGGGGTTGGAGAGAGGATTCAGTGCTCGACCTTTCCAACACAAAGGAAAAATATCCTCCCTCTTGTCAGCCCCCTGTTACTATGGTTTTAACCCATCGGGCAGGTGAGAATTCACAGAAAAACTCTCTTAATACGTTTTGTTCTACTTTGCTCTGTGCTGCGAGTATATAGAGCATACAACGAAAATCAAGTAATATGACAGCGCAACACACGACGGTCGGGTGTTCAGAGTGGAGAATGTTAATTAAAATTTATATTTCTTTGGGTTCTTGAGATGTCTTCGGCGATTAGCGATCAATTACGCTCACAAGTATCTGTTTAAAACTTTAACGTATAGTATCCTTGAAAAGGAGCATAAGGAATTACATCAAAATCAAGGCTTTTTTATATACGCTTAGAGGTGCACTTGGTAATAGATAGGAAGCTCGTGACATTTTTAATATGCGATATAATCATTATTTATAAAGATAGATAATATAGCAAGTTTATATGAACTGAAAAATCTGCAGCGTTGTCAAACGGCAGCATCTTACTGATGCCTTAAAACTAATACTCAAAGAAAGAGATAAAAGTAATATAATAAAAATAATAAAATTAATATTAGTTATAAAACTATGCGAAATCTTCGCAAATCATCTGATCGATCATCACTTATTTAGGTACAGTATGCGCAGAATTGAGGAAGAAACTTTGAATTACCTTGTCTCAGGTGATAAATAGAAATTAATGTATTAAACGAGGATCGCTTATCAATACACAGAAAACTTTCCAGGCCCGCATTGGCTTTGATGCTATTAATATGATGCGGTACTTAAATGTATTAACTTCCCTCAATATAATTACTCATGCGTTTGAGGCGCAAATGCACCCCAAATTGCATGGTTACTGTCTAGAAAATTATGCAGGGTGTGTAGAACTTATGTTGGTATATATTAAAACCATTACTGTAAGTAACTACAAATCGAAAATTTTATATACGGTAGTTACAGAATCATAATTTCCAAATAAGGACAGTGAATTGTGAAGCAAGTTAAAAATTTTAGTTTGATACACTGAAAATATTAATTTGTATTAAATTTTAATCATTTATTCAAGAATCAACGAAATTGTTACATAATTAACTGTAGTATTAACTGTTAAAAGTAAAATTTGACAGCAGAATTGAATATAGTCAAAAAAATTCTTCAACATTAAAAATGAAAATGAAAAAATTACTAATTATAAAGGAATTTTCTTTAATATCTACATTATGATTAGAGTTGAATATAAAACCGATAAGAGGATCGAAAAGGCATTGAATACAATATATACGAGTAGTGTTTCGAAGGAGAACTTTATCTCGTATAAATGAGAATTGAAAAAGAACATTTTTTTCTTCATGATTTTTATATTACTACCTAGAAGGTCTATAAAGTATAACAGCACAATTCTAGGGTCAAATACCGATTTGGTGAATTATGAACATTTAAAATGCAAAAAAATTCATCACCACCATCTCGCTAATGGCAGCAGAAAATTTGTACACAGAGCTATTTAACATATGAAAATAGAATTTAACGATTTAGCGACTTATAACACAGGATCTAATTCTAATTCATTCATCAGTTAATTGCTGACAAACTGTTGTTATCGAAAGATTCTCCAAATTATTTGGCATATTGTTATAGACGCAATCCTTTAAATTGCCTCAAAAAAGTCGAGGGGTGTAAGGTCAGGAGATCTGGCTGGCCATTGGATTGACCCTCTTCTGCCTATCCATCGGTCCGGAAACACCTCAATCAAGTACTGTCTTACATCAACTTCACAGTGCAGTGCAGTTTTTTTGAAAGAACTCTTATTTTGATGTGTATAATACACAGCTTTAAGATTATGTTTATGTTATTTCCATAGATACTTACTACTTACACAGAACTGATGATATTTTCTTTTACATAATGTTGAGTTAATGTTGTTGTTATTGTTGTTGAAGAACTTAACAAATTCAATATTATCTAAAATAAAATATCTACAATAAAAAGTAATAATTGTGTTGATAATTTAATTACTATGTCTAAGTAGATACATATATACTGTTATGTACTGCCCTCTAACGAAGAGAGATGTAATTAGTTCGTGGTGAGAGTGAAGGGAGACCTGTTTTAGTTGACGGCCGATAGGATGGCGCCATCTCTGGGCCAATTAACGAACCGCCATTTAACGCCTAGAAAACTATAGAGATTTCCACCATATTCGAGAAGGTTCTCGAAGGGGGTTCGAGTACATTCTATACTTATATATAAGAAGTGAACTGGAGCAGGCAGTTCAGTTCAGTATACAGTACAGTTCTGATATATAGAGTTTTATACTAGACAAACAAGTGATCAGATGAAAAAGAACAGTAATAAGTTGTGATTTAAAGTAGCGAATTTATGTTAGATTAAAGTTATTATTAGTTCTGTTAATTTTAAGGATTAATTATTATAATTCAGGTAATAAAGAAAGTAGTGGTTTGTGAAGATTCATGTTGTGATTTATTGAAACTACGTACAGGGTGTTTAGTGGAGGGTGTAAAAACGCAACAATACTGTATAACTTTATATCTTGGTTTTATGTTATGTATTTCTAACGAATATTTCCTCTTTAGGTTTATAATAAATCATTTGTTTTATTTCCTTACCTCATCATGCAATTAAACCAAATATGTTTCTTCTTCAGTTAATTCATGCGAATAATTGCGTGGTCAGTGTCTCCTTTCCTGTAAAAGACAGACTGCGTATTCAATAATAAATTACTAATTATAGACTACCCCTTTTTCATGAGTAACCAAAGGGTGTCGAGGGTTCTTTCTTTTCAAACAAAGGGGACGAGATAACCCGAAACATAGTCTTAACGAAATTAGATGGAAACGTAAATCTGTTTAGAAATATTGCCACAGTTCTTTTCCTCAAATCGGCAGTAAAATGACGGGAAAATTATTTTTTTTCTTTGCAATGAAAATAATATATAAAATATAAGAGTTTCATTAATTATGAACTGTTAAGAAACATTAATAAAAATAAAACCGAAATCATCTTGGGATGCATAAACATAAATATAGAACATAAAGGCAATAATGAAGTCAATTATTATTTAAATGTACTCGTTAAGAATGGCTTCATTTGCTATACAGGGAGTTGAAATTTAACAGAAAAATCAGTTTTCCCCAATAAGGTCTATTCTGTAAGGTAAAAGTTATAATTTAACAGGGCGTTAAATTTATGTATTTAACCTTTTTTCATATTCTACAACTTCGAATTTAACCCGACCGTTAAAAAATAAAATTTAAAGGAACGCTTTAAAATAGTCGTGCTAATCCGTATAAGTAGGCGTAATAGACCCAGCTGTAGTTTCAAATGCACTCAAATCGCCGAGAGTAATAATCATTTCAGCAGCCGTCAATTGTCAATGAGTTATTGTCATCCTATGGTCGTTTTTTTATTTGTCTTTTGTGTTTTGTGATGCAAAATATGAGTAAAAAAATCGCGGTGCCCAAGGGTGACAAAAGTATAAAAAAAATATATGATCAATTATATAGAGAAAAGAGTTTTTTTTTTTAATAAAGATAAACTAACACCGCTAAGTATGAAGTTTGTTGTTGCTTTCTGGCGGACAAGCTAAATGGACTTGAGGGTGCCAGCAAACGAGCAAAACAGTGGAGAGAGGTAAGTGCGGACGTAATGATTTTTGGAATTGAGCATAATTATCTAACTCGACACAAATTTGTTTAAAAAACAAAATAGTTTGTAATGATTTGCAGATTTTTAATTAATTATTGACCAACATTCGAAAGAAGGCCAGAGTACTGCACGACTACGAAGTGGGCGCAGGTGGGGGCCCAACAAAGAAATATAAATATCTGACGTCCCAAGAAGAGCGAATTGTAGTAGTGTCTGCGAAAATAGTCATTGAAGGCATTTCTGTACCAGAAGCCGGAATTGATGAACACGAAGATTCATTTTGAAGTTTTGAAACCAGTTGACAAAGAAAATGTATAGACGTCATCCAGATAGCCGTATCATTCACAGAATCTGTAATAGTTTTAGTACTAATGGCATAAAAATTCTTCCGGCAATAGTAAGGTTGTCCAAAATGTATTGGATGATTTGCACTTGGTGCTATTATTCGTATTTATGTACCATCTACTACACCAATAAGGTGAGAGAATGATGCAGTTATTTCCGCTAACCCCCGTTTTGTGGCTTGTCTGGCTTCAGTTGAACTTGTAAATTTAATCCAAGTAACAAGAAGACGTTCGGTTATAACATCAAAAACTTCAGCTATGCACCTACTGACAGCTGGCTGACTCTGGGCAATTGAATATCCATGACCAGTAGCTATCTGGTAACTCCCTTGATAAAAAAAATTACAATCCTGCCAAAATTCGCAGATGCGTTTGTATTCTTGTTTGGCTATGTGGTTGATTCATATAGGGCCCTATACTGTTTATCGGTTCTTGGTAGCAATATTTATCGAGTCTGAACAGTTTAAGGAACATCTCTTCTGGGTTATTAAAGGAATTACTCATGTCTTGTAATTCTCATTGCCGGATTCGAAATTCTCTACTGTAAAATAATATTAATAAAAATATCTTGGTTATATGCCCATAATAAAAATATAGATATAGATGAATATGTGTTTATATATATTTTTTTGAAAGCAGTCGCAAAGTGAGGTTATGTTCTCATATACTATTAAAACCTTTGTCTATTACTGAAATATTTATTAGAAATGGGATATATGTATTTCCTTGACTTACCTTTGTAATTCATTTTCTGCGCTGTCAACTATTAAAAGATGTAATAAACCATCAAAATTAAATTTTAAGGGGTACTGTTCACCCACCGCTAAAAATAATGTTTTAACTGATGAATTTACTGCAGCAGGTTAAAGATTTCAACAAAAAAATGTTTTACAGAATACCAAACCACAATCAGCATGGTTAAAATTTTAACACCACGTTAAATTTTAACTTTCTCTGTTGCAGAATATCAAACCACATTTAGGATGGTTAAAATTTTAAAGTTCCTTTAAATTTTAACTTTTGTCTTACAGAATACACCTTCATATCTCTAAAACCGCATTATTTAAATTTTGGTACATGCAATGTACGCATAAAAATACATTTTTTCCAAGATAAATGTTTTTTAAACTTTCATCGGTGGCGTCCCTGTTAACATGCCCTGCAATATTTTTATTTAAAAAATGATACGCTGTTTTAATTAAATTCAGTTGAGGAAAATCCCGACACAAGTAGGAGGAAAGTTGTCAATAATTTAAATATCGCCCATGTTCTAGTATGGAGGATTCTACACGATTATTTATTATATCTCTATCACATCCAACGGATTCAGGCTCTACTTCCTCGAGTCATTCCATTACGAGTGAATTTCTGCCAATGGTTTCTCCAAAAAGTTACTTTACTTGACACGGAAATTTTATTCACGGACGAAGCTAGTTTTACGAGAAACAGTATCAGAAATTTTTGGACCGAGGAAAATCCGCCTGCAATCGTCACCAGGTGCAATTCTCATTAAATGTGTGGGCTGGAATTATTGGAGATTACCCAAATGGCCCTTTTTTTCTACCAGGCAGATTAAATGGACATAATTATTGCCTGTTTCTTGATGATAATTTGCCAATTCTGTTGGAATATGTTCCTAGTTTAATGCGAAATCGCATGTAGTTTATGCACGATGGTGCACCTTGCCCATTTTAGTGCTCTGGCATGAGAGTATTTAAATCAAAACTTTAATAATAACTTTAATTACTAAAATTAAATAATAGTTACTAATATAGTTATTTAAGATACAAGTGTAAAAAGCCATTCTTTATTGCACGAATGGATAGATTAAAAATTCGAGCGAAGCAAGTATTTTTAAAAGCCATGGCTGCAATAAAGGGCTTTTTACAAGTGTATCTTACAACGTTTTATCTTCGATCGTTCCAATTATTGTAAGAAACGGGCAATTTCGTCTATGTACTCTCTCCTGGCTTTCCAAAATTATTAATTAAAAAAAAAACTCCAACTCTATTTCGTTTCCACTCCAATATTAAATTTCTATGATACCAATTTCAAAATGTTTAGACTTTTCTTCAAAATAATATTTTTGACAACTCTTGTCAAATCTCCAATTTTCAGGTTACGTTGTTACATGTTTTCAGATTCGTGGTCTAATTGAAAAAACATTTTTTTCAGCTATTGCAGCTCTTTATATAGGATCGGTTTGACGTTTAATATTGCCATAGCAACGCAAATGTTACAGTTCTAACAATACGTTTTCTGTCTACCCCTTTTAAATTGGGGTTGACATTCCTTAATAAAATGTGTGACCGAGAGTCTTACACATCTTTTGTGCTAATTTTTATCTTACTCTGTGAGTATTTATTTCCTGGTACAGCTTAGATCCTTTTTGTGTCAAAATTCGCACTCACGCACAAATTAATTTACAAATTTAAAAGTAATAGAACAATAAAGACGCAATAAACAATTAGAGATGGTTTAGAAGTAGAATTATGATCACTAACGATGATTTTGAGTAATCTCAGTTTTATGACTGTCCGATACAGATACCCAGATGTATGAAAACTATTCATATCATAATTCAACTCTTCTTAAACAGTTTATATAATCTCTAATTGCTTATATTGGTTAAATTAAGAAATTGTATGGAAAATAAGAAATTATTTGACTTATGTCAAAACCAAATATTAAAATTTACTTTAAAATAGCAATAAAACCCAATAACTATCCATACAGATTCCCTAATTAAAATGGTTTGCATCACAAACACAATATACTATAGAATTTATTCGAATTCATTCCATTGCTTATAAAATAAAAATTTGTCCCCTTTCTCTTTATCTATACCAGTCCTTCTTGCTATCTACCATAATAAAACCCAGTACAATATCCCATCAAAGGTAAGTTAAATAAAATAGATAACATGCAATAAGTATAAATACTTTAAATTAAAATACTGATAAAGATAAGTTTTTAAAACTAAAAACCCCCATTGAAAGTATAAACTGAAAACGCTTTTCAGTGTATTGCGATCTACAGACTCGAATTCCTACAAAGAATACCAAGAGTACTCAAAGATAATAATAATTTGTCTATAATACAGAGTATTCATCTAATTCCACACACTAGAAAACATATTCCTCATGTTTGTAATTAAGTATAAGTGAATATCATAGCAATATATATATATATATATATATATATATATATATATATATATAAATTTGGTATCACTAAAATTTTTAGAATGCGATATGTAACAAATTACAATTTGCACCAAACTCTGCGATCTCTCACAGCTCATTGAACCTGAAGTATGAACTACATCAACATTATAAAGCGTGGCATTTCCGAGTGTCCCAGTGTCTTTTACATAAAATTTGTGCGCCACATTTATTTTTAGAACCATAATATGAGCTAGTACCGTATACCTAACAAAAAGATGGTTGTGTCGCAAATTTCTCAACTCCATTTGAACCTTACTAAATAAAGTAAAAATTCCCTTATCTTGATATCCTCATGATTAATTAAGTCAGCTTCTGATAGACTTGTTTAAAAATATACATTCATGTATATCAGTTCAAAAAATCATTAACAAGCCCGTTACATACTGAAAATATGCAAATATGCAAATAGGGCAATAAAATTAATAACACCCAAACAAGCCGTTCAGTATCCAGTGCCACCCTCGGCTCTTTTTTATCGTACATCAGTCATTTGTTTTCCGCTGAAAGATTAGTGGGTTTGTACGTGGTCTCGTGCGACATGACAAAAATACACAGAATTATTGAGCCGTCTTTCAGTTTGTCTCTTATTTCAATCAGAGGAAGCTGCCTATTTCCCTTGGCAGGAATTTATATTGTTATCGATGGCTGTCAATAGTATCGGTTGAAATCTTGGTGCATCTAGCATGAAAAAAATATTAAATGAACAGGCACTGAACCGGCTTAGGACGTCAAGTACTTATTTGTGTCTGCGGGTTCGGTGGCCGGTCGACACCCAGGGTTTGCAGGCTTTGCGGGCCCCTTCCGGCCCCTCTTGCTGCGGATCTAATGTGAACTGGACCCTTCAGTCCCCTGACGCCCCCTGTGCCTCGCCGGCCTGCCTACCACTGGCAGCAGTTACATCCGCGACGAACACGAATGTGGCTTTCGCTTGCCGATATATGAAACTTCAGCTAATGTGCCAATTACAGTTGATTACAAAGAAGGGTGATGCTGAGTGTAATGCCTGTTATTGATTATGGACGAATGTGTTACAGCAGGAATAATTTGTAATTGATTTGTTGCGATTGTCAGATGTACCGCATTTTCTGGTAATCGGTGGTGGGAAATTAATTGCTTCGAGAAAATTAGCAAAAGTTTTTGATATATTGTGTTTTTATTTGAGAACAAGCCATCTTGAATGGCTCGGGTTTGAGTGGGCACGATTTATTAAATCTATAGAACGTGGCTCTTTTTCCCAAACAGAACATAAAGTCTATTTTTTAGAATATTGTTTGGACTTTTCTAAATGTTTCTCAAAACTATGTCTAAATAATATACTCAAAAATTGTAGGTACGGTTTCAAAATGACTGACGTTTCAAATATGTTTTTCGATTTTAATCAAAATCAGTATCCTGGGGTATATAGAGTTGTTTGATATGAACATGAAATCAGTTTTTACAAATAGGAAATAGCAGATTCAAAATACAGATAATAAAGAGAAATTTTAATTTTCACGGTTTTATTTAATAAAGTGCCGCCATAGTATATGGGGGAGGAGCATTGCATAAATGAGACGAAGAAACTGACACGTAGTTGAATATTGATTACAAAACGGCTAATGCCTAAAAAGTGTAAAATAAAATATTTAAGAAAAATTTTTAAAGGCAAGGTTTTAGCGTATACATTAAAAACTAGAAATTAATGTTTTTAGCTATCACAGTATATTCAGGCTTATATACAATTATAATAAAAACATAGGCAATTAAGAAAATGCAAAATTGTCTCAATAGAGACAGTAAAATATTCCGTACAACACGCTTGAAACGCTCCATGCTTTTATTTTAAACATAAAATAAACAGCCTTAAAATGTTGTGAAAGTTAAAAATATTATTGTCAATAAATTTTTAGTGAAAGTATTTGTCTTTAAAAAGGTTTTTTAAATATAATAAAAAACAAGTAAAAGGTGTAGTCTATTGTAATTCCCATTCATCTACGGTGCACACGACTATGGCTATAGAGGCCAATTCGGGAGAGCACATGTCGACCGCAGTCAGGACAAACATAGACCTGGTTAGGTCTTGGATTCGGCCTTCTTGCAGCAACATTTCCTTGATAGCTGGCTACAACCCCTCGCCATTCAGTTCTGTCCGCTGCAAGTTGTTCCCATTGCTCGTCTGCAATACCGCAGGATTTTAGATTTTCATGGAGAGCGTCTTTGAACCTCTTTCGTTGACCGCCACGCCTTCTTCTACCGCTTAGCAATTCACCATAAAGTGTTCATTTAGGAAGGCGGTTATCATGCATACGATGAACGTGACCTGCCCATCTTAGGCGTGCTCTTGAAATAAGCACCTCAATTGGAAGGCTGTTTGCTCTCCTCAGTACTACCACGTTTGATATGTGATGGAACCAACGGATTTTCATCATACTTCTGAGGTGTCTTTGCTGAAAACGTTCTAATTCTTTCACATGACGACGGTAAGTGGCCCAGCTTTCACATCCATATAGCAGTGTTGGAATGACAACTGCTCTGTAGACAGCCATTTTCGTTGACAAAGCAAGGTCGTGGTTGTCAAATACTCTCTCTCTAAGTCCCGAGAGTGCTCTAGATGCAGCGTTAATTCTATTGTGAATCTCGCTGTCCATGTTTGCTTTGTCATTAACAACGTTGCCTAAGTAATTGAACTGATCCACCACTTCAAGAGAATTCCCGTTAAGTGTAATGTCTATTTGGTTCACTTGATGAGGAGTTGACATAATCTTAGTCTTTCCAATGTTGATTTTAAGTCCCAAGGAATCATAGCTCTGAGCATACACATCTAAAAGTTCTTGAAGCTCTTCCGGCGTAGAGGCTAAAAGTGCACAGTCATCCGCATACTGGAGATCACAAATGAATCGTGTGCGGGTCTTCGTGAAAGCTCTAAAGCGCCCTATGTTAAAGAGACCGCCATCAAAACGGTATCTGAGACCTATTCCTCTGACTGTCAGTTTGTTGTCAACAATAATTGTTAGAGCAGTGGTAAACAAATTAAAGAGTAGGGGTGCCAGAACACATCCCTGCCTAACTCCAGTGAGGGTTTGGAAAGGTTCGGTTGCCTCATTATTATACATAACCTGGGCGTTGTTGTTTGTATGTAGACTGCGACATACACAAATTTTCTAGGGATACCTAAGCGGAACATAATTTTCCAGAGCACTTCCCTGTCCACCGAGTCAAACGCCTTGGTTAAATCAATGAAGGCCATGTGAATTTCTCCTTGATGTTCGAGTGCTTTTTCTTGAAGCTGTTTAAGTGTGAAGATTAAATCCGATGTGCCTCGGTTTGGTCTATAGCCATTCTGTGTTTCAGGAAGTAACTTTTCCATAACAGGTGTTAGCCTATTAGCCATCGCTTTAGTGAGTATCTTCCCTCCAACAGCCAGGAGAGCTATACCCCTGTAATTTCCACAGTCCGCAGCGCTCCCTTTGTTTTTGAAGAGGTTGATTAAAAGTGTATCACGAAACTCCTGCGGAGCTTGACCACTTTCCCACACGACATCAAACAGTTTTTTGAGGTAGGGTATGAGCTCTGACGACACAGCTTTAAAGATCTCAGCTGGGAGTGAGTCGGCGCCGGGAGATTTGTTATTTTTTAGCTGCCCAATGGCGGTTAAGATCTCTTCCGTTGTTAGTGGTTTATCTAAGTCCTCGAAGGTGTCATATTGAGGGATAAGATTTATAATATCGTGATCGGCTTGACTTTGCTGGTTAAGAATGTTAGAGTAGTGTTCTTTCCATCGGGCTCTTATTTCCTGGTCTTCTTTGAGGAGATTTCCATTTAAATCTTTAATAGGGCACATATTTTTCCGACTGGGGCCGTACACTGCTTTTACTCCTTGAAAGAAATTCCTGTAGTCGTGTGAATCGGCGTATCTTTGAATTTCTCTGGCCTTGCTTGCCCACCACTCGTTCTTTATTCTTCTGATTTCGCGTTGCGTTTCATACTTAGATTGGGTAAAAGCTTCTGCTTTTGATGAGTTGTTGGGGTGGTTGATAGCGTTTTGGAAGGCAGTATGTTTGCGGTCAAGAAGTTCTTGTATAAAAGCTTCATTATCATTGAACCAGTCCTCCTGTTTTTTACTTGCTGCAATGCCAAGAATTTCCTCACTCGCACTTTTTAAACTGTCTTTAATTTGTGTCCAGGTAGCAGCGACATCTACAGAATCGGTTTCTTCTAGTGCACTCAAATTATGTAAATAATAAATGAATATGTAAATAATAAATGAAGTGGATATAAAAAGATTACTGAAAAAATGAAATTAGAAAGTAACGAAGTAATCATTTCAGCATTTTTTTATAGATTTAAAGACTTTGACATTTATAATGTAATCAGAATTTCTAATTTTCATGTTTTTGCTATGTCTGGGATAAATGATTTCAGACAATAAACAATTATAATGAAAATGATTTAGTTTATGAACCATTTTTGTCTTAAAAGATGCAGAAAAATATTGAACGTTAATAAATTTTTTGTTGTCCACACTCCGAAATAAAACTTTCTAAAATGTCTTCTATTTCAAACTGTCTATCATTGAAAAAGGTATTTGCAATACAAAGCCATCTAGATTCTAACATGTTAATAAATAATCTAATCGAAAACTGAAGCAATTTACACATTCTAGCAATTGGCTTCTGGAGAACTCAAATACCTATATTATTTGCCAAAATATTACTCCTGGGACTTTCTATTGGTGCACCCTATATATTTAGTCAATGCCTATTGTTAATCTTATTTGGTCTATCTACGATTCGAAACTACAATTTCCCTCTAGAATGTACTATTGCGGTCGAATTGAAGTAATCGATTTTTTATCAAGTATGTTTTTTCAAAAAAAAAGTCTGTTGTAGATGGGAATTTTTATATCAGTCATGTCAATTACATTATTTTAACAAGAAATCATTAGTATCACACAATGACATTGACACTAATTTTGTCAGTTGCTCAATACTGATTCTCGAGTTACCATATACAGACAAAATAATAGCGAGAGAATTTCCAAGAAGATAATAACCGCTGTTAGTCTATACATAAATAATATCGTTTTAATATGTTCTACCTGTTGAATTCATTATATATATTAGACTTTTTTACGTTTAGCTGAATATATATTTTTTCCTTTACGATAGTCCATAGTTCGATCTAGCTACATAACCCAAAAATGAATAAAATATTCAATTTTAAATATATTTATAATAGATAAAAAACAGAAGCCGTTCCTGAAACTGATCACATCACCACAGGTATTTACAAATAGGAGGGTGTTAGAAGCTAACGACGTCAATGAGGGCACCACTTTCCACTTATAAAATAACCAATAACTATGAGAAAATTAAGAAAATATTACACGGGGAGCATAAAACAATCTTTCTTCTTTCCAGTACATTTTGTTTGATATTTCTATCTTAGTTATTTACATAGAAATTAGGTATTTTCTGATACCCGTTAATACTTCATGTGAGCAGGGCAAATATCCTCTTAAGTTACCTTAGCTCTGAGATCATGAATATTAATGGGCAACAATTAGATTTTTTTCGGAAAAAATCTTCAGTCGTGAAATATTGAAATGATCTTAAAAGTAAAAGAAACAATATTTGGAAAGATGTATCTTCCTAACCCCTTTCCTTCACTTTTCGTTTTTCACCATAAACATTAAACATTATATAAAAAATATTATTATTAATGAAAAACAACGCGAGACGTTTTTGGAGCTTATAAAATTACTTTTAATTTTTTATTCATCTCAACACAATAATAGTAATAGTCCAAGATCCCACAACCGCCAGACCTACGTCATTTTAGCAAGGTTAAAATAAGGCTAAGATTTTCACAATAAATGTACAATATTCTTTCCTTTTATTTGGATTTTCTACCACATGTATTATCCTCTTAAAAAAAAGAAAAAAGACTACTTTCCGAAACGTCAGCAAAATACATTATTTCTGTGTTTATTCCGATTTATATTATTTGTAAAAAAATAACCTCTGAAAATCGTTGGTGATGTAGTGATTGTGTTGCCCAATTCTCACGTGTGTGGTTGAAGGTTCGAATCAATTCTTCGCAGATTTTTTTTTACTACATTTTCGGCTCGATTAGCAACTAAAATACAACGAATATTTCTTTATAAATTAAGATCCCAGAACCTCCAGACCTACGTCATTTTTGCAAAGCTAAGATTTTCTGATAACAGGTACTGAAGGTGAATAAAAATCTTAATTACTCTTTTACGTTAAAGTAGCATTAGCTTGTTTTTATAAATGTTTTACACAATATTATTAAGAACCAACATTGATTATTGGTCAAAAGTGCTTTTAGAGGGCGGAATATTAAATATAATATTTTTAGTCGCAAACTCCTCTACAAAATCCTTATTTTACTATAAGGAACGTAACCAGACTGCAACAAACAGCTACTCTCCGGGCTATGTGTCACGCCGAGCGCTGAATTACAAGTTACAAGTCTGGCGCGTTAAGTGTAATAATTGCATATTACCATCGTTTTGATGGTACCATATGGTGGAAATTTCTATAGTTTTCTAGGCGCCAAATGGCGGTTCGTCAGTTTGCCCAAAGATGGCACCACCCTACCGGCCGTCAACTAAACAGATTTCCCTCTCACCAGGGACTAATTATATCTCTCTCCGTTAGAGGGCAGCACATAACAGTATAAACGTTTTCAATGCGTGAAGTTTGAAACAAGTACCTTACATTTAAAAGATGTCGAAAATGAAAGGAAATAAATTGTTCCTTCCGATGTTTAAATTTTAAAGTTTCTTCTGTCAATCTAGTACCATAAAACTATCGTACATACATAAAACGAAATATAACAGATTACATAATAGTTCAAAACCAGAACAGAAATAAGTACATCTTAAACTTATAATTTGGTATCAACATAACGTGTTTTAATTTCTGAGTTCAACAGCATATAGTAGCAAACAAAATGTAATGATATCATTGGGGTCGCAAATCGTAAAAGAAAAATGACAGCCCTGAAAGAGGCCACAAAATGTTTGTCATTTATATCAAAAGTTCTGTGTCTCAACAAAGACACAAGCAAATTTCACTAAAAGTTACTGCATATTACGAAAGTTTGGGGAATTTATTGAAATATAAATTGGTGAGTGGTAGAGATGGAACTGAGGGAGGGAGCATTGAACAAATGTATGAGAATCATGTGATGTTTCAGCTCGATCCGACATCATCATACATTTTTCTCTCGACGTTTCAGACATATTTTTGAACATCATCAGAAACTGTCTCAAATCTGCTTGAAATATCATTCCATGATAAACATATGTGTGTCCTTTGACATTTCGAAAATCTTTTTTGATTACCTCCAGAGAAGTATTCAAAACTGCGTCTGTAAACTGTACAATGTAAAAAGTGTTTTTTAGGTATTTCGTCTGTAACAAATGCCACATCTGAGGCATAAATTTTTAAATCTTATCGACAATACTTACTGATTGGATAGCTTTTAACGCTACAGTTTGTATTATTCTTTGTGAAATAAAAAACCCAAATGATATATACAGGTTGTCCATTTTATCAGGGCCTTCGAGAATATCTCACTTAATATCGGTCGTACAAAAAAAAATATTTTTATGAAAATTGTGCCGATTTATATAACCTACAAAATGGTTTAAAGACATTTGAAATCCATGGCCTACTTTAAGAGTTATGGCGACGAGGTTTTATTATAAAAACATTTTTTAAAACCAATAATTTTTTTTTTTACAAACATTATACTTGCCGTGGAGAAGTATGATAAACGATAAAATAATTCAATAAGTTGTTCAAATCTTGTTTTGTTTTTTCTCGTATCTCTTCAAATAACGGAGATATTTGGCCTAGACCTTTTCCGTATTTTCGATATTTTCCGCCATAACTCTTAAAGTAGGCCATAGAGTTCAAATGTCTTTAAACCATTTTGTAGGTTACATAAATTGGCACAATTTTCGTGAAAATAATTTTTTTTGTACGACCGATATTAAGTTCTCGAGTGGCCTGATAAAATGGACAGCCTGTATATATATCTCAAAAACTGAGGAGCCTCGATTTTTTAAGAGGATATGTCTATAATACTAGGATTATAGTTGTTATACTCATTATACCCAATAGTAATATTGCAGATAAAAGGACACGATAGTTATGAATCTAGGAGATAAGAAATTGTCGTGACAGTCAGTCATAAAATAGAAACAGTTTCAGAAATTTAAATTTTTTAGGAATAATAATTATTGATCCTGCTTCTCGAATCCTGCATCGTTCACAGACCTCTAGAGGCGAAAGCTAACATTAGCAGCGGGACTCAAGCAGATTTCCGAGATCGAGCTTACGATGGAAAGGAGCTTTGATGATTGACCGTTAGATGTCGCACTATATGAGATTTAGAAATCTACGCAAAGCCAGAGGAGATCAATATACAATGTGTCTCAATATTACGTGCCAATCTCTTGAAAGTATATCCTAAACTCAAAAGTATGACGATCATCCTTGCACTGCATCCTATGAGTTTTTTTTGATTAATTAAAAGTAGATTAGAAACATGTACAGGTATATATCAGCTGCCGTAAACCCCTAAAATAAAATTATATATCTTGTTTCGTTCGTTTTATTTAAAATTTCCCTTGACACAGTTTGATTTTTATGTTCTTTGAAAATATTTATTTTATAATATTGTATCTAATATTACGTAATATAAAATATTTCTAATCGTTATTTAATTAGAGATAAAAGTCTTTAGAGGGACATAAGTGAAAGAAAATAAAGTAAATTAGAAAGCTAATAATAGAAATATCTGTAAATATAATCAAGAGATAAACATAATAAAGAGAAGGGAGATAAGAAATTACATTTATATCATGGTTCAATCAAAATTTAAAATTTTTTGTTGCTTAAAACAATTTAATGTTTATTTTTAATTGGATTGAGTCTACGGTGGGTTCTTGATGAAACATATTTAATAGAATAATTATAAATATTCAAAAGGGTAGTTACAATACGCACTTGGTTTATGGTTTCATAAACTTTGTTCAGTTTTGTCTGACATATGTTTCGTATTTACGACCATTATCAAATAGTCTTAGAAACTGCTTCTAAGACTCTTTGATAATGGTCGCAAGGCCGAAACATATGTCAGATAGAACTGAACACAACTCATGAAACAATAAACCAAGTGCGTATTGTAACTATACTTTTGAATATTTATAATTATTCAATTAATGTTTATTGTTTAATTCTAAAATTCTGTTTCTCTCTCAAGTTCTAGCATATGGTAAATTTTTTCTGAAATATGTTAATGTTTTTATAAATCTGTCATCGTTACCAATAACAAATAAAAAAATAATTTTGAAAGTTATTTATATTATTTGTATTTTTCTTTTCTAACTCTTTATGACTTTTTCTTTGGAGTCTGTCAATAATGACAAATGTACACAGATTTCAATATATAGTTTACAGAATTGTTATAGTATCATTTAAAACTTCCTTGCAAATAAAAAACGCAACAAAAACTTTACGAAATTTATAGGTTTTACGTTGGCTTATTTGATGACACCATACCGACTGGTTCGCCGGCGTTAATAATGAACTCGTAAAGTTTTTGTTGCGTTTTTTTATTTACAAGGAAGGTTTGAACGATAATACACGTGTTCAAAATTTGAAGAATTTTTAGTTAATTTGTCTAAAACACGGTCATGTATGCTGTAGCCTAACTACAGGAACAACAATAATAAAGAAACTGAAATATCCGAAAATAAATGGTGTCACTTCTCATTTCTAAAAAAGAAGGTGATAGGTATGTGAGATGAAATCAAAATTGCTTGCTTGCAAGATAGATAGATTGATTTTTAAATGGAACACTCTGTATATTATTACATGTTTTTTTTGATTCAAGATGTATAATTATGTATAAATATTTTTTTGTGTAGAAACTAAAAGGATAAAGTACGAATTTTTATTTCATAACAATCTAGATTAAAATTTATAATTCTTATAGAAAATAACAACTGGTCAGAAATTTATAAAAAATCATCAAAAATTCATCCTGAATCCAAAAGTGTAATAATATACAGGGTATTCCATGTGAGATTCAAAAGTTGGATCATTTCCGGCGAAACCGGAAGTGGTATCAAATTATGTCGTATGTCAAAAAATGCTTTCCGAATGGCTCTAGATCTTCTAGTTTTATTTCAATATGTAGAAAAATAAAAAAGTTGTAGGGTTGAGCCCTGTATATCTAACTCCGAAGTGCTTTCTAATATCTTAATCTCGAGTGGTGTTGATTGCTTCCTTTTCTTTCGGTATTTAATGCGAAAAAGGGAAGGAATATGAATGTAACTTTACAGGAACTTATTTTTTCCAATTAATAAATAATAATAATAATAATAATAATAAATAAACACCACATAAATTAGATAATCCTCAATTCCATAAGCCAGGGGCTTGCGCGGAAGGGGGTTACACATTGAAAAAACGCAGACATACAACCATTTCCTGCGACACTGCCAGTGCCAGAGCCAGAATTCGAACCCGGTGGTGCGATGCCCGTGTGATTAATCGCGATTGCCACCTCGCGCGTTAAACCTTAAACCTTAAAATTCCGACTTATACAGGGTGTCTCACCGGGAATCGATCGATATAGAGAAAAGTACGCATCAGAAAATTTTGAAAATTTAGATAACTACTAATGTCGGTGTGGCCAATCCAACTAAAATAATTACAAGCAGTTGGCACTTCCGCTTATACCGGATACCAACTTGCTTATTTCAAATGGAACATCCTATATATTTTAGGGTTTTCGAAAAGAGCATAAAATTCTGAGTCGAAAATATGTAGCATATTCTATACCTAAACCTAGCCGTGTTAGAGATATTTGACATTTTATAGAAAATTTGACAGGTGCAATGGTTTGCAAGAACCGTTATAACTTTCTTCGTGTAAAAGATCCTCATTTGCTTCTTGTCACGTAAAAAGAACACAAGGAGAATTACGTTCTACAACTGAAATAAATTCAATAATATCATACCAAGTGTTCCGTTTTTCGCGTTACATTTTATCAACTTCAAACCGCGAAAACTTGTTTAGGTCAAATGGAACATTTTATTAGAAATTCATGAATTGTTGTAATCATTTCATCAAAATAGCCATGATTAGAAACAATCAGTCATTATCTTATGTCAAAAAATGCCAGCACGTTTAAATTATTCAAACGAAAACTTTTTAAATTTGTTTATTATTTATGGAGAATGTGAACATGTGCTACTCGATATCCACAAAAACGCAAAATAACACTAACACTGTAACATGCGTATTAATCGAATTGTAGATATGGCATGAACTAAAATAGCAGAGATCAATTTAAAATATGAATTCATTTTAATATAATAATTGCTCAAAATTCCGCCCTCGAACCTCGACACATTTTTCGCACCTTCGGATTAGTTCCTCATGGTAGCTCTTCTAATTGAATCCTGTGATATGTTTTGAAATGCATTTCTTACTCTTTGCATACAATCTTCAATGGTTGTTAATGGGCTCTCATAAACTTTATTTTTAATAGTTCCCCAAATGAAATTAATAATAATAATAATAATAATAATAATAATAATTTATTCACCATATGTAATGATACAATAGTATATATTATGGTAAGTCAAGGTATGAATACAATAAAAATAGCAAAAGTAATGAATAAATAGATAAAAGAAGTAAATATAACAAACAGCTTAACAAGTCAAAGACAAACAACATTTACTATAAACAGATAAATAAGCAAATAGATAAAAATTTTAATAAAACAAATATATAAAAATGAGAAAAAGTAGTCTTTGCACACACACACACATATTTATATATATATATTTGAAAACTTGGTCAATAAATTTATTAAAAGAACAAACAATATAAGAAGTATTTGAAACAATTACGTAACACTAGATACCAGTGTTAAAGGTTAACACTAAAATATTCTTCGACAGTGTAAATCGATCTTTTTAAAAGTAGTTCTTTTAATTTTGATTTAAACAGTTTTAAGCCAGATATTTCTTTCAGATAATTAGGGAAATGATTGTATATCCTGATGGGCATAACTGTTACACCATTACTAACCATAGAGAGCTTGTGTTTAGGCAACATAATGTTATTCGTGTGTCTCAAACTGTATGGTATATTTCGATCGGAATGTTGAATAAATTGGTTAATATTAGACTTGATAAATAGACAACATGATAAAATATATAAAGCTGGCAGCGTTAGTATTCTAAGTAATACAAATAAATCCCTGCATGAATCGGTAGATTGTTTGAACAACATAGTCCTAATTATTTTTTTTTGCACGATGAAGAGATCATTAATTTTGCTGGAGTTGCCCCAGCAGAGAATACCGTAATTTAATAGTGACTGTACTTGTGCAAAATAATAAGTTTTCAATATTTCTAAACTCACACAAGAACGAAGCTGCCAAATGACATAGCATCTAGTAGAAATTAAAATAAAAAAATAAAAAAAATAATCCAGAACTGATAAATCGGGCGAGCGAGGAAGCCATAAGAAAGGTCCCTTATTGGCAATCCATTGATCATAAAAAGTTTCTTGTAAATAATTATTAATTAAATATGCGTTATGTGGGGGAGCATCGTCGTGCTGATAAAAAATGTTTCTATGTTCGGCGAGAGGTGTACAGTATACTTTTTCTACGATCGGATTAAGAAAAAACTACAAATAATAGTTTTAATCAAATTTTAATATACAAACTTAGCTTCTGCTAAATCTTATGCTCTAGGTGCAAATATTGTATAAAAGCTTCAGTAGCCTAGCGGTTATATGCACGCTTAAGATATCATAGGTTCAGTTCCCACATACATATAGCTACTTTTTTTTTTGTCATAATATATCTCTAAAATTTTGTCTGTATATAATAATTTCATAAAATTTTAGGTGGTATACCGTTTGTCGATTCTTCACTGGAATCAGTCATTTTAAATTATTTTCTAGCTCAAACTGCGCGAATACACACTGACAATTACTTTGACAGCTTACGCACTAACTTGAATTTTTTAAAACGAATAGTTGCCTATGTACTTAATACATAGGCAACTGATTGGTCGATTTCATATCCATCCTAGAACGTATATGAAATATATCCGTTCAGTTAACTGGAATGGCCCATTTATCCATATCTTTCCATATCCAAGGGAGTAGAAAAAATATATTATGACCGATTCCCTTTGTATCTTAGCGTTGTTTTTATTAATAAAAAAAAGTTTTCAAGTGTTTAAACAATGATAAAAAACACTTCACGCTTACAGATACAAAGCCAGAATCATTACTAAAACAAAACAATTTGGATATATTCTCCGGTGGTTGGCCTATTGCACTACACTTTGAAACTAAACAGAGCAAACACTTAAAGCTGCTTTTAACATAAATCTTCCAGCACTGCACCAACAGCGCAAATTGCTTTGTCTAATTTAATATTAGTTTCCTCAATTACGTTACAACTATTGTCTTGTTCCCAGCAAAAATGTATCAACAGTCGGCCGATTGAGCGCGGAAAATTGTGAGTTACAAGATACGAAGAAGTGAAACGACTCCGGAATAAAATCCGCCACAAAAGGTAATATATACAGTGCACCTGTTGCTATCTAGTCCGGTGCCTCATTTATTCTGTTTCCGCCCGACATCGAATACATGCATATATTTGCTAAGCTCGTGCTCGCCAACTTGCGAATCAGTGTCGCCGGGATTAAAAAAAGAAGATAAACGTCAGTTATATTTATAAATTAATTGTTTGTGAAACAAATAAGAGGGGAACCCTTGTTAAAAATGAAATATGCGTCTGCCGCTGACCTGCTCCAAATATGTGTCACCAAATCCAAAAATAAGGAATAGTAATAATAAACAGCGGTTGCACCAATTGCAATTAGGTAGTATCAGTGACGTCATCATTTGACAGCCTGAAAACGGTTAAGTGGATTGTTGAAGAATTTGACATAAGAGCAAGTCTTAGTTTGTGATCGATTTTAAAATTAGTGGTGCATAATTTTAATAACAAATTTGTGTGGAGACATTTATTAAGATTTTCTTAAAAGCCTAGTGTGAAAGAAATTTCGATACATATCGTATCAGTGCTATTATTGGAAAAGAAAAATTTGTTGTCAGGTATGTTAACATCCCTGTTAAATCGTAAATTGTAAATATAAGCATTAATAACGCTAATAATTTAGTTTTTCGGTTTTTTCTGTTAAGTAGGTATATTGTATGACTTATTTGCTTAAATATTCATTTAATGTATGTATTCATAGATTTGGTATAAGCCAATATTGACATAGAATATAATAGGTTAGGTAGTAGTAATTTCTATTTACTAATATTGATGGTTTTATAAAAGATTAATATCCATTGCTGTGAAATTTATATTTTCTGACAATATTATTAATTCCCTGCCAAAAATGGCATATAGAAGTATCTCCAAAGTAATTTAAAACATATACTTTATGGAGAGGATCTATGTAGATGATAAAACAGTTTTATATATGGGTTTCTATGCCATTCTATTGCACAACGACTTCCCATCATACTGAGGAAGAATATCTCTTGGGATTTTTATGGTTATTAATATGACTGTATGTGAAATCGACTAAAAAATGTTATCGGTCTCATAGAACCTTATAGCTTTATTTTTATGTTTCTATGAGCATTTTTGGCAGGGTTGTACTTCAAGCTCAAAAGTTTCTAATGAGTTTGAATTTGTTACCATTTTAGAAACAGAATGTCGACGACGGCTGTTGTATGCACTAATCAATGGAATCGAAAAAGAACAGTTAGATTTTTGGGATTTCCATCTGCTCAAACCAGATGACAAGTAGAGCTTGCAAGAATAGAAATACGTACTCAGTCCAGCAGCGTTCTGTAAAGATGATTTTCTCGAATCGAAAATAAAAAATGCAAGAATATGTTCCAAACATTTTGTTATGGGTACCTATACGATAGTTTTTACAACATTTATAAGATATTGCAATGTTAACAGTGAATTTGCCTATTTAGTTAAAATAGGATGCATAAATGTTCTTAAGATTTCACTTAAAGTGTAAATTGTTCTTAAGGTGATATGTAACGTTCTTTTTTAGTACGCTTTACATATTATTTTAACATGTATTCTATTACATTGACTTGTGTAAAAAAGTATTGTTAATAACACAAATAAAACTGATTGAATATGTAGTTATATGGTTATTAATTACATCCTCCTCCAGTAACGTGCGAATAGACATAGTTTTGGGTTGATAAATGAAGGTAGGTTTTAAGATCAAATCAGATTTTAAACTGAGTGTACTAAACAATGCAAAATACATGGAAGAATGAAAAATAAAACCCTAACTTTTTGAAAACCTTTGTTGGATTTTCAATGTATCTGAACATTTTTAAATTCAGGAAGAAAAAACGATGAATATATTAAATGTTGATAGAGCAGCATGGAGCAAAATACTTTATTTTGTAGCAATACATAGTGGTTTTGTTGTTTTTATTAACATATTCTACATGTAAACTTAGGAAACATACATCTGTATTGTGTATATACATTATATAAAGCCATTAACTTTTTAAATATCATAACTGCATAATTTACAAACATATAGATTACATAAAAATCTTTGTGAAATGCCAAAGCGCACTGCATACTCTAAGCATCTGGCCTTGTTTTTTAATACTACAGCCATATCAATGTTCTTGTTGCTGAGTTCTATTCAATAAGCCAATACATCCGTCACAGACGTATCCTCATACAACAATCCAAGGTTTAAGTGTTGCTTCTGACAGTCTCTGAGAATGCCGAACCTAAAACAAAAATTACATTTATCCTTAACCCATTTTAATAATATTCTAATGCTTGAAAAACAGTAATTTGTGATTAAACATTGCAGACAAAAGTAATATACTTTGATAATAAACGTTAAATTTCATACAGATCTACACTTACTTTACCAACAATGATATATCGTTTGCTAATTTTTTTTGCCCCAGAGATTCTATTCATTTACAGGCAAGCTGGGCAAAGGCATCTAAACTTTTACAAGCTCTAACTTCATCATTGGTCATAGGGCTTGTTCGAAATAATAAATAATCCATCACCACACTTTTAGAAATTTTTGGGATATCATCTAAAGATGCTGTCAAATCTGCCACTTTTAAACTATATGGATCAACGCCATTAATATACTCTAACTTAAAAATATAATTTGGTGACTCCTGAAATGAACTGTATAGATCAAATTTCAATGAATTTAACAATCCTAATTGCTAAAATTAACTCACCATTTCGAAAATAAAAACCTGTTGACAGTACGGAAAAAAAAAGTCGGTTAAAAAACACAAATAAAACACAAAATTAAAGTCAGTTCAACAAATCACCAAACGTATTAGTAAAAGAAAACACTAACTGTTAATTTTACACAAAAAAAAGCTTTTAAAAAAGCTCAGAAATTCTTAAAATTTGGGATAACTAAATGACCGTAAATGTCGTAAAAACTTATCTATCCACTGAACTGAAGTTGCAGCTCGGTTGTGACGTCAGCTGATACTACCTCATTACAGAAAGCGTGAGTGGAGTGAGTATAATTTGAAAAATTAGACAATTTGCTATAAAATTAAAATAGGAGAAATACTGCAATTAATATTTATGTTCTACGACCGGTTTCTATAGGGTTTTCATGCTTAATTTTGAGACAGAAAGTAAGTATTGGCATACCTGGTGTCACTTTACAGACTGTTGCTAATGTTAATAATAGCAAAGGACTTTCGATTTATTTTGCAGACCGCTGATAGTGAGTAATAACTTACCTAGCAAAGGATCCCACACGTTTCTTATAGGAAATGGATCCCGGTAAAACTCGCTGGAATCGATATATGTTATTCCTCTTGAGCTCCTGATCAAAAATCCTCATGGCCACGTCAAAATGTAAAATGGAGCCATGGTCTTTTCAATGCGGCTTCGCTACTGTTTCTACGAGTGTCTTTCGGGTCTTTGATTTCAAATCCGATGTCAAAAGTAACATTTTACAGTCGACAGCTGTCAGTGGCACTTGTCAACTCGCCTTGTTTTTCCGGAAAAGTTTTATCAGAATATATACAAGTGGTTTTTTGGGTCGCTGATTTCAAATTCGATGTCGAAGGTGGCATTTGACAGTTGACAGCTGTCAGAGCAGTGTTAGCTGTATTATCCAGAAAAGATTTATCACGTGTGACCCGGGAGCATATTCGTATCGAGCGTATGCTATCGCAGAACGAGAGGTCCCGAATATATCGAGCGTGTATGATCGTAATGATTAACGATTTTTAATTTTCCTCGATTTCGAAGCGTCGATGGGCGCGAACGTGTCTTGAAGGGCAAGGGATATATAATAGTACTTAGCGCCTTATTAAATCTGGGACAGACGGTGTTAAGTATTATTTATAAACGTATATATCCCTTGCCCTTCAAGACCCTGCCTTATCGGTTACTTCCGTCTCTGCGATAGCATACGCCCGATACGAATATGCGACCCGGGAACACTGTGTCCAGTGGAAGTATAGTAACGCAAAAAAGAAATTCTGGCCTGTAACTTTTTTTTGTGCGCACGTTTACGCTGGAATCGTTTATGATATTGAGAAATTTGGTGCACTTATGTATTATTCTGGAACTAGATTGTATTTTGATCTAATTCCGTTGAAGGCTTCGGGGGTAAATGGGGTAAATAAGGGTAAATGGGCAAAGCAAGCAGGTAAGAGTCCATAAAATTGCAATTTAGGGCAAGGCCAAGGTCTCAAAAATGTTTTTTGACGTTAGCTACCCCCTCTACCACCCCCACCCTATTATTAAAGGGAGTAAAAAATTTAATTGGGATTTAGTGTGTATAAGAGAACCAATGGCCTTTAAACCTTTTTTTGGCGTTAGCCACCCCATCTACCACTCCCATTGCCACCCCCACCCTATTATTAAAGGGAGTAAAGAATTTAATTGGGATTTAGTGTGTATACGAAAACTAAGGACCTCTAAAATTTATTTTGCCATTAGCCACCCCCTCCACCACCCCCATTGCCACCCCCCACCCTATTATTAGAGGGAATAAAAAAATTAAATTGGGATTTAGTGTGTGTACGAGAACCAAAGGCCTCTAAAATTTATTTTGGCATTTGGTGGATATGTTTTTTTGCAATGGTGTTTCGTAGTCATGGGATGGTTTAGATAATTTTGAATTATTATTTAATGTCCACAGTAAAGCGTTTTAGAGACTCTCTCTTTAAATAGGATTAATTCATCGTATAACATTGTAGTAAAAGGGGCGAGCGTAGGTGCGTCTTTACTATGTACATACTTCGGTATGCGATGTAAAGCAACGACAGGCGCAGTTAGTACTTGGATGGGTGACCATTCCAACAGAAACCGCGTCCTCGCTTCACACATCTTCCAGCGGCTTGTATATCAGTGGTTGCGCGGAAGCTATACAACCTTAGGCGAGGATTGTATAGGAGATATACCATCCTTCGGAGGGGATGTAAAGCCGTCGGTCCCTTGTCTATTAAATGTTAGGCAAGTAAAAGATCCCTACTCTTCTTAAGGGAAGAGGTTCGGCAAAAAATTCCTGGTTGGGGGTAGCTCGTCTACAGGCGTCGGTGTTAGGCCTCAGTAGCGGAAATAGGCCGACGTTAAATAAATGTATAAAAAAAAACATTGTTGTAGGATAAATGTAGCTCTTTTCAAACAATATATTTAGAATGGCGTTTTGCATTTTTTCTGGACAATATATAGAATTGTTTAGAAGACCACTCCATATCAATATACAATACTTAATTATGGATTCAGCAAAGGTATTATAAACTATCATTAATAGTTTTTTTGCCTATTGCCTAAGATCCATTGATGCATACTATTCGATAAATAATACTGTTACGTGCATGCCCAGACCCTCTTACAAAGAGAAGTTTAATCTCGTAACAGGAAGAAGCCAGTCATAGGATAATAGTTCACTAGTAGGCCCAGAGATGGCGCCATTGGTTCTAACACGGATAAACTAGAAAGCAGTAGAAGTATCTATAATGACAGACTGGAATAAAAGAGAAAACTCTAGAATAAGGATCATATAACTAGCATAGTCAACACATTGAAATCTGTTAAGTGCAGTTCTGAGATGAGCCAAGTGATTAGATAAGAAAAAGAACACTAACAAGTTGTGAATTGTACTAGTGAATCTATAATAGATAAAAATTACAATTAATGTATTCTTATAAGGACTAAATATTGTAAGTAATTTAGTGATAAATAAATCAATGGTTAATGAGACTCTTATTGCAACTATTCAACCTACGTTCGTGGTGTTTATTGGAAGGTGTAAACAAGTAACAATACGTAAGTCTCCCGGCAATATGAGTAAAGACTTGTCTTTTAATAAGTAGTCCAGTAACGTATTCTAAATTTTGAAAAATTTATTAGTATCCCCAATAAGGGACCTGTATATAGTCATAATTTTAATTTTTCTGTTGTCTGCAATCATTTCAGTTCCAGCCAATTATATATCTTTATCTCTAGTAAATTTATTTCATGAACAGACTTCGTCGACACTTTTATCGAGTGATGACTCATGAAAGATGCTGACACCGCCGTAGGTATTTCTACAGTAACTTGATTTTTAAGTACGCATCGATATGTATTCAAATGGCTGAACCCATGTCTCAGTCACGCACACGATATCAATATTGTGTTCATTGAGCTCGATCTCCAATTGACCAATTTTATTTTTCATACATTGTATATTTTGATGATGACAAATTAATTGAATACGTTCAATATTTTATCATTAGCTAATTGCTATTCACAGTTTATATTTAATCTCTTCTCTCTCCATTTCTAGTTTTTAAAGCAGAATCATTTATAAAATGCATGATTATAATCAAAATTTGACTTAATGCGGCATTGGCATTTGTATAGTTAATGCATTTGAAAGTATCACTTTCACATATTTCCCCATTTTCATGTTCGCTTACCGAATTTGCAGAAGAGAGGCATCTTAAGTCATTACTACAGTTGTCCGCGTTATGCGGAAGACACGTATGATTCATACACTCGACAGCAGGACCAATCGATGAATAGACACCATTTTGATCCAATATTCTCCTGAAGGGGTCAGGATGATATTTTATAATAGCAATCCATTTGATTCTTATTGTCTTAAAACTTTTATATTAAAAAATAATGCATTATTACTTACGCATTATGAAATAAATTTTACTATTTTATAGTGCCTAGTAGATCGTGGCTGGTAGTTTTTCTGTCAATATCTATTATTTTAATACTAGGGTTCTTATTCTGGCGCTTTGAATTTATAATTTTTCTCCAATTTCTTCTCAGTTGCAATTTTCACTTTGTTAATTGCTTCTTTAGTGCCACATTTAATTGCCTCACCATCTTCTTTTACCGTTCTAATTTCAATTATTCCAACTTGATGTAGCAGGATTTATATATTTTCATACTATTTCTAGAGTTTTCTTGCTAACTTGTTTGG
The DNA here is from genome assembly GCA_963675555.1 of Leptura quadrifasciata. Taxonomy (NCBI): domain Eukaryota; kingdom Metazoa; phylum Arthropoda; class Insecta; order Coleoptera; family Cerambycidae; genus Leptura; species Leptura quadrifasciata. The sequence continues at coordinate 162,821,013 of OY776674.1, read as the reverse complement.
TATTTTTAGGCTTTATAAATACTTCAACACTAACAGCCTTTGCCTAATTTTTTCTCTCCTAGATTGCCCCAATCGGATGATGTCCTGTTTCAAGATTATATAATAATTCTAGAAGTCAAGACGATTTCCATAACTGACAGTAAAATATTATTTAAAAATCCCTTATTTGATAAAATTTATGTAACAGTCTTCTGAGTCGTCCTGCTACATGCTCAGCATGATCTTTCCGCCTTAGATATTGATCAACCAGTTAACACAATCAACTAACTGACCCCTGATTGTGTTCAAATAAAGTCTATTCTCTTATATTCTCTCAGATAGGTCTGCCGCCTGTCCATCCATTTTTTTGCCTAGACCGTCCCTATACACACGCGCCAAGAAGTATTTTCAATACTAAAAGTATTGGAAATAGAAAATATCAATCCATTTAACCCTCTTCCCGGATTTCAAACACTATTTTTGGCTTTAAAGTTATTGCTAATCATCACTGAATAAGCAATTACATAACAGAAGGAAATTTTATAAAAATATAAAATATGGAAATTATAATATTCCAACCTATTGCAAGTGCTTTATATAAATAAGGACTCAACAAATTAAAAACAGCTATTCCCCTTACAAGCGCTGAATTATATGGTAAAATTTTGCGTATTTTGCCTAAACACAGTTAGTACTAAATACAATGACTTGGAATGCTCGAATGCAACGAGGAAGATGCGAGGCCTCCTTCATCTCAGGATGTCACTAACTGCAGCCCGGTTTCGACCCAGTTTTGGGTCTCATCAGTGCAGTGCAATTCAAAATTTTGACATATAATTCAGCGTTCGTAAGGGAGTTTCTGTTTAATTAATTAATTTGTTAAGTCCTTATTTATATAAGGCATATAGGCAATATTATAATTCTTATATTTCATATTTTTCTAAAGTTATTTGTGTATAGTTCTAGGTGGCACACCATGTGTATGCTGATATGGACTAATAAATAGAGAGTTCACGAAATTACTGTCAGGTTTATGAGAGAGCTTAGGAAATGCGCAATAAACACGCGACAAATAATTAACTTAATTATTGTTAAGCAGTTAATTAACAACTAACAAATGTGTTCGATTGTTAAACAAAGAAAGCAGACATATGAGCATACGAGTACAATTTTTAGAGCTTGTAATCAATTCTTATTTACTGTCTATCCCGATTGTTTTTATGATTGTGTAAGTGCAAGAAAGAGGAAAACAACCAAAACCATTCATATTTGAATCAGATGGCATAAGAACTAAATAAAAAAAAAAACAAAAGACACAAAACACGGAATTACAAATTTAGGAAGACTCTACATATTTTTCGGTTTGTTATGTCGTTTTCAGGAGATTTCAAGACGAATACTAGAGCTAAAAGAAGAATACAAGCAATATCGTAATATGCAAAATAAATTAATTAAGACTGCCAAAAATTAATATTATAAACAAGGGATTATTAAATGCAAATAATAACTTTCAAAAAATCTGGACGTTAGTATAGTTGAAGTAATCAGTTCCCGAAAGATAAAAAACGCAACAAAAACTTTACGACCTCATTAAAATACCGGTACTCTTTGAATGCTGTTCGCAAATTGACTCGCTTACCTTTATAGGTTTTTAATGTGCGTCGGATCGTTTGATGACAAGCATAGCGCCATGTCCCGCGGCGATATAATTATGTAATTATGAGCCTTCTAACGGTGGCCAAGAAGTTAAACATAAAAAGTTTAATATTAGTAAAATAAATCTAGACCAATTTTTCACATCTTTTGGATTTTACCTCTCAGGGGACAATTTTATGATCAATCGATTAAAATGTTTAAGACTTGGGTGCGGTAGCAATTTTGTAAATAAATAAAAACTGTCAACAAATTGGCCTCACTCGACTTTAACACGGTACGACGGCCAATAAAATGCTTCTAATAATTAAAAAATATATATCACGTTGAAGAGAAAGAAATTCTCTATAATTTTGATACGGGAAATAACCCTCTACGATGCTTAATTTTTTTAAAATTAATATTTTAAGATTTTTTTACCAAGTTGTTTTCGTTTGGTCAGCTGACCATTATCACGACGCCCCTTTGCGACATTTCGGAACGGCGCGTGCTCCGCGCGCACCCAGAAACTTTTAGACTCATGCGCATGAATGATCTTTAACTTAAAAATTTGTAGAGAAATATTTTCTGAAAAATAATTACACTATTTTGTTAATTTCACAAATATCTGATGGCTATCAGAAAGGCTTTTTTCAATAAAAAAAAAATATAGCATTAAGGAATAAATATAGATAGATTTTTTTTACATTTCGTTATAATTAAAATTCAAGTACAAACGTTCAAAAGTCTGTGGGTGCGCGCGCAGCAAGCGCCGTTCCGCCATGTCACAAAGGGGCGTGGCGAGAAAGGTCAGCTGACCAAATGAAAACAACTTGGCAAAAGAATCTTAAAAAATTGATTAAAAAAATAGGCATCGTAGAGGGGTATTTCCCGTATCAAAGTTGTACAGAATTTCTTTCTCTACAATGTGATATATATTTTTTTAATTATTAGAAGTATTTTATGGCCGTCGTACCGCGTTAAAGTCGAGCAAGGCCAATTTGTTGATAGTTTTTATTTATTTACCAAACTGCTACAACACCCAACTTTTAAACATTTCAATATGTTGTTCCTGACATTTTTCCCCATCGACTGATCATAAAATTATTAGAAAAAGCCGATTTTTTTACTAACTTCTTTTGCTCAAATTGGTGAACACATGATAGCAAACATTAAAGTCAGTAATAACAATAATAATACTATGTTAATAATAATAATGATGATGGTGATAATAATAAAAATAAAAATAATAATAATAAGAGCATTTTCCTCCACTTGATTACTGAAAAGAAACTTGTATTGTTCATCTCTCAGCTGAAAAATAACTGTGCAAATGGGCTTTATTAAGTATTTCTTAAAACAATAAAATCCATACACATAATTGTTAAATTTGCAAATTTTCAAAACGAAGTTTAGATTGCAAAATTATTATGCAAAAACTAAAAGTCCCATCTTGATGAAATTTGGTGGGAAGATTTATTATATTAAAAAGTTTTCTTTAGCCAAGTATGAAGGTCCTACGTATAATATAAGTATTTTTTTAAAAATCCACAAATAACTTGCTATTTCCAAATTTTCTTTTGCGATTTTTACTATCTTTGCAGTAGTAAAAATGAATTTTTGGGTTCGCAACTAACTGCACCTTATTTAAGATTTGATTATAAAACTTTTTTACTTCTATAACTTTTCTCTAAAAGTGATAATTACTGAGATACATGAAAAAATAGGAAGAAAAAACGGATTTTTTTCACATTTTGTTTAATAAAAAATTAAGCCTACGTTTCCAAACTAACGCATGCTAAAATTATCATTTTTTGATTTTTAGGAGCGATTAAGCCAAAAACCTGTCATACTACGCGATTCACCTAACGCAAAACAAATACCGCCTGGGCTACAGCTTTATTACACCTTTTAAGTTAAATCGTTAATACCTTGTTTACAGGAACCATTTCCCCCCTGTAAGTATCTACCGACGATTTAAAATATTCATGTGGGCAACATAAAGACTATCCGAATTGCTTCGTAGAATACAAAAGAAGCGAAATATAAAATCCGGAATCCATCAATTTCGAATTTGCATCTTTATGTATGGAGATGACTGGTGTCGGGACGGTGGATTTAAAGTAACCCACCCAATCTCGACTTCTTCGACATGCTGAATCCCATGTGAATACATTTGAAAAGATTACTCAGCCAAAACCGCAATCCGTCCCGGACTTACATAGCATAAAACGCGTCCCTCGTTGGCCTGCTTCTTGGGCCCTAATCCAACGCACCTGATAAATTACGGAAGGAACGTGAAAAGACAAGTGACAATAATATTTATGGACTTTAGTAATAGAAATAGTTCTTGTATGTATTAGAAAATCAATAAATTAAATTGAAGTGTGTGTCTGTGATTCAACTGTTTATATTTTAAGCAATTGTCGTCTGTCTGTTTGTTCTACTTTAATTAAAGAACCACTACATCAACGTTGATGAAACTTGGACAACTTATAGACTACATTGCTGGTACCCATTTAGTAGGAAAAAGAAAAAAAACAGTGAAATTCCAAAATGACACGGTGCAAATCCGTGTCGGGTGGCTAGTAGTCTACGTTATAGAAATGATATAAAAACATTATTTAAAAGAGATTTTTGGGTACTGCAATGACATCTGACTTGAATAGAAATGGTGTGATCGCGTTTTAAAAATGCCTTATATAAATAATATTTGGAAGTGTAATGAAATATAATAAATAACACCACGTAAAAATTACGACCCCCTTTATCCCGGAAGGCTCTAGAAGGGCCTTGTGTGGGAGGGGACTACACATTTAGAGACAAGGGACACACACCCAATATCCGTGTATAGTGGAAAAATCCCTCTCACAATATTTTCCACTGCCACGACCAGGGATCGAACTCGGAACTTTTGGCTCAGAGGCAAGTACGCTCACCTCTCGACCACCAGTCATACAATCAGTCATTAAAATATGTTGTTAAATTTTTAAGAACTATAACGAAAACCCTACTCTTCATTACTCTTTCGAGAATTCAATGAAACTCAAATTTTCCTCGTCCTTTTTAGAAATTATAATAAAATATCTCACTGTAACTAAAATTAAATATTTCTAACAAATATAGTAGCACTGTTAGAACTTACACAAACAATCTCTCACAAGGCAGGATTTGCGGCACCTAAAGAACGACCATTTTTGAAATATATTTGCTTCTGTTGGACCTGTGGGTTTAGCCACAATAAAAAAATTATTCATATGAATATTTGGTATAATTTATTGTATTTAAATAATATTCAATTATATAATTATGTATGTATATCAAACTTGAAATATTATTCTTTTGTCATAGATAAGATTAGCAGCGGACTTAGATACCAAAGGTATCTTTCTTAATATAAAAATAATAATAATAATAAATAGCTAACTGGTAATAGTAGTAGATAAACCACAATACTTCCCCTCTTGAAAAGAAGCAGTCAAACATTCAAAAAATCAATGGCGACTCTAACTCTTTTTCTAGAAATCGAATTACCCACATCTGGGTTAACAACACGTAAAAGATAAGCAAGCAGGTTTCATTCTGTCTAAACTAATTGTAGACTCTACTCCATGCTTATTTATACAAATAACTTTATCAGTACGAGATGCCACCTTAGAAGGTCCTTCGTACATCGGCGATAAAGAAGGTTTCAATTTCTCTTTCCTAATAAAAATATAATCGCATGTTTGCATGTCAGGATCGATAAATGATTTTTCTAAAATATGATGTTTGAATCCTGTCACTTTGAGATTATTAAAATGTTCACGTAATTTTGCTACAAAAATCGGCAGATCTGTATAATTGTGACAGTTAATAAAAAATTCCCCAGGAAAACGTAACGGTTGACCAAAAACAAGTTCCGCAGAAGAACATTGTAAATCTTCTTTTGGCATTGCTAGCACGAATAAAATGATGGGAAGTTCACTATTTCAATTCCTGGATTCAGATCCGGCAATCAACGTTGTTTTTAGAGTTCTGTGAAATCTTTCAACTAACCCATTACTTTGAGGATGATATGCAGTAAGTATGTTTTCTATGAAATCCTAGGAATTTTGAAAATTGTGATAATTACCTAGAATCAAATTGAGCACCCTGTCATGTAAAGAGGGACACCAAAACGACATATACCGGGCGTAACAGGATCATGGTATACCCCCATTTCCTCCTTTAGTTTTGAAGATAATTGATTAAAATTTAGGATATACCACATACATAATAAGCGGCACTTTTTGACATACAACTGATTTTTTTTTACTTCCGGTTTCGCCGGAAATGACACTAACTTTCGACTTTTAAATGGAACACCCTTTATTGCATTTTTGAATTCTGCATAATTTTCTTAACCCAACGATGCCAAATAAGTGACATTTCAAATATCAATTTTTTTTATAATTTCATTTTTAGTTTTCCATTTAAGTGTGCCATGACGGTTTCGATTTATTCTAAATGACCCGTGTAATGCTATAAAAATCGAAATCCCATTAAAAACACTTAATTATGTGATTTATGAGCAAATGAAATTCAGCAAAATTTTTTTTGAGGCAAAACTCGATTTTTCAAACGGAAGCATATCGGTACCGTGGTACAATTTATTAGTAGTATTAATAAGGAATTTATTCATATGTCGTTTTAAAATGTGCGATAAATACAAACAAAATTATAGCTAAAAGAAAATACAATTTTATTCTAATTAAATGTTAAGAATTAAGGTGGCTTTGAAAACAATGAAATATTTAGCTTGTCAAACATTTGTTGGTTTAACGGTGTTTTTATTGTGTCTTTAAAAATTGTTTAAAATTCTTGTTAATTGTGTTCAAAATGCCGCAAATTTATACAAGAGATGAAAAAGTGGACATGTTAATTATTTGTGTAAAAGAAATTCAGTGGACAATGTCCACGAAAAATTATTTTAAACGTGTTGAAAACCAATTCTGAAGAAAGCCCAACAATGATCCCGAAGAAAACTTCATTATTGACGAATAAATATTCTAAATATTAATTGCACCAGCATTTGTACGAAAGTGATTACGAACGTAGGATGGAATATTGCAATTGGATTTTGTATAATAACGTGCAGCCAAGCAATGATTTTTTGGGACTGATTTTATTTTCGGACGAGTCTAGGTTTACAAATTTGGGATTATTTAACCGACAAAATACAAAATATTGGTCACAAGAAAATCAAAATTTATTACGGGAGGGTAACTTTCAAGTGCGGTTCGGTTTCAATGTTTGGTGTGAAATAATCGGTAGTAGAATCATTGGTCCAATAATATTTGAAGGACCTCTGACTGGTGCCAAATACTTGAGATTCCTGGAAAATGAGATTGAGAATATTTTAGATGAGTTACCTTTAGATGTAGGACAGGGAATGTATTTCCAACAAGATGGAGCTCCTCTCCATAATCCATAATGCAAGGATAGTAATTGATTACCTTCAACGGAGATTCGCAGAAAACGTAATTTCGACGAATGGTCCTGTGAGGTGGCCTCCAAGGGCAACTGATTTAACGCCTCTTGATTTCTTTGTTTGGGGTCGTTTAAAAATTATTGTCTATGCAACCGTCGTTACAACTCGTGAAGACCTGGAAATATGAATAAGACTAGCAATTAATAACAAAACGGCCCAGCAATTGGCGAACGTTCTTCGAGAATTTCAGAAGTGCATTGACGTTAATGGACAGCATTTTGAACAACTGTTGTAATGTTTTGTGTTAATTTTTTGTATTCTAAAACCACCTTATGTGTAACAAGGTAATTGGAATAAAATTGTATTTTTATTTGTATTTATCGCACATTTTAATACGACATTTGAATAAATTCCTTATTAATAGTACTAATAAATGGTACCACGGTACCGATATGGTTTCATTTGAAAAAATTGAGTTTTCTCCAAAAACAATTCTGGTGAATTTTATTTGCCCATAAATCACGTAATTTAGTGTTTTTAAAAGGATTTCGATTTTTGTAGCATTACACGGGTTATTTAGAATAAATCGGAACCATCATGGCACACTTAAATGAAAAAGTAAAAATTATATTATAAAAAAAAATTGATGTTTGAAATGTCATTTATTTGGGCATCGTTGGATTTAGAAAATTATGCAGAATTCAAAAATGCAATAATATTTAGGGTGTTCCATTTAAAAATCGAAAGTTAGTGTGGATAATTGACTTTTTATTAACGTTTCTAGTTACACATCTGCAATTTGTTCATCGCTCGGCGATTTTAAATTAAAATCTGGAGAATTTACTGCAGATATCTGATCTACTAGCGTATGAGTTTGAGTATTGTTAGGAATACACTATACGTGAAAGTGTATCAGCAACGATATTATTTTTACTTTAAATATGTTGAATGTTGTTTGTAAATTGCGCTATAAATAAAAAAGGTTTGTGATCGGTGAAAGAAATAAACTTTCTTCCCTCCAAAAGGCATCTGAAAAGTTTAATGGCTGAATATAAGGATGTAAGTTCTTTATCAAAAGTAGAATATCGTTTTTGAGCGCTATTAAGTTTTCGTGAAAAGAAAGCTAAAGGCTTATATTCTCCATCGTATACTTGTTCCAACACTGCACCCATTGCAACATTTGAACAATCTGTCGTAAGGGACAAAGTTACATTATTGCCACTGTTAGGGTATGCAAGAACGGTGGAATTGGTAAGAAAAAAATTAAACCCAAAGAAAAAAATTTTACTCGACAAAAGAAATTCCATCCTGACAAAGAAGAAATTAATTCCGAAAAAAATTAAACCCGACAGGAAAATTATTAAAAACAAAAGCAGCAATTGGCAACTTGACTATCGGTCCTGGAATTATGTCACAGTAGATAAATTTTGGAAAACGAAAACGCAGGGAAGAACAATTTGGAAGAGAAATTTAAAAACATAGGTATTTTATTTTTTCGTATTTTTTTTTTCATTTAGAACATTGTAAAGTAAATAATACAACATTTTTATTTCTTTGTCGGGGTGACCAATTTGTGGGTTTAACCACAATAAAATAATTATTCATATGAATATTTGATAGAATTTATTGTATTCAAATAAGTGCCGTATTATATAATTATGTATGTATATTAATCTTGGAATATTATTCTTTTGTCATATATACCAGCAGACCTAGTTACCAAAGGTATCATTCTTAATATAAAATTAATAACAATAAATAACTAATAATAGTAGTAGATACGGCACAGCACTGATGCCTAAAACAAACGGCGATGCATTCAAAAAAGCTTAAATACGGGCAGAAAAATAATTAGTTCATTTGTTCCACTTTAGTCTCTTTTTTTATTACGCGACCTCTGCAACTTCGCCACAGCTGCAGATATTCTTCCTAAAGAATTGGTCAACAGGATTGTAACATCTTTTAATTTGGCTAACACCTATATGTATATTATTAATAGTCGTCTGTATTGTGCAGTCACGTGGTTTTCGACAATTTATGAAAGCCCCGTATAGCTCAGAAAGTCATTAAAACTCAACAAGCTATTAGTGACATTATCATCTTAATAGGGCTGATTATGCCGGTTCGATTAACTTTACCTACCCGTCTAGGTAAATGTTAACATTCATAACTTAGTTATTTACGTCCTGGAGAATCGTTAGCAAAACGTAACGACGCATACCTACAAGAGCCGCAATAACCTTCCTCTATATACCATATTGCCCTCTATCTTCAAAGTGTATCGCATAGCAGGCGAACTCTGCGTCGCCTGCGACAAGGGTCATGTTGATTTATTACAAAGCGCGCTGTTACCGAGCAGTAGCCTACGGTGTCACCGAAGCTCGAGAAGCGAGGGTAACGGCGTATGACACTCTATTACCCAGACAAACGCGTCGCGGCCTTGTCATCAGCGAGATCGGCACTAAAACACCCGATTGTGTTTTATTTTGTTGGAAGATATGAGAGGGGAGGCTTTATATAGAGCGGGGCATTACTTAATTATGAATGATTTATTTGGTGCTCCACACGAATTTGATAACACGAGAAATTTTAATGATGATCGAAAAAATTATTTATTATTTCATACCAGTAACTCAATAAAGATAACGAACATATTATTACACACCGATTATCTAAAAACAATACTTGTTTTCACAAATAAATCAACCCACAGGGGAAAGTGGAAACTTCCCCAATAATAGATCACATTTTTGTAAAGCTAACTGCAAATTTAAAAAGGAACTCTACGCCCATTGTACTAAAAAATGGCATAGCGGAGCACTATCCAGTAATTCTCAATTTAGAATTTAATGAAACCTCACAGCTCAAACCGGAAAAGGATCATTTTATAAAAAAAAAATAGACGACAATAACCTTTTAAGAACTGTAGCACTAATAAAATGGGATAAACTATACGCAGAAAAAACCCCAAAAACTAAAGCTAAGAGTGATTAAAAGTAAAAAATAAGGACAATTAATGTAAGGATAAGGATATTCCCCTAACCTTGCATCCTTAAAATTCGGCCGAGGTGACTTGGGAGACTGGCATGAATTGGAACATGACTTGGGAAACATACTGTATATTGCAATTTATATGTCATATCTCAATAAACATTTCTGGTCCAAGGAAGCCTTTCTGTATAATCCCGTATATAGAATCAGCTCCCAATAACATTACCGATATAATGAAACATCGCCTTGTATAGTAAATTAAATATACCTCCTCCCAGTTTTGTTTACCACATATTTATTTCATTACATACAACATATATATACCAATATAAAAAAGGTCTTTGGTCGTGTCAATCATGACGTCCTCTTACAACGTCCTGAAGAATTCTTTAAATCTTTACTAACCAGGCAATATTAATTAATAGTGGTCCTAGATAGCGTTATCATTGCCTACATTGAGATATACAAGAAATATGTGATCCCTGACGACGGCTGAAGTCGGCATTGCAGCATATGTTACAACACTGCAGCTATCTAGAAAAAATAGACAAAATATTAATTGACGCCAAGCCTAACAAACCGCTGCACAATAGTAGGCTTTATAGCATTTTACATCCATCCCACATATGATGTCAAAATGCCTTTATACAGTTTTCAGATCCACAATAGTAAGTACATAAATCCATTGAAGAGATGTTTATCATAAAAAACAGGCTACTCTCATAATACAAATCAAACTCTTGAAGTAAATAATCTGCAACCATAGGATAAAATTCTGAACTAAGAACGTTTGAATGACTCGATAGTGTAAAAGTGTGCGACATATTGACGTTATTTGCATATTATTGCGTGAATTTATTGACTCCTCCTGATGGGTGACGGTCATTTTAATATGGTGCAGACAACACAAAACATCCTTACCGCACGTTATAACGTAAATCAAACTATAAGATACCGTTGACGTAGATAATTGCAGTCATAAGACAAATTAAGATACTGAAATGTACTGCAATATTTCACTAAGAAAATAACAATCCAATGCTCCTTTTCATAAAGTAAAGACCATAAAAATCTCGGTAAATAAGACAGGCAGGTAAAATAATTTGTATCGTAATTATTCATCTCCATAAAGATAAGACAGGTAGGTCGCAATTATTCGTCTCATAAATCAGTACAAAATATTCCTAAAGATAAGGCAGGTAAAATAATTTTGTAACTTTAGGTATATAATCAAGAATGAATGTTTGCAAAAAAAATACACAGATACTATAATTGTGCAATAGGGTAATGCAATGACTGTCGGACAGACGAGCAGGTGGACAGACAGACGAACAGGTGGACAAACAAATAGATGGATGGGCGGACATAATTGCTTTAATCACTATTATTTGCTGTGATTATCCTTAATTGTCCTTATTATTACTGCATTACCCTTAATGTTACTGTCATTACCCTTAATTAGTCTTAATTATCCTCATTTGTACCTAAATTACGCTTAATTAATCTCTAATTGCCTCCCACCACTTCAATTGCCCCTAATACTTCAATTACCTTCCACCACTTCAATTACCACCCTCCACTACAATTGCCTCCCACCAATGCAATTGCCCCCCACCACTTCCATTACCCACCAGCCACCACTCTAATTACCACTCTACTCTAATTACTTCCCACTACTTCAATTACTTTCCACTACTACAATTGCACCCAACCACCACCTCTCCTAGGTCCTGTCCTCTAACGTCCTTCCCCCAAGCCCCGCCCCCTAATTACCTCCCACTACTCTCATTACCCCCCACCCCGAGACTGCACCGCGCAGTGCTCCGACCCCCGCCACCGCAATTACCTCCTACTACTCTATTACCTCCCACCCCTAAACTGGTCACTGGCCATGAATCTCGAACCGAACCGCGCATCGCTCTGAACCTCTGTCATTTCCATACTACTTTTCATAATAAATAGAAATTAAAAAGGACAGGCAAAAAGTGTATAACAAACAATTATACCACACTCCTCCAACTGTTGGCCTAACAATAAAACAAATCCTTCCACTGTTAACTACCGACTCTTGTACTAAGTCGAAAATAAAGGTAATAAAATATAATAAATTTAAATGTAATTACTTCTTGTCTTCCTTGGTCTAATTATTTCACCTTTTATTATATTATACTATCACTTTATATTATATTATAACTATAAACCTACAAATTATAATATTTCTACAAAATGCAACGAATTTTAACGTATGAACAAAATGTTAAGTACTGCTAGACACAACACGGGGTCCTTTCAGGTGTCATAACACATATTGTTAATAAATGGAATTGTAAAATTAGTAACAAATATATTAACTATATAATTACAAAAAATATACAACTTATGAAAATGTTACAATAATAATGCAACTATTGGAAAATGTACTAGTAACAACTACTCTCTCAGCTACTACTAAAAAGTATTGTATTATACGATAGAATTCAGACCATCTCGACGCAAATCAAAAATGAAATCATGACCTACAGTTCTGTAGAGATTCTGTTATCAAATTATTTTGTTAGTAACTCGGATTAGGGTACATCAAATCTAGGTAATTTTTTGAAGTGTGATAGGCTTTCATTCACGCAATAAATACAATACTACTTTTCTGCATGAAAAGTAAGCTACAAAGTATTAAATAATAAATTTTGGAAGTTAAAAAACTCGTTAATATTTGTTATATAGGACGACTTCGTGTGAGTTGTAACAAATTGGTTAAAACTTGGCTCTGAACATGCTTATTGTGTCATCGAAGTTCATGTTTGCCTCTATGCCCATTAAAATTCTTGTAAGTGATTTGGAAGTTTTTAAAATAGTTCAGTGACATACAGTTGGTGCAAACTTGATCCTGACTTGAACTTAATTTTAAGAAAAAATGCCTGTTGTGTCACCAAAGTTCTCCAAAGTTCTTGTTTGATCTATCGATTAACTTGGTTGAACTTGGTAGTTTAAGCCGATTCAAGACACATAAACTTTAAAATAAACATGTAAGGGTGGTTTATTACAACTTGGTTCTGATTTGACCTTAGTATTAAAGAAAAATGACAATTATATCACCAAAGTTTATATTTGACTAACTAAAGTTACTATATGCGGTTGAATTTTACAGACTTTAAACTCGGTTTAATAACACTTAAGCTTCAAAATAAACAACTTCGTTTAAAGGTAACATTCCTGTTGCACTGTCAGAGTTCATATTTGACCCCTTGATTAGCTTAAGTTTCTGTACGCGGTGAAACTTGGAGGTTTAAGTCTGATGCCATGACATATAAACTTCAAAATAAATATGTAGGTACCTAAAAAGCAGGTTGTAAACTTGGTTCTGATTCAAATTTAATTTTAAGAGAAAATACCTTTTTTCTTAAAACTTCAGAAAATCATGACATTTGTCACTCGTTTTATGAATCTTGACATTTCAGATGGCTGTGCGTTGTCAGTAGCAACGGAAGTAAAAGTAGTTTTTCTTTCGCTCGAGCGGACTTTCACTTTCGTTGCTAATGGCAAGGCACAGCTAAATTTTTTTATCTTAATTTTTTTTATAGCTAATGGACATTTGAAGAAAAAATATCATGTCTTATTAGGAGTAAAAGCCGCCTTTACTCCTAATAAAATATTATACTACTATGTCACCTAACTTCATGTTTGATTGCTGATAACTAAAGTTCCTGTATGTGGTTGAACTTGAATGTTTAAATCCGATTCAATGAATAAACTTCAAAATAAATATGTAAATAATATTATAAGCAATAAAATTATAATAATAGATAAAAATAAATGAAAAGAATAAAGAACTCTGTAATTTAATATGAACCTAAATATATGCAGGGTGCAGTCGTCACACATATCATATAAAAAATTGAAATTTTCATAAGAGCTTTTTGTTCACTTGGCAAACTGTGCTTCGAGAATATGGCGAAGTCGCCAGGAAAGACATAGATAGTCGCGTCGATGAAGGGGGAGAAAAAGGCCTGAATAAAAAAAATGAAAGTACAGTTAGCCCTAAATATTTTTTTATGGCAACATTTTAGTTATACCCTCAGGATCATTCAGCCAACTGAAGTAATGGCTGCTCTCCATAACCGCCGGTTTATGGCCAGTCCGGGTAGCATATTTTTTCTTTATTTCTAATTCATAAGAAAATAAATATTTTGGCCCAAAAATGGGTTCTTATAGGCTTTTTGGGTCGCAGCTTTCCGAAAAGTTAACGGGAGAAGCGGGAAATCGTGAAAAATTGATCGTATTTCGAACCTTTCGCAATTTAAAGATATTAATTCAAGTTTTATACCGTCTTTCATGTTTTTTGATACGCCGATTGCGAATTTTAACATAAATAAGTGAAAATCTTGAAATATCCTCGGGAAATTGTGGAACATTCTTGGAAAGTGTGGAAAACTGTCATTACAAGACCGTGTAATACGTCGTTTTCGAGGTATTTTTGGCCACTGATGACGAATGCTATATTCAAAACGATGAAAGATTTTTTATTTTCCCGGAAAAATGTGGAAAATTTCTCTATATAAATATATGAAGTTAAAATGCAAGGAAATCTTTGGAAAATTTCGGAAAATATGAAGAAAATGCAAATATAAAAATCTAAAATGACTCTGTAACATATCAAATGTTATGTTTTTTAATGGCTGATGACATATTGAATTTAAACTTTTAGTAAAATCACGGAAAATTTAAGTTCATTCCAAGATTTTGAAGGTGTAACATATTTACATTTCTTATTATTCTTATTATATGAAAAAAATTAACATATTTTTATTCCTAACAATAAATTTTTTACAATGTTAAAAAAATCTACTTTTGTTAAAATTTTAGGTAGGTACTTTCAAAATTTTGATGAAAGTATACATTTAATGTAAATATTATATATTATGTTGCTTTTGTTCCAGGGTTGCAGTCGAAAGTTCTTACAATCATGGGCAATCCACAAAATATTGCGTATTATGTGATTTTTTCGGAGAAGGAAAAATTACACCTGTTTTGTTTGATGATGTTATAAATGAAATTAAAAAAGAGAATAAATACTTTGATAAAATGCAGATGACAAACAGGACGGATTTAAAGATCACCTCGAAAAATTACTCAATGAAAACGTCCAAAACTGTCTTACAGATTGGGGATGGAAGATTATTGATGGTGATCTGTGTCCTACTAGAATGTTATCTCCATCAGCTCCTGAAGATATTCCAAACGTCATAACGTGCTCTTGTAAAACTGGATGCGGCCGAGGGTGTGGGTGTCAAAAGAGTGGCATGTTTTGCACATCAAGTTGCTTAATTTATAAAGGAAACGATTGTACGAATGTTCAGTCAACAGACATACCTCTTGATGAGACTAGATCCTACTAGAATGTTATCTCCATCAGCTCCTGAAGATATTCCAAACGTCATAACGTGCTCCTATAAAACTGGATGCGGCCGAGCGTGTGGGTGTCGAAAGAGTGATGGCATGTTTTATACATTAAGTTGCTTAATTTAAAGGAAACGATTGTACGAATGTTCAGTCAAGAGACACACCTCTTGATGAAGAACTAGAAATAATAACAGAAGATAATGGGAATTATGCAATTGACAATAATGATGAATATACAAGAGAACGTGGACAAGAAACTCCAATTCTTGAAGCTGAATCCGATGATGAAGATTTTTAAAATTGTCAACTTATTTTTTTATATATTTGTATTTAAAATATTGATTCGGATCATTACCTAGTTCAATCCAGAATAAGGGCAAGAATCTCTAATGCAAAAGAAAAGGAAGCAAAGAAGAGAAATTTAACCTGGATGCGCTCAAAAACCCCGAGACAGCTAGAAAATTTGAGCAAGAGCTTGAAAGAAAGATAGAACACCAAATGGATATCAATTGTGAAGATATTGATGAATACTGGAGAATATGTAGGAAAGTACTGGAAGAGGTAGCAACGGAAGTCATCCGAAAACAAAAACAAAAGCGAAGGGAAACAGAGTGGTACGATGAGGAGTGCAGGCAAGCAACGCAGAGAAAAATCAGGCACATAGAAAACTTCAAGGCCGAAGAACAAGACAAGTAGAAGAAGAGTATAAGCAACTGAGACGAGACGAAAAAATAATAATAAAACGAAAGAAAAAAGAACGCACAGAAAGCCAAATGCGAGAACTAGAAAGGCTTAATACCCAAAATGAATCGCGAAAATTCTACAAAAATGTTAACTAAAATAGAAAAGAATTCAAGCCCAGAATATCAATGATTAAAAGCGCGGAAGGAGAGATTATCAGCGAACAATCTTATTTTTCTTCAAAGTTTTCAGCCCATCTCTCTAGTATCTTCTAGAGAGATGGGCTGAAAACTTTGAAGAAAGATTAAACATTGGAAACCAGGGAGAAGCAGAAGTACAGCTAGAAGGCACAGAAGATGAAAGAGAAAGAGATAGCATCCCAACAGAAGAAGAAGTAGTTAGGGCAATAAAAAAACTGAAAAATAACAAAGCCCCTGGCATGGATGGTATACCCTCTGAGCTGCTAAAATATGGGGTGACCAAGCTAAAACAACATATATGTAGGTTAGTAGCACTAATCTAGAGACACGTAAAACTCCCAGATAACTGGAACATAGGTATAATTATACCTATACACAAAAATGGAGACCAAATGAAGTGCGACAATTACCGAGGAGTTACGCTACTAAACATAGCCTATAAAGTATTGGCCTACAAATTATATGATCGCTTAGCTATATACAGTGAAGGAATCGTAGGAAAATATCAAAGTGGTTTCAGGAAAGGAAAGTCTATAACCGACCAAATATTTTTTCTCAGGCAGGTCCTAGAAAAGACATACGAATACGGGATTCATACCCATCACTTATTTACAGACTTCAAATGTGCCTATGATAGCATAGACAGAAACGCACTCTATAACGCCATGGTAGAATTTGGCATCCCTATACACTTAGTAAGACTAGTAAAGGCAACTCTCGCTAAAATCGAATGTAAAGTAAGGATAGAGAACAGCATGTCAAGATCCTTTCAGACGTACACAGGACTACGTCAGGGAGATAGTCTATCGTGTCTGTTATTCAACATTGCTTTGGAAAAAGCTATAAGAGAATCGGGCATAGCGACAAGGGGAACCATTCTAAATAGAAGCGTACAAATACTAGCGTACGCAGATGACATCGATCTAGTAGCAGGACAAAGAGAGACCTAATTCAAGCCTTCAAATCGTTAGAAGCGGCCGCGAAGAGAGCGGGGCTACAAGTTAATATATCGAAAACAAAGTATATGAAAGTTACTAACAACACTCAAGTAGCCCCACCCGAAGACCTGGTGATAGATACATATAATTTTGAGGGGGTAAGAGAGTTTATATATCTTGGATCTCGAATAAACGAAAACAACATAATAAGTGCAAAAATCAAGAGAAGGATATACTTGGCTAATAGAGCTTACTTTGGACTAAAAAAGCTTCTAACATCAAGCATAGCGACCAAAAAAACCAAGATATTGATATATAAAACTCTTATTAAACCAATACTCTCCTACGCATCGGAAGCATGGACCATGGCAAAAAGTGATGAGGAGATGTTAGGCTGCTTCGAAAGAAAGATCTTGCATCATATATATAGAGATGTAATGGAGAATGGAACGCAGCGCAGGCGTTACAATTTTGAGCTATATCGCCTTTATAGATATTGTCAGGTCGATCAAAATAAACAGGCTAAGGTGGCTTGGACACCTTGAAAGGATAGACGACATGGAACCACCAAAGAAAATATTCCAGCAAACACCGGCTGGACAGAGGAAGAGAGATAGGCCTAGAGCTAGATTTAAGGATCAGGTGGAATTGGAAAACCAAGGCGAATAATAGGGAAGAATGGAAACTGATATTGGAACAGGCCAATACCCACCCAGGGTTGTAGTGCCAAAGATGATGATGATTTAAAATATTAATAATTTTTTGGAACAAAAATGCTTAATTACGTTTTGTTTATTTATATCTCAATATTTTTCCCAGTTTAAATTTGTAATCGTTCAACATTTAATATGTTACACCTTCAAAATCTTGGAATGAAATTAAATTTTCCGTGATTTTTCTAAAAGTTTAAATTTTCTTTTCGTTTATAATGTCCAATACGTCATCAGCGACTAAAAAACATAACATTAGATTTTTATATTTGCATTTTCTTTTTTCCGAAATTTTCCAAAGATTTCCCTGCATTTTAACTTCATATATTTTATATAGAGAAATTTTCCACAATTTTTCGGCAAAATCAACAATTTTGCATCGTTTTGAATATATGATATTCATCAGTGACAAAAAAAAAAGCGCGAAAACAACATATTACACGGTCTTGTAATGACAGTTTTCCGCATTTTCCAAGAATGCTCCACAATTTTCTGAGGATATTTCAAGATTTTCACTTATTTATGTTAAAATTCGCAATCGGCATTAAAAAACATAAAAAACGACATAAAACTTGAACGAATATCTTTAAATTGCGAAAGGGTCGAAATACGATCAATTTTTCACGATTTTCCTATTTTCACGTTAACTTTTCGTATTCAGCAACCCAAAAAACCTTTAGGAACCTATTTTTGCGTCAAAATATTTATTTTCTTATGCATTAGAAATAAAAAATAATTCTGAATGATCCTGATAGTATAACTAACATGTTACCATAAAAAAGTATTTGGAGCTAACTGTACTTTCATTTTTTTTATTCTCCCCTACATTTACTCGACTAATGGCCTTTTTGTATATTTTTCTTTGTCAATCATCGCATATATTTTCACAAAATTTTTGATCAAATGATGATTAAAGCAAACAAAGGAAATATCAGCACATCATAAAATACTTGCTTTATAAATAACGTCAATTGTAGAAAAAAGCGTTGTGAGGAAACATCACCCTAACCCATGTTTTCTATAACGCACATTTTTAAGAAAGGCAACCAATATACAGCGGATAAGCTCGGTTTTTAAAATACCCTACATATTCAAATTGTTTTTTGTATATTCTTTCATCTATATGCAGACATTCCACACAATTGAATAGCTTTGTAGGATTTTTTAATAGCATATGGGATATAATTACTTAGTTAACTGTAGGAAATGAAAAAGATAACACAATTATTATTTTGTTTTTGTATTCTAGTACCATTAATTTACACGATTTTGCAGCTTATTATAAGCCCTTTGAAACGAATATTAACAATATACAACTGTGAATGCATCCTGTAAAACAAACACGTTGCCTATGTTATTATGATAAACAGATTAACCAATTCCATTATCGCATGAAAATTATAATAGGCAATTAAATATGGCGGCAACACATAATAATAAAATTTTATTGAAATTAACTATAAATAATTGTAAAGTGGAATAAAAAAGTGTGTTGAAAATTTTAAATAAAGTCTATGACATATAAAATAAATTTTAACTTATATTAAATAATCTTTCCTATTATTTGAGTTTTCTACCACATGTATTATTATCCTCTTCAAAACAAATCACCGAATCTACAAAATAATAGAATTATTGGGAAATAGCCTCTGCGCCCGTGACGTTTACGCCAAAGGAAAAGTCAGAGGTTATGTTTTGCAAATAATATAAATCGGAATAAACACAGAAATAATGTATTTTACTGACGTTTCGGAGGAGGTTTTTCCAATAGTTCTATTATTTTGTAGATTCAGTGATTTGTTTTGAAGAGGATAATAATACATGTGGTAGAAAACCCAAATAATAGGAAAGAATATTCGTAAAATGCCACAAATAACTTTCAGACAATATTTATATTAAATAACCTAAAAATCTACTAAAAACATATATAATTTAAACATAAGCATAAACGGACCACACATCCAATCAAGATGCAGCAGAGGATGAGTTACACTTTTAAGAAAATGCAGATACACATCCATTACTCAGTAATATTGTCACTGTCTGAGCTGTGAATTGAAATCGGTACATGATGTTGAAACTAAGCAAAATTTAATAAAAATAAATGAGATAAAGTAAAAGAGGAAGATAAATACGGAATCTATTAGCTTACACGTGGTGTATGCCCTGACAGGCAGGATGAACTTTTAGAAGTAGAGTTGCTGTACAAAGGGGGCATGAAAAATAAAATACATTCATCATATCTACATGGAAAAGGAAAAAAATTACTAATGGTGAGATTTTAGGAAAAAATTAACCTTAAAATTGGGGCCTGGGGAACCTATCTGGCTTACAGACGGGCCAAGGACTGAACAAGGCACTGGAGCTGGCATATATAGTGATATGAGAAACTCAGAGTATAACATATCACTTGGACAAAATACTGCTGTTTTTCAGACAGAGATGTATGAAATATTGCATTGTACAGGAGGAAATAATTTGAAGGCTTATATAAATAGGAGGATCAACATATTAACAGACAGTCAAGCGTCTCGCGCTTTCAAACTCGATAATGACATTTAAACTAGTATGGGAATGCCAAGAAGAACTAAGAGCCCTGGCAGACCAAAACAAGATAACTCTAGGGTGGGTTTCAGGACACCCTGGTATCGAAGGCAACGAGAAAGCTGAAAAGCTAGCAAGGAGAGGATCATCAGGTTCATATATTAGCCTAGAACTAACCCTGGGAGTGCCTAAACCAGGGCCAAATAAGAGAATAGGTCAAAAACCAACACAAAGAATACTGGGATAAAATAACCGGGCACCAACACGGGAAAACCTTTATTAAAGGACCATCTCGAAGGAAGACTGAAGAATTACTGTTACTTAGCAGAAATCAGTTACGCATATTCACAGGTGTCCTGACACCCGTATAGGATAGGTATGTACAATGAAACCCTAAAATGCACCTTATCACGTCCTGACTGAATGTGAGGCTATGGATAATAATAATAATAATATTTATTCCCATAAGATTCCGAAGAACATTGGATGTGTCACAAGTAGCCTTACAAACTAACAGAAATAAAATAAACAACAAGATACAATATAAATAAAAGAAACATTTTAAAACTTGAATTAAAACTTTGCGAATTCTAAATGTCTAAAACATATTAAAGTAGTCACTGTGGCTACACAAAACACTTTCTGTCAAAATACTTCTTAATTCTTTTATGAAACTTTTTGGATTAGAAATATTTTTTATGTGTTCAGGCAAATTGTTACACGCCTTTATTCCCATATATTGTGGACTGCGTTCATACATACTTGTTTTATGTATCGGTATGTTCAATTGGTTACCGTACCTTGTTTGTATACTTTTATTAACATCAGAATTTCTTTCAAAGTCCAAAATATTTTTCTTTGTGAAAATAAGTAAATTAAAGAATTAGAGCGCATAGGCTGTCATTATTTTATATTTTTTTAAAATAGGCTTACAGTGCTGCCGATATTCAGCGTTGTCGATTAAACGGACGATGCGCTTCTGCATCATTCCATTCTCGATCTCCATTGTCGATCCCCAGACAATAATCCCATATGTCAATCTACTGTGTACGTAAGCGTTTTAGAATAGCAGTATAGTTTCTATATTTAGGGAAGTTTTTAAATTACCAATGGCAAAATATGCGCTACACAATTTAGTGGCAACGAAGGCATTGTGGTTGCCCCATGCTAATTGATCATCTAGGTGAATACCTAAGAATTTAGTTGTTGGCGTGTTACATAACGACTTTTGCTCTGATCCAACTAACAATAATCTTGGGTCTTTCTCTAGTACTCGAGTATTTTTGAATGTCATAAGGACCCGTCTTCTGCGTGTTTAACATAAGAGCACTATTTTTACACCACTCGGTTATTTCATTAGAAATTGTATTAGCTCTTTCCTGCGCATTTTCCAAATTTTTACTACTGATAATGGACGAGGTGTCATCAGCAAACTGACACACTAGAAAATTAGAGTCATTTGATACAGTGTTATTATTATTATTGTTATCACAGGAGACAGGCCCTATAGGGATAACCAAGATTATATCCAGAAGAATATGACACTCAACCAATTCTGGGCGTATACAAATTGGCACAAGGGACTAAAATATGGGAATGGTAGTTATAAAGAAATTTAATTTTGTCCGCGAGTGCATTTTTTCTCATATTCGAGTTCTAACGGAAAATATTTTATGTTTTTTTTGTTGTAAAATCCAATAGTTATTAAGCTGTAAATTTTTTAAAGTTTAAAAACACCTATTTTCAAGCCTTATTAAATTTATAAAAAATGGAATATTTTATATGTATAACTTCCGTAGAAGAAATTGCATTCAAATAATTTTAAAAACTCCTTTATTTTATCTGATATCCAATGGACTATCAAATTATGATTCAATGCTAGTACATTCAATAAGTAAAAAAAATAGTTGTAGACAATACAATATTATTTTGGTAACGGTGATGCCTAATCTCGTTTATTCCTTAATTCTTGCACCTGCTTCATTAGTTCTTTTGATGAGGTGGTCGCAGAGAGTCATTTCAACCTCGAAAACAAATTCTCTTGTTCGTTTCCAGACACGAAAGTCAAGAGGTGTCAAGTGTGGAGGTCTTACTGCCTAAACTATTAGTCCATTTCTTCCGATCCAACGATTAGGAAATCTTTTATTAAAAAAGGCGATAACCAGGACGGGCTTCATATTATAATATCACTCTGTCTCTTGCATATTGATTCAGAATCGGCAGAAGTACTTGTAGAGAATAACCTGTTGGTAACAAATAAAAACTAAGCAAATTTACAAGCGTAGTTTATCCGGGGATGTTTCAACTATAGTTATACAATTACTAATTATGGCGAAGGAGCCAGTGTCAGTCAACACGTGTATTAAAAATATATATATATATATATATCATTTTCTTATTGTATAGAAGTAAATGGTTAGACTTTTTTAATAGTAACTTAATGTGTGTCTTAGCGGCCACCAAAACTTCCTAGCTAAGGACATTTTCATCGCTCCCGGAATCAGAAAACTGAATTGATTTCACTAGCGTATACTTACAGGATTTTTTTGGGAGGAGGACGTATTTTCTAAAATTGCTATGTAAATATCAGTATCAAGTGTTTATGCAAATGTTCGTTTAACGAAACTACTCCATAATAGCTATATTGTGATACGTTATTTAAATCAAACATATTCAGGAAGATGAAGTGTTTTTGGCAATATGCGATTATTACACTTAACGCGCCAGGCTTGTAACTTATAATTCAGCATTCGGCGGGGCACATATCCCGGGGAGTAGCTGTTGATTGCAGTCTGGTTACGTTTCTTTTAGTAAAATAAGGATTTTTATAGAGAAGTTTTGCGACTGAAATATATTCCGCGGTCGTTGGTATGAAAAATACTAGGTTCTCGGGTTGAACCGCATCTGAGATTGTTAATGTCTCGACGTTTTGGCTCCCGTTTTGGAGCCATTTTCAAGAGAAAAAAGGGGGTCAAGAAAAAATTGTTAAAGAAAATAATGCTAGGAGTTCGTAGAACTGGTTCGATTCCGGGGTCTCAATCTGCCTACTTCCCAGATCTCACCACGACTCCTTAGAGCGAACTCGCTGGCAGTACCTGACGAAGTGTTATTTATACGAAAGCTGTCTGTGTGTGGGAGAGTGGTGGGGGGTTGAGGGTCTGTTGATGGAAGCATCAGAGCAGAACGGCTGCTATCAGGATTATGGGGTGTGGATGAAGATTGTGGGGCTAGTCTGGAGATCAATGACTTCCAAGCGACTGGAAAACGATGACCGTCATGCCTTTTGTTTAGACAATTGGGACGTTTTTCAATCTCAATTGCTTCGCGAATGATTCGCTGTTCCTGTAAAAATGAAGGTGCTATGGTTTTGGTGTTATCGAAGTCTATATTATGGCCTATTAGGAGGCGGTGTTGGGCAAGTGATGATGTGGGATCGGATTTTCTAACTGCAAGACGATGTTCATATTTTCTATTGTTAATCCATCTATTGGTTTGTCCAATGTAGGTTCGGGAACAGTTTGAGAAGGTATTTCGTATACACCGTGGGAATCATTAAGTATTTGGTCTTTCGGGGTTCTGATTAAATTGGAAATTGTTTGGTGTGTTGTGAATATGATTTTTATGTTACTGGATTTCAGGACTTTCGAAATTTTGTCTGTGATACCTTTGATGTAGGGTAGGAAGGCTTTTTGCTGAGGAGGAGTTTCTGTTTGTTGAATTTGGGAAGGATTTTGTACTTTGTGTATGGATCGCGTTATATGTCCCTTGTTGTAACCATTTTGTAGAAGTGCTTCTTCTAATGTTTGTAGTTCAGATTGTCTGTTAGTCTGAGGGATCTGGTTACAAGAGTGTTGACAACGAAACTTATTTATGATGGATGGTGATGTGATTTTGAATTAAGGTAACGGTTGGTATGGGTTGGTTTTCTATACACAGAGTAGGAGAATTGATTGTTGTTTTGTTTTGTAATAAGAACGTCAAGGAAAGGGAGGGAACAATTGTTTTCGATTTCAATAGTGAACTGGATCTGAGGGTGTATATGATTAATGTGAGACAGGAAGTTGTTTAGAGAATCTCTACCATACGGCCAAATAACGAAGATGTCATCTACGTATCTTAGCTAGCAGGTAGGCTTCAGTTCGGATGAATTCAAGGCTTGGGTTCCGAAGTTGTCCATGTAGATGTTGGCTATGACGGGGGGCAGAGGTGATCCCATTGGGGCTCTTCTCACTTGTTTGTAGTAGTCACCTTGAAAGAGAAAATAGGTGTTGGCAGACAATGTTCTAGAAGGGTCAGAGTGCTGGGAGAAATATTGTGTTTAGTTTTGGGAACGTTTAGGGCTTCAGTGAGTGGGATATTGGTGAATAATGACACAATATCGAAACTGACTAGAATGTCGTTCTGGGAAATAGAGTAATTTTGAAGAAGATCAATGAAATGGGTGGAGTTTTTGACATAAGAAGGGGCTTGTTCAGTAATGCGTTGTAGAGTATGGGTAATATGTCTCGCTGATTTATGAGTTGGGGAAAGAAAAAACTAACTATTGGTCGTAGAGGAATGTTGGTTTTTGGATTTTAGGAAGACCATATATTCTAGGAGTTCTAGACGATTTCTCTCGAAGAACGAGGGATTTTCGAATATCTGAATGGAGGTCCGAGTTGTTGATGATAATTTTTGTTCTCTTTTCTAACTATGTGGTGGGATCGCGCTGAATGCGCTTGGACTATTATTATTCACATTACTTTTCTATGAAGAAAATTTCAAACGAACTATCATCTAAAAATTAATATGAAACAGTTAAGGCGATTTTAGTTTTTCAAAAATTAAATATTTTAAGCTCAAATTTTTCTAAAACGGTTGGATTTTCGAACTTTTTCCGTATAACGAAATATAATTGAAATTAAATTCTCTTCAACACAGATAACATTTCTGGTTTCTGTCATCCAAACAATTCTTTGTAGCGCGGCGTCAGCTACCCCTTAACTTATTAAAAACTATTTGTATTCAAAACTAAAGTCATTTATATGTTATAGCAATGGGCCTTTACAGAACTCAAAAATATCTCTAGTAGTTTCAGAAATATTTCACCCGGGATTTTTTATTGGCATACATGAAATAAGATGTAATATATGTGTCACCCTGATGATTTTACATAAGAATGAAAGTATTTATATGATTTCTTAATTGCTAGAGATTCTTCCACAGAAGAAGGAATTTGTGAAAAAAATTGAGAAAAACTTTTGTATCAAATCTTTCTTCATTAAACAAATATTTAATAAACGATAGGTATGATTCTCTACGTATGATGGACCCTGTACATATAATGAAAATTATAACCACAACAACTTCATCGTTCCATACTGTTAAGTATCTCTCAAAAATATCAACCACGTACGCTACGCTACTGACGAGGGTTTGTTTATACGTACAGTTTGACCTGTCAGTTGGTTCGGTACACTGTGAGAGAGGGAGTTTGAAACCCCTCGAACCACCCCCGGTTTCGAAAACCCGACACCGCCGATTCTGGCGTGCAACCCCGCTCGTTAGACAATCGGGAACGTCGCTTGTAATATTAATGCGGACGCGACAGCTCACTGCTGAATAGGACGCGAAGTCTCGCTTGCTCTCGTTTGATTTTATCCACTCTATCGGCGGCCCGCTCCAGCCATCAGCGTTACCGCTCAACGTGGGTAATTATTTCAGGACTTTCCGAGGTAGGATTTAGGAACGAGATGGAGAGCTCAGCGTGGCATACATTTTTTAAAACTTTTTTGTGCCGAGATATGTTCCATTCTGTGATTTTTTTAAATAATGCTTTTTGTTCTACTGCTCGTTTGGGTACGGCAAATGGGTAAATTAGGCACTGTGAACAAATAATATTTACACATAAATTCCACTTTTTGTTGAGCTTGTAAAAAAGCCAAAATTTTCCGCACTAGAATTAGGTTGCAGCTTTTATGGACTGTTTGCCATTAAGCATCGCACGGCTTCAAAGATGGTGTAATGTGTAAATAGAAATATTTAAAAATACATTTTTATAAGTCACCATAACATAACGTTTTAAATCTCATACAAATTTTTGAATGAAATTATTTACCACTCTATACAGGACGATTCGTCTAAAAGTATCACATGGAATACCATCTTTCATCATCAGAGACGGATTATATTTAATTTATTATTAAATCTCGACAAATTTCCAGTATAAAAGGAGTAGATTTTTATACACTCACATGCAAAAAAAACGCAACAAGTTAATATTTGGTAAAATTTGAGGTCTTATAATTTTTTTATTTTTAGTTCAATTTTTGATAAATTTTTAGCAAACTGTATATGAAATGACTAATTTCAACTTGCATATCCAGTCTTTTGTTAAATGCTGGTGTATTAGTCATTATACAGGGTTAATTAAAAGTTCGTTGTATAACCCTAACTTTAAAACACCCTGTGGAATAATTTCGTTGCCAAATTCTTACAAAATACCAATTTTTGTTAAGAATCATTCCTTTCCTACATTTCGTTTTTTGGTTCATGTCTTTAGGTGCATTGGTTCATTTTTAAAAGCGAAATGAACTTGCCACCAACAGTTTACTTTGAGAAATGTTATTTTTTGACGAGCCGGCTTTGCTCGTTGTTTGTCTAATGTCATATTGGCAGTAATTTTTGTTACGCAAGACCTGTTATACTGCTACTATGGTTTTAATTGCGCAAATTGCGCAAAAGCTGTTGCTCTTGTTGAAGATGGACGTAATTATGAATATGTTGCAAGAACCCTTCATGTTCATCGCTCTACCATCAAAAGAGTAGTCAAACGTTTTAGAGAAACTGGCAGAAATAAACGTAGGGCAGGTTGTGGCAGAAAACGAAAAACTACTGCTATGGATGACAGATTTCTTCACATTAACACTCTGCGGGATCGTCATTTAACATCAGTGCAGACAAGAAATCAACTCCAAGAGGTCCGAGGTACTAATGTTAGTGTGTGGACAGTTCGCCGAAGATTGAAGGAGTTTGGTTTGAAAGCTTGCAAACCAGCAACTGGACCTAAAATGCTTCCTCGTCACCGAGTAGCTAGACTGCAATTTGCCACTGAACATTTACCTTGGAACTTAAGGCAATGGAACAATGTTCTTTTTACTGACGAATCCAGATTCTGTTTACATTCTCCAGATGGACGGAAAAGAGTATGGAGAAGGACCGGAGAAAGATTTGCAAAGTGTACGTTCAGTCCCGGTCTAAGTTATGGAGGAGGTTCGGTAATGGTGTGGGCAGGAATAACCCGGGAGGCCTGCACCGATTTGGTGGTCATCGATGGATCCTTGACGGCCCACCGATATATTGAGGAGATATTAAGCAATTACGTTGTACCTTTTAGTGGATTTATCGGCGATGGCTTTATCCTAATGCAGGATAATGCGCGACCACATTCAGCATTGCGTGTTACACAATACCTCGCGGAAGTTGGTATTAACAAAACGAACTGGCCAGCATGTTCGCCCGATCTTAACCCCATAGAGCATGCTTGGTAGGCGGATCAGAGATCGCGAAGTAGCTTCGGCTACGGTAAATGAGCTTCGTTTAGCCCTTCAGGAGGAATGGCAAAATATACCTCAAGATACTATTCGTAACCTTATTGACAGTATGAACCGACGTATGCAGGCAGTTATAAGGGGTAGAGGTGATAATACAAAATATTAAGTTAAATTTGTTGTAAAAAGTACGTTTCTTTAAGTTAATTAAGTTACAGTTGAATTGTTTTGATTTTGAAGTTGAATTGTTTGCATAAATAAATTTTCTTATTTTTCTTTCTTTTTATGTAAGTTGTAATAACTAAACAATATATTGTTGCCATTTCATTACTAGACTCATAAACTAAGCTGTCAAACTGACGTTAGAGCAACAACGAGCAAAGCCGTCTCGTCATAAAGTAAACTGTTGTTGACAAGTTCATTTCGCTCTTAAAAATGAACCAGTGCACCTCAAGACATGAACCAAAAAACAAAGTGTAGAAATGAAACAGCTCTTAACAAAAATTGGTATTTTGAAAGAATTTGACTACGAAATTATCCCACAGGGTGTTTTAAAATTAGGGTTATAAAACGAACTTTTAATTAACCCTGTATAATGACTAATACGCCAGCATTTAACAAAAGACTGGATATGCAAGTTAAAATTAGTCCTTTCATCTACAGTTTGTAAAAAATTTAAGAAAATTGAACTAAAAATAAAAAAATTATAAGACCTCAAATCTTACCAAATATTAACTTGTTGCGTTTGCTTTTTGCATGTGAGTGTATTAGACGAACAAGTGAACAGACGGAATAAGAACAGTAATAAGTTGTGAATTGTATTAATGTCTATAGTTGTACTTAATGTGTTATAATAATGATTAATTACTGTAATTAAGTATTAAATGCTAGTGAAGATTATTATTGCAATTATTTGAACCTACGTACGGGATGTTTACTGGAGATTGTATACATGTAACAATTGGTACCAGAAGCGGAATTGTAACAAGATTTTCGAAGAATTCGAGGAAATTCGAGAATGTTCTATTTGGAAATCACTGGAGATATTGAAATGCCCTAAATTGGAAAGTAATATAGGCATTAGACAAAGACTTATTTGTGTTAGTTTGAGAAAATTCCAGAACCATCTATTTTGAAATTAGTGCAGTTAACCAAATTCTGTCAACTGGGAAGTGATATAGATATCAAATAAGACCTATTTGTGACATTTTGAGGAAATTTCCAGAACCTTTTGTTTATAAACTAGTGCATTTAGCTTAATTCTGTCAACTGGAAGGTGATATACATTAAATATTTTTGTGACATTTCGAGAAAACTTCTGGAACAGTCTATTCCGGAATTTGCAGAAATATCTGCATCGTACCTAATATAGACATTAGAGAAAACTTATTAGTGCCGTTTTGAGAAGTTTAATGGAAACAAGAAGCATGGCTGCTAAAAAACAAATGCAAGACATGTTCGCAGAACTAAAAAAAATAATAATGTTAGATCAGGCGAGAAAAAGAACAAGAAAGACGTGAAGAAGAAAGAGAACTCGACAAAAAAAAACAAGAAAAACGTGAGGAAGAAAAAGAAAGAAAACGTCAAGAAAAAGAAGAACAAGACGTGAAGAGGAAAAGAAGGAAAAACGTCAAGAACAAAAGGAAGAATTAGAACAATTATGCAGGTACAACAAGATGCTATCCTGTCAGCCACTAATGAGGTCAATGAAAAAGTAGATAAAGTTGAACAAAACGTTGGTAACGTCGAAGTAGAAATTAGTGCCATTAAAAGGAAAGTTACCGACGTCGAAGGGAAAGTGAATACAGTCGAAGAATAAGTAGAGCGACTTAAACGGCAGCTGAGGGGAAAAATGAGGTTCCTCGATTACAACCTCCCTCCTTTGACAGACAAACTTCTTGGTCAACGTATAAAAGACAGTTTGAGGCTACTGCGTGTGCCAACAACTTTAATAATGAGGAAAAGGTTACAGCACTAGTTTTAGCATTAAGGGGGCCATGCACCAGAGTTGCTTCAGATGATCCCAGTGACACAGCAACAGAATTTTAAAGTTTTGGAGGCTGTACTAGATAGACTTAATGTATGGCGACCAATATCTCTCCCAACTATATCGGACACAGCTAAAATCACGTATGCAAAAAGCTAGGGCGAGTTTACATGAATCTGAGGCTGCGGTGGAGAGATTGTCACACTTGGCGTACCCAGATGCACCAATGCAGTTCCAGGAGCAATTGGCAGTTCAGACGTTTATTGATGGCATAAAAGACAAGAAGATCAGGGGGTCCTTAGATTAACTAGGCATAAGACTAGTAGTAAAGCATTGATCCATGCACTTGAGGTAGAGGCCGCCTATATGGATTCTTCGTGGCACAGAATACGAGCCGTTTCTGTGGAAGAAGCACAATAAGAGGAAACGAATTTGGACACCAAACTCAAGGATTTACACAAGATGTTTACTCAACTAATGACCAGGAAAATAGGAAATTCGACAAGGGAGTGTAAAGCCTAGCGGGGGTATCCGATGTTAGCGTTACAGCAAACCAGGGCATATGATGCGAGATTGTCGACAATGGAACCTTGGGGAAGTAAATGCTGCAAGGAAAAACGAAATCAGCTCCGAAAGGATGAAAGTGATGGTTATGCTAAAGAACATTCAGAAAATGGTCACACAAGTACTGAACGAATTGAGTTCGCTACCGGAGCCGAAACAGGGACCGCAACCGCCAAAACGAAGCAGTGAAACTCTTACAAAAGGAATCTGCTGTTATAATTGTGGCAAACTGCAGCACATCAAGAGGTACTACCGTCAGAGGCACCATAAGGAAGTGAATTCCGTGGATGTAAAGAAACAGCAGGATACAGCAGAAGTGAAGGCGGTTAATATTGAGGTTCCGAAGGACTGGACAAAGGAAGTTGTAAGGAAGGAACAATTGAATGACGACGAGATTGGATCACTACTGAAAGCAAAAGAAAAAAGAATCCACTCGGAATGGAAGGACGTTTCTAGCAAAAGTGTTTGACTGAAAGTTTTGTGGGCGCAATGGGATTCCCTAAGGCTTGAAGATGGACTATCATGGAGAGCATGAGAGAGCCTGGATAGAAGGAAGTTACCATGCGGCTGGTGACATCCAGGTGCCGGGTACCAAAAGTATTTCGGGAAGTGCACGTGCACGAAGGAATATCCAGAGAGTATTTTGGCAAAAATAAGACTTTGGCTAGAGTATGGAATCGATTCCACTGGATAAATAGCCGTAAGGATGTAGAGACTTGGTGTCGCAGATGCAAGGTTTGTACAGTTGCGGTCACCAAGGTGTCACCTACAGGGAGTGATGGATATGACCGTAACGTCAGTTCAGCGGGATTCAAGGTGGGAAACTCGGTTTTGCTGTACAACCCACAGCAGAGTGAAGAAGGAATCTCGAAGCTTCACCCACCTTGGGTAGTGCCGTATTCCATCTTCACCCGGATTAATGACGTTGTTGATCGGTTTCGACGAAATAAGAAGTCCAAGATGAAAATCGTACACTTGGACAGATTGGCGAAGTATGTTGGGGACTCTGAATTGCCTGATCGGGACGTTCAGGCTTGAGGAGGGGGCAGTGTTATGCGTATGCCTACGCCACTGCCTCATAGAATATACGAGAATAAAGCGCCTCAGTATATAAGGAGTGGATGCTGCACACGGAAGACAGTTTTATATTAGACGAACAAGTGAACAGATGAAAGAAGAACGGTAATAAGTTGTGAATAGTATTAATGCCTATAGTTGTACTTAGTGTGTTATAATAACGATTAATTATTGCAATTAAATATTAAATAAAGTAGTGCATAGTGAAAATTATTGTTACAATTATTTGAACCTACGTACAGGGTGTTTGTAGGAGATTGTAAGCATGTAACATTATTTTTTAAATAAGCTTAAACTTACATATCTCGCAATGCTTTGACAACTGTCTTGAGTTTTCATTTATCGCGAAAGCATAGCGACTTGATTTGAATTCAAATCTCATTATATTACGACATGAATTAACTTTGAAAATGGAGACTTCATTCTGGCGGACTCGTTATTACTTGCATTTTTGTCTTTAATAACACTAACACCTGCGCCCGTACAGTAAGCAAAATTTTATTCCTGTTACCATTACCTTCAACTATGTTTCGCACTACTGTTTAAATTCACCTTTTCATCTACTATCTAATATTTTTTTTAAATTACAACCTTAAATCTATTTTAAAAGCATACGTGTGCTGTTATCCCATTACATATCCGTAAAAATGTCGCTAACAACTTTAGGTGCAAGTTTTGTGGTTACTGGCCATCACAAAATCTGGATATATAGAACCGCATAAAAGCTGGCTAGAGCCCATTCCACTCCTGCGGTGGCCGGTGAACAGCGGCTGAAGTGTTATCGCTCCATCCTGGGGTTGGTCACTAAAATTGTACTCGAGCGCAACAAAGCGGCACACAATATAGTGAGCGAGTTTTTGTGAAAAATAACACCGACTGATCAAAGACAGACTCGCAATGGTGTTGCTGGATATAGAATATAGCTCCAGTTTAATAAGATGATCGACGAAAAAGAAAACAATTATACGATCTAAAATGCAGATTTCGGTGTAAGGTGTCATACCAAGAAATTAACATTTAAAAATGTTAATTGGTCCTATATAAAAAGTTATGGATTTCGTAATGGTTTACAACCAATTAAGCACATATATAATAACGATATATTTATTTTATTATCCAGTAAAGAAACAGGTAAGTTTTTTACAACACGAAGCAAAATAGGTTTTATAAATATAGATTAATTAAACTAATTAAGTAATGAAAAAAGATTCTAAATTCAGTTCGGCTAATGAATTGTCGTCTCTTCTTCCACTTAACCAAAATAAAACGGGTATAATGTGAAAACAGAACTCCCAATACTATGTATTATAAGAATACTACCATTGAGTACCCTCAGGATATTGTCAGTGCTTTCGCTGACTTCTTTTCCGACATTTTTATTAGTTCCAGGTTCCAGGGAATTCTCACAAGTTGAGAATTTGCAGTATAACAGAAACATTCTTTATATCAGAGAGTTTATCGAGAGTGATGTATTTAACCTAATTAAGAAAATCAAGGCGAATATGACTACAGAACCTGACGAAATTCCAGCGCTTATTATAAAAGAGTGCTCTGCAGTTCTTTATAAGCCGCTTTGTATTATTTTTAATTTAATATTAAAAACTGCGACTTTTCCAGACACGTAGAAAGAGTCGAAAATTTGTCCAGTATTTAAAAAGTGTAATAAGCAGGTCATTAAGATGTATATAGAGTTAGCGAAACACTTTTAGCTACTGGTGTCGCGTATAGGCTGATAATTTGCCGCTTTCTTGTCGCTAGTTAGTACGGCGATTTTATCGTTTCAATTTTTTTAAAAAACCATGTGTTTCGCTAACACATTTTCAAGAATTGTCATTAACACAACTAATTAAAGACAAAATCAACTGACAATTTTCACGTATCAATTTTTGAAAACGGTCAATTCTTGAAAATGTGTTTCGCTAACTTTATACAAAGTTAGTGAAACACATCGTTCTTTTTTTTAAATTGGAACGACAAAATCACCGCTAGCACAACTAATTAGCGACAAAAAAACGGCAAACTATCAGCCTATACTCGGACCAGTAGCTAAAAGTGTTTCGCTAACTTTATATACATGACAAGGAGAATCACCGTACCATTACAATTTCATGCAATTTTGCAAACATTTTTGAAATTTCAATGTACGATTATATATCATTCCATACTAACAGTTCAGTAATAATAGAGCAGCATGGGTTTATGCAGGGAAGGTCAACAGTATTGAACCTTGTGCGTAAAACGCACGCGAAATTTAAGATAAGAAGGGTAAGATAGATGTCATCTATATTAACTTTTCTAAAGCACATGACAGATTGAATCACGGTATACTATTAAATAAGTTGCAGAACTTTGGTTTCAGTGATATTCTCATGAATTTGTTTATTTCTTATTTATCTTGCCGTACTTAGTTAATTGCTAATTAAACAGACATCAGGAGTAACGCAGGGTTCCATACTTGGACCACTATTTTTCATACATTTTATTAATGCTATTGTCGACAATCTCGATGAATCCTACTTACTTTACGCTGATGATCTTTATATCACTGCATTAACTCTGAACTTGACTTTTGAGACTCCAACATATTATGGATTTGATCAACGCCTGGTGCGTCTTCATCATCTTAAATGCTACTAAATGTAATGTAATGTCTTCTCACATAAGTCAAACTCCATCATTTTAAATTATAACCTGGATAATTGTCTATTTAGTTCTCTAAACACATTGAGCAATGAGTAACTGGAGCTTACAAATACATAGGTTTTATTCTGCACAATGGTAGAGACTTTAAAAGTTTGCCTACTCTTAGTCTTTTGTTTATTACACTTCCTAGATCTAAACTGGAATATGCCTCCATTGTTTGGAGTCCATATTACAATGTGCACATGATATTACTTGAGAAAGTACAGCTACGTTTCTTCAAATCTTTCAACATTTATTAAAGAAGGTAACTAGCTATTAAGGGGTACACCTCAGGCGTTATTTTTGAATAAGTTCGATATGTGCAGTCTGCTTAGGAGACAGGTAAAATTATTAATAATAGGATCAACTGTCCTCCTTATCTCTTGCTCCGGTCGTTAAGAAAAGAATAATATAGGAATTAGGTTTATTTCTTACACCTAGTTTTTGGGGAACTACAATGATAAAACCTAAAATTATGTTTTGTTTTAGGATGCGATTGTAAAATGTTTTGTTTTTAATTCTTTTATGCATAATTTGATTCATTATTTCACATTCGTTTAAAAATCTCACATCCGTTAGTTAAATATAAAAAAAATCTATTTTAACAGAAAATTATCAAAAGTAAGCAATGTGCTATCTACTAAACAATAAAGGACCCTGTACAAAAGTGGGATTTTGGACCTCTGAAAGTCTCTGGAGTTGAGTTTAGTAGATTATTTTTGGTTTCCTGATTATAAGTATCCATGGGTGCAAGTCAAAATAATGGAGGAATTCGAAGATGGAAGCGGAATGGCGTCCACTGTCCCAGAATCGAATTTTTCGCCGTTTGCTCTGTTTGAAAGTGAAGGATAGTATTATCGTCCCCCGCTATATATCTGTATATCGTTGAAGACGTAGAATGTTTACTCTCGCGTATTCCACATGATGCTAGAATCGCAAGAGTAAACCACCTAGATTGGTATTACGGATCTAATTTTTTCTATTACATATAGAATGTGTTTTGTGCTGCTGCTTTTATTGCATAATTCAATGGGTATCTCAGCCAGCAAAAAAGGTACCCCTACTACGGTAGTACTGCTAAAAGTAAAGACAAAATAGAAATTCAAGTAAAGTAATCAATTATTTACCTACGTTTGGAAAATAAAATTTGTCTCCAACAAGTCCCTTGTTAAAATCCAACTGTGGAATTTAGCTTTAGATTTTTTGTTGCATTGTTATGAATACAATGTTGAAACATTAACTGTACATGATTTCAGCAATTTATAACCTGCAATATTTTGCTTTTGCCTATCATTATGTATTTAAAAAAGTGTACTTCACAATAAATTAGGTTTACAATAAGCTCTACGCGATTTTAGAAATATCTGATCAGTAATATTTTATTCCTTACCATCAATCAGTGTATATTAATAGGAAAAATAGAAATAAACCTAGTCTGTTAATATAAATTGGGTAAAAATCAGCTCTACACGATTTCATAAATTTCTAATCTGTATTTTGTTATGGTAACAGTAAAGCGACTTTTATTATATATTATTCTCTACCATCAATGCACATTGATAGGAGAAATTTTAGTCTGTTAAAATAAAATAAATAAGGCTAAAAATGAGCTTTACACGACTTGAATTTTTAATATGTATCAGAAAGTAAAGGCGGTCAGAAGATGCAGGGGACTACGATAACGGTAAAGCGCTTTTTGCCACTGTCTCTCAATTTGGTTTAAGCAAAGATTATGTTGCTCATCATGAAGTACATAGTCAAAAAGATAAACATGATGGATGGTCAGGGGGTGCGGGAAGCCACATAGAAAATTAGCTTGTAGTATACATTGGCAGTGTTATGGGGGGTGGTTTCACTTATTTTTTCATTATAAAACAGTACGTGGTTTCACAATTAGCTATTAAGATATGTTATATAAAAGAACCGTGAAATTGGAATATAGACATACTTATAAATTCATTTCTAACATACGAAGAAGAAACGTACTGCAAGTAAAGTACAATGCGATAGGATACTTATATCATTTGGTTTAAGCAATGCTCTTCGTCTTCACTAGTTGGATCAGATAAGAAGAAAGATTTGCAAACTTGAGACTGTCAGTCATGTTTTTCTGACTGGTATGGTTAAAATATTCTTTCTTCTTATCAAATTGCAAATACTCCACAATCAGAACCATTTGTCTGCTGTTGTATAAGTGGAAATCGAACGGTGGTTTCACTAGTCTCTAAATAAGAATATAATTACTGCAGAAAAAGTTTTTGTTCCGGATGTAACAGATTAGCTTTATTATGTAAGGAATCATAAATATAAACCGTCGACCATCATAATAACTGCATGTTCATCAATGATATAGACGATGCAAAAATTGTATATGGTCCTTTGCAGGTGGGATACGTTGAATCGTATTATAATTTTCCACATAATTTGTAATTCGTAGTAATGAGCATTTGTACGGAATATCTACGAAAAAAAAAAAGAAAAGTGAGAATCTTTGAGTCGCCGACCTTCTTTGATAATTTTGACATCTGTTTTCGTTAATTCTCTGCACAAAAATTCTTTATCTATATTGACAATGAAAAGGAAGTCCGAATGTAAAAAGAACTGAACCTTTACACACACGCGCTTACCCAAATGTCCGGTGTAAACGTAACCTCTACCGACGGTCCCCTAAAAATCTGTAAAACAATATGTGTAATACTTAAAAGACATCTATTTCACAACCTATCCGGCACGTGATCCGATATGACACTCAATGTGTTCTTGCGATTAAACATTTCCATTATTGTTTGTTTGTTTTTTAAAGTTAATACAATTCGTATTTTGGTGTTTGATTGAGCCAAAAATCCGAAATCAAAACTGCACAAATGTGATTAATTTCAATAAATTTAATCAATCAATCAAATTACAGGGCGAGCGTTGGTGCGTCTTTACTATGTACATACTTCGATATGCGATGTAAAGCAACGCCAGGCGCGGTTAGTAGTTGGATAGGTGACCGTTCCAACGAAGACCGCGTCCTCGCCTCAAACATCTTCCAGCGGCTTGTATGTCAGTGTATGCGCGGAAGCTATACAACCTTAGGCGAGGGTTGTATAGGGGATATACCATCCTTCGGAGGGGATGTAAAGCCATCGGTCCCTTGTCTATTAAATGTTAGGCAAGTAAAAGATTCCTACTCTTCTTAAGGGAAGAGGTTCGGCAAAATTCCTGGTTGGGGGTAGCTCGTCTACAGGCGTCGGTGTTAGGCCTCAGTAGCGGAAATAGGCCGACGTTAAATAAATGTATAAAAAGAAAATCAAATTACATTACATTTCTTACATCACGTATTGTAGATATAAATAATAATAATAAATAATATAAATATAATTTTTAAAACAAGTGAAATATTTGATTGTTGCTGGTACATAGGTAATTATAATAATCACCTGTGTGTACCAATATACCAAGAAAGAAATGAATAATAAAACAACACTTAACATCTTAAAGTAGACTAAATAAGAAAGTTATATAATGTTTATCGTCTAATTAAATCAGAAATAACAACAAAATGTGCGGATAAATTCAGTCATGAATTAATTAATTTGATATAATTTGAAGAAACGAATTTAGATTCTGTATCACATGAGCCTAGCATACCTTGGCAAATTTTTTAAGATTATTTATAAGTTTTATACTCGAGGGAAGCAGATTGTAAAATTTTGGGCCTAAATAATTTATAAATTTTGTATTAATATTCGTCCTATTTTTGGGTATTATTAAGTGCCGATTTACTCTAACTCTGGTGTCGTAATTGTGCTTAATAAATTTTTTTAGTTTCGTATGCTTGTATTGCTTGTGCATAAAACAGCAAGTTGACAGAATAAAAAGGCTGCGAACATTACGTATTCTATCAGAGTACAGTAATCTTGTTGGGTATAATCGATCCTTTTTATAAATAATTTTGAGAATTGTATTCTGTGAAACAGCTAACTTTTTGAAAGAGTTGTTGTAAAGACCACCCCATACTACAATGCCATACCGAATTAGTGGTTCAACTAGGAATTGATAGAGGGTTATTAGTAGATTTTGATTTAAGAATTTACGAAGTAGGTAGAATTTGTGTATCAAATATCTAATTTTTTTTGTTAGGTATGCTGTATGATGGTCCCATTTTAGATTACTATCTACCATAATGCCTAAATATTTGGTAGTTGTAGTCTCATTTATTAGATCTGATATGTTATTTACTTTTATGCAACCAAAGTTTTATTTTTTGTAGTCCAATTTTTACTTTATCTTTAACTTCATCTCATGAAATTCCGTCAAAAATTAAAACTGTATCATCCGCATACGAAATGACTTCCATTTATGTCCGTTTCTGTCAAGGAATTAATATAGATGTTAAAAAGGATCGGGCCTAGTACCGTATCTTGTGGTACGCCAATCAAGATTCTTTTGGTATCACTTAGTGTTTCTCTAATCTTAACACGTTGGTATCTCTCGTTTAAATAGTTTCTGAAGATATTCAGCACAGTGCCTCTTACTCCATAGTTTTCTAAGATACTAAGGAGTTTTCCATGCGGCACTGTGTCAAATACCTACGCCAGATCAAGATAGACAATACATTTTTTATTATTATCCAGATGATCTGTTACATCTTTTATTAGTCATATAATGCATCATCTGTACTTAAGCCTTCTGTGAAACCATATTGGTTAGATGAAGGTATATTATTACTCCATATTATTTTGACAGATCTCAAAATTCAAACATCAATAGCAATGCTCGTAATAAGATGACAAGTTATAGACAGGTATTTATTTGAAAGATGAAACGATAAACAACTCATTTCGCATGTAATTACCAATGTTAAATGATGTTTTTTTTTTACAAAGGAAAAGAAATATCCAGATGGCGCAGAATGCAACATCTTGCTGTATATGAATTCCGGTGTCGTTTCGCATGGGAGAGAGAGAAAATTAACTGCGAAACCCGACCTGGTTTCTTGATAAGTGTAGATAACAGTTTCAAAAAGTTTAGCAAAATTACTTAATATGGATATCGCTCCATAGTTCCTTTTTTTAAAATGGGACATACACGGGCAACTTTCCACATACTAAGAATGGTGTTGTTAGATACTATGAGATTAAACAAATAAAGCAGTGGATTCATTAAAGCACCAATGCAATTTTTTACCACAAAACAAGGACCAGAGTTGATTCATATTATAGCCGATATTTAAACTAATGTCAATCAAAATTGAAAATAAATCTCCCACAAATTTGTCTGTTCCGCTTCGTGAAATCCATGAACCACTTTAGTACAAATTGCACGGGCTGGCTGCAAACTAGGCAAAAGCCGCGTATCTCACAGCCACGGCACGTACTTTTCCCCTTAGCTCTTGACCCGATGCTATCCGAGACCCTACCGCACCTCGGTCACTCTTCTTCCAAAGAAACAGACAAAGCAGGAACTTGTAGGAATTAAACTGAACATTCCTGCTTCACTCGCCACGGTACGAATTCTCGTCTCGTTACAAATAGTCAGGAGATCGACTGTAATTGGAGATTAACGTTTGGTTAACTTAACGGGTGCCCTGTTGGTAAATATTATCTGCCGATTCTATTAAACTTTAAGTGGGTTAAGAAATTACAGACTGTCAGTGGATATCATTGTATACGATTTTCCTGTAGCAGAATATTGACGAACTTAAGTTAAAAATGTCCTCCGCATAGTTAGTAGACATCACAAAATGATACCCCTTCTCCTCATCGGAACTTACCTACGTAAGCAACTTCCTCGTCCTCAATTAATGCCATAAAAATAAATATATTACCAGAATGTACGCGGACTAAACACAAATTGCGTGAAATAATATACAGTGAGGTCCATAAATAACGGATAAATTAACAATTTATGAGTAAAATCCTAAACACGTCAATTTATTAGTTGTGAGAGGTAAGTGAAACCTCTCAAATGGTCAATTGCTACTATACACCATAGATGTGTCCATGGGCGTATAGCGACTTGCGATTCTGCAAGTACCTGAGAGCGGCGACCTTTCAGTCCTAGGTAGACTTAACCTACTGTTATAATATATGATTTGCAGGAAACAACTACTCAGCGGGCAAATACCCCGACCTGCATTGAATTACACCTTACAAATCTTGAAAGAATGGTAACCAATATCATTTGTCAATTCCCTGACCAGACATAGACCGGTTTCGAACTTATTAGTTCTCTTCAGTATGCCATAGGTCATGGAACAGACAAATGATAGTGGCCAACCTGCTAGTTTTATACAAACTATAGTAAATTGAGTAGTGGTGAGAGGTAAGTTCGAAACCGATCTATGTCTGGTCAGGGAATTGACAAATGATATTGGTTACCATTCTTTCAAGATTTGTAAGGTGTAATTCAATGCAGCTCGGGGTATTTCACGAACAAATAGCCAAACAAGATGATCGTTGAATGTTTGAGGAGGAATTGTTGGGAATTATGTGAGGACTACATTTTTTGATGGACGAATGGTCAAATTCACTAGAAATTTTTGCAAAACAACTTGGAAGAATTACTGGAGGATGTCCCCAGGGATATTAGGGAGAGAATGTGGTACCTCCATGATGAAGCACCTGTGCACCACACTGCAGCTATTCACGAACATTTAAACGACAGTTTTCCAAATGGTTGGATAGGAAGAGGAGGACTCCATAGTTGGCCTGTCAGAAGTCCTGATTTAACCAAAAAAGACTTCGTTTGGTGGGGCTATGTTAAGAAATAAGTGTACAAAGCTCCTATAACTACAAAAGAAAATATTTTTAAAAAATAAGGGAAGTTTTCAGGGAATTGCTGTAGATATTTTAAGAAATGTCGGTAGATCATTCGAAAATTGTCTACAGAAATGCAAAGACGTATTGGGAGGCCACTTTGAACAGTTCCTATGAACACTAGGTGTTACGTATTTCATTAAATTAGGTTCAAAATAACTTTGAATTTTTAAAATAGTGCCAATTTTTATATTACCTAATACCGTATTTTCTGTTCCTATTACTTATGTCAACTTTTTTGTAATAATAAACGATTGTTTATAAATTTTTAAGATAGACTGACTACAATTGGTGACCCCGACGTGATAATTGTAGTCAGTTGACTACAAAATAAATCAACAATGTGGGATAGACAATAAAATTAATTTATTCAAACTATCACAAGTTGAATTTTTGTGTTTGATAATTGATATTTATATATTAATTAATTTATTATTTTTTTTGCTTCCTGGCAACCATCTCGAAATCCATTTCTTTAAGATGGCTATGGGGCGGTATTAGTGCGTGCTAACTAATACGCTACATATAGCGACAACTGTCAGTATTGACAGTGACATATTAAACCGGCCTATTTATTGACCGATGATTCGGACCGACCCGCGCGATTGCCAACTAAACGGGTACGGTTTGATATTGATTGATTGGTTGTTTATATTTTTTTTTTGGGAGGGGAGTATATGTAGCGTATTAGTTAGCACGCACTAATACCGCCCCATAGCCATCTTAAAGAAATTGAGTTCGAGATGGTTGCCAGGAAGCAAAAAATTAATAAATTAATTAATATATAAATATCAATTATCAAACACAAAAATTCAACTTGTGATAGTTTGAATAAATTAATTTTATTGTCTATCCCACATTCTTGATTTATTTTGTAGTCAACTGACTACACAATCCATATTCTTTTAGATCGTACGTATGAGTAGTATAAGATTTTCAAAGTAACATCAGTGAAATTTCTGCAGTTTCTGACAATAAAAACCTTAATGCTTCAGTTATTTTCCGTGCTATATGCTCAATGAAAGTTAGTTGACATTCAAACGTTATAACCAAATTATTGAAAGAGCTATAGCGAGTTGGCATACCCCCGTTGATACTATATGGATTCTCGCAAACTGTCTGTTTTCGTGAAAAGCTCATAATTTTGCATTTAATTGGATTTAGCTGTAACTTATTGTTTTTTTTTTATACATTTATTTAACGTCGGCCTATTTCCGCTACTGAGGCCTAACACCGACGCCTGTAGACGAGCTACCCCCAACCAGGAATTTTGCCGAACCTCTTCCCTTAAGAAGAGTAGGGATCTTTTACTTGCCTAACATTTAATAGACAAGGGACCGACGGCTTTACATCCCCTCCGAAGGATGGTATATCTCCTATACAACCCTCGCCTAAGGTTGTATAACTTCCGCGCATACACTGATATACAAGCCGCTGGAAGATGTGTGAGGCGAGAACGCAGTTTCCGTTGGAATGGTCACCCATCCAAGTACTTACTGCGCCTGTCGTTGCTTTACATCGCATACCGAAGTATGTACATAGGTAAAGACGCACCTACGCTCGCCCCCTTAACTTATTGTTAGTACACCAGGTTTGAATTCGGTTTAAATCATCCTGCAAGCTCTAACAACTGTTCAAGGTATGAATGTCAGTGAATAGTTTCAAATCATCTGTAAAAGAGAGTTGGTGGCATTAAATAATAGAATTTAAGTTTTTAATAAATAAAATAAATAACAGTGGTCCTAAGTTAGAACCTTGAGGGACCCCTGAGGTAGCCACATATTTAAAAGAATTATACCGATTATAGAAAACATATTGTGATCTATTCTACAAATATGATTTGAAAAGTTCATTCATCTGGTTATCACAGCCAAATAGTCCTAGTTTTTTAAGTAAAACGAAAAGATTAATTCTATCGAAGACCTTCGAGAGTTCCGCATAAATCACATCTACCTGCCCTCAATTATCTAGAACGTTCGAAACGTATTCTATAAGTACTGCCAAATTCGTCACTGTAGATCTGTTACAAATTTTTTCGCTTATCTTTTACCTGGAGACAAAACTGTTTAGAAATGAACTTGAAGAAGATAAAATTACCTTCAAAATGGTATATAAAAAAGTGAAATCCGCCCATTATCCAGGTCTAGTCTTTATAGAACGCCAATTATTTTTTTACGCGTATCGTGATTGTGAGTATATTCATGTTTTACGAACATCGCATTATGCTCTCTTACGTAACCTGGCACTTTCAAGGATGTATATAGACGTAAAAGTAAGTAGTCCCTTTTCAGTAAATATGTGTCTCCAGGAGTCAGTTGTTTTCATATGTAAATACTTCTACGGCATATTTTTGCAATACAAACAAACTTTTAGCGTCTGCAAAATTTTCCCATAAATTCGTATCTGGCCATCGTTAACAAAAAATAACTCGAGCTGTAATATGTGCCGAATTCATTTAAACGCTTTTGACCTATAACAAGGTGGAAGAATTAAAAAAAAAACGAAATAAAACGACTGAGAGGGAAAACCGAAAGGACTTTCTCATGCGCGAAATAATTTCGAGGTTGATTGTCAGCAATTCTCTCTGTCTCTTCGATACCCTAAATTGAATACTCAATAATTATGCAAATTTATACACATTCAATACTCAATCAAAATCACAATACACAACGCAAAATTCATCTAACCGCACGACATTGTCGAACGTTACATTCGACGTTAAAATCAACCTAAATTCTCATGATGCAAACTGAGTTTTCTGAAGTTAAAAAAAAAGATTCTTACATCTGAGATTGAATTATACAGAGACTTATAAACGGTAATTATTTTGTGATTATCTGCTCTATATGAAGTATACAAAGAATTTTAAAAAAATGAAAAATATATCTTGTATTCGGCGGGCTTTCATCAATTCCTTTGCCAGATATTCTTTTATAAATGCCCGTACAAAAATGTCATAAAAGTTCACACTGGGACTAAATTGCAGCCATCTGCGTAATGTCATTTAATAAATGAAATTTATTACAATTATTTTATGCTTATTTATATACAGTATGGCACACTTAAGATCAAGACGCCCCTGTATTTAAGTTATTTCGTCAACGACGCGAGAGAGCATCCGGAAGTAAAACAGTACTTCATTTAACATTCGCGAAAAACCTTGATCCGCGAAGCCCTAATATATAGTTGAAATCACGGA
Organism: Leptura quadrifasciata; assembly: GCA_963675555.1. Lineage (NCBI taxonomy): Eukaryota > Metazoa > Arthropoda > Insecta > Coleoptera > Cerambycidae > Leptura > Leptura quadrifasciata. Next base: position 162,776,645 of record OY776674.1, on the reverse strand, counting down.
TGTTGTCGTTCACAACCATTCAGTCATCAATTTATGTACTTATCAACGACGTGCGATTTTTCTATCTTTGCAAATACAAAGCGCATAGGATGTGAATAACGGAAAGTCACGTCTGCTGAGGTTACGACAGAAGTTCCGAATATTACGTTAAGCAGTCTGTCAGTTCACTGTCGACTCAGTAGCGTGCGGTGGATAAAAGACTGAATGCAGTAGCCAGAGATATAGTGGTGAAATCAAACGAGTGCTTTAATCAAGAAAAACGTAACGGACGTTACCTTTTCAAGAAATCCATGAGGTTAATTGTAAAATTAAATGCGGCGACGGATGTAAAAATTCATTGTATCGCATGCTATTATTGTCCAGATATTTTCGTCACACACATCTTTTGCATACGCCGATACGCCCATGCGTGCCATTCTGTATCGGAAATTAAAGGATGATGACATGAACGACAACATTCATGATTTGAACTGTTATATAAAACAAACAGCTATTCCTCCGGCTATATACCCGCCGAATTACGAATTACAGGCATGCTGCGTTAATCATATATTACAAACAGAACGCTTAAAGCTTCGATTGCAATTAACACCGGCCAAAATACTAGTTACTTACTACTTGACGGAGCTTGCGTGCCAGTGGTTTCGCACCACTTGTAAGACTGCAGTTTCGAGCTGTTGGCTCTCATTAGTGCAAGGTAGGCTGTAACGACCGACACGAAGATCTCCCGACTATATGGTACATCACGAAATCCTTAAGATTTCGGAATGTAACACAGTCAACAGGTGCCACCTAGTGGTCCAGTGTCTGTTGCAATCGAAGTAATTAAATATCCCGAAATATAATTCAATTCCGCGTACTTTTCGACAATTGTTCCTAAGAAAGGAATTTTCTTTTAATTTCAAATTGTTTTATCTAAGAAAACATTTTCAGACCAATATTTGGCAAAATTTAATATTATTTAGAAATGAATATCTGAAAAAAAATCAGCCCAATCGATGCAATAGCACGTTACCCATGCTTATCCGCCTACAGCCTTTGCCTATCATTAACGAAAAGGTGTGATGTAATTAACCGATTGAATTCGCTTTAGACCATATTGGCTGATAGTGATAAATAAGTGCGAGAAAAAGAAGGAAAAGGCTTATATTGCGCCTCATTCCACGTAGAAACCTAGTGGGTAAGGGTGGCACACGGAAACGGGCCGAGGCGGGGGTCGGTGAGTGAATGTAGATCCGCCGGCAGATATGTGATTACGGCGTCAATTAGAGAAGCCGGTCGCATGCGAGAGAATGAATTAGCAGCAGTGGCAGCATGCTCATTGCTCGGTTCCCGTATTGCTACCGGAGGCGCCCTATTATACGCCGCTTCTCGCTCTACGACCTCACCGCACGAAATGTTCTTACTCACACTCGTTTATTTACGCCTCTGAACCTTGAAATGAGCCGTACCCGTACACGAACTACTTCTGCTTAATTGTTTTCCGATATCAAGTCGTCGTTTATTACTTATATATGTCTTGTATGAGATCGTACAAATATACTGTACGGACATTAGAGAAGTATACATACAATACATATTCACACATCATATATTACTTTAAAAAATAAACGTTACCAGTTAAAAGAGTTTGTAGTCATATAACAAACTATAACAATTTTTTATGCTCCATTAGCAAGTTATAGCTTACCAAAATTTCGTATAGCAGTGAGTGATGCGTGTATTATACTCGCATCATATCAGTTTGTATTCTCTAATGGTTTCAGAACATATATATACTCATCGACATCTGGAGTACCGCAGGGTAGTAATCTTGGACCTTAGTTATTCCTATTATTTATTAATGACTTATGTGAAACCTAACAAAATCAGTCAGTGGTATTCTATAAACGGAATGATACTAGAGCGCGATACATTAAATACTTGGGTATTTATTTCGATCCTGCGCTGATTTTTTGGAGAACATACATTACTTATATAAGAATAAGAAGAATAATATAAGAATTAATCGTAATGAAGCAATTAAATTGCTTAGTTTCATTTTGAGAAATTCAAATAATTTGTGTAACCCCCTTCCGCACAAGCCCTGGCTTCTGAAATTGGGGGTTGTCTAATTTCTGTGGTGTTTACTTATTATTTTATTTACCAAGGAGGCTCTAAAATTATTGTACTATTCATATGTAAGGTCCAAACTTGAATATGGAACAATAATTTAGAACCCATATTAGCAAAATCACAAAAGCAGTGTATGTGTAATTACTACAATAAAATAAATGAATTGTGCGATTTAAATGTGTGTTCCCAGAAGAAAGGAGAAGGAGAGGACAGGTTTTTAAAATATAATTATTCCCATTATTAAGAATTATATATGTGTGTATAAACACTTAATTAATGTAATATAGATATATATTGTTTTTGCTTTCTATATGTATACTTGCTTATATTATAAGTCTTATGTTATAGAATTTTGCTATATTATAAGTTTATCATATAATTTCTTCTATAAATAATCCGCGATTATAGAATTGTGCATAATTTTTGCCCTGTAATTGGATTGTATCTGCTGGGCAAATAAATTGTTTACTTATTTATTTATTATATTAGCTTTTGTCGCCAGAAATGTAGGCGTAAACAAAGTTAAGTTATAGTTTCCAATATAATTTTCCTACATTCCAATATTTGGCGTCCAACGTGGGGCTGCCCAAGATACGGGTGTTCATGGAGCAGAAAATACTTTGAACTGTTTCAATAGTAATTGTTTTTGTTATATCCTATTTTATTGTCTCATTCACACTTTTCAAAGTCATTGATATCCCTTTCACTTCATTACATTCATACTTTCGCCCCCATATACTGTTAAATGCTACACTGGTCCCATTTCACCGCACTATGCTTTAAAGTTCATTTTAACTGTCTTTTTACTAAACTAAAACCTGAAAGTAAAATTTAACATGCAATATTTATAAATAATATACACATTTTCATAATTAAAAATAAATTGTATTAGTCGGTATTCTGATTACTGAGAATCCATTTGAAGTATACTTATAATCAAATTGAAAATATTCAAAATAGGGTACCAACTTAAAGGAAAAAATACAGTGCTGTTCCCCACAGATTTTCGATTTTCCTGCATATTCCCATTTGTTAGGCCCTCACTACAGCTTTATTTTATTACTGATTTTCAATTGCTTGGCAATCCTGTGTTCGTATGGCCTTAAAAAGAGATACAGCTTAGTATAAGAGTTAAAATTAATATAAACTCTCTTTTTTATGATAACTGTAAGTATTTGTTCAACTTCGATACATTTTCTTGATAAAGTCAAGCGACGTCAGCTAATCAGTGCCTCTTTGTAAACACCGCGCCCCTTAATCAGGAAGATTTTTCCGTGCCCTTTCGATGTAGTTGATTAGAATCTCGATTCGTACTGAAAAAATATGAAAAGAGCTTTCACATTCATTTCAAAATATAGTCAAATTGATAGTCTTTCTGCAAGGCAAAATTAGAGACCTTGAACCTTGGTGCTTCGTGTGAAACACAACTCACTAAAATAATTATCACATTTGGTTAAAATAAAGAAAAATATAATACATTGATATTTGCCCAAGGAATTTACTTATTTCAATCTCTTATACAGGAGAGCGACCAAGCCATACTCTACCGTGTAATATGGCAAACCATTTTAAGCAGGACAATTTTAATGAGAGCCTGGAGACGCTTTTTTACTAGAATATGAAGTGCTCACTGTTTTATCTGAGCAAACGAACAGTCGTTGACATATTCGGTCCTTCTAAAATTCATAAAAGGTATATAGCGGAATCAAATTAGCTCAGAAATGTATTATGTTTCGGAATAATTACGGGAAGCTTGGATTTCCGTAAAGCTTGAAATAGTTTAAAATAAAAAGTAATAGTGTTATATTTTCCCGTTAGTTATTCGTTATTCATTAATTGTTTAAACGAAAGAAAAACGTGTTTCATGTAAAATTGTAATAATACACTGAATTTCAAAGCAATTATATTAAAAGATATTTTAGGGGTTTTTGAGGTCACTGAAAAAGAATATAATGCTGAAAAATCAAAATTCAAAATGGCTGATCCAATATGGCCGACTATATGTAAAATATTTCCTAAAAAATGACGTAACTCGAAGAATTTCAAATAAATTTCGCTTAAATTAATATTAAGGGTGATTTTGAGGTCACTGAAAAAGAATACGATCTTGAAAATTAGAAAATCAAAATGGCTGATTCAATATGACCCACTTTTGGTACAATATTTCATAAAAAATGAATTTTACATAAATGTCGTTCGATTGAATATATAATGTAGTTCATTAATAAGTTTTTTCTCAGTTATTTACGGTATTCTCGTATATCAAAATTTTAAGCCTTTCGGTTCTCCCCCGTGGATAACCTCCTACGTCTGAACCTTTCTTTTGCAAAAATTGCGATAAAAACTTTTTTTACAATTTTTTATTATAGTTTGATGATGTTGGACTACTAAAGTTGAAATAACCGAGAAAAATTAACCCTAATCGTTTCAACCCTTTACTGAGGGGTGTACATGGAGTGAACTCCCAAAAAATACGATTTTTTCTAAATTTTCATTACAAACTGATGGGGGAAAATATGGAAATATTACTAATAATGTCTATTGTTATCAAATTATCAATAATAATGGATATATATTTTGTCTTGTACTATATATTTCTAATTTGTCAATATATTATTTTAATTCTTGTAATTCTAAAGTAGCAAAATAAATCCGACATAAATTCGAGCCGTCAAGCGGTATAAAGTTATTTCACCAAACTTCCTATACACTACCATCTTTGATGAGGCGTAATTAGTCCTTGCTAGAGGAACATAATGATCTGCAGTGGCGGCAACTACGGTAGCGTGATTTGTAATGTCTGCTTTGAATACACCAGATAATTTTGACCTCACAGCAACCGGTAATTAGAGCGTACAGATAGCCAGATGACCGTTAATCATCCACCCCTTTTCGGAAGATCTGCCATTTGATTATTCACGTTATTACATACACATAATTCAAAAGTGCTCTACAGGATTTAAAGTGCGTGGGCAAATTGGTTCCTACTGACACAGTGAATTATTTGTGATTGTTTTATATACAGGGTGGGGAAATAGTGCCTTCGACTTCGATAGTTCGAGTTCTATGATAGCTCGAGATTTAAAAAATAATACAAGTAAACTATTAGATTAGTAAAGACTTGAAACCTTCTGCGTTACGTTAAGTTTCGGCAACATATGAAATGTATACCTTTGAAAACTAGTGCACCCTCCCGGGGGGTTGCAGCCCCCACTTTACACCCCCAATTCAATAACTCGCAAAGTCTTCAACGAAATTGGCTAAAATTCATATAATGGGGGTTTTTGGGGTCGCTGATTACGAATCCGAAGTGAAAATTGGACACTTCAAAATGGCGGACCTAAAATGGCGGAATTAATTCTTGATTTATGCCGTTTCTATTGATTTTACTGAAAAATATGTAGAGTAAAAAAGTGTTTAGAATGCCATTTTCTATAAGAATACACCATTTTGGTAATCACATTATTTAATTGGACTAATAAAGTTGAAATAACAAAAAAAAATTTAACCCTAATCGTTTCAACCCCTTACTGGGAGTGAACATAGAGTGACCTCCCAAAAAAACACGATTTTTTCTAAATCATTACTACCAACTGATGGAGGAAAATATGGAAATATTACTAAATAATCTGTCTTTATTAAATTATCGGTAATAATGCATATAGACCCTTAAAGAATAGTTTAAATCCTGTTTAAAGGGCGGAAAAGTGCACAATTTCATTTTAAAAAATGTTTTTTGCTACCAAAGGGGTGAAAATAATTTTTTAGGTCCGTAGAGTTTATATGTAATTTTTGTATTGTTTTTTAACTAATCAGGGAATTTTCAACATTTTATTTCATTATTGGTCAATTTTGTGGAAGGGTTAAATGTTAAATGTATCCTCATAAAAGTTTTTTTAGAACAAAAGATATTTACGCTGTTTCTATTACTAAAAATATGATGATTTAAAAAATGTTTAGAATACGTATTTGCATAAGAAAAAAGATCCCACATCAGTTTGTAGTAAAAACTTCACTCTATGTCTACCCCCAGTAAAGTGTTGAAACGATTTGAGTAAATTTGTTTTGGTTATTCCAACTTTATAAACAATATTATCAAAAATTAAAAAATCTTAAAAAAAAACGTTTTTATCGCAATTTTTGCAAAGGAAAGTCAGGAAGCGAAAGGGTTAAAAATAATGTGATTGTCAAAATGACGTATACTTATGCAAAATGACATTCTAAACACTTTTATACTTTACATATTTTTCAGTAAAATCAATAGAAACGGTGTAAATCAGGAATTAATTCTTAAGGTCCGCCATTTTGATTTTTCCTATTTTCACTTCGGATTCGTAATTCCTATAATATGAATTTTAGCCGATTTCGTTGAAAACGTTGCGAGTTATTGAATTGGGAGTGTAAAATGCGGGCTGCAACCCCTTCGGGGCGAGGGCACTAATTTTCAAAGATATACATTTCATTTGTTGCCGAAACATAACATAATGCAGAAGGTTTCAAATCTGCACATTGAACTAGTAACGATTAAGACCGAAATACATTCATTTTCTCTGCTATTACAAATATATGATTTGTTGTAGTTTATTGTTGAAATAAAAAAATGCATGATCGCGAATACCAAACCCAGTATATTTGTTAATAAATTCTTTTTGTATTGAAGTTTTGGCAATAAAACATTTCCGGTAATTGCCTTATTTATTTTATGAATTATTAAAATTTTATATTTTTTAAAAATTGCAAATAAACTACATAAAAAAGTCTATAACTGGAAATTATTTTCGAACATACAGGGCGAGCCAAGACGAAATTACAGACCTTTTTTTAAAATGGAATGTTATGTATATCAGTACATATTTTGAAGCCTCTTTCTAGGCTCTATTCATTCATATACTAACATTGAATATCTCCCAACTACTTGGATGTAATGAATTTTTTGTTGAAATAATGTAATCTGCAGATGAATATTAAAAGAATCACCACAGTCACAATTATGGATTTTAAGAAAAACTTATGTGAATACCAGTTTCGAGACATCTAATTAATGTTTTTGAATTATTTTCATTTCCTAAAAATGAACAGGGTGGCTAAACATTATTTTTCAATTAAATTGAATTTTCTCATTTTTTTTTTTCAAATGGAACACCCTGCATATTTTTCGACGATGTGATGTATAAATGAAAAACGAACGTTTTTTGTAAGTACTTCCCTATGGCTAATTGCAACCATTTTCGTTTTATAAATAAATAAGTGTTTATTTTTCAATTAAGAACTTTTTAAATTTAATTTTCTCAATATTTTCAAATGAAACACCCTGTACATTTTTCGACGATGTGATGTAGAAATGTAAAATGAACATTTTTTGTTAGTACAGTACAGTCCCTACGGCTAATTGCAACCATTTTCGTTTCATAAATAAATGACAAATTCAAGAATAAACTTAAAAAAAGAGGTTCCCTCAAATAATTTATTAGGGAAATTTATAATAGGTGTTCGACGTGTTGGCCCATTTTGATTGACACACGTCTTTATGTAATTTTGGAATGAAGCCATTTAGCGGGGCCATTTCTTCCAATCCATTGAAATGAGTAAATAGTATTTAACCGGTCCTTTACTGTAATGTTTATTTGTACATTTTTTTGCTATTTTCGTTATTCGACAAGCAATAAAACCTCAGTTTGGTATAGTTTGGTATAAATTGTCGTGTACAAAGAAGCATTTATCACACTTATCGATCGTTACAATTTGTATTGAATTTAAAATATTTGGAATTTTACAATATGAATTTTAATAAAGCGGAATTTGTAGACATGACTTTTGTCTTGGGCGGGTCAGACAGAAATTGTTTACTTGCCAATAGAATTTATCACCAACTTTATCCTCAAAGAAGGATTCCTGATGTTAGCAGCTTCCAAAATTTTCTCGATAGATTTCTGGAAATTGGAAATGTCGAATATCAAAAAAGTGAAAGAATAAAACGTGTTGTGAACGAAGAAAATGAGTTTTCTGTGGTACTGGCAACGGTTGAGATTCGCCATGTTAGTCAAAGAGAAGTGAGCTCATTAGCATGATCTGTGGGTCGAATCTTGAAAACAAATAAGTTGCATGCATATCATATTCAAAGGCACCAGGAATTATCTGATGACGATTTTCAAAAGCTCCTACAATTTTGTAAATGGACCAGATGTGGAATGCAACTTCTTCAATACTGTTTTACTCAGTGATGAGGCAACTTTTTGTAAAAATGGATTTGTTAATAGGCACAATTTCCATTATTATGCTTCGGAAAATCCTCACTTTTTTATGCAAGTTGATAACCAACACAGATGGTCTATAAACGTTTGGGGGGGAATGATTGAAAAACATGTAATAGGGCCACATTTCTTTGATGGTACATTGACTGGAGCTATGTATCTTCATTTTTTGGAAAACTGTTTGCCACAATTATTGGTAAATCTCCCTGAAAGAATTCGAAATAGGATGTGGTTTCAGCAAGATGGTGCTCCACCACATTATTTAAATGCAGTTAGAAACTTAAATAATCCCTAATCAATGGATTGGAAGAAATGGACCCACTAAATGGCCTGCTAGATCCCCAAACCTTACAAAAATGGATTCCTTTTTATGGGGATACGTGAAGGAAATTGTTTATAGAGACACACCAACAACAGTATAAGATATGCAGGGAAAAATATTAATTGCCTTTACATCTATCACACCGGCAGTTTTAGGAACAGTGGGAACCTCATTTCAAAAGCGTATAGAGATGTGTGTCAATCAAAATGGGCAACATGTGGAACATTTTTATCATAATTTTTTCTACTGAGTTATTTGAAGAAACCTCTTTTTTAAGTTTATTTTTGAATTTTCTAATTGGTTACAATTAGCCATAGGAAAAACGTTCGTTTTTCCTTTCTACATCACTCGAAAAATATACAGGTTGTTCCATTTGAAAAAATTGAGAAAATTCAATTTAAAATGTTCTTAATTGAAAAATAATTTTTGGCCACCCTGTATTTTTTAGGAAATAAAAATGATTTAAAAACATTAATTAGATGTCTCGTAACTGGTATTCACATAAGTTTTTCTTACAACCCATAATTGTGACTGTGGTGATGTTTTAATATCCATCTGCAGATTGCATTACTTCAACAAAAAAATTCATCCAAGTGGTTGGCAGATATTCAGTGCTAATATAGGAATGAATAGATCCTATAAAGAGGCTTCAAAAAATGTACTGATATACATAGCATTATATGTTAAAAAAAGGCACTTGGTCCTGTAATTTCATCTTGGCTCGCCCTGTATGTTCAAAAACAATTTCCAGTTACAGATTTTTTTATCTAGTTTTTTTTTAAAATTCTATCTATCATAGAACTCGAGATATCGAGGTCCGACGTACTATTGCCCCACCCTGGATAATAATATCTATAACATAAAATAATTTGAACATTTATCTCTAAACTTGCTATTTCTATACTAATCATCTAATTTTTTAAATGTTTATTCTAAATCTTTGTTTGTTTAGTAGGTTAATACATTGTCATATATAGCAAGTCTTAATCTATTGTGGAAATTAAGCTATGTTTATCTACGCTTATGGACTAATATGTGCCGATCGGTCCGACAGCAGGAAACGATACGAACGAAATGAAAAGGAAATTTATTCCGTCTAAATAAAACACGGTTTGGCAAATAAATCTACATCCACTCCACTCTAAACTGAACAAATATTCTTAATTTATGTCGCATAAATCTGTTACCGTTTTGTAATATCAGTTAATATGAACTCTGCCAAGAAACGCTCCGCCACTTCAACAGCCATAATTTCAGCTAACGAACGTATTGGCGAGAGCGTTGGGACTAGGGAGAATAGACTGTGAAAAAACTGTCGGGAGTTTATTCTCTGCTAGCGCCTCTTTCATGAATCTTTGCGCCTTGCCTCTTTATCTTCGTAAAAGACAATAAAATGGCCATGTATCTAGTATAATATAGAATAATAGAGGCTTTAATTGAAACCGTTATATCGTGAGATTGGAGAGGTTTAAAATATGATTTTATATATATATTTATAACCACATTTTCTCTGACTAATAATATATGAAATAGATGAAAATAGGAAATTATAATTAATTCTCTAAAGCAGTATTTTATACAAAATAAAGATAAGACATCTCTTTTAGACAAATGGGGAATCTATAATAAACTTAAATGTAACAATTGTAATAGTATATACATAGGCAGAACTTACAGGAATTTCAAAACGAGATTAAAAGAACAACTGAGATGTCTCAGATTAAATTCAGGTTTTTCACATTTTGCGGGATACCTTTTAAATAAAAACAACAATTTTGATCAGGAAACTGGTTTTGAAGTTCTGCATTTAGCGAGTAAAGGAATTTACTTAATAACTTAGGGTCATTAGAAATTCTTAGATTCCAAATCTAATAATAGTTCGCTTAACACCCAATTACAATTCTACATGTACTTTCTCTGTTTTATTTTGAAATTAGTTTATTTTCTTATTATGTTCATTATGCTCCATACAGTTTTCAACTCCCTTTTTCATATTTTGTAGTTATTTATTTTCATATTTTGTTGTAGAGACAATTTTTTCAACTTTACAGTTTATTAATGATTTTTGTTCAATTCTAAACTTTCTATCACATATTTCTATGTTCTTGGTTTATATTGTTTATTGGCGCTGTATATCTTATTTTTCTCCTATGGACAAATCTTTTTACGTTCGTGTGACGTAAATTATTATATACTATACTTTAATTTATCTCTTTCTATATTGAGTATCTTATTTAAAAACTTTTTTATATTTATTTTAGTCTTGATGCCTGAAGATGTAGTAGTACTTGATGTACATTGTACCAGGAAACCGGTAGCTAAATATAGAGTTTGTGAGATAAAGGACTTTTATCTTTCTAATTCCCAACCGATGAAATTATAGTTATTTATGTCCTAAGCGCCTAAGTGCACTCTTTCGGTTAAAAAAACAGTTTGCAAACCAAGATCCGTAGGATTGAGCGTCATGTATGAAACATTATTAACTTACTAACTTAAAAATAGTAACAATAGTAACACAGTAACAATAGTAACACATGTAACATGTAGCACAGATTTATCTCAATGGACTTCTCTATGTTTATTTATGCTTACATACTAGTAATTAATTTTTTAAATCCTTGTAAGTCTCCTTTCGTAAATAAACATTTTTTTTTTTTATACAAAAAACCAGTCACCCTACTCTGTGGCTCCGACCCTCACAGAGGGGAGCTGGTAATACCAATAGCCACTCCCCACGCCCGTGGGGTGAGTGACTACCGGGTCCGCGAATCGTGTGCCCTGAGTAGACGTAATGAACCGAGGATGACAGCCTTCTGCATTCTGCCGGCTAAGATCTCTGCCGAATCTCGGCATGTCGGTATGATCTTTAGTTCTGAAAGCAGCGTCTAACTCATTCCACCGAGGGCTCCTATAATCAGTACCACTATTTTAACAGAATGGCCTGGATGAAGCCTGCGGAGTTCGAAGAGCAAATCTCGATATTTTGTCCGTTTTTCCTCCTCTTTCAAGACAATGTTGCTCTCAGCGGGAGCTGAGAATTCCACGACATACATTGTCTTGAGTTGGTGGTCGAGGAGTACTATGTCAGGCTTGTTGGCTTGTATTTGCCTGACGGTGGGAAACGAGTAGTTCCAATAAATTAGGCACTTCTCATTCCCCACAACGGACTCAATATCCCCCGGAGCATAATTATTATTATTATTATTTTTATTTTTTTTACAAAAAACCAGTCACCCTACTCTGTGGCTCCGACCCACACAATAATAGCAATTGAGAGTAACAAAAAAGCAATCTCAAATACTAACATATTTACATATATTTACAAAATATAGACACATACAGGGTGTCTCACCGGGAACTGAATCGATCGATATAGAGAAAAGTACGCATCAGAAAATTTTGAAAATTTAGATAGTTACTAATGTCGGTGTGACCAATCCAACTAAAATAATTACAAACAGCTGGCACCTGCGCTTATACCGGAAGTCGATATCAACTTGCTTATTTCAAATGGAACACCCTATATATTTTAGGGTTTTCGAAAAGAGCATAAAATTCGAAGTCGAAAATATGTAACATATCATATACCTAAACCTAGCCGTTTCAGAGATATTTGACATTTTATAGAAAATTTGACAGGTACAACGGTTTGCAAGAACCGTTATAACTTTCTTCGTGTAAAAGATCCTCATTTGCTTCTTGTCACGTAAAAAGAACACAAGGAGAACTACGTTTCACAACTGAAATAAATTCAATAATATCATACCAAGTGTTCCGTTTTTCGCGATATATTTTCTCAACTTTAAACCGCGAAAACTTGTTTAGGTCAAATGGAACACCCTGTATTTTTTTACGTCAAGTTGTGTAAAATTGAATTCCCTTTTTTCTGATATTAGCATTGTAGGGATTAAAGTTACAACTTTTTGAAATATTTGCGATTTTATTAGAAATTCATGAATTGTAATCATTTCATCAAAATAGCCATCATTAGAAACAATCAGTCATTATCTTATGTCAAAAAATACCAGCACGTTTAAATTACACCCATGAAGACTTTTTAAATTTGTTTATTATTTATGGAGAATGTGATAAAGTAATATCAAGAACTTGCAGCACATTTGCGTTGAAGTTCATGAGAATTGAACAGATGTGAAATCATGATAATGCACGTTTAATAGCCTATTAGACAAATATGAACAAAATAAATTAATAAAGTGCGAGGTTAGTCCAAACGTTGCTAATTTTTTCAATAAAATACCATGGTCAAGCCTATCAAAAGCCTTGGAGAGTATAAATTACATCAACCTGACCACCCTGATCTAATGATGTGGCGAGAAAATTGGTATTACTTATAAGATTAGTGGTTGTTGATCTACCAGGTAAGAAACCATGTTGATAAACTGAAATTTGAGATTTAACATGAAAAGATAAAATATCATGTAAAATAACCTCAAAGAGTTGCTAAAGTTACAGAAGATAACTATAGGTTTATAATTTTCAACAGCATTCTTGTCGCCTTTTTTAAATATAGGACAGGTTTTTGACCTACACCAAATTTGAGGAAATGTTTCAAACTGAAGCGCTAAATTAAAAATAGTAGTCACTGGTACAGCAATCTCTTAACAAAAATGAAGGAATTCTATCAGGACCCGTGGTTAATTTGTTATTAAACTTTTTCAAAGCTATGAGGATCTTCCTCTCTAATTAGTGGTATATTAAGCTGTGGGATATTGAGTGCGTTGTCATCTGCATTAACGTATGTAGATGATGAAGTAAAAGCGGACTGGAAATAACTAGCAAATGCGTTGACTATGCTTTGTGGATCATTTAGCGGGATGTTATTATAAGACATTGAATTAGGGATCGTAGATATATTACGCATATTATTAATAAATGACCAAAGACAAGTAGGATTAGATTTTATTTGAGATTCAGAATTTTCAATATATTTTTTTGTGACGAGTCAATCTCTCCTTTCATTTTAGAACGTAATAGTTGAATTGATCCAGATGCTGTGATTCACCTATCTCTGTAAATAGATGCCATAAATGGGATTTTTCTTTAATATTTCTAATTATACTTCTATTGAACCATGGAGGATATGAGGCATTTTTTGGGGTTGCCTTGGGAACACTTTCTGCGAAGACAGAATCTAATACCTCGTAAAATTGAAAACAAGCATCGTTTACATATCTATAACTGGTTAAAAAAGACCAGCCAATGCTAGTTAGATCGTGGTACAGTTTATTTAAATTAAATTAGAATTACTGATGGTTATAAAAAAGAAAGCATTACTAACAACTACAAGTATAAGATGTCAAGCTTATTAAGTCTTTCCGTGCGCAATCTTTCATTTTATTTGCGACAAGTGTTGGCGGTTATCCATTGAAGATTTACGTTGTAATAAGTTGTGGGAAGTTAGGGTTACAACATTAGAAGCTTCTACAAACTTAAAATCTCCGACAAGAGAAATCCCATCAAAAACACGATCCTATGATTAATACTCGGTTACGCGCTCGACTTGCGAAGCAGCGTAGTGATGAAGTGGCGCAGGAGGGGAATATTTAATCACACGGAGCACAGGCAACCGGCAACGGCAAGGTACCTACACCATCATTAATTTTCACCGCTAGTTCCACTGGAGCGAGCTGATGACTGATTGATGCTGCGGCACCCCGTTTCAGCGCTAATGATGCTGCTGCCGCCATGTACCATCCGCCGGTTCCATTCGACGTCGCCGGTCGAGGTTTTACCTATATTATTCGTATTTGTACCAGCACAGCGGCGGATATACAGGTGGGATTCGCATGACTAAGTTTTTTACGCAAAGAAACACTAAATAATGTATTTATTTGCGTTGGTTGTTAATATTATAATTAATGTTATAGTAACATCTACTACGGCTATTCCTAGTAAAAATAGTTCAATAAATTTATCTATTGCATAAAGTATAGGAAATTTTTTAGGCTTTGAAAGGAATAATCAAATTTTCTAAATAGTTATGAATTTCTAGCATACTGAATATATAAAACCACTGCCCAAGGAATCACTACTTCCACATCCGGATTTTGTATCCGTGTCTTATGCGCACAAAATCCCAATGTAATATTTTATTCCCTTTAATAATAGAGTGAGGGTGGTAGAGGGGTGGCTAATGTAAAAAAATTTAGAAGTCCTTTTTTTCTCGTATACACACTAAACTCCAATTTAATTTTTACTCCCTTTAATAATAGGGTGCGGGTGGCAATAATAATAATAATAATAATAATTTATTGTCCAAAAGACCATACAGAAAGGTATAGGACTAGTCACAAATAAAAGCCATGGCTTCAATGGCAATTGCTGCAGAAGCTTAATAATTACATACACAAAACATATAAAATACAAAAATTACACAATGAAATTAAAAACCATTTAGATTCTACACATTTAAATACTCTTCAACAGACTAGAAACCCATATCACTTAAATAATTAACCATTTCTCTTTTAAATGAGTTCACATTATTTATGTTTTTAATACAGTTTGGAATTTTGTTGTAAAGTTTAATTCCCATATAATTCGGACTTTCCTCAAACTTAGATAGATTATGTAGTGGCGTGTTCAAATAATTCCTTTCACGAGTACTGTATGTATGGTTAAAATTGTTTGTTGGAAATGCATTTAAATTTTTCTTAATATAAAGAACTATTTCTAAGATATAAATACATGCCAGAGTTAATATATGAAAATCTTTAAAAATATTTCGACAAGATGAGTATTTAGAAACACCAGCTATATACCGAACTGCTTTCTTTTGCAGCCTAAAAATTCTGTCAAAGTGAGGAGAACATCCCCAAAATATAATCCCATATGATGCTCTAGGTACAAAATGTGCATAATAATATGACATAACCGTGGACCTACCAGAGATCTGTGTTAATCTATATAATGCATAACAAACAGGAGAAAGTTTTTTTGCCGTTGAATCTATGTGAGGTTCCCAACTGAGTACATTGTCTATGTATACGCCAAGAAATTTTGTCGATGGTACTTGTTCCACTGATTTTCCATTAACTTTTATGAGGTGACTTTCATTGTACGTAGAAGTTCTTGGTGAAAAGATTATAAAAACAGTTTTAGAGATATTCAGAAATAATTTATCTGCTTCAAAATAATTTGAAAATTTTGTTATGTTAGTACGCGCACTATTTATAACTTCAGAAAACGTATAGCATAGATACGAATTATCATCTGCGAACATAATTAGAAAATCTTCAAAAAAATTTGGTAAGTCATTCACATAAAATAAGAAAAGCAGTGGTCCGAGGACCGATCCTTGTGGAACTTCAAAATTTAATTTTAATTTGTCTGATTTCACCCCATTTACCTCAACCACTTGCATTCTACTCGATAGGTAAGACAATAACCAAGCATTAACTTTTCCCCTTAATCCATACTTTGCAAGTTTTTCTATAAGTATTTTATGATTTATTAAATCAAAAGCTTTGCTTAGATCCATGAATATACCAACACATCTATCGTTTTTATCCAGGTGGTTGTATAATTTATTCAAAAACGACATTATAGCAGTTTCGGTTGAACGACATTTTCTAAAACCATGTTGCGAATTTGAAAGAATTTTATGCTTTATTGCAAATGTGACAATTCTGTTAAAAACAATTCTTTCTATTATTTTAGAAATAGTTGATAAGATTGCAACTGGTCTATAGTTTTCAGGTAATGTGTTGTCCCCTTTTTTATACAAAGGAAAAACTTTTGCAGTTTTTAAGACGGAGGGAAAATGACCTTCAGCTAGAGAAAGATTAATTAAAAACGTAAGAGGAGCTACTATATACGCAACAGATTTTTGAATTAGATTTGAACTTACATTATCTACACCGGAGGAATTGCTATTTTTCAAGTTTGTTATTATGTTGAAAATCTCTGATTCAGTAACGGGTTCTAAAAACAAAGTAGGATATTCTTGAAGTGGTATGAAATTATTTTTTAAATTGTCATCTAATTTTTTATTCAGTTTGGCAGGTAAATCGATGAAGTATTTATTTAAATGTTGTGCTATAATATAAGGGTCATTAATTAAATTCTTTTCAATTTTAATATTATCAATACTATTTTTTGTTTGCTTGTTAGTTACAGTATTATTTATTATTGACCAAACTGTTTTCGATTTATTGGTAGAATGAAAATAAGTTAAATCGTTGTGAAGTTTTTTAGCTGATACTATAACTTTTTTGTATATTTTCTTATAATTCTTATAAAAAGTAATATCATCTGGATCGTTTGTTTGGGACATGACTTGGTGTAAAATTTTTAGTTTTTGAGCTGACACTTTTATACCCGGTGTTACCCACCCTTTGTTTCCATGCATTTTATGAATATTTACTTTAGTTAGAGGAAAACACAAGTTGTAATAAATTAGGGTATTTACAAAATTAGTAAATCCTTCTTCTGGCGTTATTGCATTATATACTTCACTCCATGATTCATTGCTTATATGGTTAAAAAAGCTTGTATAGTTTATATCATTATATAGTCGGGTGTATCTATACTCACATTTACTATTTATGGCAGTTGAAAAGTTTAATTCGAGAATTTGCGATGTGGGTGGTAGAGGGGGCTAACGCCAAAAAATTTTTTTTAGACGTTTCCTTCTTTGTATACTTACACACTAAATCACATTAAAAATTTTTTTACTCCCTTTAATAATAGGGTGAGGGTGGCCAAACAAATTTTTTTAGACGTTTCGTTTTTGTCTATCAAATCATATTTTTTGCTCCCTTTCAAAAAAAATTTGAAACCTTAACTTTTCGTACATGTCCTAAATTTATTACTTGCTTATTTTGTCTATTTACCCTTATTTACCCCATTTACCCCCGAACCCTTCAACGGAATTAGATCAAAATATAATCTTGTTCCAGATCTCGTTTTTTTTTAATGGCTTTCGGTCGAAGACCATACTGCCAGTCATAAAATATCTAATTGATAGTCAGATTAACGTTAAATTAGTTTATTAAATATCCCGATAACGGTAGCGAACAGTATGACAAAAAAAAATCATATACCTAATTCTAACCTAAAAACGAAGAAAAAAAGGGAAAATAAATTGAAGACAACAAAAAAGGATACAACAGGGCAGTGGCGGTTTCTCTGAGGAGGCAGAGGAGGCCGGACCTCCCTACTTCTGATTTGCCTTTACAGTTACTTTACATATTTACATTATTATAAATATAAATATACTTTATGAAACGACAAATTTAAATTAACAGAAATATTCCCTAAATCTGCGAATTTAAACTATTATTATTATAACCGGCAACGCTGCACAACTGTAACATTCTATCCATGGTGACTGGTGAGGCAGGCCTCCAAACGCTTCTAACATAGCTTTCGCGTTTAGAATGGTTCAATTTGAAACGTTTGAAGCTACCCATTAAAATCTCCTCTCAAAACCACGTGCCGGAGGCCAAGCTCCGGACCAATAGGAACAAAGATTAATAAACATCTGACTTTTATTTTCCCGCTTCCTGAGTCCAGACAGTCGTAGCGTTTACCGTTTAGGTTAATTGAAAGTAAAAGTGTCTGTGATGGTTGTATTTTATTAAGTGCAATAAATTCATTTAAAATTTTTGTTTAAATATTGATAAAACGTCGAAAATGGAATTAAACGTAAGTACAAGCAATAACAATGGTAATGTCAGTATCGGTGAAGTGTTTAAATCTGTAGATGATATTGTAAATTTCCTTTTGAAGAATGTTCATTTTAGTCAATTAACATATGATGACAAGATATTTATAATAAAAACTTTAAAAAGGCCCCAACCTACCATGCAAAATCTCATAGTAACTTCAAAACATAATCGTTCTTTTTGTGTACAATGGTATGATAAATGTGAGTGGTTAACTGGATGTCCAGTACAAAATAAATTATATTGCTGGTATTGTTTACTTTTTTCTAATGACCCAGAGAACACTGTTTGGTCAAAATTAGGATATAATGATTTAAAAAACTTACCCAGATCAATTGAAAGGCATGCTAGGTCAAAAGGACATTTAACTGCTTCAATAAAATTCAAGTTATTTGGCAAACAGAATATTTTAAATTCTATTGATCAAGGGCACAAACAGTCAATTGTAGATCATAATGTAAAGGTTAAAGAAAATAGAGATATCTTAAATAGACTAATTGATACGGTAATTTTTTTATGTTGTCAAGAATTGGCTTTTAGGGGACATGATGAGAATGTGCATTCAGATAATAGAGGAAATTTTCAAGAGCTTATTTCTTTTCTGAGCAGATACGATGGCAAAATGGAACAATTTTTAAACGAAGCTACAGTTTTTTCGGGAACTTCTAAAGCTATTCAAAACGATTTAATTGAATCAATTAGTTGTGTTGTAGTACAAAAAATTGAAAGCGAATTAAATGAAGTACCTTTCTTTTCTTGGCAAGCTGATGAAACCACAGACATCAGCTGCTGTTCACAGTTATCGGTTGTTCTCAGATATGTTATTAAAGGGCAAGTGGTTGAACGATTTGCAGGTTTTTACAATGTTAGTTCAGGTCGAACCGCAAATGATTTATTTAATTTTTTAACAGAAAAATTTGGAAAATATGACTTAAAAAATAAACTTGTTGCTCAGACATATGATGGGGCATCAGTTATGGCCGGTCACTTAAATGGCTTACAGGCAAAAATTAAAACAATGGCCCGTCAGGCACTTTTTACACATTGCTATGCGCATACGTTGAATTTAGTATTGAGTAAAGCCTGCACAGATAGCATCAAAGAATGTAAAATTTTTTTTGCCAACTTGTCTGGATTTTCATCATATTTTTCAAAATCAACTAAAAGAACAGAGGTACTTAATACCATAGGATCTGACCGTTTACCGTCAAATGTGGCAACAAGGTGGAATTTTACATCTAGAGCAGTTTTTACAGTATTCAAAAACAGGGATAAGTTAATAGAAGTTTTTGATTATATTTTGACACATGATGATTTCAAACAAGATCAGCCAACTTTAAGAGAAGCTGTTGGCTTAAAAAGACATCTTAAAGATCCTCATTTTCTCTTTCTTTTACATGCTTTTAAATTTATCTTTAAACACACCGATGTTGTATTTTCAATTTTACAAAATAAAAGCACAGACATTTCATACGCCAGGAAACGTTTGAATGCATTACCTATTACATTGCAAAATTTTAGAAATAATGAAATTCATTTTAATGATCTTTACAACCAACTGTCTGAAGATTTCCAAAGTGGTGAACCGGCGCCAAAGAAAGGAAAGACAACATTAAATCTTCAAGATTTGAGACTGAATTATAAACAGATTTTCAATGAAATTTTGGATACAATAATTAATCAACTACAGATAAGATTTTCCGATTTAGATAAATTAGAATTTTTCGATTTAATAAGAAAAGATAATTTTCTCTCATATTCAAAGGAATTTCCAAATGATAAATTTGAATCATTATTAAAACAATATAACCTTTTTGATTCAATAGCACTAAAAAATGAATTAACAACTGTATACGCTGACAAAGAATTGTTTCAAAATTGTCAAACCCCTGCCGAAATGATTTCATTTATTTATAATAATGACTTAATTTCTTGTCTAACAGAATTTTATAGATTACTTACTTTAGCTGTCACAATTCCTGTTACGTCTGCTTCAGTAGAAAGGAGTTTTTCCGCCCTCAAACGAATCAAATCATTTACTAGAAATACTATTGAGCAAGAAAGATTAAAAAATATTTCTATCATTTGTTGTGTTAGAGTAGCCAATGGCTAAACTTCGCCTATGTAAATTAAAATGTATGATTATGCATTTTCCTGAATAAAGACGATTTATTATTATTATTATTATTTCTATCGAAAAACGGCTTGTTAAGGAACTAACACAGAATAATACATTTTATGACGAAGTAATAGATATTTTTGCCAAACAAAAAGATAGACGGATTTCATTAATTTACAAGAACATTTAGACATGTAGTTTTTTTTGTTCAATTTTTTGTTTAAAATTTAAAAAACCACCACAGCAATTATTCTACTTCTGTAGATTGTAAGTATACTACCAAGTATATTTTTATTTGTGTTGTTTTTCAGTTTGTTATTATTTAACTATTTTTAATTTGAGAATATTTTTATTTATGTTATCGTTTCAGAGTTTATTATTTATTTCATATTACTATATAATTGTTTTGATTGTGGTAGCATTTGTGCCATATTATTATTACTATTATTATATTAATAATTAACTCCCTCACCTATTAAAAGCACCCCTACCCCACAATCCCTTCCTGGTAAGATATAATTCAGACCTCCACGTTGGTTCTTGCTGGAAGGTAGAATTTGTTTTTTACTTTATACTTTGATACTTTTATCATAAAACAAATTATACTGACTAACATGAAGAGAAAATTACTAATATTTGTGTAATGGTAAAGTTTAAAAGTTGACCTTGATATTCGCAAAATTTTCATCGCGGCGCACGTGTGTATACCTCCCGCCCCTCGGAACCACCCAGGCCTATCTATCCCCTGCCTCCCCAGTTTAAAAACTGAGGAACCGCCACTGCTGCTGCGGTGGAGCGGTCAAAACGAAAGGCTTCTCAGATCCTTTTCTGAAATGAAACAACTTACTATAGGAGCGGGAGTAGACGTCAAACGGGTGCGCTGCTAGTCGATGACGTACTAGGGACTTTGCCAAAATCCTGCTGCCTTTGAGCGAAAAAAATTTCCTGTCTCTCTGTCTATAACTTTTTTGTGCGCATGTTTACTCTGGAACCGTTTATGATATTGACTTGAAATTTGGTACACTTATGTATTGTAACGAGATCTGGATTCCAGTATACCTAATAAACTTTGGCATGAAGACCTTCAAGCATCGAGAAAACACGTAACGTCTCTTATTAGATTAAAATTTGGTCACGCATGTTATCCCGCACACCTATACAAAGTTGGTAGATATACTTCACCAAATTGTGATCAATGCAACATCGTAGCAGATCTCGACCATATATTGTTTGGATGTGTGAAATATCAAAATGCCTCTAATACATTAATCACTAATATTGCACAAAACTGCAATATATTGACTCCCTTTAATATGCTCTTCTTATTGTCCTTAGGATCTCGTAAAGTTTATACGTATATTTTTGATTTCGTAAAAGAAACATGTATTAAGCTTTAGGTTATGTTTGGCCACCGTATATTTTTCCCTGTGTTGTTTTTCCCTTATCAACCGTGGTCCTCCCTGTATTGTCTATTTTTAAATCTCCTGACAGACCCCAGGGCGGGAAGCGTGTGTCCCTGTTGGCAGCAGGCGTGCCCGACCGTAACCACAGGAGTAGGGAGGAGTAAATAAACTGAGGTATTAACCAACTTCTCAATTTTGCCGCTTGCTATCCCTGTTACTTGAGTCATCTGGTACTAGTATTTTTGTTGCATCGCTTGACCACATAACTGCATTTAGTAAACAAGTAGATTTATTTATTGAATTCTAAGTTTTACTGTTTGTGTGTGTGAACGTCTAATTTACCAAAACTGGCCCACTGGACTACCCTTTCTCGACTTGAGCTATTTAGCCTCGCGTATCTGGCTGGTGGGTAATGTGTCCTACTTAAACTAGGACTGGCGCCCGAGCTTACACACCGAAAACTCGTTTCCGGAGCTCGAGGGTCAAAGATTTTATATTTTTAGTTTTTCTGCTTTTATTTTTAAATATATCAAAGAACAAAGCTTTAACGATATTGTTATTTTTTTGTTTCTATTGAACTGTTAGTAGGATGATATCTCACCTGACAAAAATTATCATTTGCCATAAACTTAGACATTCATCTCGAAGGTATTGTATACCTATAAGGATTCAGTTTCTCAAGAAATATTCTAAGTTGTATTAAAATGAATACACCGATGACCAATTTAATAACCCACTACTTATTGTCACGGCACTATTCTCTGTTTACGGAATAGAAATAGTTAAGCCACCCCTCATTAATTTTGACCAATGCATGCAATTACCAGTTTTACAAGCGACAAATTTCGTGAAAGAATTTCTAACCTCAAAAAGAAAAAGTAGCTCTGACATTTAATCAATGTCTAGTGGATAGCCGAGTGTGGGTTAAGACGCGAGGTGGCAATCGCGATTAATCACACGCACATCGCACCACCGGGTTCGAATCCTGGTTCCTGGAAATGGTTGTATGTCTGGGTTTTTTCAATGTGTAACCCCCTTTCGCCCAGCCCTGGCTTCTGGAGTTGGGGGTTGTCTAATTTCTGTGGTGTTTATTTATTATTATTATTATTTATTTATTTATTATATTAATTATTTTCATTATGTACCTTGATATACGCAAATATACACCAAAGTATTTAAAAATACTGATGTTTTATTAGATGAATGGGAATAACAGCAAATAAAGATAACGAATAACTTAACAATAATTTTTGACAAACGCCAAAAACTCAATAACATCAAAAATATAAAATGGTTGGTTTTATTATGGGATTTCAAAATCAACCGATAGAATAATTCTAAACTGCTGGCCACTCGAACCTACACATAGAGAATTTTAGTCAAAATTTAAAGTTCAATATTTTCAACAGGAATGCAAATTTTTGAACGCGGCTTGCAAATTTTAAGAGCTAGTTTTTTTCGGATTAAGCTGCATGACGTATATTTATCGTAGGACCATAAGTTTATTATATACGGGGTGATCAATGAAGTCATGCAAAAAATCAAAAAGTTTGTATGAGTGAAATTTCCGCAAAAAATTCACAGAACGCGAAGGATCACAGAGTTTTTGCAGGCACAAAACATCAATAGGATGGACTGGCCTGTAAAGTCTCCGGATGTTAATGTCATCGAACACGTTTGGTCTTATTTAAAACTTAAAGTAAGATCTCTTGATGTACCCCCTGAAACCTTAGAAACGCTCAGTGAGACCATTCGTGAAGAATGGGAGAATATTCCACAAGATTTTATAAATAATCTTGTGGATACTCTACCAAATCGATGTCGGGAAATAATATTACGAGCAGGAGGACCAACAAAATATTAGCTTCTCTTTTTTTAAATTAATGTACCTAATTTTAATTAGGTAATTTTAATTTAAGCTTAAATTAAATTCATTTTTAGTTTTTTAGTTAATTTTTTTTTTAATTATTAAAAATTACCAGAATTAGAATTATAAATTTTTTAAGAATTGACTTTTGGCCGTTGTTAAGCAATCTTGTACATTGTAAAATATAATGTAATAAACTTGTTCTTGTCGCTACGTTTTTATTTATTATCGACCCGGCATAATGTGTAAATTTCAACCCTTAAATAAAATGCTTAGACCATAGAAAATTTACGTGAAATAAGGATTCCAAATCCGCAAAAATCATCAAGAACCGTCAATCCAATGTCAAGTTATAGCATTTTAAAAATTTCGGTATCCAAATTTTATGTTGAGTAGTGTGTACAAGGCCTAAGGGCCTTAATCCAAAAACTGACAAAACCGTCTAGAGATATTGATGTTACCTTAGTAACGAACCATATTGCAACGACCAAAAAAATTTTTTGCGGAAATTTCACTCATACAAACTTTTTGATTTTTTGCATGACTTCATTGATCACCCCGTATATAATAAACTTATGGTCCTACGATAAATATACGTCATGCAGCTTAATCCGAAAAAAACTAGCTCTTAAAATTTGCAAGCCGCGTTCAAAAATTTGCATTCCTGTTGAAAATATTGAACTTTAAATTTTGCCTAAAATTCTCTATGTGTAAGTTCGAGTGGCCAGCAGTTTATTTAAATATGGCACACTTTTTTGGGGAGTGGCTTAGCTATTTCTACTCAGCAAATTGAGAATAGTCTGCTCAAACCTCGCTCTATTCTGATCGCTTTGCTTATCTGAAATAGAACAGCTCTGATGCGTTGGTTCCGCTTTATATGCACTCCACGGTGCTTATTCCAGATCCATTTATGATTCTAGTTCGTGATTCTAGACGGTTCCCCTCTATCCAGTATCTCTATAGTAGGAAGTAACAAACTCGCCAGTAGCGCCATCTCTGAGCCGACTGGTGAACCAGTACTCTATTGCCAGCTTTTCTCTACTAAGGAGACTGCCCGGAGAGACTTCTGTCTGTAAGGGGGCAAACTTATAACAGATGTATCAGACGCAAAGATCGTAAATTCTTCAGGTACGAATTGAAGCGGCATAGATTACACTTTCGTTCTTCACCGTATATTGCAAACAGTCCTTTTGGGACAATAAAATGTAACTGTAAAGCAGTCAATTCAAAATAGATGCCTCTTTGCCGCCCGCCCCCGCTGTCTTCCACTATCGAAATTGCTTTAATTCCTGCAATAACGAAATTACGAATTTCATCACCTACTAAAAATCCTCGTAGCCTATAGTTGCCAACTTTCACCTGAATATTTGCCCTCCTTCTCATCTAATTATGCGAAGCCTCCAGAGACACCGTGAAAATGAGATAGCACTAATACGATTAGGGGTTGGCTGCAGGTTGAGAAGGGTCGGTAAACACCTGCGACTTGTCATCTTGTGTTATACATTCCCCAGGGATATGCTTAGCTCCACCGCTGCACAGCTGTAAATTTTGCATTTCGCAGAGTGGCGCTGCCGGAATGGAAAGTGAAGTTCGGATGAGATGATGGCAGGGCAGATTATGCCCGGTTCTCTAGAGCTTCAAAAAACAACAATCAAGAGAAAAAGTAAGGTAGATAATGTGGTTTTTCTGTACGTGTACGGAACTCGACGAGAATAACGGAAAATTCATGCGGGTATATCGCATAAATATATTATTACCTGAGAGTCCTAAAACCAATTTTAGGTCGCGATAAATTTTGTAAATTGTTCGAAATGACGAGCTAAGAAAAGGTCAATATGTTGAAAGTAGATATTTAATTTGTATGATTTATACGGCTTTAGCATTTAACTTTTTTTTTAACATTTATTTAACGTCGGTCTATTTCCGCTCTACTGAAGCCTATCACCGACGCCTGTAGACGAGCTACCCCCAACCAGGAATTTTGCCGAACCTCTTCCCTTAAGAAGAGTAGGGATCTTTTACTTGCCTAACATTTAATAGACAAGGGACCGACGGCTTTACATCCCCTACGAAGGATGGTATATCACCTACACAACCCTCGCCTAAAGTTGCATAGCTTCCGCGCATACACTGATATACAAGCCGCTGGAAGATAATATGTGAGGCAAGGACACGGTCTTCTATGAAACGGTCTCCTATCCAAGTATTTAAGTACGCTCGCCCCATCTAACAACATAGTGGGGTCTATCTGGATTTGCAAACGGACTCGTTTTTCTCGAATTCTTTTTGTGATTTTATAAAGTCGGACCCCCTCTATCATCCAGACAAATTTCCGGTCGAACTTTTCGCGAGGACGGGAGGGGCGGGGGGGATTTACATGTAAAGATAGGAAAAATCAGTTTTTTGGACATAACTCCCTTAATTTGATTCGGATCGGAAAAGTGTAAAGGGATAAAATGAAGGTAGTCCCGAGGTATTGTGATTTGAAAGTACGGATTCGTATACGGATTTTTCGTTGCGGCGCGGCGGGTAATTACGGAGAGCCGTTTTCGAGTTTTCTTCAGGAGGGAAAATGACTTGGCGACTTGTTTTTTCCCCGATAGGCACTCAGTACTGTGTCCAAATTTCAAGTCGCTAGGTTGATTAAGGGGAGAGGAGAAACACTGTTTTAAAACACAAATACTGAATCAAGGGAGAGTATTAAAAAGTTTTCGATTTTTGAGGAAGAATATTATTTTCTTCTGATAGTAAATGTAATCAGTCTCCGATAAATATTATTTTAGTCTCCATTTCACAAGGTAAAGTTGGAATTCCAAAAAAATTCCAACGTGTTGATACGGCCCTGTGTATAAATGCGTATTTCCTGCTTTTTATCACAGTAAGTTACAAAGTATTGTGCTAATAATAAGTATTCCTTTTGTTTCTTTACGTACTTAACTTCCCCGCGATAAAGAACTGCAAAGCTGTCTTGTTGTATCATTATAACAATTCGTGATAACATTGCTGCCTTGACGGCAGAAAATATATTCTGCTTTTATTATGTATTTTAGTATTCAGTGTATTAATTGTTAATATTTAATGATCAGGAATAATTTATTTAGGCTTAATACTGATCGTCATAACTATCAGTGAGCCCTGTAAAATAAACTTTTAAGATTGATAGAAATTATTATTATTATGTGTGAAAAACTTAAAAATCCGCTGCCCAAAGAATCCCTATTGCCAAAATAAATTTTAGAGACCCTTGGTTCGATTATACACACCAAATCCCAATTAAATTTTTTACTCCCTTTAATAATATGGTGGGGGTGGTAGAGGGGGCGGCTAATGCCAAAATTTTTTTAGAGTTTCTTGGTTCTCGTAAACACCCTAAATCACATATTTTTTTACTTCCTTTCATAATAGTGTGGGGGTGGCATTAGGGTGATAATGGGGGGTGGCGGCTGATGTCAAAAAAACATAAGATCTTGATTTTTTGTACATGCCCTCAATTGCAATTTTATGGGCTCTTACCTGCTTGCTTTGCCTATTTACCCTTATTTACCCCATTTAGTCCCGAACCCCTCAACAGAATTAGATCAAAATATAATCTACTTCCAGATCTCCTTATAATACATAAGTGTATCAAATTTCAACTCAATATCGCAAACATTTTAAGACTATTTCAACAAAAAATATATATATATATATAGTTTTTTTGCGTTACTATACTCGTTTCACTTCTTGGGACAATGTGCAGCGTTCGGGCGCCTGAGGTATGAACTCTTCGGCGCCACAACGCTTCCAAAAAACGAAATGGACTCTCTCGAATGGAAACATGTCCTGACCTTCATTGGAAGATCAGGAAGGTTTCAAGGGAGTAGGTGGTCCAGTAGAAGTGAACGATTGAGGGGACGTCGGGGGGTAGGTAAAAAGGGCCCATTAATTACTACTACTACTACTATACTTCTACTGGACGTGGAAGTAATAGCTATTAATTTGGACTGCGAAATATACGAGGATAATGCAACAATCAATAAAACCGCTGCCCAAGGAATCACTCCTTCCACATCCAGATGTTGTATCCAAGTCTTATACAGACTAAATCTCAATGAAATATTTTACCCCCTTTAATAATAGGGTGAGGGTGGCAATGGGAGTGATAGAGGGGGTGGCTAATGCCAAAATTAATTTTAAAGGCCCTTGGTTCTCGTACACACACTAAATCACATTTTATTATTTTTTTTACTCCCTTTCATAATAGTGTAATTGGGTGGTATTGGGAGTGATACTGGGGGCGGCTGATGCCAAAAAAATGTTGAGACCTTCACTTTTCGTGAATGCTTTAATGTGCAATTTTATGGACTTTTACCTGCTTGCTTTGTCTATTTACCCCATTTACCTCCGAATACTTCAACAGAATTAGATCAAAATATAATTTAGTTCCAAATCTCGTTATAATACATAGGTAAGTGTAATTACTCTTACTTGCTTCTTTTGCCTATTTACCCTTATTTACCCCATTTACCCCCTTCACCCTTCAACGGAATTAGATAAAAATATAATCTAGTTCCAGATCTCGTTATAATACGTAAGTATACCAAATTTCAAGTCAATATCATAAACAATTCCAGAGTAAACGTGCGCACAAAAAAAGTTACATACAGACCGACAACAATTTAAAATTTGTTGAAATAGGCTTAAAATTTTTTAAAAAATTTCTGTCTGTCGGTCTGTCTGTAACTACTTTGTGCGCACGTTTACTCTGGAACCGTTTATGATATTGATTTGAAATTTGGTATACTTACGTATTGTAACGAGATCTGGAACTAGATTATATTTTGATCTAATTCCGTTGAAGGGTGAAGGGGGTAAATAAGGGTAAATAGGCAAAAGAAGCAAGTAAGAGTAATTATTGCAATTTAGGGCGTGTACGAAAAGTTAAGGTCACTATCACCCCCAATACCACCCCCACACTATTATGAAAGGGAGTAACAAAAATTAAAATGTGATTTAGTGTATATACAAAACGAAACGTCTAAAAAATTTTTTCGCGTTAGCTACCCCCTCTACACCCCCATTGCCACCCTCACTCTATTATTAAAGGGGGTAAAAAAATTTAAAATGTGATTTTACCTATCTGATAAAAAATAAAATATACAGGGTACATACTATTTGAAAAATTGGAGTTATAACAAATTGAATTTGCATGAAATGGAAAAATGGGAAAAACATTTCTAAATCCAAGCAAATGAACAAAATAGGTCAATTTTACATTTAATTTGTTGAGAAATACCTTTTCATTCAATTTTTTTAAAATTTGTTCCTTAATTCCAAAGACAACTAGAAATAGCAAATAAATGCCATTTCCAAGGTTATTTTTCATCCGATTCTAAATCTAAAAAAAGCGTTGGAAAAGAAATTACAGCTTTATGGGAAAAGTGACTTTAAAGAGTGATATTTTTAAATAAGAAAGTTCCGGCAATTTCCGGCCATACCGGAAACATCTAGTTTCATTAAATCTGAATCATAGACACTAAAGATTGAAGAAGGTATATAAAACGAAACAGATATTACCAAACTATTTCTGCAGATAAACGCTGGTTTACACTTAGAAAATTTAGTATAACATTTGAGAAACCTGTTAGATCGGAATCCCTCAAACTTAGGTAAACAGGTACAAGAGCATAAATTACTTGTAGACACATTGTTAATTCCAGCGAAATCCTCATTAATAAAAGTAGAGGCAAACGAGAGAGCACAGGTGAAGCACACATTCATCCACGCGCTCATCAGCCTAATCAAGACCATCTAACCGCGTTTGACCATAAACGGTGCGAAACAGCGAGCAATAAGCGTCTGAGATATGGTTCAGCGGTGATGGGCCCGTTGTTCGGTGGTTTCTCTTTGAACCAGCGGGGCGACAAGAAAGCCAGATTGCAGCGGCAAGTTGGCTTATCTCTCAAAAGCCGCCGCTCCCCATGACGCATGCATTCACTCAGGCGTTAGACGTTTCTTTGTGACGTCATCATCACCGCGCTCTGTTAATCTCCTGTGGGCCAGCGTTGTATGTCCTGCCGGCTATAAACCAGATCCCCATCGGGTAAATTTTGCTGCACGTCGTCCCCCATTATCGTCCTGGTGCGGTCGTAAACGGAACGCGGAGAGGCTGGCAAATACGACATAACTGAGGCGGCCGAAGTAGGAAAGCAACGAACGTGTAATAATAATAATTCCTGCGACCCATGTGAACTGTGAAATACTTAAATTAAAAAGTCAGGAAGACTTGTATACAAGGTGGGTCACTTTATAAAGGAAGAAACTTCGAGGGCCGCGGGGAATCGTTAAAATAATTAGGATTTGCTTGTACATGGGTGTAAACTCACAAATTTGGAGTTATTTATCCGACAAAATAAGAGATATTTGTCACAAGAAAGTGTCAAAACTTATTACGGAGGGTAATTATCGAGATCGGTTCGGTTTCAATGCTTGGTTTGGAATAATCGGTAGAGCAATCATTGGTACAATAATATAATCCTTGGCTGGTACCAGATACTTGGGATATAGCAGTGTAACTTACTAAACTTCCCGAACTTAAAACTCGCAATACCTGTCTTGCCCACTGTTGCAACTACAGTTTCTTCTAATAAACGAGCTCTATTAGTATCTCCAACCGCCAATTTTGGAAACTGCAAGAAACAACATCGCCGTGTATCTGACAATAGGTAAAAGGTCTTTTAATATTCGTGAGCCTCGTGTTCGTGTTTTATATTGCTTCAAAAAGAATATTTTCACTATTATACAAATCAAACTGTAAAAGTAACATAGTAGGCTATATCTATACCGGGTAACCCAGAAAGTACCTGTTTTAAACATAAAATTCTGAAAGTTGGGAAATCAAGTATAGGTATCAATGGCCACATTTTGGCCATTCGCTGGTAAAAAAATCACTTCCGGTTTGGCCGGAAATTGCCACAACTTCCTTATTTTAAATAGCACCCTGTATATTTAAGTCCCTTTTCTCATAAAGCTGTATTTTCTTTCCGACGTTTTTTTCAAATTTAAAATCGAATGAAAAATAACCTTGGAAATGGCATTTATTTGCTATTTCTAGTTGGCTTTGGAATTTAGGAACAAATTTAAAAAAATTCGAAGTAGACTTTGAAATTGAATAAAACGATATTTCTCAACAAATTAAATATAAAATTGGCGTATTTTGTTCATTTGCTTAGATTTACAAATGTTTTTCCCAGTAAGCCATGAAAAACAGATGAATAATTGCATACAGCATCTGTCAAAACATTATTGTTGAGTAAAATAGAGGCGTATTTATTATTTGTAAATTTATAATTAGGTGCTCTATTCAAAATAAGATACGAGTTACGATGCAATATATATATATATATATATATATATATATATAAAATGAAAAGATAGATTTACTTTTAATGTACGTCGAATGTCAGAAAAATGCCCATGCGGCCGCACGTTTATATTATGAAAGATATCCCGATCGTGGTCAGCCATACAGACAGTATTTTGAAATTCCAGAAGAGAATATTGAGGTGGCAGAACACAGATTTATAGTAAGCGAAGAAATTGAGATAAAAATGTATTGGCTTACACACATGTGTACCCAAATGTTTCTACAAGAGAGCTAGCAAAAGAGATAAATATAGGTCGTGAGATAGTAAGACGTATATTTAAAAAAAAAACATTGTTTTAAATGCTACAAATACCAATTGCATCGAGAATTATGTGAAAACGACGGAAACAGAAGATTGATCGTTTTACGAATAATACCATATACAACAGACATAATCTACATTTTGGTACAAAGAAAATTACACGAAATATAACCATCAGGATAGATTTGGAGTAATGTGTGGGCAGGAAGATTCGGTACAAAAATTATTGGGCCCATACTATTTCAAAGACCGCTAACCGGCGCGCGTTACTTAAGCTTTTTGCAAAATGAAATAGAAAACGAACTGGATGAACTTTCCTTGGAAGATTTCAGAAATATGTACTTTCAACAAGATGGAGCACCGCCGCATAATGCTGGTATTGTGGGAAATTACCTTGGTGCAAAGTTTGACAACCGGATAATGTCTACTAATGGAACTCTTAGGTGGCCTGCTAGGTCATCAGACCTAACTCCACCTGTTTTTTTCTTTGGGATTATATGAAGGACAAAGTATACTCAACGCCGTCTGCAACATTAGAAGAACTCCAAAATAAAATTTTAAATGCTTTTCAATCCATAACTCCAGTCATGTTATAAAGTGTTATGAGACAAACTATTCGAAGAGAAAACAAGTGTTCTGAAATGTGTGGGCGTCATTTTGAGCACCTGTTATAGGTTTGCTATTTAGTTGTGTTGTATTGTTCTAAATTATAATATTTATAAATTTAGTAAGTTGCTGTCCAGATAGGTACCATAACTTATAAATTGGTTTAATTGAGTGAATTTTTGTTTTTTGCTATTGATTCATAAAAAATTTTGTTATATTTATCAAAATAAATTTTCTCTAATTACAAATAACTCATCTGTGTTTCACAGCTTACTGCAAGATATGAACACATAATTCGAAATGCTTCTACAAAAAGCTTAATATTTATTTTAATTTATATTCCATTTTTAATCGAGAAAAATCAGTCTAAAGCAAATTTACGACTCTATCTGACAAAAAAATTAAAACACAGAGTACTATTGGAAAAATTGGAGTTATGACAAACTGAACTTCCATATGAAATGGAAAAATGGAAAAACATTTCTAAATCCAAGCAAATGAACAAAATAGGCCAATTTTACATTTAATTTTTTAAGAAATACCCTTTTATTCAAATTGAAAGTCTACTTCGAAATTTTTTAAATTTGTTTCTTAATTTCAAAGCCAACTAGAAATAGTAAAATAAATATAATTTCCAAGGTTGTTTTTCATTCGATTTTAAATCTGAAAAAAGCGTTGGAAAGAAAAATTACATTATGAGAAAAGTGACTTAAATATACAGGGTGTTATTTAAAATAAGAAAGTTGTGGCAATTTCCGGCCAAACCGGAAGCGATTTTAAGTAATTAACCCCTCCTACTTTAGAAAAATAGGGGGTAGTTACGTTCTGGGCCACTTTGTGAATACAAAAAGTGGAAGGTATTTTAACCATCTTTTATCTTGATTTTTCATTTTCTTCCCTTTCCGAATTCCTGCAATAACACCGAGTTGCCCATATTTCGTTTACATAATAATATGACATACGACAGAGTGATTTTTTTCCCTTTCCGAATTCCTGCCACTCTCTCTCTTCTGAGAATAATACCAAGTTGCCCATATTTAGTAATATGACATACGGCAGAGTGAAAGACATAATGTATTACCAAAGCAAATCATATCTAGGAATGCGCATCAGATTATGAACACTCCGTACACTATATTAGGGGGTGCGTATATCAAAGAAACTAAATCAAGCCATGTACCTCTTTGAATCCTCCCAATTTCACCGACACGAGCGAACAAACATCCAACATAGCATTGAAGTTAAAGGCATATCAGATTTCGAGTAGTATACTTCCACAAAGAAGTCATGTATGACTCGAACCTGCCGCTTCCCAAGCCTCTAGAATCCACTTGAACAAGGGAAGCTTAGGGAGTAAACACGCAGCATTGTGGATTCTCTCTCGCAATTCCCTTTACATCAAACGTCGAAGGACATTTTCAGCGGAACTTCTCGGTTCAATATTGGAATTTATCGAATTGTTTCTGTATGAATATAGGCTCTATATTCCCCCCCAAAATCAATTTTGTGTCAATAAATAAGGTGATTGGAAATATTTTTAAGTAGGTATACAAAGTTTCGTAGCGCATTAAAGTTGCATTATCGAGAGAGAGAGAGAGAGAGAGAGAGAGAATTACTCGAGGGTGTAATATTTATTTTTCGGATCATAACATCTTGATTTCTCAGAGACAACTAAACGCAGAGGAAAAAATTTTTCCTAACTGCTTTTTATGAAAAAGAAATTGATTTTGCAAAACGTGTAAAAAAACAACAACGTGGCTCATTATCCTTAACCTCTCCGCTTGTTCAATCGTATTTCGGTACGTTTCAGTAAAACATGTGTTTATAATCCTTATTAATATATTTAGGCCACTCTTTATCATTGTTATTATTGGAAATAGAAAAAAAGTTTAGAATATTAGTTATAAGACTGTCACTGAACGACTGAACATAGTTAATAAGTTAAAGAAAAGACAGTGGCGTGCAGAAATTGAGGGGTACAAGAAGTAATATATATTTTTTTAATGGAATATCTGAATTTTTGAATCTCTTTTTTCTGATTTCAAAAATATGACATATGACAGTCCTATCTTTAACGGTTCTTGAGGTATTGAACACTGAGAATCGTATTTAAGCTATTTATTATAAGAACGGAAGTTACATTTCTCAAAGTAGTCTATGAAAATGATAAGTATTCCGTTATCATATGACACTTATTTAACCAAATCAAAATAGGATACAGTGACGCAAATATTCATTTGTTTTATACAGGGTGGGGCAATAGTGCGTCGGACCTCGATAACTCGAGTTCTACGACAGCTAGAAATTTTTTAAAAAATTTCAAGTAAACTAGATAAAAATGTCTATAACTGGAAATTATTCTAGAATATACAGGGCGAGCCAAGACGAAATTACAGGACCAAGTGCCTTTTTTAAAAATGGAATGATATGTATATCAGTACATTTTTGAAGCATCTTTCTAGGCTCTATTCATTCCTGTATTAGCATTGAATATCTCCCAACCATTTCGTTTTATAAATAAATAAGTGTTTATTTTTCAATTAAGAACCTTTTAAATTGAATTTTCTCAATTTTTTCAAATGGAACACCCTGTATATTTTTCAACGACGTGAGGTAGAAATGAAAAACATTTTTTGTAAGTACTTCTCAATGGCTAATTGCGACCATTTTCGTTTTAAAAATAAATAAGTGCCAAATTCAAGAATAAACTTAAAAAAAGAGGTTCCCTCAAATAATTCAGTAGAAAAAAATGTTAATAGGTGTTCGACGTGTTGCCCATTTTGATTGACACACGTCTTTATGCAATTAAATGAGGCCATTTAGTGCGACCATTTCTTCCAATCCATTGAAATGAGTAAATAGTATTTAACCGGTCCTTTAATGTAAGTAATGTTTTCTTGTACATTTTTTGCTGTTTTCATTATTCGACAGCCATAAAACCTCAGTCTAGTATAAATTGTCGTGTACAAAGGAGCATTTATCACACTTTTCGGTCGTTACAATTTGTATTGAATTTAAAATATTTGGAATTTTACAATACGAATTTTAATAAAGTGGAACTTGTAGACATGACTTTTGTTTTGGGCGAGCCAGACAGAAACTGTTTACTTGCCAATAGAATTTATCACCAACGTTATCCTGAAAGAAGGATTCCTGATGTTAACAGCTTCCAAAACCTTCTCGATAGATTTCTGGAAACTGGAAATGTCAAATATAAAAAAAGTGAAAGAATAAAACGTGTTGAGAACGAAGAAAATGAGTTTTCTGTGGTGCTGGCAACGGTTGAGAGTCCCCATGTTAGTCAAAGATAAGTGAGATCATTAGTAGGAATGATTAGACGGTCCTGTGGGTCGAATCTTAAAAACAAATAAGTTGCATGCATATCATATTCAGATGCACCAGGAATTATCTGATGACGATTTTCAATAGCGCCTACAATTTTGTAATTGGCCAGAGGTGAAATGCAACATGATGTCAACTTCTTCAATACTATTTTATTCAGTGATAAAGCAACTTTTCATAAAAATGGATTTGCTAATAGGTACAATTTCCATTATTATGCTTCGGGAAATCCTCAGTTTTTTATGCACGTTGATAACCAACACAGATGGTCTATAAACGTTTGGGGAGGAATTATTGGAGAACATGTAATAGGCCCGCAACTTGTAAACATCAAAGACAACCAAAAATTGTGTTTTTCAATTCCGCGCGTGATGATCATATTTTAGACGCCGCAAAAACATTACCCCAAATAAATTGAAATAATCAGTATAATCACTAATATATATCATATCGTAAATTTAGTCAAACAAATGTTACCAAAGGGGGCGGCGTATTAATTGCCACCAAAAACCTACATACACTCATTCCAATCAATCTAGATTGTTCTATTCCTAATATTGGTGTGGTTGGTGTGAAAATTGCTTTACGATGTATAGTTCAAGTAGGAATAAACTGAGACATAAAAAACGCAACAAAAACTTTACGACCTCACTAAAATACCGGTACTCTCTTTAGTGCTGTTCGCAAATTGACTCGCTTACCTTTACAGGTTTTTAATGTGCGTCAGGAATGTTTAATATCAGGCTTGGCGCCATGGCCCGCAGCGATATAATTATGTCGTAAAATTTTTGTTGCGTTTTTTATTTACTGGGATCTATTTACTTCAACTAACGCCATGGCCCGCGGCGATCATAATTATGCCGTAAAGTTTTTGTTGCGTTTTTTCTGTCTCGGGAACTTATTACTTGAACTATAACTATTTATATGTTATTCTTTTATACATACCACCAAATCTTGGGGTACAAATTTATGAAGCTTTGTTTGATAAAATGGCGAACCTTGAAATTATTACCGGTGAAGAATTGGTTACTGTAGGTGACTTTAATATACCTTAATATTCTATCTAATTCTCTTACTAATAACTGTAATAGCAATACCATCTTTATCCTAAATAATTTTTGTGAATTCTTAAATCTTATCCAGTATAATAGAATAATAAATATAAAGGACTTAGTCCTTAGTAATCACAAAATAAAGATAAATAATTCTACTGACCACTTATTACCTGAGGATGATCATCACGCTCCTTTGGATATTTATTTACAAATACAACAAAAACAAAATAAAAATTCTGTTAATTCTTCTCCCATGTATAATTTTAGAAAAACTAATTTCTATAAGTTCTACAAGGACTTAACTAATGTTGATTTTGCTAGTATTGGTCAATGTAAAGATGTGAATGGGTCATGAGATATATTTTATTCTATCTTGGAATCTGTTTTCATTGATAGCGTCCCAAAAACTCTGGCTAAAACTAATAAATTCCCACATTGGTTTAATGATGATATCATTCGCATTATAAAGACAAAATCAAAGCACTGGCGCAACTTAAAAAAAAATAGTAACGCAGATGACTACTGAAGGCATTTAAGAAAATTAAACCCAAAACACTACAGGTCCTGATGTTATTCCGATCTTTCTCCTTAAAGATTGTTCCATTTTATTTGCAAAACTGTTAGCTAGTATTTTTAATTTATGTATTAAAACTGCTGCCTTTTAGGAAGTCTGGAAAATATCTAAAATTTGTCCGGTATTCAAAAAAAATGATAGATACTATAGACCAATAGTAATATTGTACAATTTTAGTAAATTATTTGAAAACATAATACTTATATGATATTCTCTTTAACCACGTCAATCTACAATCTACAATCTACAACCACGTCAAATCTCAAATTTGCATCAATCAACGCGGATTCAAGCCAAATCGCTCTATCACCAGCAATTTGGTGTGCATTACTGCTGAATATTTGGATGCTGGAGACCAAATAGATTTTATATAGAAATTTATTTGAATCCTGCTTAGTAAATAGACGACTGAATGTGCAGTACCATGGATTTTGGTCTATAAATATCTTAGCGACATGAGATGTTCCCCAAGGTTCTGTGTTTAGACATCGTTATTGGCCTACAGTGCAAGACACTACTTGCCGATGACTTAAAAATTATCACATCTGTCACTAATGTAGAAGACTGCGCTAATTTGCAAAACGATTTTTACAGCTATGGTGTTGGTCTAGCGTAAACAATTTACAGTTAAGCATCTCAAAGTGCAGCTCTATGACATACTTTCGTACACAGAATCCAATAAAATCCATCTATACATTTAATAATAAAGAACTGTAATCATCTCAAAGACGATAGGAGTTATATTCGATCCAAAGTTATCTTTCGATGCCATGTCAATTAAATCGCAGCTAATTCCTTCAATAATTTAGGCTACATTATGCGTAATTGTAAATAATTTAACGAAAATAAGCTAAAACTTCTCTTTAGTTCATTTGTGAGGTCAAGACTTGCATATGCTTCAATAGTATGGAGTCCTGGTTATGCAAATCATAAATATAGCATTGAGACGTTTTCTTAAATACCTTTGGTTCAAAAGTTCTGGAAATTATCCAGAGAGAAGTTTTCCACATTGTGACATTACATAGATTCAACACAATTGATCTTCAACTACGTCAGGTGTATCACTCTCTTGTATTCCTGTTTAAGATTTTAAATGGCACTGTTGACTGCCCTGAATTCCTTAGTTAGAATTAGATATCATCATCATCATCATAATATTCGTCATCTTCATCACATTCACCATCGTCATCATCATTATCTTCATTAGAAGTTTTAAACACCACTTCTGGATTTTCCAGCAAATTAAAAACTGTCTGGATAATGATCCTTTTCTCCTCTTTGGCAACCTTCTATAGGAACTTATTAGTAGGTCTGAAGAAATCAGAAAATGTAGGACATTTTCTAGATTTTCTATCTCGAAAATTTTCTTGCATGATGCTCTCTGTAATTACGTAAATCTCGCCTCTTGGGCTTGACAACATACCAATGGGCAGGATTGCTGATTTAATATTAACTGCATTGCATTAATATATTATGAATACTTACAGACATATAATAAAAATCGTACAGACTGATATATATTTCTGCAGTTTTAATGGTTCTCTATATTTAATTGTTGCACTAAATTCCTATACATTGCATTGGTTTTTATAGCAGTGTTCAACTCACTACAGCAGACTTCAAAAAGTTCATGGTAAAGTATTTTCAATTTGTCTAGTTGGTTAGGCATATCTGAAAAAAGAAAAAAATTACAACAATGGGCATCAATCTGCAAAAAATGCTAACTAAAGTAGATACACTGGAGCTGAACCAACAGAAAAATAAAATAACCTTGAAGAATAAGAGAGAATATAATAGTCTACAGTAAAATTTTCTCACAATTCTATGAAAATAATAAATAGAAAAATAATATATATAAAAATAGGCTTAACTTACTTCTCAGATAACAAGTTGACAGTAAACCACGTCTCACTCAAATAGCGCACAAATGATGATGTCTACAAGACGAAGTACTTCGGTCTACTAAATGGGTACGGAAATGTCCTAATGCAATATTATTCTTTTTACCTGCTCCCTCTGCACCATTGTTTTTGCTATTATGTAATAAAATGGGTATGGTTGGGTTAATGATTCATATTAATATTGTCCGCATAATTAGGGTAATGATACAGGGTGGTTACAATTTTGACTTTTGTCCAGTTAGATTTCTAATTGGGACCACTGTGAGTCATAATCAAAACAAATAAATATCGTAATTTTTCAAGGTAATTTGTTTGAAGAATGTTTCGTAGACCCCAAAAATAATTTTATTTTGCCAAACATTAACCTGAGGAAATAACGAGCTTAATACGGTATTAGCATGAAATATACACATACATAGTAAGAGATGTTAATGATTGTTAACACAGTAAGCCCTTATTACATGCACGAAATCATCTTATCATCTCTTCAACTAAGTCCATGTAAGTAAGAGCGAACCGACTAATGCCCGGAAAGTTAAGGTGATTAACATTTCGCAACAAGTAGTTAATAAATCAGAGGGGTATCATCGCCCTCTCCAGCTTATATAGAATTTCAGCGAAGCGAACTTCAGGATGCATTATAGTCTTACCAGTAAAATATTGCTCTAGTTTCCGTCAGTTTGCAAAGGATAATCGTAACGGGAAGGTACGGAACACTTTCCTTTTGAGCACTTTTCATCCTGTGCTGTTATTAGCAAAACATTATAATAGAAACGTTTGTCGCGTGAAATTTTTAAATAACCGGTAATGGCCCTATTACATACCGGTTTTTTTAACTTGGAACTTTCAAATATCTCGAATAATAGGCACTCTACGAAAAATGTCCAAAATCAAAATTTAATCATTCCATGGAGAAAATACATTAGTGCCAAAATTAGTCACTCTCCCCCCCTCCTTGTAGGTCGGGCTGGGGATAACTTTGAAACTTTAAATAGGAACCCCTATTTTTTAGATTCGGATTCTACGGCTAAAAATACGGCGGATTTGTCTGAAACATTTATTTTCGATTCATATAGATGGCGCTGTAATCGATGAAATTCATTTTTCTCCTACTGAGAACTTATGCATGCGATTTTGCAATACGTTTGTAATAAAAAATATCATATCAAAAATATCAATTCATTGTAAATAATAAAAATTAATCTTAAAACAATTTTTTTTAAATTAAATTCCTAGGCTACGTTGTGAATAAAGATGGATTGCATGTAGATCCCGAGAAAGTGAGTGCTATAGTTGAATTTCCAAGGCCAAAGATTCCTAAATAATCCGCAGGCTCAATGGGATGGTTTCGTGGTATAGGAAATTTATTCCAAACTTACCGAGTATTATAGAGTCATTTACAAACTTAACACATAAAAATACTAAATTTATCTGGACTGCAGAGTGCGGATAAGCATTTTCAAGAATAAAAAATTCACTTAGTGCTCCAATTCTTTCTTGCCCTTACTTCAATTATGAATTTTCTAAACAAAGTGATGCTGGCTCACATGGGCTTGGTGCGGTATTAACTCAATTTTATAACGAAAAAGATCATGTAATTTGTTATTTATCAAGTGCTTTAACAAGAAATGAGCTAAATTCATCGTTACAGAGCTTGAATGCTTGAGTGTACTTTGGAGTACGGAAAAATGGCGTTATTATTTAGAAGAGACACATTTTACAGATCACAATAGTTTAGTCTGGGTCGATAATTTAAAAAATCCACAAGGTCGTCTAGGACGTTAGGCATTACGCCCACAGCAATTTGATTATACTGTTATTCATAGATCTGGTAAAATGCATGTCATACCAGATTATTATCTCATGCTCTTCCTGAAATAATATAATAATAATATTATTAAGTAACTAGCAACAGCGTTCGTTCAAATCCTATAAAATTTCCTAATTTTCGTATTCCTGATTATAACAAATTGTATAAACACATAGGTAAAGATGTCTCTGACATATCTATAGTTGGAAACTTATTTTACCAAAAAGTAAACGAACAGAGATCTTAAAAATGTATCATGACTTACCTACTACTGGTGGTCACTTAGGTATATTTAAGACCTACCATCGTATCTTAGCAATATACTTTTGGCCTGGTATGAAGTCAGATATTACTAAGCATATTAATAAATGTAAAATTTACTCTGAACACAAACCAGAACAAACACGTAAGGCAGGTCAAATGGGACATAAACCTTTTGTAGAAACTTGTTGGCAATAGTAGAATAGAATTCAGGTTTTCACGACCGTTGTCTAATGAAGTAGATTCTTCGGGGTCTTGCCGTGGTCGTCGAATTTGACTTGACGTTTCGCTGATCATCCTGTCAGCTTCTTCTGAAGGATTCTAAAGACTGAATTTATTGTGTTACACTCCTCGTTATATACCTAGGCGCCGCTTCGCTTCGCTGGTCATTGGTCGCGCTTGGTTCGCTTCGCTGCACATTCGTCGTGTTTGGTTGACCGTGACTTACTACGGTGCTGGTACTTGGCGATACCAGTCTCCACGTGTTACTAAGTCGATACCCATCCTCTCTGTTGAAGTTGTTGATGTTTTTCATAATTTCCAGTGATTCCCTAATGATTCGCTGATAATAGCGCTTATTCCTGTCTAATATATTGACGTCCTCGTAATCGATTTTATGGTTCTCGTTATTATAGACATGTTCTGCTATCGCCGACCTGTCCTTGTATCCAAATCTGATATTTCTCTGGTGTTCTTTGATT
The DNA here is from genome assembly GCA_963675555.1 of Leptura quadrifasciata. Taxonomy (NCBI): domain Eukaryota; kingdom Metazoa; phylum Arthropoda; class Insecta; order Coleoptera; family Cerambycidae; genus Leptura; species Leptura quadrifasciata. The sequence continues at coordinate 162,734,962 of OY776674.1, read as the reverse complement.
TTCTAGTTGGTAATACCTAGCGACGACTTAATTGATTATATATTTTGCTAACATATACATATTACCTCGTAGCTCTAAAGGGTATCAATATATATTAATAGTAGTAGTAGATTATTTCAGTAAATTTACACTTATGTAACCTTTACGTAAAGCTATTTCCGCTAGCACAATTAAATTCTTAGAAGAACAAGTTTTTCTCTTATTTGGAGTACTTAAAATGTAACAACGGTAGCCTGTTTACTAGCAATGAATTTAAAAAATCAATGAAAGAATATAACGCCAAATTAGTGTCATCCAGAACCAAATTTTACAGAAACAGTCAATAGGGACATTAAAACTCTGATTTCTAGTTATGTAGCAGTAGTATTTTAGTCAAATTATATTTATTTAGTTGAGTAAATTTGTAATTTTAAATTTTAATAATCACATATTCAACAATAGTTCAACAGATATATAAGGAAGGATATAATTGTCATTTTAATTCACATATTAAATACAGCTTGCATTGTTTGTTTTATTATTTTTTATATTTCGTATCCATTTTTCATCGTTAATAAAAAAAAACCTTATGCATTTTTCTTTATGTCGTATTCGTCTTGACAAGGTTAGCTATAAAACAGCTACAAAATAGTTAGCTATTAAACATTCAACTACTGGGAAATCGTACTCTAGTTTTCTAATAGCTTTTAGTTTATATGAGGTATATCTTTGACTGGCATGTACATTATAAACAAGAAAGTATCCTATCTGTACATGTCTAATATTGAATTAGATTTGTGTTGTATTATATAATGGGGTATATGTCATCTAGTTCATTTGTAGTTTCCTTGTTATGTCCAGAGTACCTGGAACATCGAAAATATGTTACAGCTACAACATAACCACAACGATCTGTTTCAGATACGCCAGGACGGACCACCACTACCAGAGACATGACGTTTTCAACCCTAACCCAACCTCCTTGCGGGCGTTGGACAACATACCGTCCGACGCCCGTTGTCCTACCTGCTCCGTGGAGACCGAAAGTGCTAAAAGAAGCACTTAGGTCTCCACACTCCCGAGCTACACAGCTCATCCTTACCTTTCCGACGATCCGGGGTAGAATATCAATTGATGTCCTACGTACCGGCAGTCAGTCCCAGCCAAAACTTCCTAAATCCAACTCGACCGATGACTACCCCCGGGGGTGACAAGCTGGCGAAGAAAGAAAACATCAAGACAAGAAGAGCGCCAGAAGAGACCTCAGCCAGCGAGGTTCAACAGTCAGGACCAGGGGAGGTCCGCAGAAAATACCACGACACATCTCACATTTGTGAGCTGGGTCTGGTAGAAGTACGCGGGCCCACCTATCACGAAGGCCGGTCCAGGTCTACAGAGATAATCTAGGTGCAAAGAGTAATAGTCCTACTCGGCCCTAGTTATCGAGACCGACATCCAGCCAATGGATATTGGCGATAACCACAACATCGTAGCACTGTAAATGTCGGGATAATAACATATTACTACGAGTATTTACCTTAGTAAATAAGTCACATGTTGAATTCTTTGATCACTTTCTTCTCTTTCGTTGTTGGCTGTTTGAGCATTATAGACGTACCTAATTTTTCTTATACGTACTGCTGGCAGAAGGATAATTGAATCCAAATTAATCTTGGGAATGGTGTATCATCACCGTATAGTTATCGGGATTCGTTCATCGCCGTCGACAGGGCCGGCTTTAGGGGGGGCGAGCGCGTGCTCCGCACGAGGGTGCCGCTCAATCAATCCCTCTATACAATTAGTTTCTTGATTTTACTCTAACCTGACTTGAGCAGAAAAAAAGACGCCTTTCAAAATTTCGCACGAGGGCACGTGATGAACTAAGGCCGGCCCTGGCCGTCGATAGGATATTGGAAATATCGTCAGGTCTTTATTGTCCGATTTGTATTTGGAAATGCCTTATACATGGAAAGGGTAAGTTAACATATGCTTCATGTCAATTAGGTATTAATGGTTATTGTAACTTTTAGGCGGTCTATGCTGGGTTATGTTGGCTTATGCTAGCTTATGTTGGTCTATGCTGGTTTATGTTTGGTCTTCAATATTGTTATACCTATGCTGGGTTACGCCATGCTTATGGAACATGGAGAGAAAGGTGTATTGTAATCGATGAGATTTTGTATAGATGGAGTTCATAAGGATTTCGAGTTAAATTTTTTATTTGGTTAGCCTTAGGAACTGCAGGAATTTTTGATATTTCTCTTTTATAACATGGTTATCTCAATTTTAAGAAGTAATTAGCAGTTACTGGTATCAAGCTTGGAAAAGATGGTTTCACCCTGAAGTCACGAGTATATTACCTTAAAGCTACTCTTTGGACTGATAAGATGTCATTCATGTTTGCGAGGTGCGGTAAGATGATCTGAGTGTTATCGGGACAGAGGTTATCTTTGAGGTTACCTTTTGACCATGCAACTAAAACGGTAACATAAGAGTGGTTCTAAGTTGGTTCCTTGCGGAACCCCAGATGTTGCAACATACAAGTTACACTAAATTCAGCAAATTGTAGTCGATCTTTTAGATAAGAGAACAGCAGAACCAGTGATTTACTAAACCTGAATATATCAAATTTATTTAATAAAGTGAAGTTGTCAATTCGGCCAAACTCCTTGGAAAGGGCCATGTGAACTACATCGGCTTGTTCTCGATTACCCTGTGTGACTGAGATAAATTGCCTTATTATTCTAGGAATAATGTAAGTAGATGTTTTTCTTAAATAAGCAAATAAATTACTTCTTAGCATTTTTTATTTGTACTTTCGTAAATTGACCAATTCTAGATTTGATTTTGATTTTCTCTCAAAAGTTTGACATCGTAAATATTTCGACGCAATATAATTTTCATTTTAATTAATTAAAGAATCCTCGAGCGAAGAGCCTAGCTCTCTTTTATCAGATTATAAATGAAAATTCAATTTCGCAGACATTTTTCGGAAGCCACTGGTATTCCAATAAGAGGTCTTGGCTATTGCTGTTGATAATTTAAATTAGAAAGCAGTTTGCGAATAAAATAATCTAAAGATTGATTTATATGAAACTTCAGTTTGAAACCGCACACAACACACGCTTTACAAAAACAGCGCACGGGCCTGGATTCGGCAGTAGAGCAGTACAGAGCAAAGAGAAAGATAGTGGGCCGCATCGCACATCTGCCGCAACGGGAATGCTAATAGCGGAAACGATCCACACCCGCTGTTGCGATGCGGCTAGCCCGGGTCCGATTCCGAACAGAGGGAAATGCGAATTGCCCGGCCTCGACATGCATCCACGCGTTTAATATTAACGTTCATTTCGACGGACGCTTTCTTTCTTTCGGTCGGATAACAGCACTGAGGAATAAATAAACGCCGTGCAATAAAAAAATCAGTGTGGTTTTTTGATTTATCCTAGTATAATATTCTAGTATAGTATTTAATATAACATTATAGTAAAAATACAGTAAATATACGGTGATGTCCATAAATAGCGGATAAATTCATTATCTACGTAATTAATAATTTATGGGTAAATTTTTAATTCTAAAATGTTGTGTGGGTACGACTAATTAAATGTTCTTCAGAAGGGGTTATTTATTAAACAAAACTTAACAAAAAGTGGTTACGAATCTTAAGTTTGAATATACGAAGTGAATTGTTTGAGAACAGAAATAAGACTGACCTGTTTTGCCTGCATTTCGGCGATCTCTCGTATACCTCTCGAGGGATGGGTAAATGAGCGTAATTTGCAAATTACGGTTTTACGGTAGGCTATTGTAGTTGGCCATTACTGTCTCCAGCCTGTCGGTATTTTTTGCCTTAAAGGTATAACCTTTGTTAGTTTTACGATTATGATATTTCCGTGCTTAATTGTGGGAAAGTACGCTACATAAAATGACATTTTTTGAGCATAATTTTATACCTTCCACTTCGACCCCCTTGGCGTGACAGCTACCCCTATGAAATTTTTTTATGGAACGAGGGTGCGTGTGATAGCTCATTTGAAAGAGTTTTTAATTCTATATCCAGCAATATCAGATTTTTTTAAATTTCTCTAATTTTTTTATTGAAAAATGTTACATTTTTAATGTTACTAAGTAAACAAAAGAACATGAAATAGCTTAAATCAGCTTCTTGACAATAATGGAGGCGTTGCTGAAATTCTTCTTCTAAAACATTTTGTATCGTTTCCGGGGTGATTTGATTAATTTATTGCCTTATTCTGTCTTTTAAATCATCGACGTCATTTGATCTATTGAACTAGACTTTCGATTTTAAGTAACCCCATACAAAATAGTCAAGTGGGGTGAAATCGAGGGAATGGCCAGGCCACTCAATTTCTACGCGTCTACCGATCCACCTGTTGGGCAAAACTTGATTGAGATGCTCTTACTTCCAATGTAAAATGTGGTGTAGCTCCGTCCTGCTGATACTAAATATTTTTATCAATTTCATTAGGATTGTCATCTTCTGGAAAAGTATTCTTAACTCTGGAATTAAGAAATTTTGCAAGAAATTCAAGTAGCGCGCGCTAGTTATTGTGCTATCAAAGAAATATGGTCTGATAATTTGAGAATTTATAATTCCAGCCCAAACGTTCACCTTCTCAGGATATTGAGTATTGGCCTCCATCATCCAATGTGGATTTTCTGTATTCCGGTATCTACAGTTTTGTTTGCTGACTGTTCCATTTAAGATGAATGTTGAAATATGGTCCGTATGGTTTTTAATCCCAGCCCAAACGTTCACCTCCATCATCCAATGTAGATTTTCTGTACTCCAGCATCTACAGTTCTGTTTGTTGTTTGTTGACTGTTCCATTTAAGACGAATGTTGCATCATCAGAAAAAATTATATTTGTTATAAATAATGGCATCTATTTGCCACAATTTCGCAAAATTTCAACCGGCGATCAGGGTAGGGTCATCGTCGTTAAGTTCTTGAACCAAATGAATTTTATATGGGTGGTATTTTTAATTTTTTAGAAGACCAATATGGACGTTTTACTAACATAATTATCGATGGGAACTTGTCTTGTAGGTTTATGTGGATTATCTTGAATATCTAACAATATATCCAATTTCTTTTCATCGTCTAAACTGAATTTCCTACCAGATTTAGGAATATCTTTGAGATTTCCAAATTCACGAAATTTGTTTTCTACTCTACTAAGCATAGACTGAGAATTGCGACAGTCTGGATACTTAGTATTGAAGATTTCGCATACCAGTTTCTGCGTTCTTGTCCTAATAATATCAATATTTCAATTTCAAGTTGTGTATCATGTGCATAAATATGCACTCCTCTTGTAGGCAGGACGTTAAATTACACGTGTATATACCAAACAAAAGTGGGCCAAGTATTGAGCCCTGCGGAACACCGCATGTTACACTACCTTTAGAGGACTAACCTAAATCAGTTTCAACAAACTGAACCATACTGAGTAAGTAACTATCTAATAGTCTAGGTTTATTTGATCTGCGCCCATGGCATGTTTTTTTAACTATTTCAGTTGAGACTGTTGTAGAATTAAACAGAAATTTAACAGTATTACTATAAAATTCGAGGTAAAATTATAAGAGCGATTTATTTAAAGAAAATTGTAAGAAATGGTTATTAATTTCTTTTGGTTTAACTGTTGTGGCAGTGAATTTATTATAGGTTTATTGTAAATATTAAGCTCATATAATTTTTTTTTAGTAATTTAGAATTATTATTAGCATTATTATTGATACAAAATTCCAAATATATATTTTTTTCATATTGTATAGCTATATTTGTTTGGTTTTTAAATCTTTGTAATAATTCTAATGGCGTTCAATCTTGGTTCTTTTCTACTTATTATGCATGATCTTTAAGTCTGATCATTAATTTTGTATTATCGGTTAGCCATAATGGTATTGGTTAACAACATTTTTAGGGGCTCTAGCGTATCAACAATATTGATTAATAAATTGTTAATATATTCTACTTTATCATTTACGTTATCCAAATAAATTATGGTTTCAACCGGTGTAATTACTAAAAAGTCATTTAAAATATTTTTTTCTATACACTCTTTAAGTTTCTAACTTTAAACTAGTTCTACTTCCAGTGGAAGTATAGTAACGCAAAAAAATATAATTTTTTTTGTTGAAATGGGCTTAAAATGTGATGAAACGTCGAGATTTTAAATTTGAGCGAAAAAAATTTCTGCCTGTATGTCGGTCTGTCTGTAGCTTTTTTTTCTGCGCACGTTTACTCTGGCACCCTTTATGATATTGACTTGAAACTTAGTACACTTATGTATTATAACGAGATCTGGAACTAGATTATATTTTGATCTAATTCCGTTTAAGGGTTCGGGGATAAATGGGGTAAATAAGGGTAAATAGGTAAAGCAAGCAGGTAAGAGTTCATAAAATTGCAATTTAGGGCATGTACGAAAAGTTAAGGTCTCAAAATTTTTGGCATCAACCACCCCCAATACCACTCCCACACTATTATGAAAGGGAGTAACAAAAATTAAAATGTGATTTAGTGTGTATACAAGAACGCAACCTCTCAAAAAAAATTTCTTGCATTAGCTACCACCCCCACCCTATTATTAAAAGGAGTAAAAAATTAAATTGGGATTTTGTGTTTATACGAGAACCAAGGGACTCTAACATTTTTTTGGCATTAAGCACCTCTCTACCACCCCCATTGCCATCCTCACCCTGTTATTAAAGGGAATAAAAAATTAAATTGGGATTTAGTGTGTGTACGAGAACCAAGGGTCTCTAAAATTTATTTTGGCATTAGCTATTCCCTCTACCACCCCCACTCTATTATTTAAGGGAATAAAAAATAAATTGGAATTTAGTGTATACGAGAACTAAGGGCCTCTAAAAAATTTTGAAATTAGCCACCCCCTCTACCACCCCCATTGCGACCTCCACCCTATTATTAAAGGGAGTAAAATAATACATTGGGATTTAGTGTGTATAAGACTTGGATACAAAATCTGGATGTGGAAGTAGAGATTCCTTGGGCAGCGGTCTCTTTTTATGATAATCTTTACATACGGTATTATCTAAACAACAATAAAGTACAGAATGATCAGAAATATTGTTTATGTCCTTGGTCGCTTGTACAAATTTCTGCTTCTGTAGGTAATAAAATAACATCGAGTAGAGTGCTAGAATTATCTACTAGGTATACGTTACATACCAAAAAAAACATGACAATCCAGATGACAATGTAGAAAAGGGATATCACATAAACGACATATTTTTAAATAACATTATATTAATTTGTGCATTATTTGCGCAGTGGCCAGATAATATAACATATTGTTGCTATTTTGTTATTTAAAAAATCAATATGAGCATACCATTTTAATTGACTATCAACTTTAAGACGTAAAAATTTGTTGTCTCTATTTTCATTAATCGATTTGTTATTTAGTTTTATAAGGAGGCTGTAATTAAGCTCTTTGGCAGAAAATAACATAAGTTCGGTTTTACTAGTATTGAATACAAGTCCGTTATTAATATTCATTTGCTCAACTAAATTGGTGCATGTATTGGCTTTATCAACTAACTGTTCTACTTGGTCTGCCGCAATAACGACAGCGAAATCGTCTGCAAAGAGAGAGCTTAAAGACGTATCAATTCTGTTGCTGACGTCAAAACCGTTAATGAATATTAAAAATAATATGGGTCCAAGAGCGGAACCCTGTGGAATCCCCTTTGATACTACCCTTTTCTCAGACACATTTTAAAATTAATAAAAGTCCAAAAGTTATTAGGATTATTTTTACTGAGTCTTCAGCGTGATTCACAAGCCTGCTCTATGATTCCTAGTATTTATTTAAAGTGTCATCCTAAGAGCTAAATTCGTTATAAATTTCAGTTTTTTGCAGTAATTATATTTTCTTTTGCTTTCCACAGATCTATAAGTTCCTTTAAAAACCACTTCTGCTGCAATTCAGTTTGTGTTTTACAGGAACATATCTTTTAAAAAATATTTCTTAGCATATTACAGAAGTTTAGATTTAAATTTAGATTATAGATTTCAAGTAGTAATGATCTTCAAATAGAGCCAACTTGTTAACGAAGCGAGTATTATGCAACACATTATATTCGACAGATAATAAAAATGTAACTATTAAATTATAGAAATCAGGTTGATCTGAGTCATTAAGTGTTTACTTTTTAATCAATCAGTTGCGAGTATTTTGTACGAGCATATAAATTCTGATCACGTTTACGAACTTTATGAGTAGAAAATAGTGGTTTGATTTAAACTTATATCATCAATTGCAGTTACGTCAACCAGAGTGAATAAATTCATTAATTTTCTATCGGTCATCCTAGGATTCATTTGGATTCTCCTCTATCAGGTTTTCTTTGCACACATTTTTCTGAACTATGTACGATAAAACATGCATAACGCCAACATAAATCGAAAAGTCACGGACATTGCAGTGAAACTTTACTACCTCAATAAAATACCGTTAAACTAGTCGCAAAAATAATTGCGCCCAGGTATGCACTTGAAATATTTAGATCAGTAACTCAATCGTTCAATTTTAACGGTCTGGTATTATTAATATGAACATTCAAATACATACGAATTTTACTATGTACTGTATTTCGTTCGGAAATTGACTCGCATACATTTATAGGTTTTTAATGTGCGTCGGCTTGTTTGATAACAGCATGCCGAATGGTCCAACGGCGATAAAAATGACGTCGTAAATCTGACTATAACACGCGGCATCGTCTCTGCTTAAAATGTAACAAAACCATGATGAAATTGTGGTAAAGACTAGTTAACGCAATTTTTTTAACAAATCTTTTTAAATTAATTTCAATTAATGTCGTACAATGCGCTATCAAAATCGAATTAAATGCAAATTCAGGCAAAGTTATGTCATTGAGTGTCACGCAAAATTATGAGAGTGTTTCATAATTTTACAAAACACATCGCACAAACAAGCAGACATCAATAATCAACGAGCTTTCGATTTGATGTTATTTATTTTATCTGCGTGACAGATCCAATAATGTATACATGTTTTTTATTCTCGGGATTTCTGGTGTATTGAATGGATGTTATGAAAAGAATATTAAAATATTTAATGCGTGTATTTGGTTTACGCTTTTTTAAATTTTGTCCCTCCACTTTGTCAATATACAAATAAATCGATATTTAATTTTTGAACACGTGAGACGGAATCTTCAAACTCGAACTTAAAACTCGGACAGAATATTATTTTGTTAAATATCACTCTATTTTTCGTTTTGCGACAAACAAAGTGTGGTTTCCGATATCTAGTTGGTGAATAAGAATGTCAGTGACAAATACATTAAATAGGGACTCTGGTTACGTTTTTGCGAAAGCATTTACTTTCATCTTTAATGTATCCGGTATACTCTATGGTTCTGTCTTAGGCACACTACTATTTGTTATCTGTATTAATGATACTGTTGACCTGATAGGCTTACCATACTTGTTACATACTGATTATCTAAAACTGTACTGGTAGAGTCCCTTGATGACTGCGAAATAAATGCTGCTAAGTGCAAGGTTGCCTCATGCCACAGAAAAGAAAATGCTTTGAATCCGCTTACTGTTTGAATGAAGCAATTCTCGAACGACCTGAACACTTCTGCGATCTAGGAGTAACATTTGATCATAACCTATCTTTTTCAAGGCATATTGAGAAAATGGTATCAGCATCGTCAAAGAACTTCGGTTTTGTTATTAGAAATTCATACGGCTTTACAGACACTCAAGTGTCGTATATGTTACTTCCTTTATTAGTTAATAATCATATTATCCTCTTACACCATCATAGAATATTGATGAGCTGCTCCGTAGTTTTCATTGCAATTCAAACGGATAATGTCTGGATTTCCTACATCGAGAGTGGACAGTCGCTTGATGCGATTTACTTGGACTTCTCACGTGCCTTTGTCAATGTGCCCACAATAAGATTACTAAATAAACTTGCGCATTTTGGAGTCCACGGAAAACTTTTAATATAGATCGAGTCATTGTTGAGTGATCGTGAATTTTCTGTGTGAGTAAGAAACTGTTTTTGCGATAAACGTAAAGTTTTAAGGGGTGTGTCACAAGGTTAGGTACTAACCCCTATCCTGTCCTTAATATACGTATCAGATCTAAATCATAATTGCACATCAGCTACTCTTTCACATGCCGATGATATAAAGCTGTATTTGATAAATCCTTTTGACATGACGTGTTGTTTCGAAGTTGCACATGGTGGTAATGATGAAACAAAAGTGAACCTTGAATACGAACTGACCCTCTGTAATTGAAAAATAAAAACTGTTTGGTGCGGAGAGCTTCATTTGAGACCCTAGAGAGCGTTCGTGCACTTAATTTTGTTGAGAGAAGCCTCGGGGTTCGAATTCTGTAGTCGTGGTTCGGGTCAATTGCTACACCCTGTATAGTATGGTCTGGAACTATTTTAGCACTTAGTTTTAAAGATTTAATTTTATTTAGGACTCTTGAGCTCTTTTGTTAAGTCAGGGTCGAAAGCTACACCCTGTAGATAGTCTTTTTTGAAATGATAACACTTTATTTTAAACGGAACGAACAAAATATTTATTTAAGTTTAAATTGACAGAGTTTAGAAGGTGTGATATTTTATTTAACAAGTCTCTTTTAGAACAGGTAACTATTCGACGGCATAAATTCAGTCTAGTTGAATTTTGCGAAAAAATATATTTATTAAAAGTTTATCTTAAAATGTTCTGAAAAAAATCACTTTTTTGTTGGGGTCGCGAAGGCGAATTTATTTAGTTAAAATTAATTGAGATCGCGAAGGCGAATACTTAAAACTACTCTAGGCCTCGGTTTCGGCCTGGGAAACTAGATGCGGAAACCGAAATAGGAAAGCTTAACTAGACGGTGGACATCTAACTTAAGTTAAATAGGAACTGAACCGAATTCACTAGTATATTAGCTTATTACACTTAAAATCACTTTTAAAATAACTACTTGGTGTATCACTCGCGAAAACTTAACATGTATATCGCTTCGTGCGGGCGAGGATGGCTCATCGATTGCGAAATATTGCGCAATATGTTGTGCTTAAAAGACGAATTTTTTTATCTAAGGTTTATCGAGAAATTGAGAGAAAGTAAGGGATACCCAAATCAGTTAAGATTTTAGGAAGACTGCGGATACTGTATACGGGGGCGATAAGAAAGTATGGATAATAAGAATTAATTACGAATGCCGTATACAGGAGCGATGAGAAAGTTAAGAATAATAAAAATTAACAAAAAATTGGAAAGGTCCCGAATTTTGTATACGGGGGGCGATGAAAAAGTAAGGATGAGAAGAATTAACTAAGAATTAAGAAAGGTGATGAATGTCATATACGGGGGGCGACGAGAAAGTATTGCTTATGAAAATAAAGTGGTGAATATAATATATGAGGCGCGGTCACTAAGTATTGAAAATTGAAATAGAAAACAGGTTATAGAAAATTAACGAAACGAAGTAAAATGTTGTAACTATAGGTACGGAAAGTAGTTTTGGTCTTGTTGATTACCATAGGGGAGGCTGTATTTTTAAGGGGTGTTTTTTTGTAATGTTTTGTTTGTAAAATGACAAGATTAAATGTTGAATGTTCGGTATCGGTGAATTTAGGTTATTTTAGAATTATTGAATGTTCGTGAATTTTTTCAGCTTTTCGATATTTTTTGTGTCTGGATGACTTTTTTTCATGGTTTGACATGGTGAGTGAATCAATGTGTTGTTTTTATTAATTTTGAAATTTTTTGTTTTTATTTTTTCGCTTGGAGGTGAAATACCCTACAACAACCCAACTTGTTTGTCTACAACAGCGGAACGTATATAATTACTCATACGGAGGAGATGAAACGAAAATTATTTCCCTAAATCCCTACGTTACAAACTGTTAAAAAAATCCCTAAAGAAAGGCAAGGTGTATATTTCATTCAGTCTTGGAAATGATTAAATATGGAAAAATGGGACCACGGAATATGGACCTCAACGAACTACGACTGATCAGGAAGTTCTACCATTGATCTGCGCTTCAATTTATTTAGTGAAAATGCAAGGTCAAATGGAAAAAACGTACCATTTCTGAAAAGCAAGAATGAAGTGTTTGAACATTCTATGGAAACAATTACTATAACGTCCCGGACATCAATACTCCCCTTGGAGATGAAGAATTGAATGACAATATAAAGCAAACGGAACGGTCCGAACGGTCAACCGATAAGAATGAACATAAGAAGTGACAAAATTGACAGATATTTTGGCCAAAGAAACCGATATTAGTAATTTTTTTGCTTTTTACTCGAAAATATTGATTTTTTGAAAAAAAAAATATGTAAGATGAAATTGTAGACAATTTTAAGAGTTTTCAAATCTTTTTTGAAACCACTTCTAGCTCAAACGGAAAGCAAGATATTAAAAAAAAACAAAACTCCGCCAATTTTTTTTCAAGACGATGGACAACGCTGAAGTCGAAGCATCCCATACACTTAAATTTAGACTTGTCTTAACATCCGCCACGATCCTGTAGAAAATAATCAGCTACGAATTACTTTCAAGGTATAATTATTTGTTTCAGTTTCCAACTATAAACTGCATAAAATTGTATTGAACGACTTACGTTTTTATGTTGAATACCTGTTAAAAATATTACCTTGAAAATCTTGAAAAAGATGGTTTGTTCTTGACATTATGTACGTATAGTCGAGTTCATTTGTTCCCGGCACACAAAAAACGCAACAAAAACTTTATGACCTCATTAAAATACCGGTACTGTCTGTACTATTTCGTTCACAAATTGACTCGCTTATAGGGTTTTAATGTGCGTTGGCTTATTTGATAACAGCATGCCGCTTAGCCTGTCAAAGAACACGCCAGACCCTTGAGAATTTATTCGTAACTGCAACGAAATCCGAAATATTTCGCATGAAACACGTGCTCCACGTAAAAACGCCGTCGGAAGATGGGTTTTGGAAGTATTAGAAAGATTCGCTCCAGGAGCGTTTTTTATGCAAAAATTAAAATGTCGCTCCACGGAGTGTAATTTTAGAAACTAACGTGAATGTTGCTGCACGGGGCGTAACGTCGCGCCGGCCATCAACATTTTAGCAACTATCATGAAATCCGAATATCTTCTTTTTACGAACCGACGTTGTGTGGCACTGCAACTCATGCGTTACATTAAATATGAAGATAAGTCAAAAGTTCCGAATTCAAAATTTTAAAGGGAGATGTAGCGACAACTTTCTTGAGGGTACATTTCCATTTCTTGTAGTCGAATTTGGTATAGTGTATACAACCAGAATTGAAACCGTATAAAAACTAAAAGCCGACAAAAACAGTCGGCACCTCTTATGGAGGTAAATAGAAATGCTTGTCATAAGAAAAACAATAAAGATATACCGACTGTTTTTGCCGGGTTTTAGTTTTTATGCGATTTCAATTCTGGTCGTATACACTATAGAAGAACTATATATTATCTGCGTGTTTCCCCTTAAGAGCTCGCCGGAGCGTATTAGACATCCATGCTTCCAATTTTAATTGTAAATGACATCACGTCAATAAAATGACGCAGCCGAATGTACGGTGTGTTCGGAAAGAGAGAAATAGAGATGTAATAGAATATGACATTGTACAATTTATTATACCTAATCTTTAAATCTCTGTTTACTCCTGAGCACATTAGGGCTAATTTTATTTTAGTTATACAAAAGGGAAAATGTTTATTTTAATAATACCTACGTGGGATGATAAAAATTATTTTTGCAAATCGAAAATGGAAGAAAAAAAATTATATTTTTTTATATATACTTTTTTTCTCTCTCATCATCCCACACTGTAACATGTTTTTAATTTCTTTTAGTGAAAGCCGTTTTTTTAAATAATGATTTATATGAGAGTAAATCGAAGCGTCTTGCCGGCTTATATCCGGAGCGCTCTTAACCGGTTCCTTAGTGATTCGGTTCCAAGAAAGTTTAATTACCATGTACTCAATGTACATGGGCCGCCTTGCCTGAACATATGAATATATAAGTAATACTATTATTCTGAATTGTTGCCATTCAAGCATTTTTAAGCTCTAGAACGAACTGTGAAATTTTAAATACGTAAAAATATAGGCAAGCAAAAGCCCACATATTCGTAAATATTAAATTTTTATATTGAATCTTTTTGTCCCAATCGTTTTCTAAAATCTAAAACATTGGATGATAACATTGTTTGAGTCCTCCTGTTCCTCACCATGTATGATATACCCCAAAATTTGTTAACCTTACACATTTCTTGAAATTTTGTAAAAACATATTTTAAAAGGACAATATATTTTTTGAACTATAAATATAATCTTTTTCTTGTGTTTAAAATTTCCCTTTCAGGTTAATTAAGAGAGTGTAACTTTTTCTTCGTTTTTTGAATGCCGGGAACAAATGAACTCGAATATACGTATACAACAGACTAAATTACAAAATATGCATGACTTTCATTAGAGTTCTTTTAAAATTCCCTAAACTTATATATCTATCTGTTTCAACTACATTCTAAAAATATCCTGCTTAGCCTTTATGCTGTAATATTGGTTCTTAATTAGTTACCCGCCGACTAATTAGAGCTCTTTGTATTTCTTAAGGAATACGTACGGTACCCATACAAACATTATTCCTTTGTTTGTGAACTTGCATAAAAACTCTAGTTTATTAAGCCATTAAAGGAGCTGGCTGAAGTAAACGTCTCGAAAAATAAGAAGCAAAACGTCGACGCGTATCGGCGCCCGCAGCATCAAAGCTTTCTCATTCATGAAATTACGGGATCGTATCGAGACGCCAGCCGAGGCTCTCCGCCAGAAGCAGAGATTTGCGCTTTTCTGCTGCCGGCTCCTCCGTAACCGCTAACCGTACTTATCGTATTGCTGTCGCCCGTCTACAACGTACGTGAATTGCTTACCGATTCCTAGCAGCGGGCTTCGATTTGATTCACGTGGACATACATATACTTTATAATGCTGTTTATAGTTGCAAAGTTTGGTAAACTAAGATCAGGGCAAAGCAGGGATTGTTTTTTGATGAAGAATCATTTCAAAAGAAAATTTAGGAAATATATTATTACTTATAAGTTAATTTGTTTAAAACAAATGAAATATGTTCTTCAATAGTAGGATTTAAAGGAGTTAAAGAGGAACCAAAAGCCAATTTACTGAACATGCTTTAATTATATAAAATTGTATAGTTCGAGTAGGAAATATCTGAGACAGAAAAAACATAACAAAAACTTTACGACCTCATTAAAATACCATTACACTTTGTGCTACCTCGACCGACCCTCGACCGCAAAGCCTCTCGCTGGTTTTTAATGTGCGGAAGTCGTTTGGTAGTTTGATGTTAGGCATCCGCCGGTGGCCCGCGGCGATAATAATGATGTCGTAAAGTTTTTGTTTTGTTTCTTCTTTCTCAGATATTTCCTATTTGAACTATACCAGACACATCTGACTATATCTCATAAGTCCATCGACTGTGCAGAGATTATTGACTTCGATGTAAAATTTCGAAATAACGAAAAATAGTTTTCGTTGCAGTTCCTAAAAAAAATTTTTTAGAAGTCTTTCGACATCGTCGTGACAACTTTTATCTACTAAACCAACTTTCGTTGCAGTTCCATTTTTAAAACGCCCCAGAAACATTTTAACGTACAGTCGCATAATTTTTTATTTCGAGTCAAATTTTAGTATGCTCTCAACTTCCAAATAGTGAACTGGCTTGTGTTAAAAAAATGGGAGCCGTGGCGGTTTTCGTGAAGGAAGTATCTGCCATACCTCCAACTGTTAAGAAAGGTTAGTAGACTATGTACTTAAAGATAGAGTTGTCAATTTTTAGTCTGAGGTTTTTCTCTAAGGTTATCAAATCCAGATACCAGATACAAGAAGTATAGTGAGATACATATTGTGTTTGATACTTATAAGGACGATTCTCTTAAAAAGGCGGCTCGGGAAAATAATACTTACAAGGACGATTCTCTTAAAAAGGCGACTCGGGAAAATCGCAATGCAAGCCAAGTGCGCTATTATATCCCACCCATAACGAAAATTAAGAAAATTCCAATGAGAAAACTTTTATCCCATATGGAGACTAAAACTGAACTGATCGGTTATTTGGCAAAAACATAATCTGTTACGCAAAAGTAGTAGTCTCTCTGAAGGAGGAGATTTTAATGTTTTTTGAAGCTGAATACTCTGATTTGGTCACCGACGAAAAGGAAGCTGATACCAAAATCTTGCTCCACTTCTTATTTTTGGCCAAGAAAAAAAGTGTGCTCAAATATTTTCACCAGATACCATATCTTTATTATAGCTTTAACTCAGTGTGAAGACTTCTCCAATGGGGCCTATTTCCATACTGATATTGGAGAACGGCATGTGATGATTCTACTTACTCCCATATATAAAGCGCTTGGACCAAGCAGAGCGGCTGTATTACTTGGATTCCATGCAATATCGGGTTCAGATACGACCAGCACATTTTACAGACAGGGAGAGAAGACCTTTTGGATGGCTTTCCTTAATGCAGATCAAGAAGGTTTAGCAGCACTTAGATGTCTTCAGAATGAGAAGGCTATAAGTGATAAAAATATTTCTGCACTAGAGAAATTTGTATGTCGAGAAGTGTCCTATACTAGAACTAAGGTCACACGTATCGAAACACACCTATGGCAGTTATTCTCGAAGAAACAGATTACTAATTTGCTTCCATCTACAAAGGCATCACTAATTCCATATCTGAGACGAGCCAATTACCAAACACTTGTATGGAGTAGGTGTAATTTGAGCTATCAAAACTTTCCTTCTCCTGCAACTTACGGATGGAGTTTTGAGAGCGATAGGTATAAAAACTATTCTTTCTTCCGTCAATACACCTTTTAAGTTATATCTTGTTTCAGCTATTCACCAGTCTTGACCGAAAATCCATTATATGCACCAATGGAAATATTTAATATTACTAAATGAGCATGCAAGACAGATGTTCACGTCCCTGCAATTGCTACTTAAATGAGATTGTTCGTACCAAATTGTGAGGTAGAGAACTGCTTCAACAATGATGATGATGATGATGATGGTGATGAAGATTGAAATTATATCATTACTTTTATCACTTTTCCAGTTATTTAACTTACTTGATTTAATTATATTTTTTTCTTATGTACTACCTATTTTCTTACTGCGTCACTGCCTTTTTTTGCAAATAATGGTCTCATTTAAAATCTCTTGATCGTTCAATTACCATTTCCACTACAATCGATTAAAATTACGACAACTTCAACTTCAGTGAGTACTTCATAAAATGGAATATTTTTTCCAATATTTGTCTATAAAAATAAAGGGTATATGAGAAATAAGTTCTTAATTCATTTAAGTGCGGCTTAAGTAACTTCATCGCAACTGATTATCGATGTTTTTCTAATAAAATTTAACTACGGCAGAACCCTTTTGATATTTTCGGAAAAACTTTTCATTTTGAGAGTCCCAAAAGAGCCCCCTATTGTGCGCTTATGAAACGAAGTTGGAAACTCTAACTATGGTATAGGAAGTAATTTCAGCCTAGTGCCATACTTCCTTCATTAAGACCACCACATGACAGTAGTCACCATACTAAAAGGCGTTACGCAGCATGCGACAACGAATTATACAGGGTGTTGCATCATGAGAGGGACATAGCTTAATAGGAGGTAGAGAACATCAGTGGTAACCGGAACCTCCCATAGAAATGTCTCATTGGGCCTTCACTACGAAGTTACAGGGTGTTAAATAATTTTTGGCCAAACCTGTTTTTTGTCATAACTTTGACAGGGAATGAAATAACGGATTCATATTTGGTACGGCTAATGTACTAACGTGCCCCAAGAGGTACATGTATAAAAAAAAATATATCCAGGTCCGGACTTACTATAATTTATGTTTCTTCTTTGCATCAATAAAACATCACCCTGTATATATTTTTTTGAAATTTCGATACGATATTCGAAAAGAGCAAAAAAAACAAACAAAATGGCCTATTTCATTTTTTTGTTACACCTTCGTGGTTATTTAAATACGTTGTTAAATGTGCAAGAAAATGGATTACAGAACCCTATTAAATGAGAGGCACGTGAAATAAATAGTTTTATAACTAAAATTTGCAAAAATTCTATTGAGCCTAGGTGGCCTGGGTGAATCCTAATTCCGGCACGTTTTAAAGGTCCATTTTGGTAAAAAACTGTGGTCCTAATAAGTAATCGGGTATGAAATAACAAAATTTTTAATCAATCACAGTAGGCTTGTTCAAAGTGACAGATAATAAAAAGAAATCTCCTAAACAGTTGAATAATTGTTTGTTAGTAATTTAATGTGTCAATAATCCGCATTTAGTTAGTGAAAACTTGTGAAAATATTTTAACTATGCCAGTAAAATTTACAAACGTGGAATATGCTGAGATAATATTCATCTATGGTTTCTGTAATGGAAATGGTAGGTCGGCGGAAAGAGAATATTGGCTGCGTTTTCCTGGTCGTCGATGCCCTAATCATAAAACCTTTAGTACGGTGTTCCAGTATGCAAGACAACACGGAAAGTTTCCTAATTCTGCAGTTGTGGAGCGTGTTTTACAACAAGGTGTGCAGGAACAAAACAATATTATAAACGTAGTTCAAGAAAACCCAAATATGAGCACTAGACGAATCAGTTTGGCAACTGGTATTCCTCATTGGCGAGTATGGAGAACCCTAAAAAGAGAACGTTACCATCCATATCATATCCAGCAGGTACGGCGTCTTCAACAAGGCGACGATATCCCCCGCCTGGCATTTTGTCATTGGTTGTCTAACCATCGCCCAGTCATTTACAGAACCTTATTTACGGATGAGGCACAATTTACAAGGGATGGAGTAAACAATTCACGAAATAATCATAAATGGGCACAGGAAAACCCACATGCGGTACGCCAACGCCGTTCGCAACACAGGTTTTCTGTAAATGTTTAGGTCGGACTTGTGAATAGACATTTGATAGGGCCACATTTTTTTGAAGAAAGATTGAATGGTGAAATTTACTTTGATTTTCTTCAAAACATTTTACCGAATATGTTAGAAAATATCGGTATAAGAGGCATGTTGTTTCAGCATGATGGGGCCCCACCACATTTTAACCTTCAAGTAAGAGAACACTTAAACAATGTGTATCCTAATAGATGGATTGGACGCGGGGGTCCACATGAATGGCCACCAAGATCTCCTGACTGTAACCCTTGTGATTACTTTTTATGGGGCCACTTAAAAAACGAGGTTTATAGCATTGAAATTGTAAGTAGACAACATTTAGTTATTGTTTTGTTATTTATTGTTAATTGAATGGAAAATATTTTATTTATTTAGATTTTAGTTTGTTCTCTTTTCCAATTTTTATTAAGTATAAAATGTTGATGATTTTCTTGATCAAAGTAACTGGTTGCTTAGGCCTAAATGGTTTAAATTATCTGTCACTTTTATTCTTTGAACAAGCCTACTGTGATTGATTAAAAATTTTGTTATTTCATACCTGATTACTTATTAGGACCACAGTTTTTTACCAAAATGGACCTTTAAAACGTGCCGGAATTAGGATTCACCCAGACCACCTAGGCTCAATAGAATTTTTGCAAATTTTAGTTATAAAACTATTTATTTCACGTGCCTCTCATTTAATAGGGTTCTGTAATCCATTTTCTTGCACATTTAACAACGTAATTAAATAACCACGAAGGTGTAACAAAAAAATGAAATAGGCCATTTTGTTTGTTTTTTCTTGCTCTTTTCGAATATCGTATCAAAAAAATATATACAGGGTGATGTTTTATTGATGCAAAGAAGAAACATAAATTATAGTGAGTCCGGACCTGGATATATTTTTTTTATACATATACCTCTTGGGGCTCGTTAGTAAATTAGCCGTACCAAATATGAATCCGTTATTTCATTCCCTGTCAAAGTTATGACAAAAAACAGGTTTGGCCAAAAATTATTTAACACCCTGTAACTTCGTGGTGAAGGCCCAAAGAGACATTTCTATGGGAGGTTCCGGTTACCACTGATGTTCTCTACCTCATATTAAGCTATGTCCCTCTCATGATGCAACACCCTGTATAGTCAAAATTCGCGGAAGTCCCAAAAGAAATCATTCTAGGTATTTATCTATTATCACTGACGATTTGCCAAAAATGGGTTCAAGAAAATCTTTAAAGGACTCACATGCCGCTTTTTCCCGCAGAAAAAGCATACCTGAAAAGTGTACCCTGTACTAACATAAATAAATAAACAAACAAATAAATAAGTTAAGAGTAAAACATTCTAATACGGGTAATCCTTGTGCTAAAATGTTTGCAATTTCTCGCCTTCCGTGTCTGCAATATTTCTTTTAAGGTTATTTTTGTGAAACTATAATTAAATTCGAACGGCAACATAATCAACTTTTTTCATCGTATTGGCGCCCTCGACTCTTCACAGTAACTGTTATGTTTATTTCGCTCGACTCAAAATCGTAACGAAATTGTCTATATAGCGACTATATAGTTTAGGAAAGGTGTCTATGTCGAGTTCACCCTGGCCCTGCGGGGGCTTAATAGGGGTTGCGGGAGAACGTACATACGGAGATAGAACGCTAGCGTCCCATGGGGTGGCTCAAAGTTTCCCTGCTCCTGTCTCAGTCGAGCAGTTTGGGAAGCACAAGTACTTTTTTAGTTTATCTGTTTGTATTAGGAAGTTAGTCGAGATGTCGAAATCACGTCGGCGTTCACGTGGAATATGCGTAAAAACTTTAGTTTATAATCTATGTGGAAATATGCAGCTCTGGAATGTCTTTCGAAGAAAATAGTTAAATTTCTTTCACGTTTAACGCCTAAGAAGTATTGAAACTTTGGCGAGTTAGATGTAAAAAGTTTTATAAAAAAAAACAGAGATAAGGGTGGAAAAAACAAACACCAGAAAAACTAGATGTAAACTTAAAAAATGTATTATTTAGGAATTATTAATAGTCACCTAGTTTCTCTATATTTATATCGATGTTTCATCCTTCTGAACATGCCATATAAAAGTATTAAGCGCGCTCCAGATATAAGCCGGAAAGACGGTGCAATTTACTCTCATATAAATCATTATTTTAAAAAACGGCTTTCACTAAAAGACATTAAAAACATGTTACAATGTGGGATGAGGAGAGAAAAAAAAGTATATATATAAAAAAAATATTTTTTTCTTCTATTTTCGATTTGCAAAAATAATTCTTGTCATCCCACATAGGTATTATTAAAATAAACATTTCCCTTTTGTAGAACTAAAATAAAATTAGCCCTAATGTCCTCAAATGCACAAAGAAATTTAAAGATTAGGTATAATAAATTTGTCCAATGTCATATTCTACTACATCTGTATCTCTCGCTTTCCAAGCACACCGTACATTCAGCTGCGTCATTTTATTGACGTGAAGTCATTTACAATTAAAATTGGAAGCATGGATGACTAATACACTCCGAACAACTCTTAATACTCTTTCCTATTGATTTTGTACTAGAACCTCTTTGATAAATTTTTTCTCGTTATCTAATATTTCATTATTAGATGAAATTATTTTGGCCCTATCGTATAAACATTTTACAACACCCCTTTTAACATTTATTAACTGATTTGAGTTAAAATTTAGATATCTATTAGTATGTGTTGGTTTTCTATAGACGCTTGTTTCAATTGTACTATTTACCCTTCTAATTAAAACATTAAAATCAATATCCTGAAGCCTTTGTTGATAGAGTTTTCATAAATGTTGAAAATAGGGACAATCAGGTACGACAAAAACCTGAACATCATTATACAGCAATAATTCCTTATGTATACGGAATATCGGAGAAGCTACGCCGTATAGGTGACAAATTTGATGTTAGGACGATATTTCAAACGGGAAACACTTTAAGATCTATTTTAACAAAAACAAAACCGATAAACAAGGAGCAGAATTCAAAAAACTGTATTTACAATATCCCGTGCGAATGTGATAAATGTTATGTGGGTGAGTCATCCAGATCTTTCAGTGTGAGGTTGGATGAGCACAAGAATTACATTAGAAAGAATGAAATTCAGAAATCAAAGATTTGTGTCCATGCTTGGGAAAACGGACATAGGATAAACTGGGACTCGGCAAAAATTTTAACAAAAGAAGCAGATACCAAAAAAAGAAAAATTAAAGAATCAGCAATAATCTTATTAATTGAAGATAAGTGCGTATCGAATTGTTCTGTAGATATTTGTACAACCTGGCTACCAATGTTAAAAGAAGAACTTAACAAACTCAACATTATCTAAAAGAAAATATCATCAGTTCTGTGTTCTGTGTAAGTAGTAAGTATCTATGGAAATAACACAAACATAATCTTAAAGCTGTGTATTTGACATACACAGCAAAATAAGAGTTCTTCCAAAAAAAGCTTTGAAAACGGAAAGAGACTACTTTCCGAAACGTCAGCAAAATACATTATTTCTGTGTTTATTCTGATTTATATTATTTGCAAAACATAACCTCTGACTATTCCTTTGGTGTAAACGTCACGGGTGCAGAGGCTTTTTTCCAATAATTCTATTATTTTGTAGATTCGGTGATTTCTTTTTAAAGAGGATAATAATACATGTGGTAGAAAACCCAAATAATAGGAAAGAATATTCGTAGAATGCCACAAATAACTTTCAGATAATATAAAAGTATTAAGTTAAAAAAAATCATTAATAACTAACATGAACTAATAAGAAATTACTTCTCAAGCTCCCACGTTTTTCACGTATATAACGTTAGCAAACCACATTTAGCAAAACGCAAAAAAAAACTATTGGACATTTTGTTAATTTTATGTTGCTATCTTGTAGCACCAAAATTAATTTTGTAGCTAGAACCATTTTCGACAAAACTAAGAACTGCTAACGTTAATCTAACGTTAGCAGTAACCGCAATATCTCAGTAGCTATTATTAATGCTAAAGTAAAAATTATAATATCAGAATTTGTTACTTTCAAAGTGTTTTCAGATGCCAAGGGTGTATTTTTTATTGGACCAGTTTCCGGCCAAAAATTTTTTGGTCAATATTTAAAGAACTTTAAATGTGTAATAACAAAACAACTTTCAGCAATATGCAAAAAATGCTATTGTGTATTTTTTGCTTTTTTGTTGCTTGGTTTTAAAAAAGGATATGTAATAGTAAATACCATATCGAGCATAGTAACAGACGTTCAAAACTTTTTCTCAAAAAAATTATAATCTAGGACCCATACTTTTGGATATTAAGGGTGCTTATAATTCGGTAGTATTATTGATCCTAGGAAGTATACTCATGCAGCTAACAATGGCGGCAAGTGTGGCGAAAACTATCGACAAGTTATTTTTTAATAGAAGAGTTTTCCTACTACTGCCTGACAATAGCAAAATTGGACTTCATGTATACTCGGGCCTACCTCAGGGATCGGTACTGAGTGTCTCAATCCTTATTTTTTATTTACATGGTATGAATAACTATTAATATTGTACAGCATGCAGATGACTTTAGTGTATACATATTTACATATTCATCTTTAAAACACTATTCAGTTATTCCACTCCATTGTTCTGTATTGGATATAATAGTAGCTAGACATATTCTTTTATGATATTTTAATCGCATAAATCCGGTGTACTTTGTTATCATGTGTACTCACGCGTGAGTAATGAAGATTGAACGCAAGTACTGTTACAAGCACTAAATTGTATTGCAAGTAATTAACACTGGAACCATAATTTAATGCTTATTATGTTTGATTATGTATACTTTTTCAGAAATTTACAAAACCTGAGGTATCAATATAATTAAAATATTGGCATACCATCGGAATCATGTAACGATGATGCTTCGTACTGAGAAGAGATCATTCAAACGTATGCTGAACAGCTCTGGTCCTAATAGAGTTCCTTGGGGAATGCCGTGTGTTTTTAACACATCACATTGTTATAAGTAACATAACTTTTGAAATGTTCTAAGATTACATATTCGTTTTATGTTCAAGTAAAAGTTGTTGGTATTGGTCAAACACATTATTAGTTAGTTCAAATGTGCTTTTAGAGGGCGGAATATTAAACATAATATTTTTAGTCGCAAACTCCTCTATAAAATATTTATTTTACTCTAAGGAATGTAACCAGACTGCAACCAACAGTTACTCTCCGGCTATGTGCCCCGCCGAGCGCTGAATTACAAGTTACAAGTCTGGCGCGTTAAGTGTAATAATTGCATATTACCATCAAAACGCTAATGCTTCGATTGCAACAAACACCAGCCGAAAGACTGATCCTACTTAAAGGAGCTCTCTTGCCAGCCGTCACACACCACTTGCAGACTGCAGTTTCGAGCTGTTGGCTCTCGTCAGTGCAAGGTCGGCAACAAAAAATATTATGTTTAATATTCCGCCCTCTAAAAGCACATTTGAACTATGCTAAGCCCAGTCAGGCTATTTATTTTTCGATTGCAACAGACACTGGACCACTAGATGGCGCCTGCTGACTATTTGACATGTCGCTATTGTAAAAATACCGGGATGTACCAAATAGTCAAAGGATTCTCGTGCCGGTCGTCACCTTGCACTGACGATAGCCAACAGCTCGAAACTGCAGTCTGCAAGTGGTGTGTGACGGCTGGCAAGAGAACTCCTTTAAGTAGGATCAGTCTTTCGGCTGGTGTTTGTTGCAATCGAAGCATTAGCGTATTGATGGTAATATGCAATTATTACACTTAACCCGCCAGACTTGTAACTTGTAATTCGGCGCTCGGCGGGGCACATAGCCCGGAGAGTAGCTGTTGGTTGCAGTCTGGTTACGTTCCTTATAGTAAAATAAGGATTTTATAGAGGAGTTTGCGACTAAAAATATTATGTTTAACAATATTAGTTAGTTTATTTTTGAAACAAGAGAAATCGGTGGCAATAACAAGGGTGTAAACCAACATCAGATACGTTAAATTGGCATATGGATGTTTTATGTTTATAATGTATCTTATATAAGAAGAACACAAAATCGACACGTATTTGAAGTTGCCACAGTTTCTAGCGAAGTACATAAAAGGCATCAAGGACCGATCGAGGTCAGCATCACAGTAATTCTCGGTCGCAAAAGTACCCGCTGTTTCCAAACAACTCGTGGAAATGATTAAACATTATAAAGCTTCGTCGGCGATAAAGCGGCGGTGTATGTACTCACCGACATCGTCGAAGGAACCGATAACGAGGGCAATGTTGTACGACTAGAGATTATGGCTGCGAGCATCGATCTGTCACTCAGACGTTCATTAGCATTAGTAGTGCAGGATGAGTTTGGCAGATATTCTCGTATGTTCGTATTTTTTTCAGTCCTATATACGGGTAAAATTTATCAAGCAAATTTTGCACGAAAAATATATATTTTTACGTACGACGTATCGATTACAAAAATTTTGAACATGGTAACATACACTGCTTCAAGAGTTTAAAGACTGTAGGAGTAGGTCTCCTACACAATGTTTCCGTCAAACAAAAGAAGTAAAAGAAGGAAATAAATCTACACAAGGCATAGAAGGCAAAAGAAATAAAATGTTAATGTTATCTCGTACAATTGGATGGGGCCACCGACGTTTCCACAAACGCTAAAACACACTGCACCTGAATACCAATTTCTAAGCTTTGAGAAAACGTCGTTGAGTCAAAAGTCAAGATACTAGGTACGCGGGAAGTGAGTAAAAATCTAAATAGAAGCGTGTAAACATACAAATAAAAATGGATTTTTGCAAATTACAATAGTATTTTTAAGTAAAAAAAGGCATTATAACGCATACATAGAGCGGTGCAAACAATTCCTCCCGCCTTGAGGAAATTTGAGGACTGTTGGAACAAAAAATACCCTTATAGGTAATAACAATAAAAATGCTAACAATATTAATATTATTATTGAACTAATGAAAAATACTAACCATTATTAATAAAAAAGTATAATAATTAAAAGAAAGAGAAACTAAAATCAAAATTATTGCGTAGGTAACGACACCCAAGGAGCACTGAAAGGCACATTTTAAGCAACATGTCAAGACTGTGTCGAAACATGTTTTTGGACACGACACATTTTATAGGCACAGTTTCGCAACAGAGTCCAGCCCACACTGTGTAGGATATATTCCCAAAGTGGTGATGAAAGTTTGTACTTATTTCATTCTAAAATGTGCCCATAACTGTTTCCAAAATATGGCTAAAATGTGTCGCATGTTTACGAAATGTTACTGTAATGAAGCCAATATGTGACTAACACGTTTCTTATTGTTTCCAATATGTTACAGTAATGCGCCTTACTATGTATAGTTACAAATTTGACCCAAATAAATCTAAATTCTGCCGAGAACCACATTTTGGTGTCCTGATATTTTAGAAATAGACAAAGTTCACACAATGCGTTAGTCTCTAAACATTTAAACAATCAATGGACACAGTTGGCATGCGATGGTATTATCTTCATATATTATTTTATTATTAGCCGTTACTCGAGTCCGAGTATAAAAATGTTACAGTCGATAAATTTTGTACAATAAGAAACAAGTAAAAGGTGTAGTCTATTGTAATTCCCATTCATCTACGGTGCACACGACTATGGCTATAGAGGCCAATTCGGGAGAGCACATGTCGACCGCAGTCAGGACAAACATAGACCTGGTTAGGTCTTGGATTCGGCCTTCTTGCAGCAACATTTCCTTGATAGCTGGCCACAACCCCTCGCCATTCGGTTCTGTCCGCTGCAAGTTGTTCCCATTGCTCGTCTGCAATACCACAGGATTTTAGATTTTCATGGAGAGCGTCTTTGAACCTCTTTCGTTGACCGCCACGCCTTCTTCTACCGCTTAGCAATTCACCATAAAGTGTACATTTAGGAAGGCGGTTATCATGCATACGATGAACGTGACCTGCCCATCTTAGGCGTGCTCTTGAAATAAGCACCTCAATTGGAAGGCTGTTTGCTCTCCTAAGTACTTCCACGTTTGATATGTGATGGAACCAACGGATTTTCATCATACTTCTGAGGTGTCTTTGCTGAAAACGTTCTAATTCTTTCACATGACGACGGTAAGTGACCCAGCTTTCACATCCATATAGCAGTGTTGGAATGACAACTGCTCTGTAGACAGCCATTTTCGTTGACAAAGCAAGGTCGTGGTTGTCAAATACTCTCTCTCTAAGTCCCCAGAGTGCTCTAGATGCAGCGTTAATTCTATTGCGAATCTCGCTGTCCATGTTTGCTTTGTCATTAACAACGTTGCCTAAGTAATTGAACTGATCCACTACTTCAAGAGAATTTCCGTTAAGTGTAATGTCTATTTGGTTCACTTGATGAGGAGTTGACATAATCTTAGTATTTCCAATGTTGATTTTAAGTCCCAAGGAATCATAGCTCTGGGCATACACATCTAAAAGCTCTTGAAGCTCTTCCGGCGTAGAGGCTAAAAGTGCACAGTCATCCGCATACTGGAGATCACAAATGAATCGTGTGCGTGTCTTCGTGAAAGCTCTAAAGCGCCCTATGTTAAAGAGACCGCCATCAAAACGGTATCTGAGACCTATTCCTCTGACTGTCAGTTTGTTGTCAACAATAATTGTTAGAGCAGTGGTAAACAAATTAAAGAGTAGGGGTGCCAGGACACATCCCTGCCTAACTCCAGTGAGGGTTTGGAAAGGTTCGGTTGCCTCATTATTATACATAACCTGGGCGTTGTTGTTTGTATGTAGACTGCGACATACTTCCACAAATTTTCTAGGGATACCTAAGCGGAACATAATTTTCCAGAGCACTTCCGTGTCCACCGAGTCAAACGCCTTGGTTAAATCAATGAAGGCCATGTGAATTTCTCCTTGATGTTCGAGTGCTTTTTCTTGAAGCTGTTTAAGTGTGAAGATTAAATCCGATGTGCCTCGGTTTGGTCTAAAGCCACTCTGTGTTTCAGGAAGTAACTTTTCCATAACAGGTGTTAGCCTATTTGCCATCGCTTTAGTGAGTATCTTCCCTCCAACAGCCAGGAGAGCTATACCCCTGTAATTTCCACAGTCCGCAGCGCTCCCTTTGTTTTTGAAAAGGTCGATTAAAAGTGTATCACTAAACTCCTGCGGAGCTTGACCACTTTCCCACACGACATCAAACAGTTTTTTGAGGTAGGGTATGAGCTCTGACGACACAGATTTAAAGATCTCAGCTGGGAGTGAGTCGGCGCCGGGAGATTTGTTATTTTTTAGCTGCCCAATGGCGGTTAAGATCTCTTCCGTTGTTAGTGGTTTATCTAAATCTTCGAAGGTGTCATATTGAGGGATAAGATTTATAATATCATGATCGGCTTGACTTTGCTGGTTAATGAATGTTAGAGTAGTGTTCTTTCCATCGGGCTCTTATTTCCTGGTCTTCTTTGAGGAGATTTCCATTTAAATCTTTAATAGGGCACATATTTTTCCGACTGGGGCCGTACACTGCTTTTACTCCTTGAAAGAAATTCCTGTAGTCGTGTGAATCGGCGTACCTTTGAATTTCTCTGGCCTTGCTTGCCCACCACTCGTTCTTTATTCTTCTGATTTCGCGTTGCGTTTCATACTTAGATTGGGTAAAAGCTTCTGCTTTTGATGAGTCGTTGGGGTGGTTGATAGCGTTTTGGAAGGCAGTATGTTTGCGGTCAAGAAGTTCTTGTATAAAAGCTTCATTATCATTGAACCAGTCCTCCTGTTTTTTACTTGCTGCAGTGCCAAGAATTTCCTCACTCGCACTTTTTAAACTGTCTTTAATTTGTGTCCAGGTAGCAGCGACATCTACAGAATTGGTTTCTTCTAGTGCACTCAAATTCTCTTGAACTTTTTGCTTTAGCTGTTCGACGGTTTGTTGGTCACGCAATTTACTAATACAGAGACGGAGTCTACGTTTTACTTGAGTTCTTCGGTGTTTGGGTCTCATAACAATTTTCATTTTAGAGACAACAGGACGATGATCGGTCCAACATTCACTATCAATGCGCGCCTTTGTAATTTGGACGTCCTTGAGATCTTCATATAAAAATTACTTTAGACAGAAGAAATAAATTTTCACGTGTGAATAAAGTATATAACCCAAACAAAATAAAATGCCTAAAGATGACTTACTTTGTTCATCTGCGGAGCTTGTTTACGAACAAACCTTGCATCTCCCTGGCTATTAGTCATTCATATCGGTATTCAGATTCATTACTAAATTACAAACCCATTTTGATCAGTTACATTTTAGATCCCCTAAACCAAATTGTCCTCACAAAACTTTCGTCAGTCCTGACATCACTTCTTGTAAATATATTTTCATTCGCCAGGATATACTGAAACCATCT
The DNA here is from genome assembly GCA_963675555.1 of Leptura quadrifasciata. NCBI lineage: Eukaryota > Metazoa > Arthropoda > Insecta > Coleoptera > Cerambycidae > Leptura > Leptura quadrifasciata. The sequence continues at coordinate 162,705,519 of OY776674.1, read as the reverse complement.
TTCGCCCCTTTGTACGAAGGATCTTGTGGGAAGGAACGTGGGAAACACTTTACTATCAATTTTGACAGAGTCAAACCTGTATACTTGTTAGATAGTATTACTGATTCTCCTGTCAAACCCGCCTTCAAAAAAGTACATTTCAATATCGGTAAATTGATTTTTCTATTGCAGGATGAGTACCTGTGGCGTACGCCCCCACCTATAGTGTACTAACCATCAAAAATTAAAAACATTATTAAATTATAAATTATTGAATTGACTTTTGGATAGATAGATTGAATAAACGGGTTGTTATTTAATCTTTATTTTTATAGTTCAGAACCCAACACGTAAATCTGGAAATGTAATTAGACCTCGGTCATATTTTATCACGATATATGCGTAATTGCCACACGTTTCCCGTAGTTAAGAGATGACGAATATCTTCTATCTCACAATGTAGGAATAGTTTTCGCAAAAATATTATCAGTCCATAGAGCGAAGCGGCGGCGCGTCAATTATATAATTATGATAGTTATTATTTTCCGATCTAATTCATTCTAGAGAATCCGTGAATCAGTGACTATAAGAGCTAAGAGTTAAATAGTTTGCATAACTATTTACATTTAATTTTTTTCATGAAAGTGAAAGCATAATGATTTTCACATACAACAAAAATTGGGTAATAATATCTGTAGGCTTCCTTGATCCACTTGTACTATGTACTTATTTCACGGTATTCTCAAGATATATATGATTTAACTTATCGGCTAGACTTTCGACACAGAAAAAGTATAAAGACCCCAAGTTTAGCATTGCCCAGTGGGCTTGACCGGTGACCCAATACGCCTGTTTAGGTTGGCATGTCACGCGTTCACAGACAACACTACACTTTGCCCAGATGTCGGGTAGTGGTTGGGGTCTGTTGTGTCCGCCCTAATGCCTGCCACAGGCAGCCGGTTTGGCTGATAGTGCATTAAGTATTATATTGATGTTCAGATCGATGGATGTGGGAAATTGTTAATGGTATGCTCTACTGGGCTCTAGATTGCGACAATTTTAACGCGGCTCGTAGTAATATATTATGCTCGTAAAATAGTGCCGGAACAAATTTTATACCTTGGTCGTTAAAAGATTCGCCTCTTGATTGAAAATTGTTTTTATTCTACTTTGTAAAAAACATTGATTATTATGTATGCAACCTTGTGCTTCAGTACTATTCTTCATCGATACATTAACAAAGGTAATAATAAATGACAAATACATCTTGAAAGTCCTCAGGGTGAACGATATCGTACATTTAGCTCATAACTGTTAAAATATTTGCTCACATTACTTTTGTGCAAATAAAAAAACCATTTTAATCCATTTTGGAAAAAACCTGTCATTGTATGCACGAAAATTTGAGAGATACTATTCAGTTTCAGTTTAACTCATCCTCTGTAACCGTACACGAGGTTTTAGATACATTAAATGAAAATAAAATGAAACAGCTTAGATTTTAACTCTAAATTTCTTTAAAAATGTCTACTTAAAACGGCTCTAGCTAGCTCAATATCAAATTTCAAAAGCAAGTCAAGAGTTCTTTAAAATCTACGGTATTCAGATGCGCAATCTAGCCATAGAAAAATAACTAAACCAATACATGGAATTTTACAGCAACAAAAGGTAATTTACAAATATGAACAAAATCTATAATTTTCATAGTAACAAAAGGTAATATACAAGCATGACAAAATCTGGAGACACACAATTATAATTCTTAAAGTCAAAATCTCGACAGGAAAGTTGGGCGCCACAGATTTTATTTTTGGTAAAAAACCGAAAACCATTCAGGGAACTTAACAAAAATCGTATTTACAGTTTACGCTGTACTTTGTCACCTGAGGCACTGACGAAAATCTTCCAAATACCTGCTTGGAGGGAGGGAGCATTGTTCGAGAATGTACAATTTAACCCCTAATTCACTAAGGGTTCACGTATTAGACAACGGTCAATTCTCCAGAAAGTCTTTTTATTTCACTAAGAAAGTTTCTAAAGTGTACAATTTGATAATACAGTACAGTATACGGACCATTACCGTACATCAACAAAACTTAACATCGGAAGCTTGTAATATGGCGTCTTTGCCGTTTACACCGTAAATACATGGCGTCTTTCACAACCAAATAAAACTTCTCTCTAAACTGGAACTTATGAAGGTAATATCCTCAGACTTTAACATCAAACGAATCTACAATTAACTAACACAACTTTACACATTACTTGACGGTAATGCAACACTTGCAATCTTTATTTTTAGCCATTTTTAATCGCAGGTCCACCTTGCTACTGTCGGTGGACCCCATGACATCAACGGGAATCTCCCTAGCGCATCCTCTCTCTCTCTCATCGAAATGACCTTAAATACCTAAACCAATCAGGGAATCGCCTCCAAAAATGCACCAATCATAGCCTTAGAGTTAAATCGAATAGATCGTCCGGCTATAAGCTTTATTTCTACCGAACATTTCGTTAAATTTACACACGATAAAAGTGGACCGTTACAAAAAAAATAAAGAGACAGAGAGAGAGTGACATCCTGAGATGAAGGAGGCCTCGCATCTTCCTCGTAGCATTTTAGTGCTAACTGTGTTTAGACAAAATACGCAAAATTTTACCATATAATTCAGCGCTCGTAAGGAGGAATAGCTGTTTTGGTTTAATTTGTTGAGTCCTTATTTATATAAGGCACTTGTAGATATATATTTTATATTTTTATATATTTTTTAGTTTCCGAGATATCACCTGTGGGAATGTTAACTGAAACACCCTGCATATGTGATAAATTAGACATTTGCAAAATACCTGTTTCGTTAATTTTAAATTTTTCCAAATCACTTGATACAGTAAGCTCACAACTCTTAATTACTAAACTGATAAATATAGCACTGCCAGTAAATACTCTACACTGCACAAAACCTTATATGGAAGGGCGAAATATGATGATTGATGTTAAAGAGGTCAAATTTGAGGCACACGCCATAAATCTTGGTGTTCCTCAAGGTTCTGTCCTGGGCCCTCTCTTATTTTTGGTATATATGAAAGATCACCATATCATTAATGGAGTGATTACAATATTTGTGGATGATATGACCATTGCTGTAGGATACTCTGCATGAATTGGAATTTGCTATTGCGAACAATATGAATAAATTTAGCACCTGGTATCAACCCCATCGGCTCGTGCTTAATGAATCCAAAAGTACATTACATTGTATAACGAAAAGTATGTGATTGTAATACATCAATTTCAAGAAAAATGCCAAATGTTCAGGTATTCATATAGACAATAGACTTACTTACCTGGGATGCTCAAAATGAATGTGTCTGAGCAAAACTAAGTAAGGCGTACTATGTTATAAGGCACAATTGTCTTAATATTTCAAGACTATAATATATTATGCTCTGGTTTACTCTCATTTTTTTTACTTATTCAATTGAGATTTTGCTCGGGAATCACAAAGAGTATTGATTTTATAAAAAAGATTAATTAGGTTAATCTTCAACATGGAATGCAGGGGAAGCTGCAGAAAAGTGTCTATAACCCAAAAAATTGTTTAAACCCTTTCATATTAAAACATAATTATTGTACATTTCGGATACAGCTAACGTAACCTAAACCTCATGTGACTTTCCACATTTCTGCACAAATTAAGTTTCATTATTTCAAAATTTTTCCTCATTCCTCTTTATTCCTATTTCCTTATTCCTCCAGCTAGAAAAGTTTGCGCTTATACATAACTTGTTAAAAAATATATATAATTAACATTTACACTTTTATGCAACGAAATATACGAAGTATATTTCATAGTTCATCACTTCATCAGATTACACAGCAGAAGGAAGACTCGGAGAAATTATAACGTGCGGTTTGATGAGTAATTCGCAGAACTGCCTCCGAGATCTCTCTTTGTGAAACCGCCGCGTAAAATAAAGCTCCTTTGCTTGCTCGCAAAGCACATAACTGAGGTATTTTAATGTACTTAGAAAGCAGGACGCGGGACAAAGAAATAAAGGTTTTGCAGAGCCGGCTTTGAAGTAGTTGCAATTAAATTTACTCCTTCCTTAATATATTTTTTGGAAACGTTTCCCTTCCCTCGGATTTCTCTCCAAGTTGATTTGAATAAAATGTCTAAAACAAAATTTGAATGCAAATAATTGATTATTCAAATGTCCTATTAGACAATAACAATAATTGCAACAGTTCGTATTGAATCGATTTGAATCATTATGTAAAGTTAATTTTGATGTTTTCTTAATTTTACTTCCACGTCCATTGGAACACAAAAAAAAACATTTTTCTTTTATTGAGATAGGCTTAAAATGTCACGAAACGTCGAGATTTTAAATTTGAGAAAAAAATTCTGTCTGTCGATCAGTCTGTGGGTTGGTCTGTCGATTTGTAACTTTTTTGTGCGCACGTTTACTCTGGAGCCGTTTATGATATTGATTTGAAATTTGGTACACTTATGTATTATAACGAGATCTGGAATTAGATGATAATTTGAACCAATTCCGTTGATGGGTTCAGGGGTAAATAAGGGTAAATAGGCAAAGCAAGGAGGTAAGAGTCCATAAAATTTTAATTTAGGACAAGTACGAAAAGTCAAGGTCTCAAAAATTGTTTTTGGCATCAGCCACCCCACACTATCACAACCAATACCACCCCCACACTACTATGAAAGGGAGTAAAAAAATTAAAATGTGATTTAGTGTGTATACAAGAAAGAAACGTCTCAAAAATTTTTTTTGGCGTTCTCTCTACAACCCCCATTGCCATTCCCACGCTATTATTAAAAAGAGTAAAAAATTAAATTAGGATTTAGTGTGTATAAGAGAACCAAGGGCCTCTAAAATTTTTTTGGCATTAGCCACCCCCTTTACCAACCCCATTGCCACCCCCGCCCTATTATTAAAGGGAGTAAAAAATTAAATTGGGATTTGGTGTGTATGAAAGAATCAAGGGCCTCTAAAATTTTTTGACAATAGCCACATCCTCTACCACCCCCATCCTTTTATCAAAGGGCGTAAAAAATTAAATTGGGATTTAGTGTGTGTACGAGAACCAAGGGCCATTAAAATTTATTTTGACATTAGTCACCCCCTCTACCACACCCATTGCCACCCCCACCCTATTATTAAAGGGAGCAAAACATTACATTAGGATTTAGTGCGTATAAGACTTGGATACAAAATCTGGATGTGGAAGTAGTGATTCCTTGGGCAGCGGTTTCTTTTATAAGTTTTTGGGATTTTCTATCTAATTTCTGCTAAAACTAGAACATATTACAGTTATCTGATATATTACTAAAACTGAGCTTAGGCTCTTCTGACTTACCTCAAAGGAACAGTTTTAGAGTAGAGTGTCTTTGACAAATAATACATATTGGAATAAAAATAAAAACAATGTATTTTGCTGATGTCTAGGAAACAATGATGTTTTCTTGTTGTAAAGCTTTAGCAAAAACTGCTACTTGCTGTGTAGTACTCTATTTGTAAATAATTTTTATAACTTTACTGATAGTATAATTATAAATATAGAATAATAAACTATTTTTCACATATAACAGTTTTTAAAAACAAATATTTTGTGTGCTATCTGCAAACTGTCTCATTTTCGGACACATTCTGTCTCTTACTGTTCATTGAGAGTGAGACATCCTCCTTTCCAACCAAAATTCTGATATTGTTCCTAGACGCCCTGTATTTTACAAATTATTGTTGTAATTTAGCAATGAATTTTGGTGACTTTAATGGAAAGTCGGACAACGAACCTTTTAATAAATAATATTTTTATCGTTAGTTGGACTTGGGAGTTTTCAGCATGTAAATTTGATATTATATGAACAGCTCTGAGATTATGTTTACAATATATCCATGGGCATAACATAAATTTCTTAGTATAAGGATTATCGGAAAAGCTGAGCTGTATTTATTTTTATTTCATTATTTTAATGCCTTATCTATATTAATGTCTTGGCGGAGTTTAGCGATAGCTTCTTTACCAATCAACCAGGACGGTGAAATGAGATGATCAAGAATTAGACTCTTTTTACGGAAATAAAAGTTTTTTTCGCAGCTTCAGACTTTTTAGAGCCAACCCGTACCCAAACTTGGTTGAAATATTTTTTTAAGGTGGTTCGGGTTTTTTGTATCACCCTGAATATGGATTTTTTTCTTATATGAAATAACTCGGCATCGAAGGTTAAACTAAAATGTTTATTCTTCATTATTTACAGTGATATTTAAAAAAAATGGTTTAGAAAAATTTAACACGAGTATTTTTTACAAAAGATTAGATTGTAAATGCACGGACGTAGAAATTTACACTTTTAAGTTCTTACTTGAAAAAATTAAATTCAGTTTTGGTTCAAATGTTAAACACAAAAATTCACTTTTTGTTTAAGAATTTAATTTAAATTTTTTTAATTGAAACTGGTGTCCTAAGAAGTTCTGACTAGCTACTGACTAGATCAAAGCGCGTATCAAAAGACTTGCCTACCCAAATTTGCTCCAGCTCTTATAGGCAAAATATGGCCGGTTGACAAACTCACAACGCTGCGTTTATCGGATCCGAAAGTCTCGCCGAAACGTTTTTCATATTCGTTTGTCGTGCCTCGTCCATTCATCTCGACTATGACAATTTGTTACCGAAATTTAATATAGTTTTTCTTTTTCTTGGATGTTCATTTTATACGTGCATTTTTATTTATAAGATATTTGTTTGTTTTAAATTGTTATAAATATTCACTGAATTATAATTATTATAAAGTGAATTTTTACTATTATGGCATAGCTGATATTTTTACTATTCAATGATATGAATTGTGGTTTTCGTAAAATATTAAGTATTGACACTATCAGTTAACATTTTTTGACATGTTTTATATCGTTGGAAAGAGGAAAAATCAACAGAATTAATGGTGTCATGGCCTACTTTGAAATATATGGACTCCAAATAAGAGATCCATATTCAAGTTTCTAACAAATGTATGAAAAACACACCAATTTTAAATCTGAATGTTATTGAAATTACTGCAGTTTCTGACAATAGATCCTAACATTTTTATAGCTTTAACTGATATGTTGTCGATATGCTCTGAAAAGCTTATCTTTACGTTAAACATAATTCCAAGATCTTTGACTACTTCCGAGCGTGTCAATGTGCTTCCATCGATATTGCAAGCGAATGCGAAACTAGATTGTAAATGTTAAAACCTTACATTTAGAAATATTGATGTTAAGTTTATTGGAAACACTCCAGTTACGCACTTGCTGTAAATTACTTTGCAGTTTTGCACAGTCCTCTAATTTGTTGCTGATCATTTTCAAGTCGTCAGCGAAAATAAGTTTTTCAGAATCAATCATATAAGTAATGTCATTGATAAATATCGTGAACAGGAGGGGCCCAAGGTTAGATCCTTGAAGCACTCCTGAAGTTGCTTTAATGATTGTGGATTCATAACCATTATAAGAGTTGTTTTATTTAGAAGCCCCGTTTCTGCTTTTATACATAACTGCATACCAATGATGAGGGCCGTTTCCATATACTAACCATTATGGAGTAACGTTGGTAAATAATTTGGAAACAAATAATGGTAACATTTTTAGGAAGACTTAAGGCAGTGTCACAGATTTTTGCCACGATTATTTCTAAAACATTACGACTAACTGTTAGGAAGGTGAAAGAGACCAATTAATTCAAGTACCACATTTAACTTTCGTCGGATAGGTATAACAATAATCGAGTAGCTGTAGAAATGTATCAGAACGGCAATAATTGCAGCAGTGAACATTTCAGCACACCTAGGTTATGGCATAGCTGATGTTAGTCAAGGAAAAGGAAATACGCGTTATGTGAGGGGTATTGAGAGCATATCGTGCAGAGAGCGAGATATGGGAGACGCGCTCATCTCGGCGGTAACAGACGGGAGTTGAGTCGGTGCCGGTGATAATCTAATCGGGCATGGGCTGCAATCTTCCCTAATGACACGCTCGGCGCGGCCAGGATATTGCGTCGTTCGCTTCCATCTCTCTATTTTCTCTGATATCCTCGTCTAAACCTGCTCGACGTTTCTGACTGACTGGCAATTCGAATGGCGAGATATGCAGACGTCTATATTTGCTCAATGTCACCCGTATCGGGACTTGATTAATGGAATTCAGACTGCGATTTTTTCAGTAAGGGATGTCAACTATTGCTCTTGCATCTATGAATTCTCAATTTATTTTCAAATCTGTTTTGGATAGCGCAAGAAAACACGAAATGATTAGGTATACCGGGCGTCCATAAAGTGGTGTGAAAAAGTCGCTACCTAGCGAAGGACAGAATTTAACATTTTATTACTTGTTTTTCTTTAATTCACAATGTAATATTTTTCAGTTTTCACGTTTGTCTTCAAATCTTGTATCATTTATTTAACATACTTCCTGACATAATCAATTGATGAAATTTTTCGCGGTTACTAAGATCGGATGACAATGCAGTTTTCCACCGTTAGTTTTACAAATATCCGAACGTAGGGGTCGCGGGGGTGAAAATTGATTAATACACTATCCAACCGACACCTCCGGCAAAACGTAGCATAAAAAAAGTTTTTCGCTTGATCAGAGACTTTTACTTCCGTTTTTGCCGTACAAATGGTTCGATATTAGTTCCGGCGACATAATGAAATGCCGTTAGGTTTATACCTCGGCACCCAGCTCCATCGAATGAATTTATGTAAACGTCACAATAACTATGACTGGACCAAAAAATAGGAACCATAAGTTTATCAACGAAATAGTTTGTCTAGTTATGGAATAGTTTATTCGCAAAGAGATTCTAAATTAAATTCAGACTAATCCATAACACGTTGTTAAACATATAATGCCAAACTGAAGTCTCCAATAGTAAAAGACCTCCGTCCAACCCAGTGTAAACGTAGCAGGCCCAGTGAAATGTTTTTCAGGAGTGACACCAATGCACACCGTATACTCAATAAATAAATTAATTATAAGACTTTCTGCACCCCTATATGGTAACTCAAAAGTAAAAATATAACTTCAAAATGCAGGAGCTTGTGTAGCGATTCAAAGTTAATTAAGGAAAACTATGCTAAAACTGCTAAAACATTAAGTGTGCAAACTGAAAGTGCTTCTACCCCAGGTCAGCTGCAAAGGGAAGTACAGAATTTTTTATCTTATTAAACCCACGTAAAGACACGAAGCTTGTATATTAAGAAAATACCTTAACGCATTAAAAAGTATGAATTAGTTTATTAGTTTGTTTAATTTTAGGTAACAAATAAACTATTTTCTTATTTGTGATGTTCGATATTGGAAAAAAGAAATAATATGCCACTTTATTTATAAATTTGGGTTTTAACTTTTTAATATCGAATAGTCTTAATTACTTATCACTGCTGAGACATTTTTTTAATAGCACTTCCGATTTTACCGGAAATTACTTTAAATTGAGAAATTTAAATAAAAATAATTGAAAATGTCTTGTTCGGCACTTTCTATCACTTGGATCTTACTTAACACATTACTTGCAAAATAATAAATCGAAAAAAGTTGAGTCCCGTACGAGATTCGATCTCTGAACTCTCAGAAAACGGCATTGCTAACCACTTAAATTAAGTCGCAAGCTCCTCTATAAAATGTATGTATTCACTCAAAATGTGTGTATTCGCTTAATTTGTGGATTATGGAGACGGGAGCATGTCACTAAACATCTAAAGGAGGTTGGATGGCTTAATATAGAACGGAGAAGAATTTTGCACAGTTGGGTTCTCTTTCATAAAATTATAACCCTGCAACAACCATCTTATCTGTACAATAAAATCAAGTTTCGTACAGACGTCCACAACATAAATGTTCGTCGCAAAGGTCATATTACAATTCCTCACCAAACACAGCTCTCTTTCAATCGTCTTATTCTTACAATATTGCAAAGCTATATAACAAGTTTCCGGATGACATGAAAAGGCTACCCTTATTTTCATTCAAGGAAAAGCTGAAGGAAATGCTGTTACTGGGTGATTTCTAATTTTGATTTTAACTGTTAAATTTGTTCAATTTTGTAAAATTTTAATTTGTTTTGCCTTCAGCTTAGCCCATTTTAATTATTTATCGGTATAATATACGTACGTGTGTATTTTTATTTTTATGGGTGTATTTATGTATGTTTATGTGATTATGTAATTATGTATGTAGATTTATATTTATATTTGTTTTAAGAATTTGGCCCACCTTGGAAAATGGTCTCCATGCCACTGTATTTCAAACTGAAATTCTGGCTATACTTGAGTGTATACGTGAGAATGTTAAACGACGATATATGAACTACCAGATCTTCATTGCATCGGACAGTCAGGCGGCACTAAAGGCATTAGCCTCTAACAAAGTGTCTTCCAGACTGGTGTTGGACTGCCACAAAGAGCTCAAAGTTCTGGGTGAGCAGAACAGAGTTAAACTACTCTTGGTGCCGGGACACACCAGAATAGACAGCAACAAAAAAGCTGATGAACTTGCTAGACAATGAGCAACTAATACATTCTATGGCCCAGAGCCCGTGCTGGGCACTACCAAAAGCTCAGTTAGAGGGGCAATTAAGGACTGGGTCAGGAATAAACACAATCATTACTGGAGGAACACACCAGGTAATCGACATGAGAAAACATTTATTAAAGGACCATGCCCAAAACAAATTGTAGAACTACTCTCAAAGAACAGGTTACAGTTGAGAATCGTAACGGGTCTCTTGACGGGACATTTTCCTGTTAATAAACACCTGCACAGAATTGGCAAGTTCGATTTCGACCTTGACTGCAGATTATGTGGCAAGGTACCAGAGTCAGTAGACCATATTATATATGAATGTGAGGCACTAGCCCGCAGAAGGTATAATATTTACGGGTAAACACAAACAGACCCGCAACGCGTTAAAACTCGCCCATTCTCAGACCTGTATCACCTCATCAGTGGCACAGGAATATTAAAATGGGTAGTGTAGATCGGAACAGGGAGAGGCTGCAGTGCCTGTGGAGTGTTTACAGACGACCCTGTGAGGAAGGATTTTAGTCAGTAAGAGTCTGACACTCACCCAACTCAGGTTGGGGTTCATGAGGGTTTCCCCTCCTCATAAAAAAAACTTTTCAAAATGTGCTTTTTTCCAATAATTGTATTATTTTGTAGATTCGGTGATTTGTTTTTGAAGTGGATAATAATACATGTGGTAGAAAACCCAAATAATAGGAACTGACCTTAGCGATGAGAAAAAATTGTAAAATGTCTTGAACTTGCTGTTCATTTATTTATGTAAGTATTAGTAAATTATGTTTATTCCCATTAGGTCTTTTTTCTCAAATTTCTATACATGATTAAAAATATAAAATTTCAATAGACCGACTTTTATTATAACATTCAAATCAAAGAGTTTCAATGCAACAATAATCGCTGATATATATCATATAAAAAAGCCCTCTTGAAACTAGCTACGAATATTTTGATAATTGTGGCAAACTATGTATAAATGCAATTCATCTATTCAGGACAGAACATTTTGAAATAATGCATCATTTTAGTGCGAAACTCAATTTGTATAGTTTCCACCAAAGCATCGTAAATACGTCACATCCCCTTATTCTGTTGAGTGTTCTATTGCATAAATAAAATAAATTAATGACAGTGTTGTGTGGGTACAACTAATTAAATGTTCTTCACAAGGAGTTATTTATTAAACAAAAGTGGTTACGAATCTTAAGTTTAAATATACGAAGTGAATTGTTTGAGAACAGAAATAAGACTGACCTGTTTTGCCTGCATTTCGGCGGTCTCTCGTATACTTCTCGAGGGATGGGATGGGTTTATGATTATGGTATATCCGTGCTTTATTGTGGGAAATTACGCTACAACAAATATCCACACCATTTTGAAGCTTACAGCGCCAGGTACAAATATTTTGGAAGCATGTTTCAATTCAAGTGCGACAAAAAAACCATAGTTTTCCAAATTACCTCTCTAACTATTCGAAATATGACAAGAAATTATGAGAGATTTTCTTTCTATACAAAAATACAATCATTTCAAAAAAATCAAGCCGCTATCTCATACGAGATATGAAACATTGAAGAAAACACCTCTTACGGGGAGGGGAAGTGAAGGTCGAAGCGCGCTCATCTGAGGGTGGAAACATGAGTTTCATAACTAAACAATGTAACTCAACAGGAAAATTATGTTTCTAACTTTAATCATTTATTTCCCACGCCATAACACATGCACTTCCATTATCAGGGTAGATCGAAAAACTATTTTTTTCTTTGATTTATTTCATTTTAAATTGTTTAGGAATCGTGAAGGCTGTTGGATTAATTATCTTTATAGTGATTACGACTATTTTTGTAAATATTTACTTATACGTTTGTAACTTTTTTTAACTTTTTTTTAAATTTGTAATAAACTGTTCTTTTCCATTTCAATAATTTAAGTTTTATTTATTTAAATTAGCTATTTTTTCACAGTAACCTGCTTTTTATTAGACATTTCTAATGAGTTTGATTCAGATAAATATGTTTAAAAGGTCGTCGCAACTGGTTTTCTCTGTCATTGTGACATGCGAAGCTTTTAAAAGTACTACACATAAATGTCAAGTCACAGGGGGCCCGAAATATTCCCGAGAAGGCTAGTAAAATATAAAATATGTTTAAATATTCTACAGATATCTAACACAAAATGGAAATAGAGCTTTAAGAATTTCTTTTTCTTAACATTGCAGAAATGTAATCGTCAACGGCAATTAAATATTTGGCAAACAAGAGAGAAGACGTTAGACAGGTTGAAAATTATTTAGGATTAATTTATCGCGAGCTAGGGCACGAGAGGTTAACCGTCAGAAGCGGAAAGCCTGGTAGAGAAGCGCTGTAAGCATTTACAATCACGTTGGCGACGGAAGCAGGATAGAGGCTGAAACTAGAGATGTGGAGTGAGTGGGTGACAAGATCTCAGTCATCAGCTACCGGCTGTGGAATCCTCCTGTGTCGGGACGTGACAGGGCCGGATAAGGACGCAGTGGTAACTTTAATATCCGTGTGGCAAAATATAATACGTCTTTTATTCTAGTTTTATTTGCCTAGGTTGCTGTAGTTGTAATCCCCTTTAGACAGTTTTAAAAGTTCATTAATACAAATTAAAAACCGACATCGTGTTAGAATATGCAGTCAAAAGATTTGGTATAATTTTGTACCTTTAAAGTATATACGATTGGAATTGAAACCGTATAAAAACTAAAAGCCGGCAAAAACAGTCGGCATCTCTTTATTGTACATGGGCGGAGGTAAATAGAAATGCTTGTCATAACAAAATGATAAGATTTTCGGGCGTTATTATATTATCCTCTGTTTCAAATGGTCTCCAGAAAGCCATGGTAAATTAGTAAATAATTCAAATATTTTACCTTTTATACAGTAGTAAATATTTATAAATATGAACAGTAACTAACTAAACTCCTACGTTTGATATTATAATAGGTATTTATGCGCTGCACTGGCACATAGACAGCACGATATTAGACTTCCACGTTCCAAGATAAAGAAACGATTTACGAGTTTTTTTGTGCTAGTAGGCCTGTCCGTTTTATTACCTTTAAACCAGTGCAGTCGTAGATGGTTCATTCAGGTTGATTACATTGCCAGTCTCGGACTCGCCTGCACAGTCTCAACTACCGTTCGAATCTCAATACCATTGCCAAGTATATAGGACAAAATATCAAGTTCAGTACGCACGGTCCTGTGCTTTAAAACTGACCAGTTTCAATTCCATTTACAGTTTTACATTTTTAGTAAAGATAAAAAATAGTATAAATATACTATATTATACAGTATTTTAATTTCTATATTAACTAGTTAGAAAAAATTCAGATTCATGCAGTTATGATTTTGTTGATGTAGCTTTGAAGGGATTGAATTGTGCGTTGCACATTGTCCGCACCAGCTGCCGCAGGTTTGCAATTTCAATACTGCATACATGTTAAGGCATCATTTTAAGCATAGCATAAATTTTTTTAGTTTTTTTAGCTTCTTTATCAGTGTATTTGCCGCCCAATGTGGGGCGCCAAAAGTAATACTGCTTTAAAACTTCTCAGTTAGATCCGCTGGTGCAAATCAGTCAAATGCATCTTTCATATGTATGTCCAAATAAAAATCCACTTTTAAATCAAGAGACGATTTTTATTTTACATCAATTACTTACTAACAGTCACTAATTAAAAACTGCTGCGTATTTTTTCAATTCAACTAATGCCAGGAAATAAGGATAACAATCTCTGCTATTTTATAAATTAATTTCTAAAAATAGCATTTTTTAACATTTCTATTCTACCTACCACTTATTTATTTTAACGTACTGGCGGAGTTTAGCATTCGCTATTCCACCACTCAACCAGGACGCATACATACATACAATTACACAACAACCATTCCCTACGACATTGCGATCTGCCGTAGCTGAGACTCGTACTCGGTACAGCGACTAGCCGTGTTAATTCTCACACGATCTCGTCTAATCTACTATTACCAACTCGGTAACACATTAAAAACGCCACTAAACATCCATAGCCAGGATTCGAACCCGGGGCAGAAACAGAAGTATCAAGAGAACAACTTTAGAAAAAAAAAACAAAAATAACAGTATAAGTACTTAATATCAAGATGTAATGTCTACACACATACACTTTTCATCTCCTACTCTTGTACCGAACGCTATGCGACTGCTGGGAACAAGCATGACCTCAGTTCAACCCAGCGAAGACGTAGCTGAACCGGCGTTGTGTTTCCGGTAGTGACAGTATAGTTAATCCAATCTTAGTTTGAAACGCTATAAAAAATGAGACCGCGTCTTTATAAATCGTGGTAAAGTTGTGAATGATAGGTAGGTATGTGTTTGTTTGTATAAAGGATTATAATATAATAATACCTAATAAGGTAGGATGTTAGAATAAACTTAACAAACCTGATAACGGTGATAACATTAACAGCATAATTATAATATTCAAGTCTTGTTAAAAATGATAAAAATAAAATATAATTCTCATTAAAACGCCATCGTATTTCAAACAAAACAGGATTACGTTATTTTAATTAAAATAAAACTTCTATTAAAGTAAGAAAGTTTAAATAATAATAAAAGAAATTCTCATAGTTCCCAGGAAAAAAAATGGTCACGTGGTAACGGAGTCATCAGTAAGCTCACTACCAGAATCATTCCCTACCTGGATAAAAATAGGCTCTACGGACGGCAAAATGACATACTCTTTTTCTTGTTTATAACGTGAAAAGAAACTGGTTCCAAAACATCTATCCAGGTACCTCTTCACGTAACTCAACATAAGGAAAAAAAAACGGAAAAAAAGAAAATGCTTCTGTTATATACATACCTCATCCCTATTATATGTAAGATATGGATCAATATATTAGAGATTTTAAGGTGGATACCATTGAAACCTATAGCTTACAAGATTATAAAGAAACCAATGAAGTTTTAAAAATAAATAATAAAGCCAGTAATTTCAAAATTCTTCAGAATAACATTCGAAGTTTAAACAAAAACCTAGACGAATTCAAAATTTTCTTAAATAATTTAGATTCTAACTTGGATGTTATTATTTTCACTGAAAATGGAAAATTGTAGATAAAAATTTATATAATATAGATGGATATGACATAATATATCATTATGGCGACTACAGTCAAACCGATGGTACTGTAGCATGTATTAAACCTATGTTATACTTATGAAATTGGAAAAATAACATAAAAACATTAGATATCAAAATTAAATTAAAGAAAAAAGTAACAATAGCCCGATTGGTCACGGTGGAGAGTCTGGTATAGACCCACTCACATTTCAACCTAACTTAACCTAAATAAAAAAGTAATATACTAACGATACGATGCTGGTTATCTGAAAATAGGCCGTACTTGGTAAAAAAAGGAAATTAATCTTGTAGATAGTAAATATTCAAATACTTTTGAGAAGCAAGTTAGAAGGCTTATGGGCCGATAATTTTCTAAGGAGTTGAAATCACTGTCTTAAATAAAAGTTTGATTGTTGCAATCTTTAATTCATCAGGAGAGATACCTAGGGATAAATTTATTAAATGATTTAAAGGGTTCTGCAATCTGATGAGCAGTAGCTTTTAACACACTAACTGGAATCTGATCTCTATTTATACAGTACTACACAGTACTTCTCAGCAATCCACTTCCCCAACGAAAATGTCGCAAGACAGTGCCTCCGAAACAAGTCAGAGCAGCGTGAAGGTGGCTCCAACCAAGGGAGAAGGAAACGAGATGTTTAAACTGAAGCCGAAGAGGCAAAAATTAATAGTCAGAGACGAAAGCAACCCTGCCTTCACGCACCCTATAAGCAACATGCAGTACAGAGACAAAACACCAAAACCCCAAGTAACCGAGACCAAAAACAGGTTTGAAGGGCCGATTCCCATACCAAAAGATATGAACGTCATCCTCCCCCCTCAGCAAAATAACGAAAGTGAAAAAGAAAAGGAGACAAACAAAAGAGAAAAAAAGCCTCCTCCCTTGGTCATCCATGGGCATTTGGAAAATCATCGGGGAGTGAATGACTTCCTCCGCAACAAACTAAAAAATAAATACTACTGGAAACATTCATTAAACAACACATCCATACAAGTGAGCACAAGGGAAGACTGGCAAACTATCAATGAATGTTTCAGACAGAGTAAAGTTGAATACCATACCTATACTCTAAAAGAAGAAAAAACACATGCGTTCGTGCTGAGGGGCCTCTACCATGATATTGAGGTGGAGGAAATCAAAGAGGAACTAAAAACTTCTCACAACATAGTCGCGAAAGAGATATACACGTTGAAGGGCACCAAGTACCCCACTTATATGCTCATCACTGACAACAAGATTATGCTAAAAGATCTCCAGAGCAAAGTGAGGTACCTGGATTGCACAGTAGTCACGTGGGAACGCCACGTGAACTCCAAGCAAATTATTCAATGCCACAGGTGTCAGCAGTGGGGACACGCAACGACTAATTGCAGAGCTATCCCCAACTGCCTGAATTGCGCAGGGGAACATCTAACACGCACTTGTGCAAAAACCCGTGATACCCCGGCCAAGTGCGTGAACTGCGGGGGGTCACACCCTGCCAACAGCGTGAACTGCATAGTTTATAAGCGCAAAATTGAAGAAATTGAACGAATGAGTATCAGGACCAGGCCACCGCCCGAAATGAAATATGTGGCGGCCCCGCAGCCAAGAACAAATGTATGGGAGGAAAGAGCAAGGCAGAATAGGCAAGCCCAACAAGTGGTACCGCAACCCAGCCAGATGTACAACCAAAAGCCGGAGGAGCCACGGAGACCTGCGCTACTTCCCACCCCTTCCTTAGGGAATGAAGCCACCACCGCTGAAAAGATAGAGAAACTAAGGCAACAACAGAAGAGGATGACATCATTGGTTGATCTCGACAAGCTTCTGACCTTATACAGCAACTTAAACGACGAGCTGGAGAGGTGCGTCAATGCAGGCGAGAAATTTTTCGTTATGCACCGCTTCCTGGAAGCAATTCCAGATAATGCATTCTAGATAAAAATTAAGCTTTCTTCCTGGAACGCCAATGGTATAGGTAACAAAATTCCTTTCCTTATCAACTATATACTGAGGCATAAAATTGACATTATGCTTCTGAATGAGACGAAACTTACCAGACAAGACAAACTGCAAATCCGGGGGTACACGGTACACCGTAAAGATAGGGCAGACATTAACAGGGGCGGCGGGGTAGCCATACTCATAAAGTCCGATATCGCGCACACGCATCATTCTGTACGGAACACCACCGTGGAGAATATGTATGTGACGCTGGAGGGCGGCATGAGTATTGTCGCCGCGTATAATAGACCAGCGAACGGCTTTACGGCGGGTTGTCTGGAGAATTTAATGAATGTGAGCCCGCGCTGCCTGCTCATAGGCGATCTTAACGCTAGGCATCGCAACTGGAACTGCCATCGCAACAACGCGAACGGCAACACTCTGTTCGACTATGTGAATAGTAGAAATGTCATCCTGCAGTATTCGGACAATCCCACGCATTTTCCAGACAATTGTACAACACCCACAACCCTTGACATAGTGGTCAACAAGGGCGTGAGGAACTCCACGGCCCCTGTGGCCCTGGAGGAACTCACGTCCGACCACAATCCCATTGTTCTCGAGTTGAACGATATGTCAAGGGAGGACGTAACACGTAAAATCACATCTTATAGAGACGCCAATTGGCGTCTCTATAAAGCACACATTAACACAAACTTAACACTGAATAATACACTCAATACACCCGCCGATCTGGAAAATGCTGTGGAAGAGTTTACACGACTGCTGCAGAATACCAAGCAGACTGTTGCCACTACTATTACGATAAACTCGAACAACGACCGAGTTGACGAAGCGGTCATACGAGACATACGAGAAAAGAACAGACTGAGACGGCTTTGGCAGCGAAATCGTGATGTCAACGCTAGGGCCGAGATGATCAGGCTGCAAATTCAAATCAGAACCACCATCAACACTGTAAAGAACCAGAAATGGGGGGATAAACTGGCAGCGCTAAATCCTCAGGACAACTCGCTGTGGAAGCTGACGAGGGCCTTAAAAAGCACGCGGGAGGCTATACCCCCGCTGACACGTGCGAACGGACAGACAGCGATGACAGACGCTCAAAAAGCGAGCGACTTAGCTACACATTTTGAAAACATTCACAATAACAACATACCAAATAATTTAGAGCACGACCGCATCGAAAATGACATTAACGAAATCATTGGTCATGACGTACAACTGACGAGACGAGAGTTTTTGAAGATCATGACCAAACCCTCGGAAATAGCAGGAATTGTCAAAGACCTACCTAACAATAAAGCCCCTGGAAAAGTCGGCGTCGAGAACAAGCTGCTCAAATATCTCCCGAGGAAGGGTATTGTGCAGTTGACGTATATCGTTAACGCGATCCTGCGGCTACAGCACTGGCCTAACCAGTGGAAATGCGCCGTGGTCGTGCCCATCCTTAAGCCAAGCAAGAACGCGAAGTTCGCCGGCAGCTACAGGCCCATCTCGTTACTGTCGGCGATCTCTAAGTTGGTGGAGAAGGTCGTCCTGACTAGACTAGACGCTATTCAGGAGGAGCTTCACATCGACGATGAATCCCAGTTTGGCTTCAGGAAGGGCAGGAGTACGGTGCAGCAAGTCGTTAGAATAGTTAACGACATCAAAGTGCAATACAACCTCGGGAAGAACACCACCATGGTGCTTCTCGATATTGAGAAGGCATTTGACACCGTCTGGATCCCGGGGTTACTCTACAAGCTACACTACTATAACTTCCCGACTTATTTCATCAAAGTCGTTCACTCGTTCTTGACGGGCAGATCCCTGCAGGTTCGAGTGAATAATAAACTTTCAACACTGCGGGACATTCGCGCGGGGGTCCCGCAAGGATCGTGCCTGTCACCAAAGTTATACAACCTATATGTCTCCGATTTCCCAGAGTTCCCGAATACGAAACTGGCCAAGTACGCCGATGACACAGCCATGTATGCGCATTCACATAATGCCCAAGCAGCGAACATGCTACTCAAGGCGCACATGGCTCGTGCCACGGCTTATTACGACCAGTGGAAGATTCGGATAAACGCTGAAAAGTCGGAGGCGATAGTCTTCACGCGCCGTTTCACCGAAAACAAAATCATAACACCAATCTCGATCCGGGGAAACAAAATTCCAACCAAGAGGTGCGTGAAGTACTTGGGGGTCAGACTGGACCAGCGACTGACGTTTAACACGCACATTAATGACACAGTACGGACGGTCTACTCCCTGTCCAAGAGTCTGTATCCGCTTATGGTCAGGGGTAGCAGACTTAATAGACAAAATAAAAAATTGTTGTACACAATGGTGATCAGGCCGTCTATCACATACGCGGCGCCGGTGTGGTGCAGCATACCGGTCACGACAATGAAAAAACTAAAAGTTCTTGAACACAAATTTATGCGCCTCATTTCTAATTCTGGAAGGTACACCTCCCTCAGAGATCTATACGCACTTTGCCACGACATAATCTCAATAGCGGACTACGTCCAGGACATCTCTCAAAAATTCTAATCTTTCAAGCTGGGCGATAGCCCGCTAACAAGAACCATAACACAAATTAGACAGCATAATGCCCCATTTCGGATAAAACACACCCTACCATACCAGACGTTACCGATCTTCCGGCAACCTCTGTAGCCAAACTTCATCAACTATAACTTCCGCTTGCCCTATCCACCTTTACTGATATTTCATACCTGTTGTGTCTTTAAATCTTTCCTGTCTTTTCCTTTCTGTTTGTAACCTTTTTGTCGCGTTTGTTTTTTCGATTTCTTTTTGTACATGTTTGTCTCTAAATTCATTTTCATTCAAGTTTTTCAAAAATCATAATTTTTCGAAATCAAAATTTTTTAAAACTAAAGTTTAGGCCAGCCTACGCGCAGCCCAGCATTTTCACACCTCGCGGAAGGCCCCTCGTTTAGATTGAGGTGTCTGCGTCAGCATCAAAATTAAAAAAGTGTTTAGTGCAAAAGTTTTTAAAAATGTGTAGTTTGTAAGTTCAGTTAAGTCTGTTTTAGATATATATAATTTTATCACCTAATTTTATCCATCTGCGATGGAAGGAGTTTAGGTTAACTTGTTTTTAATTGTCTTTAAGCCGAACCAGTCCCATTCCGCCCGACCTTGCAATCCGCCACCACGAACAGCGCGCGGTGGTTGCACGGTCGGTCCCTGGGTGGGTTCTGGGGAGGCAGATGTAAATTTTAATTATTAGTAAAGTAGTATTGATTGATTGTACTTCTCTTGTTTGTCATGTTCCTTATGATTGATAAAATTTGGCTAGGTGTAATAGGACTGAAAAATAAAAATCTATCCTTCTTATGAAGAAGACCATTATAGAAACAATTATTGTTTAGTGGCTGTTGGGATAATAAGTTATGTGCCATATTAATGAATAGATGATTTAAATCGTTGGCAGTATTTTCAGGATCATCTGTCTGTAAACAAATTCTTGAATTGGGAGGCTTTGTTATGCCATTTATTGCCTGCCACATAGCCTTAGATTTATTCTCAGCTAAACTAATTTTATTTATATAATATCTCTTTTTGGTGTCTACTATCAATTTATTATAACGCATCTTTGATTCATTATAAGCGACTCTACATGCGTCGTCAATCTTAGCTATAGTTTGGTACATAATTACTTGCTGTTTAAGCTCTAATATTTTAGGATCCTTAAGAAAAAAATATTTTTTTTTGCCACGGACTTTTATTTTCGGGAGGTAAATATTAATATAATGTAAAAAAAATTATAAAAACCAAGAAAACTGTAGTTGATATCATGACTTTGATACACTTCAAACCAGGTCTCTTCGCCAAGTTTATTACAGAAGTTTAAGATATTTCCACTATTACAATCCATAGTTTCAGCTTTTTGTTCTGAAATTCGGGACTCTACCTCGAAATTTAGTACTTGCCCTGACTGATCAGAGTTTTCATAAATGTTGAAAATAGGGACAATCAAGTACGACAAAAATCTGAACGTCCTTATACAGCAATAATTCCTTATGTATACGGATTATCGGAAAAGCTACGCCGTATAGGTAACAAATTTGATGTTAGGGCGATATTTCAAACGGGGAACACTTAAGATCTATTTTAACAAAAACAAAACCGATAAACAGGGAGCAGAATTCAAAAAACTGTATTTACAATATCCCGTGCGAATATGATAAATGTTATGTGGGTGAGTCATCCAGACCTTTCAGTGTGAGGTTGGATGAGCATAAGAATTACATTAGAAAGAATGAAATTCAGAAATCAAAGATTTGTGAACATGCTTGGGAAAACGGACATAGAATAAACTGGGACTCGGCAAAAATTTTAACAAAAGAAGCAGATACCAAAAAAAGAAAAATTAAAGAATCAGCAATAATCTTATTAAATGAAGATAAGTGCGTATCGAATTGTTCTGTAGATATTTGTACAACCTGGCTACTAATGTTAAAACAAGAAATTAACAAACTCAACATTATCTAAAAGAAAATATCATCAGTTCTTTGTTCTGTGTAAGTAGTAAGTATCTATGGAAATAACATAAACAGAATCTTAAAGCTGTGTATTTGACATACACAGCAAAATAAGAATTCTTCCAAAAAAAGCTTTGAAAACGGAAAGAGATTACTTTCCGAAACGTCAGCAAAATACATTATTTCTGTATTTATTTCGATTCATATTATTGCAAAACATGACCTCTGACTATTCCTTTGGAGTAAACGTCACGGGCGCAGAGGCTTTTTCTCAATAATTCTATTATTTTGTAGATTAGGTGATCTGTTTTTGAAGAGGATAATAATACATGTAGTAGAAAACCCAAATAATAGGAAAGAATAAACTAATAACCACACATTTAAAATTTTTAAAACTGCAAATTGCGCTTGCACATTCGAATACCTTATTCTCAGCTAAAGCTTTCAGATTCTTGAACTCAACACTAGGTATTGTCGGTAAGGCATAGACGGCTGAGCTCCCATGAAGATTAAATTCTCTACAGTATTCAGCAATTTTTTTGTAGTTATTAATTTTGTAATAATTAAGTTGATCTTTAGTTTGCCAATGTTCAGTTATGCATAGTATTGAGCAGCATAGTGCTTCAGTAATTATATTATACTTGTTGAAATAAATGTTACAGTTAATAATAATTTTTGATAAATAAAACACAGACAGCACGACTTTTTTTTATTAGGAGAAAACCATCGCGTAAGGTTAAATAATCGCACGGCACTGTCCGGTTCCACGAAAATAGTTTCGCACAGCACTTTCTTGTTTTAGAACTGGTCATTCAGAACGTCAGCTTGAATTCTTTACCGGCCGCCCGCATCGGCGCAATTGCACATGTACTCCACTAAATCTCATACGCGGGGTGATAAATTATATCGATAACGCGGCGTTGTCTTTTGTATACCATTGTAGAGAGGTATAGCAACGGACATCCTTGGTAGAAACGCTGAATTTATAATATTAGATAAACGTACATCAAATCAATCTGTGGGTTGTCACAATTCATGCTAAGAAAATTAGTCCAGTTGATTGCCCCGCGTAAAAATAAATAAAAACGTAACGTTAAAAAGCTCCTCGGTGAACATGTTTTTAAACGTCAACTTAGAGAATCACGCTGTTTAACGAACTCTATTATAACGGCTTAGATGCAACAAGAAGGATTTTACAGCGGCCGTATTCGTACCTGCCACATTATTATTCAAAACAAAACGGTAACGAAAACGATTACGTTTACAAGAAACGGTCAAAACATACACGTGTTACTTTCAATGGACGTGGTCATTATTGGAAAGATATTTAAATACATTTTTTTAAGTAATTAGTACCAAATTTTGTCCGGTTGGAATACATAATGCATCATTATAATATGTCAAAAGGAACCGGGGGCTTTAGTACCTGCAGAGGCACGTGTAGTAACACCTGTTTTCAGAAATATTAAACAGGGGTGATAGATAGACTAGTCCCTTGGCCATAAAATAACAAAAAAAAATACTTAAAGGGTTTTTGTTTTCTTCACACCTCTCAAATCCTCTAAATCATTATGTTGCGTTAAAATGTAAATACAACTCCGCTTGCAACGAGTGGCTAAATTATTTAGATCGAATGTCTTTAAAATTTGTAATGAATTATGTTTTGTGGAGCTGTCAAAAGACGAAGTATATCGGGTGATTCAGTTTGGTATTATGATAAAACTACATTCAAAGGTTTTGTTTCTGAATCAGCATGGTTGGCCATACAAATAATTGAATTTTGACATTGAAATTGAAAATACAGTTATTTGTGCTGTTCATTAATTAGCAATTGTAGAATGCAAGTTTTCACGGCCGTTGTCTAATGAAGTAGATTCTTCCGGGCCTTGCCGTGGTCGTCGAACTTGACTTGACGTTTCGCTGATCATCCTGTCAGCTTCTTCAGAAGGATTCTAAAGACTGAATCTGTTGTGTTACACTCCTCGTTATATACTTAGGCGCCGCTTCACTTCGCTGGTCATTGGTCGCGCTTGGTTCGCTTCGCTGCTCATTCGTCGTGTTTGATTGGCCGTGACTTACTACGGTGCTGGTACTTGGCAATACCAGTCTCCACGTGTTACTAAGACGATACCCATCCTCTCTGTTAAAGTTGTTCACATTTTTCATAATTTCCAGTGATTCCCTAATGATTCGCGGATAATAGCGCGTATTCCTGTCTAATATATTGATGCCCTCGTAGACGATTTTATGGTTCTCATTATTATGGACATGTTCTGCTATCGCCAACCTATCGGTGTATCCAAATCTGGTATTTCTCTGGTGTTCTTGGTGAGTATCCAGTGCAGAATCAAAGAACACCAGAGAAATACCAGATTTGAATACACGGATAGGTTTCGTTGTTCGTAATCGAATTCTCTACAACTTTCATTTGAAACGCCCGTTTTTGAGATTTTAGTGTTGCTTGTCACTAAGTGTGTAGCCCCTTCCCACACAAGGCTCTTCTAGAGCTTTCCGGGATAAAGGGGGTCTTAATTACCTGTGGTGGTGTTATTTAGCGAAGAACGCGCGCGTTTCCGTTGCGTCACAAAACTGTCAAAATTTCAAAAACCCAATAGGTCGTACGAAGTTAAAAAAATGAAATTGTGAGGATTTTTATTACCTATAATTTTCATATGTACATATTTACAGTAAAATTGATACTTTATGAGTTTCTTGCGAAAAAAACATTTTTTACCTATTTTCTCTCCCCCTCCCCACCGCTGGCGTCTACGGGTGGGGGGATATAATAAAAAGTACGACAAAGTAAGCCTGTTCCCAAAATTTCATCCCGCTCTGAATTATTTCATCCAAATCGACAAATTTCTTCTCATTTTATTGGGCTACCTTGTGAAATTCAGAAGTCAAATCTAGCTAGAGTTGTAAAATATTGAAATTTTCCCAGTTGGTCAAGAAGGTCAGAGATATTCAGCAGAGGATATTTGTCTTCGTTAAGTTTTCGATAATCGACTACGACGCGTTATTTATGTTTACCAGAAATGTCTAGTTTTTTTGGCACAATCTAAACAGGGGAGGACCAGGGCGAAATCGAAGGAGGATAATACCTTGACTCAATATTTTGGAAATTCGGGTCTTAACTTATTCTTTATGGACTTGGGAATAGCGATAAGTTTTTGTAAAGGGTCGGGAATCGTATGTTTCAATGGAGTCTTTAATTTCATCGGTAAAATATAAGATTTTCTTCTTTTTCTCGTGCGGCTGATTTTTATGAAGGCTTTTTACTACCACATCTCAAGTTAAATTTGGTCATATTACTTATATAATTTCTGCTGATACTAATTATTATCGTTTCTCTATAGAATATAAGTTTATCTTATTCTCCTATTTACCTTTTCTTTGGTATTCTTGTACTATGTATATATTTGTTTTAACTTCTCTCTGAATTATGTAAAAACTAATAGAAAAGGAAACAGTTATCAATTATTTATAATTTATAGAATTAAAAATAATGGGATAACAAATCTGAAGAATAGCTATGTTGGGGTAAGGTACTTTTTAGCTCGATATACTGAAATGCTGCACAAAACTTCATTTCTGAGTAGTTAGATTATATTCGCTACTTCAACAAACGAAAAATGTTGGATATAGTTTTTCCATGTTTAAATACCGGAGAACTAGCCTTTAAGTCGAATAATTACTTTTCCAGGTTTATATTTCCAGCCAGGTTATCTAATCACTAATTACGCGGAGGAAATGATGGATAGCATGTCAATATCTAGATTTAATTATTTATTAACAAAATAAAGAATCCTGTAATTGATCAATAACAGCAGACTAACGATAAGGGAAATATTTAACAACCCATAACTTTGACCCTTCTCTCAATGATATGTGTGCTGTGTTAGAAAAAAAAATCTCCTCTACCTCAATCGACCTTGATGAAATTAATTCAACATTATTATACAAATATTAATATATGAAATTTTCTTATTATTAATGAACCGACAGCAGGTGTTCTGCGATTTTTTGTGTTCAAGTCTAAACATGGATAGTATACAATATCAGCATAGAAAAAAATTGGCAACACATGATTCACACAGTTTTTTTTTCCTGATTTTATAATTTAGGAATATGTTTATTCGCATGCAGTAGCTTTAAGTTTATTTAAGACTTCTTTATTAAATTATTAACATGTTTATTGAACCTTAAGTTGACATATATTGTAACTCCTAAGTTTTTTCTCTGTCAATAAATGATAGCCTTTCATCATTCAGTATAACATTTAAGTTAGACTTAAGATTCTCACATCCATTTTTTGGACAAAATAACATTATATGTGTCTTTTGTGAATTGAGTTTTAATTTATGTTTTTTACAATTAGAAACCATTTTACTATTCTTCCATATTCTTGGCAACTAAACATAGTGTAAATAAGTTGACTATCATCTGCATAGCATTGAACTTCTGAAAATTTTGTAACGCTATATACATCAGATGTGTATACTAGAAATAATAACGGACCCAATATGAAGCCGTACAGAACTCTAGATGTGACTAGCCCCAGTGGCGGCTCATGGTTTTTAGCTCTGGGTGGGCAGGATGGGAGATAGAACCGAATAATAATGACACAGAAAAATCACGCAAAAAACATTCAATGATGCCTCTGCCCATTTCAATCAACTTGTATGTTTTTAAATTATCTATTCCTGTTGAGTTTCACGAACTTTTACTATTTTTACTGAATAACATGCAAGGCCAGCAATAAAGTTTAATTTTTATTCTACTTCCAGAAAGCCATAAACATGTTTGATACCCTGTGACACAAAATTTTCTATCGGATGAATTTGAATTTATATTAATGAGATTTCCCATAGGGGCAAGGTCGTTCTAATTTAGTTAAAAATTTTGTCATCGTATGTTAGTCCCGCAAAACTGTTTTCTGGTAAAAAATGTCAGAATTATCGCTTACTGTTTGTCTTACGTCGGTTATGGCAAATATTTTAATATTAACAATTTGTCAGTTGTCCACACTTATTTTTTCTGCTAAAGTAGACACTTTACTATTTATTAAACACCAACAAAGATCACAGATTATAAATTTAAAAAACATAAAATTGAGAGAATAGAACATTACACACACCTAACCAAATAAAATCTTCCAATTTTAAAACAGCAGCAACAATTTCCAACATTTGAGATTCGCGAATGCTGGCTTGACTCCACACGCCCAAAAACGAAACGATTCTCGGTGAAACATCACGACACTGTAAAAGAAAAGGGAAGGGATGAGGGTGGCAGTGTCCACATCCCACCGAGCGCGAAGTCCCATATTTGAATATTATACATTTATTCATTTACATATTATATTAATTTCACATCTAAAACTGCTAAAATAAAATTAAACATTATTTTAGAACTATTTGGATAATATAGAGCCATATGTGTTCTAATATATTTATACCTTAAAACGCAAAGAAAAATAAAATTATAGTTATATAGGTAACTTAACTATATGGCACCGCTGATATGTATTTTAACTTCTTTTTGTCCCTATTTATCAAATTAGAAATTGCTATCATATTTGATATTCATAAAGGATTGATTAATCAATTTTAATACATTAGTTATTTTTCCTGTTTGATATCTTTTCAATTGTGAACATATTCTATTCAATATTCATATTGTTTATTACAAGTTTTGTTCTGGGGTGGCATGCCCACTCTAGGGTGTAAATAGCCTAAGCATGCACGACGTACGTCTCATTTTGATATACATTACAGACGTAAGATGGAAGTGAATAACCAACATGCACATAGACGTATTATGATTGAATTAACGATTTCTGAGCGATGCTTGCCCGCCCTGGCTTGGCGCATAACACTTTAGATAGTATTACGCCAGAGAACATTACGCCCGGTTTCTAAATGGATTCATAAGCGTATCTATACCTATATGAGGCAGAATAATATGTTGTAAAAATAATATTATAAATAAAACTATTTGTTTAATTTTAATACTACAATTAATTAACCGCAAAATTTTACTATATTATTTAACAACAAAAATATATAAAAATATAAATATACCTTTATAACTAATGCTTACGTAATTGGGTGGGTACTGCCTACCCTGCCATCCTTGACGGGCCGCCACTGACTAGCCCAGAAGAAGACATACCTAGGCTCGTGCGGACAATTTGATAGTGATTTTCCAAATATAAACGGAAAAACTTTAACGACATATCATCTAAACCGTAATATCGCAATTTTGCTATCAGTAAGTTATGATCCACTGAGTCAAAAGCCTTTGAAACGTCTAACAGAACCAGTATGCTCGCCAGTCCCTCTCTCACCGAGACTCCTGAGTAGAGTATTTAAAATATTCACCGATGCTGTACTCGTGCTGTGTCCAGCTGTGAAATCTGACTGATTTTCTGGTAGCAGCTTATATTTGCTAAAGTACTGCGATAATTGAAAATTTACGATTTTTTCTAGAATTTTACTTAAAAGATAGATAACAGAAAGCAAGCTAATAGGACGTAAAGAGTAGTCAAGTGCTCTTGGGCTATTTGTCTTATGGATAGGAGATACAATAGAAATTTTCCAATGCGCTGGAAAAAATCCTATTTCCACGCAGCAGTTAATAATATGGGTAACATAATTTTTTATGACCGGCATGCATAGCATTAACATTTACAAGCTAATTTCATCATGTCCAGAAGCATTTGATTTAATTTTAGAAATTATTATTTCTATCTCCTCCGGGGTAGCAAGTTGAAATGAAAATTTTATATCAGTTTCAAATTTACTATTATTATAAGGTCAGTATTAAAGGCTAAAACTTCAAATGCAGCTTCGTTTTCAGTCGATTAAGACTTTAAAAAAATGATGGAGCGTTCAAGTGGGACAAAATCATCCGGAGGTAAAATACCCTCCCGATCGAATCTCCGGGGGAGGGTGCCCACAGGGACACCTCATCGAATGTCGAAAAAACACCGACAAGTTAAATCCAACAAAACTAATTCTTTCATCTACGGCGCTTGGAATGTTCGTACTTTGAACGACAGCACTCGCACCGATCGGCCTGAAAGAAGAGCTGCTCTAATAGATAGAGAACTTCACCGACTCAATGTTGACGTTGCAGCTCTCTGCGAAACTCGATTTTTGGAGGAAGGCTCTCTCACAGAAAAGTACTACACCCTCTATTGGAAAGGTCTTCCCACCAATTCAAGAAGACAACATGGAGTAGGATTTGCCGTTCGGAATCAACTTGTATCCAACTTAACACAAGTACCACAAGGCCTATCCGAGCGTCTAATGCTGCTACGCTATGAGCTATCAGATGGCAACGCGGTAAATCTAATTAGCGCCTACGCTCCCACTCTGGATGCAAGTCACGAAACCAAGGAAAGCTTCTATCAACAGCTGGAAGAAACCCTCTGTAGAATACCTAAAACGGAACGACTCGTTATTCTTGGCGATTTTAACGCTAGAGTAGGGAGAGATGCAGACACCTGTCCAGGCATCATAGGCAAGAACGGTTTGGGCAACATGAACGCTAACGGTCAACTACTCCTAACTAAATGCGCCGAACATGATCTAGTTATAACAAACACCATTTTCCGACAAAAGGATAAATTTAAAGGCACCTGGCGTCACCCCAGATCAGATCACTGGCATCTACTGGACTATGTTATCGTACGTAGGAAGCATCTCAAGGACGTCCAAATTACAAAGGCGCGCATTGATAGCGAATGTTGGACCGATCATCGTCCTGTTATCTCTAAAATGAAAATTGTTATGAGACCCAAACACCGAAGAACTCAAGTAAAACGTAGACTCCGTCTCTGTATTAGTAAATTGCGTGGCCAACAAACCGTCGAACAGCTAAAGCAAAAAGTTCAAGAGAATTTGAGTGCACTAGAAGAAACCAATTCTGTAGATGTCGCTGCTGCTACCTGGACACAAATTAAAGACAGTTTAAAAAGTGCGAGTGAGGAAATTCTTGGCACTGCAGCAAGTAAAAAACAAGAGGACTGGTTCAATGATAATGAAGCTTTTATACAAGAACTTCTTGACCGCAAACATACTGCCTTCCAAAACGCTATCAACCACCCCAACGACTCATCAAAAACAGAAGCTTTTACCCAATCTAAGTATGAAACGCAACGTGAAATCAGAAGAATAAAGAACGAGTGGTGGGCAAGCAAGGCCAGAGAAATTCAAAGGTACGCCGATTCACACGACTACAGGAATTTCTTTCAAGGAGTAAAAGCAGTGTACGGCCCCAGTCGGAAAAATATGTGCCCTATTAAAGATTTAAATGGAAATCTCCTCAAAGAAGACCAGGAAATAAGAGCCCGATGGAAAGAACACTACTCTAACATTCTTAGCCAGCAAACTCAAGCCGATCACGACATTATAAATCTTATCCCTCAATATGACACCTTCGAAGACTTAGATAAACCACTAACAACGGAAGAGATCTTAACCGCCATTGGGCAGCTAAAAAATAACAAATCTCCCGGCGCCGACTCACTCCCAGCTGAGATCTTTAAAGCTGTGTCGTCAGAGCTCATACCCTACCTCAAAAAACTGTTTGAGGTCGTGTGGGAAAGTGGTCAAGCTCCGCAGGAGTTTCGTGATACACTTTTAATCAACCTCTTCAAAAACAAAGGGAGCGCTGCGGACTGTGGAAACTACAGGGGTGTAGCTCTCCTGGCTGTTGGAGGGAAGATACTCACTAAAGCGATGGCAAATAGGCTAACACCTGTTATGGAAAAGTTACTTCCTGAAACACAGAGTGGCTTTAGACCAAACCGAGGCACATCGGATTTAATCTTCACACTTAAACAGCTTCAAGAAAAAGCACTCGAACATCAAGGAGAAATTCACATGGCCTTCATTGATTTAACCAAGGCGTTTGACTCGGTGGACAGGGAAGTGCTCTGGAAAATTATGTTCCGCTTAGGTATCCCTAGAAAATTTGTGGAAGTATGTCGCAGTCTACATACAAACAACAACGCCCAGGTTATGTATAATAATGAGGCAACCGAACCTTTCCAAACCCTCACTGGAGTTAGGCAGGGATGTGTCCTGGCACCCCTACTCTTTCATTTGTTTACCACTGCTCTAACAATTATTGTTGACAACAAACTGACAGTCAGAGGAATAGGTCTCAGATACCGTTTTGATGGCGGTCTCTTTAACATAGGGCGCTTTAGAGCTTTCACGAAGACACGCACACGATTCATTTGTGATCTCCAGTATGCGGATGACTGTGCACTTTTAGCCTGTACGCCGGAAGAGCTTCAAGAACTTTTAGATGTGTATGCCCAGAGCTATGATTCCTTGGGACTTAAAATCAACATTGGAAAGACTAAGATTATGTCAACTCCTCATCAAGTGAACCAAATAGACATTACACTTAACGGAAATTCTCTTGAAGTGGTGGATCAGTTCAATTACTTAGGCAACGTTGTTAATGACAAAGCAAACATGGACAGCGAGATTCGCAATAGAATTAACGCTGCATCTAGAGCACTCTGGGGACTTAGAGAGAGAGTATTTGACAACCACGATCTTGCTTTGTCAACGAAAATGGCTGTCTACAGAGCAGTTGTCATTCCAACACTGCTATATGGATGTGAAAGCTGGGTCACTTACCGTCGTCATGTGAAGGAATTAGAAAGTTTTCAGCAAAGACACCTCAGATGTATGATGAAAATCCGTTGGTTCCATCACATATCAAACGTGGAAGTACTCAGGAGAGCAAACAGCCTTCCAATTGAGGTGCTTATTTCAAGAGCACGCCTAAGATGGGCAGGTCACGTTCATCGTATGCATGATAACCGCCTTCCTAAATGTACACTATATGGTGAATTGATAAGCGGTAGAAGAAGGCGTGGCGGTCAACGAAAGAGGTTCAAAGACGCTCTCCATGAAAATCTAAAATCCTGCGGTATTGCAGACGAGCAATGGGAACAACTTGCAGCGGACAGAACCGAATGGCGAGGGGTTGTGGCCAGCTCTCAAGGAAATGTTGCTGCAAGAAGGCCGAATCCAAGACCTATCCAGGTCTATGTTTGTCCTGACTGCGGTCGACATGTGCTCTCCCGAATTGGCCTCTATAGCTATAGTCGTGTGCACCGTAGATGAATGGGAATTACAATAGACTACACCTTTTACTTGTTTTTTATTGTACACAATTTATCGACTGTAAGATTTTTATACTCGGACTCGAGTAACGGCTAATAATTAAAGGCTATTAAGAAGTATTTAGACTAGAAGGGATTTTGCAAATTTTCAGGTATATAAATCTTCTTTTTGGTCTGAATATTCATAGTTTTTAATTTTTCCAACAATTCTTCCATTCCATACCTAGTAAGTTTTAGGTATGATGCTTTTTCCCGTCTGATGCAAAATTGCGCATATTTCTATAATGATTCCAATTCTCTATAGTTTTAGACTGTTTACATTTTGTGAATGCATTATCTCTATCCTTCTGTTCCCCAGGATTATTTTTTGTAATTTCCATTTGCATCCTTTGTTTCGTTTATAATATAAAAATCATTTGTAACCGGCTCTGACTTTGGGTCAATATTTTACATATATTATGTAAATATTATGCATATAGCCTACGGCTTAAAAACGAGGAAGAAAAAGGAATTCACTAGCGCCTGTTATAAATTATCAAAACAGCTACTTGATAGAAATAATTTGTAATGTTCAAAAAAGTCCCTCATTGGACATGTTTTTAAAACTCCGCATTGTTTCCAGCATCCTATCATATCTCAACGAAATAAATGTTTCTATTGACCTGTTGAAAATGAAAAATTACTTGTTCCCAGCCCAGCTTGTATCTGACAATTCGTGTGATTGCGAGAGCTCTGCTTTTAACACAATACACAAAAATGTGGCTCCGCAAATCTGAGGTTAAAAAAGTAGCGCTTAAATAATAATCACGTACATATAAAATATTACAGAGGTTATAATTTTACTGGTATTGACACTCGATTTCAATGTTTGTGTTTAACATAGATATTTATTCATTCCATCTCTAGCTTCTAAAGATCTTACGTGACACGATTACAACGAACACTTATTTATTAACTGACTAATTACTGCAATAATTAGTACTCTATAACTATGGCAGTAATTACTACTTCTTACTGTACAGGGTGTAATTAGTTTTGTGTCATTAAAAAACTTGTAATGAGTAACGACCAGACAAACTAAAAACCTATGTAACTTTTTCTTTTCTTCTAGGAACACTTTGAAACAAATTAACCCATCCCAATAATTTAAAAAAATATAACTAGTTAGTTTGGGAACCTCTGCCTGTGGATCAATTTAGTTGCGAAGGAATAAGAGGTCAAGATATGACAAGACATCAAAGCGATAACTTCATACACCCATCACATTTGATCGACTCCACATCAAATCGAATTGAACAGAAGTCGGAGATTCTTACGCTTTTTTAAAAGCTTTTATTAAACTTGCAATGTTTGTTTGTTTGTTAGTTAGTTTGTTTGTTTAGGTCAAATTTTGCAATCAAAGTTATGATTAGTTCTAATTAAGCTAGAGCTTTGAAATTTTGCACATGTGTATAAGTCCGGTGACAATACACTTTAACATTTTCATATAAGAAAAAAACAAGATGACGGCTCCAAGATGGCGGACGACTTTACCGTTTACGATCCGATTCGACTCAAGATCGATATCTGGCGGTTTTCGAGATCGCCAATTATGAATTCTTGGTCAAAATTTAGAAATTCAAAATGGCGGCGCCAATATGGCGGACGATTTTTGTCATTTATAGTCCATATCGATCAAAATCGATATCTGGGGGTTTTCGGGTTCGCCGATTACGAATTTCTAGTCAAAAACTTAGTTCGGGATGGCGACTTCAAGATGGCGGACGACTTTACCGTTTAAGATCCGATTCAACTCAAAATCGATATCTGGGGGTTTTCGAGGTTGCAGATTATGAATTTTTAGACAAAATTCAGAAATTCAAAATGACGTCCCCAATATAGCTGGCGAGTTTTGTTATATAAAAGCTTGTCGCAAGCAATCTCCTTTACACAGAAAATCTCGCGACAAGCTTTATATATATATAAAAAAAATGATATAATCTAACAAAATGAGGGGTTTGATTTACTTCAAAGTTTATTTTCTACTTTTTAGAGCATTTAAATAAAAGCTTTTTTAAAAATATTTTTTATATATTTTTTTATAGAAAAGAATAAATGCCGATACATAAAAGCGGTGCCAATATTCAAATAGTTCGGGAGACACTTATCTGGTATTTCTTTTCTCATTGTTTATTTTGAACTTAATTTAGTTTGACAGTTGTCACTAAATTATACGTACACTATCTGGCCAAAAGTTCGCAAGCAAGTTTTTTTAAATTGCTTATTTTATTTCTCGAAAAGTATGAGCTTTAGAGCACATATAATTTAAGGTTTTTTGTTTGTCTAATCGTTCTCTATTACCAATTTTTTTTATTGATAGGAAACTAATTACACTCTGTATAATTCACTACTTAATGATTGTGTTATTTCTTTGTTAAATTATCTTGAAGGCTCAATATACTTTTATCAGAACTTCAATTTATCGCTTGCTAGATCTGATAATATCCAACACTATATGTGAAGTAGATAAATGCGATGATTCCCTACTAAAGGAAGATGATTGCCGTCCCGCTCTGTATACTCTATCATATTAGAATACTTCATACGTCTCAATCTATTTTCAAGGACCATCAAAATTCAACCGAAACTTCCTCTTACGCATAAAATGATATTTAATACTGAGTGATAAATATACTCCAAGAAGAAGAATCAACAGTAGAATCTATACTGTATATTATAGTAAGATCCATACTGTTATGTGCACGCCCACGCCCCCTTACGGAGAAAGGATTAATCCCTAGTAATAGATAGAGTAAAAGGTAGCCTGCTTTATAGGCAACCAGTAAAACAATGGTTCACCAGTCGGCCCAGAGTAGCGCTACCTCATGGCATACACTGGAAGGAGTAGAAGTGTCTCGAAGGACAGGCTGGATCGATCAATAACAAGCATCACGGATATATAATAAGTAACGTGTGCGCCGTGGTCGTTCCCATCCTCAAGCCAAACAAGAACGCGAAGTTTGTCGGCAGCTACAGGCCCATCTTGTTACTGTCGGCGATCTCCAAGTTGATGGAGAAGCTCGTCCTGACCAGACTAGATGCTGTTCAGGAGGAGCTCCACATCGACGATGAGTCCCTGTTTGGCTTCAGGAGGGGCAGGAGCACGGTGCAACAGGTCGTTAGGATAGTTAACGACGTCAAAGTACAATACAACCTCGGGAAGAACACCACCATGGTGCTCCTCGATATTGAGAAGGCGTTCGACACCCTCTGGATCCCGGGGTTACTCTACAAACTACACCACTACAACTTTCCGACCTACTTCATTAAGCTCATTCATTTGTTCTTAACGGGCAGATCCCTGCAGGTTCGAGTGAATAACAAATTGTCAACACGGCGGGACATTCGAGCGGAAGTCCCGCAAGGATCGTACCTGTCACCAAAGTTGTACAATTTATACGTTTCCGACTTCCCAGAGTTCCTGAATACAAAGCTGGCCAAGTACGCCGATGACACAGCCATGTATGCGCATTCACATAATGCACAAGCAGCAAATATGCTGCTGAATGCGCACATGGCTCCTGCCACGGCTTATTACGACCAGTGGAGCATTCGGGTGAACGCTGAAAAGTCCGAGGCGATAGTCTTCACGCGTCGTTTCACCGAAAATAAGATCATAACACCCATTTCGATCAAGGGAAACAAAATTCCAACCAAGAGATGCGTGAAGTATTTGGGGGTAAGACTCGACCAAAGACTAATGTTTAATACCCACATTAATGAGACAATACGGACGGTCTACTCCCTGTCCAGAAGTCTGTATCCGCTAATGGTCAAGGGTAGCAGACTTAACAGAGAAAATAAAAAGTTGTTATACACAATGGTGGTCAGGCCGTCCATCACATACGCGGCGCCGGTGTGGTGCAACATAAACAAATTAGAGAGCATAATGCCCCATTTCGAATTAAACACCTTTTACCTTACCAGACGTTACCGATTTTTCGGCAACCCCTGTAGCCAAATTTCACCAACTATAACTTCCGCTTACACTATCCACCTTTACTGATATTTCATACCTTTCGTATCTTTAAATCTTTCCTTTCCCCCTTGTTCCTTTCTGTTTGAATTCTTTTTGTCGCGTTTGTTTTTTCTTGGTTTCTTTTTGTAC
This sequence comes from Leptura quadrifasciata, assembly GCA_963675555.1. NCBI lineage: Eukaryota > Metazoa > Arthropoda > Insecta > Coleoptera > Cerambycidae > Leptura > Leptura quadrifasciata. The sequence goes on along the minus strand of OY776674.1, from coordinate 162,669,051 downwards.
ATTTTTGTCTCTAAATTCGTTTTCTTATCATCAATTTTTCAAAAAAAATCGAAATTTTTTAAAGTTAAAGTTTAGGCCAGCCTTGCGCAGCCCGGCGTTCATAGATCTCGCAGAAGGTTCCTCGTTTGGATTGAGGCGCCTGCGTCAGCTGCAAAATTTTAAAAAGTGTTTGTGACCCACTTTTTAAAGTGTATTTTTAGTTGTGTTAAGTCTTTTTGTAATTAGACATGTAAGAATTTTATTACCTTCTTTTATCTGCTTTTGCAGGTGTTTAGGTTAAGTTTTATCAATTTTTGTTTAACCGAACCAGGCCTATTCCGCCCGATCCTGCAATCAGCTACCGCGCATAACGCGGTGGTTGCACGATCGGTCCCGGGATGGGTTCTGGGGAGGTACTGTTGTACTATTAATTTATAATAAAGCCTTGTTGATTGATTGATTGATATATAAGTAACAGAGTTAATGCGCTGGAGTTCAGTACAGTTCTGAATGTGTTAAGTCTGTACTGGCAGGAAGGTGTAGGAATCTCCTGTTTCCAAATGATTTAGAACGTTTCCATGTGAGTTTGGCAACTTCAGAGATCTTTCCACATCATTCTCTATTAAAGTGGACGATTCATTGCTATTATTTTTCTAAATGTATATGTTCTGTTGGATTATCTAAATTATTTTTTTGCTTAAGACTTATTTAACTGCCGACTTTATGTATACAATTTGTTAGTTTCATGTTAAAAATAATAATATTAATCGATGAGTAATTGCATATTTCCTTTACTATAAGGGAATGGGAACCTTCCATTAAGAGTATATTAGACCGAGACAGCGACCACTAGTATCCGGTACAAAATAAATGGAAGATTATTATAGAGTAAAGCTGTAATCTCTCCTTCGGCAATTGTCCATGTATATATGTGGTTAATTATAATTACACCGAAGGTTATTTGGACAACTACTAGTTTCACGAAAACCTGGACTAGGGGTAAAACCGAGGAAATCGCCTCCGAACCCTAGGGCACATGATCCTAATAATATATTAACAACGAAATCTGTACGTGTAATGTTAGGTAATGAATACTTGGCTTATATTAGCAGAACAGTTTTTATCGAATTTATATTAAATCTGAGCTTAGATGAGCGATCGAGCCGCCGAAACTAGTAGAAATCTTGATAAATGATACGGTTCCATTGCCATAGCTTGTATTATCATAGTCGGTTGAGACGGCAGTAAATGGTAATCGCGGTTTTCTATTTCGTTTTCTCGAATATTTTCATTATTTTCGGATAATTTTCTTTGTAGTTCTTGTAACGAATCATATTCATTCTGGTACACAAATCGTTTACACTAACTTCAAATAAAAAAAGGCAACCGGGTTTAAGTCTGGAGACCTTGAAGTCCAGGTTATCGATCTTTGTAGTTCTTGTAACGAATCATATTCTTTCTGGTACACCAATTCTTTATACTAACTTCAAATAAAAAAAGGCAACCAGGTTTAAGTCTGAAAACCTTGAAGTCCAGGTTATCGATGCTCTGTACCCAAATTACCTGAATGGGAAGGAAACGTTGGTTCATATGACGTCTAGATAGACAGATGAGCTGGTTGTTTGGCCTTTTACACCGCGGTCTTTCCAGTTCTATTGTTGTGCTCCTAGAATACAGTCCTTATAGTACCTCATCCAGATTTGTCCACAGTTCTGATAAGAGCCCTTTTGTGTAGCTGCCCGCCTTTGGTTTTTCTCCTCCGAATACTTGGAATCTCAGTCTCCTTAGGCCTTCACAGTGGCACAATACGTGAACTAGGGTTTCCTCTTCCTCTTGACAGAACCTGCATGTTGCATCCTCTTCCAGGCCCATTAGACTTATGTGTCTACCAGTTAGAAGGCCCAAAATTTAGTTGATCGTTCTTTAATGAACTCTTTGGTCTGTCTCTATCTTTGGAAGTTCCTCCGTCATTCTAGTGATTTATTTTGCACCCATTCTTTAATGGCTGCTCGTATGCATGGCTTTGCCACAACACAGAAGGGTTTAGGTCCTATTGGGGCTTTGAGTGGGCCTTCTTTGGCCAATTCATCTGCCTTTTCATTTCCTCTGTGTCCCTCGTTTCCTGGTACCCATGCTAGGGTCACTCTATTCTGACTTTCCAGCTCTATAAAGGCCGTCAAGCAGTCCCACACTAGTCTTGAATAGATTTGCATGGAACTGATTGTTTTTATTGCCGCTTGGCTGTCAGAGAAAATGGCAATCGACTGGTCGACACTGTCTTGTTCTGTTATCTCCCTTACTCAACAGTGTGTGGCTATCACTTCAGCCTGAAATACCGTTGCGTATCTCCCTAGACTTATCGGCTTATGACCTTGTCCCGTATATCCCGGTTCCGACCCCCTGTTCTGTCTTGGAGTCGTCAGTGTACCAGACTGTTTGTGCTGTTACGGGGGACAGTTTTTATAATCCTGCCTGTTAGGTATTACAGCCCGACAGTTCTTATTTAAGTTACCTTGGGACCATTACGTCCGAAAGCATACATAGAATAGGATCTGCTTTCATTTCTGAGTATAACTTCTGGTAATCCGTCCTATGTTACTGGCTAATTGGTATTTGGCCTTGCATTAGCATGTGCACCAATGACCGAGCTTCGCCTTGTATGAATATGTATAGTGGTGGCAACTCCAAGAGAACCTCAAATGCTGCCGTAGGACCAGTTTTTATGGCCCCCGTGGCGCACAGGTAAGCTAGCCTTTGTACGCCACTTAACAGCCTTATTGCTCCCGACTGCACCGTCTTAGTCCACCATACCACTGATCCATATGTCTCACTACCCTGGAGCCTAACCACAGTTCCATTTTGAGATTTAGCCCCAAGCTTTTCCCACACATTTGCCTACACCTTCCAGGACGATTGTTGCCTTCTGTGCGACTTTTTGGATGTGGGAATTCCACGTTAATTTTTGGCCAAAGATAACTCCTAAATGGCGTCTAAGAACTACTGCGTGGTAGCATAGGACTCCGTCATTTTGGATAAACATTCGCTGTCTAGCTTTCAAAGTGGTATCTTCTAAGCGAATAAGTAGATCATTTAAAAATAATAATAATAATAATAATAATAGTAATAATAAGGCTCATCTTGTAGTGCCCAGTCTACAATTTATATATATCCTAGGTACAAAAACGAAATTAACGAATAAAATAGTACCGATAAAAACTGCGTATCAAAGGAAAAATTTTAATTTCTTTTATAGCTGTAATAATTTAGATTCTTATTTTGCTACCCAAAATTAGACAAAATTAAGCGAAAACTCGAGATACCCATCCAGGTAAAAAATCGCCTTTAATTTCATGGGCAAATACTAACGATTCATACCACTAATTAACTCTATCATGCCAAACCATTAATCATTACCGCTTCCGTACCCTGAAAGCGCCCTTGGCAGTGGTGGTGGCGCTTGTTTCTAAATTTCCCGAACAAATGAGCTCTGAAAAGTTTTAATCCGGGTCTGTCGGTGCCGTTGGGGCGCTCAACAAGGCGTATACGTGATCCGGGACCACTTATCGTTGCCTGTCCGTGTATCGCTTCGTGCCGTGACTGCTCAGCGCTGCCCGCCCGCCCGTTTCTCTTTATAACGACGTGCACATACACGCTTTTATGCCCGGCGCGGTCTCTCTCTAAACCGATGGGATCTCTCACAACCACGCGCTCTCCACAGACGCCGGCGACGCTTCGCTTTATGTATTCGTAATGAGTTTTTCAGATGCAGCCGAACGTGCTATATTTAGTTGTAAAACAAAAACGTAACGGCGCGTGTACTAGGTCCCAGTTCGCTTTGCTTTCACCACAGCCTGCTACTGTATTAATAGTGTGTAGAGAGGGGGTGGGATCGCCCTCCGGCCACGGTTTGATTTGTTGCATTCGATTTGACGAAACGAATGAACATGCCGTCGTGTTCCCACAGCACGGAAATACGTTATATTTTTGTTGAAATCCACAGGCCGCTACAAATCCAATAACCAATATTTTTTTGGGAATCTAATGAAACTGCGGAACTATCAACCAGATGAGGGATTTCCGAGAATGATAACAAGGATTTCACGAAGGCGTACAAACGTCAGATATTTTTGCTTTTTCATTAAAAATCGTTAAATTATAATACTTTTCATTTCGAGCTGATCTAGTAGCCATGATTTTGACATAAGGTGAGAATAATTGAAAGTTATCTTATTGACGTTTAATTATTAACTATTGTGACAAAGTATTTACACTTATTTTAAGTTATAAATTAGTTTATAATTCGCACTTTCCAACGTTTCTTAAAAATGGACATGTTAATCGTCATAATTTTCATTATTACGACACAACCAAGCCTTACATCTCAGAATAAATAGCCAAACAAGATGGTCGTTGAATATTTGGGGAGGAGTTGTTAGGAATTATGTGATAGGACCACATTTTTTTGATGGACGTGTGAATGGTCAAATTTATTTGGAATTTTTGCAAAACAGCTTAAAAGAATTACTGGAGGATGTCCCGAGGGATATTAGGGAGAGAATGTGGTACCTCCATGATGGAGCACCTGTGCACCACACTGCAGCTATTCATGAACATTTATTTTAAACCATCCAAACCTATCCAAATGGTTGGATAGGAAGAGGAGGACCCCATAGTTAGCCTGCCAGAAGCCCTGATTTGACCAAAATATACTTCTTTTTGTGGGGTTATGTTAAGAAGCAAATGTACACAGCTTCTATAACTGTAAAAGAAAATATGAAAGAAAGAGTAAGGGAAGTTTTTCAGGAAGTTGCTATAGATATTTTAAGAAATTTCCGTAGATCATTCGAAAATCCTCTACAGAAATGCATAGACATATAGTCTAGTATACTTTAACTTGGCGTGTGTATGTATGAGTTACCCGTGTGAAAACAGCAACGGTTTACCAGCAACGGTTTTTAAAAATGATGTCTGTTGAATTTCTTTACGTGATTCAGTTCAAAGGGACACTAGTAGTTGGAAAAGTACCATGAAATAATTTTCCGCCCCGTACTAAGGGTGCAGGACACCCCCAAAATACAAAAAAATCATTTCTTCATTGTTTGACGATGTCTGTTGAATTTCTTTACGTGATTCAGTTCAAAGGGATACTAGTAGTTGGAAAAGTAGCATGAAATAATTTTCCGCCCCGTACTAAGGGTGCAGGACACCCCCAAAATACAAAAAAATCATTTCTTCATTGTTTGATGATGTCTGTTGAATTTCTTTACGTGATTCAGTTCAAAGGGATACTAGTAGATGGAAAAGTAGCATGAAATAATTTTCCGCCCCGTACTAAGGGTGCAGGACAGCCCCAAAATACAAAAAAATCATTTCTTCATTGTTTGATGATGTCTGTTGAATTTCTTTACGTGATTCAGTTCAAAGGGATACTAGTAGTTGGAAAAGTACCATGAAATAATTTTCCGCCCCGTACTAAGGGTGCAGGACACCCCCAAAATACAAAAAAATCATTTCTTCATTGTTTGACGATGTCTGTTGAATTTCTTTACGTGATTCAGTTCAAAGGGATACTAGTAGTCGGAAAAGTACCATGAAATAATTTTCCGCCCCGTACTAAGGATGCAGGACTCCCCCAAAATACAAAAAAATCATTTCTTCATTGTTTGACGATGTCTGTTGAATTTCTTTACGTGATTCAGTTCAAAGGGATACTAGTAGTTGGAAAAGTACCATGAAATAATTTTCCGCCCCGTACTAAGGGTGCAGGACACCCCCAAAATACAAAAAAATCATTTCTCCATTGTTTGACGATGTCTGTTGAATTTCTTTACGTGATTCAGTTCAAAGGGATACTAGTAGTCGGAAAAGTACCATGAAATAATTTTCCGCCCCGTACTAAGGGTGCAGGACACCCCCAAAATACAAAAAAATCATTTCTCCATTGTTTGACGATGTCTGTTGAATTTCTTTACGTGATTCAGTTCAAAGAGATACTAGTAGTTGGAAAAGTACCATGAAATAATTTTCCGCCCCGTACTAAGGGTGCAGGACACCCCCAAAATACAAAAAAATCATTTCTCCATTGTTTGACGATGTCTGTTGAATTTCTTTACGTGATTCAGTTCAAAGGGATACTAGTAGTCGGAAAAGTACCATGAAATAATTTTCCGCCCCGTATTAAGGGTGCAGGACACCCCCAAAATACAAAAAAATCATTTCTTCATTGTTTGACGATGTCTGTTGAATTTCTTTACGTGATTCAGTTCAAAGGGATACTAGTAGTGGGAAAAGTACCATGAAATAATTTTCCGCCCCGTACTAAGGGGGTGCAGGACACCCCCAAAATACAAAAAAATCATTTCTTCATTGTTTGACGATGTCTGTTGAATTTCTTTACGTGATTCAGTTCAAAGGGATACTAGTAGTTGGAAAAGTACCATGAAATAATTTTCCGCCCCGTACTAAGGGGGTGCAGGACACCCCCAAAATACAAAAAAATCATTTCTTCATTGTTCGACGATGTCTGTTGAATTTCTTTACGTGATTCAGTTCAAAGGGATACTAGTAGTTGGAAAAGTACCATGAAATAATTTTCCGCCCCGTACTAAGGGTGCAGGACACCCCCAAAATACAAAAAAATCATTTCTTCATTGTTTGACGATGTCTGTTGAATTTCTTTACGTGATTCAGTTCAAAGGGATACTAGTAGTGGGAAAAGTACCATGAAATAATTTTCCGCCCCGTACTAAGTGTGCAGGACACCCCCAAAATACAAAAAAATCATTTCTTCATTGTTTGACGATGTCTGTTGAATTTCTTTACGTGATTCAGTTCAAAGGGATACTAGTAGTCGGAAAAGTACCATGAAATAATTTTCCGCCCCGTACTAAGGGTGCAGGACACCCCCAAAATACAAAAAAATCATTTCTTCATTGTTTGACGATGTCTGTTGAATTTCTTTACGTGATTCAATTCAAAGGGATACTAGTAGTTGGAAAAGTACCATGAAAAAATCGAAACAGAACAATAATAATTTTAAAGGCGTTCTTTTAAAGCACACCCTCAGTTCCATCGATACAAAAAGGTGTAAATTAAGACTTGGAATGAATAACACAAACTATAGTGAAAAACTGAAGGCAGATGCGCAATTGGAACATGATAAAAAATAATTTCACCTGACGCTACTAAAAGTATAAAAACTAAATGTTTGGAATTTTTAAAACAACTGAATTTGATTCATCAAGAAAGGGAACATCTGAATATTTCCACAGTCAGGCAAAGATTGTCCGATTTGTGGATAGAGGAACGAAAAAAACGCATAACGGCCTCAAACTTCGGATACGTTTGTAACAACAAGGACAAAAACGATTTACTTCTTCAAAAAGTAAAAGAGTTACTGTACGTTCCAAAGAAACCCACATTACCGACGAAGCACGGTATGGAGTGCGAAAAAAAGGCGATAAGAGAATATCGAGATAAACATCCCAAATGTGTTATACATTATTGCGGATTAATCTGGAAAAACCTTACTTCGCATGTTCGCCAGACGGTCTGGCTGGTCAAGAAGGGGTGATAGAGGTAAAATGTCCGTTCAAAATTAGATATATTCATCCTAATGATGCAATAAGGAAAAAACTTTTGAATTACTTGGATCTTGACGGAAATCTCATTGAAACCCACGAATATTTCTTCCAAATCCAAGGAATTCTACACATAACCAGACGGAAATGGTGTGACTTTATAATTTGGACTTATAAAGGAATTCATATTCAAAGGATTTTAAAAAATGATACATTCTGGCTAGAACGAATGGTTCATTCAATTGAAAGGTTTTATATGTTTTATCTATTACCCGAAATCGTAAGCCCCAAATATCCCAATAAAATTAATATGATTTTATGGAAGGAGGAGGTACCGAACTCAATGAACACCCATAATTCCATTAGTAATTCCGAAGTTGTTTCGTTTAGCAACTCCGAGGTTGTACAATTGGATCTTCTAGGAAACGGTTTAGTGGCGTCAGTTGATTATTATAGAAAAAATGAAGAATACGCTGATTATGTCATTTGCAATTATCAAAATGCCGTTTGGCCGGAATTAAAATGGAAGGATTTTAACAGCATCAGTGGTAAGCAATGGCTAACAGACTTTGCACTGAATAGTTGCCTTTACTGCACCATTAAAAGGTCAAAAAATAATAATTATATTTTATTTACTGCAGACCAGGCTTATGCAGCTATTTACTTGTACAACGAGTTGCAGCCGGAATTCTTCGATATTATTCCGCAAATATCGACAAAAACTGTTTTACTTCTACCAATGTCGCAAAATAGAAACCATTGGTGTTTAGGAGTAGTAAACTCTCAAACAAAACGATAATGTATTTAGATCCTCGAAAGGCAAGTATACGTGCAATTGAGGAATTTAAAAACAGAGTAATAAGTTTTTTAAATGAATATGCAAAGTATAAAGGACCAAATTTAAATCTAATTACGAACTGGACGTTAAACCAAATTAGTCATGATCTTCAAACTGATACATATAATTGTGGAGTGTTTGTATCATACTCTGTACAACAAATTGTTACAAATCGACCATTAACCTCACATAAAGACATGCATATTTATAGGAAAGAATTGCAGACGTTACTTCTTACAGAATCTGACGACATGAAAGCAAAATGTATAAAATGCGGATTATTATGCAACGCCGATTTTGATAAATGTAATGCCTGCAATAGACTTATTCACCAAAACTGCCACGTTGCATTCACAAATACCAGATGCAACCTTTGCAATTCATTTTTAAATATGGCTTAAGTGTCATCATTTGTGGCATGGTCTTAATGTTCCTATTTTGCCTTTAGTGAATCCACAAAATAATAGAAGTAACCAGTATATGCGTGGGAAATCAATTCTACGCCCGTGATTTTTACGTCAAAGATACAGTAGTTAAAGGATGCTCTTTGACATTTAATTCACGGGTGTAGAGGCCATTTCCCAGTAATATACTGGTTAATGGACCACAATAGTATGACGTATCACTCCCCACTTCAACTTTCCATATTATTCTGAAAAATTTGTAAATATTTAACAAATGAATTTACATGAAAATGCTTCATCTTTAAACGCCGCCTCTTCCCGTAATAATACTGTAATTGTTTTCTCCAATACAAAAAAATAGTTGTCATGTAAAAAAACCTAATAACCTAGGACCTTATTTGTCTTAGTCGGTAGGTTTCAATAGTTAAATATGAACAATAACACAGCAATTCCTATTTAAAATTGTAAGCAAATTAGTTTGACTCACATGTACTTAAAGCGTACCCTATAGACGATATGGAAAGCAAAGCAAATGAGCCGCCCAGTGAATAATGAACGTCACACAACTATTGTGGTCCATTCTCTCTACAATGAAGAAATGATTTTTTGTATTTTGGGGGTGGTCTGCACCCTTAGTACGGGGCGGAAAATTATTTCATGGTACTTTTCCAACTACTAGTATCCCTTTGAACTGAATTACGTAAAGAAATTCAACAGACATCGTCAAACAATGAAGAAATGATTTTTTTTGTATTTTGGGGGTTGGCCTGCACCCTTAGTACGGGCGGAAAATTATTTCATGGTACTTTTCCGACTACTAGTATCCCTTTGAACTGAATCACGTAAAGAAATTCAACAGACATCGTCAAACAATGAAGAAATGATTTTTTGTGTATTTTGGGGGTTGGCCTGCACCCTTAGTACGGGGCGGAAAATTATTTCATGCTACTTTTCCATCTACTAGTATCCCTTTGAACTGAATCACGTAAAGAAATTCAACAGACATCGTCACACAATGAAGAAATGATTTTTTTTGTATTTTGGGGGTTGGCCTGCACCCTTAGTACGGGGCGGAAAATTATTTCATGGTACTTTTCCAACTACTAGTATCCCTTTGAACTGAATCACGTAAAGAAATTCAACAGACATCGTCAAACAATGAAGAAATGATTTTTTTTGTATTTTAGGGGTGTCCTGCACCCTTAGTACGGGGCGGAAAATTATTTCATGCTACTTTCCCATCTACTAGTATCCCTTTGAACTGAATTACGTAAAGAAATTCAACAGACATCGTCAAACAATGAAGAAATGATTTTTTGTGTATTTTGGGGGTTGGCCTGCATCCTTAGTACGGGGCGGAAAATTATTTCATGCTACTTTTCCAACTACTAGTATCCCTTTGAACTGAATCACGTAAAGAAATTCAGCAGACATCGTCAAACAATGAAGAAATGATTTTTTTGTATTTTGGGGGTGTCCTGCACCCTTAGTACGGGGCGGAAAATTATTTCATGCTACTTTTCCAACTACTAGTATCCCTTTGAACTGAATCACGTAAAGAAATTCAACAGACATCGTCAAACAATGAAGAAATGATTTTTTTGTATTTTGGGGGTGTCCTGCACCCTTAGTACGGGGCGGAAAATTATTTCATGGTACTTTTCCAACTACTAGTATCCCTTTGAACTGAATCACGTAAAGAAATTCAGCAGACATCGTCAAACAATGAAGAAATGATTTTTTTGTATTTTGGGGGTGTCCTGCACCCTTAGTACGGGGCGGAAAATTATTTCATGATACTTTTCCAACTACTAGTGTCCCTTTGAACTGAATCACGTAAAGAAATTCAACAGACATCATTTTTAAAAACCGTTGCTGGTAAACCGTTGCTGTTTTCACACGGGTGTATGAGTTAATATTTCCGTACAATTTCATTTTCTCTTGTACACAAAGATCCAGAAATATTGTCTACGTAGACAATATTTTTGGACTATTGCTTTAACTTTGTGTACAATATGGGAGAAAATGAAATCGTACGGAAATATTAACTCATACATACACACGCCAAGTTAAAGTATACTAGACTATACTGGGAGGTCACTTTGAACACCTCCTATAAACACTAGGTATTATTTATTTAATTAAAATAGCTTCAAAATAATTTTAATTTTTAAAAGTGCCAATTTTTTTATTACCTAACACCGTATTTTCTGTTCCTATCATTTATGTCAACTTTCTTGTACTATTAAGCCGTCAGGGGTGGTTTTTTGTAAAAAACAGACTTTCCGTTCCTGAATGGGGTGGGAACTTTTCGGATATCTATTCCAATCGAGAGTACGCATCTCAAATATTATTTCTTTATAAATTATTTCTTCTATTCAGTGCATTTTAATCTAATTTGCGTGTACTATTATAAATAATTCCCAATTTAAAGTGCAGGGTATTCCAATGGTGCGTCAAAGTCCAATATCGGCTTCATTAGAAGACTTTGGAATTTTTTTTTATGGAAGCGGTATAGTGTCAAGAAGTGCACATTTCAAACATATTTTGAAATATACAGGGTGACTCGCTAGAGCGGAGCATCTTCGAGGTCTTTTTTTTTTAATGGAATACCCTATATATTTTTACATTCATGAATTCAGCGTAAAATTATCTATCCAACGACTTCTACATTTTTGGATTTTGCCGTGGCGTTGCTGAGTTATTCGAAAAAAATATGAAAATTTTTGCCGGAACAAGGTTTAACAAATTAATTTGCAGCGTGTGTATTACTATTAATTAAGAAGATTTATTTTGCAATTATGTAAACAAGGGATGTACTACAACGACACAACCACCAAATATTGATTATAATTATACAAGGTGTATTTTATACTAGCGCTAATTCATTTCATTTCAAAGTGAATTTTCTCAATTTTTTCAAATGGAACACTCTGTATATTATTGTATTTTTGAATTGGCACGTTAATTCTCTACGATTTTTGTGAATAAAATGCTAACCTAAAATCGATATTTCCAGAGATATTTTTACTTGTTCATTAAAAACCGTTAAAGTATAATACTTTTCATTTTGAACTGATCTAATAGCCATGATTTTAACATAAAGTGAAATTATTTGAAAGTAGTATAACATTTTTTTCTGGGTGCATCTTAGTTATCTCAGTAGTATTTTTTCACAGTTTATTTAAATCACATTTGAGTCTATCTTAAAAATTTATAAATAATCCGCAACCTTTTGTAGCTGCAGGATACCAGCTGAATGGTGGAAATTGGTGTTGGTTGGCGGCTTGCTTTCAATCCTATTCGGTTGGTTCCAAGTTTTCTTCTCGCCAAGATCGAATTTGATATATATATCGTAATATTTTGAAACTGTTTACATTTATCGCTCTGTCGAGCTTTGCTTTGCTAACGGCAAGCCTCTTCCAACATGCACAGCTTCACCCCCTTGAATTTTCTCGCAAATGAAACAACCACCTTTTGTCTCCATATCTACAGAGACACTTTCACGCATATTTAAGTCTATGTAGTAATAACGTATCTGCATATGTTTTTATATTTTTCTCAGTCCATCTTCATCATATGTCATAAACGTTTTCTATCCTACTATCACACGCACGTTTATTCCATTATGTAAACCGTTCATTATAGACGACCTTCAGAGCAGATGTTTGTGAAGCATTGTGATATGTAAAAGAAGGAAAAGGCGAAGATCAGAATAGACTCTTTGTTAAGCCTGAGAGTGCCTTGTACCTCACACCTTCAGTACGAATTCAATCTTGGCGAGGAGAAAACTTGGAACCAACCGAACGGAATTGAAAGAAAGTGGCCAATATCTTAGCTCCCATTCTCCCATTTACACCACCAAGTTACAAGTACCAATTTCCATCCTTTAGCTAGTATCCTGCAGCTGCAAGAACGGTTGCGAAAAACGATGCACCTGCGTTAAGGTTGGATTGCACTGCTGAACAGTATGATCTAATTGCCATGGGCAAGGATGTTTAAATTCTGAATTTAAAGAACTGTTAGTCGATGAATAACCCTCTAATGAGTAAAATTGAACAGAATTTTAGTGGAATAGGCCTACAGGGCAAACCACTTTTTAAAAACGCACCGGGATCTCTACCCCAAGAGTGGTCTGGAAACGAGTTCAAATAAAGAAACGCATATTTGTGGAAAAAATGGGAAAATAAATAAAAATCACTTGCGTCAACATCCGCTAGACATGCACCTTATAGAGAAAATTCCACTCTATAAATTCACTCTTGGGCATCTTTCTCGTTAAAGTAACCGATTTTGAGATATTCACTGTGAAACTTCGTATAAGACCAATTTTTACCTGTGCGCTCCAAACTACCCCTCAGTTTGGACAAGTTACTGCGAAATAGGCGGCGATAAGCTACAAAGTCTATAGGACATTTTTTATACAGAATTTAATGAGAAATTTTTATTTCCTATACTTCTTTCTCTTCCAACGAACGGTTTACAAGATAGAAGTGAAAAAAAGGCGTTAAGTCCCCGTTAGGGGTGGTTTTTTTTATAAAAAAAGGGACTTTCCGTTCCTGAATGGGGTGGAAACTTTTCGGGTATCTATTAATAATACACAGAGTGCAGTTTGGACAGGGAATTATATTTAATTTACAATTTGAGATGTTACATAATTTCCAGTTAAATTCAGAATGACGCACGTATTTAGTTTATGTAGGTGTTCTGAAAAACTAATAATATTAGGTTATTTTTATTTTGTTAATGAGTTTAAATTCTCCACATCTGATCTTTTATTCTTGCAATTGTTATATTTTTTTATAGATACCATTTCAGTAATTTATTGTCTACCTATAATTTCGGTCTCCTCATAATTAAACTGGTGAAAATTGTTTAAACTATATGTTGTTTTTTTTTCTTAAGTTATGTATATTTTGTTCATCATTTTTGTGTTCTTTTATCCTTGTTTTCAATTATCTACCCGTTTGACCTATATACACTTTTTCACAATTACCACATGATATTTTATAAACAATGCCAGATTGTAATAATTCTTGTGGGATTTAGTTTTCACTTTTTGTAAAAAAAATTATTGTGTTTTAACTTTTTTGTGTTATTATCATTACTTAATCTTTTCCATATTTTTTCTGAAAGATTCTTTATGTATGGTATCATGTAAAAAAAAAATTAGTTGTGTATTGTGCATAATTTCCAATTTAGACTATAAACTATGTATTATTTCCAGTTTAAACTGTAACTTATATATTATTCCCAGTTTCAAGCATAAATTATAAACACCGTGACCTATCTACGCCTGTGTAGTTCCATGAGGTTATTGATGAGGAAATTTTATGCGATTCGATCATCTTAATCAAAGCATTATCACAAAAACAATTCATTAGAGCGATAGTGTGGAAAATAAACAACGGAAAATCTCGTGCATCTGATGAGATAGTGGAATCCTCAGATAAACATGATATATTATTAACCTTAGAAACTTTATTCCACTTTGGAGCATCTCAAAATCGAACTCATTCCATTTTGATTTTGAAATTGATGCATAGTTTTTTATGTTTACTTTATGATAGAAAACCGTAATAATTTCAATAACTTAACAAATTCTTGACAATTTTATATTCATTTCTGAAGTCTAAAACCTGAATATGAATTTCATAATTTGGAATCCATGGTGATTATGAAGAAGATATCTGAACAAAATTAAACGAAAATTTACAAAATTTAAAAAAACGTATACTAAAAGTCACGATAAACATATATTTACAATCTTCAAATAAATGTAGCATCAGAATATTTCAAATACTTAGATTGCAGCATATTAGGAAAAATTCATATACTAAGTTTTGTTGCGGGATACACATATATTCTTTTTATGTTTTTTGTTGTTAAACCGTTAACGATGATGTCAATTCTGATTTTAATGCCAGATAATCTATCACCTCATTAGTCCTGAAGAAGACAATAGAGCTTGTCAAAACATCGACTTTAAAGAGGATATAAGGTTTGCTCCTTTTATTAAAGTGTAAACGAACTTAATTGAAACCGTATAAAAACTAAAAGCCGGCAAAAACAGTCGGCATCTCTTTATTGTACATGGGCGGAGGTAAATAGAAATGCTTGTCATAAGAAGATGATAAGATTTTCGGGCGTTATTATATCCTCTGTTTCAAATGGTCTCCAGAAAGCCATGGTAAATTAGTAAATAATTAAAATATTTTATCTTTTATATAGTAGTAAATATTTATAAATATGAACAATAAGTAACTAAGCTCCTACGCTTGATATTATAACAGGAATTTATGCACTGCACTGGCACATTGACAGCACATCTCATAAGTCCACCGTTGACTACTGAGAAATGATTTACGAGTTTTTCTTGCTAGTAGGCCTGTCAGTTTTATTATCTTTAAACCAGTGCAGTCGTAGATGGTTCATTCAGGCTGATTACATTACCAGTCTCGGACTCGCCTGCACAGTTTTAACTACCATTCGAATCTCGATACCATTGCTAAATATATAGGACAAAATATCAAGTTCAGTGCGTACTGACCAGTTTCAATTGTCCTCGTATAAAGTATACTTGCTTTCCTTTAACTCACAATGTAGTAGTTTTCAGTTTTCATCCACAATGTTTGTCTTCTAATCTTGCATCTTTTGTTTAACACACTTCCTGACATAATCAATTGATGAAATTTTGCAGTTACTTAGATCGGATGACAATAAAGTATTCCACCGTTAATTTTGCATATATCTGCACGTAGGGGGCGCGAGGGTGAAAATGGATTAGATATACTATCCAACCGGCACCTCCGGCAAAACGTAGAATACAAAATATTTTCGCCTGATCAGAGACTTCTACGTCCGTTTTTCTCGTACAAATGGTACGATATTAGTTCTGGTGACCTACTCGAAACCTAGCTCCAAGGAATGAATTTATGTAAATTGATTCTATACGCTATAAATAAATTATGACTAAAAACTAGAAAATAAAAAAATATATATTTTTTCAAACTTGCTTTTCTATTCTTGCAGAAAAAGAGCATAAAAAAATAACAAAAAAGTAATACTAAAAAGTAAAAAATAATTTCGTTGCCACATTTGCAAGAAAGGCAAGGCTAGCGCACTTTGTATATAAGTATATCTATCTATGCATCATTTTTATGTACGTATGATTATATGTGTACAACGATTCCACCCCTTTCATACAATCATGCGTACAATCATACAAAGCGCGCACGCCTTGGTTTTCTTGCAAATATGTGGCAAAAAAATATTTTTTACTATTTAGTACGACATTTTTGTTTGATTTTTTTATGTTCTTTTCTGCAAGAAAAGCAAGTTTAAAAAATATATTTTATCGAGGTTCCTACATTGGATACTAAACTTATGTATTAAAACTTATACTAAAAATTAATTTGCTTTGAATTAACAAAAGCATGATGCAGACAATAAACATCAAATATATAAAACACTAATCTTTATGTTCATGGTTTCATGAACAATAGAACTGAACCGCCAACGATCTGCTCTGTCACATATCAGATATTTCACGACCAGGAATGTCATGCCATACTAACGCACAGATATTAGGGCCGGAAACGGTCTGCCGGCGGGACAAATCTCTCAAAAATCCCCTGTGTGTGGCCAGCTAATGACAGATAACTTGCGTTTTACTTTACAGATCAGCGTTAAACATCCACATTAACATTTCGACAATATGGCAAATAAGTAATATTTTCACATCTGCTCAAGTTACTATTTTTTATGAAATTTATTTTATTATTGCGTTTCATTCCCTCAAACACTTAATAGTCCGGAGTCAGCGACCTTTCTTGATGACCAAAAGCGCGAGAGCTGCAATTTTTTCTACGCTTTATTCGGCATTTCACGTAAGGAAAAGGGTTATCAGCTTGCGCACTTGCGAGGGGTAACTGCAGGAGCCTCACGCACACGTAAAATATTTATTTAAAAAAACTAATGCAACAAAAGCTTAGACTGGGTCGACATGTTCATGATGTTGAAAAGTAACTAAAAAACGATTAAAAAACATAATTAGCTGACTTTAAAGTGGTGGTTATGCTTCAGCTTTACATGTAAACATGTGAAAAATAAGTGCTGAGTAAACTAATACCACAAAAGCAGAAATTTAGCACTGTAATGCGGTATAAGATGTCTGATAAAAAAAAATTGTATCATAAACGTAGCGGGTGCATGTAGTTTTGGGATCATACAAGATCAAGAAAAATAGTTTTGACCACTAATTATATAAAAATATCCAAGATTTATTATCGTATTTATATACAAAACGCGTATGTATAGTATCGGTCAAAGCTTCCTTGCAAATAAAAAAATGCAACAAAAACTTTACGAGCTCATTATTAACGCCGACGAACCCGTCAGTATGGTGCCATCAAACAATCCGATGTACATTAAAAACCTCTAAAGGTAAGTGATTCAACTTACCGGCGGAATAGTACAGAGAGTAATGTATTTTTAATTGCAGGGAAGCTTTAAACTATACTGTACCTATTAATAATGTACTAAAAAAAATTATTCTTTTTTTTTAGCATTTATTTAACGTCGGCCTATTTCCGCTACCGAGGCTTAACACCGACACCTGTAGACGAGCTAGATCTAATCAGGAATTTTTGCCGAACCTCTTCTCTTAAGAAGAGTAGGGATCTTTTGCTTGCCCAACATTTAATAGACAAGAGACCGACGGCTTTACATCAACTCCGAAGAATGGTATATCCCCTATATAATCCTCGCCTAAGATTGTATAGCTTTCGCGCATACACTGATATACAAGCCGCTGGAACATATGAGGCGAGGACGCGGTCTTCCTTGTGAACCCGAAGGTACCTCTTTTGGTTGTAAAAATACAAAAGATTTATGTGGAGAGCATAAGTTGAGACTCAGGAGGCCTTTCGTGCACTTAATTTTGATTTATTCGAAGTTGGGGTGGTTTGTTATTAAATTGTTGGAACGGGCCAAATGCTGCGCCCTGTATATGTTTCAGAGCTATAGTTCGCTTGTATTTGATATTTGTAGTCTGACTAGCACTTTATTTAAATTTATTTTTATGGCAGGGTCAACGGCTACACCCTCCCTGTAGTCTTGAAATTAAACACTTGGTTTTAAACGAAAATTTAAAAAAATATTTTATTAAGCGTCAGTAACAGAGTTGAGTAATTTATTTTATTTAAATTGAAATTTATTTACACGAGAGAAATAGTTCACTTATCGACACTTGAAATTTTGCCTTTAAGACGATTTTTTTTTATTTAGTTTTATTTAGATTATTTATTTTGTTTTATGCGCGACGGCAGTT
Organism: Leptura quadrifasciata; assembly: GCA_963675555.1. NCBI lineage: Eukaryota > Metazoa > Arthropoda > Insecta > Coleoptera > Cerambycidae > Leptura > Leptura quadrifasciata. The sequence continues at coordinate 162,650,919 of OY776674.1, read as the reverse complement.
TAATTCAATTAACGTTTTTTACTTGGATTGTCCAAGGAAGCAGAGTGGCCACTCGATTTGTTGAAATTTAAGATTGACCGGGAAAGAATTAAACACTATTGGCTTAGAGTCTTTGCTCACAGAACGCAGAAACTAACTTGAGATACACCGAAACTGACTTGCTTTGAGCTCGTTGTGCTCCTCTATTTATACGGTACGATGGGGACTTGGCTCGCCGAAGTCTGTATAGGTCCCCGGACAGTCTATGGGTCTCGATATTGCGAAATATTGCGCAATTGTTTGTCATAAATACAGCAATGAAAAATAGGATTTTTCGATATATAAATGAAAGTTGAATTTAAATTGGTTTTAGAAATATGAGTGATAATTGTCTGAAAATATTGCTAAAATTGAATTGGTCCCGTAATGTTGAAAGTCGTAATTTAATGCATATTAATGTCATGTTGAGAATGTTCCTTTGCCGGTGTTGAAACGACATGGGAGTAAGTTTTGAGGATCGAAGTGAAGACAGCCACGAGTTGCTGGCAACGCGTGGACATATGAATGGGAATTAAGTTTTGATATAGGCATTTCGGAAGAAAGTTTTGATGAATGGGGTGATGGTTTGAATGAAGTATGTTTTGAGGTATAAATAGAAGATTGAATTAGAAGTTGATTTGAAGGGAAAATAGTTTATAGAAAATTTTCGGGAGCGAATTAAAATATTTTGACTTGGGGTTTGGAGAGTGGTGTTGATGTGAATCGAGATAATGAGGGGGCGGCATTTTTTAGGGCAATCGTTTGTAATGTTTTGGCTATAAATTGGTTAATTTAGATATTGGAACGATTCTGTTGATAGATTTAGGTTCTTTGTGAATTATCGATATGGTTTGAATTTTCTCAGAATTATTTTTGAAAATTTGTGGTTTTTGACTATTTTGAGTTTCTGAAGGATATTTTTATTGTGTTTTGATTAGGTGACCTTGAAAATTGATTTATTTTGAAAATTATAGTACTTTTGACCTTGACTATATCGTTAATGTGTGAAACGAACTATAACACTTTATACGGTCGCCCATCTAAGTACTAACCGCGCCTAACGTTGCTTTACATCGCATATCGAAATATGTAGGTACATAGTAAAGACGCACCTACGCTCGCCCCAAAAAATTTATTCAATTTCATCTAAGTGCGGGCGAGTCGTCCGAGGAGCGAAGTCCTTGTACTTTTGAATTTGACGGTCCGTATCTCCGATACAAAAGGCTTCAATTAATTTGTGTACTGTACTACATCGTTGCATAGTAAATTTAATTGGCTACCGATATAGCAAAAGGGGGTCAATTTTCTCATTAAAAAATTACGGTTTGCCAACCGAAATGATGTCAAAAAGTAATGAATTTTGAAATTTTAAAATTTTCAAAAACTCGATTTCTTTACGCACGTCTCAAAATTCTGGGGAGTACGTATTCTGGGGAAATATTCGAATATCGTAAGCTGCAGGCGCCTATCCCGTTCCCCTTTTGAGATATCCCCTCCAGAACGATAATATGTGAGATTTTTACCATCCGGCAACTTTAGTGGCCCGTATCTCGGGCGACTTCTGTTTGCTTATGATGCCTTTCTAGATCCATATAATCTTTTGTATATCGAACAAAAATTACGAGATTGAGTTTTTTCTTTTTATACATTTATTTTAACGTCGGCCTATTTCCGCTACTGACGCCTAACATCGACGCCTGTAGACGAGCTACCCCCAACCAGGAATTTTGCCGAACCTCTTCCCTTAAGAAAAGTAGGGATCTTTTACTTGCCTAACATTTAATAGACAAGGGACCGACGGCTTTACATCCCCTCCGAAGGATGGTATACCCCCTATACAACCCTCGCCTAAGGTTGTATAGCTTCCGCGCATACACTGATATAAAAGCCGCTGGAAGATGTGTGGGGCGAGGACGCGGTCTTCGTTGGAACGGTCACCCATCCAACTACGCGGTTAGTAGTTACGTTGCTTTACATCACATATCGAAGTATGTAAATAGTAAAGACGCACCCACGCTCGCCCCTACGAGATTGAGTTCTTTGCCGAACTCGAGATAATGACGATTATCTGGCGATGTTCGAGAATCCGGCGAAATCCTCGTATCTCGCAGTTTGACGGTCCGTATCTCCGATACAATACGCCTCAATTAATTCGTGTGCCACATCGGTATATCACAAGAAAAGGGGGGTCATTTTTTTCATTAAAAAGTTACGGCTTGCCCAACGAAATTATGTCGAAAAGTAATAAATTTTTCCATACCTATAACCCTTTGAAAATTTTTAAAAAACTCGATTTTTTACCCACTCCTCAAAATTGCGAAGAGTACGTATTCCGCAGACACTTTAAATTCATAAACTTATATTATCATATAAGACCCCCAATAATTATTAACAATCGATTCCAGTCATTGAACCAATAACGCGCTGTGTTTAGTGATAAAAGACAACAGACATCTGATACTGCAAAAGCTGAAATTTGATAATACAACAGGCTTCGTATTAAGCGAGGGAAAAGTGCTCAGCTGATGCAGTCAGACATGTAACGCGCGCGCGGATAACTATGCGCTGCGCCTTTAACTTGTCGCACTTATCCACCGTGAAAAATTCAGCAGACTATTTTTTTCGTGTAAAATATTAAATTAAATTAGCTATTACTGTACCAAATTTCAGCTTTTGTGGTATCAGTCAGTTTACTCACGGCATTATTTTTCACATGTTTATATGGAAAGCCGAATTGGAGGCTGCTGCGGCGGCTATACCCCCCCCCCCCCCCAGTACAGCACAAAGCTGATAGTCCATTCCCTTACCTGGAATGTCGAATGAAGCATAAAAAAAATTTCAGCTTTTGTGAAATGACTAACTATTAACGGTCGGTGGCTCCAGGGCTATAAGCACTGGTTAGAAATTTTACAACTACTAAAAAAATAAATACATTTTTCTCTTAAATATGATCTGTTTTATTTATGTAATGATTTTTTTTTGGGAAAAATAAAAAAACGTAGTATATTTCGGGCTATTTCACCTTTTTCCTGAGCACATACCAATTCGATGGGGTTAAGTTTACAGTAGTAGAGTGGCAGCCGAAGTAGTTAGATTAACGTCCGACATTCCTGCAGGGCCCCTCAATCCTCAAGCCAACCGCTGGACCAGCATGGATCCCTCGAAGGAAAGCAGGGCAGTGACACAGAACGTGTTCAGTAGGCTCCTCTACCACATTACACTCTCTACACTTGGGGTTCTCCACAACGCCCAACAAGTACTCGGGCAATTGCACGTCAGTTGCAAGTAAGTCAGAAGAAAGTTTGGAAAACATTGCGGGAAAATCAATTACACCCCTATCATGTTCAACGTGTACAGGCATTACAGCCTCAAGACCACCCCGTAGAGGTCAATTCTGTGAATGGTTGTTACATGAAATTGATCAAAATTTTAGAAATGGACGAGTCATCATTCACCAGAAATGGAATTAACAATTTCCGCAATACCCATGTTTGGTATGTTAAAACTCCACATGCTTTTAAGAGAAGACATTTTCAACACCGGTTGTATGTAAATGTGAGGGCAGCAATAGTTAATGAAATACTTGTTGGGCCATACATCTTACCAGACCGTTTATCTGGCCAAAACTACCTGAACTTTTTGGAAAATCATTTACCCGGCCTATTAGAAGATGTGCCGTTAAATATCAGGCAAAATATGTTACTTCTTCAGGATGGAGCACCTCCACATTATAGTCTTAGAGTGAGGCAACTCTTAAACAACATTTTTTCGAATATGTAGTTAAGTCAGGTTGAACCAGTTGCGCGGCCACCGAGGCCACCAGACCTAACTCCGTGTGACTTTTTGAATTGGGGCTATTTGAAAAGTTTCATTTTTAAAACGCCGGTAAAAACACGAGAGGAGCTGATTGGACGTATCAACCAGGCAACATTATTAATGGTCCATTCTGTATACATATATGTATATTTCAAAATAATTGTTCATATGTACAGGTTCCTTCATTAAGGACCATCATATATTTTAAACTCATTTAAAAAAATAGAAACAGTCTATTCGACATTTTCAAACGCAACGTATCATCTAAACACCAAAACATTAAATACAGCATCTGGATTAAACGTACCTTGAATGGAGCATTGGGGACATAAAGCGGGGGATCCTTCGCAGATCCTGCAAGCTTCTCGTTGACAGGGGGGATTCCTTCGTCGGAGTCGCACACACTGAACCGCCCAACGATACCATCCGCAGGTTTGGCCTCATACCCAGCCGGTTTCCCTACACAGAATCCCTTGGCTTTCACCCAAAAACGGAACTTGCTGTTATCGGCGCTCACGACTTCTTCGCCTCGCAGCGTCCGTATAATTCTGGCATACTTTTTCAGCGTGATCGTCTTTGTCTTCGCCAAATCTCCGTAAGTTTGGATAACCCACGGCTGATAAGTTGCCAGCATATCATCTTTATTATCCGCACAGGATCGCTGCCTCTTAACGTTGTTGTTTTGTTCGCAACGAGAGGCTTTGTTGTTTTTGCGCTTCGCCGCTTTTTTTGCGGGCTTTTGAATCTGTTCGTCGAGTCCTCTTCGATCCATCTCGCGATCCACTAAGGCAGATGCCATATTTGCGTGGAAGAATTTATGCGATTTAAGATCTAGAAAAGCATCGACATCTCGAGATTAAAGATAAATAAAACACCTGTTGATATGGATAAGTGTGCCACAACAGTTGCCGTCTTCGATATATTATTCACACTAATAAGCACCGGTTACCGCGAATGTATCTGCAATTAAGACACGCGATATAATGGAAGTGTAGTTTAATTGTCACTAAACACTTCGGCAATGTCACGAAAACACCAAATAATTAGTTTTTCCTAAACAAAAAGTTCAGTAATTATAACCACTTTGTTACAGTTTCCTAGTGAAAATACAACTAATTGTTTATTAAATAAGCACTATCACTAATCAAAGCACTAAATAGTTTACGACAAATAGCTAGTTAAATTAATGTTATGTTTCTCTAACAGAAACTTATGGTTGTTGTCATTCATATATACAAATTCAAATATCGCGTATGCGCGCTGGATGAGCGCTTCAGGAATATTTAGATTAAAGTACAGCGCCAAGTTACCAGGTTTGTCCCGCAACCCGTACTGGTGCGTTTCAGAAATGCGGGCAGAGTCGCGGGACCCTCTGCCAACACTCCCCACTACATTACACCGGCCCGTGAAAGGATCCTGGCGGCGCCGATGTCGATATCAAATAAATTAGCCATTGTTGTTAATAAGTTCATTTAGGAAACTTTTTTTAAAGTATACATATGAGCATTTCTGTTTCTAATGATGAGAACAATAGCGAACGTTTTAACACCGATACTTTATAATGAGGAATTTTTGTTTGTGGCGGAAAAATATACTGTATGTTGTACAATTAAACAAACAGTTTGTATGTTTTTGTGTGTATACTATACACGACTCGATATGTATAACTCAGCGGCGTAACTAGAAGTCATGGGGCCCCAGGGCAAAGAATTGTTGGGGCCCCCTATTTACTTAAAAAATAAAATGAATTGTCCGATAGTAATTTTAAAAGTCTTTTTTCCTTGCTTTTCTATTAGCAAATTCATTTATTACCTCATTTAAATCGAGTTTTTCAGCATCTTCATTTTCTATAAACAATAGGGCAAGGCCACTGAATCGATGTTGACTTGCAGTAGACCTGAGGTAATCTTTGATCATTTTGAGCTTGCTAAAATTCCCTTCAACTTTAGCGGTTGTAGCAGGCAACGTGAAAAATAACAGAAACAATGGGTAAACTTCAGTTAAGTCGCTTTGAGGTACGCCATATTTACTTAAAACTAGTTCAGAATAATCTTTAACAGATAAGTCATCTTGTACAATGTATATATTCGGCATTCTGTTGAACTTTCTTAATTTTAGTATTTACTCTATTATAGGCCCCACTTATAACACTGGATGCACTATAACCTTGACCATAACATTTTTCAATAGGAATATTTAGGTTTTTTAATATATTCAGAACTTCTTTAGTGGTTCCTATAGCAGAATGATCTTTTAGCTTAAAGAATCCCAAAAAAGTTCTCTTCTGATCAAGAGCTGCGGCAGCATATCTTTATCCCAAATTATATGGCAAGTTCGAATGGCGATACCTAATTGGTCTATTTTAGTTATGTCTTGAGTGGTGTCAAGGAGCAAAGAAAAAAATGTAGCTGAATTTATTTATTTTGTTAGTTCGGAAGTAATCTTTTTCGACAGATACTCTATTAGCTTATTCTGAATAGCTGGGCTAAGATATCGCACTGATCCAGGTGGTTTATCCATTACCTGCTTCATAACATCATCAAAATCTGAAAGACATTTCACTTGCGCCAAACAGTTTCCATTGGAAGTTTATTGTGATGTTCGATGAGCACGAAAATGTAACGAACATTTTGCGAGAAGTAATGTTTGAAAATTGATTTCTTCTTCTAGGTTCTTGTTAATGGACCAGCACTATATTTCGTAGAAGAAAAATAACAATTTTCACTGAAACGTCGATTGTTTTGTTTCTGGATCCTGGGGTACCTTTAGGTCTGTTGGACGCAAAGCTGATAATAGTCGTTTTATTCTGATCAATAATTGTTTTCCCCAAATAAAATCCAAAATCGCTAGGCAAACCAATTACAGTACTCAGAGTATAAGCATGTTCTTGTTCAGATGAGTCGCTAGGAATAGAAGTAGTGACAATTTCACAAACAGTCTTGGGATCAGTACAAGAAATTGGTTGCTGACATGTGTGGCCAGACATTGGAGCGGAGACTATTTCACAAATATTATTCCTCACCTAAGACGCTGGGGCCCCTGACTGCCCGGGCCCCGGGGCACTGCCCCGGTTTGCCCTGCCATAGTTACGCCTCTGGTATAACTTGTGTTAAACTATACAATTTGCCAATGGTTATTTATTTATTTATTTACTGGAATATGGAGTAAAAATAAGAACACTATAGATATGTATTGACAAATAAGTCAAATATAAAAATACAACACAAGAGGAAATGAAAACAAACCAACTGGAAAAGTTATTAAAATGGTTTCGATATCGCGCACTCCTTGGTCATGGATGTTATCCGGATCACCTCAACAGAATAGGAATAGTATGTACAATAGTACTAGTACTCTTTATTGTTAATCCAACTGACTAGTTACATCATTACCCAAAGGGTGTAGGACATGTCACAATTGTCACATCACAAATTAAAAAATTTATAAATACAAACACACAAAAAAAAGAATAGTAACAAGTTAAAAGTAATATACATACAATCAAAATTGCATTGAGTATTATTATTATAATATAATGTACAAGAAAATAGGTGAAGAATAATTAATTAATTAATAGAAGACAACATATAGCACAAGCTATTTCAGGTCAAAAATAACTAGAGTATAATAGGCCTTCTCTATCAGTATACTTTTTAGTTTTTGTTTTAAAGATTTGATATTTAACACTCTTAGGTTTAAAGGAATTTTATTAAATATCTTTATTATTGAGTATCGGACATTTTTTTGTATGTAGATGAAATTGCTTTTAATGTTGTTCAAGTCCAATTTATATCTTGTGTTGTGTTGATGATTTCTTTCACACTCTTGCAATAATGTGCTATTCTCTTTTATAAAGATTGCCGCTTCATATATGTATGTGCTAATCAAATTGAGAATTTTACTTTCCTTGAATTTCTGCCTACAAGTTTCAGTTTGCTTTAAATTAAAAATATTTCTTAGACATCTTTTTGCAAAATGAATATTCTGTCTGCCTCCACGCTGTTAGCCCAGAAAATCACACCGTATCGCAATTGTGACTGAACATGTGCATGATAAGCAATTATTGATGTGTCACCATTGATGTTTTGGGAAAGTACCTTAAAGCATAACAATTTTTTGAAATTTTCTTGGCTAGGCAATATATATGATATTTCCAATCTAGCCTATATAGTCGAGTTCAATTCCCAGAAACCGTGCCGTTTGTACTGTTTCTAGTGTTTTGTTTTCAGTAAAGTTTATTCTTGATGCCGATGTATGGTAGCTAAATTTAATCAAATTGGTTTTGTCTATATTCAATAGAAGATTGTTGGATGAAAACCATCTTTCTAGTGTGTTCAGTGTATCAAATATTTCATTGTTTGTATTATTTATGTTACGATCCATAGTGAATATAATAGACGTGTCATCAGCAAATTGTATCAAATTATGTGTTATTACCTTGGGCAACTCGTTAGTGTACATAATCTACAGAAGAGGACCGAGAATTGATCCTTGCGGGACTTCCCTTTTCACTATTTCAGTGCTTGATGTTATGAGCTTATCTACGTCATATTCAACCACACACTGTTTTCTTTCAGTCATGTATGATCGTAACAGGTTTAAAGCTGTGCCTCTAATGCCATATTTTTCTAATTTCAGCAATAATAGTTTGTGGTCTACACTGTCGAATGCCTTAGATAGATCCAGACACGTGGCAATGGTGTCTTTTCTCAAGTTTAGGGATTCTAATATTTTACTGATGGCCTGATAAATTGCTCGTTGTAGATTTTTTTTTCCGGAATCCGTTTTGATATTCTGATAAAATCTTTTCATTTTCCAGAAACTGTACCAGTCTTTCATATATAATTTTTCAAAGATTTTGCTTATATTGCTTAAGAAAGCAATTGGACGATAATTTTTTATGGAATTTTTATCGCCTTTTTTGTAAATCGGTTTTATTTATGCCATTTTAAGTTCCTCTGGGAAAAACACCATTGCTGATCGACAGGTTTATAATATGTGTTAAAAGAGGTGAAATTTCAAAAGAGACATATTTTAACAATGTGACAGGAACTTCATCGTGTCCAACAGATTTTTTATTCTTAAGATTTATTATTACACTGTGCACTTCTTCATTGTTTGTAGGATACATGAACAAACTTTTTTATGTTTTTCAATGTTTGCAACAATGGTATTATTATAGTCAATGTCTAATTCTGGTCATCCATTGATATGGAAACTGTTAATTTCATTTAGAATGTCTTCTGAGTCTTTTTGTTACCTTTTCGAAGATTTTTTAAAATTGAGTCTTGTGTCTTTGTTCTTTTGCCAGTATATTTATCTACCAGTTGCCAGATAGCTTTTCCAGGGTTTTTTGTATTTTTTATGTAGTTTATATTTGGTATTTTTTTTACTTCTCTAACAACCTGTTTTAAAATTTTTGTGTACGAAACGTCTCAAAAAAATTTTTTGGCGTTAGCTACCCCCTCTACCACCCCATTACTACCCCCGCTCTATTATTAAAGGGGGTAAAAAAAAATAATTAAAATGTGATTTACTGTGTATACAAGAACGGAACGTCTAAAAAAAATTTCTTGGCGTTAGCTACCCCCTCTACCACCCTCATTGCCGCCCTCACCCTATTATTAAAGGGGGTAAAAAATTAAATTGGGATTTGCACCAAGGGCCTCTAAAATTTATTTTGGCATTAGTTACCCCTTCTACCACCCCCATTACCACCCCCACCCTATTGTTTAAAGGAATAAAAAATTAAATTGGGGTTTAGTGTGTATACGAGAACCAAGGACTTCTGAATTTTTTTTACATTAGCCACCCCCTCCACCACCTTCACTCTATTATTAATGGGAATAAAATATTACATTGGGATTTAGTGTGCATAAGATTTCGATACAAAATCTGGATGTGGAAGTAGTGGATTCCTTGGGCAGCGGTTTCTTGGATATATTTTCAAATTTTTTTCAATGCTGGGTTCCAGCAATATGCATGCCATTTTTTATTTCAGCTTATTTTGCGAAATGCAAAAAGGCATGCAAAATAAAATCACAAAAATTTTTACTTTTATTTCAAATTTTTCGATGCATGCCTCTATTTTCGGACCTCCTAATCTGCATGCCACTTTTTTTACCGCAATGCATTATTACAATGGCCCACAGTTAAGATGGCATACAATATGAAATCACACCTAAATAGTTTAAGATTTTCGCAGGACTTTTCAGAACTTTTCCACCTTTGGGAAAAACGAGGGCTGCATGCCATTTTTTAAGACACAAACTTTAATTATTTTCATCGGTATGCAGCACGAGAACGCGGAAAATTATATTTTTTTATTACAAGTTCTTGTGTCCGTTCAAGCCCCTTGGGACCCTGCGAATCGCATGCCTATAATTACTAAAATATTAAATTTGTTTTAACTTTCTTTTAATAAAAGGGCAAGCGTTTTAATGTCAGAGAAAAACACTAAAATTTCATTTTAGTGGAAATGCAATTTTCCATATTATCGGAAAACATGTAGCGGATTAGTACCCGCTTTTCCTTATTATCACAGGGTACACTTTCACTCATCTAAAAAGCATGCTATAAGAAATCGGAGACAATCAGCTGCCACCATCTCTCGGTCTATACAGAGTGATGCCTGCGAACATTTCAACGTTTTAGGGGATCTAGATCACATATTTCTTGGATGCAGTAAATTTTCTAATGGAAATTATGAGCTATACAACAATATAACAAAGTATATTATACTTCTTGTTATCTCGACAAAATAAAACTATCATCAATTGTGTGATACCGTTTATGTGGAAAACCAAAATAAAACTTTAGACTAGATTAGTATAGTTCTGTTACCTTTGTTTTTAACCTCTATATGTTAAAAAGCTTAACCGTGATCCACCTGTGTGTTTATATTTAAAATAAAAGTCCCTGACTGACCCCTGGGCGAGAAGAGAATGTCCTCTATAACATTATAAGGTTGTTTGGGTGGCGTAGGTAATCTCATCAACAATAGTAAAATAGGATCTGGCTGTGTGGACGCTGTCCTAATGTCAAAAAAAAAAAAAAATCGCGCGTACTTCTTCGCAAATTGAAAGAATTTTAACCTCTCGTTAATTAATTTTTCCTCGAATCCCTTTTAAAACCTTGAACAAATTTTTTAAGATTTAAGTTCTGTCTCATCCAATCCTATTGATGCGTCTATGGGATTTAAATCCAGGCCAATGAATTCCAGGTGTAACAATACATTCTTGACAAGATTGGTAGTATGTATTATTGGTATGAAGATATTTAACATGATATTCTTAAAACATATACAAATGGTTATCAATCGTAATTCAATTTGAAGTTTAGGTTAAGCTTAGTGTGTGTTTTATGAGTATAAGAGCATGCCTGGTCAAATATTTCTAATGTATACTGGATCCTATTCACAGCTTCGACACTGGCAATGTTACAGTCAAGTTTCAGATATAGTTTAGTTTCAGTTCGGTTCCAGTTCAGTTTCAGTTCAGTTTCAGTGCAGTTTCGGTGCAGTTTCAGTGCAGTTTCAGTTCAGATCAGTTCTGTTTCGGTTCAGTTTTGGTTTAGTTTCGGTTTAGCTCCAGTTTAGTTTCACTTTAGATTTAGTTTCAGTTTGAGTTTAGTTTCAGTTTAATTTTAGTTCAGTTTTACTTTGCAATTTGAAATTTGTATGTTGAAGCTAGTTAGTTGCTTTTTTAATTTAAATATTATGCAATTAAAAAAATATTGGAGATTACTCATATAAAACTTCACTATACTTAATCGATGTTCCGGCCTATGCCACCAGAGAGGCCAGAAAATAGTTTGCACTATCTAGACAACCTGCTACATTTGCTATTTAGTCTATAGTTTAATTTCAGTTTTCGTTCAGTTTTAATTTGCATCTTGAAGTTATTAACACTGTTGTATTTTTACTCGCTTTTTTTAACTCACAATGTAGCTTTCTTGCACAATGTCTTCAAATCGTACATCCTTTATTTAACACACTTCCTGACATCAATTAATGACACTTTGCACAGTTACTAAGATCAGATGATAATACAGTATTCCACCATTACTTTTGCAAATAGGGGGCGCGGGGATGAAAATTGATTAAAAATACTGTCCAACCGGCACCTCCAGCAAAACGTAGAATACAAAAGGCCTAATTAGAGACTCCTACATCCGTTTTTTCTCATACAAATGATATGATATTAGTTCCGGTGACATAATGAAATGCCGTTAGATGTATGTCTCGGAACCCAGCTCCAATGAATGAATTTATGTAAATTGGTAAAAAGTAGAAAATAAAAAAAAAATATTTTTTTTAAAAACTTGCTTTTCTTAAAGTCATCTAAAAAGTAAAAAATTATTGCAAAGAAAGTAAGGTGTGCGCATCATGCATACAATAATACAAAGTGTGCACGCCTTGTCTTTCTCGCAATTATTTTTTTACTTTTTAGTACGACTTTAAGAAAAGCGAGTTTAAAAAATAGTGTTTTTGTTTTCTATTTAAATAAGTAAGTAAGAAAATATTGGGGATTACTCACATAAAAGTTCACTATACTTCGTCGATCTTTATTGGCACTACTAGGGGGGTCAGAAAATAGTTTGCACGATCTACAAAACCAACTATATTTGCTATTGGCAAGAAAGAAATAGATCAACGTGGGTATTAATAAAACGCTATGGTTCGCTATCACGCAGACTCCTGTAAGAACGAATTTGAGATCTCTTTCCCTTAAAGTATGTATTTAGTCATATTACATAGGTAAGTAAGTTGACAAATGGGGAACTCATATGAGATTGAATAGACCAATATTTAATTTTATTGGTTTATTTGACATTTACGAGTAATATAATCCTGAGAATTTGGTCCTTAGCGCCGGATACAGCTACTTACACATTTTTATAAAATTTCTGAAAAATTTAAAATTATTCCTTAAATTAATTGAGATTTACAACTCTTCAACGCATTTTTCAATTCCCTGATATTTCTAAATTGCTATGAACCTTAATTATCTTTCATTCACAATATGTTTTTGAAAAGTAAGCAGGTGCTTAGTATACACAAACTAAAAACTTTTGTTTCGATCCGCGTTTAGTACTCCTATTAAAGATACTATTACCAAGCTCTAAACAATATAGCATAGTTGTCTAATCCTAACGATTGCCTTGCTTCGTTAATAACTAATTGAAACGACGCAAAAAGTGGCTGACAATAAGAAACAAATTAGCCATGGTTATGCACCATTATAGTATTGGCGGTAATAGGATGTAATATAGAGTGGAATTATATAAGTATATAGTTAATTGTTTAAACTAAGTTCAGCTAATTTTAATTTTAATTTACGTTTGACCATGTGGGATAAAAAACTTATTTCATCAACGTTAATATATTATCAATATGTAATGTTTAATATAGTGGAACCAAACTAGATTTTGAATGGAATTGTTTCGAAAAACGAATTTAATGAAAATGGGTCGAGTAGGTAAAACATCTGAAAAATGTTTGACCAATGCTGCCCTTACAGAACATCTCTTTCAAGAATTTATTTAAACATGTTTGTTTTTTTTAATATAGAATCAGCCCCCTGTGTTTGTATACAACTTTTCGATAACCCAGTAACAGAGAGTTTCATAGAGTTGTCGGCTTGTCACCCCAACTAGCGTTATGTTTGTAATTAGTAAATTGGCCCTTTTATAGCGGAGAAATATCGTTTAAGATTCCCTCTGGTCCATTAATAGGCCTCCCAGGATGTGTCTACGTATTGCGTGGTGTATTATCCTTTCTAATAATTTGCCAAATTCGTCAAGAAGAGTGATGGATCGAAAGAAAACAGGGCTGTCTGGAGTTTTAATAAAGATTATTAACTGCTCCTTTTTCAGCTATTCGGGGAGGCACCCAACGTAAAATCCTTATTCTAGTTTTTAAGGCAACCGCCGATTGTAACTGGATAAAACAACATTTTTATGTGTAAGAATACACACGTAATAGCTGAAAATTACTGTTTTCAAAATCGTACGATCATAAAGTTGTGCAAGATAAAATCCTAGCAATCACAACATTTTTGAAACGTTTCCTAACATTTCAATATTGCACTACACGAAACTTCATTGGACAATCCATCCAAAGTAGCTGACCGCGAATGTTCCCACCAAAAAATATTTGGAGACAAATCAAGGGATTTGGCAGGTCATTTAACCCACTTATAATACGATATGAAAACTTTCACCCCCATCACCCTTGTTGGAGACGGCAGTCCTGCTGCAACTATATTTGCTTCAATTCTAGGGGTTGGTTTCGCAACACATAATAAACAGTGTTATGTGCACGCCCACGCCCTCTTACGAAGAAAGGTTTAATCTCTAGTAGCAGAGTAAAAGGAAGCCTACCATAGGATAATAGTTCACTAGTTGGGCGAGAGGTGGCGCTCCTCATAGGAGGAAAAGTCGTCTGGAAAAGCCTGGAATGAAATGGATGAATCAAGAATAAGCGCCACGGAGTATATAAGTAGCAGAGCCAATGCGCTGGAGTTAGTTCAGTACAGTTCTGAGATGAGCCAAGTGATCAGACGAGATAAAGAACACTGCAAATTCAATATAAATATGCTATGGATGGGCGAGAGAGCGTAATACAAACGGAACTGACGGGCATAATCATAGCTGCAAAACAATCAGGATCTACACAGATTGTAGACTAGACAATCACTACTAGCCCTGAGAAGTTACAAAATTACTACAAGAGCACAATGCAGTGGCAACAAATTAGCCGACAGCGGGCTTAAATATCTGTGAACCAGGCCCGGCCAGTCTGTTACGGATCATGACGATAATACAAATAATTAAAGGGAACACCCACAATGAATTCAAGAAGCTATGGCATGAAACAGGCAGCTGTCAGCTTACTAGCGAACTACTAAAATATCCTAGCAAGAGTATAGCCATGGACTATCTGGCAATGTACAGAAGGAACCTATTTTATATAACGGGAATCCAGACTGGACACTGTCCGTTAAGGAAACATCTACACAATATGAGAGTAAGTTTCATTACAGATTTACAAAATTTCATTCTTCGAATCTGATCTTCGGAGAAAATCTTGTATACAGTTTGTTCTCTGTAGCAGTGGTATCCGTTTTTGATAAAATCGTTTGGTTGCGTCTTCTTTTCTAATTGCAGTTCAACTGCAAATGTCTTCTAAGTCATTCAAACTGCCTCCTTTTTCCCCTTAAACCAGGAACGTGGAGTTCGCTATTTCAGTAGATGTAGTAATGTTTAGCAACTCATCGCGTGCAATCAAACTTATCAATTATAACCTTGGAACAGGGCAAATATCATAATAAACAATGCTCTATTTCGGTAGTAGTGTTACCTTTACAATCCAAACTATTTCATTCTTAAACATAAGATTTTTAGTCGCAAACTCCTCTATCAAGTCCTTATTTTACTATAAGGAACGTAACCAGACTGCAACCAACAATCGAAGCATTAGCGTTTTGATGGTAATATGCAATTATTACACTTAACGCGCCAGGCTTGTAACTTGTAATTCAGCGCTCGGCGGGGCACATAGCCCGGAGAATAGCTGTTGGTTGCAGTCTGGTTACGTTCCTTATAGTAAAAGAAGGACTTGATAGAGGAGTTTGCGACTAAAAATATTATGTTTAATATTCCGCCCTCTAAAAGCACATTTGAACTATTTCATTCTTTCTGAACAGAATTATTTTTCTGCAATGTCAAATAGATAACAACGTCTAACTTGCTACCGCTGACACTGGCGTAAAATAATTACAGGATCATGCTGATTGGGATGCGGTGGCGTTCGGAGGACAGACGTTCCCTCTCTGTAACCGCAACGAGACGTAACATACAGCATTCTCTTTCTTTCGTTCCTCATCCTCATTCAAGTCCAAACACATTACAATTTTACCGTTGGAATAAGATTAAGATTCTATATACTCCATATTCTGTAAATAACAAAAAATATTCTAGGTAATACTCTGAAGAAAAACTACAGAAAGCTTCATTTCCACGCCTCTAATGGCTCTCTAGTTTTACGGGAAAATTAAAATAAATCAACAACAGGTCAAACCGAGACCACAGTTTTTAAAATTCCTTGAAGTCGGCTAAAAAAGTAGATATCGCCAACAATTTTCTAGGCTACGGTCTTAAATACTTTTAGCATTTTTATAAACTGTAATTTTACCCACCTGTGCTAACAAACAAACGATTAGAGATTTGGGTATATGATAAACCAAAATGGCAACAATGGGCAGAATTACGTTGTAACAAATCATCCCTCCATTTTTATCTTAATCCTCTTTATCAAAAAACTGCACTGATCTACTGTAACGTAGATAAACTAACAAACATTGATTGACCAATATCGAGCGCTTACTGCGAGCGATGACAAATGTATCATGCAACGTTACCGGCTTGTGTCAGTTTTCCATATATCTTAGAAATTAACTAATGTTTTATTTCGGTTATTTGGCAATAGGATATAGGTCCTCTTATTATATTGCTAGCTCAGGTGTTCCTCAGGGATCGAATTTGGGACCACTACTATTTTTACTTTTTATCAATGATTTAGCTGAGGAATTAACCTGTGGCAGATTACTTTTTGCCGATTCATACATCAAAATTTTCTAATCTTGAGAGCATTATGTTTTCTTTTAGTTTACATTTAACCGTTGCCACTGACATATTGTGATATTGAATTGACAGATTATTAATGATGTAAGCTGTTATGAAGGAAAAAATTAAGTTTTGTGTAGGGGAATACAAACTTTATTTTCAACATGTCTCAGATCTCTGCTATGATGTCAGTTCGTTTTTGTATTTTATGAAATAAATAATTAGGTTTGCTTGTTTGGAAAATATTTAAAATGAATCCTACTACGTGTATGAATCTCCTTTCACACATATTTCATAGTTTGAAATATCGTAAATGTGGAGTAATATGATCATATCAGGGCGTAGTTGTAAAATATCACAATAACTCAACAATTTTCAGTTTTTTGCGAACGATGTTTGTCTTCTTGAGCAACGCAGGGACCGTATACAATATCTGAGTAATTTAAGTGCGATGAAACCATAGCTTCCGAAAGCAAAATTTTAGTATTTGTATCCAGATACTTTTTAAAGGTATATAAATGTTTTACACAATAGAAAGCTTTTTTACAAATAATACTAACGTGGTCAGAAAAGCTTTGTTTACGCTATTATTTGATATAATGATCCCATTATTTATTTGGACATTCAGCTCTGCAAAATTGAGTAACTGTTGAGAAGTTCCAAAAAACAATATTTTGACTTTTGTTAGCATTAAGTACAAGAGTATTTTGAAGTGTCTATTGATACATAAGACTTAAGGCATTATTGATTTTAAATTTTGCCATTTGAAATTTAGGAGGAGAAAAACTATGTATTAGCTGAATATGTATAGTTTTGAATATAATTAATGGAAGCGAGATATCTGCAATAAATTTACTGAATTAAACTGGTCCAAGAATAAATCCCTGCCGAACACTGGATAAAACTGATCTATTTTGTGATGTAAGTCAAGTTTCCTGTAATAATACTAGTATGCTGTTGTCTGTCATTCAGATAATTTTAAAACCAGGAAAAAGTACTTTCAGATATGTCATAATAACTTAATTTTGCAATTAGGCAATTAATATCTAAGAAATCAAAAGCTTTGCAATAGCTCGCAAAATTTCGTCAGTTATATTATTTAGTAATGTAGAATTACTGAAGCTTTTTCGAAATCCGGACTGACTAGAAGAAATTATTGAATTTTTATGTACATTCAGAAAGTTATTCATATATAAATGCTTTTTCATTGCCCAATCTATATAATAACCCTGTGCCAGAAAAATGTTGATAAACCATGTCTAAAGCAACCTGTTCTTCTTCCTTTCTTCTTTCAACAGTGGGTATTAATTTTTATTTCAGGTAGGATCCAGCAAACATGCTCAAAAGTGAAATGGCGCTAAAGTTTGATCATATCCCCTTTCAAATATCTGATATTGCTTTAAATTTCTATCATCTTCCAAACCATAAAAAACTTCACTCAATATTTTCCAACCCTCTTCTTTTCTTTATATAGTCGACCGCAATTTGCAAGTTTCAACGAGTTCCAATAAGCTCTCAAGCGGCTTGGAAAAAAAATATTAATCCAACTTGACATTTTAAATTAATTTCACTGCTTGTGAAGTTGGCCAGGGTATTGTTGTTTTTGACATATGTTGATTTGTCATTTTTGTTTAACCGGTTCGGTCACAAAGCTTAATAATTACTAGTTTAAAAGGTCTGTACGTTGAGTTTAATAAGTGTATAGCGAAATGTCGCGATTTGGTAAAGAAAATCAACAAGTAATTAGACAAGAAATTCAAAATATAACACCAGATAACACCCGAAAATCAAAATCAAGTGTATGGAAACAGTTTGTTGAATTTTGTGACGAAAAGTTGTATAATATTCATGAGTGTATGAGTGTAGTACAGGTGGCTACTATATTGGAGGACTACGCATTTAATATGAAAAAGAAAATTTTTGAAGATTATAAGGCAAGTGTGGTCAAAGTGATGTGGAACTCTACTGCTAAGCAGTTACAAGAAATTTATTACGAAAAATATAAAATAAAATTTAATCCGTTTTCTGATGTGGAATTTGCGACCGCCAGAGCTGCACGCGATGCTAAGCGCAAAAAATTACAGAGAGACCCATTAAAAAGAAAAGTGAGTGCTTCAGCCTTAACCAGTGACGAATACAAAAAAATTATTGAAATGTGGGATGAAAATATTCCAGATGGATTGCAACGTAAATTTTTTCACATAGTTTCACATGAGCTGGCATGGAGAGAAGGGGAAGGATATTCTGCGTGTATCCAATACTTCAAAGAAGAAACTGATAATTTCGGAAACCCAAAAGGTCGGATAGAATATAATCCAATATTCTCCAAAACCACACAAGGTGGTTCTAAAAATCTGTCGGATAGTAAATGGTTGATTGCAAATTTCGACAATCTACAAATGTGTCCGGTTCGTTTGTTTAAGAAGTTGATGGAAAAAAGGGGAAATCTTATTCAGACCGACAGATTATTCTTAACACCAAACCCATATTGGAGTCAACCCAATTCGAAAGGATGGTACAAGAATAGCCCAGTTGGTAAGAACATAGTATCTTCATGGTTTAAATCAGCAGCCTCTGATATAGGAATTGACACTAAAAAAGTAAAAATAACTAATCATTCTGCAAGAGCAACAGCTGTTTCGAAATTGGCCAAGGAAGGAGTTGGTGAACAACAGCTCATATATCATATCTTACTTACAATTGGACGTTGAACATCATCATCAGATGATTGAATCCATGAGGAGAATTTCATCAAGTACTAGCAAGTTTAATCATGATCAGAGCACAATGCAAAATAAAACAGAAAGTATCCAGATTCAACCCACCAATTCAATCTAGCCCACAAACATTTATAATAATTGTGTTTTTAATATTAATAAAACCTATAATAATTAAATTTATTTCGTTATTATTTTGCTTATTAGTCGATATCATTAGAGATTTGCCAATGAAGATATTAGTTCAACATGAAATAAATTCTAAAAAAATCATATAGGTATATTATCCATATTTCGTTAAATAAAAAAAAATACCAACTTTAGTTACACCAAATGCTAAAACTCAGATGGGTATTAGTTCAATCTATCGCCCTTTCATAATTTTAGTTTACTAAAGGTGGTAGAAATGTATTTTTTGTTAAAGTAATCCATAACACTTCTAATTTAAAAAATATAATATTAACATGGTTTGTTGCAGTAGGTGGCCGTGATATAGGCGGCCATGCTTTTGACAGATGGGGTTTATATTGGTAAATTACATTAAGTTACTGTATAGTAAACCAGCAAACAAAGATATTTTTATGTAAAACATTTCTTGTAAGTATTTGCGTTAAACAATTTGAGAAAAATGGAATGCTTTGAAAAGTACAATTTATGTAAATACTGCAAAGAGTTGAGTCAAGCGCAAATATGTCATCCAAGATTAATATATTTAACGAATTTAATGGAAGATTGCGACCAGGAAGCGTTAGAGTCGAATGGTTTGTTTACGAAAATCCAAGAAAGTCTGCTGCAGATGTCAAGTAAATATGGCCTTTTGCGTAAAAGAGATTTGAACAAAATTGTTTCAAAATACTACATATATGTCTTAAAACACAGACATCTAATTAATTCGTCACCTTCCTATTCACCATTAAGAAGAGAGGATGGGTTAGAATTCAAGCAACATTTAAATCTTACTATGTTTGTACATCCTACGTTTTTTGAATTATAAATTGTTAATGCATAATAATTTAACAAATTTGTGTTTTCTGTTTATTGAAACTTTATAGCGAATAATAAATAATAATGTTAATTCAGAAATTTTGCATTATTCACAGGTACATCTACATTATTTAATGGTTGTAGATCATATGTTTACCTTTTCAACTGTCAAAAAATTTTCACTTAAATATCGTGGCGCCTCGAAAAAATTTCCGGAATTTTTTTTAATTGCCATGGTAACTAGTCAAAATTAAGGTATCTTATTGGTTAAAAAGTAGAGGTGTGAAATTTTCATTGAAATAAAATAAAATAATTATAATTTTTTAAAATAACTCATGATTTTTGTCAACCCTGCCCTCTTAAACTGCATTTCTAATATCCTTGAAGTGGACCATAAATAATACGAGAATTATTTGCCCAGCTACAAATTAATATTTTAATAGATTGATATTCGTTTCTGGTAGGATATAATTAATTTTTTCAGCTGTCTGTTTAATGCTATCAAATGTACGTTATCTAGTTCAACCAAACTACTGCCTATCAAGCTCTGCATAATTTTTGTCGAATCCGAAAGTCATCCGAAACCCATTAGCACCTATACGTGCAACCGGGCGCGCGCTACCTTAAAATCAATCAATTATCGGCAACAATTAAACTTATGAAAGGGTTTTAAATAGCCGATTTAAAAATGCCAGCCCAGAGTGTATGATTTCGCACGCTAACCGGTTGCCAGACCCCTTGATGACCGTTCTAGACCTCACCTCGGCGAGAACGGGACATCACGGCGGTCCAGCGCTGACCGGCGAGATGCGGGATGAGATGCTGGACCAGTTCCAGTGAATTAATCTAGTCGGCGTAACGGTCATTGATCATGTGCTATGCGCGAACCGCTAAGAGACTAATATCCGGCGCGTAAATATTTTCCGTTGAAACAGCATTAGTTGGGAGGCCTCGGGCCGTCAAAATGCAACAGTAGATGCCAAAGGGTAAAGTAACGCGCGAATGGTAGTTGCAAAGTACAAGCTAGATTTAAAAAGTTCAAATATATAAAAACAAATGATTTAAAACGAGATCTGCTACTTTAAAGAGACTACCAATAGCACCATCAATAAGGACTAGTATACGAAACCTGAAGAAAATTAATTAATACTAATACATTAATTTATTAATAAATAAAACTAATGATTGATTTAAAACATAATATTTTTAGTCGCAAACTCCTCTATAAAATCCTTATTTTACTATAAGGAACGTAACCAGACTACAACCAACAGTAACTCTCCGGGCTATGTGCCCCGCCGAGCGCTGAATTACAATTACAAGCCTGGTGCGTTAAGTGCAATAATTGCATATTACCATCAAAACGCTAATGCTTCGGTTGCCGAAAGACTGATCCTACTTAAAGGAGCTCTCGTGCTAGTCGTCACACACCACTTGCAGACTGCAGTTTCGAGCTGTTGGCTCTCGTTAGTTCAAGGTAGGCATGTGGCGACCGACACGAGGATTACTTGACCATTTAGTACATTTCGGTATTTTTGGGATAGCGACATGTAAAATAGTCAGCAGGCGCCATCTAGCGGTCCAGCGTCTGTTGCAATCGAAAAATAAATAGCCTGACTGGGCTTAGCATAGTTCAAATGTGCTTTTAGAGGGCGGAATATTAATACATAATATTTTTACTCGCAAACTCCTCTATAAAATCCTTATTTTACTATAAGGAACGTAACCAGACTGCAACCAACAGTAACTCTCCAGGCTATGTGCCCCGCCGAGCGCTGAATTACAATTACAAGCCTGGCGCGTTAAGTGTAATAATTGCATATTACCATCAAAACACCAATGCTTCGATTGCAACAAACACCAGCCGAAAGACTGATCCTACTTAAAGGAGCTCTCGTGCCAGTCGTCACACACCACTTGCAGACTGCAGTTTCGAGCTGTTGGCTCTCGTCAGTGCAAGATAGGCATGTGGCGACCGACACGAGGATCATTTGACCATTTAGTACATTTCGGTACCTTTGGGATAGCGACATTTAAAATAGTCAGCAGGCGCCATCTAGCTGCCCAGTGTCTGTTGCAATCGAAAAATAAATAGCCTTACTGGGCTTAGCATAGTTCAAAGATGCTTTTAGAGGACAGAATATTAAAACATAATATTTTTAGTCGCAAACTCCTCTATAAAATCCTTATCTTACTATAAGGAACAAGGACTCAAAAGAGGCAATAAAAACTTTACTACCCCATTAAAATACCCTTAAACTAGTTGCAAAAGTAATTGCGCCCAGGCACGCTCTTGGGATATTTAGATCAGCAACTCAGTCGTTCAATTCTAACAGCACGTTACGGCCTAGTGTTAATTATATGTACATTCTAATACATGCGAATTTTAAGTTCGGCTCTGTACTATTTCGTTCGCAAATTGACGCGCTTACCTTTATAGGTCTTTAATGTGCATCGGCTTGTTTGATGACACCATGCCGCATGGTCTAACGGCGATAATAATGAGGTCGTAAAGTTTTTGTTGCCTTTTTTGAGTCCACCATAAAACTGAACTCATCTATAGGCCAGGCCGCGTTACATGCGAAATAAATGGGCAACCGGCTTGAAGCGCACACAGGTATAATCCCAGAATTTATTGGTATTTATTAGTCAGGCAGTCACACACTCAGTACTACGTTGTTGTTCGTTGGGGGTGGACGCATGTTCAATTATTCAATTCTCAATGTATATGTGTCACAGCATCTAAAAATTATAATTATTGTCATAAAATTTATAAAGGGCCGATAAGAAGTACGGAAGCAGCGGAAAAACTTAATCGCACAAGGGACAACTAAATGTAGACTATAATCCTGTAATGTAGGATCAAAAGATTTCTTACCCTCTTACCTGGCTTGTCCTTCGTTTGGGTGGCCGGGTGGTATGGGGGGAGCTCTCTAACCACCTGTAGGACGTCAAGGTTGACACAGCCAATCTGGACACTTTTCACTCGAATTTTCATAGTTCATTAACATACGATAATCAGTATTTTAAGACAACAAAAAATGAGCGTCCAGAGCAAGTTTCAAATCTAGAACATATTGAATGTGGAGAGAAAACTTTGGTCTTTATATCGAAATACGTACGAACCAAATATTGCTACTTTTCCTCTCATAAAGCCGCGCATGACAATAAGAAGGTAAAAAGAATCATGTGATACTTTTTTATAGGACAAGTAGAATTTAAAACGGGCGAGTTAATTAAATAAAATTAAATCAACTAGAAAAGAGAGGGTATATTTATTTCGAAATAAAAATAAGAAATGCGGACGAAACACTATAAAAGAATGTTTTTGATATAAAATACATGCTTAAAATGAAGTCATTTTTAAACGAAAAATAAAGAATTATCATAAATGTTCAAATAGGCCCTCTTCTTGAGCCGATCAATAACCTAATCGATCATAAAAACTTCTTCTTACTTTTAACAATATATTTATGCTAATTTGTTAGAAAGGGTTTGCGCAATCGCAACTATTTGGGATTATTACACCTGTCCTCCTGGAAGCTATAGATTTGATATTTTATGTGGCCCCATAAAGAAAGTCGTTTGGAGTAAGATCGGGAGATCTAGTTGGCCAAGATAGATAAGCGAGACGAGGGGGAACGGTTTTAGTCGGTAAGAATCCGACACTCCCGGCATTAACAACTAGCCGGGGTCTTATGTAAGATTTCCCCTCCCCCTACAAAAAAAAATTTCTCAACTGAGGCACAATCATGAGGACGACAACCATCTTGTTGAAACAAGATCTCGTTAATGTCGACCATGTAATGCAAAGGACGATTTATCAGTGAAAACAATATTTTTAATGAAATTTCATCACGGTTTTTTTTATACATTTATTTAACGTTGGCCTATTTCCGCTACTGAGGCCCAACACCGACGCCGTAGACGGGCTACTCCCAACCAGGAATTTTGCCGAACCTCTTCCCTTAAGAAGAGTAGGAATTTTTTACTTGCCTAACATTTAATAGACAAGGGACCGACGGCTTTACATCCTCTCCGAAGGATGGTATATCCCCTATACAACCCTCGCCTAAGGTTGTACAGCTTCCGCGCATACACTGATATACAAGCCGCTGGAAGATGTGTGAGGCGAGGACACGGTCTTCGTTGGAACGGTCACCATCCAACTACTAACCGCGCCTTACGTTGCATTGTATCGCATATCGAAGTATGTACATAGTAAAGACGCACCCACGCTCGCCCCATTCATCACGGTTCGCCTTTTCCATTACAATTTCACAAAAGGTAAAGGAAATATCTCGTGGGTTTTTCTTACTTTGTATGATCGGTAACCATTTTTTTGAGAATCTTTCTTACTGTCCTGTCACTGGAATCTACCGCTTCGGGCCTCGGCAATTATTTTAGCAGATAATATGGGATTTTCATTAACGGTGGCCAAAACCATTATTTCCCTTATTTCACTATCATTCTTGTGTTGTGGAACTGATTCTCTTTTATGTCTTGCAGAAGAAACGCACCCATATTTTTCGAAGTTTTTTCATAATTCCTCTAATTGTGTCTAGTGGAGGAGAAAGCCTATTTGGATATGTAGTTTGAAATATTTTTCGAACTGCACGCATTTAACGGTCACCATAAGAACACTTAATTATCTGGACTTTTTCCGTAACCTGATAAGCATCCATTTTATTAAATTAACAATGTACAATATACTACACAGCAAGCGTTTATACACTTGTGCTCAAAGTGGAGTAAATATAAATACCTTCATATAGCATGCGATAAGCCGCAGCCGTCTTGATCGATCCCCCACCATTTACATTCCTTTGTATCGTTGTGCATTCAATTTGCTTAACACCTGTGAATATGAAATCTAAAGTACCCGTACCCGTACTTGGCTGTCAAATGGCTGTCAATTTTGTTTGATGTTCTCAGATACATTCACAAAAGAATTATTCTGTACTCTGATCCTCTACATCTACCACTGCATTTGAAGTTTTTAGTAGCGAAAATATTTCTGGCCCGCGCACGTGGGACCGTTTCCGTAGAAATAAGTGCGACATGCGACACATTTGTCTGCTGACCGGCGCTGGCGCAGCAGCGGATAATTAAAAATCGGTCCGGTACATCTCGGACAAACTTTCTCATTTAGGAATAAATAAATTGTGATGTTAAAATGTTTATGAAGTAAATTTTTATTTCGTTAAATCTCCGTTATTTTTCAAGTGAACTAACTAATGTATTAAACTCACAATTTTAAAAGACACCAAGTTGAATTTCTGCATCCATTAAAGTTTTTCTTAATTATACTTTTACCGATTTTTAACCCCTACGAAATAGTCAATATTTTTGATAATTTTTTTTCCACAGTTGCCTCGGATAAAATTCGTGAACTTTTGGTTCTAATTTATCTTTACCTTGCACCTTATCTGAATATAATAGGTACGCAGTCGATGTATTTTGCTCCTGTTACTATTGAAGAAGTCAATGACGTAATAATAATAAAAATTCTGCAGGATTTGAAGGTCTTACATCCGATATTATAAAACATATTAAAGATAGCGTATTGATTCGTTTAGTATATTTAATAAATAAGTCGATTGAGTATGGGCAGTTAACGTATTTAAATTAGCTTCTGTTATACCTTTATTTAAAAAAGGTTGTCCTGAAGACGTAGAGAATTACAGACAAATCTCTGTACTAAGTATATTTTCCAAAATGATTGAAAAAGTTGTACATAATAGAATTTGTAATTACATCGAACATAAAAATATTTTAACGGGATTCCAGCATGGGTTTAGATCTGGAAAATCTATTGAAACGGCTAGTTGGCATCCTTTGGAATATGTATATACACATATGGATCAGGGTCATTATATAGTATCACTGTTCTTCGACTTATCCAAAACTTTTGATACCGTTGACAAAAATATGCTTGAAGAAAAACCTAAATGTCCTATTTAGGAACTAGAGGATATATCCAATCCTGGTTAATTTCTTTTATGAGTGACAGATCTATGTTGATTAAACTGCAGAAGACAAATTCGGAGATATTTGACGTATTACTGGGTGTTCCACAGGGATCGGTTTTAGGCCCTCTACTATTCATGTTGTATGTCAATAAACTACCGAACCACATTAGCCACGGCAGAGTAACTATGTTTGCCGACGACACTCCTATTACTGTAGCCTCTAAAAACTTAAAAGTGCTACAACATAATGTGTCAACCATAATTATGGAATTAAACTATCGGTGTCAGAGAAACAGACTAATTCTCAATAATAACAAAACGGTATGTTTAAATTTTAATATACATAAATCAATACCTCCCACTTTAAACCTGAACGACAACCTGACTATCTCTGATTCGGCTAAATTTCTTGGTACTCACCTCGATCCACAACTGACATGGTCATTGCATACTGAACATGTCTGAAATAAATTAAATTCTGCATATTTTGCAATTTTACAAATGAAAAGTTCACTGGATGTAAATGGTTTACTTAATATATATTACGCGTTGGCTTACAGCCATATGTCATTTAATATATTTAATATATTACTTGGGGTAGCACCAGAGATATTGAAAGAATTTTTATTATTCAAAAAAGAATAATTAGGCTAATGTTCAACATGAATTTTATCGAAAGCTGTAGAGACATTTTTAAGAAAAAACAAATTTTAACACTTCCGTGTATATACAGGGTTACTGGTAATTCGATACATTCCTTTGGAGATGTGATGGGGCATGAGCTAAGGAGTAAATCTAGCCCTAACATACATTATGCAAAACTCAATAGTTTTTGAGATATTTCAATTTTTTTGTTTTTCTCAAAAAAGTAGATCTAAATGTCTTAAAAGTTAATTTCCGAAAAATCTACTTGACATTTTAAAAATTTTTTTTACTGGATTACTTTTCCAATATTATAGATATCCGTTTGGAATGAAAAATATCCGGAAACATTTCGATCATGTGAACATTTAAAATAAAAACTTGTAAAAAATTTTTTTTAAATCAGATGAAATTTATCTTTTTCAAAAAAATATTAATGTAGCACGCGTATAAATTATTATAAAAACTTCCTTATTTCAATAGCTATCTAACTAGGTAGACATGTTTAATGTACCCTTGATAGTTCTAATAAAAAATTAGTAAAGATAATGCTGGTGGCGGAATTTATTAAACGACTAATCGTTCATTTTCATTTAAGTCAGTCAGTCCTTGACTTTGACGTTTGTGCATATATGTCATTAACTGACATTCTTATCTCCGTGTCCCTTAAGTTTGTTGGTCTTGTTAGTAGTTATCGAAGATTTTGATTTTGCTCGTAGTTGTTGTTATTAGTTGTTGGTATTGTATTATCTGTGCCATGGCCGCGTATGCCAACGCAGAATACGCTGATATCTTGTTTATCTATGGATACTGTGGCGGCAACGCTGCTGAAGCTCGCCGAGAATATGGTCTTTGGTACCCTAACCGCCGCTTACCAAGTGCACGTGTATTCAGTACGGCATATCGAAATATCGCTGAAACTGGCTCCGTGAAATGTAGAAGAAGTGACGCTGGTGCTCCTCCCGTTTATGAACCAGATGATGAGGAAGAAATATTGAGGTATTTTGAGGAAGACCCAACTATTTCAATTAATAAAGTCGCAAGACTAACCGGAGCGTCACAATGGAAAATTTGGTCTACGATACGTAGAGTTGGACGTCATCCTTACCACTATACCCCTGTCCAAGGCTTGGAGGAAGGTGATCCTGGAAGGAGAGTGAAATTCTGCCGCTTTATGTTAAATTCAGATGCAGAAAGTGCAAATTTTTTAACAAGTATTTTATGGACGGACGAGTCGAAATTTAATCGCGAGGGTATAACAAATTTCCACAACCTACATTATTGGGCAGAGGAAAGTTAACACGTGAAACTAGTTTCCAAATGAAGTTTTCTATTAATGTGTGGATGGGAGTCATTGGCCACTATTTAATAGGGCCACACTTTCTTCCTCAAAATTTAAACGGGGAAATCTATGAAAATTTTTTAAGAAATGATCTGGCGGTGATTTTAGAAGATGTTCCTCTCGCCGTCAGACAGCGAATGATGTTTCAGAACGACGGTTGTCCAGCACATTATCGGCTGACAGTACGACAGTTACTTGAACAACGTTTCCCTAACCGTTGGATTGGAAGAGCGGGCCCAATACCTTGGCCAGTGCGAAGCCCTGACTTAACACCCCTTGATTATTACGTATGGGGTCATATGAAGGAGATGGTCTATGCCACACCAGTCAATACTATAGAAAACCTTAGACAAATGATAGTCGATGCTGCCCAATGCATAAGGCATAATCTGACAACCAGAGTAACAAGGACGGAAATAAGAAGACGCTGCCGTGTCTGTATACGGAATAGGGGCTCCCATTTTGAGCAAGACATATAAAAAATAAAGTACAACTTTGAAATTAATGAAGAATTAAACTCTACTTTAAAATGTTTTTACTGTTTATCTAAAAATAAAATTCGTACTACTTGTGTTATTTTTACTAGTATTTTCTTAGAACTATTAAGGGTACATTGAACAATTGTACCTTGTTAGATAGCTATTGAAATAAGGCAGTTTTTATAATAATTTATACGCGTGTTACGTTAATATTTTTTTGAAAAAACCTAATAGGTAAATTTCATAGCTGATTTAAAAAAAATTTTTTAAAAGATTTTATTTCAGATGTTCACATGATCGAAATGTTTCCAGATATTTTTCATTCCAAACGGATATCTATAATATTGAACAAGTAATCCAGTATAAAAAAATTAAAAATGTCAAATAGATTTTTCGAAAATTAACTTTTAGGACATTAAGATCTACTTTTTGAGAAAAAGAAAAAAAATTAAATGTCTCACAAACTATTGAGTTTTGCATAATATATGTTAGGGCTAAATTTACTTCTTAGATCATGTCCCATCACATCTCCAAAGGAATGTATCGAATTACCAGTAACCCTGTATATTATGCGTTGGCTTACAGCCATATGTCATTTAATATATTACTTGGGGTAGTACCAGAGATATTGAAAGAATTTTTATTATTCAAAAAAGAATAATTTAGGCTAATGTTCAACATGACTTTTATAGAATGCTGTAGAGACATTTTTAAGAAAAAACAAATTATAACACTTCCGTGTACATATACATCATGAAATGTTTAATATATGTCAAACTAAACTTGAGCAGTTTTCAGAAGTGCAATGTATATATTTTTAATTATTTATCGATTTGTTTGTAAGATTTTTTGTTATATACACATGCATGTAATTATTCAATTTCAGTTATATAATGACCTGCCTTATATACTATATGTATCTCAAATGGTGAATATATATTATTATTATTATTTTCACATTCCGGTGTCGTCTAGATTATGCGTCCGACGTTTCTAACAATAATCAACGGAAACATGCCTTGACTTAGTGCACGAACATTTCTTTATCGAGCAACAGGTTTTGTAGGCTTATTTTGTAATTTGTTTTGCTTGACTAAAACAGTTATGGAATGGAATAATGAACAAATTTTGGAGTTCATCAGTGTTTCTGAAGAGTATCCAGTCCTCTGCAATCCTAAACACCCCGACCGTAAAAACCATAATAAGTTAAATGATGGTTGGGTGCCGCTAAAAAATAAATTTAACGCGAATTTTGAACGACTGAAAAGTCAGATTTCATTTGAACCAAGCGCTGGTTGCAATGTTAGAGGCATTGTCTGGAGGCACAGTTTGGCAAACGTCTCAGCCACAAATATTTGGATCAA
Source organism: Leptura quadrifasciata (assembly GCA_963675555.1). Classification (NCBI taxonomy): domain Eukaryota; kingdom Metazoa; phylum Arthropoda; class Insecta; order Coleoptera; family Cerambycidae; genus Leptura; species Leptura quadrifasciata. Next base: position 162,620,958 of record OY776674.1, on the reverse strand, counting down.
ATATTGCAACAAACATTGAAACCAGCGTTGGAAGGTACATAGTCTGAAGCCGGCATTAAGAGTAATTATTCGTTTAGTTGGAAACGTGGTTGGCCAATGAGGAAAATTTTTGAATTCAATCGGCAAATCCTCAGATAGTGAACTATTCGATAAACTTGACAATAACTTGGGAACGATTGCCAATCATTGTAGATTTAGGATAATATTTAGAAGCGTTCTTTACCTAACTCTCGTGAAATGGTTATTGAGAATATCGGTCGGATAACAACTGGATAAAATAAGAATGAGGATTATCCATCAAACGTTATTCTACAATATTTCGAAGAAAATCCAACAACTAACTTGTATACACATGTATACTTTTTCTAATTGCAAATAGTGGTTGAAGAAATATTTTATGTAACTCATGTTGTATAAAGTACTGAGAAATACAATATTTAGGACAATTCAAGCGACATTTTCAGAACTATTAACAAATTACCCATGTTCCTTGTCACTTACTTTTCTTCTGAATATGTCACTGCATTAGGCAAAAGATAAATCTGAAATAAGACCACACCAGATTTTTTAGAGTTTGATGAAAATACTTTGTTCAAGTTGATACCGTAATTTTAATTTTTTCACAGCGTATTTTATTATCTGAAAACCCGTTAGATTTAGCCGTTAAATTTATACTTGCACAATGTAGGAATATAGCTTTTCCCTGGGCGCCATCCAGCTTCTAATGGTCCAGTAGAGACCTTTGACCTATCATCAACCCTTTCCCAACCTGCTACGATCTCGCACTAGTTGTCGTTGAGGGGAATCTCGTGTTCGTACCGAGGCCAGGGCTGATAAATTTAAAGACGCAATGTGGAGTGGGTTGTTTGTATGTGTGATTTTCGAGATTAAACTTTAAAAAATAACTGAAGCTTTTTATATAAACACATTCTTTTGATGGAGTCTATTAATTTAGCAGAACACAGTTATGTCATATGGAGAATTAAAAGCTCATTAAATGCGCAAAAAATTTTTTTCAGCTCATATACAGGCTGTCCATTTTATCAGGGCCCTCGAGAATATCTCACTTAATATCGGTCATACAAAAAAAAAATATTTTTACGAAAATTGTACCGATTTATATAACCTATAAAATGGTTTAAAGACATTTGAAATCCATGGCCTAATTTAAGAGTTATGGCGGAAAATATCGAAAATGCGGAAAACGTCTAGGCCAAATATCTCCATTATTTGAAGAGATATGAGAAAAACTCTAAGGCGAAAATTTTTTGCAAAACAGAGTGTTTCAATGAGGCCTGTATATATATTTTTTACCGCATGTTCTGCTAACTTGTAAAATAAATAACAGAATATTAATGTAAAATAACAAATTCGAGATTTTCAACCGCGGAATAATGAAAGCAAATTAATTGCTAATTAAGTGCTCAATAATAATAATAAATGTGTTTTCAGCTCACATATATTTTTTTTACCGCACGTCCCGCTAACTTGCAAAAATGTTAGGTTAGGTTACATTAATGTTCTGCTATCTTTTTGCAAATTAGCAGAACATGCGATAAAAAAAATATGTAAATATGTATGTGCTGAAGGATTTGTTATTACGCATTTAATGAGCTTTTAATTCTCCATATGACATAATGGGCAAGTAGACAATTTTTTTATTATTATTTTAATAACATCTACACATAAAAACAGTTGACCCGTATTTTTTATTTTATTTTTTTAATAATGCCTTATAGTAGAAAAAAACGTTTAAACGGTTAGATATTGCCGCAAATGTTCGGGCTATTCTATTGGCTATGACGTAATAGCGTAATCGGCAGAGAAACGAGCGCTAGTAGAAGGGCGGAGCCAACAAAGTTTTGCAAAGCGTATGAGTGGCTCTGTCGGCGTTATATTGAATGCGCACGCATATTACGCTATAACGTCACGAGATAACCGGCAAACTGTCTTATTTTAAATCCACTCTAATCTTAAGCATATTCATTTTACAATAAAACCAATAATAGTGATAAAGTTACCTTGAAATTATGTTTATAACATATTGAAGAGTCAACCTAAAATGCTATATTATTACTTTTGTCATTTTCGATATTGTCTACTAGCCCATTATTGTGTTCTGCTAACTTAATACACATCTTTTTTTGTTAGATATTTCAATAACACATTTTGAATATTGAGTAAATGTAAATGTTGAGTGCTGCAACATCTTTTCTTTTTTCTATCAAATATTTTTACTAAGTATATTACTTATTGTTACTATTTTATTATATTTTTTATTTTTTTATATACTTTTCGAAAATAATATCCAAGATATCTACAAAATAATAGAGTATGATCAATTTCGAACCTGAACATGTTGATAAAAGTTGTATTTATGGGTTGATTTCGACCGGTTATTTTTAAAAAGGTAAAACCCTAATATCTGTAATTTTGGACAAAACGTCAGATATATTTACAATAACCAAGGCCTACTTCAGCTTTTGGTGGTATCTAAATCAAGATATCTTATTATAGTCCAGTTGCCAGGGGTGGGAATTAATTGTTACCTTGCTAATTTTTTGCTAGTAGAAAGTGACATAAAAAAGTTTACCAAAATTTACTCCCGCGAACCCTTATAAACAAACGGAAAAAAATTCAGTTTTTTGCTAATATCTCGAAAGATAATGAAAAAAAAACGGATAACACCACGTGAAAGCACGGGAAATTTTACAAAAAAATAGTATAAAAGTTTATTTTAATAAATTTTTCCCTTAGCATGAGAAATTAGAACAGTTCGCTCAATATTTCAAGCGTGTCCCACAGGGAAATGAAGCATTTCTCGACCGCCGCTACATAATAAAGACAATTTGTACCCATTAGAAATGAAAAAAAAGGTAGCATTTTAAAGAGGAAAAATTCAACTTTCCAATGGTATACTTACTTTTAATTTTTATAATTTGTATTTCTTATAAATTGCACGTGAAAGTTAAGCTTTATCATTTTTTTCCACTCTATATTAAAACATAAATATTAAATAAAATACTATTTTTAAAAAATCCTTGTAGATACAGCTTGTTTCTACCTTAAACTTCAATCTAACATTAATTTTTATGCTCTAAAGTATCCAGGGTGAAAAAAACTTTACTTTTAAATAATTGGTATTTTTTGCCTTTTTTGACCGTTTTAGACAAGTTTTCAAGTGAAAATTTCCTAACCCTAATATAGTTCAAGTAGGAAGAAACTGAGACATAAAAAACGTAACAAAAACTTTACGACCTCATTAAAATATCGGTACTCTTTTTTGTGCAAATTGACTCGCTTACCTTCATAGGTTTTTAATGTGCGTCGGGTATGTTTCATGTCAGGCTTGGCGCCGTGGCCCGGCGGCGATATAATTATGTCGTAAAGTTTTTGTTGCGTTTTTTATTTACTGGGATCTATTTATTTCAACTAGCGCCATGGCCCGCGGCGATAATAATTTGTCGTAAAGTATTTGTTGGGTTTTTTCTGTCTCGGGAATTTATCACTTGAACTATACCAAGAATTTCGCTGCACCTCCAGACGACATAAACAACTGGCGATGTAAGACATTTCCATCTACACACCGTCGTCTGGCGCGGGTTTTCAATTCTTCGTTGAACGAGAGGCACCATACATACCATTTTTGAAATTTTAGCGAAGAACGCGCGCGGTTCTGTTGCGTCGCAAAACTGTAAAAATTTCAAAAAAATCTATCTCGGCTCCAATAAGTCTTACGAAGCTAAACAAAAAACGAAATTGTGCGGATTCTATTACCCATAATTTTAATGTATACATATTTTCAGCAAAATTGATACTTTTCAAGTTTTTTGCGAAAAACAGATATTTTTTACCTATTTCCTCCACCCCTCCCTTCCCCCGGCGTCTACAAGTGGGGACTTTTAATATGTTAAAAAGTATTTTTTTTATACCACAAAATAAGCCCGTTCCCAAAATTTCAGCCCGCTCTGCATTATTTCATCCAAATCGACAAATTTCGTTCCATTTATTGGACTATTTGTATTATAGCAATGAGATTTATAATGCAATAATAAAATGCAATAATAAAAAAAATGTTAGTTAATAACTAAAAAGAATATATTTAAGTAAACAGTATTTAAGATTTATTTGTTTATAATCAGCAAATTACAATAACAAAATGGCGACATTAAAAAAAAAATTGCGCATTTAAGTATGACTTAAAACTTTTCAATTTTTTATCGTTACCATTTTTGCCGCAGGTGTCACTGGTTTAAAGCATTTTACGATTTTTGCAATACATTTTATCAAAGTATTCGAACGCATATTGATTAACATTGATATTAAAATTTACGTCGTGTCGCGCGGTCACTTTTAATAATTTTTTCCTGTGTAAAATTATTAATAATTAAAAAACCTATTGATAAAGTATCCAAAATTAGCGGAATCGCAGTTTGCATCAATTTTATGTAAGCAGCCGATCTATTTTATCCACATTATCAATTAAAAATTATTAATACTTACCAAGTACACTTTTGAAAAAAAAACTCTTAATAAGACACTTTCGATTCGCGTTTATTCAAAAATTAACATGAAATTGGGATTTGTTTGTATTTATGATATTAATTTGTTATTGGTTTTTACAACTATGCGCGAAAATAAATATATCGTATATTATTTTCTACAGTTCCTTGAGATATATTGGAGAAGTCATAAAAATGGTTATCTTTTTTAAGCACGTTTACTGAAAGCATCAGTGTCCTCCATCTAGAATTTAAAATTATTCTTGTATGTATCAATACATCAAACATTCTAAACAAAAAAAACTCTCACTGTGCACTTATAAAGCCATAAAATGTTGCAGTGTGCCCTGCAAATATTCACAGACTATGAACCATTTGATTCCATAATTAGGGACAATAAATATAAGACTAATTGTAAGTTCCAACCCCTGATGTCGGGTGTAACAAGCTATAAAACAAGCAGTTTAAATATTTTTTAAACGTTGGGCCCATAAGGATCAAGATTTGTAAAGTAAGATAGGTAGCATAGTAACTTTCGACCAATCAGAAATCACTATTTAAAATGCGGGAACGCGTCACTCTGCCTGCTCATTCGAATTTCTGGCATTCAAACCATCAGTATAGAAGTATAATTAGTTATGAATTTGAATTCCGTATTTTGTATTTTTTAATGTACAAGCACAAATTAATAAATTGACTTTTTTGATTAATGATTATTAACATCGATAACGTTTTCCTTGGAATTTAAAATTGACATTACTATATATCAAATTATAACTAATTAATGTATCCAGTTAAAGAAGTACATTTTATATCAAGGGACTGAAGTAGGTTCTTTTAATCTTGTGTGCAATTTCTTGCCCGAGACTTGATTTCATTGCTTTATATAATTCTTAGCGAATTTAATAAGTTATAAGATAGATGAAGAAACATACATGATCCTAATTTTCGCCCTAACGAAAAGAGTTACTTAGAAAAGTTTCTTATTTTATGACGTACTGCGTAGAAATTTTTCCCCAGGCCAACCTTTACAATTATGTAGTATTAAAAAATTTTAATGCAAATTTTTTATTAGAATTAGATGTGCATACAATAATTTATTAATAAAATTTAACAAGAGGGCCATTAAATTTTATCATGTCATATTAGACACAGCAATTAATAAGAAAAAATCACTCATTGGTTTTTTCTAATATTTCTTTGTATCATATGAAAATAAATTTTATTTCCTGTATTAAGTAATTTTTTTAGGGAAGGAAAAAAACACCAACATCTCACCACTCTCTTTTGCCTTTTTTGAGTTGTTTTTGCAAACAGCTACACTACATACCTTTCCTCCAATCATCTAATAATTGTATGTAACATTGTTATTTGTTATTATTATGAACGGAAAATAATAAAAACTGTTTACCTTAAAATTATTTCTGTAAATACACAGGTTACAAACTTCTATATACTGTGAGCCTTTTCTCTTTAACAGTAATTATCAATTAGATTATACACTAAATAACTATAACTGTACGATTATAAACACAAAAACAACAAATATTTCGAAATCTCAACAAATAAGCGCAACGTCTCAAAAAATCAGCAGGCACGATGACGCGCAAGATGGCCGCCTTCATCGTAACTCCTCCATTCCGTTCAAGTACCATGCTACCTATCTTACTTTACAAACCTTGCATAAGGATGACATCTAAAGCACTTGAACAAATGCTGATGCAGCCACCTAGACGTCTAAGATTTTAAAATTTCATCACAGCACTTTCTTTAACGCTTTCATTTACAAAATCGGACGTAAGTACTGTTTTTTCTGCAGTTTTTTAAGGAGGTGGAGATTATTTATGCAATTCACCTAAAATGCTTTATGTGTTTAAAATTACATATTTTTTCAAGGATATGGCCCAAATTTTATCAAGCTTCAATCGCCCAATTAGGTAGTATCAGCTGACGTCACAACCGAGCTGCAACTTCAGTTCAGTGGATAGATAAGTTTTTGCGACATTTACAGTCATTTAGTTATCCCAAATTTTAAAGAATTTCAGAGCTTTTTTAAAAGCTTTTTTTGTGTAAAATTAACAGTTAGTGTTTCCTTTTACTAATAAGTTTGGTGATTTGTTGAACTGACTTTAATTTTGTGTTTTATTTGTGTTTTTTAACCGACATGTTTTTTTCCGTACTGTCAACAGGTTTTTATTTTCGAAATGGTGAGTTAATTTTAGCAATTAGGATTGTTAAATTCATTGAAATTTGATCTATACACTTCATTTCAGGAGTCACCAAATTATATTTTTAAGTTAGAGTATAGTAATGGCGTTGATCCATATAGTTTAAAAGTGGCAGATTTGACAGCATCTTTAGATGATATCCCAGAGATTTATAAAAGTGTGGTGATGGATTATTTATTATTTCGAACGAGCCCTATGACCAATGATGAAATTAGAGCATGTAAAAGTTTAGATGCCTTTGCCCAGCTTGCCTGTAAATGGATAGAATCTCTGGGGGCAAAAAAAATTAGCAAACGATATCTTGGTAAAGTAAGTGTAGATCTGTATGAAATTTAACGTTTATTATCAAAGTATATTACTTTTGTCTGCAATGTTTAATCACAAATTACTGTTTTTCAAGCATTAGAATATTATTAAAATGGGTTAAGGATGAATATAATTTTTGTTTTAGGTTCGGCATTCTCAGAGAGTGTCAGAAGCAACACTTAAGCCTTGGATTGTTGTATGAGGATACGTCTGTGACGGATGTATTGGCTTATTGAATAAAACTCAGTAACGAGAACATTGATATGGCTGTAGTATTAAAAAACAAGGCCAGATGCTTAGACTATGCAGTGCGCTTTGGCATTTCACAAAGATTTTTATGTAATCTATACATTTGTAAATTATGCAGTTATGATATTTAAAAAGTTAATGGCTTTATATAATGTATATACAGATGTATGTTTCCTAAGTTTACATGTAGAATATGTTAATAAAAATAACAAAACCACAATGTATTGCTACAAAGTAAAGTATTTTGCTCTATGCTGCTCTATCAACATTTAATATATTCATCGTTTTTTCTTCCTGAATTTAAAAATGTTCAGATACATTGAAAATCCAACGAAGTTTTTCAAAAAGTTAGGGTTTTATTTTTCATTCTTCCATGTATTTTGCATTGTTTAGTACACTCAGTTTAAAATCTGATTTGATCTAAAAACCCACCTTCATTTATCAACCCAAAACTATGTCTATTCGCACGTTACTGGAGGAGGATGTAATTAATAACCATATAACTACATATTCAATCAGTTTTATTTGTGTTATTAACAATACTTTTTTACACGAGTCAATATAATAGAATACATGTTAAAATAATGTGTAAAGCATACTAAAAAAAACGTTACATATCACCTTAAGAACAATCTACACTTTAAGTGAAATCTTAAGAACATTTATGCATCCTATTTTGACTAAATAGGCGAATTCACTGTCAACATTGCAATATCTTATAAATGATGTAAAAACTATCGTGTAGGTACCCATGACAAAATGTTTGGAACATATTCTTGCATTTTTTATTTTCGATTCGAGAAAATCATCTTTACAGAATGCTGCTGGGCAAGCTCTACTTGTCGTCTGGTTTGAGCAGATGGAAATCCCAAAAATCTAACTGTTCTTTTTTGATTCCATCGATTAGTGCACACAACAACAGCCGTCGTTGACATTCTGTTTCTAAAATGGTAACAAATTCAAACTCATTAGAAACTTTTGAGCTTGAAGTACCTACAACCCTGCCAAAAATGCTTATAGAAACAGATAAAAATAAAGCTATAAGGTTCTATGAGACCGATAACATTTTTTGAACGAAATTAGTCGATTTCACATACAGTCATATTAATAACCATAAAAATCCCAAGAGATATTCTTCCTCAGTATGACGGGAAGTCGTTGTGCAATAGAATGGCATAGAAACTCATATGTAAAACTGTTTCATCATCTACATAGATCCTCTCCATAGAGTATATATTTTAAATTACTTTGGAGATATTTCTATATGCCATTTTTGGCAGGGAATTAATAATATTGTCAGAAAATATAAATTTCACAGCAATGGATATTAATCTTTTATAAAACCATTAATATTAGTAAATAGAAATTACTACTACCTAACCTATTATATCCTATGTCAATATTGGCTTATACCAAATCTATTAATACATATATTAAATGAATATTTAAGCAAATAAGTTATACAATATACATACTTAACAAAAAAAACCGAAAAACTAAATTATTAGTGTTATTAATGTTATTAATGTTTATATTTACAATTTACGATTTAACAGGGATGTTAACATACCTGACAACAAATTTTTCTTTTCCAATAATAGCACTGATACGATATGTATCGAAATTTCTTTCACACTAGGCTCTTAAAAAAACCTTAATAAATGTCTCCACACAAATTTGTTATTAAAATTATGCACCACTAATTTTAGAATTGATCACAAACTAAGACTTGCTCTTATGTCAAATTCTTCAACAATCCACTTAACCGTTTTCAGGCTGTCAAATGATGACGTCACTGATACTACCTCATTCGATCACGATTGGGTGGGAGTGCAAACAACATAAAAATAATTCAATTTAATAATAATATCAAATTTTATATGTAAAACTACTGGTAAATGTGCAAATATCTAAAACAAAGCACCGAGTCTAGGAAGAGCACAGTACCTGGAGTTGAGTTACGCATTAATAGATCAAAAATCAAATCGCCATTGAATTTCGCAGTGACGAGACGTTGCATATTATTATAATAACTATTACCTATGCGCTATAAGAGATTTCCTAAATTACTAAACGAGCAGAATATAATAATAATTATTCTGCAATCATTATTATTGCCCTTTTGTGTTATTCTTTGGATTAAGTATTATTATTTTTTTAAAGTGTATTTATGGATTTTAGAAACTCAGACCTTAAATACGCCCCTGAAATACGACGTCGTTACTTAAATTATTTTTTGACGATTATTTGATTATTAGGCAACCAGATATACAACCCTGTAAAATATGTAGTTTTATACTTCGACCATATAGGTTTTATAGTAGTTATAACCCTGCTACAAAGCAAACTATATTTTATTTAGTAAAATATTACAGTGGGCATCTAATTTTCTTCTACTCAGAAACAGTTTTTGTCTCTAGCATAGCTGATTCAATAATAGAGATAGTGTACAAAAAGTTGAATTGTATGTTATATTATTATTATTATAGAATGTACCTACATCATTTTATTTTGTAAAATTCAACACTTATTATTATTCTTGTTTCAGAGAGTTGTAGAAAATGTTAGGTAGATACCTAATTGTTTGTAGGGTTGATTTAGTTTGTCTTCAGCTAACTTGCATTGTACCTACGTAGGCTATTTAGATTTGAACAACCCACACACATTAATGTTATAATAAGATGTGTGAAAGTTTTTTCATATGTGCACGCACATATAAAGGTGTACACTTATAACATATTAACATATACCTATTCCTATAAAGACGAAAAATAAATTATCTTACTTTTTATCAGCACGCATTCATCCACTTTCACATTATTCCATTTTTCACTGGTTTCATCTTAGTTTTGCTAAAGTTAACACTTTAACTAAAAACGTCCACTGGCACTTCACAATAATCGTAAAATATGACACACACCTATACACTTACGTTAATTATCTACTTTCCAGCGTGAAACGAATATTTTATTTCCAACAGTTCCCAGTCTCGAAAACCCGAAAATAATAAAAATCGCATTAGCCATGCACAACGGTACACATACCTAAATAGACACAAATAATAGATATTATATAGGTAAAATCCGATTGTCCAACACTAATGCATGGTATCAGAGTGGCTTATGAAGTCTTTAACATAATGATATGGTATTCATTAATGTAATTAACCAACATAAATCAAAAGATTCACGTAGGTAAAAAATTTTGAGGTCCTGCATGATGAGGTGCATTTCCAATAAATAATAAATAACACTTGTCAACTCAATACACTTAACGAGGAAATTAAAGACGTACAAATAGCTCCCTATAATCACTATTAATTGTTAATATATCAAGTAAAACACAATATATAGTCAAACATAAAGTAATAACCATTTGTTAACACAGTATCAAAACTTTTCAAACAAGCTTACCGCTCTGTATTCTTCTTCTTCTAATAATAAATGTCGTTTAAGGTTTATTTGACCCAAGGACTATTAACAACAATCCTTGTATTTGATCCAGTTGATGAGTCTGGTTCAGAATATGATAGTTGAATGCTATGTCACACAAGAATGTATATGGGCACATCTTGTACGTATTACTATCTCATTATATTAATTAATATTGTTGCGTGTTTACAATCTCCAGTAAACACGTAGGTTCAAATAATTGCAACAAGAAATTTCATTAACCACTTGTTTATTAACCACTAAATTACAATAAACCGCCTTTGTACACATTAGTACACACTAATTGCAATTTTATTGTACTATAGTCTCACTACTATAATTATCACAACTTGTTACTGTTCTTTATCTTATCTAATCTCCTCATATCAGAACTGAAGTTCACGTGCGTTGGATCCGCTCCTTATATATCCGTGGCGAACGTACTCGAGTTCTATATCTCATTCCAGACTATTCGGACAACTTCTGTATGTTTCGGGCTAACCATTTTTGAATAATCTCGATCTTTCGGGTTCTGTGGTAATGGCCGTTCGCCGGTTATCCCATAAATGGCGCCGTCCTACCGGCAACCAACTAGGCAGGCCTTCTTCCACTTTGCTACCTGGGATTGATTCAACTTCTCTCCGTTAGAGGGCGGCACGTAACAATATTAATTGGAATGGGGAACAGTCCAAGCCAGTTCCTAATATATCCAATAGATGACGCCATGCGTACTCAGTTTAAAGTCATCCTCCATTTGTATAATATAATATATGATATAAATTGAAAATGATATATAACAACAATTTAAAAGTTATATTATGACTTTTAAATTGATTAAATATCCCGATTTCTGAGAGTTTTCCAATCTCTTATTCGTAGAAATGAGCCAAATAATTGATAAAAAGAATGACGAACAATCTAAGCCAGTTCGTAATATATCCAATAGATGACGCCATGCGTACTCGGCGGTTTAATGTCATTATTGTCATTCTCAACTTGCATCATATATGATCTTTAAGTAGTTTGTCGGAAATGGTCATTTTTAGGAAATAAATGTCCTACTGTGTTAGAGCACTTTGGTACACAGTAACAAGTTTTCATTTTTCATCCTAAAGAGTGACAAGGACATATTTTTTCGTATTGACATTAATGGACAAACAAACGAGTACAGCTGGTGCACTCTGGCGGATAAAATAAAAGAGAATGTTCCCCATTGTCTAACTTGAAATAGAAATTTCTGGGAAAATTACCAACTGCCAACTGTAACAGAGGAAAATTGATAAAATTCATCACTTTGAAGCGTAAAATTGTCAATTCTAAAAGAAGTTTAAACAATTATTTTTCAAAATTATATTGCTACTATTTTTTAACTCGCTCAAATCATCCATATATAAATCTTTTTGTCCAAAAATTTTTTAGACCTGCTAATTTTTAGCCAAATTGGGGACATCTCCCCAAGATCCTTTCATGTCTACAGGTCTGACTGAGAAGTTAAAAAGTAATAAATATTAATGTAAACTAAAGTATTGAAAACTGAATAATATTCTGTACCATATCTTATATTCCAGCGGCGCGGCAGAATTCCAAGTTGTGGTCGTATCGTGTGGATACGATACTAGTGATTCAAGCTATACTATTCTATCGTAATTTTGACCCTTTCTCACAGAATTTATTCGATACCAAAGTAGTTACCGTTTCAGTAATACAATTGATAACAGCTTAGAATAATTTCAAACGATATGTGTTTGTAATTTCGTTCCGTATCGACTCGATACGATACTTAAGAATATCTGAGCTTAGAATAGAATCCCCTGCCCCTGTCCTCGTCTAGTAGTTGCAGTTTAGAAGAAGAAGCAGAAGTGTCAACTTGATTTGAATCTTGTATATGTTTATGGTTGCAGATGTCTGATAAATGTCGCATTAGTGTTTATATACGTATTTACAGTGTTTGTTTAAATTTAATTTCTCATTTTACACTTTTTAAGACCTATCTTTAGTTTGTAAATAATGGACATTCAAAATTGCGTAATGACTGACCAATACAAACGAATTCAGGTACATTCAAATACAAGTGTTTTGATTTAATACCAGTAGTTGCATGTATATAAAGTTAAAATGTATAATTCTATTCTGCGTTTTAAAAAGCAAAAAATTATTAAACAGAATTCGATTATGTACTCTGATCTTTTTAAATGAAATATTTAAAGTAACCACGAAGTATCTATCTGAAAAGAAATACTATCATTTATATTCTATTTTAGATATATATCTTGTATTTTATGGGTTGTATCAATACTTTCAATTTCAGGGAGCCGGGCTAAAACTACAAAATAAAACTATCCCAGTATACAAAGGAGTTAACACAGTAGGAAGAAATAAAGCTGCTATTATAAATTTGAAAAATGTGGTAAGCTTTTCTATTCCTAATTATAATAATACATAGGCGGTCCACATCTTTTAAAATATTCACCTCTTTTATAGTTTTAATAACTTTTTAGAATGTCAGTCAACATCACGCTTTGATAATTATTGTGGATGACACTCAACATTTTATCAGTGATTTAAATTCTTCAAATGGAACATATTTACTTGATACCAGATTGGCACCCTTTAAACTGTATGAACTATCAAATGAAGCGAAAATCAAATTTGGAGATGAAGTGGCATCATATTTAAAGGTAAAAGGTTAATGGTTTGACCATTATAACTATTAACTTATAACTAACAAACCAACATGCTTGTTTTTTTGCAGATGACCAACCTGAGCACTACAGTTCATTTAGAGGCGGAACCCATGGAAATGACTCAAAACACGACTCAAAACTTTTATGCTGCAACGACTCAACTTATGTTTGATAATTCATCATTCAATCAAACGAGGTTAAGTAGTCTCCCACATCACAATATAAACAACGATACGCAAAATATTCATGAGGTTGCTACGCAAGTGGTACCCTATCATTCAAAAATTAACGATACGAACGTAGAAGATAATGTACTTGTAGAATCAGTAAATGAGGACATTCATGAAGCTGCTACTCAAGTCGTTGTTTTCGATCCACAACCATCAACATCACGAGCATTGCAAGATACTGAGATTCAGAAAACTCATGAGGAAGATATACATGAAATAGCAACCCAGGTGGTCTTATTTCCACCAGAGAGAATGTGTAGTAATAAAGAGGGAAGAAATGAAGAAAAAGAACTAGATTCACCTAAAATAAATAAAAATATGTCAGATAGCTCTATATCAATTGGTAAAAATGATTCTGATAAATTAAATGACAGACCTTTTAGTCCAAATGATGATTCGTTTATGAATAACCAAAACATTGCAGAGATAGAATCAAGTGTTATACAAGATTCTGTAATAGAAGCAACAATGATGGAAGAAAAAGCAGAAAATGTTAAAACGGTAATTGAAAATGGAGCTGCTGCAAATGATGACAGCAATAGTAATGGCTCGATGGATTTTTTGACTATGCCGTTTGATGCAGAGGCACCACAATATAGTGATAAAACCAACATGGCAGATGATAAAAAGTCCACTACTTCAGAATCACAAGATATTGAACAACCAAGGAGACGACCTGTACGTAAATTAAGTTCTTCTGAAGATTTCTCGGAAAATCAAAATAAGCCAAAAATATGTAATTCTGATTCAGAGACAGATATTGATGATGCGGAAGATATTGTAAACATGAACAAGGAAAAGTTAAAGTTAAGTTCAGAAGCTCAGACAAATAATAAAGCATCAAATTCAGATTCTGAAACAGATATCGAAGATGATGTACCAAAAACAAATAAAAAATCAGCTAAAACCATCCAGTCTGATTCTGAAACTGACATAGAAGACGAAGTGCTCCATAACCTCACACAGTCCGAGGATATTGTCAAACCTAAAGTATTGTTCAGGAAGTCGGTCTTCAGCTCTGACTCAGAAACAGAGGTGGAGGGTAATAAGGAACCGGACCCTGTGCTAGAAGCAGCTGAAGATTTAGACAGCGGGGCAACAGAAATATTGAATGACACCGACTACATCCCAGCAACACAGGATGCCTTTGCCGACATGTTTCAGTACAAAAATTCAAAATTGTCACATTCGAACCAGAGCCAGAATCAGTCATCCGAGGAAAGTTTCAAGCTTGGCTTGACAGAGTTGATGAGTGAAGGTGAGAATAATCAAAGTATTAATGAACAGATACCTACAGATGAGGGCCACAGTGTAAACCAAATACAAAACTCCAGCGGCTCTAAAAACACAGAAGATGTGCACATGACGTCAAAACCAAAAAGTAATGATAAAGTTGAAAGTGGTAAGGCAGACGAAGATGACTACTTGATGCCTACACAGAAAAATGAAGATAAAGAAAATCTGGACACCGGAAAATTGCCAACAGCAAGTACCTCAGGTGTTGTAACTAATATTGAAAAGGATGCTGAGGAAGATTTGTATATGATGGCCACACAAAAAGTCAATGAAGATCTTTTCGTTGCCAAAAAAATAAATGAACCAAGTATCATTCCAAGCACCTCAAAAATGATTAATCGTACTGAAAGAGAGGCGGATGAAGATTTTTATATGATGCCAACACAAAAAATTAATGAATCCGAACATGAATTCAAAACTCCAACCAAAAAGTTCACTTTCAAGAAAAAAACAGCTAATCTGGAGGGATCCCTAACAAGTATCCTTAGCAGTAAAGAGGAGGATGCCTACTTAATGGCCACTCAAAAATTAAATGAAACGGAAGATAATAATGATGATGACATTTATATGCAGCCGACTCAGAAATTACCAAATAATACACAGAAATCACAAGGCAATGATGATAGTGAAGCGAAAAATGCAGTATATATGCAGCCGACCCAGGATTTGAATCACATTGGTCTCAATGTCTTAGAAACAAAAGAGGATCAGGCAGATGAGGATCTTTATATGGCACCAACTCAGCAGATAAATCAGAATTCAATTAGCTCATTATATATGCTTGAGACTCAAAAAGTAGATAGTCAGCCAAATCTGGACAATATTAAAACATCCCGTAATGAACAAGTTGAAAAGAACGATTTATATGATCTTCCAACACAACCTCTATCTCACGCCCTCGAATCGGGAGGTGAATTTTTGCTCAGTCACGAGAATCCTACGTCTGCTTCAGGTCCTGAAGGACAAGTAGAAACACGTACCAGTGCAAAGCATTTACTGGTTATTAATCAAGACAGCCCGAGAAGGAAGAGGATGAAAAAATCTGACCTAGAAAACTTGAAGAGAGTCATCGAATCTACTGAAAAAATAGATGACGCTGAAACCTTGAGCCAAATTGATGCTTTTGTTAAAAAGCCTTCGGAGAGGCATGAAACAGAAGATGACGATAGAGCTGAAACGTTAAGCCAGATTGAAGCATTCGTTAAGAAACCGGTTGAGAATGTTCCAATAAAGGAAGAAAATTCAGGTCAAAGTAAAATTCTTGCAGATGAACAAATTAAAAAATTGAACAGAAGTGAGAGGGAAGCATCAGTTGAAAAACCATGTAATACATTTTTGCTAAAAGCAAAGAAACATTTACCGAGTAAGAAAAGTATATCTGCATCAGTTAACCAAAAAGAAGAGGAAGTTGATCGGCCTGAAACATTGAGTCAAATCGAAGCATTCGTTAAAAAACCATTAGAGCCCGAACAATTCACAAGAATGTCTAGGACAAGACAGTTGACAAAGCCCTCTGAAGAAGATCTTTATTCAGCACCAACACAGGAAATAAACCAAGATTTGATAGATGATAAGGTTACAAATAAATCGGAGGAATCCTCAAAGCTCTCTAGAGAGATGATAGGTGCAAAAAAATTATTAAACACAGAGCTATATATGCTTGAAACTCAAAAAATTGACAGTCAGCCAGATGTTGGGGCAGGTAAAAACCCTGAAAACAATAAGTCTTCTCATGTTTTAGGTTGTAAAGATACGATCACCAGTGCCAAGTCTTTAGAAGTTATTGACTTAGATGCTCCAAAAAAGAAGAAATTGAAGAAATCTGATACCGAAAACCTGGGAAAAACTACTGACTCTAAGAATGAAGATGAGGAGATTGAACGACCTGAAACTTTAAGTCAAATAGATGCATTTATTAAAAAACCTCTGGATGTTGTGGCACCCAAATCTAGAAAACTTCCAAAAATCGAAGAAAAGCCTTCTACTAGCAGTAGTAAGAAAAGAGATCAACCTGGGAAGTCAGCAGATGTTACTGAGTTTGAAAAACCTAAAACATCAAGCAGGGTTTCTCGGACGAGACAATCGGTAAAACTCGTAGGTGAAGAAAATAGGCAAGAAATATGGAACACTCCTTCAGAATCGACAGATTCAAAGAAACCGCAAAAATCTAATGAGGCACCAACTGAGAAGTTGGAGATAATTGATGTGAATGGTGACAAAAATGCAAATACATCAAGCTCTGACCCAGATACGATTAGAAGTGATATTGATCAAAGTTTTGCCTTGTTGGAGGCAAAATCTACAAAAACAAGAAAAAGCAGTAGAATTACTAATGTGGGCGAAATTAAAGTAGCGGCGCGTAAAAACCGCAGAAGTATGACGACTTCTAGTATAGTTGACCTTACTAAGGACAAAGTTGTCGAATCGAGACCTACAACTCGAAAATCCCGAATGGTAACTGTTAATAACAATATTGTGGCGACCGTTCCAGAAAGCAAAGCAGTAGACAGCTCAAGACGCCCAATTAGTCGAGGTATCACAACAAAGCGGAAAAGTGATAGTTCAGATTCTGATTTTTTGGAATCGGAAATACCCACTAAAAAGTCAAAGATGGGCGAACTGCGGAAAGGTAAACGGAAAGCGAGCGTTGCAGAGGACATCGATAAAGCTTCCACTACTAATGAAGCAAGCAATAAAGAAGTACCTTCTGAGGTATCAAAAACTAATACAAGAAAAGGTAGAGGAAAGACGACAGTCGAAGATGATATCATCGATGTCGATAAACCTTCTACTAGTAATGAAGAAAATAATAGAGAAGTGTCTTCTAAGGCACCAAAAGCTAGTGTTGCTACTAGAGGTAAAGCCAAGGCAACTGTTGTGGATGATACTGACAAAGCTTCTACTACTAGTGAAGAGAGTAATATAGAAGTATCTTCTTCTAAGACATCTAGAGCTGGAATGGCAAGCAGAAGTAAAGCCAAGGCAACTGTTATAGATGATGCTGACAAAGCTTCTACTACTAGTGAAGAAAATAATAGAGAAGTATCTTCTAAGACATCAAGAGCTAGTGCGGCAACAAAAGGTAAAGCTAAGGCACCTGTTGCGGATGATATCGATAAAGCTTCTACTGCTAGTGAAGAAAGTAATAAAGTATCTGCTAAGACACCAAAAGCTAGTGCGGCAAGAAAAGGTAGAGGAAAATCAATCGCTAGAGATGAAGTTGATGAAATATCTACTGCTAGTGAAGAAAGCAATAAAAGTAAAGAGCTTGCGACACCATCAACTTCAAGGGTGAGGGCAAGTTCCAGAATGACCATTTCCAAGAAAAGTGAGGACGACAGGAGTGAAAGTGGCAGTGCGCGAGATTCGCCTATGGCAACACCTTCTCGGAGAGGTAGAAAGAATGTTCCAGATGATTTGCTTCTTGTCTCTCCTGAGGTTAGTAGGCTATGGTATTTAATGTATTAGTAAACAATGCTTTATGGAAACTACCTTCTTGAATTTTTTTTTAATAGTTACGAAAATCTCAGTACTTCTATATTATACAGATAGTGGCAGGCAAGTATGTACACATACATATTTACGGATCTTTAAAGTATTATTCTTTGTGGGGAGGTGGTCTATATATTCGATTACAATTTTTGATTACCAATAGGATACTTTTTATACTACTTTTGTAGCATGTAATTGGTATTTGTACTGCTGGGCAAACAAAAACTTGTTATTTATATTAATAATTACGATAGTATTCTCAACAACTCATTCTATTTTATATCTACATCATTTTTAAATATTATTTTCTTCTTATTTTTTTTTTTTTTTTTTCATAGCGATCAAAAAGAAAACAGAGGCCTAAGGTTGTGTTTACTATGATGGATGATCCTCAGCTAGAGTCATTAATAAGGCAATTAGGTAAGTGTAAATAAATATACTGAAGTAAAATTTTACTTGAGCGATCCAGAGATAGTTTTGTTGTTGTATAATAATTATTATCTTTCTCTGCCCTTTTTTATAAATTTACATTCTGTTTGTATTCATATCCAATGTACTGTATATTTGGTATACATTTTTGTACTTTGCTGTAACTTGGGTTACCTGTTGGGTGGTTGCAGCTAAACAAAGAAATAAAATAAATAATATTTTCGAAGGAGGATAAGTTTCTAAGTACTCGTGTCCATAAAAATTTAACATAGTCTAAACATGTTGAGCCCGTCTGCTCAAAATTATACCATAATGTAGCTAAAGTCTTTTTTAGATCGTAATGGATTTTTAAATGTTTTCTTGCTGGCTAAAATTTCCTTGAAATTTACCGGAAAAAATTAAGAATCATTTTAATTTCAGGGGGCAGTGTAGTAGACAGTGTTGATGCCAGTACTGTATTAGTAACTGAACATGTAAAAAGATCACAGAAGTTACTCACTGCCGTAGGACAAGGAAAACCAATTTGTTCGCCCAGTTGGATTCGTGCGTCTAAAAAAGCCAATGAATTTCTTGGTAAGTTACATTAATCATTCATATATAGTGAAAATAAATCGGTCTGATGGATCAAGATTTCGTGGCGTGAAGTTTAGTGATTGTGTTTTGTCTTGGTTTAGTTTTAATCGATTAGAAAAAAACCATTCATTAACATTTTCGAAAAAGCTAGCAGTTGCGAACTTCTTGCTTTCAAAGGTATCAAGGACAGTTGTACAATATTATTGCCATTGTTGCAGATCGGTTATTTCAAAATCCATATTGACAGGGGTGATATAAATTGTTTAGCTCAAAAAAAATTCATTAATTTGCTTTTTAAGACTGATTAAACTATAGGACAGATTACTAATAGGCAATTATGTCACGTATTATGCTATAGAATTTAACGTACTGTATGCAGAAAAATGTGCTCAAGTGACATTTTTAAAAATGGAGATTGCCATTAAGAAAAATTTTTTTATATAAACAAATTGAGAAATGCATTTAAAAACGTGTCTGAGCGAATTCTTGTCACTCGCTTTGTAATGATTTTAAGGAATTTATTCCAACATTTACGTGCTCACTGTATATGTGCTCACTGTATATCTAAGGAGTATATCCAGAGTATTAGCTAAATATATATTCTATTGTGTTCATATTTTATATATATTGATGTATTTTAGATCCTTGGGAATTTATATTAATGGACAAAGAGGCTGAATCTAAATGGAACTTCTCATTAAAAGAGTCTATCACAAAGGCTACAAATGAAAAATTGCTGGTCAATTATTCGTTCCACCTTATGGTTAGCAGTGCGATAGATGTTTTAAAAGGTAATGACACTACATATGAATCACTTAAAAGGTCATATTTATTTTTCGTTTGAGTCAAAGAGAGTTTATAGCATAATTATTAAATTTAAATCTTAGATCACAATTTTTGAGCATGTATTATTATGTAACAATAAATATGTAAATAAATTATTATTGCTAATCTATTGTTAAAATAACATTTAAAAATTAAGTTAATGAAGTGATTGCATTCCTAGTGATTACCATCAAAATAATGACTGTTTTAGGTGCTATAGAATCTTGTGGAGGAAAATGTGTTACGAGAAATCCACCGAAAAATGTGGAAGGATTTTATGTAGTTGTTTCATCACCCGAAAATAGAAATAAATATTTGAAAATAAAAAAGCAGAATCCTGAGGTAACAATTGTGGAGCCGGAAGCCATATTTGATGGGGTATTGAGACAGGATTTAAGATTAGGCAGGTATTTGTTAACGTAAAACACATCACGAAAAAGGAATTGTGATATATGTAATTATGGAATTTATTAATATTTTTATACATAGTTTATCATTATGCATTTTATTTTTAAACAATAATAAGGTAGATTACACTTTAAAGATGTTTTATTTATAAACAGGTAAGTTTTGGGGTTATTTTAGGCAGAATAATAATGTCTTTATTGATTTATACAAAATTAGAAATACCGTTTGGGCAAAGTTTAGCCATAGGCTATTCTTACACTTAACCCCTCCTCACCTAGTTTATATTAATCTAAAATAATTAACCTAAAGAGAGAGAGAGAGAAATAGATATTCTTAAAATTCACTGATTTAAAGTAAGGTATTTTAATTTTTTCCTAAATAAAATAACAGATAAACTTAAGATCAGCACTTAAGTAATTATACAATCTCACTGCATTATATGTAAGGTACGTTGAAAGATGGCCGGCATAGTTAACATTGTTTGATAACGAACATTTATAATATGATTGACTTCCCGTGATATAAGCTTTTCCCATAAATTTTTTTGGTGTTGCATTTTTTAGAAGCTTTTGTACAAAAACCACAAAGTGATATTTAAATAGACTATTTAATTTTAGCTATTGCAGATCCGCGAAAGTGTTAGTTATATGATCATACTTTCTTAAATTATTAATAAACCTACAGCAAGTATTCTGGGGTTTTTGCAGCCTGTTGTATGTGATTGCGCCACAAGAAGGGTAAAACATGATATTGTAGTAAGCCACTTTAGATAGAACTAAACAGCATATTTTTAGTATTTTTCTTCAAAATATGCTTACTAGAATAAAGTAACTTTAGTCTTACATAGCACTGCTTTAAAATATCATTGGTATGATCTAAATTAATAACTTCATACCTTCATAATAGAAGGCAATGTATAATAGAGCCTGATGAATCTGGTGAACTCATAAAATCAGACACCATGCAAATAAAAAGAGGAGTCCCTCAAGGGTCGATATTGGGTCCCCTGTTATACATACTATACACTAATGATTAGCATTAGCACCATAATGTACGCAGATGACACATCGTTAATTTTTAGTGAAAACGCGGAACAAAATCGGAAAAAGGCAGCTCTTAGCACTCTAGATTCCTTAGACGAATACTTTCAGTCAATAAATCTTAGTTAAATAAAGAAAAGACTCAAATAATCAATTTTACACATATAGAAAAAATAACGATAAAATCATACTTACTGATGACACTCATACCATAAAATCAGTTGCTAGCTCTTCTTTTTTGGGCGTAAATATTGACTCTAGACTTGACTGGAGGCCACATATAGAACACCTTGCAAAAAACATTGCTCGATATTGCTATGCACTTAAAGTAATAGCTCAACATCAATATATCGACAGCATTCATAGCATATGCATATATCCAGTCTCATATAAAATATGGAATTATTTTCTGGGGTAGTTCCGGTGAAGTAGAACGAATATTTAAATGGCAAAAAAGATGTCTTAGAAATATACTGAATATGCGGCAAACAGACAGCTGCAAACAAATTTTCATTAACCAAAAGATATTCACACTAACTAGTCTTTATATATACGGGGCAATCAAATTCGTTGCAGAGAATAGCTCATTACTAGAAGATTACAATAGAAACCATCTATATAATACAAGAAATAAAAATGATTTAACTACGGACACATCAAATTACTCATATATTCAAAGGAATGTACCATTCTCTGTAATTAAAATTTATAACAAAATGCCTACAAATATACGAACTCTATCACACAGAGAACTAAAAAATAAATTAACAAATATTCTTCTGAAGAAGGCTTATTATACTCTAGATGAATACTTAAGTGATGATAACATTATTTAATATTTTTTGTAATTATAACTTTTAATATCTATGTCTGGAAACTTTTAACTTTTTTGTATGTTTACCATAATTTTAATGTATCATTGTGTATATGTTTTTTTTTACCTTTTTTTATACTCGAATTAATTTCTGTCCATTGTAGTTTTAGTTTAGGTTTAGGTGTCTGACATGTTCAACACCCGTATGGGTACTTTGTATTTCTTATACAGTGAACTAATAAAGTGTATCTATCTCTATCTATCTATAAATGAGGTTTTCATGAAATATTACTATTTTTGATATATTTACAGAGGGTATAATTTGATCATCAATTTTGATGGATATAACTGATTTTAAATTTTCATCTTGTTATTTTCAACTAATTAAAAGAACTTTAGACTTCAAGAGATTCAATTTCAGGTTATGCTTATTAGCATAATTATTGATATTGAAGTCATCGTTGATAACAGCGGTAGCATATTGTATTGTATTTGCTGAAAGATGATGGTAAAGCTGTGTATCATCTACAAAAAAACTGCACATTACAGTGATTTGCTTGTTCGTGCTAATCAGAAGTGTACAAGAAAAGTAAGAGAGGCCCCAAGACTGAGCCCTGGATACACTGGATGTAATAGGCAGATCCCAAGAGACTTCGTTATTTATAATGACTGTGTGCGATTTTTTAGATAGCTTTCGAAAAAGTTAATGATACAGAATTTAGACCAAAACATCATTCATTTAGCAACAAGAAGACTATGATCAATAGCGTCAAAAGCTTTAGTAAAGTCCAACAATACTAAAACAGTTGCCTAACCTTCATCCAAAGCTCTTATGATTATTATCACTCATATTTAACAGTGCAGTATTTGTACTACGTCCCTTCCTAAAACCCGGCTGATTAACTGGCAGAATGTTATTTAAAGAAAGATATTGATTTTTTTCTAATATTTTGGATAACAAAGGTGTGAAACCGTTTGCAGCGGGATTTTGTCATAACCACTGGCATTTGATTTGATTTCATCTACTGTTTGTATTACTGTAGAAATATCAACAAGAGTAAAAACAAAACTGTCTTTAAATTGGTTTTTCTGACAATAATCAATTGTTTGTGGGCAAACACTCTGGTCGTTTTGAAAAAAAAATGATTAACTTCTGAAGGATTATATAAGTGTGGAGGAATTTCGGTATTGCCACTCCGTTGAACTTTCAGAGATTTTAAAGCTTTATAAAAGTCTGAAATATTTTTTTGTCTAAAGAATTGAAGGTACGCTACTTTTTCACGTCTCGTAGAAGAGAGTGCAAAATTTATGGTTCTCTGTAAGCATTTCATTTTTTCTGGAGTTTTATGCCGTTTGCATTCGCTAAATGTGTTGTCCCATCGATTTAAAATCATTTTTAAATTATCCGTTAGCCAAGGTGTAGGCGGTTTGTCAACGAGCACTGTGCGAAAAGGTGTATGTTTATCAAAAGAGAATGCGATGCAATCGGCGAGATATTTTGCTTTTTCATCGACACTGCATGAATGAAACCTACATCAATATATAATTTGTTATCAATATTATTTCTATAAGGAAAATTCACTGGCGATTTTTAACTTTAATCACGTGCTAAATTTTAGTCTCATTAATGTGGTAATTTACATATTTTTTGCAATAGTCGACTTCTGGCAATTAAGATTATGTAATTTCTATGGTTGGGTAGTGTCTACAAGTGGGTCGCAGAAAGTTACATAATAAACATAGAACATGTTTTATGTACAAAATTAGCTAGTTTTGTTTTTATGCAGTAAACATTTTTTAAATGGGTTTTTGTCGTTTTTTTTTACTACGAATTACAGGGCGGCAATAGATTATTTGCACAAGGGCAGCTAAGTATCTAGGCATGGCCCCGAATTTCTACTTGTCAATAAGAAAAAACAGTTATCATATTAATTATATTATTAAACAATTAAAGTTATAATTAAAATTAATGATAATAGTATATTTTAATAGGTAGGTTCTGAAACTTTCCATAATATTTTTGTCATTATTACTTCGATGATCACGATCCAGAGCATTGGATGATATTGACTGAACCTGCAGGTATAATTTCATACTTGACCTGAAAAAGATAAAGACATTTTACAAATGCAAAAATCATCTAAATATTGTTTTGAAAAAGTTCTGCTTATATAAACAAAAATCCATACTCCTAAATAAAAAAATGGCACTGAAGTATTTAAATTGAATATGATGGTATGATTAAATATATGTGCAACTAGAGTCTAGTAAACTCTAAACTGGCATGTGTATGAGTTGATAATGTGCGTACGATTTCATTTCTCTCGCACACAAAGTTAAAATAATAGCCCAAAAACACTGTCGCATATGTCTGCCAAGCCTCTCTCTCACCTATTTTGAGACAGAAATATTACAATATATACTGAAGAGAGAGATAAATTTTAATCTACGTTTTCAATAAGTTCAGCGATTCTCAAACTCTGAAGATTTGTCATTGGTTATTTAACAATCGTCTCATATTAGAATTAAATTCATCTTTATATAAAATATATAAGCTATTTTTAGTGGTAGTGGATATTCATCCGACAAACGGACATTGCCAAACCACTATACCTAGGACTTGCAATTTTCTAGTATCTACATATTACATGAATTGTACGTCGTGGAATAGCTCAGTGTGTAAGTAAAGGGAAGTGTGTAAGTAAAGGGAATAAAGCATCCGGGTTCAAATCCTGTTGCATAGCGATTTTAAAAAAAAATTTATTATATTAATAGTTAAACATTTTTCTTCTAAACATTTTATTTTATTAATCCGCGCCGCAAGTTTTGTTAAAGCTTTCTTTTCGTTAAACATTTTTCTTGTATTATTCCGCGCGAGTTTATCCCTTGGTATTTAATGGTCTGGTTATTTATTCGCTTGTCAGACGAATATCCACAGCCATTTTTTGAAATTTATTATACATTACATAGGCCATAGGCCCTCAATCCTTCGTGTTTTATTTCTTGCTAAATAAATAGTTAGACCGAACAGTTTACCGCGATGTGCCAAAGCTGTAGTATTTTTTACAGCCCATTCCTATATCACCTGATGATATGGGCATGGCGTATCTATAGTTATTATCCAACAAACAGACGTACCATCTACAGTTTGCTGTTTGGAGGGTCGCTAAGCCGGTCATTCTATTTAACGTTAAATGTGTCCGGGTTTCTAAATTAGATACGTGTGTAAATATTTATTTCGAATAACATTAAATTATAAAAATACAATATTTGGTAAATATGGCAACTAAAATAGGCGTCTTAAATGAATAGTCAAAGAAGTTGGTATTAAATTTAATAGATTATTTTACAAAAGAAAAGGAAAACAAGGAAGCCTTGGTACTACACATTTATTGTTAATTTGATAATTATCGACCCTCTGTTGTTAGTTTTATATTTTTATATTAAAATCATTGTTAATTTATTATTTAGTATCTAAGAATTTTCCTTTATTTTGTTTTACCATAGAAATTGATATATTTTTTAAAATTTTCTCAAGCAGAATTTACACAATTTATTTTTATTACTTCTAATGGACATTTCAGAGTTATTTTTGTTATTACATGAAATATTTTATTTTACTAACATCCTTTCCCCTATTAATATTACCATCCTCTCCTTTCCTGGCAAGAAATGTCCATACCTTCCCCCGTGGTTCTTGCTGAACTGTAACAATATTAGTTTTCGAACAATATTAGTTTTCTATTATTTTTTTTCTTCTAATAACTAACATTGCTATTGACTGAACTGGACAATTCATTTTTTGTTATCGGTTTCAGTTGTGCCCGAGCCTATATCGGTATTATCAGAATTACACTAAAACAACGAAATTAGTAAATTCATATTTCCTAATATTTTATAACACCTTTAATATTTTTGTATAATTATTTAGCGATTGCATTACAGTTACAGACATATAATCATTTGTAAATTGTTGTAAACTGTTTGAGAACCACTGTCATACCTGAGCTATCGAGTAGTTTGTTACTTCATACGACGAAGCGACCTTTGGACCTGCCAAGTGAGAGTTTACTCGACTTTATGAAAAATACATATCCAAGGTGTTTCTAAAATACATGCATATATTCAGATCTTGAAGCCCTTCTCTTCCTGATCTACATAAATATATCGATCAAAATGCCTGAAAATAACTGAGAAAATACATTTTGAAAACAACAAATCAAAAAAATTAACCCATATACATGAGTATTTTGCCAAATGGTACTGTTTTTACATCTTGCCAGGACCTCATTTCGTATCTTATGGGCATGTTTCTGAAACGCAATAAGAAGTGAAGCTCGTAAATAACTAAACGCAGTAGTAGTGAGTACTTGTGTACAGAGCAATGGTGAATTCATTGTTTTACGTTTTAACAATGGTTATTTTACAACCACTGGACAAACAAATAATATTGTACTTAGTTATGGTGCAGCGGGGAAAAATGAACGTCAAGCTTGTGTACTTTCAGAAGTGAATAACTTCTGGGTTCGGGCCTTGGCAGAATGAATATAAGTATCCAATTCTTTATACTTTTCTGAATTTTTAAATTTAAAAAGTGGCACATGGGTCATTAGTTTACATAAGGACTTACATATTAAAACATATGCATATATTTCAAAAACGCCCTGTATATACTTCTTGTTAAAATATAGAATGCTGTAGATGTTAGAAAATTGGATTTAAAATGGCCTTTGTTAAAAAAATGTCTAAATTTTCTAACAAACAAGTAAATTCTTTATCATTTCCTTCTTGTCCCATAATAATTCAGGAAATGCAGAAAAATACAGGTATTCCTCTAATTTAAATATGTACCTTTGTTAACTTCTCCACTATATATATCGCAGTCTTAGTGTGCATCGTAATATTTCCTACTTTAACTCTGGATGGCCCATTAGCTACAGCCATTAAAATAATAATTTGATCCTGGCTGTGTTCATCAACGCAAGCACCTTCCTTAATAACATTCAAAAGCTCTTCAGCAGCCCTCTTGCCTGTGTCTTCAGATTTTTCGTTTCTTTTGCCCAAGGCTGAAGATCCCAGAATACATTTAGTATCCGTCTCTGCAACCAAACTAACAATAGATTATACATTTTGAAAAGTTAGATAATAGTAAAGATAAACACAGAATTAAATTTCTTAACGATCTGACAAAACATGTACCCAATTTGGCTTTTCATTTTCAATGGTAATTAAATTTTAACTTACATAATTCCCGAGCAATTATCAGGTGCCATATTTCGATCCTCCTTATACCGTTCGATATTAACTTTACCCACACTATTTAGTATACTCGCTGCGGAATCAGCCATGAGATGGGCTAACTTAATAGGTAATGTACCTGCCACAAAACTCCAACCATAAATTGTTGTAATGGTACCTTGTTCTGTCATATCTATTGGATTTAATTTTTCCACTGGATTGATATTAACAACCACTTCTCCACCACCTCTTGGAAAGTAACCTCTTCTAACTAAATCGAAATCAAATGTAGCTCCAAACTTTTCTAATATCGGTTTAAATACTTCTGTCGTATAGTCAATTTGTGGTGCCATCTCGGCATTAGTTCCCCCTTGGAGGACCAGAGTAGTTGGTGAAGTTGCGAATAAAGTACATGGTAATGCAATTTGTAAAAGCAAGCTAATACTTCCAGCAGTTTTAACCAGTGCCTTAAATGTTCCGCCTTTGATTACACCTGGCCAAAATGTTACTTCGGTCGAATCTAAATTAGCTCCTTTGACGCTAGCACCGCATATGTCTCTTACCAGCTCTATACCTAAAAATGGGTATTTTTGTAATGCATATAACTTTAGTCAACTTAGTTTAAATACAGGGCTGCTTCAATGAAGACAATATTCATAGTTTACTTTTAGAAGGGCAGAAAAGATAGGAAAAAGCCATCAGGAGTATATGGCCTAGGTATCCAGGTATGTATAAGAGAGCTAGTAGTGCAGTAATATGTTTAAAACAGATTTAAAATAATACCTTTTAAATGTTGCTCCTTAAGACCTGGTTTGCCTCGTCCACCTCTAATATTTATTATACGGATAGGTATTCTTTTCAGTGCACTCAGTACAATTGCCATCCTTACAATTTGTCCACCCTAATAAATTGTACGACAAAATAACTAATACGGGCACGGTGGCAGGTATACATACCCCTTCAAGAAGTGAGCCATCGATTTCAACAACTTCTGACATGATGAATTAATTGAATTTTGAGAATATCAACTATAATAGAAAGATTTTCAGAATTTATTCCTGTCTGCTGATCACAATCTCTTATTATTTATGGTAATAACCTACTAAAGTCACAGACTAAAGTGAAAAGTGACATATTGTTATTGTCATTTTTGTTTGACACAAAAGCACAAAACTCATGGATTGTAAACAAAACTCACGTCTCTGCACAAAACCCCAGGTCTTCTGTGACAAAACTGCAAACTGACACAAATCAATAGTCGATTTCGTTTGCTTGTACGGTTAATTGGGTCGGTAACAATAAAAGCTTTTCGATTTAATTTTTAAATGACACGAAGTATACGGTACAAATTTTAATAATAGACACGTAGGCAGTAAGCGTTCATTCACTTATTCATAAATTAATTGTCAATATCTTGACCAGTTTTAAAACTTATAATGAGTAAAATTTTACAATAAATAAATTGAAATCACAACAATGCATAATAAATTGTATTTTTTCTTCTTCAAAAAAATATTACTTCAGTGACATGTCTAGTGGACTTAAACTATTATTTCTCTGATCCTTCACACGAGTGGTACTAAAAGTCTTCTCACGAGTGGCACTAAAAGCGTTCTTTTTCAAATCAACGCAGGACTTTTTAAAATTCATGTTTGGCGTTTGAAATTGCATACTTGTTTTATGTGCAGAGTAAACGTGATTCTTGACTTCAGGGCCGTTCTTGCTGCCTATATCGCAAAGTAATTTCAGCACAATAAAATTAACTTTTTACTAAATATAATATAGCATATATTATTTTATTAAACACTATTTCAAATAAAATATTCTCAACAGAAGATAAGGCATGCTGTCAACATATCTTACAAAGGAAAAACAGTATTTGTCGGTTATTATAATTTTGTTGCCATTAAAAAGGTTTGTAAAAAGTCAAAGAAAAGTTTGATAAGCAAGTTTCGATGAGGTATAGGTCGAGTAAAGATCACTTTTTAGAACCAGGAAGTGTTTGTTGACTTTCCTGTACTAGAAAAAGCTGAAAATTGATTGATTGCCGTTCACGCCATCTGTTGTTAACTAAACTATGTAATCTGTAACATAGAGGCCTATAATAAATACCTAGAAATCTGGTTCAGCTTTTATTGTTGCAGTTAACTCTAGTAATAGTTACTGATCTACATTTTAAAACAACTTAAATAAACAAAAATAGTTAGCATTGTTTTGGATGAGAAAATTGAAATTTCTTGTATGACACCGAATAGTACAGACGGAGTTTATTTTGTTCAGGAATATCGACCAATGTGGAGGCGTTTCGACCTTGCGCATTTACCTACTGCACAGTTCCATCCAATGACACAATCATCAGACAGCTGTCATTATTTTGCGAAGGGGATTTGTGGTTGTTAAGTGAATATAAATAATATTTTTATAGTTTTCGAAATGTCGTACGCGTATTTATTTAAATATATAATTATTGGGGATACTGGTAAGTCAAAGCAGTTCTCAGTATGAAATGAAACAACTGGTGTTCGAGTATTTTTGTATTTAGGAGATAACAAAGAATTAATATATTCAATAGAACGTCAATAATAGTTTGTTTGTTATTTAGTGCTAAAGATTAGCTGGTAATGATTAAACAGTAAATATGGATTCTATAGTAAAAATAACACTCAATGTGGGCAATGCCCTTGATAAAAATATTTATCATCATGCAAACAAACTTTTAGGTGTTGGAAAGTCATGCTTGTTACTACAATTTACGGACAAGCGATTTCAGCCAGTTCATGATTTGACAATTGGTGTGGAATTTGGAGCCCGAATGATAACTATTGATAGTAAACAAATAAAATTACAAATTTGGGATACGGCTGGTCAAGAAGCTTTTCGATCAATTACCCGATCTTATTATAGAGGAGCTGCTGGTGCACTGTTAGTGTATGATATCACTCGAAGGGAGACATTTAACCATCTTACGACATGGTTGGATGATGCTCGACAACATTCCAATTCAAATATGGTTATTATGTTAATCGGAAACAAAAGGTTTGGATCTGTTATAGTGTATTGCGCTCCCCTTTTACATATTTCAGGCATATAGTTTCGTATATTAAAATCAGAAATTGTAGTGCCAATTGCTCGTATTTTGATATATTTCACAACTGGGTATTTGCTAACTTTCCTTTACACATCCAATTAAAAAAGTGGGAATGAATTCGGTTTGTAAGAGGTGCTGCTTACATTAAATTATATGATGAAGCCAAAAAGAGATAATATGTTACTTTAAACTTAATAGCAAAACGATATAGGCAAGTCATTTTTTAACTGCTTTTGGGTGTTTTATATACTATTTAGGAATTAATTAAAGTTTTTTCAAATAAATAGCGCTTTTAGATGTTTCCAAATAGTTGCCATTGAAACCCAGCTATCTCGCCATGGGAAATGTGATTTTGGGCAGTTCGTAACTTAATAATTACGAAAATACATGCAACTTCAAATCTGCTAGTTGTTTAAGAAAATATAATAAAACCAACTACAATTTGTGTTGAAAATTTATATTTATGCTTATTATATTATTTATTGTTTATGTTTTTATATAAAAATGTATGGGGACACCATTTTGCACATTATTGTTGTTATTAGTGTTACTATACTAAGAAATCAATTACATGATATAGCATTACAAAATATATGCATTGATTGATATTGAAGTAGCAGTAAAGAAAAAAATCTGTAAAAGTGTAGGTAATGAAAATAATCTGATTTTCACAAACAGGACAGAAATAGAATTAATATTAGCAGAATCCTAACTGCCAAACTTCCAAAGGATTTGAGCCAAGTTTGATTTTGTTATTTTTGACACAGTTGTATGTTTCATATGGATGAATAACTCTTCATGGTTACTTGATAGATGGCTTGTAATTTTTTTTCCTTAAAAACATAAAACGTGAAGGTTTTCAATATTATTTACTGTAAAATTTAATAAAGACCATGACAAATTTAACAAGAATGAATAAAGGATCTGGGTTGATTTAAAAATTTGTCTAAAATCTAGGTATCTTGAATAGTACGTATTCTGAGGATTTAATTAAAATATGCAGTCGATTCACTTTTTGAAAAAAAAAAAAATAAATGATGGCTTTAGTTTTTCGTGCTGTCCACTATATAGGGCATCTGCACATCTTTCAAGGTCATTGCTTGAAGGGACTTCAAATTAGGAGTGACAAGGACCATAACATTTAAAGTATAAATAAAATAAAATATAATTTGCACTAAAAAATAATTAAATAACGTAATAGCTATTTTAAGAGGTGATATTTTCGCGTTGAGTGCCCATGAACTCTATTTTGTGTTGTAAAGTGATTAATGTTATCTTTAATGTATATGAGGCACTGCAATAATGTAAATATTACATACAGCGTACAAAAGGTGTAATAAACAATGTAAATCTGACGTATAACATACAGAAAATTTGAAGAACAATCTAAATATTAAACATTATCACATAAGTAACCATAATTTGTAACCATTTTCGATTCATTGATCAATAAGCACTAAATTCAAGAATAAACTTTAAAAATTTGAGGTTTTCCAAATAACAGACAAAATTATAAGTGCTCCACATGTTGCCCATTTTGATTGACACACATCTCTATACATCTTTGAAGTGAAGTTTCTAATAGGCCCCCATACACGAAAGGGAATTTTAAACGATTTGTCCCGCAGTCCAAAGCTGCCAGTTCGCATCTGCCGACTTGGTCTCTCAAGGTACAGATATGTTGGTCTCCACACATGATAGCCATTGTTTATTTTCGCCAAATATCAAATCGTTGAGGGAAGAGGCAGTTCAGTTAATGGCAGGTCCTCTTTAAGGTGGGCATATGCAAGAGAGAGAGAGAGATCTGATTATTGAAATGTTTATTATTTTTGGTCATAACTTGTTTTAAATACATATATTTTGGTAAAAACAAGTATAGGACTACCTAAGTAGAAGAAGTAGTGATATGAATTTTCACTCAATAATTTCAGTTGTTTGCAAAATAGTTAGATTTAGTTTTAAAAATTATGTCAATCTTCGTATTTCCTAAATTTACATCTAACTATTTCGCATATGTTTGAAATTATTGAGTGAAAATTTATAACACTACTGTTGTTATAGTTCTACTTACGTAGTCTTATAGTTTGTTTGCAATATGTGTTTTAGAATAAGAAGTTTATGGTGAAAAACAGTAAATATTTCCCTATCGGATCTCTCTCTCTCTCTTGGATATGGCGACCTTAAACTTTAAAGTCTGTGTCCTTCGAGGGGACTGAATGAGCGTTCAGATATTTTTGGCGTGCTTAAAATCCCGAAGTGATTTGTTGTGTCAGTAAAGATGAACAGGGTTCAAAAAAGAAGAAAAATCGAACAAAGTAGATGAAAATGTGGATCCAGGAGGAAAAAAAATGGACGCGTTTAATCGGAGCACTAAGAAGGGCGAATGAGCAGGATGATTTACAAAAATTATTTACGAGTGCCATGTCAACTTCTCCAAAAAATTAACCAAATTGTCATAAGCTTCTCCTTTCATATTTTTATTTATGTACGAACTGTCTTTAATTTTCCACAAACATGGTTAAAATCGGCTAATAATTTTTTTGTCCATTCCATATTTCAATGACACCTTTATATACCTTAATTGATATCTCTGTGTATGTATACCGACAGAACTGATTCTGCAGCGATCTGCCCTGTGACACATTGGATGTTTTCAAAAACATCAACAATAGATTTAGTTTGTGACGGGACAAATCGTTTAGAATTCCCCACCGTGTATGGGGCCTATTGTTCTACAATTCAAAATATGAAAGAAGAATAATAACTGCTTTTCAATCGATCATACCAGCAATTTTAAAAAACAGTAGAAACTTCATTTCAAAGATGCCTAGAGATGTGTCAATGAAAATGGGCAACATGTGGAGCACTTATTATGATTTCTTCTGTTCAATTATTTAAAAAAACCTGCTTTTTAAAAGCTTTTATTAAACTTGCAATGTTTGTTAGTTAGTTTGTTTAGGTCAAATCTTGCAATCAAAATTTCGGTTAGTTCTAATTAAGCTAGAGCTTTGAAATTTTGCACGTGTATAAGTCCGATGACAATACACTTTAACATTTTCATATAAGAAAAAATAAGATGGCGGCTTCAAGATGGCAGACGACTTTACCACTTATGATTCGATTCGACTCAAAATCGATATCTGGACCTCTATCCTGTAAAAGCGCGAAAGCACATTCCCGTGATAAGTGGGGGGAGTTCACTTGAAAATGTATAAAAGTCTACTCTGTTACTACGGGAGTGATTACATCGTGTGAAAAATGCGTGAACTTGCTTCAACTCGTAAATCGTGAGGGAATCCGCCAGTTCCCCGGGAGAACGGTGATCCTAACCGTACCTTTATGACAGTTTACGTCAAATCTGTGAGCCAGAATGGACATTGCGGATTTGCTCATCGCCAACGAGGTAATAATAATATAATTTTTAGCAAATATTACAATTATTCCTTTAATTTATTATAGTCATCTTTTTAAAAATATATACATTACGAATAACGAGGGAATTACAGAATTATTGATCAATCAAAATTTATTCTGTCGCCTTTTACCTAATTTAATTAATGACGTGACATAACAATGACAACAACTGAACACTGAACAGCTGATGCTTTTGAATCCCTTCACATTCACCACCTATTCACTTACAGGATACAGCCTGTTGGGTGAAATGCGTGTGATGTTAGCTCTCGCTTCGCACGATGAATGCTCACTCTCCCCAAAATTACAGAATAGAGGTCCTGGGGGTTTTCGAGATCACCAATTATGAATTCTTGGTCAAAATTTAGAAATTCAAAATGGCGGCGCCAATATGGCGGACTACTTTGGTCATTTATGGTCCACACTGATCAAAACCGATATCTGGGTTCGTCAATTACGAATTTCTAGTCAAAAATTTAGTTCAGGATGGCGACTTCAAGATGGCGGACGAGTTTACCGTTTGACCCGATTCAACTCAAAATCGATATCTGGGGGTTTTCTAGGTCGCGGATTATCAATTTTTTGTCAAAATTCAGAAATTTAAAATGGGAGCGCCAATATGGCTGACGACTTTTGCCATTTCGATCAAAATCGATATTTGGAGGTTTTCGGGGTCGCGGATTACGAATTTCTAGTCAAAAATTTAGTTCAAGATGGCGGACGACTTGACCGTTTATGATCCGATTCGTCTCAAAATCGATATCTGGGGATTACAGCATATCAAAAGACTAAAAAGTAAAAAATAAAATTATATAAAAAAATATTTTTAAAAAAGCTTTTATTTAAATTCTCTAAAAAGTAGAAAATAAATTTTGAAGTAAATCAAACCCATCATTTTATTAATTTATATAATATATTTATGATATAAAACTTGTCGCGAGCAATCTCCCTTACACAGGAAAATCTCGCGACCAGCTTTTCTATCATAAAAACAAATTATATAATGTAACAAAATGATGGGTTTGATTTACTTCAAAGTTTATTTTCTAGTTTTTAGAGCATTTAAATAAAAGCCTTTTTTAAAATGTTTTTTTATATAATTTTTTAAAGTTTATTCTTGAATTTTGTACCTGTTTATTGCTTAGTAAATCTAAAATAGGTACAAATAGCCATAGAGATGTACACTTCTGTGCCCTACATCTATTTTTCACTATATTAAATCATTGTTTATTTATTTGTCAGTGTCATATTTTCGCAATGCCAAAATTAACTGAACATGAAAAAATTTTTAATTCTCTTTAAAATTGAAGAAAGATGGTCAATCAGAGCAGTTGCTAACCATTATCAATTGAATAAAAGTACTTTACGAGGCAGAAGGTAACATAAAGAGAAAAGACGGTTCAGACCGATCAAGAAATTCAAATCTCGTTCAAGATGAAGCGCTTCTTGGTTATTTGAGGGAAAATCTGTTTCAAACAGCAGAGACGCTGTGTTCATGACAAATTTTCCAGCATCAAGGTCAACAGCTAGCCGAAAAATAGGAAAATCGGAATGAATATACTGTACAAGTGCCAACAAGACAGAAGTAAGCCCGCATTCTGTTATGTTTAAATTATGTCTATCACCCGTTGGAGTTTTGGAATGTTGTGTTTACCGATGAAAATAATAATAATAATAATAATTTTATTTATCACGTTAGGTTTTACATAAGAACAGATGCGAAAAGTCATAGTAGAAATTACATAAATAATTATAAAAGTTTTTCAGTCTTGTATTGACGGAAATATTCGGGTGTACCGTCCTGCAAATACCAGGTTTCGCAAACGTTACATATCTCCACAGAATAGGTCCAGGCGATTTTCTATTAATGTTTGGGCATTGATAAGCGTTGCATGGCCCTGGTGTAACGTGACGTATTACGGGTAATGGTAAGTTTAACGAACATGTTTATAGGGATATTTTGGAAAACGTTATGCTTCCTTCGGTGGATCAATTATATCCAAACAGCACCTTCATTTATCAACAAGACAACTGCCCTATTCATACTGCCACGATAATTACTCAATGGTTTTTGAACAGTAATATTGAGTTATTGCCGTGGCCTTCGCACAGTCCTGATATAAACCCAATTGAGAATATCTGGGGTTTGATAGTAAAAAAAAATTCAACAAGACAACTGCCCTATTCATACTGCCACGATAATTACTCAATGGTTTGGGAACAGTAATATTAAGTTATTGCCGTGGCCTTCGCACAGTCCTGATATAAACCCAATTGAGAATATCTGGGGTTTGATAGTAAAAAAAAATTATGGACAAAACTTCAGACCAAGAAATTAAGAAGAATTGTGATCGGCCCTTGAAAATTGCTGGGAGGAGCTAAGAGAAAATGAGTACTATTATCGTAGACTAATTGATTCTTTACCAACAAGATTTAATCACATCTTGGAAGGAAACTGAGCCAAGATAAAATATTAGGTTACATTATTTACACAATAAATACAATCGCAGTTATGTGCAGTCATATCTGTGATTTTTTTAGTCAATTTTTACATTGGTTATAAATCGAATTCATTCCCATCGGATGGTGTAAAAAAGTAAAAAACACAAAAATACGTATGTTTTTTTCTGGATTAACATTATTCAAATACCTTTCTTATGATGTTTCACAATCAATGTCAGTTTTTTATAACCTATATGAAAATAAATAATCTAAATTTCAAAAAAATGATTAATATCAGTAAAAACTGGAATTACTTTATTTCACAAAAGTGTACGGTTGTGAGTAAAAAAAAATAGGACAAGTCTTATAACGGTATTTTGCTAAAATCTAGTTGTGTACATCTAACTTTAATTTTTGTGACATTGTCAGTAAGTTGTCATAATTTATGCAAGTGTGCAAAAAACTAATATGCCTCATTAGTTAAATCTGGAGTTATTGCTAAAGCAGAAGATGGATGGTCAATGAGACAAATTGCACTGCGTTATAATATTGACAAACATTTGGTGTGTAACATTTTAAGAAAGTGGAGAATAAACGGTACGGTTAGTAGAAATCTTGGATCAGGGTGACAAGGGATATCAACTCAACAACAAGATTTGCAATTGGTAAATGCTTTAGTAGAAAATCCATTTCACTCAGTTATTCAGGCTGCTGAAGAAATGAATTTTCCTGGATCGAGTAGTATTGGTTGCCGGCGAGTAAGAGAATTGGAGCTACGCTGTCATGCAGCAGCACAGAAATACTTACTTAAAGCTCAACATAAAGAAGCCCGAGTAAGATTTGCACTTGAATTTTTAGCGCATGATGTAAATTTTTGGAACAATGTAATCTTTACAGACGAAAAAGCTTTCCAGTCAACACACAGCGGTCGTATTCGTGTTTACAGCCTTCCGAATACTCGATTCGATGAGAAACATATCTTACAATGATAATAGTGGTAGATTTTCTGTCAATATGTGGGCTTGGATATCGGCACATGGTCCTGGTGTTTTGTGGCATATTGACGAACGATTTAATAGTGAAACGTATATTAGGATTTTAGACAATATTATGCTCCCTTCTGTGTCACAATTATTTCCTAATAATGAGTTCATATTTCAACAAGACAATTGTTCCATTCATACTGCTCATACCGTAACTAACTGGTTTCAAGATAACAACATCAATGTTCTTAACTGGCCCAGTCATAGTCCAGATCTTAACCCTGTGGAAGAAGTATGGTGACTACTCATAAAAAGTATCCAAAAACGAAATGTGAGACCACGGAATGCCGAAGAATTACTGAAAATAGTAAATAATGCATGGGAAAATATTATTACTAATGATTATTGTATGAGGTTATTTAATTCTATGACAAACAGACCTATAGAACTTATAAATAGAAATAGTGCAATAACGAAATATTAATAGTTAGTTTCTTGTTAAGTAGGATATCCTTTGTCCTTTGATCTAGGAGTTCTACTAATCGTGCCGTTTATTCTCCACTTTCTTAAAATATTACACACCAAATTTTTGTTAATGTTATAATGCAATACAATTTGTCTCATTAACCATCCATCATTTACTATAGCAATAACTACAGCATTAAAATAAAAAATAAATTAAAAGTGATCTGTTTTATTTCGGCTACTCATTACATATTCAAACAGAGACAGATTTACATTAGAAAAAAAAAGCTGTCCTATTTTTTTGCTCACACAGTACATACAAAAAATGTTGGATATGCAGATGGCATTATTTCAACAAACAAAATCACTACATCCAAATGGTCGGGAGATAGTCAATAATAATATAGGAGAGTCTAGAAAGAGGCTTCTAAAATGTCTTTTTTTTTTAATGTGATAAATTATAAACTCAAATTTGACACAATTACCCAACCTTGCAATTTTTGATGCTGTCAATGAGTAGGTATATATTGTGATATTTTATGAAAAATCTAAGCCACCAATTTTTTAAAACCAAGTTTAAAAACGTGACAATATCCAATGTTTTGGAATATAGAATATTTTTTCAATTGAACATTCCTAACAGCAAGATATTCCATCTTTTAGACTATAAATTGAAAGGAGAATATGGAAAATTTTTAATCATCTTATCAGGAAGAATTTCGATATTTTTCTTTTTTTGTATAAAAAGGTACCTACCTTAATTTAATCCTCTCTTGATAGATCCTGATTGATATAAAAGAGTAGTCAATTAAAATATTTTGTACAAGAAATGTTCATATTTTCTGATATAATAAGTTCTTTTCAACGAAATCTTTAAATGGCTGGCGAATAATTTTTATATCATATTATTATTTGTAGTGATCTCGAGAGTAGAAGGGAAGTTAAAAAGGAAGAGGGTGAGGCATTTGCCCGTGAACATGGTCTAGTGTTTATGGAAACGTCGGCGAAAACAGCCGCGAATGTGGAAGAGGCGTTTATTAACACAGCAAAAGAAATTTATGAGAAGATACAGGAGGGCGTATTTGACATAAATAATGAGGTATGTATGTTTTTCTCCTTATACTGATACATCATAATTCTGTTGTAAAGTCTTGAATATTAAATGTTTGTAGATACTGTTCTATTATTTTCAGTCATAGACTCCTTTTTTATATATTTGTATTGATTACATCACATTCCAACAGCATTAGAAGTATTTGTTTTTTAAGACTTTTAATGAAACAGAAGAGAAACTCTGGAAATATACCTAAAAATAGTATTTTCATTATACCCAACAAATCCTGCGATAGCACACGCATATATAAAAAATAAAATTAAAACCCTTTAACACGCAGTTTGAAACTATCTGTCATTAAGTAGATAAGATAGAGGAAAGAAGGCTGTTGTTGCCATTAGTTCAATGCATAACCCGAATGAAACACACGGTGTTTTACGTACCAGTAAAACTGGAGCTCGTGAGTCAGTTAAATGTCCAATGGCAATTTCTGATTATAATAGATACATATCATCTGGTCGATAGCTGAGTGGGTTAAGGCGCGAGGTGGCAATCGCGATTAATCACACGGACATTGCACCACCGGGTTCGAATCCTGGCTCCGGCACTGGCACTGGCACTGTCGGAGGAAATGGTTGTATGTCCTCGTTTTTTCAATGTGTAACTCCCTTCCGCACAAGCCCTGGCTTCTGGAATTGGGGGTTGTCTAATTTCTGTGGTGTTTGGTGGTGTTTTGGTGACGTTGACAGATTTGATCAGCAAATGGAAACGTACAGAATTCAATGGAATTCAAGGTGATAGTGGATTAAAATATTCTATTGGTGTCTTGATGCTGCTATCACTAATTTGTTTACACCTAAATTTTAGAAGTAACAAAATTAGCTCAGCATGTGACATATTAGCTGGTGTACCTCAGGGTTCAATCTTGGGTTCCATACTTTTTGTAATTTTTGCAAACGACCTGTACTTCTATTTAAGTAAGGTGTCCCCAATAATTATACAATATGCCGATTTATCTAATATTCATACCGTAAAGCAAAAGGACCTACAACAACTGCCAAAAAATTAGCAAAAGACTCCGGAAAACTGATAAGTGTTCAAAATACTTTCAAGCACATTGATGTTTAGAAACACCCACAGAAGGTACTTTATAGATGCTGTCAAAATGTAATCCAGACCAATCCGCTGTAAAATTGTATGTCAGGAATGTAACTTTGCCTTATGTTTGCCTTGTTTCAAACCTTTTCATGAAAAATAGATTTCAGATATATGCTAAATGTATGTTTTTATTATCTTTTGTCAGAATTTATTATTATTTTTTTTTTTTATACATTTATTTAACGTCGGCCTATTTCCGCTACTGAGGCCTAACACCGACGCCTGTAGACGAGCTACCCCCAACCAGGAATTTTGCCGAACCTCTTTCCTTAAGAAGAGTAGGGATCTTTTACTTGCCTAACATTTAATAGACAAGGGACCGACGGCTTTACATCCCCTCCGAAGGATGGTATATCTCCTATACAACCCTCGCCCAAGGTTGTATAGCTTCCGCGCATACACTGATATACAAGCCGCTGGAAGATGTGTGAGGCGAGAACGCGGTTTCCGTTGGAATGGTCACCAATCCAAGTACTAACTACGCCTGTCGTTGCTTTACATCGCATACCGAAGTATGTACATAGTAAAGACGCACCTACGCTCGCCCCAGAATTTATTAATAAAACATATTATATAGGGTGTTTTCTTTTCGCGCATTGTATGTGAATAAACAAAAAATAAATATACAAAATGGTTTATTATGAGACCGCTGCTCATGATCATGAAATAAGCAGTGGTCTATATATTAATCACCCGTTACAGCATTAATTGAGCCTTTTAAAGAAAGAAAGAAGTTTTGTTTCAGACTTCAAGGATTGACCGTGTATTAAAAAAATAATAATTTTCTTTAAAAAAAGTACTGATCGTTAAAGGGTTAAACGTTTAAAGAAATTATAGTGACGAATTATTTTCTTTATTGGTTGGTGATTGGATATTTCAACTACTATGCTTTATAACCTTCATCGATGATTTACTTAAAACATTAACCACTCATTTTTATTAGCCGTTACTCGAGTCCGAGTATAAAAATGTTACAGTCGATAAATTGTGTACAATAAAAAACAAGTAAAAGGTGTAGTCTATTGTAATTCCCATTCATCTACGGTGCACACGACTATGGCTATAGAGGCCAATTCGGGAGAGCATATGTCGACCGCAGTCAGGACAAACATAGACCTGGTTAGGTCTTGGATTCGGCCTTCTTGCAGCAACATTTCCTTGATAGCTGGCCACAACCCCTCGCCATTCGGTTCTGTCTGCTGCAAGTTGTTCCCATTGCTCGTCTGCAATACCGCAGGATTTTAGATTTTAGATCATTTAGATGATAACTGAATGGTATATCATACGGTAACTGTCCTTTTTCAGGCCAATGGTATCAAAATTGGACCTCAACATTCACCTACAAACCCGTCTTTGCCAGGTGCTGGAGGAGCAGGTGGATCTCAGGGTTCTGGTTGCTGCTAGATAATAAGTTATATAACATAGGGTTTATTTATAAACAGTATAAACCCAAATTAACTAAATGGAAGTGGCCACAAAGAATTTGTTACATAAATTAATGAATCTAATATCTTCCGATTAGGGTACCTTATTTTCTATTCTATCTGCACTATTCGAACAACTTAGTTAAAATAATGTATAAGTTGGAGATAATTTCTTAAGTTGACGATATTGGCACGCAGTAATTTGTGTAATAAACTTAAGTCATGTGATTTTTTCGATGTATATTTATACTTAGCTGTCAGATCCAATATAATTTTTATCGTTTTTATGAAATGAATATAATATATTTAAATACTTTATTTACTATTTTATTCATTTAACAACCTGTCATGTTGTACTTCATGTTTAAAGGTGTGTTTCTAGTGATTTAAGTTACCTTTGTCTTATATAAAGATATAGTGTATCCCACAAAATGTATCAATAAGTTGTCTTTTTTTTATGTAAGCTTCGTAAATTCAAATATAGGTTATATTATGTAACAGTTTGTGTCATTTGATTTGATGTACGAATGTAGTGTGTGTAGTGTTCTGTCATTCTTTCATTCGTGCACATATTTCCAAAGTAATTCATGACATCACAAAAATTTGACATTGTTTTAATTAAACGTGGTTTGATATTGGGTGCCCAGCAACCTGGAAAAGTCAGGGAATTAGAAACAGTCAGGCAATAGTCAGGGAAATCACAAAAAATCAGCAAATGTCAGGGAATTTTACTAAAATTCTGGAAAAGGAGTGGCTTCAATACATTTTTTGAATGTTGATTTGTTCGATAATAGGAAATATAAAGGAAAACAGTTGAGAGATAAATGAAATTTTTCATTTTTGCTTGACCTTTCTTCATCGCTTTAAACAAGTTGATTTTTATTTTCTAAATTCGCAACATTCAAAAACAATGAGTTCTACATCAAGGATATTTTATAACATTATACAGTTACCTAAAATTTGACCCTGTTACATCCCGTTTGTGATATAAATATACCGAGATATGGGCAAAAGCTTCCAAAAAGATGGCATAATCATACAAATTCAATGTTAAGGTTTTTAATAAATCAAGTAAAAAAAAAAATTAATAGGATTCTTCTTGGTGCCGCCTGTAGCATTTCTTTATCTCAATATTAACTTTGGAAACCGCCATTTGAATGTGATTTTTTTTTCAAAAAAAGAAAAAATCAAAATTTTACAATTTTGAAAAATGCATCGTATGAAGTTGTATTTCGATATTTCAGGTATATTATATAATATATATAATATAATCATATTGAGCATCTTGAGCAACTATGTCCTTTCCTCTGAGGTGCGTTACTTTCCAATGGTTCTTTTTCAAAGATTCCTTCACCCTCAATCACATGATCAACCTATCTGAACCTTTCCACGTATATTATCGCTGTTAGTTGTACCTGTATCGCTTTATGCCACTATCATTTATTGACTTTCCGTAAAATTTTCCTTTTGAACACATTGACTACTTACTCATCTTTTTTAAATTCAAGCACAACAAGGGTCTTGTTTATCCTTATCTTTGTGGTTTTTCATATTTTCCTACTTCTAAAGTATTTGGTGAGGCCAAAGTAGCACCTTTTGGCCTAGTTTTCTATAATTCTCAAGTAAATGCAACTAGTGTAAATTACAACTGATAAAATTGCCCTTCATTTAATTTTCATTTTTTTAACAATTTGTGGCGAAAATTAAAAGTTTAGACTATATATTTCAAAAGTTTTTATTTTGAACTCCCAGAAAAAAAATCTTATACAAAACAATGAGATACACTTACCATCTTAAGCTGAAAAAAATCATTACAAAAAATTGTCTTTTAGCTTTTCTCATTGAATATTCGGCAAAAAAAAATAATAGCAACCAACAGGATGAACATCAAAGTTTGTGTACAAGATCTGGTCTTTATAATTTATTGAAGTTAAAGCGGATGTATGAATAAAAATACTTTAATTTTTTCCATATATTTGCAGAAAATATCAAATGCAGTTAATATTTTGCATAAGAAAATTGCTATTTCCAAAATTATGCATACCACTAAATTCTTTATTATTGAAAAAGCAACCAAAATGGCTCCATTCATTTCTTTTATTGGGAATTTTTGACAATATTTTAGCTAATTTCTATCATAACAGGATTCATATCTTGTTATGATAGAAATTAGCTAA
This sequence comes from Leptura quadrifasciata, assembly GCA_963675555.1. Taxonomy (NCBI): domain Eukaryota; kingdom Metazoa; phylum Arthropoda; class Insecta; order Coleoptera; family Cerambycidae; genus Leptura; species Leptura quadrifasciata. The sequence goes on along the minus strand of OY776674.1, from coordinate 162,577,008 downwards.
AATATTGTCAAATATCATTATATAGGTCCCGAATATAAATAGTTGGATAAACGTATAACTTTATAGAGCATGTTTGAAGTAGGACTTATTGTTTTCAGTAAATTTTCAAAATGGAGCATAAAAGTTCGATTTCATTAAAGTAGTGAGAAAAGTAATAATTTTGAAAAGGTGTACTCAGTCAATTACTATTGAAAATTAATGTGAGAAGTCTAAAATTAATGGAAATTTTAGTAAACTTTAAAAAAATCTTGATATTTTTCGTTAAAAAACGCCCAATTTTTTCAGAATACTTGCAAAAGTTTAATAAAGGTTGATGACTTTCTCAGGTTAGTGTACTGTTAAAATTGTAATTTATATATAATCTTATGATTGCAATATTTAGAAACTGATCTTGATTTTATTTGAAATAATCCAGGAAAGTCACTGAACTCTATTACAGTAAATGGAATGCCAATGCCACAAAAATTTCTACGTACAATTGAATATCGCGCAAGTATGGCGGCCACATAGTAGCGCGCAATCGCACTATGAAATACGTCAGGGCCGGCCTTATTTTTATTGCGTGTTTCATATTTTTAACTTTTTTTAGAAATCGCATAAATAAATATAACAATTTATTTGCCTTGATAGTTATAAAAAAAATCAAAGTTATCGTTATTCCCAAAACAATCATTTTATTTTCAATTTCTTGTAGCAAATGTCGAATATGTATGATCATAAGTTCAATATATAGTTCACAAAAAACAGTCATATATTTTCTATCTCTGGGGTCGAAATATGATTTTAAAATTAATAAAAGCTAAAATTGAGACCTGAAAAAAAACCTATACTTTTTTTCTACGATCAATCAGTAAATATATGAGTAGGTACTAGTGAATTTTTATTGAAAACTAAAATCATGCATTTTATATTCACAAATATGTTTGAATTGACAAATGAAATGAAGAAAAGGTAATAATTAACTATTTTCAAATACTTGGTGTGGTATTATTATTTGAATTTCAAGATAACTTAGCTTTTTTGTTTAATATCAAATGCCTTGATATATAAGTGGTAGATTGTTTTACTCGTTTGTTTATAAAAATATGACATACTCATGAGACAATGAATTGTAAAAGAATATGTAAAGGTGTTTACGTAAAACTTCCTTCTCTATTTGCAAGAGAAAATTAAAATATAATGCCCATTTATATTTTGACTAAAAGTATGTGGTTTCATTCCCGGTAGTAGTGTACATATACCAAATGTTTACTTGCTACATTAAATAATTTTTCTGACAAAGTAACTGAATAACTAAAATTCGTAATATACTTCGTCTGAAACGTGGAAAATCTGATAAAATCTTGTACTGTACTTTTGACAAATATAATGTAAACATGAACCAAGGGAAGCAACAATTTTCTTACTTTTTATTAAGTATTTTGCACTGAACTCTATTGCTTTATTTTCCTTGATTTTTTTTAACATCGGGCTATTACCGCCACCAAGGGCAAGAACCAATACCAGGAGACAAGCTACCCTCAAACTGGAAATTTTGCCAAACCTCTATCAAAGAGTAGGGATTTTTTTTTACTTGCCTAGTATTTAATGGACAGGGGATTAACTGTTTTACATACCGTCCCAAAGATGGTATATCCACTACACAATCCCCGTCTAGAATTAAATAGCATTTAATACACTGAAATACAAGCCGCTAGAAGGGAGTCAAGATTGCTGCGTTTCTCTGAAAGTCACCCATTCAAGCACTAACTGCGGCTCCTCTTGCTTTATATTTAGTATCGCAGTACAATGCCACAAAGACAGAGCTGCGCTCGTCCTTAACTGTTCTGTTATAATAGATTTCAGTGGCATCTTGCCATGGTGTGCAAAAAATATTTAAAAATTTTAATAAATGAAACTTCTGCTTAAAAATAGCAGAACTTGTTTTTTGAATATTACAAAATGTCTCGCTAGTAAAATATATAAATTAAAACAAAATTTTTAAATAAATTATTACATAATTAAAAATATAAATTAGTTATAAAATTTCAGGAAATTCTCTTTTTATTCACAAAACGCTTTGTTATATGTCAAACATTGTCATTCTATTTGTATTTCCATAAACATTTGGCACATATTTGCATTATTTTTAACCGACTGTGCTAAGCAAAGGAGGGTAATGTGTTCCTTATTTATTTTGCATAATACACAAATAATTGAGATGCCTTGCTGCCGCACTCTATTAACTTACTAGTAATATACTTGAGTGTTCCTATTGTCAACTTTACCACGTTGGTTGACTGGACTCATATTTCACAGTTTGAACTTGCTTGTTTCATAAAATTGTAATATTAATTTACAAAAAGTATGATAACGTTATGTGTTTTCAAAAAGATCTTGGAATCAGTATTATTATCCCGAATATGTTGAATACGTATTTATATTAATACTATTTAGGTACTCAACAATTCACTAATAATAAACTTAAAAATCGCAGCAATGAAAAAATGTGAGGTTACAATATTTTGCATCCTGATATCTCGGGAAGTATATACAGCCTATTTTTAATAAAAATTCGTGTTTAAGTAGGCAAAAGTACTCATTTTAAAAGAAAAAAAATCCAAAATCGGACTGTCTTGCCAATATTTAGATGGTAGCTTATTTTAATACAACAGACAAAAGTTGAGTAGGTATACTTACTTAAAATATAACAAACTTGGGATTTCGTCCCGGTTCTTACAAAACAGTACCATACAAGTGCGCACCTATTGTCTTAATTAAGATACACACTGTTTATAAGTCACAAAATTATATACAAAATAACCAATATATCTCACAACTTTTCGCAAACGAAAGGATAAAATCGCGAAGACCGACTCTGTAATTCGCATTCAATTTAAGACCTACGCTTTAGAAACAAATAAAACACAAACTTGCGTCAGCGCATAACTTCCGTACACAACTGTTTGAGTCAAGCTCCGACATATTTTTAACCTTAGATTTCCTACTGCGTCGGTGCTTGTCTGTGCATTTTAAATCGCATGATTATCACATTTTGTTTACGCGCATATGCCTATAATGGCGTTCCATTTACTGTAATAGAGTTCAGTGAGGAAAGTCGGGAAATTGCTGGGCACCCTGTATTTTTTTATTATAGACACTTCTATACGCCCTGAAAAAAATGTCTCTGCTTTGATATGGTGTACTTTGTAGATACTGTTACGTGTTTACAATCTCTAGTAAACACCCTGTACGTAGGTTCACTAAATTACAACAAGAATCTTCACAAACCATTGATTTATTAATCACTTAAATTACAATAATTAATCCTTAAACACATTGGTACACACTAACTACAAGTTTCATCTACCATAGTCTCACTACCATATAATAACTCACCGTTACTGTTCTTTATCTTATCTGATCCCCCATATCAGAATTCAACAATATTCTCTACTGAACTGTTGGTGTGAGCCGAATTCATCTCTTATACACCGTGACAAAGGTAATCGAATTCTCTAGAATCATCCAGCGTTGTTCGCGGCGTTTCTGCCTCTTTCTCGTATATTCTGTGCTTCCATAGTTCGCCAGTTGGCCCAGAGATGGCGCCACCATACCCTCCGTCAACTAAACAGGTCCCTTCACTTTGTACCAAGGCCTAATTACATCTCTCTCTGCGAGAGGGCAGCACAACAATACTATACGGTCTAATAAGTATAGGTGTAACTATACTAATTCAAATTTAATATAATCCATTATCACTTGGGTGGAGTGGGAGCCGAGTGGCTAGACTTTATTTATAGACTCTATAGTATTGACAGCTACATAATTTTTGTGCTTATCGCCTTGTCTCTGGATGTTTCTTTTCTATTTTTATGAAATAATAATTATATTAATTTCTTAAGCTTTCAAATCACAGAGTATTTATAAGAGGAAATATTTGTCTCTTAATTTGAGGTACTTATATTTATGTTATAAATATTAATAAAAGCACACTTAAATTTTATAAACATAAACAGCCATGAAACTCTTCAAAAACATTGTTCCAAATTAACAAATAATAATGTAAACAACAGGAGCGGCCATCTTGTTTTGGGGCAGGTTAAGGTTTTGGACGAATTTATATTGGTAGATTTTGGTAGTGACAATGTTTTCAAAAGGTCTTTAATGCCAGATTATGGAAGGTCATTTATAGTTATAAAAACGTTAACATTCCTAAATTACAGCATATATATATATGTGCACATTTTTTTTCATATGTTAGAAATCTCGTAAATATAATATACATATTATGATGTCGATATGTGCTAGGAGGGAATCTGGGGATACCTTACTAATTTTCTTCCAGTTAAATAGCCAGGGGAGGTGGAGAATATGCGCGCGATCTAGAATTTTCGCAGAGACTATAAATATGTTGCAATTACTTCTATTTGCCTAGTAATCGTACAGTGTCTGCGCCAACTTATGAATAAACTATTTAGAATTCATTTGGCGAACCGAAATTCCCAAAACTATAAATACTTATCATTAGCGTGGTTGTGCGGTTGACGAATCTGGCCTCAGAACCAAGTAAGTGAATCGTAAAGCCCGAATGCCTAGTATAGTTGTGGATTACTTATTACTTTGTCTTTCATCCTAATCCGCTATAAATCTGTGTTGGATTATATAGTAGGAAGCCCAAATAAAATAATTATTGGAATAATTTTGTTTCATATCGAGTTTCATATTTTAAAACGGTTAATTTTTAATTTCTAACAAATGTGTTTAAATGTTTTAATAACATTGACCATCAACCTCCCTCGTCTTTAGTAATAATTATTACAGCTTTAACAACATTGCTAATACCGGTCATAATATTTGTTTCTTTAGACACTTAAATATTTTTTGACAAATATAATGAAAATGCCATAATTCAAAAGTTACATGTAAACAATTAGTTTTTAACAAAAATGTGTTACAACTAAAGACTTGTTCTATTATTTATTGTCCACGACTGTACTTACAAACAATAAAAAAAAATTGGAGATATAATTTTGGGAGTTACTTGTTATCTCAAAGCGGAAAAACAATAACAAAACAACTATAAATGAATACCCATGTTTCTTATATGAATGAGTTTCAGCTTCAAAAAAACCTCCAGATAAACGTTAATTTTCATTGGTGGCAAACTTACTTGTGGACCAATCAAATCACTCGCGAGCAGTTCTGCGTAAGTTCAAGATGGCCGAAAAAACCGTGTGCATTTCGCAGCAACAATCAAAACCTATAAAATTAATAAAATGGAAAGTGCGCGAAGGTGTTACTGTTTCAATCGGTCGTTTACTGCTTGTGTATGATTTTGAGGGGGCCAAAAAGCAGGAACAACGGAAATTAAAGTCGACACAGGCTGGAACTGTTAACAAAATCATTGCTCAGGAGGGCGACACTGTCAAACCAGGGTAAGTCGATTTAAAACTAAGCGGGAAGAAAGATTCCCGCCAATATTTATAATAAAATAGTAAAAATATGTCTAATAGGATAATCCTTCTATTTCAGAGAAATCTTATTGGAGTTGAAAGCATGTTGTCATCCTACTATTATGAACGATATGTGTGCCGAATGTGGTGCAGATCTACGTAAAGATGATACAATTAGTACAGCTTCAGTTCCCATGATTCACGCTATTCCTGATCTAAAAGTCAGTGAAGAGGTAAGTCTTCTATATTTAACTGAGATGATCGTTTTTTAAACATTATTTATATTTTTAGCTAGCTCAAAAATTGGGACAAGCAGATTGTGAACGTTTGATAAAAGATCGTAAACTTGTTTTGTTAGTAGACTTGGATCAGACATTAATTCATACTACCAATGATAATATACCCCCTAACATAAAGGATGTATATCATTTTCAACTTTACGGGCCTAATTCTCCGTGGTATCACACAAGGCTTCGACCTGGCACCCATAGGTTTTTAAATGATATCCACGACTATTATGAACTGCATATATGCACTTTTGGGGCAAGAAATTATGCCCACACCATTGCAATGTTTTTAGATGCAGATCAAAAAATTTTTTCAAACCGTATTCTCTCGAGGGATGAATGCTTCGATCCTACTAGCAAAAAGGCAAATTTGAAGTAAGTGTCTCGTCTTTCATTTAAAATTCTGCCTGTATGTGAAGAAATTGTAATATTATTTCAGAGCTCTGTTTCCCTGTGGTGATAACATGGTCTGCATAATTGATGACAGGGAGGACGTATGGTCACACGCAAGTAATCTGATCCATGTGAAACCATACCACTTTTTTCAACATACTGGGGATATAAATGCGCCTCCTGGCTTAGATAAACATGAACATGATAATAAGGCTGGCGTGGATTTGACAAAGGTTAAAGAGAAAGTGGTTTTAGGTACCGAGCATATCAAAGATAAGGAAATACAAATCACAAACGGTTCGGTAGACGAATACCCGGAGAAGAAAATAGATGACAATTGCAATGGAAAAAATGAACCTGGGGATGATTTTAAGGTATACTCAAAGTTCATTGTAGACATAGAATAATTTTGGTTGTATTAGGCAATCCAACGAACTGTTAAATAGCGGTTCGAGGCAAACAAATAAGTGTCATTTACAACCATTGATCTATCACAATTCCTTCTATTTTCTCACGATGCCGATGTAGACTGGATGTTTGCCCTCTGCCACAATTTGTATTGGATTACCTGCTTAATTGTTAAATAATGTTATTTTATCATTTATTTGTAGGTTAATGGAAATAAATGTAAAACTGATGAAAAAAAACTAAGTGTCAGTGCTAAAGAAGAAAACTCAAACAATAATGCTGTAACGGGCCACATAGAGGAAGACAAAAATGTGAGCGGAGTAATCGAGGATGGTAAAATATCCAGTAATTTCGAGCCTACAGGTGTAAAGGACATTGAAGGCTCTAATTTAGATGTGAAAAAAGAAAATTCTGATGAAATAGAGATGAACATAACAGAAGAAGAACAGGGAAAGGAAAAACATAGCCTACAAAAGGTCAGTTCTGAACCAGAAGAAAATTCCCAACCAAAACCCAAAACTGCGGATGTTGATAAGTCCAACCAGGATAATTTAATAGAGATTGATGATCCTGATGATTATTTAATTTACTTAGAAGAAGTTCTAAAAATGATCCACAGGGAATTTTATGAACAATATGACAAGATGGAGTCTGGCGGAATACCCGATTTAAAAAAAGTCATTCCTTTAGTTCGCAGCAACGTACTAAAGGGATGCAAATTAGTGTTTAGCGGTCTAGTACCAACACATATCAAATTAGAGCAGTCTAAAGCATATCAACTGGCAAGGACGTTAGGTGCAGTTGTAACGCAGGACATAGAAGATGATACGACACATCTCGTGGCTGTTAGACCGGGCACGGCAAAAGTTAATGCGGGCAGACGAAAAAGGAACATAAAAATCGTCACTTCTGATTGGCTGTGGTGTTGCGCAGAAAGGTGGGAGCATGTAGATGAACGGATATTTCCGCTTAAAACCAGGGGTTCAAAAAACCGACATCCGCCTCCTCATTGCAGCAGCCCAGATCACGTCATCAGTTATCCAGAACATAGTACGCCCGCGATAAGGAAACGCACACCCAGCGGGAGGTTCATGGATACGATTAATCCCCTCATGTCATTTTCTAGCGCAGACATCGCCGATATGGATAAAGAGGTAAGTTTATGCATGCATAGGCTTATTTTAGTCATGGTCAAAATTTCCGATGTAGTTGAACAAAAATTGACTAAAAAAAAACCGTGTTATTATTAACAATTTGTTCCCCTCAACAACAAAAAACAGAACAGTCAACAAAAAATAGATAATATATGGGGTGTTTTTGAAATACATGCGTATATTTTAATCTGTAAGGCCTTGTATCAAGCGAAAGCCAATACCACTTTTTAAGTTTAAAAACTGTAAAGAAAAAAATGTTTAGACACCTTTATTTGGCATCCAGAACGTACGTTAATCACTTTTATTACAGCAGAGGTATTGCCAAGTCTGCATAAAATGATCAAATTATAAATAAAACAAAATTAATACCCACAGTTATTTTAGAATTACACATTTTTGAAAACACATTAATAGTCCATAACCCCTTAAATGTTGCGCAGCCATCACAATAGTTAGTTTACTAACACTCAAATTAGGAAGTTGTTGCCTGTAAAGAACACGAGCTTGATGTGCCCACTAGTCAAAAATTGCAAAAATATGTTTTGTCTGTTTGTCTAGTGGACCAAAGATCATGCCATAGTAAATGAAAAGAAAGCGTACTTACCTAATCTCGAGAAACAAAAACACTAAAATTCTATGGAAAGAGCTTAAGTCACTTAATATAAACAATTCTCTTCTCACAGACCTAATATTCCCAATAAACTTCAAGAGCCAAATGATATTAATAACTATTTTGTTGATAGCATTCCCAATTTAAATAACAATCCGTTTGAGGTAATCAATTATTATCAAACAAACAAAATTTTTAATTTTGGCTTTAGTCTTGTATCCAAGGAAATTGTTTTTAATACCCTTTCTAAACTTAAACTTACTGTGCCTGGCCCTGAAAATATTGGTATTGGGTTAGTAAAATTATGGTATCCTTATATTCTGAATTTTTTTGTGAATATTATTAACAGTATTCTCATTGACTGTAAATTTCCCACATGTTGGAGGAGTGCTTTTGTCTCGCCCATACTGAAAAAGAAAGACCCACAAAATCTGTCTGACCTAAGGCCCATAAATGTCCTTCCAGGCTTGTCAAAATTGACTGAAAAAATCATTGAAGTGCAGTTGCGGAAATATTCAGATGCAAATAGTATTTTACCTAATATACAATCAGGTTTTCGCATGGGATACAGTTGCACAGCATTATTAGAGGTAACTAATGATATTTTTCGAGCTACCAATGAGGGACAGTGTACAGCCTTAATAATATTGGATTTTAGTAAGGCCTTTGACACCATTGACCGCTCTATCTTATACACACATAAATTTACTAATAGACTTTAAAATTTTCAGTATATATTTCCATCTTAACATAATTTTGGATCTGCAGGGAAGATTAGTAGCTCAGCTGCAACACTGAGTAACATAACAAAACGTTCTCAATTTCGAAGAAATCATTTTGTTAGCCGTTTGCGTCATTTTACTTATAAAACTAATTAGACAAAATAATACGTTAATGCACATTTTATTTGAAAAATAATAGAAGTGACTTAATTATCATGTCAACAAAATTAGGCTCCATTTAACCTCAATAGTAAATTGATTTGTTGTTCACTACACATAAGGTTATACTGTCAAAATGTAGATGTCGTCATCTCATTGATTTTCGCCTATTACAGAAGGACAAGTCTTTATAATGATAACTCTTTATTTCATAAATTTATATTCGATTGTAAAATAATTTTTTCTAGGTGGAGGATATATTGGACGATGAGAGTGACAGTAGTGATGAGGAGTCTAAAATGAAGGAAGAAGAAATTGCCAAAGAAATTGAAGTCATCAATAGTAGTACCAGTAGTAGTAGCAGTGAGGACTCTTTGACGGGGGAATTTCCTAAAGGTTACAAACGGAAAAAAGAACAAGAAAAGCACCTTGCGGACGAGTACAACAGCACAGAGGATGAGTCGCCGAGTATAAAGTTTAGAAGGGGAGAAAGCATAGAAGACGTGCTGGATATGGACCAGGAGGACACCCAGGACAGTGAAGGCAGCCTCGAACCCCCAGACGAGGTGGACGATGGAGAGTGGAATATGATGGGAGCCGCTTTAGAGAGAGAGTTTCTATCAAACAATTAGTATAGGCTAGAATTTTTTTATAAATTGACTGGTAAGGCTAAACTAATTTAATTGCTTTGTAATTTGCTTTTATTAGTTTTTATTTTGTAATTTTAGGATGAAAGTAACTAGATTTAAATTGATTGACAGTGACATATTATAATATTTTTATAAGACGGAAAGTAATTGGACTATAATTTTTATTGTATATCTTATATTACGTAATTATCAGTTAAATACATGGAGGTTCCCAATATTGTTATTTGTTGACATTTTTCCAGACCTTGCAAGCATAATTTACACTATTAAAATTTCTACCTGCATTTATTAAAATTTTGATGCTTTGAGACGAGCTAACCCCAACCAGGAAATTTTGTTGAAACTCCTCTCTGTCAAAGAGTAGGGACTATTTATTTGCCTAACGTTAGTGTTAAAAATGGTGCCTCAGCTTCGTCTTGAAGGTGTAAAGTTATTGCACTCACAATAAAACTATATCACAAAACTTAGTGATATACCTCGTCCCCACACTGATTTGAAGGGGCTATTGTATCTGTGAAGGGCATGAGTATGCAACGTCACTTATAGCTATTAAAAATAATAGAGAAGCCGGAATTGACCCTTGCGGTACGCCAGTTGTAACTAATGCAGGCCTTGACTTGAAATCATCTATAGCTAGTATCCGAGATTGGTTTTTTACGTACGAAGCAACCCAATCATTGGTAACAACTCAAATACCATTACGATAGAGCTCTGCAAAATGTAAATCGTGGTCGACCGTGTTAAATGCTCTACTTAAATCAAAATAAAGGGCAGTCGGGAACTGTTTGCTATTGAGATAAGTATACATACTATTGCAAAGTTCTGGCAGATTCAGTTGATCAGAGCTATACAGGGTGATTCTTTTAAGTCGGCCATTAGAATATTTCCAACTTGTAGATGAGATAGACATTTGAGGTTTGGTACCCTACAATAGTCGACCATTGCGAGTCTGAAAATAATAATTTCAAAATGGCGGCAATTCCGGAAATACCGGAAGTCGATACCAACTTGCTTATTTTAAATGGAACACCCTACATATTTTCGACTTTTCGAAATGACTATAAAATTCTGAGTTGAGACATGTAGCATAACTCATACCTAACAAGCAGTTTTGGAGATATTTGACAGTCGTCCATGGCTAAGTGGTTGAATTACCGAATTTTTAAGCACGAGGTAGATGGTTCGAATCTTTTGCATTTTTTTTTTTACATTTTGCACGAGATATATTTCAGCTCAATTAACAACTGAAATAACTAAATACGAACATTTCTTTATAGAGTAAGATCCCAGACTTATGTCATTTCAGCAGAGCTGAGATGTTAACAATAAATGTGTAATATGTAGGTAAAAACGCATGCGTACTTACTTTTACGTTAAAGTAGCATAGCTGGTTTTTATATATGTTTTACACAATATTATTAAGAACGAACAGTTATTATTCCGAGACGCTTTCCGTGGGCCCTAACTTCCACCAGACACTTTAAAGCTGGAAAATCACAATAAATGTGTAATATGTAGGTAAAAACGTATGCGTACTTTTATGTTAAAGTAGCATAGTTGGTTTTTTAATATGTTTTGCACAATATTATTAAGAAAGAATATTTATTATTGCTGGACACTTTCCTTGTTTCCATCGAGTTTTGCCCCAAAAACAATTTTGGTGAATTTCATTTGTTCATAAATCACGTAATTTAGTGTTCTTAACGGAATTTCGATTTTTGTAACATTACACGGGTCATTTAGAATAAATCGAAACCGTCATGGCACACTTAAATGGAAAACTAAAAATTTTATTATAAAAAAAATTGATATTTGAAATGTCACTTATTTGGCATTGTTGAATTCAGAAAATTATGCATAATTCAAAAATGCAATAATATACAGGGTGTTCCATTTAAAAATTGAAAGTTAGTGTCACTTCCGGCGAGACCGGAAGTGAAAAAAAAGCAATTGTGTGCCAAAAAGTGCCGCTTATTATGTATTTAGTATATCCTAAATTTCAATCAATTGTCTTCAAAACTAAAGGAAAAAAAGGGGGGGGGTACACCATGATCCTGTTACACCCTATATATGTGAACGTCAATAAAAAAATATAGCATCAAAGATGCTATAAATAAAGTTATTGTTATACATAGAGTCAGACAAACAGGAGATAACAAAATTGGGATCTATTAAAAGTTTATTCTTTTGCAATGGCAAATAGATGTTTTTTGATATTTTAGTTCTACGCTTATTGTCTATATTTTCTGAAGCAATGTAGATATAGCACAAACTTATTTTCATGATTTAGTACTCGTGATCTTCAAATTATAAAAACTGCATAAGATTAGATTCGAATATATAGGCTTTAAGTTTACAATAAATTATAGAAATGTATACTGTTAAAACATCAAAATTGGTACGTTGGGATTGTCGAAGAAACTCCGCTTTTAAAATCACGACTAAATACGCAGCTCCCAAATCCGTTCTTATAGTTTAATTTGCTTAGAAATACAATATTGCCCCAACAGTTTATGAACTGGCCTCGTCTTGCCGACGAGAGAAATGATGCTTTCGCTTGTTCTCTTTGAGTTTTAAATATTGTGGACTTTTTATCTCTGCATTATTAATTTTAGGAGCGGCTTATTGCTCTGTTTTACTTAAATAACCGTGAGAGGGAAATAAAATGATTTTCGAATTATTTTGTTGTTTTCATTGTCAGCAATATACAAGAGCAATACAGTTGACTCAGACATACGTCTTGAAAGCTACGGTCTTCCGTTAATCACACTAAAGAATGATTAGAAGCGAAGCATAGCACAGAGTGTTGAGGAAAATGTAGAATTGTGTCTAGAACTGTTCTGTCACTTTCGTGTTAAAATATTTTTATACACTTCAAACCGATACAATACGGTAGAAATGTATTCCAAATTTTGCCAGCTTCTTTCATATATTACTCTGAATTTGTAGTTGGTTCTTTGTGAAACATTTTGAAAATAATTATTTTGATACATAACTGCTTTTCCATATTTTAAACCAATATATTTAGAATATTCTCCATATACCTCAGCTTACTGAGCCTTTATCAAGAACCAGACAACTATGGACTTTACTAATAATAATTGCTTTAGATAAGTCATGAGCTAGGTTTTTAGCTTGTTTCCCTTGTTGCTATAAACTTGACCCAAGGCGGAAGTTCCTGTAGTTAATTCCAAAAATTAATGAATGGGCAATTTCCATTCAATAATGTTTTATTCTTAAACTACTAACTTAGTATTGTACCGTTTTTTTTTTGATACTATTAAAGATGCTTAACCTTACTGAATTAAGTAAACACTTTATGACTTTTGTCTGGCGCTTGATAAATAAACAATATAGAAATAGAACTTCTAGAAATACAGAATCTCAGAGCTGCATGTGGCGCAGTTGATCAGCTAATTCAATGAAAAGGTTAAGGGGAAACTAATGAATCTAAAATGATCGAAATGGTGTAGTTTTGAAAAACTGTATCTTAAAAATTGTTTATTTTCGTACCTGGTAACCTCTGGAACTTTTATTTGGGTTAAAATCTACATATATTAAATTTAGACAATTCCATGGAAAAACAATTTACCATAAGAATGATGTAAGAAATCTATCTGTACCCAATTTTTATTGTTACAAAAACAATACGTCAGGTCTATTACTAATTTTTAATCAGGGAAATTATTAATCGAAAATACAATTGATAAAGCAATAAAATTGTTCCTTAGTCATAATCACTGAAATAAATGAAAATTCCACTACAATCAATTTGTATCTTATTTAGTAATTTTATTTTTTTACATGTACATATTAACTGTTAATACTTAGATGTAATTTAGACTAGAATAAGTTATGGTCCTTGTTTTATTGTATTCAACTTTTTGTTAAATGCAAATGCTGTGTTTACAATTTTCTGACTTTGATAAAAAAAATGAAAGTCGGCATTTTAAAATCAACTAGTTCATATCATCATGTCTACACATAACCAAATAGTTACTACTGTTTGGTACTGTCGTGAGCAGAAAAAAATAGGACAACTTTTTTTTTCTAATGTAAATCTGTCTCTATTTGAATATGTAATGAGTAGCCGAAATAAAACAGATATCACTTTTAATTTATTTTTTATTTTAATGCTGTAGTTATTGGTATAGTAAATGATGGATGGTTAATGAGACAAGTTGCACTGCGTTATAACATTAACAAAAATTTGGTGTATAACATTTTAATAAAGTGGAGAATAAACTGTACGATTAGTAGAAATCCTGGATCAAAGGACAAAAGATATCCTACTTAATAAGGAACTAACTATTAATATTTCGTTATTGCACCATTTCTATTTATAACTTCTATAAGTCTGTTTGGCATAGAATTAAATAACTTTATACAATAATCATTAGTAATATTATTTTCCCATGCAAATAGTAATATTTCCAGTAATTTTTCGGCATTCCGTGGTCTCACATTTCATTTTTGGATACTTCTTTCGAGTAGTCCCCATACTTCTTCCACAGGGTTAAGATCTGGACTATGACTGGGCCAGTTAAGAACATTGATGTTGTTATCTTGAAACCGGTTAGTTACGGTATGAGCAGTATGAACGGAACAGTTGTCTTGTTGAAATATGAACTCATTATTAAGAAATAATTGTGACACAGAAGGGAGCATAATATTGTCTAAAATCCTAATATACGTTTCACTATTAAATATGCCACAAAACACCAGGACCACGTGCCGATATCCAAGCCCACATATTGATGGAAAATCTACCACTTTTATCATTGTTGGATATATATTTCTCTTTGAATCGAGTAGCTGGAGGGCGGTAAACACGAATACGACTGCTGTGTGTTGACTGGAAAGTTTTTTCGTCTGTAAAGATTACATTGTTCCAAAAATTTACATCATGCGCTAAAAATTCAAGCGCAAATCCTACTCGAGCTTCTTTATGTTCAGCTTTAAGTAAGTATTTCTGTGCTGCTGCATGACAGCGTAGCTTCGATTCTCTTACTCGCCGGCGACCAGTACTACTCGATCCAGGAAAATTCGTTTCTTCAGCAGCCTGAATAACTGAGTAAAATCGATTTTCTACTAAAGCATTTACCAATTGCAAATCTTGTTGCTGAGTTGATATCCTTCGTCACCCTGATCCAGGATTTCTACTAATCGTACCGGTTATTCTGCACTTTCTTAAATGTTACACACCGAATTTTTGTAATATTATAACGCAGTGCCAGTTGTCTCATTGACCATCCGTCTTCTGCTTTAGCAATAACTTCAGATTTAACTAAATCCCTTATATGAGGCATATTAGTTTTTTGCACACTTGCAATAAATTATGACAACTAACTGACAATATCACAAAAATTAAAGTTAGATATACACAACTAGATTTTAGCAAAATGCCGTTATAAGACTTGTCCTATTTTTTTTTGCTCACGACCGTACAATAGAATTGATATCAGTTAAACTAGAGATGCGGCAATTGTCCATTTTACGAGTAACGAATCGATCAGTGACCGATTCTGAAAAAGATCAAATCTTTTCAATCAATCGTTCATTTTAATACATTTTGTTCTCGATTTACACATAATGTTTAAAAGTTAAAAAAGGTATAGTAACTGATCTTGCGTTGTTGAATGATAAAATAATTTTTATACATATCGCTTGTTCACATTTCAAATAATAAACTTGTGTGCTAATACATAATAATAATCTATTAGATATGTCTGAAATAAAAATAAACGTAGTGAAATATGGAAAGATTTTACAATAGTGGACGACGGAAAAGCTAAGTATAGTTACTGCAATATAATAATAAGTTTTCGGGGAAGCAATCAAAAAGATATTCCAAGTACCTCTCTCATCTGCATAGAATATAACCAGTGTAAATGTTCCAAGTACCTCATATGTCACTCATCACATTGAAACTTCTAAAAATATGCCGTCTCGAACACATACTCAAGAAATAACACATTTTATTCGCAGACCAATGTCTATCAGTAAATGTAAACATCTAGATGAACAATGAATGAGAGTAATTGTAAAATAGTACCAACCATTTAGTGTTGTAGAAGACCCCGAATTTAGAAAGTTTATACATATACTAAACTCTAATTATAACATGCTAGACAGAAAAACAATATCAAATACTTTAATACCGAGAATGTATAATGATGTAAAGGAAGTAATATTTAAAAAACTATCAAAAGTTGATGCGGTGTGTTTAAAACAGATGAGTGGACTTCAATTAATAGTCAGTTTCACTGCTATCATCGCCCACTTTATTTATGGTGATGAAGGAAAACACATGCTTAAATCTTATCTTCTGGGCTGTATTTCATTTGACGAACGACACACAGCAAAAAATTTGTCTAACCAACTTAAAATTCAGGCGAACGAGTGGGACATTTCTAACAAAATAGCATGTATCATATCGGACAACGCTTCTAACATAACTGCAGCAATAAGAATAACTACTTGGAGATTTCTTCCATGTTTTGCACGTACACTTAATATGGTCGTTCAAGCTGGAATAATGGAAATTCAAGATTCAGCTCACAAGGTGACAGCCATTGTGCAATTTTTAAGAAGTTCCAGTGCTTTAGCTACATTGAGAGGTTTGCGAAAATAAATGGGATTACCTGAACTTAAGTTAAAACAGGAATCGTAACAACATGGAATTCCACCTATGACATGATATCAATAATAATATTGATTAAGCAAGCTGTTGTGGGCTTATTGGCTGTTGCTGAACCACATCTTAATACCTTGTTGCTATCTGAAATCAGTTGAAACTTTTAAATTATTCCATGAAATTACTGAGGAAATTAGTACGGAGAACTTATAAGTAGTAGTATAATTTTTAAAATCAATTCGTTTGTTAATTCCATGAATAAGCATTTACAAAAATGTTTAAACCTACTAAACCCGCCGGAAGTAACCAGGCTATTAAACAAGCTACAACCTGAAATAAGAGAAAGATTTAGAATCAAATGAATTAACAAACCAAGCGACATTTCTTGAACTTGGTACATTGGGTGTACATTAGACTGTGAAGAGTTTTTCATAATAACTTCTTCGGGTATCTCATACATGAGGCACTAAAAATAACTAACGTATTAGAGTGTCTTTGCCTTATATGCAACACATTGTATTAACGATAATAATAACTGCAGAAGCAGTCTGTGTTGACAATATCACATTTTCTTGTGGAACATTTTCGTATACTTTCAGCAATTAACGTTTTATATCTGAAAATTTAAATCTTTCCATGTTGTGATTCAATGCTAAAAACAAAAAATACCGTTAATAATTAATATTTTCCATGCTCTTAAGGTAAATATGTTAGAAAATATTTATTAATTTGAATAATAAAAAAATTGTTACAACCCATTTTAAAATATAACACCTCTCAATGACTCTAAGCAGGTAACAGGAAAACAGAAACTTATCTGTTATTGTTACTTTAATCATCTAATTAATCTGTTTACATTTATGTATCCAATTAAATAATAAGCAAAATAAAGAACAGTTTTATCACTGGAATACCACATTACATTTACGAGGATAATATTAAGTCACTTTGTTTCTGTTAACCTTCACTTCCAAAATGATAGGACATGGTCTTTTGTAAAAAGTAGTAAAAAAAAATTGGGATCAAATTCTGCTTTCAAATTAGACGAAAATTACTTAAAATAAGCTGTATTTTTTATCCTATTCATATTTTTTTCGACTTAGAAAGCTTCAGTTGCCAATCCACTAATATGCTCGATATTGTGTTCAGTAAATTGTTTTTTCCATGATTATTCGTTTGTGTTATCAATGTTATCATTGACAATAATACTATTGATTAAGTTCTGGTATGTTGTTTCAAGTTTCTTTGCTACAGTACTGACATATAATACAGCGTATCAAATCTCCTTTTCATCAACCACAAGCTTTGCATTTGTAAGCAATAAGTTCTAGAAGCCTGTCCGATACAAGTTTTATAAAACGATGGTGTTGGTTCTAGACAATGCTGGTTCTGCTGCAGCGCCATTTTTCAGATTCGCAAGCTTGCATTTGGGTGTAAATTTTAGAATTTACACCAGAATTTTACACTTTTAGAAGTGTATTCTTGTGGAGCATCCGTTGACTCTCTAACAAATGGAGACAACTATCCAATCCTTCAAAATCTCAGTTCCTAATTTTCAATTGTACTCTAAAAAATACTTGTTCACTAATATCAAGTTCAAACCACCAATTACAACTTCTAACGTCAGTAAAATACCTCAGCATTCATTTAAATATACTAAACTTCAATCTTGACACAAAAATAGTCAAAAACGAACAATATCGAGATGACAAAACAGTTTAGGCAGTACCGGCCCTACCACATACAGAGAAGAGCCGGCTGAATATTTTTTAATAATAAAATTGTCAGGGCCATCGTTGGTATAAGCACTTTGACCACAAGGAAAATATATCAGACAATTTGCAGGCCTATAATAGAATATGCATATAGTTTGTATCTCAATTGCCGAAAACCTACTCTGAAAAATATTTAAATAGCAGAAACATCCCTCAGAATCATCACAAAAGTGCAACAAAATTCCCTTCACAATCTTTCCAATAAATTGCCGCAATTATTTTTAAAAAACACATTTAACTTCAACAGGAACCGAGACATTTGAATACAAAGGACTTTTTACAAAATGAGGGGCAATACTTACATCAAGAAATACCAGACTTTTGGATACATGTTCCGTTTAACCCCCACTCGGCCGTTCAGAGAGCAAAAACTTAACAAAGGCTCGTTTTTCCAAAAGTACAGTTGATTGCAAAAGAAACTGGTACGGTACAACTTTTATAAGCGAAAATCTCAATAATTTAGTTGTGTGCATATGTCGAGACAGGGGTAATTCAACTACCACTAGAGATAAGAAAAAGAGAAAATAAGAATTTGTTACAGACAATCTCTTGCGATAAGCTCTTCCAAATATCTTCACTTACCTTTTCCAGTTTTTGGCCATTATTTGAACGATTTCTTAATTTTCTTGTATGCCTCGCCATTTTAGTCTCTAAAAACGTTCTCAATTGGATTTATATCCGGACTTTTAGATGGCCACAGTAGCAACTCAATGTTTGTACTAAGAAACTATTTGAGTTCTGCCTTATAAGCAAGAAGTTAAAAGAACCAGTGGAATGCCCCTAATCCCATATCTTGATAATTTTTCTAAGAATATGTCATTAACAAACTTCAAAATTCAATACAGCCAGAGCCATTGCTGCTCCTATTGGAGACAAACATTTCGCAAAGGCATCGACTTTCTAGATATATTTATGGAAAACATGTATTTGAGAATAATCTGTCAACAGGTATAAATATCGAGTGTTTATTGTAGTTTAGAACTCAATTTGTTGCAAATTCCCAAAGGAAATTAAAAAACAATATTTTTAAATTAAAGTTAAAGAGGCATAAGAAAAGGCGAGTCTCTCATTTATTTTACTGAAATAACATTAAGAACTCATACAGTATGTTTAAAGACCTGTCAATAACATGAAAAACGCATAAAGAACGTTTGAAAATCTGTAAATAACACAAGAAAACGCGTAAAAGTACATAAGTAGCTCTTTCGTTAAGTTTAAACATAATGGAACACATAAAGAAACATCATTGTCAACTGATTTTTACATGTTCACTTGTAAGGTAACATTCATGAACGAGACATGCTATTATTGTAAATAGTATTTCATCAAAATATTGCACAAACATAGCATTTGTATAATATGTAGAAGTTAAATTTAACACATTACAAACTGAATAATGTATAATTATATTGTAAATAATTTACCTAGTTATCTTTAATAATAATAAAAACAAAGTCATGTTCCATATTTGTACATTCTAAATAATTGAGTAGCAGTATTTTCTAAATCACTAGCTAATAAGTAGGTATATGCTATTAAGTTAGTAAAATCCTCCTTCAGCCAAGGCAGGACCAGTACAGAGTACAAAACGTTCCTCAATTATTTAAAACAATCAACAGAACATGTTAACTATGGTTTAGTAAAGTCAGAAATAAAACAATGTTCCATAATATTTTGTGATATTTTATGATAAGGTTGTAAGTATACATTAACTATGTTGAATTTCTAATTTGTAATTTTTAATTAATTTGACACTTAATTGTTAATGCTTGTAAGTTTTAAGATGATAATCTGCAATTTTTGGAATAGTTGTGTTGTTTTCTTTGTGAACCTTTTCTGCAAAATTCAAAACGAAGTCACTGATAGCAAGTTCTTGTCTCTGGTAGCAGCAAAATACAAACAGGTATAGTCGGGTTCATCTATATTAGCACTCAAAAAACGCAACAAAAACTTTACGACATAATTATTATCGCTGTTGGGTCAGGGAGCATTCTTTCATCAAACAAGCCAACGCACATTAAAAACCTATAAAGGTAAGCGAATTAATTTGTGAACAAATAGTATAGAGAGTACCGGTATTTTAATGAGGTCGTAAAGTTTCTGTTGCATTTTCTGAGTGCTGATAATACATGAACTCGTCTATAGATAGTTGTTATGTTCCTAAACATATTAGGAACAGTGCTGGTCATGATACATGGAAACAGCTGCAAAAACTGGAAATATCGCTATATTCGTCTGTAGCAATGTATTAATTTCAAAAATTGCTGAACTTATTTTGATAAAGGGATGGTTTAAGTGTAAAAAACTTTATACTGTGTTTAGGGGGCTCTTCAATGAATATAAATGTTTAGTAAGTATGATAACAATTGCTGTTGATGCAAGAACAGCCCTACGTACTGCCAAAATTGTAGGAAATAGGATATAAATAAATAATAAATAACACCACAGGTAATTACGACCCCCTTTATCCCGGAAGGCTCTCGAAGAGCCTTGTGTGGGAGGGGGCTACACATTTAGAGACAAGGGACACACACCCAATATCCGTGTATAGTGGAAAAATCCCTCTCACAGTATTTTCCACTGCCACGACCGGGGATCGAACCCGGAACTTTTGGGTGAGAGGCAATACAATTACAATTTAAAATTCTTTATTGAATAGTATTTACATTTCATTTCTGTTTTATTTATTTCATTCATATTGTTTACAATATATATGATATCCCGACGCGTTACAATTAAGCATCAAGCTTAGAAACGAGACGGGGGGCCGATCTTATGCCAAATGAGATTAAAACAGAATTAAAAATTAATGAAATAAAAAACGTTCTCCAAAAAGGTTAAACTAAATGTCAATATCTATACAAAATGTTTGAGAAACTAAAAAATTATTGAAATACTATCTGCTATATAAAATTATCTGATAAACTCGCAGGAAACTCATTGCCGAGAAAAAACCTGCTTAAAAAAAATATATATATATACAATTAAAAATGCACCGATGGTTTCAGTGATATATACAAAATCAGAAAATAAAACAACTATTGAGAAATAAATTAAAATAATATTTTTATTTAAAAAGTATGTATGCAATGTTCCAGAGACACATCAAGTCATCACAGTTCCACTTGTACCTGTAAGAAAATTATACGTTTTAAAAATTGTGTTATCTATCCGAATAAATCGGAAGATTTTCATGTATGAGCTTATGGGTATGCCCAAAATTATGATGTTCCCGTATGTCTACCATATTCGTGGTAAGCGGGGAATTATGTATCTTTAATTTAAAGAATTTTTGAGAAGTTTCTATTATATAATCCCTGATTAGAGGGATGTCATACTCTCTATGAAATATTTCTATAGGAGTATACCTATTTGTGCTTGTAAGTAATCTAAGGATTTTATTCTGTGTCCTTTGTAGTCTATTACATTGCGCATCTGAAATTGTGTTCCAAGACGCGCATGCATAGGTAAGGATCGGTTTTAACATAACTTTATAAAGGGTTAGCTTGTTATCCTTAGTTAATGTGCTTCTTTTGTTGACTAATGGATATAGTCGACTTAAGGCAGCATACGTACTATTTATTACTCTGGTTATGTGAGGTCCGAAGCGTAGTCTCGTATCCAGGGTTACCCCTAGATACTTGACCCTGCTCCTTTCCTCAATAACCGTGTCATTAATTTTAATTTTATTGAAGGTTTTAATATTTGTAAACTTCCTGTGCATCGTAATGATTTCAGTTTTTTCAGCATTTATTTTTATTTTCCACTTTTGGTGGTATTTTAGTAATATATTTAAATGGTACCTCACTTTTTGTAACGCCGTGACGGCATAAAAGGACCTGGCGTAAATTGCCGTGTCGTCGGCATAGAGTATTATATCTGTTGACTGGCTTGTCGGCGTGTCCGCGAGGTATATATTATACAACAGAGGTGACAATATAGCCCCCTGCGGAACGCCGGCTGACATGCGTTTAAGGGCCGAGTGGGTACCATTTATGTTTACTATTATTTGCCTGCCAAACAAATAACTTTTCATTAGTGAAACGATATGCACAGGAAATTTACAAACATTTTTGAGTTTATAAATTAAGCCGTTGAGCCAAACCGAATCGTAGGCTTTTTCAATAGCTATAAGCAACATCACGTTGCAATTTTTTTTATTATAGGCTAACAAGGTGTCTTGCACCACTTTAGAAGGTGAGAGGCAAGTGCGCTCACCTCTCGACCACCAGCCAATATCGAAGCAGTGTTTGAGAATTATGTTGCTCTTAAAAACTAGGCAAGTCACAATGAGAGTTTGATCGTTTTCAACAGAGTTGAAGATTTACAAAATAGACATATTACATATTTCTTCCTCAGGAAATTTCTAGATTTATTTATTTTACTTAGAATAGGATCACCCCGGATTACTCGCTAATCCAACTTACTCATTTTAAAATTGTATGTTATTTAAAAACAATAATAATAATAATTTTATTCGGCCAAGAGATCATTTACATAAGTCTAAGATCAAAACAGTTCAGGGAATTGAGCATAATTGTACAAGTACAAAATAGAAATTAACATCACATGCTACAAAGTATGTTTGCAATAGATTCAGATTGGATATTATTAAAATTTAAATCAAAATTCACACCAAAATATACATTTAAGGAATAATAAAACTTCTCCCTCAGTTGAGACTTGACTTTACTTTTACATTGGTTGTCACCATAGTAGTCTATTGGGACATGAAAGATAGTAACGACACAGTTAAAATTTGGCAGATACTTATATTCTATTAAACGTAAAATATGCCCCGAGTAGGATTATAGATGCATATTGATTAACCTGTAAAATTACAAAAAATACAACTTTGCTTAGGTACGTCCAATTTTATATAAGAAGCTAAAAGGAGATAACACGTCCCCCCACTACATTCTAAAAACATTTGACTTTATCGAAATCAACAATTCTTATTTTATTTAATAAACTCAGTTACACTCAAAGACTTCATCAATCGTGTAAAAACCCTGCATCACTAGAGCCGTCTTAATGGTATATTTTAATTTCTTTTGTGAGAAATCCTTCCATGCCTAGTGTATTATATAAAACTCGAATAAAATACTAATTCACTAATTGCATGCAGTGGTCCTATATAATTTTACTTTTGGTAGGTGTAATATATTTTTGTTTCTTGTGTAATATTCGTGTATCAATGCACCAGTTGTATATTTACTTTTATGTATATACCGAATAGCTTCTAGTATACAGGGTGGGCCATTATTAATAGGCCATAGTTCAGGAGAGTTCAGGAGTAGATTCCTTGGCCCAAAATATGACGATATAACCAAATATGCCTTAGTAAGATGTTGCTGTGGAAAGACCGATCTTCACCAAATTTGCTAGAGGAACTTTCTTTATTCTAAGAAATAATAATTTATGTATTACATTACGTTAGGTCATAGAGGGCGCTGCAGGACCTGTCATCTGATGATGAATTTTTTTCATATTTTTTTAGATGAAGATCCTCAAGTCTGCTCAAGTCATTTAGCAGCGGCAACAGGGATGAGTAAACAATCTGTCCTAAGAGTCTTACGTAAAGAACGCTTCTACCCATATCATTTCACTCCTGTACAAGACTTACTTCAAAAGGATCTTCCGCAAAGGCTACAATTTTGTCAATTTGTTCTAAATAAACACAACAGGGATCGAAATTTTGTTAATAACGCTTTATTTACCGACAAAGCAACTTTTACTCACCGAGCCATTTTCAGCAAGAATTTGAGATTAACGTTTGGTGTGGTATCATCGGCGATCAATTATTGGGACCATTTGTCCATCCTCCAAATTTAAATGGACAGTCATCTGTTTTTTAAAAATACTTTTGCTGATATATTACACGCTTTCATGCTAGACATATGGAACAGAATGTGGTTCATGCAAGATAGAGCACCCCCTCATGTCTCATTGAAGTCAGGAATTATCTTGATGAGACTTTCCCACGCAGATGAATCAGTCGAGGAAGTGAGTTTGCTTGGCCACCAAGGAGTCCTGATTATAATCCTTTGGATTATTATGTGTGGGGAAATATGAAGTCCTTAGTCTATGCAAATACTATCAACTCAAGAGAAGAACTGTGGGACAAAATACAAAGCGCAGGACAGGAAAATGTATTTTTCAATGTAAGAAAACCTTTTATGAATAGAATTAGAAAAGGCATAGGTGGAGGCCATATCGAACATTTACTCTAAGTTGCAGCAATGGGGTTTTTGCATGGGGGGAAAGTTTATAATGCCATTAAGTCAACTTTTACGTTATTTTTTTGGTCTTCTAATAAGATTAGACACTGATTCATATTATTATACAATCTTTTGATTTATGTATTTATCTCAATACCATGAAAATAATCCATTAGTTCATAAGAAAGTGAGAAAGAGTTTACACTGTTATTACGATTTTGTTTTCCCTTACGTTTTGTACTTTTTTCAATAAATACACTTTGTTTCATTAAGTTTGAATTTGTCTTTCAAAAATTATTGAAATGTTTAACGGCACTTTCCTCGAAAATGGTTGGAGTTATCAAGTTTTACCAAGTGTACCTTTTATACGTGGAAATGACGCCCTCGTCAGATTTTCTGGCCAGAAGTACGTACCTACTGCAAAGTTTCGTAAAAAAATATGAAAAAAATTCATCATCAGATACAGGTCCTGCGGCGCCCCCTATGATCTAACGTGATGTAATACATAAATTATTGTTTCTTAGAATAAAGAAAGTTCCTCTAGCAAATTTGGAGAAGATTGGTCAAGAGGCTGTTGAGTTATCTCAAAAAAACGAAAAAATAATTTGAACTTTGTATCTTTTTCCACAGCAACATTTTACTAAAGCATATTTGGTTATATCATCATATTTTGGCCCAAAGAATCTACTCCTGAACTATATGGCCTATTATTAATAGTCCACCATGTATACACATACTGGGTAGGGCGAGTATTTCCATCCTCATGAAAATAGGACGTGCACGATCTCTCTATCCTGCATTTGCTACATCTTATAATCTTTTTTGATATAGGAATGGTTCACGTGCCACTACACAAGCTCCAGATAAAAATTCCGTAAGCGAGATGATAATGCACGAGTCTGAAATATGCTCTGTTTTTAAGACATCTTTAGATACATAGCCTCGCAATTAGCTCAAGACAAACCGTCATCTGAAAATCTTTTTACATAACTCCTGAGTATGGTTCCTCCAAGTGAGGTTGTAGTCGATATGAAAGCCTGATAATTTTACGCTTAAGTCTCCTTCTACATCGCTGTCATGTCATGAAATTTATTGTTTGAGTTTTATTTTGATTTAAGGATAGAATACTTGAATTGAAGTAGTCTTCTGCTTTTGACACTCTATTCCCTATTATCTCATCTAATGTATTATCTTTCGCATGTAGAAAGAGAGTTGCATATCATTTGCATATAGAAAGTTGTTTATGTATATAATAAACAGTAGGGGTCCCAAAACGGATCCCTGTGGTACCATCATAAATTACACATTGTTGTCTGTCTTGTAAGAATGATTGTATTAAATTTAATGTACAGCCACGTACTCCATATTTTTCCAAGTTCATTATTAAGATGTCGCGAGACACACTATCGAATGCTTTAAACAAGTCACACATGATTGCACTATGTTCCAGTATCGTGGTTTTTACTATTGAATGGATAGTATTTAATACTGCTTGATAAGTGGACCTTAGTGAACAAAAAGCATACTGTTGACCGCTCAGTTGACAATTTATTTCAAGATACTTTATCAGCCTATTTTTAATCAGTATTTTAATTCAATTGTTATTGAAATTACTGGAGCTATAGTAATATATCTATAATTATCACAGTTATTTGGGGCTCCGTTTTTTAATATTGGAGTTACTAAACATACGTTCAGGTAGGATAGAAGATGGAACCCCCCTTGCAAAACAACAATTTACTTGATGCGATATCATAGGATATGTGGTATTATTTTTGTGCTAATATTGTAAATATCTGTAGGAGGTGAATTTCTTAATGAGCATATAACATTAAAAACCTTGTTTCGCAATGTTGCTTCATTAACACATTAATCTCAAGAACCATTGAACTGATTTTGATAGAGATTTCATTACTCCACAGTTTACTTTTTGAAGAAGGTTTAAGTGTAACAGTCTACCGTAAATATTCAAAGCACTACATGCTATTGCATGCACTCACTGGTAAGCATTCTTAAGGAAAGAATTTTCATTCATGGACAGCTTTACATAGCCTACAATTCACGTTCCTGCAGGAGAATATTATATTAAGCTAAGCAAAGACCAGCACTACCTCAGACATAACTTTCTTTTCAAACTTATAATATATTTTACACGTCAGTGTCCTAAAAAATACTTTACTTATTTTTACTGTCAGAGGCCTACAATAAACAAAAATAGAAGCCTTAGCTGGTGGGTCCTGTATCATTGGCACAGCGATAGTTACGTCACAGAAAATAAAATAAGTTTATATAATTCGAAGTAACTTTAATCAATATATTCTTTTGAAAACATTGGTTTTAATTATTGGTCTACAAATTGTATTATTCTATAAAGTCAGCTTAACCTATACCGCATATGGGTCATCTTCTCCTGACTCATGATATTTAATATAAGTTTCGACGTGTGTAAAATCTTTCTTGTCTTCTTGCCAACCCCTAGGTGGAGCTTTATCATATTTAAATGCCTTGTCTCTTTCACCATAAATTTGATTAACAGCATCTACGTGATCTCTATACTTTCCTACTACTACTTTCTTTCCTGTTAAAGGATCTGTTATGTCTCCCAATTTATAAATAACATTTTTCACCCTATGGGTAATTAACCTTGTCAATTTTTGTGGTAGTTGTTCAATAATAACAATATCTCCAGTTTTACACAGATTTTCGGGATCGTGTGCATAGACGAATTCATGTTTCGGAAAGTACTAAAAAACGAATTTAATTCGTTAGGTAGTTCAGTAAATGGATGATTTTTGTATTATTATTATAAACATAGTAAAGACAGTCCTCTTAAGTATTTGGTTTTGTTTTTAACCTACCATTAGTAAATTTTCGTCCAATTCTAGCCGTTTAACTTTGAACTTAGCGGCACCTTGTTTTAAACATGGTACACATTGGCCCAAGAGCATAAATGTTTTAGTGGCTTTCTGTAGGGCCATTTTTAACGGGAAGAAATCTCAAATTCCCATCAAAGATCAAAATTAAATTAACAAAGGTAGTAAAACTAGGTTATTTTAATTTTCGTCTTCTTCTTCTTAATTTGTCAAATCCAAAGAGGATTCTTTGGTCAAATCGAAACAACATTTCACCATATATATATTTAGATATATGCATTTCACAGGCTGGACCACGAATCATAGAGACCAGGTTACTGAACACAATACCAAAATTTCCAAAAAGTGTTAGAACGAAAGCAGCCGTTAGATGACGCAGTGAGACCTAGCACCAGAGACCCTATAAAGTAGAGACTGGCCAGTCGGCTCTCACTCCACAAAATTGGACGCATCATGGCGGCTATGGCTTCAGTGTGCGCGGGTATAGAGACTCTAGCGCGTGTGCACCAGCAACACCAATTGGCATCTGTAAACCAGTCTTTGAGTGATGGTGGCATCAGTGTGTTTACAACTAAGTGTCAAAAACAGGTTGCAGTATTTGTTTTGACAATAAAGTGGAAAAATGTAAGTAATAACGTTACCATTACTTGTTTCATGACCAAATCAGTCATTGCGGCGGGATTCTAAGTTGTTATCGTATCGAGTCGATACGATACTAGTGGTTTTAAGTATACTATCTCATAACAATTTTGACTCTTAATCGACAGAATTCGCTCGATACCAAAGAAGTTATAGTTTCAGTCTTACGATATTATATAAGTTTACTCTATAGCAACTTAAAATGTCAAACGACACGTGTTTGAAATTCGTTGCTATCGCATCGAGTCGATACGATAGGAACTGAAGAGTTTAGGAGTTAGGGTTAGTTTAAGTTAAAGCATTCTGTAAATGGATTTATTATTTGTAGAGTGTGTATGAGATAAATAAATAAATAACAGACTATTATTTTAATTTTAACCTATTACATTGAGTCTAATGACACTATGATCGTCAAAATAAAAGCAACTCCGCCACCATTATGCATCCACTTTCCATACGGACTAATCAGTGCCTCCCATTCGACTGGCCAGTCTCTATACTTTATAGGGTCTCTACTAGCAACTAAGCGCGACGGTTAATTTGATTTGCTTTCCATGTCATTTTTGAGGCATGGTTTCTGTACATGTACTTTAGGGGTCAAAATAAATTACTTAAAAATGAATATACTGATTACCATCTTATTTCATACATTTAACTACTGGAACTGAATTTTACAATAATTTTAAGCTGTGCGCACTTCATTTTGAGACCAAAATAGGGTACCTGCACCTGACGTAACATGTTTCAAGATCGTCGCTTTGAAGGAAAACAAATAACACATAACCTTACTTTAGTTCCTTACAATGTCCAATATCACAAGTCATTAACATTCTGAGGTTCTATAGTGGGGTCGATCTGGATTTGCAAACGAAATCGTTTTTTTTTTAAATTTTTTTTGTGATGTTATGAAGTCGGACCCCTCTATCATCCGGAAAATTTTCCGGTCGAACTTTTCACGAGGAGGGAGAGGAATTGATTCGGATTCAAAAAGCGTTACAGGGACAAAATGAAGGGCTCGCGAATGCGCGCAAACTAAATTTTGATTCGTCGAAATCGGTCCGGCGGTTCCCGAGATATTGCGATTTGAAAGTAAGAATTTGTATACGGATTTATCGCTGCGGCGAGTCAATTTCACGATTGTTTCGGAGAAGAAAGTGACTTGGCGACTTTTTGTTTCGTCCCCCGATAGATACTCAAGATCTAAGTACTGTGTCTAAGTCGCTAGGTTGATTAGGGGAGAGGAGGAAGGGTAAACGTAAGTGAAATTAAAACTGCTGTAACTTCCGCAATTTTTTCCGTAAATTGCGCAGCAAACATGACATTGTGTACTAATGTGCCTACTTTGAGTTCCGCTCATATATTTTCAATTTTCGCCATAAATAAACAAATTGTTGCGAAATAACCAATTTATTGTTGTTATTATTTTTAGAAAAAGTCATTTTTCGCCAGGAAGGAAATGGATGGAAGAAATTCTTTGCGATTGGATAATTAGGAGGGGAGAGGGGACCCGCAAAGTTTTTGCCCTATAGAAGGGCAAGGGAAAGGGTTAGGGACTTAGAACTGGGCTCATTTTAAGGGTAATCAATTCTCTTTCAATATTGTTCTAACTTCATTAGGGCCTGCGCGCGCGCGCGATACATTTATAAAAACGAGTGCGGTAATTCAGCAGCCGTGCAGCGAGATGCCGGGGGAGGGGTCTAGCGCTCCCACTTCTCTCTCACAAATACAAGTCCCACTCCGCTCGTTCGTGAGTGTGAACTCCCGGTTTTTCTTCAGCTATCAAACAAATTGTACAAAATCTTGTCTATTAGGCGAATTAATAACAATAGAGGATTATTTACTTTTTCGTTACTTTTATTATCCATTCCAGAACTGTTCGAATAGTAATTCAACTTGAATACATCTTGTACGTAAACATATTATGCTGCTTGAATTTGTTGGTAAACGTACCTACAAAAATGGCGTCGGTCACAAAGAAACATCAAAAGAGGCACGGGGAGTTCAGCTTCTGGGGAAGTTACATATTCTTCTACGTCTCAACACTCCTCTGAGTATTCTGAGACATCATTCAAGCGACCTGCTCTTGGGCAGTATTAAAATGAAGAATCCTATTGTAGGTTAGTCAATTTCATCGTAAATGTTGCCTATACGTTTAATTCATTTGCCTTAAACTATTGTATTTATTTATTTGTATTCTATTTCCTTAAATTAATTTTTATTAGGCGTACTTTCCAATATTTATATAGCGAGCGTATACCTGGGTAGCGAATTAAGCCGGCTCCACATTTGCCCACATGGCCAGACCAATGTTTATTCCAACATTGGCTGTTCTTTCACACATTACAAGTGGGCGTCCACCATCCACATAATGGTTACACACTTGTCACATGGTCAGTTCACAAGTGACTAAGCCAACGCTAATATGCCTAAGCCTGATGATCTGCAACTAGCGGTTGGTGCTTTCTGTGTAGCGGCTGTTGCAGATAATTATGCAGAAAAGATAGCAAGTCAGAAGGAACCAGATCATGCTTAGAATTTTAAAATTAAATTTAAAAAATACTAACAATACAGATTGACACAGCACTGAAAAACAAAGCAAAATATGGCTAATGTGTGGAGGGGGAGCTTGGTACATGAGAGTGCATGTACCAGTTCCTTTGAAGCGGGACAAAAACCGTCAACCCAACGGCAGGTGGCAATTGCAAACGCCAGCGTCTTCATTAGCGCCAACTTCTCCACCCACACGCTGGCCAAGTGACGCTTGCCATATCGTATGATCAATGTGTGGTGTCGGCGGCTTTACAATCTTATACCTTGTCATATGTTTGTTTAATATACCTATTAGAACCAATACCACACACTAAATAGACGTCCAATTCTCAGGATTTTCATCTATTAGGTTTTATTTTTTAAGCTTGAATTTGCGAGTAAGTTGAATGACCACGTGGCGCAGATAACCTATGTAGCAAACAACTCAGAATAAACCACGCATAACCAATAAAACCGAGAACACGTGGCGCATTAAATAAAGACAAACTATCCTTACAAATAACTTCAAAGCGTTCCAATAGAATTAGATATCTGTATCTGATCTGTCAAAACTGCTAGCTTCGCATATCTCATTTGTAGTAAAATTAGACGAAGACTTAGCGTACCGCGCGAACCTTCCACTTATGCGCCAAACCTTTGGCGGTCTGTTTTCATGGTTGGTGTATGTGTATTATCAATAAATTACAGATGTACTCCGCTGTGACAAGATTACTCATTAACATAAGCTTGTAATGCACCTCTGAAGATTTGAACTTTCCAATATTCCAATACAGTATGCATTTATATTTACAATTTATTTATGCTATAACAAACATTCTAAAATTATTTTTATTAATTTTATACTCGATGAAAATGATAATACGCATCCTGATATAATCATCTGTCAGGTAGTTATCGTTCTCGAGTACATCAGAGTTTTGGCTTAACAACATATTATAAACTAGCAGTATTGGTCTAATAAAGTATACTTATGTTTGTGAATATAAATTCTTGCCCCTAACAAAATTATTTATATCGTGCGTGGCCAATGAACTACTTAATCTCTTATCTGGCGTTTTGCAATGATAAGTCTTTTCAGTGCCGTAACAACAGGCAAAATTTTAGGGTAGGTAGGGATAAGATTTTCAGTGCGCAAGCATGCTCCTGGGCTTAAATTATCTGATGCGCAGTGGACAGCAGTGATGTTATTGGGTTGATGTTTATTATTTACTCCAGTAGTGTACATATGCAAATGCGCGTTGGATGGAAATAGTGGATGCGCAGTGGAATAAAAAAAATAAAATCGAGTACAAGAAACATCAAAAGGACCGCCGAGTAGTGAAACTACTGGTCTATTCTCTACTGTGCTTTTACGTACAAAATTATAATGGCGGCGCAGGGCTAGAATCTCTTGGCGTTCTCAGTACAGGGCGCCCCTATTAGTGCTCATACTGCTCATAGAGGCAGCCAGCCTACCCTGCCCAGGCCTAGTTACGTCTCTGCTTTGTGTCTTATTAATACCGGCTATATTATTTATTTAACAGCTGATAAGATCAGTAAATTTTTACGTCAAGATAAACCCTTCGGAAGTAAATATAACACCTGTTACCTAAATAGTAAATACCTACATACGTAAACATCGATACAGATGACTTTAGACGTATTTAGAAACATGTCCAAAAAAGGAATAATTTGTACCTACCTATATTTTCTAACAAAAAGTTAATCAAGTATAACACTTATTAGCAGAATAGATATATCTCTCAATCTCTCGGCTATTTTTGCTAGCAATTATTTATAAAAACAGTACTAAAATTGATCGATTATTTCATTCGGTTACCTATATTACAAATATGCGAATCATTTTGCTTGAGTGTACACGTTTAATAATTCAACACCCTGTACGGGAATAGGCATAGCACTTATGTCTATTCTTAACATCCAAGACTGACGGATTTGAGTTCTTGAGATTTTAAGCTACATTTACGAGATGGCGTCTGAGTAGTGATTATGCCGGTAAATTCATTTATTTAGTTTCGACCCACTCTTCGAAGTAGGCAGCTGTGAGCTGAGCACGCGCGTTTAGTGTTGTCGATATGTCTGTGTTTATTATTTACCACTACATAAAATAAAGGGGTTTTTTACCTTACAACCAAATAATGCAGTTTTTGGTGCCTCCCTCGTTTGTGTGTTTAACTGTGCTCTTTCTAGTTTTATCAAGATATGTGTGCACGTTGTGTATTGTCTGAAAACCTGTTTGTTTACATCTGTCCCATTTGATTTTGGCCGATTACCCTCCTTGGATTATCTTATTTTTGCTTATTGGTAAGTGGATTTCCTGTGTAATGTTTTTGCTTTTATTATTTAATATCATTTGCATATATAGCGGTACATGATTGCTGTAAAATTAGCAAAGTAGGTATCGAGTTTAGATTTGTCATGTAATCTTATTGGGGTAACAGATTAACAAGCAAATAGTTACCTAAGCCTTTAGTAAAATGTGAACGGTTGTAGTCATATTGTTTTTTGTTTATAT
This sequence comes from Leptura quadrifasciata, assembly GCA_963675555.1. NCBI lineage: Eukaryota > Metazoa > Arthropoda > Insecta > Coleoptera > Cerambycidae > Leptura > Leptura quadrifasciata. The sequence continues at coordinate 162,543,980 of OY776674.1, read as the reverse complement.
TCTATGAGTTGATAATTTTATTCTACCTACCGACCGACCTAAGAATTTACTGCAAAATCTAGGTATCCATGACAACTATGACACACTTTTGTGCATTTGTTATGATGTCCTTTTTTGAGTCTAAAGACGGTGATTTGTATGTATGGATATTTATTATGAATTCCTTTAACATTTTCTTAACTGACATAACAGTGAAGACACAAAAGGAGGTAATAAATTAATAATATATAGAAAAAATGGGGTTATGTTATTTTATTCAATTACCTAATACTGGTTCTATTTGGAAACTACCTAATAAAAGTGCGAAATTGTATTGAAAAATCAGAAACAGCGGTTTTTTAGGCAATACATTTTTTTCTTTTACTGAAGAACTAGGTTTGCCTTTTTAGTAGGTACAGTTTTCTCTCGACAAATGATCTAGAGGGCTATTCGGTAATACTAATAATTCAGTTAAATTGAACATACAGCATGATTTAGTTTTCCAGATCGGAATCCTGATGTAACATGGACGATTAAACTATGGGGCTATGCCCAAGACTGTACCTTATCTGGAAATCACCAACAAAAATTTTTGTATAGTCAACAAACGTCACTCCTAACAATATTTTATAGCCAATTCTAATGCGTGAATGATATGATTATGATACGTACACGTACAAGTACCGACTTGTCTAACGACGCAAAATTTAATTTTATGTGGGTAAGTATAGTTCAAGTAATAAATTCCCGAGACAGAAAAAAACCCAACAAAAACTTTACGACATAATTATTATCGCCGCGGGCCATGGCGCTAGTTGAAATAAATAGATCCCAGTAAATAAAAAACGCAACAAAAACTTTACGACATAATTATATCGCCGCGGGCCATTTCGCCTAGCCTGACATGAAACATCCCCGACGCACGTTAAAAACCTATAAAGGTAAGCGAGTCAATTTGCGAACAGCACAAAAAAGAGTACCGGTATTTTAATGAGGTCGTAAAGTTTTTGTTACGTTTTTTATGTCTCAGTTTCATCCTACTAGAACTATGCTTATATGATTAATTTCTTATTCTGTAATTACGATTATTATACTCGAATCGAGACTCGAATACCCTACTAGATCAGTAGGTACATTCGAATGTAGTGTTCACTACACCACCCTACCGAGTAGAGTATTCGAGGATAATCTAGTGTTTGGTGTTTGCGGAAACTATGTCACAGCCATCATTGTACCTATTAGTATTAGTTAGTCGCCGGTAATTCTTTAGAATACCGAAAAAAATCTATCACTAAATATTAAAGGATATATAAAACATTGGAAAATATAATTGTAGAGTGCTGCGACCGAGGCCGCAACCTTTAATAAAAGTAGGCAAAAATATTGACAAGGGTTTCGCCAACTAAGCTGGTATCATCAGGAAATGATTGGAATTACAAATATAGCAGCACCCTAGGTGTCTTCATAGACATAGAAGGTACGTTTGACAGAATCACCTTCCATAAATTACAGCGACCCTAGTGGAGAGGAACGTCCCTACGATCATGGGAAGCTGAATATCCAACATGATCTCGAAGAGAACTGTACAAATTAGTATGGGGGATGCTTTTGTAAGAGGGATGGTTGCGAGAGGCTGTCCGCGGGGATGTGTAATATCATCACTGCTATGGAACTTCTTTCTTGATAGTCTCTTGTGCTGCCTCAATTCAGAAGGATTCCACACATTTACCTATGCAGATCATTTAACAATAATGCTCAGCGAAAAATTTGTCTTCGTCTTTTGTGACAGAATGCCCGGGGGCCATAAGAATAATTGAAAAATGGTGCAGAGAACACTCCCTGTCTGTTAATCCCAGGAAAACGGGGCTGGTTCTCTTCACAAGGAAAAGGAAACTAATTGCACCTAAGGCACCTTCCCTCGTGGATACAAGGCTAAGTTTCGCATCAGAAGTGAAATATCTCGGGGTAATCTTTGATGCCAAACAAACATGGAATCTTCACTTAGATAGAAGATCGATAGAAGACTAAGGAAGGTTTACATTTCTTATGAGCAGTGTCGCAGGACCGTGGGGAAAATCTGGGAATGAAACCTAAAGTGGTCATGTGGATCTACACTGCTGTCGTAAGACCAATGGTAACTTATGGAGCTGTGGTCTGGTGGCCTAAGAGCAAACATATTACAGCTAAGGTCAAGCACAGCCAAGTCCAGAGAGTTGCCTGCCTAAGCATAACCGGAGCTATGCGAACAACGCCAACGAGAACTATGGAGGTAATGCTGTGTCTGCAACCACTAGATATATATCTAGGAGAAGTGGCTCTGACAACAATGGTACGCCTCAAATCCGTTGGCATATAACCAAATGTGGTCTGTGGAGAGGTCAGAAGTCGCCTGCGGAATGAGGCTGTTAGGAAGACGCCTCTTCTACAGGCGTGCATAGATGACTTTTCGCCCCGGTTGGTCTTCGACATAATACAGACGAATAATGAGAACCAGACTGCTGGTAATCAACATCTTTACAGACGGATCAAGAAAGAAGGATGGATCAGGATCTGGAATATAGTCCAGAAGTCTGCAAATTCAATATAAATGGGCTATGAGTGGGCGAACTATAGACGGAACTGCCGGGCATAACCACAGCTGCAAAAGAGATTGTCCGTAGACAAACCACGGGCAAAACAATTATAATCTAAGTACACAGATTGTAGATAATCATTACTAGCCCTGAGAAGTTACAAAATTACCAGAGGAGCAGTATGAGAATGCCACCAAGCACATCCTCCTATGAAATATTCAACAATTTTATAAAAACTTAAATAAACCGATGGAGTATAATGTTTATATCTATTAAGCACATATTCCAGTTATATATAATTAGGTAGTTCTATTGATTTTCCCGAGCCAGGTTACAATTACCAAACTTAGAAAGTTACATTAAAGGTTTGCCTCCACTTTAATCGCACAAGTAAATAAATAATCTATTGCCGGGTCGCATCGCTTTATCGACAATAATAGTTTATTTTGTAATGATCTTATTACTAGTTATTAGAGGTTAGTTATGCTAGACAAAGAATCACGACGGTAAGTATATCTATTCTGATATGTCCCTTATAAGGATCTGTAATATGCCTCGTAATATGCTTTCTAGAACTGTAAAGTCACAAGCCTTATTCTTCGACTGTCATGTATGCCGATTACATATTAGATTGATGTGCAGATATCTTTCGATATAACAATATATGTGACAGACACGCAAGATGTAATTTGTAGGTTATGTTGTATTATGAGATAAAAATATTAAAATGTAAATTATAGATTACCGTTCAGTAGCTACCGCTGGCGTACCTACAGAAATAATGATTAAATTAAACTAAGTAGGTATGTTAAAAAAAATATGAGCAGCAATTAATTTCCCAAGAAGGTCTGTCACTTCTGTTGTTTCCAATGTAGAAGGCAGTGAATAAAATGTGAAATCAGGTGGGTATAAATGAAGTTTTACATACCTACAGCATTTACCAACTGGAATCCTCAGCGAAGAGCCCCCAAAGATAGGACATGGTTTTCGATGATTCCGTAGGCCCTGCCGGCTGTGGAGTGGTCCTAAACGACGGCGACGGTCTAAAATAGCAAGAATCACATGTCAACAGTGAACGATGAACAATGGAAAAAGCATGCTTACAGTTTTGTTGCATAAAATCCTACTTAGTAGTGACATTTTTTCCTCAAGACTAGTTCCACAAGATTAATCAATATCCAAGATAAGGGAAAACTTCTGAAGATCGCCTAAATTCACAAATCCCACGAGGATGGTTTCAGATGAATTTGGCAATCGGGAGAGAAAACGGCCGCGTGCTTTTCAAGACGAAAGCAAATGAAATAATGGCCGAGAGTGCCGAGACGGAAGTTATTCCTCTATGTTCAACGATGTGGTATTATGCTATTTTACATATATTATGAGGTACAGTGGGTGACCTATGGTTGAGCGGTATCAAATTTTGATGGGACGTGGCCAGTTCACGGTAGGCCCGTAACACAATATCTTTTAAATATTTTTTAAACAGAAACAAATCTCAAAAGAAAAGCAAAATAAGATATAGGTAGAGCATGTCGATAATATAAAGTAAAAAATGATGGGATTTTATGCGGGCCACTCTGTATGTTGTTAAGATATCCAAACTAGATATATTCGAAGAGTTGGTATGTTTGCCTCTAGCAACTCGCTTAAATCGTTCCGATAATTATTACATCACATTTTACTGATTAACAGCAATAAACATTTAGAGTTTATCTTTTATTTATCGATTCAGTCTAATGTGGTATTCATGACCACACCTTGGACTGTACTATGTTCGATGTGACGGTTACATTCAGTACGTTAGATTAATTCGACGGATCTAAAGGAATTATTGTTAATTGTGACTAGGTATACTTATTGATATTTAAATTGTGAATGACTATTATATAGGATCGAGAGGATCGACGATCATTACATCGCCCACCTGTGATGTCTCATATACCTCGTCATAGAATGTGACAAATAGCCTGATAGATATGTAATTATTTAAAGAGGTGTGAATTATAAAAGTTCGCTCACAAAAAATCCTGCACACGAACTCGAAAATATCATATCACAATAATTGACGAAAACGAAGTAACCAGTGATACTAACAAAGTAGCGTATAAATTTGCTTCCTTTTTTTCTAGCCAGGCTGCCAAATTAACCTCAAATTTAAAAAGTAACATGAGTCATGTCGAATATTGAAATAAAGTTCAATTCAATAAAAACAATTTTTTTTTCTTTCAGCTAGTTGATGAACATAAAATATGCAATGTAGTTAAAATGCTCAAAAGTAAAAAATCAGCTGGATACGATGATCTTCCCATTACACTGATAAAAAAAAATATCTCGAAAAATATCAAGCCTCTGGTATGTCTAGTAAACCTATCGTTCCAAACAGGAATTTTCCCCGACCAATTTAAAACTGCAAAAATTATACCGGTATAATAAAAAGGGGATAAAACAGTTCTATCGAATTACCATCCAATTTCACTATTAATAGCCTTTTCAGAAATTTTTGAGAAGGTTGTTGAAAGAGAACTGGTTAATTACCTTACAATCAACAATATTCTAAGTGAGGCTCAATATAGTTTTAGAGAAAAAAGAAGCACCAGCGACGCCACATACTCACTAATTAACCTGATCCATAAATTGTTAGAGCATCAAAATTATGTTATTGACATATTTTGCAAATTGCCAAAAGCTTTTGATTGTGTTCATCATCAAATCTTATTAGAAAAATTACAATTATATTCTATAAGGTGTCTCCCTCTTCAATGGTTTGAGTCATATTTGATGGGTCGTAAAATATATGTCGAAATAACTGATTACACTAATAATACGCTTAAAAAGCGACGTTCAGTTCATGAGACAATAAATTATGGTGTACCGCAAGGATCAATACTGGGTCCAGTTCTCTTCTTGATATATATATATATATATATATATGTATGTATGTTGTTTTTTAGGTTTTCGCGGGTGTTAAATGATACTTCCGGGTGCTTTCCCGCGTCGATGATCGACTCCTCCAGGAGTCACGGTTGTCTAAACAACGTTTTGGCAGAATCTCATCTGCCATCTTCAGGTTCTCACTGAAAGCTGCCTACTGCTGCTTCTCGTTGCTCGAACTGAACTAAGTTCACCACAGTCACAATTATGGGTTTTAAGAAAAACTTATGTGAATACCAGTTATGAGACATCTAATTAATGTTGTTGAATCATTTTCATTTCCTAAAAATGTACAGGGTGGCCAAAAATTATTTTTCAATTAAAAACATTTTAAATTGAATTTTCTCAATTTTTTCAAATGCAATACTCTGTATATTTTTCGATGATGTGATGTAGAAATGAAAAACGAACATTTTCTGTAAGTACTTCCCTATGGCTAGTCGCAACCATTTTCGTTTTATAAAATAGGAGTCAAATTTAAGAAATAAACTTATAACAAGAGGTTCCCTCAAATAATTCATTAGAAAAATTATAATAGGTGTTCGACGTGTTGCCCATTTTGATTGACACACATCTTTATGCAATTTTGAAATGAGATCATTTGGTGGGACCATTTCTTCCAATCCATTGAAATGAGTAAATAGTATTTAACCAGTCCTTTACTGCAATGGTTTTTTTGTAAATTTTGTTGTTGTTTTCGTTATTCGACAAGCAATAAAACCTCACTTTGGTATAAATTGTGTACAAAGTAACATTTATCACACTTATCGATCGTTACAATTTGTATTGAATTTAAAATATTTGGAATTTTACAATATGAATTTCAATAATTAATTTTGTTTTGGGCGAACCAGACAGAAATTGTTTATTTGCCAATAGAATTTATCACCAACGTTATCCTGAAAGAAGGATTCTTGATGTTAGCAGCTTTCAAAACCTTCTCGATATAAAAAAAGTGAAAGAATAAAACGTGTTGTGAACGAAAAAAATGAGTTTTCTGTGGTGCTGGCAACGGTTGAGAATCCCCATGTTAGTCAAAGAGAAGTGAGCTCATTTGTAGGAATAAGTAGACCGTCTGTGGGTCGAATCTTAAAAACAAATAGGTTGCATGCATATCATATTCAAATGCACCAGGAATTATGTGATGACGACTTTCAAAAGCGCCTACAATTTTCTAATTGTGCCACAGATGAAATGTAACATGATGTCAACTTCTTCATTCATCTTCAATACTGTTTTATTCAGTGATGAAGTAACTTTTCATAAAAAATGGATTTGTTAATAGCCACAATTTCCATTATTATGCTTCGGAAAACTCATTTTTTTATACAAATTGATAGCCAACACATATGGTCTATAAACGTTTGGGGAGGGAATTATTGGAGAACATGTAATAGGGCCACATTTCTTTGATGGTACATTGACTGGAGCTACTTATCTTCATTTTTTGGAAAACTATCTGCCACAATTACTGGTAAATCTCCCTGAAAGAATTCGAAATAGGATGTGGTTTCAGCAAGATGGTGCTTCACCACATTATTTAAATGCATTTAGAGACCACTTAAATAATACCTACCTTAATCAATGGATTGGAAGAAATGGACTCACTATATGGCCTGCTAGATCCCCAGATCTTACAAAACTGGATTTGTTTTTATTGGCATACGTGAAGGAAATTGTTTATAGAGATACACCAACAATAGTACAAAATATGAAGGAAAGAATAATAACTGCTTTTACATCTATCACACCGTTAGTTTTAGGAACAGTGGGAACCTCAAAAGCGTATAGAGATGTGTGTCAATCAAAATGGGCAATATGTGGAACATTTATTATAATTTTTTCTACAGAGTTATTTGAAGAAACCTCTTTTTATTTATGAATTTTTTAATTATTTCTCAATAAAACGAAATTGGTTGTAATTAGCCCTAGGGAAGTACTTACAAGAAATGTTCGTTATTCATTTCTACATCATATCGTCGAAAAATATACAGAGTGTTCCAATGTTCTTAATTGAAAAATAATTTTTGGCCACCCTGTACATGTTTAGGCTCGTCTGAATGTATAATGACGCTGAATGTATAATATTTCAAACTGATAAACTATACTTAAATGTAGTAGATCAGAAGTAGAAATTTATTTTTGAATGGAAGTATTTCGGGACAGTTGTTTACTTATGACAATGATTATATCCATTTGTGTAGGGTAAGCACATAAAAACCTGAGTAAAAACCCAAAAAAATCCCAAGTGAACTAAAGTCGCCATTTAGAACAGCCGACAGAGCCGTTTGCTTTATAAGCTAAAATCGAGGCTAAAATTTAAAATTTCTTGTTAATTAAAAAAAAAAAAATTCGCTAAAAGTGATTATAACTAACTCTCGCTTTAACCTTTACTTCGTTTTTTTTTTGTCAATAGTTGAGTCAGAAACATGGGATAAAAACAAATGAAAGCTAATTTTACGCTTTAAAACTTTTATTTGAATATATTTTTTTTAAGCTATTAGAAATTTCAATATTTTGCAAAAATTTAAAGTTGCCGTTCAGTTTATCGTAAAAGATGTAACTTTTACACTTTTTGTATAATGGGATATGAGGAATAGAACAAAAAAGATATCCAAATTCGCAGTAATGAAAATGGTTAAGTACTGAAATATGTGATTTTAAAGAATGCTGCTCTGGCGAACTTTTTTTCTAAGTGGATGCTTTAGCTCACATGGGCTTTTTATGTCTTCATCCTATTTTAATAGAGCTGCCCATTGCAATAGACAAATAAGTAACTTTCTTGGAGTACTTCACGCCAACCTCCACGCTAGACATATTTTGCGCTGAAATTTGCCTGCTTTGATATTCAATATTTTTTTATTTTTTTTTCAGAAATATACCGTCCTCGATACTATACAGTGTGTCCCAAATTCGATCCCCACCATTGGGATATCGGAAACTATAAGAGATAGAAAGGTGGTTAAATTAGAAAAGTTGTGGCAATTTTAATGATGATTTTGAATCCGTCGAGAAGTCAGGGCTAACTGCGATCGTCTTCGAGTTATTTTCAAAAAACTGAAATTTTGTATATTAGTTTTTGTCAAAAATCTGAAAAACGAGCAATCGTACGAAGATAAAAATTTTACCTTCTAAAGGCACTTTTTTGTGAACGTTCTAGTAGTGTCATTAGTTTTTTTGTAAAGCGTTTAGTTTCTGAGATACGACACACAATTTTCAATTTTCTTATGGGCGCCATATTGGATTTTTACAGATTTAAAATCTACATTAAATTCTCGTTCTCCTGATGTATAACACTAATGGTTTATGTTGTTAGTTAGGACACCAAACGACGATCTTTGTTTATTTACAGATAATAATCATCATAATAATAACATACAATAGTAACACATCAAAGGTACTGTTCAATGTGGGTCCCATTATTTTCAATACATTTTAGTAGTCGCAAGTGCACGTGATTTGCAGCTTTTCTCAGGAAACGTCTGTCAATGTTTTCAAATGTTTCAATAACTCGCTCCCTCAGCTCATCAACATTGTTGACAGGTTCTTCATAAATTTGGTTCTTGGCATAGCCCCAGAGGTAAAAATCGAGGGGCGTAAAATCGGGCGATCTCGCAGGCCATCTTACAGGTCCATGTGTTGTTATTAATTGTACACCAAAGTGATCGTGAAGATGCCTCTGAATCACACGTGAATTGTGCGGTGGGGCACCATCGTGGTGGTACCACATTCTCTGATGTTCAGCTAGTGATATCTCATCTAAAAAATGTGCAATTTCATTTTGCAGTAGCTCCAGATAACGTGGACCATTTAAGGTATAATCATAGATTATTGGACCCAGTAGTCTACTGCCTGAAATACAATTAATTAAATTAATTAATAAGTTTGAAACATGCCCCAGCATCAGAGCAAAAAAACTCAATAAGGGCTTACATACCTAATATTCCGCACCAAACATTAAATCCAAATCTGTCTTGCGATCTTGATTCTCTGATAATACGCGGATTATTTACCGCCCAGTAATGATGATTATGTTTATTGTAAATTCCGTTATTATTAAATCTTGTTTCATCGGTCCAGCAGACATTTAATGGAAAATTCTCAATTAGGTCACACTGATTAGTGAACCAGTTACAGAACACAAGCCGACGTTCAGCATCTCCGGGTCTTAATTTTTGTACGATAACTGGTTTGAAAGGGTGGTACTTATTGTCTTGTAAATATCTGTGAACAGTTGTTTTTGGCACTGCAGTTCTCCGACTTAATTCTCGAGTAGAAATTGTGGGTGTTTCATTGATAATTTCTTCAATATTTAAAATGTTCTCTTGGGTTAAACGACGGGAACCATACTTCTGCCGAGGTGCAGAAAAACTTCCATGTTCTTGTAAATTCCTTTGTAATGTAAGAAAAATTGTCCTATCAGGTTGTCGTCTCTCTGGGTACAAATTATAATACATTCTGGTTGCTTCTGTACTATTTCTATTATTTCTGATATAACAGTTATACATGTCAAATCTTTCAAGGTTAGTGTATGGCATATTGACGTGTTTTACAAAGCACAATTAACACCTTTTTGTTTTGTGATGTTTACAACTTGATAAAATTCACTTCCACCATAAGTTGTGCGTCTTGTCACTGCTCGCTTGTCATTTATCATGTTGTACATAGCCTACTTAACATGAAAACAAAGATCGTCGTTTGGTGTCCTAACTAACAACATAAACCATTAGTGTTATACATCAGGAGAACGAGAATTTAATGTAGATTTTAAATCTGTAAAAATCCAATATGGCGTCCATAAGAAAATTGAAAATTGTGGGTCGTATCTCAGAAACTAAATGCTTTACAAAAAAACTAACGACACTACTAGAACGTTCACAAAAAAGTGCCTTTAGAAGGTAAAATTTTTATCTTCGTACGATTGCTCGTTTTTCAGATTTTTGACAAAAACTAAAATACAAAATTTCAGTTTTTTGAAAATAATTCGAAGACGATCGCAGTTAGCCCTGATTTCTCGACGGATTCAAAATCAGCATTAAAATTGCCACAACTTTTCTAATTTAACCACCTCTCTACCTCTTACAGTTTCCGATATCCCAATGGTGGGGATCGAATTTGGGACACACTGTATAACCATATTAACTGTTGTAACTATAAAAAACTCTCGACTTCGTTATAAACGATTATCAATATTACCTATCGGTATTTAAGGCAACATTCATTGCAAGATTCATTGTATTATTGAGTGGTCACGAGGCCACATCTTAAGGCGTTCATTAATATTCATGCGGCGAAAAAAAAAAAAAAGATAATATCCGAGATTATTTATATCTCTTTTACCTTGTGTTGAACATGTCGTCCAAATCGTTTGGTGTTAACAGATTAAGGAACACGTACGGAATTGTCGTGATCAACTATTTATTTTCAATAATGGCCCAATCACTTTAAAAGTTTAGATTGTTTCTTTATGGACATGGTGAGAGAAAGTTATTATGGCTGGTTTTTATATCCGTTAGCTATTAGATTGGTAACAAATGTGAGAGATTGAACGCCACTCTAGTCTGGTCGCTTTCAAACGAGAGGATGTGCACACCTATTTATCAGTATAATAATAGTACTAACCTTCGAATGACATTCCTGAGTCATCAGATTAATGGAATAAAACGAGGGATAATGATGAACTTCATCCCCATTAACCAAAAGAGTAACAAAAATGCGCACGAGGATGCCAAGCAAAACAACAACGACAACAACGGGCAACTTGGATCTGACTCTCGGAATATTTGAATATTTGAAGCAGAGTAAGGTATAGTTGGGAAAAAACATATACGAGACTGTTTACATTTCCATAATTAGTATAAAAAGTTAAACTGAAGCGTGCCGCTCAAAGTACCGCGTTTTTTGCTATACCCACAAGCCGACCGGACTCCTAAATCAAAAAACGCGGCACTTTGAGCGGCACGCTTCAGTTTAAGTTTTTGTGCTAATTATGGGAATGTAAACAGTCTCGTATATGTTTCTTCCCAACTATACTCAGTAATAAAGTGTACTCCAAGTAATGTACATTTTTAAAAGCTTTTATTTAACTTGCAATGTTTGTTTGTTAGATAGTTTGTTTAGGTCAAATCTTGATTTGTGTGAACTTAGCAGAACAACTTTGCAGAATTAAAAAAACAATAGGCCTATAATTTGCCGCTAATTAGCCGCTAATTAATAGTGAAAGTAACAATTTTACCGTTGTTAATTTTTTAAAAAATTTCGGATGTTCTGCTAACTTCACATGGAAGTTAGCAGAACATCTACCAAAAACTCTTTTTAATTAAAAGCAGATTATTTTTTAAAATCAGCAAAAACTTTCAGAATAAAAAAACCCATAGGTCTATTATTTGCCGTTAATTAGCCGCTAATTAATCGTGAAAGTATCAATTTTACCGTTGTTATTTTTTTTTAATGTTCGAGTGTTCTGCTAACTTCACATGGAAATTTTTTTAATTAAAAGTAGGTAGCTCAGAATTTGACGTTTTTAACCGTAAACAAATGGTGCAAATGAAATTAAAAAAAAAATAAAAATTAAGGCGGTAAAACCAAAAAATCATTTTTTAGAATCAGCAAAAACTTTGCAGAATCAAAAAAACTATAGGCCTATTATTTGCCGCTAATTAATCGTAAAAGTAACAATTTTATCGTTCTTAATTTTTTAAAATTTTTCGAGTGTTCTGCTAACTTCACATGGAAGTTAGCAGAACATCTACCAAAAGTAGATAGTTCAGAATTTGCCGTTTTTAACCGTAAACGGATGGTGAAAATGAAATTAAAAAAATATATAAAAATTAAGGTGGTATAACCAAAAAAGGGAATTAAGTTTGACTACTTCTTCAGGAATTTTCTATTCCCGCTTTTATAATTAATCATAACATTTTCGAATTTGTCTTGCGAATTTTGAATTTTCCCCAAAACTCAGCAGAACAGCCATTAAGCTCGGTTGAAAATGACTTTTGGGACTCAGTTTTCGTTCAAGAATTTACCGTTCCTCTTTCTATAACTAATTGTGTCGTTCTCGAATTTGCCGTGATGTCTTTACAATTCCTTTTGACATTTTTTTTATTTGCTTTCTCTGGAACTCAGCAGAACAGCCATTAAGCTCGTTTGATAATGGCTTTTGGCGCTCAGTATTCCTTCAGAAATTTACCGATCCCGTTCTTTAATTAATCATGCCGTGGTAATTTTGCAATTTTTTTGGACATTAATTGATTTTTCTTTCCCTGAAATTCAATAGAAAGGCCATTAAGCTCGTTTGAAAATGGCTTTTGGGAGTCAGTTTTCCTTCACCTTAGTTATAATTGACGTTTTAAAATTTACGGAGATGATCTACCAATTTTTTATTAAGTAAGCAGTTAATTTTTTTCCGAAGTATTTACTAAACATTTTTAAGACTATTTCTCGTTTTTCAAGTATCGCTTCAAGAATTTCTTTACTCTGCATGTTATTCAGTTTTGTCTCATTCAATCATTTGTTTCTGATTTCATGATGTTTCGCCTGTCTCATTAATGTTCTTCCTTTAAAAATCTTTTATTTAATCCTCGAGTCTGTTGCGGAGACTTTGATTATCATTTTTCTGTCGTGTTTATATGTTTTCTTTCGTAACTTCCAATTCTGAATTAGTTTGCTGATTCTAAAAAATTATTTTTTTGGTTTTATCGCCTTAATTTTTATTTTTTAAAAATTTCATTTGCACCATAGGTTTACGGTTAAAAAACGGCAAATTCTGAGCTACTTACTTTTAATTAGAAAAAAATTTGGTAGATGTTCTTCTAACTTAAATGTGAAGTTAGCAGAACATCGGAAATTTTTAAAAAAATTAACAACGGTAAAATTCGAGGTAAAATTGTTACTTTCACGATTAATTAGCGGACAATTTACGTCAAATAATAGGCCTATGGGTTTTTCATTCTGAAAGTTTTTGCTGATTCTAAAAAATGATTTTATGGTTTTTCCGCCTTAATTTTTATTTTTTTTACATTTCATTTTCACCATTCGTTTACGGTTAAAAAGGGCAAATTCTGAGCTACCTACTTTTAACGAAAATAAATTTTTGATAGATGTTCTGCTAACTTCCATTTGAAGTTAGCAGAACACCCGAAAATGTTTTCAAAATTGATATTTTGTCCTATATATTCAGCAATGGTATCGAGATTAAAATGGTACTTGAAACTGTGCAGGCCAGTCCGAGACTGGCAATGTAATCAGCCTGAATGAACCATCTATGACTGCACTGGTTTAAATATAATAAAACGGACAGGCCTACTAGCATAAAAAACTCGTAAATCGTTTCTCGGAAGTCAACGTGGACTTGTGAGATGTGCTGTCAACGTGCCAGTGCAGTGCATTAATATCTATTATAATATCAAGTGTAGGAGTTGAGTTAGTTATTGTTCATATTTATAAATATTTACTACTATATAAAGGGTAAAATATTTTAATTATTTACTAATTTACTATGGCTTTCTGGAGACCATTTGAAACAGAAGATAATATAATAACACCCGAAAATCTTATCATTTTCTTATGACAAGCATTTCTATTTACCTCCGCCTATGTACAATAAAGAGATGCCGACTGTTTTTGCCGGCTTTTAGTTTTTATACGGTTTCAATTAAGTTCGTATACACTTTACTTAAAGTAATATTTTTTTTCTTTCTTCTTTACCTATTGTCTCCAACGAACTCCGACTAGGCCGACAATACCAGGATGAACAACCAATATGATTCTATGTTAACGGAATTACTCGACCAATAACCTGTAGTGAGTTTAATAACATAAACGCTGTTTTAGACATGTGAAGTTAATTAATTGTCTTTTTTAGTAATTATATTTTGAAACATTAATATTGATATAACTGGTTGCCGTGCTGTGTTCCAACAATTCTGTTATCTCATTATCGCTGCATAATAAGTATATTATGTTATTAATTAACGTACAATGCTTGTTTACCAATTTATTACATGTTATAATATTAAAAAGACATCAAACGATAATATTCAATTCCTATTTCATAAATAAATATTTGTACAGGATCGATATATTTACCCTGATATTTACCAAAATACATAGTAGAATCCCGAACCACGGGTAATACACAATACAGTGCTCTAGGTAATGAATACTATCACGCTTTGTACAAAAGTCTCGTCCACCATCTTGGTGTCCACACCAGGGGGTTTTATTGATGTTAGATATTGTGTATATAGCCCAGCGAGATAAACACTTCAACATCCGAATAAATAAACCACAATTTTCGCGTGGAATCTGTACTTTTAAAAACTTAAAATGGAACACATAAATAAATTGTGTATTTTGTACCGCGATGGCGGTTATAGCGATACTCTGTATTATTTGTTCGCAAATTGATTCGCTTACCTTTAAAGGTTTTTATTGTGCGTCTCTCGGCTTGTTTGATGAGAGCATGCCGCAAGACCTAACGGCGATAATAATTATGTCGTAAAGTTTTTGTTGCGGTTTTTGAGTGCTGGATAATAGATGAACTCGTCTATACATTGGTATTAAGTGGTTTTTGTAGTAAGTAGAAAATCGAATATTGATTTCAGATGTCAGTAACATAGAACCGCCTCTTTTGCTCTTGTCTTATGACTTGTTTCCTGCCCCTATGCATATTTCTATTATATTGTTATTATTTGAAATATATGTTCTTGTGGGAGTTGTGAATTTTCCCGAATTTTGTAGAAGAACCTGTTAATTACCTATTCTAGAGTAGCTTAGTTCAATATGCTTAATTGGGTTGAAATCTGGAGGGAGAGCTGGCAATATACTTCTGTTGATTCCTTGCAACTTGCAACTCTGAGAAATTGTTTACTGTTTACCTACTATATTCTTATGTTGTTGGGGGTCGCCTATTACGAATTTGAAGTCAAATGAAAAATCAAATGACGGCTCCAATATGCGGATGGAAATGGGATTCTTCAGAAGAAGGAGCAAAAAATTTAGTATTTAGCATCTAGGTAATGTTCTCGGTAATGCTATACCGCAGAGCTGTGCCGAGTACTGACTAAGCGCTGAAAAGAAGTGCTTAAAATTCACAAGCGCTAAGCACTTTTAAAAAATTTAAATAGTATCTACATATATATATATTTATATGTTGTTTTTTAGGTTTTCGCGGGTGTTAAATGAAGTGTTGTTGTAATTCCGGGTGCTCTCCCGCGTCGATGGTCGACTCCTCCAGGAGTCATGGTTGTCTAAACGACGTTTCGGCAGAATCTCATCTGCCATCTTCAGGTTCTCGCTAAAAGCTGGGAACGCGGGGAACGTCAGTTCAGTTCAGTTGCACTTAATTTGTAGAAAAGTGAAGTTCGGGAGGGTTGCACGTAAAAAGGTTGCAACAGGATAAATGGCTCACCCTGTATAAGCCCCTGCTGATTGTTTCTAATGTAAATTGTTGACTTCTGAAGTTTAAATTTCTTTAAACTGAATTTAATTCGTTGTGGCAAGTGATTTTTCAACACCCTGTATATAATTTTTAATATAGAACACTTCTGTGCGCAGGATTAAGGCTGAAGCACTTTTTGTTTAATTTGAAAATTTTAAGGAGGATGAATAGTTATTTTGGAGCACCCTGTATGCAGCCGTTGAATATTAAAATACTCAGTTTTAGAACGGATTATATATAGTATTTATTATTAAAAACGAAACCAGGTTTAAATAAAATTAAAATATCATTCTTTTTTACAGTTACTAGTTTGTAACTTTTCGACGGCGAATAAATTCCGGCTTGGGAGATTTGATTTGGTGGAGTTGATTTAAAAATTGTCAAAAAATTCACTTAAAACTAGAATTAGATTGATGTGCGAAGGCAGATTAAATTAAATAGAAATAACTCTTTTTTAAAAGGTTTCGTCCTTGGAAGTAGCACGAGCACTGGATTTGATTATCGCAAGTTACACCGAAGACAACTAATTTGCTGAAAGCGTGTTGAGCTCGGTCTTTTATACTGTTTGCTATGGTTTCGTTTGTCGTGCCCCGTAAATCAAGCACGAACGTTTTTACATCTATTATATTCTAGAAAGTCGGATCCCGACATTCCATGCGGGCGAGGGTGACTCATCGATTGAGCAATATTACAACATCTTTGTAGAAAAGGGAAATTCGGAAATGAAAATTATACGATTGTTTGGGCAATAGATAAGGAAGTTAATGGATAATTGAATGAAACTTGAATTAGTTTTGGTTTAGGAGATATAGCACGAAAACGAAGGCTGAATATATTGAACCGTTCTCGTACGGTCATACTTTACGCACGCACATAATATGGTCATTGCGTTGTCACGCGCGATGATGTTTCGAGGGGATAATATGGAGTTGAAAGTGTGTTAGTGCCTAGGAACGAGAATAAGTCGTGACATAAATTTGAGAACGTGAGCTGAAATGATGTAAATAAAATAGTTCGGGAGCAGTTGGAGAAAAGGTTAAAATCGAATAGAAAAGGAGTTGTAGAAAATTAATGAATATGAATTTAAAGTTTATACCGGAGGTATGTTGGGTGTTGAATGCTATTATACGGGGGCTGTATTTTTGAGGTGAGTGTTTTGAAAAAATTATGTTGGAAAATTGACGAATTGAATAATTTAATGTGTTTTTTGTTTTAGATTATTTTGGAATTATCGATGGTTCGTGAATTTTTTCAGATTTTTGGTGACGTATTTGTGGATTTTGATTGAATTGAAAATGAAGGTGACTTTTTTATTGGGGTTTGCCCTTTTGGACTGGATGATTGAATTTTTTGGCTAATTTTGACATTTTGCGTTTTGTGTTTACTTATAGGGAATGGAATGTACTATAACAATATATAAGAATCGGATCCAATGCAGGGAAGTTAGTTCAGCACAACTGTTCTGGATGAGTTAAGTAATCGGATGAGATAAAGAACAGTAACAAGTTGTGAATTCTAGCAGTTAGTCTATAGTAGATAAAAGTTATAATTAATATGTTATTATAAGGACTAATTATTATTATAATTTAGTGATTAATAAATCAGTGGTTGAAAGTGTTTATTACAGGGTATAAACACCTGATATCTGGTTCTGCAAGGGTCATTTATATATATTATTTTAAATGTCTAACACCTGCTTTAGAAATTTGAAAAGCTGGATATGTATTCTTAACTTTTCGGTGAGGTCCTAAAATATTTATAAAGTAAGTAGTTGGGATGATATTAAAAATGTTTTTTGGTGATCATCTTTTATTTATAGAGATTGGTAGAGGGGAACTCTATACTTATACACATTGAAATAATACATTACCATTGTTATGACTTCCTTAATGTTAGATCAAGAAAGTTTCAATTTATATTTGGTTGAAATAGGCCGACAACTTGCTCCGTTATCCGACCACCGACCGTACTCATTGTCACTAAAAATTTAACATAATAATTCAATTTATTTTTATTATTTAATCAAATTTGATTAATGTATCTAGTTAAATAATCTAACTGGAGACAGCCAAATTTATTTAAGTTGGACAAAAATTCACTGGAACTCGTTGGTTTTAAAATTAGATGCAAATTATGAAAATGCTTTTGTCAAATAGTGTAATTTGCAGAAATTAGCTTGCTTTGAAGAGCACATTGTGCTACGTCCACTAAGTAACCTGCAAACATTCAAAAACGTGTTAATTTCTATACAGACGTGATAAATTCATTCTTAAAACAAATATTTAACATGTGACGAACCTATTTTATGTTACAGTGTTTTACCTGAACAATTAGATTGAGTAATGGGACACGTCCCTAAACTTTTAAACTTCTTACATTCATATACTTTATACGAGCACAATTGAAACTGGTCAGTGTTAAAGCACAGGACCGTGCGCACTGAACTTGATATCTTGTCCTATATATTCAGCAATGGTATCGAGATTCAAATGGTACTTGAAACTGTGCAGGCGAGTCCGAGACTGGCAATGTAATCAGCCTGAATGAACCATCTATGACTGCACTGGTTTAAAGATAATAAAACGGACAGGCCTACTAGCATAAAGAAAACTCGTAAATCGTTTCTCGGAAGTCAACGTGGACTTGTGAGATGTGCTGTCAATGTGCCAGTGCAGTGCATTAATACCTATTATAATATCAAGCGTAGTAGTTGAGTTAGTTATTGTATCATATTTATAAATATTTACTACTATATAAAGGGTAAAATATTTTAATTATTTACTAATTTACTATGGCTTTCTGGAGACCATTTGAAACAGAAGATAATATAATAACACCCGAAAATCTTATCATTTTCTTATGACAAGCATTTCTATTTACCTCCGCCCATGTACAATAAAGAGATGCCGACTGTTTTTGCCGGCTTTTAGTTTTTATACGGTTTCAATTAAGTTCGTATACACCTTAACTAGTCACTAGAAGTAAGTCTTGTATTAAAAAAAGGTGACTAGGAGAAAATAACACCTCTTATTCCTTATTAGAGTGAACCTATTTCAATCCGAGGATACCTCTCGATAACTATATAATTTCTCACGTAAGCTATTCTTACATAATTCATAGCATGCCGTCTAGACCTCAAGCTGGCTGAAACGAGTTTTCATCAAATAACAATTCGCAATTTTGCCGGCCAACTTTTCTCCTCTGCTTATTGTAGTATAGTGTATACTGAGCTGATAATATAAGGTGGGGCCAATTTATCTCGCTATTTATAGAGGGGTTATTTTTCAAGCCCACGTGTTCTCACACGCGACTGTCGAACGCCACGTGTTTACCTTTAATAGGGCTAGTTTGATAAATAACGCCGTTTTTAATTAATGTGATATGATATACACTCATTTACGTTTTATGATTGCGTTAACACCTATTTTAGATAAACATAAGATAGATGCTAATAAGTAAATACTCATAAGCCAAAATAAATAGGTATGTTATTTCTACAGGATATGACGACAGTATACCTATACAACTAATATCTTCCGCTTAGCGAACAATTTTAAACACGCACTTGCCTTTATCTTTATTTTCGAATGCTGAAAAATGGTAAGGTAGAGTCTCGGGATAGTATACAAGTTGTTTCCGACTTTAATAGACAGTTGTACAGCTTGTATAAAAAGTACTTTAAGTAAGACTGTTCTTAGTGTATAAAATCAGTTGTTGAAAACATCTTTCCATTTGATTATATCGGATTTAAATCTGGGGTACTTGCTGGCCGGTTCATTGTGGCTCTGAAAGGATTGTCATCTTTCGCCTGATATTAGCGATAAACTGGTTCGCATATACACTAAAACACTTGAATACTATGCTCGAATACTGTACTCAATGCGCGTTTCGTTAATCATGCAGGCATCATCTGGAAATGACTTAGTCTGTATTGTTTTTTGACTGCTACAGTACATAACTCTTTTGAACATAATTTGATTCGGTTATGAGAGATTTACATGGGGGGGTGGAATTTGGGATTGGAATTGGTTGGGAGGGTGGTCAATATTGAACCGCAGCACTTGGGCCCCATTGGGCCCCTTGTACTTCCTCCCTGTAGGCAGACCCTCGCCTAGGCCTCCAACCAACCTAATCTTGCGAACTAGGTGGTGATGCTGCCTGGGGGCATCTCCTTACGTTGGCCAAAGTAGGCTTGTTCTCAATATTCGTCTGTATTATGTAGGGTATGTCAAAGACAAAAAGGGAGAAATGCCATCTGTGCACACCTGTAGAAGAGGCTTCCTGACAGCCTCGTTCCACAGGCGACTTCTGGCCTCTCCACAGCCTGGTTGTATGCCAACGGATTTGAGGCGTACCATTGTTGTCAGAGCCATTTCTCCTAGCTATATATCTGGTGGTGGCAGACGCAGCATTACCTCCATAGCTTTCGTTGGCGTTGTTCGCATAGCTCCGGTAATGCTTAGGCAGGCAACTCTCTGCACTTGGCTGAGCTTGACTTTAACTGTCTGTCTGTTTGCTCTTAGGCCACCAAACCACAGTTCCATAGGTTATCACAGGGCAGTGTATATCCACATGACTACTTTGGGTTTTCATTCCCCAGGTTTTCCACACGGTCCTGCGACACTGCTCATAAGAAATGTAAGACTTCTTTAGCCTTCTATCAATGTGAAGATTCCATGTTAGTTTGGCATCGAAACTTAGTGTTGTATCCAGGAGGGCAGGTGCCTTCAGTGCTCCTAGTTTCCTTTTCCTTGTGAAGAGAACCATCTCCGTCTTCCTGGGATTGACATACATTTATTTAACGTCGGCCTCTTTCCGCTACCAATGCCAATCACCGACGCCGGGGGATAAGCTCATCAGTGTCTGTGTAGGTGTGAACGATCCATGTTTTATGGATGTCTGAAGGACGTATTTTCTGCTTCGAAAAACTTAGGAAAAAGAAAAAATTAATTTTCTTTTTCCTCAACCTTTTCCTAATTCTAAATAATACATATTACGTTCACAAAATTTTTAGGGTTCAACACGACTGTTTCAAACGGAGAATAATGTAATAAATCATACTTACTGTCGTTTATGCTTAACTGCTGCTCTAATGGTATCAATTGGACGACGTCGTAACACTATAAATCTAACACTGCCTGTATCACACTCTCTTAAAATTAAACCTGGAAAGGAATTTTGTTAGAAAACACAACTAAAAGACAATATAAAGTTCAAAATATATATATTAAATCTTTAAAAAATCATGTTTTTACAACAACTTTTTCAAGAGAAAATGTTAACAAACAATGGTCTGACCCGTGTACAACACATGGTGAGGAACGGGACGATTCATACGGTACCAACTACCATCCAATATGCGGTTTTATAAGCTAACGATGCACAAAAAGATTCAAGAAAAGTTTCATGTAACTGAAATTTTGGTGGGCTTTTGCTTGCCTGTCTTATAAACGTATTTATTAATTCACATTAATTTTGGTCGCTCCTCGGAGCTTAAAATTGCTTGAAGCGTCTCTACTTCGATTGTATTTTACAATAACAACTTTTTACGTTCAGGCAAGGCAGATCCCATGCACGTGTGAGTACATGGTATAGATACTTTTTTGACTCCGAATCACTGAGGAACCGGTTTAGGGCAAACCCCGTCAAAACACATCATTTCCCCGTCAAATCCGACTGCTAGGAAATGATGGGGGTCCCATGTCGCTAAGGGCTATTTTCGCTATAACTTCCGATATACTTTGAATAGTCGTTGGACTAACTTGTCCTCATATTCAATACCTCGTAAGAGTTGCAGTGCTTGACAACGTGGATTCGTAAAAGGGTTTTTAATCTTGGAAATTTTGAAGTTCAAGTCTAATTTTAGTATACTTTCTAAAATTAGGTGGTCGGGGCGACATTACGTCTCTGTGCAGCGACATTTGCTACACTTTCTAAATTAACGCTCCTTGAAGAGTTAGCGAAAATTTGGCATAAAAAATGCTCCGAAGAGCAAAAATATGTTTACAAGAATTAAAAACCTCTTCCACGGCGTTTTTACGTGAAGCACGCTTTTCGTACGAAGTATTTCCTAAGTCGGATTTTGTTACAACGTCGAAAAGTATATCGGGGTTATAGCGTGTTCTTTAACATAGGCACTGGGACTCCTAACCTGGAAATTTTGCCGAACCCCCACGGTTTGTCTTGGGGTAACGTGCTCACATCGTAGATACACGGAACCCACAGAGCATTATTGTTAAATCATTTGCGTAGGCAATTATGTGGAATCCGTCTGAATTAAGGCGGTACAAGAGGCTATCAAGAACGAGATTCCATAGCAGTGGTGACTTACACCTTCCTGCGGACAGCAACTATTCCTCGTACAGAAGCATCTCCCACACTGATTTATACAGCTCTCGAGGTATTCGAGTTCGAATCTGTTCTGTACTGATGAGAGCCAAGAAGCTTGAAACTGGTCTGTAGATGATTCTAGACACTTGTCGTAGCTTCCCCAATTTTAAAAATAGTTACTACTATTCAGAGCGCAGATCCTAATAAAAATATTGGGAATCAAGAGGAATACGATGAAAACTGAAAAAAATAAGACGTAAATTACAAGACTGGCGCGTTAAGTGTATAATAATCATATATCAACAGAACGCTTAAAACTTTGATTGCAGCAAATACCGGCCGAAAGATTAATTCCGCGCTCTCGCGCCAGTCATTCCATACCACTTGCAGACTGTAGTTTTGAACTGTTGGCTCTCATCAGTGCAAAGTAAGCGGGTAAGCTGTAACGACCGATACGAGGATCTTCCGACTATGGTACATAGCTAAATCCTTAAGATTGCGAAATGTAAAACACCGTTCGTAACCGCCATTTAGCGTCCCACTGACTGTTGAAAACGAAATAGCTTGAGCGCCTGATTATATACAGTGTGTCCCATTTTGCTTGATTTATTTAATGCCCGATTTAGATATATTTTTTGAAATATAGATCTTTGGCAAGCGCATATTTGTGTTATATTAAATTTTACAAAACATAATAGCATGGCCTACTATAATTTTTTTTTTTCGAATCAGAAAATGGAAATCTTATTAGCGATTTCTTAATTTCAAATCCGAGTGCTCCACTGGATTCAGCAACCCCTCAAATATGTTTGTACCAAATTTCAGTGAAAAACTCGTATTTTTGGATTTTTCCTGAGCGAAAAAATGTCCCATTTTGCTTGGAAGATTTTTCACGAATTTACGAATTTTCGACCTATACCTTTGCTGTAACCCCAAAATAAAAGGTTCTCGAGTCTTGGCCTCATTTGAATTTATCAGGAAAGTCTGAACTGCAACATATCTTAATTTCGACAATTTTCACGCTGATCCCAAATACCATATATTCGAATGTTCGACGAAAAAAGATTTGAATATTGCTTGTGGGCTGAAGGAGGGTATTTGAATGACCCAAATTTAAAAAAAAATCATCTATAGCGATGAGACTACATTCACTACAAACGGTGTGGTTTCCTCACAGAATTGTAGATTTTGGGCAACAGTCTAAATTATCTGGAGTTCTTGAGAAATCAGTTTTGGAACGAGATTCAAAACCTGCAGGGAAGACAACAGTTATATTTCGAACTAGATGGATGTACCCTCGGATGTACCTCACACCATGAAGTAATTGTCAGGACGTGGCTCAACCAAAATTTTCCCGGTAGGTGGATTGGACGTAGTAGTTCATTGATAGCCTGGCTACCAAGCTCACCGGATTTAACACTCCTTGATTTTTATTTATGGGGTACTCTTAAAGGCAAAGTTTATAAATCTCGACCACAAAATAGGCAGGAACTATGTGACGGAATTACACTAGTTTGTCAAGAAATCTCGAGGACCTATATATTAAAAAAATACCTAAGTCGGACATTAAATAAATTTTTTATAGGGGCGGTTCCAAGCAAAATGAGACACGCTATATACAATTTAGATGATTTTCTATATTTTATAGCAAATCTTAGCAAACACAACTTCCGATGATGAAGTGTCAGGCACTTTGAAACCGGAGATAATAAAAGATTAAGTATAAGACGTAAATTATTTTTGAAATATCAATTTAAGTTATTCAGTCGGGCCCGTGCATCGGCCGACTTATTTCTGAGGAACACACTGTACATGAATTCTTATTATTTCGAGCAAAACCGGGGTGCGAGTACTAGAATCTAGATTATCAAATACTTCGTCCGGCAAGCACCCCTTGTATGCACTGCATCAATTTTCCATTACACGTGAATTACTTTCATAGAACCACTTTTAATTTCCAGTGCAGCCCGTATTGCCTTTCATCTTTTTAATTTGTTTTATGAAAGTTTTATATATACATATCCGACCTCCATGAAAGCACTCGCCAAGCCTTTACATTCTCTACACCCCTAATCACGGGAAACCAGGTACATAATGCATCTTGCATTCTTTATGTCTACCTAATGTTTAAAATATGCCGGCCGTGTAACATCTGTTCAGGGTACCTACGGAGGCATGAAAGAAATTAGGCCATTTGGACATAACTTATTTCAATGAAAGCTTTCTGTGTGATTTGGCCGAGAATTTGCTCTAGTTTTATGTTAAAATTATTTAAAGTCGAGAGTGTACGGGTGGTGTACATTAGGAATAAAGGAAAATTTGTGGATTCTGTGTACTTATTTCTATGACATTTTTTTTAACAGACGGGCACGCCATTGTGTGCTCTTTAATAAAACTACGAATAAAACGCAATATTAACTAAATGGAATAACTTATGAAAACATTTCCGACATGGTCCTTCGAGCCGGATATGGATTACCGACCTGTGGATAAACCCTCAACAATTATAATTCCGATTGTAACAGTGTTCAATTACATCATTTTTTCGTTGGCATCTTTGTGCATTGACAACATAGATGAATACGAATGATCCAGCAAAGGACAATTCTTCTTATTTTTTTATAGCGCATAATCGTTCAGAGTGAGCCATAAGGTGGTGGAAATTCTGAAAAAAAATTGAACTACTCCACCTTTTGCACAGAAGAAACCCCCAGTGACTGGCCTATATGTTTATTTTTGAATTTTTATATACCTACATATAAATTTACTAAGAGTCCTGATGATATACCTGCTTTCATTATTAGAGATTAAGCTTACACTTTTGTCTGCCCTTTGATGATAATTTTTAATTTATGTCTAAAATCAGGAGCATTTCCAGACCGATGAAAGTTATTCAAGGTGTCCAATTTTTAAAAAGTGGATAAATTTAACGTTGAAAATTACCGTCCTATTACTATAATCTGTAATTTTGCTAAGATGTTCGATATTTCTTTGTATGACGAAATTTATAATAATATACGAGAGCACATCAGTATTTCCCAGCACGGATTTGTCAAGGGTGCATCAATCGTTGCAAATTTATTTACTGTCACCCAATTCATATTGATTTTTCCAAAGCCTTTGACAGGCTTGACCATGCTATCCTTCTTCATAAGCTTAAAGAATTTAGTTTTTCGAATTTGTTAACCTCCCTGTTTTCTTCTTTTTAACTAGTAGGAATCAATATGTAGAGTACCGTGGTTTTAAGTCTAAGAAATTCCTGGTTACATCTGGAGTACCCTAAGGCTCAATACTGGGACCTTTATTATTTATTTTGTTTATAAACGATATAGTTACAAGTGTTGATGTCAACTGTCTGCTTTATGCCGATGACATGAAATTGTTCTGTATTGCGGATTAGACCAGGAACGGCGGCATTGTAAGGGGGTGATGGTTACTTTAAACGAGGTAGTAGATTTTTTTTATCATCTTGTATATATTGTAGAGAGTATGTAGAATCCAAATTTTAGACCTCCAAACTCTTGGCAAATTTTTGTGTGGCAGAAAAATCCACGAATTTTTGGAAAAAACGAATTATTTGCGTGTAGCGGTTATAGTAGTCGAATCCGTTTGGTGGGGCTGACTAATGTCCTCGTACTACAATACTGCCTATCTTCCTGATTTAGTGAAGCAGCACCACCAACTTCCTCAAACTCGAAGTAATCTTCGTCGTCGTCTTCATCTTCATCCAACTCAATCTCAGGAGCGTTCTGACATGTCAAAGAGCAGTTCAGGCCTGATTTCCGACAGCTGCATGCTGCAGTGCAACCTTTTTTGCATGTACACGAAACCATTTTCACTACCATCTCGAGTGCAGCATCCTTTGACATTATTATAGGCAATAAGCCTGACGAGCCTTTCTTCCAACCCCATTGGCATGGGTTTATGACGTTTCCCAGCCAAGTTTGCATTTGGTGGTATGCGCGCATTGAGTGTCACCTTGCTGCATCCGATGTTGGTGGCAACCGTGCTAGGTTGAACGAGTTTTTTGAGGCGGATTTTATAAAAAGTTCGTATCTCAGCTCGTCCATAGGCCCACTATGCATCTGTCCGTACAGTGCCAAGATCAGCTGTTCCCCTGCCTGTTCTATCAAGTCTTGAGAAGCAGATGGTTCGAGAAATGTAGCTGCTTGTGTGTGGATGCTGTTCAATGAGGGATAAACATTTTCCTTTCTCGTGATCAAAAAATGATGACGCCCTGTCACATCCAGTAAATGCATGCTTGAAGAGGATCAAAGTTGAAGGAAGTGTTTGAGTACCATAAACCTGCTTTTTTTCCCTTTTCCTGGTTTGTGGAAGTACAAGTTCTCGTACTTGTTTCCGAGGCCCATTAGGAGAACGCAAACGTCGATGTCCTCACTAACAATTGCTATACTGTCGGATTTTGCTGCTTGGGAAATCGCTGTTTCTACAATTATTAAAGCTGCATCTTCTTCTGCCTGTTGCACTTGGATTCCTCCTTCCTTAAATTTTTAAATAAGCATAAAAATCAAATGGTTCTTGTTGTTCTCGTTTGCAAGAAACTTTTCCTGTGACACTGCAGCATTTGTTTCTTCACTGAAAATGATACCTGCTGAAGAACCTGATGTCTACAAACGATTTTTTACAAGTTGGTAAAACTTGTTATTATTTGACTGCCAATACCTCTTGATGAAGTTTCAACTTTGAAGTACCCATTCGAAACGAAGTTTAATGCTCTTTAATATTGATAATAGATGACTTTTCGATTGGATGCATTGTTTTTAAGTTATAGACCACAAACTTAAAAAAATGCGTGCTTTTTTCGGTCGCATAAAAATTTGCCAATGGTTTGGAAGTCTAAAACGTGGATTCTGCATACTCTCTACAATATACACAAAATGATAAAAACAATCTACTACCTCGTTTAAAGTAACTATAAAGCACCCCGTTATCAAACTAGATAACGTCGAAAAGTGCATGCTTCTCCAAAGGAATCTAAATAATGTAAATGATTGGTACCATCGTAATAATCTGCCTTTAAACATCACCAAATGACGTTTTGTCTTTCAGCAGGAAAAACACCCATTAATATTCGATTATGAACAGGACGGTACTGTCCTGGACAAATCAAATGAATTTCATGGATCTGGGTGTTTTTCTTGACTCGAAACTAAATTTTAACAAACATATACGAAATATTGTTCTGTCTGCGTATAAAAACTTGGGTTCTGTGATTATTAAAGTCAAGTAAACCGGTTCCTCAGTGATTCGGTGTCAGAAAAGTATGGTTACCATGTACTCATATGTGCATGGGACCGCCTTGCCTGAACGTATGAATTTATAATTGCTACAATACAATTCAAAGTCGTTGCGATTCAAGCATTTTTAAGCTCTGAGGAGCGAACCAAATTATAATTGAACTGATAATACGTAAATAGACAGGCAAGCAAAAGCCCACCAAAAATTTTTAAACATTGAACTTTTCTTGAATATTTTTGTGTAATCGTTAGCTATAAACCGCCTATTGGATAGTAGTTGGTACATTATAAGTCGTCCGTTCCTCACCATGTGTTGTACACGGTACAGACTATAGTTTGTCAATACATTTTTCTTGAAGTTTTTGTAAAACATGATTCTTTAAAAGAGATTTAATATACATTTTTTGAACTTTATATTGTCTTTTTCTTGTGTTTTCAAAATTCCTTTTCAGGATTAATTTTAAGAAAGTGTTAGTACTTCCTGTGTTAGATTTATAGTAAACATAATATTTTTAGTCGCAAACTCCTCTATAAATCCTTATTTTACTATAAGGAACCTAACCAGACTGCAACCAACAGCTACTCTCCGGGCTATGTGCCCCGCCGAGCGCTGAATTACAAGTTACAAGCCTGGCGCGTTAAGTGTAATAATTGCATATTACCATCAAAACGCTAATGCTTCGATTGCAACAAACACCAGCCGAAAGACTGATCCTACTTAAAGGAGCTCCCTTGCCAGTCGTCACACACCACTTGCAGACTGCAGTTTCGAGCTGTTGGCTCTCGTCAGTGCAAGGTAGGTATGCGACGACCGACATGAGAATCCTTTGACTATAGTACATCCCGGTATTTTTACAATAGCGACATGTAAAACAGCCAGCAGGCGCCATCTAGCGGTTCAGTGTCTGTTGCAATCGAAAAATAAATAGCCTGACTTGGCTTAGCATAGTTCAAATGTGCTTTTAGAGGGCGGAATATTAAACATAATATTTTTAATCGCAAACTCCTCTATAAATCCTTATTTTACTATAAGGAACCTAACCAGACTGCAACCAACAGCTACTCTCCGGGCTATGTGCCCCGCCGAGCGCTGAATTACAAGTTACAAGCCTGGCGCGTTAAGTGTAATAATTGCATATTACCATCAAAACGCTAATGCTTCGATTGCAACAAACACCAGCCGAAAGACTGATCCTACTTAAAGTAATATGCCATTATTACACTTAACGCGCCAGGCTTGTAACTTGTAATTCAGCGCTCGGCGTGGCACATAGCCCGGAGAGTAGCTGTTGGTTGCAGTCTGGTTAGGTTCCTTATAGTAAAATAAGGATTTATAGAGGAGTTTGCGACTAAAAATATTATGTTTAATATTCCGCCCTCTAAAAGCACATTTGAACTATGCTAAGCCAAGTCAGGCTATTTATTTTTCGATTGCAACAGACACTGGACCGCTAGATGGCGCCTGCTGGCTGTTTTACATGTCGCTATTGTAAAAATACCGGGATGTACTATAGTCAAAGGATTCTCATGTCGGTCGTCGCATACCTACCTTGCACTGACGAGAGCCAACAGCTCGAAACTGCAGTCTGCAAGTGGTGTGTGACGACTGGCAAGGGAGCTCCTTTAAGTAGGATCAGTCTTTCGGCTGGTGTTTGTTGCAATCGAAGCATTAGCGTTTTGATGGTAATATGCAATTATTACACTTAACGCGCCAGGCTTGTAACTTGTAATTCAGCGCTCGGCGGGGCACATAGCCCGGAGAGTAGCTGTTGGTTGCAGTCTGGTTAGGTTCCTTATAGTAAAATAAGGATTTATAGAGGAGTTTGCGACTAAAAATATTATGTTTAATATTCCGCCCTCTAAAAGCACATTTGAACTATGCTAAGCCAAGTCAGGCTATTTATTTTTCGATTGCAACAGACACTGGACCGCTAGATGGCGCCTGCTGGCTGTTTTACATGTCGCTATTGTAAAAATACCGGGATGTACTATAGTCAAAGGATTCTCATGTCGGTCGTCGCATACCTACCTTGCACTGACGAGAGCCAACAGCTCGAAACTGCAGTCTGCAAGTGGTGTGTGACGACTGGCAAGGGAGCTCCTTTAAGTAGGATCAGTCTTTCGGCTGGTGTTTGTTGCAATCGAAGCATTAGCGTTTTGATGGTAATATGCAATTATTACACTTAACGCGCCAGGCTTGTAACTTGTAATTCAGCGCTCGGCGGGGCACATAGCCCGGAGAGTAGCTGTTGGTTGCAGTCTGGTTAGGTTCCTTATAGTAAAATAAGGATTTATAGAGGAGTTTGCGACTAAAAATATTATGTTTAATATTCCGCCCTCTAAAAGCACATTTGAACTAGATTTATAGTGTTACGACGTCCAACAGAATACCATCAGAGTAGCAGTTAAGCAAAAACGGACAGTAAGTATAAATTTTGTGTTATTCTCCGTCTGAAACAGTCGTTTTGAACCCTTTTTGTGAACGTTTAATATTCATTTTTGGAAAATATAATAGAAGTCCTTCAGACGCGAAAAGATGGATCGTTCACATTTTCACAGAGAATTTGAGGTTATGTTGAAAAATGCCTGATTTTAAAGTTTCATATTTTTTTACTATCTACAACTTTTGCACATGACATTTTCCACTAGGAGGTGACGTTTCTCCGAAAAATTGCAAAAAACCACTTTCAACCTCCAAGCATCACCCCCAATTTACAATTTCACTTTATCTCGTGTTTAATTTTTGTTTTTATCTGTTAGTTATAATCTTAACTATTAATAAATTAACTGTTAATAATTTTTTTTTCAAAAAGGTATTGGCACCAGCGTACTAGCATTATCATGAGTTATTTTTTAAAGGTAAAGATCTACAAATGTTTTCTCACCGCAACAAATTCCAACAAACCATGATAAGAAAATGGTTAGTTCAGATGTGCTTTTAGAGGGTGGAATATTAAACATAATATTTTTAGTCGCAAATCCTTATTTTACTATAAGGAACGTAATCAGACTGCAACCAACAGCTACTCTCCTGGCTATGTGCCCCGCCGAGCGCTGAATTACAAGTTACAAGTCTGGCGCGTTAAGTGTAATAATTGCATATTACCATCAAAACGCTAATGCTTCGATTGCAACAAACACCAGCCGAAAGACTGATCCTACTTAAAGGAGCTCTTTTGCCAGTCGTCACACACCACTTGCAGACTGCAGTTTCGAGCTGTTGGCTCTCGTCAGTGCAAGGTAGGCATGTGACGACCGGCACGAGGATCATTTGATCATTTGGTACATCCCGGTATTTTTACAATAGCGACATGTAAAATAGTCAACAGGCGCCATCTAGCGGTCCAGTGTCTGTTGCAATCGAAAAATAAATAGCCTGACTGGGCTTAGCATGGTTCAAATGTGCTTTTAGAGGGCGGAATATTAAACATAATATTTTTAGTCGCAAACTCCTCTATAAAATCCTTATTTTACTATAAGGAACTTAATCAGACTGCAACCAACAGCTACTCTCCGGGCTATGTGCCCCGCCGAGCGCTGAATTACAAGTTACAAGTCTGGCGCGTTAAGTGTAATAATTGCATATTACCATCAAAATGCTAATGCTTCGATTGCAACAAACACCAGGCAAGAGAGCTCTTTTAAGTAGGATCAGTCTTTCGGCTGGTGTTTGTTGCAATCGAAGCATTAGCGTTTTGAAGGTAATATGCAATTATTACACTTAACCCGCCAGACTTGGTAACTTGTAATTCAGCGCTCGGCGGGGCACATAGCCAGGAGAGTAGCTGTTGGTTACAGTCTGATTACGTTCCTTATAGTAAATTAAGGATTTTATAGAGGAGTTTGCGACTAAAAATATTATGTTTAAGGAAATGGTTATGCACTTTTTAAAGCGATTTCTGCGAGTGGTAATGCTGTCTTCTCTGTAAAGCCAGCATATTACCATGGGTTATTACGAAAATTAAAGAATTATAAATATTTTCTCACCGTAACAAATTCGCAGAAAAAAACTACAATTAATGAAACCAAAACGATGTCAAAATTTTAAAGTCGTAGTAGTAACTTAATACAGCTGTAAAGCGTACGTAAATTTGGGACTATTTTTTTATCATACCAGTTTTAACATAATTATTTGTTAACCAAGAATAAATAAAGTGCAAGTTATTTTTATATTCAAGACGGAAGCTCTCGCACTTATTTGACGTTCACCAATAAGATATATAGGCGCCAAAACGTATATACCAGATTTAATTAATTCAGTTGTATATTAAAAGTTACGCGTGTGTTTTATAACAAGAGAAGCCAATTTGGCAAGTGCAATTTTTCTCAATCCGCACGAGTGTAGAATATAAAAGGTTAGCACACAAGTTTTCAAAACGAGTTCCGCCAGTAATTACGGAATTTATATGTGAAATAAAAGTTAATATAACCAAGTCACTATTCAAACAACGATTTTAACCCTGAATTGAATTTCTTTTCAATGGGCTATTCCCAACCAACATGGCTTTTCTATATAAAATTCTGTTACGAGCCGAGAAATATACAATTCAATGGCAACGCACAAATGTATAATTTTTTACTTTTAGCTCTGCTTTTGTAGTTTTATCGTGTTTCAAATTAGCATGAAATTTACATCACGCGTCCATTTAACAATGAGAATGCGTACGGAATACCGTATTTACTTTAATTTTAATATCGTTTCCGGAGGGATTTAACAATAAATTCACGATTAATATATCATGTCGGAATGTATGCTACTTGTCTGAGATTGTATTTGATCGTTTGGAAATTGCGGCTTTATTCAGAAGTGGGATTCGTTATAAGGTATTATTAAAATAACAAATGAATTTGAAATTAATTATTTCAGAACAATGAGGAATTCCTTTTTTAAAGAAGTGTGAAAATTCCCTAACACTCTAATTTTTATACTCTGAGTATACCAAACCACAGCTAGCTACAGTCATCAAGTAATTTTGTAGTAGCCCAATAAAATGGGAAAATTTGGATGAAATAATTCAGAGCGGGCTGAAATTTTGGGAACAGGCTTATTTTGTGGTACTTTTTAACATATCAAAAATCCCCACGCCTGCGGAGGAGAGGGGGGGGGGAGAAAATAGTTATAAAATCGGTTTCTCGCAAAAAACTCGGAAAGTATCAATTTTACTGTAAAATATGTACACATGAAAATTATAGGTAGTAAAAATCCGCATAATTTAGTTTTTTTTAACTTCGTACGACCTATTGGAGCCGAGATAGGTTTTTGAACTTTTGGCAGTTTTGCGACGCAACGGAAACGCGCGCGTTCTTTGCTAAAATCTCAAAAGTGGTCATTCGGATCGCAAAATGTTTCAAATGAAAGTTGTAGAGAATTCGATTACGAACAATTTCCTTTTATTTTTCATTTCCATTCGATCAATATCGGCAGAGATATGAATTTTTAAACATCTTTAGACCGTTCAAATGTGCTTTTAGAGGGCGGAATATTAAACATAATATTTTTAGTCGCAAACTCCTCTATAAAATCCTTATTTTACTATAAGGAAC
Organism: Leptura quadrifasciata; assembly: GCA_963675555.1. Taxonomy (NCBI): domain Eukaryota; kingdom Metazoa; phylum Arthropoda; class Insecta; order Coleoptera; family Cerambycidae; genus Leptura; species Leptura quadrifasciata. Next base: position 162,510,924 of record OY776674.1, on the reverse strand, counting down.
GTAACCAGACTGCAACCAACAGCTACTCTCCGGGCTATGTGCCCCGCCGTGCGCTGAATTACAAGTTACAAGTCTGGCGCGTTAAGTGTAATAATTGCATATTACCATCAAAACGCTAATGCTTCGATTGCAACACACACCAACCGAAAGACTGATCCTACTTAAAGGAGCTGTTGGTTGCAGTCTGGTTACGTTCCTTATAGTAAAATAAGGATTTTATAGAGGAATTTGCGACTAAAAATATTATGTTTAATATTCCGCCCTCTAAAAGCACATTTGAACTATGCTAAGCCCAGTCAGGCTATTTATTTTTCGATTGCAACAGACACTGGACCGCTAGATGGCGCCTGCTGACTATTTTACATGTCGTTATTGTAAAAATACCGGGATGTACCAAGTAGTCAATGGATCCTCGTGCCTGTCGTCACATGCCTACCTTGCACTGACGAGAGCCAACAGCTCGAAACTGCAGTCTGCAAGTGGTGTGTGACGACTGGCAAGAGAGGGAAAGAAGAAAGGGATAAGCCGCGTATCCGCTGTCTCCTACCAGCCAAACCTGTGTTACCTCCGTTTTGGGGATGCTGAGCATGACGGTGATGTTGAGACCCCTCTTCGACGCCCACTAACCCACCCAGACGTCCAAAAATCACCCCCGAAAGGGGTAACCGCGTATCCGCCGTCTCCTACAATCCAAACCTGTGTTACCTCCGTTTTCGAAGATGCCAAGCACGATGGTGATGTTGGATCTTCTCCCCGAGGCGAACTGACCCCTCAAACGGACAAAAACTACCCCTTTGATAGGCGCGGTTTTATGAAGTAAGTGAGTAAGTTCACAGATCATTAAATACGTACCGGATGATAATTACAGGTATACTCCAAGTAAGGACTTCCTGAGACAAAAAAAAACGAAATAAAAATTCCTCATTATTACCGCCGCGGGCCACCGGCGGCATGCCTAACACCAAGCGATTAAACGACTCGCCGTACATTAAAAACGAGCGAGATGCTTTGCGGTCGAAGAGAAGACGGCGGTATACACCTTTCGGGGGTGGTTTTTGGTCGTTTGGGGGGTTGGCGGGGGTCGAGGAGGGGTCTCGACATCACCATCGTGCCCAGCATCCTCGAAAACGGGGGTAACACAGGTTTGGATGGTAGAAGACGGTGAATACGCGGTTTGCCCCTATCGAGGGTGGTTTTTGGTCATTTGGGGGGGTGGGGTAATCTCGGAAAGAGATTTAACCACCGCCATCGTGTTCAGTATCCTCAAAAAACTGGGGAGACATAGTCTCGTTAGGTTAGAAAATATTCATATTCCTATCCGACTTACAGAATGCAGTAAATAACTGGGCAGTCGAAAAACGCAACAATAACTTTACGAGCTAATTACTAACGCCGATGACCCATTCGTCATGGTGCTATCAAACAAACCGGCGTACATAAAAAACCTATAAAGATAAGTGATTCAATTTGCACGCGAGATAGTACAGAAATTAACGGTATTTTTATGCGGTCGTAAAGTTTTTGTAGCGTTTTTTGACCGTCCAGTAAATATACACCCGACTATACTGATGGAAAACAAATAAATAATTTGTATATGAGATGTGCAATTAAAAACTAAAATCGAATTTCCCAAGGGTTTTTTTTTTTTGGAAAAGTTGAAAAAATATAAAATTTATTTTATACCTCTTACACATGTTTTATATCATTCATTGCAATTATCTACCTACCATACTACCTACACCCTGTACACGATCATGTGTAATACTAATATATTTTCTCCTGCGGTAACAAACATTCAATATCATTGCAATAAAGCCAAAATAAATAACTCCCCCAATATGTATATTTTATTTGCTTTTTTTTGGAACAGGCCTCCGTTTCCAATCTAGAGGTTTTTGTGTGTTCTATTTAAATACATTGTGGGAGAGGGATTTCATATTGCCAATTTCTCAAAGGCTTTGAGGAGTCTTTATGTACTCCTTATCTACACAAAAAGCACATGCCTAACTCATTTGACGTTTGTTTATTAAGAAACAAGGGTTGGAGCCAGACATTTCCGGTTCCTCGTTTCATGAAAGTTGAAAATTTTTCGCTATAAGTAATTTAGTACTTTTAGTAGTTCAATAAATTTTGTATAGCGAACAATTTAGGCACAGAGCTTAGGGTACAGATATATAGATATTTATTAAACTATGTTACATATTATACAAAATGTTAACAGAAAATCACAAAAATGTCTGATATAAATTCTGTAACCGCAGATATGAGTCGACCTCAAGAAATATGCATACACAAGGAATAAAACTAACAGTAAAAATTAGAATCGTCAAGATCATTCGAAGGTAAAAGTCACAAGAAAAATTGTAAATATATATTAGGTATACTGGATTGAATTAACGGGTGTTAAACGTTGCTTGTGAAATAAAGAAAAAAAAGTCAATGAATAAAAAAAGAATATTATTTTTATGGTAGGTTTTAAAGCCTGATAATAATTATACAGGGTTGGGCAAATGTGTGGAAGCACCTGATTTATCACTAAACTAAAATTTCGAATAAAAAATACCCTTAACAAGAGTTTTTGTAGTACTTTTTTCTATTCAGTGACGTACTTTTATTTGCAACAGCTACCCTATTTTTCGAGATAATGGATGACCCTGTATAGACACTTTTTTATCAATTATAATGATATAGGGTTTGTTGGGTGTGCAACTTGTGGTTTTCTAAATATTAAATAAAATATAGAGTAATAAACATTTATTACTTAATAAAAATTAAATTTGTTACTACAAAATATTAAGCACTGTAATACTGAGAAAAAAAAAGAAAATATTCATAGTAAATGTTAAAACTGGAGACCTTCAGCAGCCTGACAATAAACTAATCGATCAACGAAGGCTCTTAAGGAGTTTTGAATAGAATGCTGTGATATTTTTTGAACAGCCATCCTAATTCAATCTTCCAACTCTTCTAACGACTGATGTTCGGTCTTATAGACAACGGATTTTAAATAACCTCAAAGAAAATAGCCTAAAGGGCTTAAATCTGGCCATCGCGGTGGCCATTCAATATAAGACCAAACCAAAATTGCCCAAACAGGATCATCATTCATCTTCAATATTCCAGCAAGAAACAATTGAAAATATTGAAATAAAATGTGCTACGTCCGAAGATCGTAAATAGAAAAAAATAATGGTTTACTAAAATTTATATGCTTATTTCATAATTAATGAGAGGTCTTGATGGGCACCTCTCAGGGACTCTTAGCAAATATTTATTATAGTGTGCGGTTCGAGATAAAAGTAGGAAACACACACTTGCTAGGTTCTCGGGGGGAGCGGGTAAGACAGCTAGGTGGTAAACACACGAACAATGAAATCAATTAGTCCGATTCGAAGAACATATTACAAAATAATAAATGTATACACATGTATTGAGTACCATATGGTATTAATTTATAGTTACATAAAAAAATTACGAAAACGTTTCGTTGAAAATTTTTTAGAGAAAGTAAAGATTGGAAGATATAGAGAAAATAGACTGTTGTTGGTAAGAAGAAAGAAGACAACCAGTTAAAAGAATTTGAAGCAAAGTAAAAGAAAATCAATTTTTTCAAAATTGTGAGAAGTTGGAGAAAGAAGATAATTATAAATTATTTTAAGGTGCAGAAAACGATTCTTAGTGGAACCGATATATCACTTCAATTGTGTAGGAGCTTAGCAGATTGCAGCTGAACATCGAAATAAGTGATACTGTGCGGCTGGAGGTTTTTATTTGAGCTACGCGGACTAAAAGTTTGTAATAAACTTCTCATAAATTACTTGTATATTTTTAATAGTTTGGAAAATAATTGAAAATATTTTAAATTGAAAATTTCGACCATTAATTTTATTTTTAGTAACAAATTTCATTTTAAACAATCATTATCCAAATTACTTTATTTTTAGTATCGTATTTATATTTTAGCTAGAATTTCATGTATTTTTATTTGTATCGCACATTATTGTTCTTGCAAAATAGGTACTATTCAATTTGATTTGAATTTGTTTCATTTGCTTGTATTTCTATAGCTGTGTTTTTATTTCAACGATTCGTACTTACGACTTGAGATCTAAATTAGAAATTATTATTATCGTGTGATATTTTAACCGTCTTTGCAGCCGGATATCATAGCAATACATATGTACAAACGGTTAAGGAAATAAGGCACTTAGCTGAGTAACGGTAGGGAGGTGTTGGTGTCCCAGGGTCAGCAGCAAGCTTGGAGCCAAAACCGACTATGTGGTGAACCAGAGCACTCCCAATCATGCAACCATGAGGCAGCCAAATATCCACTAAAATCAGAGGGAAGCAACGTAAAATAACGTAGGATGAACAGTACAAAAACTTGAAATGGAATAAAATAAAAGCCCTGTAAAAAAAACAAAAGGTTGCCGAGTATTGGCCAAAATATTACAATAAAACTCACGTGGATGTGGTGTGGCTTTAATGTAACCTCCAGGCAACCACTCACCGGAGGGATTTTCTTAATTCTAAAAAAATTTATAATTGTAAGTTAATAACGATACACATGTTCTGGAGGGGGAAAATATCTCTTACCCCAAAATTAACAGTTGAATCCAAAACGAATCTATGACGTTTGAAATAACTCCAAATAGATGACAAAAAATTTCAAAACAACCGCAATTGACCCCATTAATACAGAAACAGTACAGTAAGACACGTGGTTGTAATAACTACCAGTTAATAATAAAATTTTGAAAATTTTATATCGAATCAAATATGTACATACGTCAGGCGCAGTTAGTAGTTGGATGGGTGACCGTTCCAACGAAGACCGCGTCCTCGCCTCACACATCTTCCAGCGACTTGTATATCAGTGTATGCGCGGAAGCTATACAACCTTAGGCGAGGGTTGTATAGGGGATATACCATCCTTCGGAGGGGATGTAAAGCTGTCGGTCCCTTGTCTATTAAATGTTAGGCAAGTAAAAGATCCCTACTCTTCTTAAGGGAAGAGGTTCGGCAAAATTCCTGGTTGGGGGTAGCTCGTCTACAAGCGTCGGTGATAGGCCTCAGTAGCGGAAATAGGCCGACGTTAAATAAATGTATAAAAAAAAAAATATGTACATGCGATACATCGTTGGATAGTGCTCATCTAGCCCTTCAACTTTTGTCTAAAACATTTTTTGCTGAAACGCATAGGAACAATTCTAAAAAATGGCGGCGGTTCAAAGACTTCAAAAAATTCTCAAAATTTTATTTCGAATAAAATATGTACATGCGATACATCGTTGGATAGTACTCATCTAGACCTACAACTTTTGTCTAAAATATTTTTTGCTAAAACACAGAAAAAATTCAAAAAATATATTAGAGACCTAAAGCAGTACAAAACAATATAGAACGAAATAAATCGAGTTCAACTTTGGTCTATCAATAACACCGGTTCCAATAAACGAATCATCGTGCTTATTTTTAAAGAATCGTCTTTCTGAGTACTTTCAAAATATATTTTAAAAATAAAAATCCGTTGAAAATTTTCAAAATTATTGCATTTGTTTATAAGCAAAAAAAATTGCCAAATTTCTAACAATTTCCGGATTCCGGATAAACGGATTTTGATATCTCAAATGGATTTGAGTGCTTTTTTATGTGTCCAAAAATTTTCAACTTTCTAAATGCCTTAGTTTAGTATCAGCAACATTTAAAAAAAAAAACTAAAAGTCCGATCTTGATGAAATTTAGTGGGAAGATTTATTATATTAAAGAAAGTTTTCTTTAGCCAAGTATGCAGGTCCTAGTGTAATATAAGTATTTGAAAAAAAAAAAAATCCACAAATAACTTACTATTTCAATTTTTTTTTTTGTGATTTTTACGATTTTTGCAATAGTAAAAAGTAATTTTTAGATTCGCAACCAACTGCATCTTATTGAAAATTTAATTACAAAACTTTTTCAATTCTATATTCTTCTCTCTAAAAGCGACATTTACTGATAGATATGAAAAAATAAGAAGAAAAAACAGAATTTTTAGGGATTTTTTCACATTTTGTTTAATAAAAAATTAAACCCACGTTTTTAAACTAGCGCATAGTGAAATTATCATTTCTTATGATATTTAGGAGCGATTGAGCCAAAAAATCTGCCATACTACCCGACTCACCCACACACAGGTGATTTTAAGCAGAGACCGCCGGGCTTATTACGTGGCCGATAACCGCATGCTATGTACTGTCGTGAGCAGAAAAAAATAGGACAACTTTTTTTTCTAATGTAAATCTGTCTCTATTTGAATATGTAATGAGTAGCCGAAATAAAACAGATATCACTTTTAATTTATTTTTTATTTTAATGCTGTAGTTATTGCTATAGTAAATGAGGGTGTAATGGGGTAGTGAAGCGCAAGTTATAGCCTCTCCTACTCAATTGTTAACCTCACCTTCGCGATGAGTTCAATTTGAACTTGGTGCACCCTGTTTTCACTAACGAGGCTCTAACGACCGAGTAAGGGCGGAATAACCCTTACCTTTTGCCGTGAGCACATCCACCTTCTCACGAAGCGTGCGGTAAAAATAACCCACCGCACACAAAGGTTGCTTTTGGAATCGTTTGGTTACCCCATCGTCGCAGTCTCCTTCTGTGCCATGGGACCACACCACTCGCCTTCCGCAACCGAGCTGGTCAGTTGCATACCTGCTCCAGCTAAAACTTCAAATGCAGCTTCGTTTTCAGTCGATTAAGGCTTTTAAAAAATGATGGAGCGTTCAAGTGGGACAAAATCATCCGGAGGTAAAATACCCTCCCGATCGGATCTCCGGGGGAGGGTGCCCACAGGGACACCTCATCGAATGTCGAAAAAACACCGACAAGTTAAATCCAACAAAACTAATTCTTTCATCTACGGCGCTTGGAATGTTCGTACTTTGAACGACAGCACTCGCACCGATCGGCCTGAAAGAAGAACTGCTCTAATAGATAGAGAACTTCACCGACTCAATGTTGACGTTGCAGCTCTCAGCGAAACTCGATTTTTGGAGGAAGGCTCTCTCACAGAAAAGTACTACACCTTCTATTGGAAAGGTCTTCCCACCAATTCAAGAAGACAACATGGAGTAGGATTTGCCGTTCGGAATCAACTTGTATCCAACTTAACACAAGTACCACAAGGCTTATCCGAGCGTCTAATGCTGCTACGCTATGAGCTATCAGATGGCAACGCGGTAAATCTAATAAGCGCCTACGCTCCCACTCTGGATGCAAGTCACGAAACCAAGGAAAGCTTCTATCAACAGCTGGAAGAAACCCTCTGTAGAATACCTAAAACGGAACGACTCGTTATTCTTGGCGATTTTAACGCTAGAGTAGGGAGAGATGCAGACACCTGGCCAGGCATCATAGGCAAGAACGGTTTGGGCAACATGAACGCTAACGGTCAACTACTCCTAACTAAATGCGCCGAACATGATCTAGTTATAACAAACACCATTTTCCGACAAAAGGATAAATTTAAAGGCACCTGGCGTCACCCCAGATCAGGTCACTGGCATCTACTGGACTATGTTATCGTACGTAGGAAGCATCTCAAGGACGTCCAAATTACAAAGGCGCGCATTGATAGCGAATGTTGGACCGATCATCGTCCTGTTGTCTCTAAAATGAAAATTGTTATGAGACCCAAACACCGAAGAACTCAAGTAAAACGTAGACTCCGTCTCTGTATTAGTAAATTGCGTGACCAACAAACCGTCGAACAGCTAAAGCAAAAAGTTCAAGAGAATTTGAGTGCACTAGAAGAAACCAATTCTGTAGATGTCGCTGCTATCTGGACACAAATTAAAGACAGTTTAAAAAGTGCGAGTGAGGAAATTCTTGGCACTGCAGCAAGTAAAAAACAGGAGGACTGGTTCAATGATAATGAAGCTTTTATATAAGAACTTCTTGACCGCAAACATATTGCCTTCCAAAACGCTATCAACCACCCCAACGACTCATCAAAAGCAGAAGCTTTTACCCAATCTAAGTATGAAACGCAACGCGAAATCAGAAGAATAAAGAACGAGTGGTGGGCAGTCGGCAAAAATATGTGCCCTATTAAAGATTTAAATGGAAATCTCCTCAAAGAAGACCAGGAAATAAGAGCCCGATGGAAAGAACACTACTCTAACATTCTTAACCAGCAAAGTCAAGCCGATCACGATATTATAAATCTTATCCCTCAATATGACACCTTCGAAGACTTAGATAAACCACTAACAACGGAAGAGATCTTAACCGCCATTGGGCAGCTAAAAAATAACAAATCTCCCGGCGCCGACTCACTCCCAGCTGAGATCTTTAAAGCTGTGTCGTCAGAGCTCATACCCTACCTCAAAAAACTGTTTGATGTCGTGTGGGAAAGTGGTCAAGCTCCGCAGGAGTTTCGTGATACACTTTTAATCAACCTCTTCAAAAACAAAGGGAGCGCTGCGGACTGTGGAAATTACAGGGGTATAGCTCTCCTGGCTGTTGGAGGGAAGATACTCACTAAAGCGATGGCAAATAGGCTAACACCTGTTATGGAAAAGTTACTTCCTGAAACACAGAGTGGCTTTAGACCAAACCGAGGCACATCGGACCTAATCTTCACACTTAAACAGCTTCAAGAAAAAGCACTCGAACATCAAGGAGAAATTCACATGGCCTTCATTGATTTAACCAAGGCGTTTGACTCGGTGGACAGGGAAGTGCTCTGGAAAATTATGCTCCGCTTAGGTATCCCCAGAAAATTTGTGGAAGTATGTCGCAGTCTACATACAAACAACAACGCCCAGGTTATGTATAATAATGAGGCAACCGAACCTTTCCAAACCCTCACTGGAGTTAGGCAGGGATGTGTCCTGGCACCCCTACTCTTTAATTTGTTTACCACTGCTCTAACAATTATTGTTGACAACAAACTGACAGTCAGAGGAATAGGTCTCAGATACCGTTTTGATGGCGGTCTTTTTAACATAGGGCGCTTCAGAGCTTTCACGAAGACACGCACACGATTCATTTGTGATCTCCAGTATGCGGATGACTGTGCACTTTTAGCCTCTACGCCGGAAGAGCTTCAAGAACTTTTAGATGTGTATGCCCAGAGCTACGATTCCTTAGGACTTAAAATCAACATTGGAAAGACTAAGATTATGTCAACTCCTCATCAAGTGAACCAAACAGACATTACACTTAACGGAAATTCTCTTGAAGTGGTGGATCAGTTCAATTACTTAGGCAACGTTGTTAATGACAAAGCAAACATGGACAGCGAGATTCGCAATAGAATTAACGCTGCATCTAGAGCACTCTGGGGACTTAGAAAGAGAGTATTTGACAACCACGACCTTGCTTTGTCAACAAAAATGGCTGTCTACAGAGCAGTTATCATTCCAACACTGCTATATGGATGTGAAAGCTGGGTTACTTACCGTCGTCATGTGAAAGAATTAGAACGTTTTCAGCAAAGACACCTCAGAAGTATGATGAAAATCCGTTGGTTCCATCACATATCAAACGTGGAAGTACTCAGGAGAGCAAACAGCCTTCCAATTGAGGTGCTTATTTCAAGAGCACGCCTAAGATGGGCAGGTCACGTTCATCGTATGCATGATAACCGCCTTCCTAAATGTACACTTTATGGTGAATTGCTAAGCGGTAGAAGAAGGCGTGGCGGTCAACGAAAGAGGTTCAAAGACACTCTCCATGAAAATCTAAAATCCTGCGGTATTGCAGACGAGCAATGGGAACAACTTGCAGCGGATAGAACCGAATGGCGAGGGGTTGTGGCCAGCTATCAAGGAAATGTTGCTGCAAGAAGGCCGAATCCAAGACCTAACCAGGTCTATGTTTGTCCTGACTGCGGTCGACATGTGCTCTCCAGAATTGGCCTCTATAGCCATAGACGTGTGCACCGTAGATGAATGGGAATTACAATGGACTACACCTTTTACTTGTTTTTTATTGTACACAATTTATCGACTGTAACATTTTTATACTCGGACTCGAGTAACGGCTAATAATAATAATAATAATAATAATAATATAGTAAATGATGGATGATTAATGAGACAAGTTTAAGAAAGTGGAGAATAAACTGTACGATTAGTAGAAATTCTGGATCAAAGGACAAAGGATATCCTACTTAACAAGAAACTAACTATTAATATTTCGTTATTGCACCATTTCTATTTATAACTTCTATAAGTCTGTTTGGCATAGAATTAAATAACCTTATACAATAATCATTAGTAATAATATTTTCCCATGCATTATTTACTATTTCCAGTAATTCTTCGGCATTCCGTGGTCTCACATTTCGTTTTTGGATACTTCTTACGAGTAGTCCCCATACTTCTTCCACAGGGGTTAAGATCTATGACTGGGCCAGTTAAGAACATTGATGTTATCTTGAAACCAGTTAGTTACGGTATGAGCAGTATGAACGGAACAATTGTCTTGTTGAAATATGAACTCATTATTAGGAAATAATTGTGACACAGAAGGAAGCATAATATTGTCTAAAATCCTAATATACGTTTCACTATTAAATCGTTCCTCAATATGCCACAAAAGACCAGGACCACGTGCCGATATCCAAGCTCACATATTGACAGAAAATCTACCACTTTTGCCATTGTTAGATATATATTTCTCATCGAATCGAGTATTCGGAGGACGGTAAACACGAATACGACCGCTGTGTGTTGACTGGAAAATTGTTTCGTCAGTGAAGATTACATTGTTCTAAAAATTTACATCATGCGCTAAAAATTCAAGCGCAAATCCTACTTGAGCTTCTTTATGTTCAGCTTTAAGTAAGTATTTCCGTGCTGCTGCATGACAACGTAGCTCCGATTCTCTTACTCGCCGGCAACCAGTACTACTCGATCCAGGAAAATTCGTTTCTTCAGCAGCCTGAATAACTGAGTAAAATGGATTTTCTACTAAAGCATTTACCAATTGCAAATCTTGTTGTTGAGTTGATATCCTTCGTCGCCCTGATCCAGGATTCCTACTAATCGTACCATTTATTCTCCACTTTCTTAAAATGTTACACACCGAATTTTTGTCAATATTATAACGCAGTGCAATTTGTCTCATTGACCATCCATCTTCTGCTTTAGCAATAACTCCAGATTTAACTAAATCGCTTATATGAGGCATATTAGTTTTTTGCACACTTGCAATAAATTATGACAACTAACTGACGATGTCACAAAAATTAAAGTTAGACTTGTCCTAATTTTTTTTTGGCTCATGACCGTACAACTGGAACTTAAAATTCATTTTAGATGTATACTTGCTAGTTACTTTAATCCTAGACTGTAATATACAAAATGCAACGGTTATTGAAAAATTTCGTTCATAAAACCCGAGATGAATATAACTACTTGATATCGTTAAATAAATAGCACTATGTAGTAAAAATTATGAAACTTGAAGCAAAACGATATGCGATGGGAGAGGAAATTTCCGAAATTCGTCCTAGAAATACATGGTGGTACATTAATTACTAATCAGTGAAATATTCAATATATAAATTGTAACAAATAGCGACATAGAGCGATTTTTTCCTGATGGAATGGATTTATTTTGTTTTGTGTTTGTGGAATTTTCAAGTGTAACAATTGAGGGATAAATTATAAATAAAAGCGGCGGTATGATCTCTCGTTAGCCTTTTATGCAATTCGAATTGTGAGAAAATTAATTTTTATATTTTTTACGGGTACAATAAAGCAACATTCAAGCGAAATTAACACCGCATTGTACCCTAAAGGAATTTCCATTAATATTTACCGTATGCCGTATAGTTTCAAAACTAGTTAGTTGAACGAATTAAAAATCTAGCAGAACGTTTGCTCTAGTACAGTATTTTAGCGCCGTACCTTTTAAAATTAAGATTAAATCTTTTATGTAACGGTCGACAAACTATCACGGAATTAATAAAATAGTTATAGCGATGTAAATTACTGCTGGTCCCTTTTGTGTTTCGCCTTCGTTTAAAATGCAGCCAACACACAGGTAGCAAAGTTTTGACGTAAGATTTATAGGACTGGGTAAGCTGTTCCCCAACTGTTCAAGTAAATTAAAAACCAATTGAATTCCGCTGAAACCTAAGACTTTACTCCGGTCAGGTCTACGGGATATATTTTACTTATTAAATTTTATGATCAGCGCAATACAACCAGTAAAGTATGATGCTATATTTTTTCGTTTCTTTCTTTTACCGTTGCGCGAAACGTCTTTCGTAACATGGTTTATCTACGCACAATTTTGCAAACAAACCGGATGATTGAAGTTTGAGTTAATTTCTATATATGTAATTCTGTTCATCTCCTGATGATGTTATCTTGGTCGGCGAAGCGCTCATCGGTGCAATATGCAGTATTCTTGTTTCTGTATATTCCTATCAAATGTTACAACACACTTCAAATAGGTACGTTTTCTAGTAAAACGTCTCATAATTGACTTGGATTTCGTATTATCATGGGTGTCAAGCGTTGTGCGTCGAATAACTTGGGTACTCTCTCGACCAATGCGATCATCTTGCCCGCATCGTAAACTAACCACAAATGAAAAGTCATCAAATCAAATTTGACATTGAAAGTCACTCAAAACCTTCAATATTATGCTGTCAAAGTAAAAATAAATTCTGGCATTATTTGGTTAAATGAAACTTGATGTGAAATTTTGTTACCGAATACCACACGAGGTTAAGTTAAAAACCCACAATTTTTCCTCGGTCATCAATATTTTCAGAAAATTATCCCCCATTAGCGGATAATTTTCAAAATATTCATAACCTCGAAAAAAAATCGGAAATAATTTAACAGTAGAGCAGCTATAACAGTTCTGGAGCGATTTCCCATGTATTTTCTTATGGAGGTACATTTTGCAGAATTTTGGTTCAGGACAATGAGAACGTGGTGGATTCGGGATTCTGGGAAACTACACCAGTTTCGGAATAACACTAGGGGGTATATATAGTTAATGTACAATAATTACTTATAATTTGAATTAATGAGACTCGCGAAATTAGGAACGGTCATTTCAGTTTATAACGAACTAAAATGAACTAAACAGGAACGTTATAGAACAGGATTATCAGTTTATAAGCCGAATGTCAGGTTGAATTATGAAAAATATTTTAATCTGCAAAAAGGTACGCATTTACATAAATTTAGAAACTTAATAAGGGAAAAACAGATTAGGCAATTACAAAATATAAATAATAATCCTTTAATTGACAGGACTGTCATTAATATGTCAAAAAGACTTTTGTCCATTTTAGACAGGCTTGTCCTATCAAAAGGTTTAAATTTTGCAATAAACCCGAAATCTGTTCCAAAATTTGATATAGTAGCGGCAATAGAAAAAACGGCTCAAAATTTACCAACAGATAATGGTAATGAATATCGCATGCGACGGGCAAAAATTGCTTTAGAGAAGCAATATGAAATTAAAGATAATTTTAACTCCAGAAGAAAAGTTATCGGTATTTCTTTAAAACGCGATAAAAGTATAAAAATATTGCCAGCAGACAAAGGTAATGCCACAGTCATTATAGATAAAGATACATATAACACAAGAATCATGACTCTTGTCAATGAGGGACCCTCCTCCAAACTAAACAAAGATCCAACAAAATCAATAGAGAGCAAAATTTGCAGAACTTTGTTTAAATACAAACATGAATTTAATGATTTTGAAAGAAGGAAATTTACACCACATCATAGTAAGCCTCCTCATTTTTATGGCTTACCAAAGACACATAAACAAAATATTCCTTTAAGACCAATTGTTAGTTCTATTAATTCACAATGTTATAATTTGGCAAAATTTTTACTTAAAATTTTTGATCCAATATTATCAGATCAGATATTAAAAATAGTAAACATTTTATAGAAAAAAATTATGAAAACGATATTCATGAATCACACCTGATGGTTAGTTTTGATGTAGTTAGTCTTTTTACCAATGTTCCGGTAGATGAATCCTTAAAAATAGTTAGACAGGTTGCTAAATGATAATAGTTTGGAAACTAGAACTAAATTAAGTGTAAATAGCATAATGGAACTCTTAACAATGTGTGTAAAAGCAACCTATTTTCAATTGGACAATGAGTTCTATTAGCAGGATTTTGATATGGCTATGTGATCTGCATTATCACCAATTTTAAGCAACATATTTATGGAGAACTTTGAGAACACACATGTTCAAAATTGTATAAACAAACCTGTTGTCTGGTGAAGATATGTTGACGACATCTTTGCAATTTGGTCCCATAGTGTCGATTTACTAGATAGTTTTTTGGAAAATATAAATAGTAAGGAACCGTCTATTAAATTCACATTAGAAGTGGAAAGCAGGAATGAACTACCGTTTTTAGATGTTTTAATTAGAAGGGTAAATAATACAATTGAAACAAGCGTTTATAGAAAACCAACACATACAAATAGATATCTAAATTTTAACTCAAATCAATCAATAAATGTTAAAAGGGGTGTTGTAAAATGTTTATACGATAGGGCCAAAATAATTTCATCTAATAATGAAATATTAAATAACGAGAAAAATTGTATCAAAGAGGTTCTAGTACAAAATCAATATCCTGAAGCCTTTGTTGATAGAGTTTTCATAAATGTTGAAAATAGGGACAATCAGGTACGACAAAAACCTGAACATCATTATACAGCAATAATTCCTTATGTATACGGACTATCGGAAAAGCTACGCCGTATAGGTGACAAATTTGATGTTAGGACGATATTTCAAACGGGGAACACTTTAAGATCTATTTTAACAAAAACAAAATCGATAAACAGGGAGCAAAATTCAAAAAACTTTATTTACAATATCCCGTGCGAATGTGATAAATGTTATGTGGGTGAGTCATCCAGACCTTTCAGTGTGAGGTTGGATGAGCACAAGAATGACATTAGAAATAATGAAATTCAAAAATCAAAGATTTGTGAACATGCTTGGGAAAACGGACATAGAATAAATTGGGACTCGGCAAAAATTTTAACAAAAGAAGCAGATACCAAAAAAAGAAAAATTAAAGAATCAGCAATAATCTTATTAAATGAAGATAAGTGCGTATCGAATTGTTCTGTAGATATTTGTACAACCTGGCTACCAATGTTAAAAGAAGAACTTAACAAACTCAACATTATCTAAAAGAAAATATCATCAGTTCTGTGTTCTGTGTAAGTAGTAAGTATCTATGGAAATAACATAAACAGAATCTTAAACCTGTGTATTTGACATACACAACAAAATAAGAGTTCTTCCAAAAAAAGCCTTGAAAACGGAAAGAGATTACTTTCCGAAGCGTCAGCAAAACAGATTATTTCTGTGTTTATTCCGATTTATATTATTTGCAAAACATAACCTCTGACTATTCCTTTGGCATAAACGTTACGGGCGCAGAGGCTTTTTTCCAATAATTCTATTATTTTGTAGATTCGGTGATTTGTTTTTAAAGAGGATAATAATACATGTGGTAGAAAACCCAAATAATAGGAAAGAATATGTGCCTTATTTGTTTTTCAATATATCAACGTGTGTATCATTTTTATTTCGCTATTCTGTGAAATTGCAGATATTCTGTATCAAAAATGTAGTTTAATACACGAATCGAGAACGTAAAACATAATATATCTCCCCTCATATCTTGTTATTTTTATAATACGGGTCCGTCCCACGTTGCAGTTGGGATTGGCACTATAACTGGGTAACTGGTCATTAATTTGTCACAGTCATGAGAATATATGAGGTTATTACTATTTCTCACAGATAGACTCGAGAGATTTAAATAATTGCCCTTTTTCATAATTTTGTGACTGCAGACCGTAACATCTCAATAATTGTGCTTGATCTCGCCTTTGCTTTAGTCGGAAGCCGGAAGTATTAGGAGCTCATATGGGCACATGCATAGGAGACATTTCTGCACAAAAATGTGCGTTTATTAAATTAGTGGACTTAACAAAATTAATATCTCTTTATGAAAATGTCAATTAAATCGGTTAATTGAGGGAAAAACCTTAGTTATAATTCTCTAAAGACCAGAGTTGTTCTTGAAAACTAATTGAATTAAAAATAATTTCACAAAAAAAGTGGAAAATAATACTAAAAAATGTTATTAATATTCATGTGATTCTGGCGATGTCAATTTTAACTTAGTGCATTTGGAAAACTCCTGTGAGCTTTTTCGATACATTCGGTATCATCCAAATTATTGACAAACCAACACAAATCACAACAGCCACACCTTTATATCCTATCTTCTTCTTCTTTAGCCCATTCTCATCCACTCCTGGACCTATGCCTACGCCATACTTTTCCCACGGCATCTATCTTGAGCATTCTATATCCAATTTCTGCCGGCTTACCTTTGGATATCGTCTCTCCATCTTGTGTGTGGGCGTCCGACACTTCGTCTAGTTTCTCTGGGTCGCCACTGCATTATCGCCTTCGTCCACTTTATATTATCTCTGGCAAGGTGCTCCGCCCAGCGCCATTTATTTCTAGCGATGCGCTCTGTGACTTCAGAGACTCGAGTGTTGTTCCTAATAACCTCGTTTCTAACTCGGTCCCTCAAGCTGATCCCCAGCATTGCACGTTCCATTGATCGTTGGCAAACTCGAAGAAGATTTGCTTTGTTTATTGTAAGGGATATAGTCTCGAGGCCGTAGGTCATAACCGGTACTATGCAAGCGTCAAAGACTTTACGCTTCAGGTTAATGGGGATGGTCGATTTCCTGAGGATGTGGCCAAGTTTTCCAAATGCTGCCCACGTCAGGCCAACTCACCTGGTAATTTCTGCCGTCTGGTTGTCCTTATCGAGCTTGATATTGCGCCCGAGGTACACGTATTCTTCAACCACTTCAAGCGTGTGGTTGTCGAGTGTAATTTGAATATTATCTGGGCTCATAATCTTGGTCTTCAGGAGGTTCATCCTGAGGCCCACGACCTCCGAAGCTTCTTTCAGTTCTCGCAGCATAATTCCAATTTCGTCAGCATCATTGCTTATCAGAACGATGTCATCAGCAAAGCGTAGGTGACTCAAGAATTTTCCGTCGATGTTGATACCATTTCGCTCCCACGTCAGGTTTTTAAGAGCATCCTGCATAGCCAGGGTGAAGAGCTTCGGCGAGATAGTGTTGCCTTGCCTGACTGCTCTCTTGGTGGGGATTCTCCCGGTGATTAAGTCTTCCTCGACTTTGACGTGGAGAGTGGCGTGTTCATAGATGTCTTTAATGAGATTGGAGTATTTTGAATCAATCCTCGCCGCGTCCATTGCAAGTAGCACTGCTCAGATTTCCAACGTGTCGAAAGCCTTCTGATAATCGACGAATGCCAAGTGTAGTGGGACGTTATACTCAGTGCATTTTTCGATAAGAGTACGCACAACCTGGATGTGGTCGATCGTACTGTACCCCTTTCTGAACCCAGCTTGCTCTATGGGTTGGTAGAATTCGAGCTTGTTGGTGAGACGGTTGGCGATTATCTTTGTCAGGAGCTTATACAGTACAGAAAGGAGACTGATCGGTCGGTAATTCTCAATGTTCGTCGAGTTGCCCTTCTTGAAGAGGATGGAATCCTTCCTTCTTCTAGGCATTTGTTCAGGAGAATGAGAAGTGCTCTATCCAGAGTTTCTCCTCCAGTTTTCAGCACCTCACTCGTTACTTGGTCTTCCCCGGGAGCCTTCCGACTTCTCATTTGTTGGAGTGCTGTTCTAAGCTCCATCATATCGATTTCGGGAATATCCTCTGAACCGACGTTTCGGATTATTCGGTCTCGGGCCTCCTGGAGGTAGTCTGGTTCTGGTACTGACTGACTGTACAATTTTCGGTAGAAGTTTTCGATGACCGCCAAGATTTCTCCTTTCTCTGACACAACTACACCCTGCTCGGTTTTCCATTAGTTGTTTTGGAACGGAGGACTCTCATGTTCATATTGTCCTCAATAGCCTGAATCATTCGGGTGTTGTGCGCTCTCAAGTCTCTGCGAATCGCTGTCTTTACTGTTATATCCTATATTTATTAATAAGGTTCATGTAGGTGGTTTATATACTTCAGGTACAGTGAGTGAAGAAGCTGTGAGCGATCTCCAACTTGTTTGGTGTAAATTGAAATTTTCTTATATTAAACCAACAAAATTTTAATAATTTTAGTGATATCGAGTTTAGAGCCAATTGAAATAACATTAACTGGGATGATATATTTACTATATTATGTGAAATCTTGTTGAAAAAGAATAATTTTTTGACTAACAACATTCTTAACGTATTTAATAAGTACATCCCACTTCGCCACCGAATTGTTCGAATAAGTAAACTACTATTACGTGTTTATGTGGACGATCCAAGGTTTGATGTCTGAAGGACATTTTGTTGCTCTTCCTAAATTGACTAGGACATTCACCTGAAGGGTTCGATGTGACTTATTCAGAAGTAAAATACAAAATTTATACTTACTTTCGATTTTGCTTAACTGCTGTCATCACATGGTATTAATTGGACGTCGTTGCACTGTCTTAAAGCTAACACTCTTAATTTCTAACACTTCCTAATGAACCTTAAAGGGAACTTTGTTAGTATGGACTTAGTAAGGCACAATAAAATAGGATAAGATTTCAGGTAAAGCTCTATATATCCGTCTTTTTCGAAAATTTTTTGTTAGTTACAATTTTGAGTATATAGGTATATGTTTAACAAGAGTATAAAAACAAGAGTGTCGGTCCATACCACACATGGTGAGGATTAGGACGATTCGAACAATGCAGTATCCAACTACCATTCAATGATTTGCTTTAAAGCCATCGACTGACACCAAAAAGATTCAACTGAAAATTTATTTATATTTGTTAATAGCACAGTAAAAATAGCACAAAAAATCAATATAAAGGAACTTTTTTCATAAGCAATTTTATGGTTGGATCCTGTTGGGGACGTGCTCAGGAGTACCCAAAAAAATGTACTTCGAAAACTCTGTGCTGCAATTGTTGTTAACAATTTAATTTTTTTAACCGCGTTTTTCAACATAAAAATGTGAATAACTCGAGATATATAGGTCCGATAGGGACAACATAAAAGAAATAAAATCTTTGTAATTAAATTTTCTACAAATCTACGTTTAGTGTAGGTCTTAGGAGCGCAACTGTAACCTACAAAAGTGACAAAACTGGCAAAAAATCGTTTTTTTTCTTTAGTTTGGTGCCCAGAGCCGCTGGGTGAACCGTTCAGCTTCAAACTTTCAGAAGAGCTCTAACAAAAATGCCCTGAAAATTTGGTGCAAAAATATTAAATCCAGTGTGCGCAATTGAATTTGTTATTTAAAATTTAAAATTTTAATACCTTTACTACTACTACTACTTAAAGTCGGTTTTCGAGGTAGTTGCTAAATCTACGCCACTTGCGACTTAATTTGATATAGTTCCAAAAATCGCGCTCCATGGGACGTCATTTATTGCAGTTGCAATGATTATGTTAAAGAACACGCTAAAACCCCGATGTACTTTTCGGCGCTGTAACAAAATCCGACTTACTTCGTATGAAAAGCGTGTTTCACGTAAAAATATCGTGGAAGAGGTTTTTAATACTTGTAATCATATTTTCGCTCCACGGAGCGTTTTTTATGCAAAATTTTCAATAACTCCTGAAGGAGCGTCA
Organism: Leptura quadrifasciata; assembly: GCA_963675555.1. Classification (NCBI taxonomy): domain Eukaryota; kingdom Metazoa; phylum Arthropoda; class Insecta; order Coleoptera; family Cerambycidae; genus Leptura; species Leptura quadrifasciata. The sequence continues at coordinate 162,491,231 of OY776674.1, read as the reverse complement.
TTTTAGCAAGTGTAGTAAATGTCGCTGCACAGGGACGTAATGTCGCCCCGACACCAAAATTTTATAAACTGTAATAAAATTTGACTTTTACGAATCCACGTTGTCAAGTACTGCAACTCTTACGAGGTATTAAATATGAGGACAAGTTAAACCAGTCTCTATTCAAAGTATATCGGGAGTTCTAGCGAAAATAGCCCTTAGCGACATGGGACCCCCATCGTTTCCTAGCAGTCGATTTTGACGGGGAAACGATGAGTTTTGACGGGGTTTGCCCTAAACCGGTTCCTCAGTGATTCGGTGTCAGAAAAGTATTATTACCATGTACTCATACGTGCATGGGATCCGCCTTGCCTGAACGTAAAAAGTTGTAATTGCAGAATACAATTAGAAGTAGTAGCGCTTCAAGCATTTTTAAGCTCTGAGGAGCGACCTATATTAATGTGATATAAAAATATGTTTATAAGACAGGCAAGCAAAAGCCCACCAAATTTCAGTAACATTGAACTTTTCTTGAATCTTTTTGTGCATCGTTAGCTTATAAAACCGCATATTGGATGGTAGTTGGTACATTATAAATCGTTCCGTTCCTCACCATGCGTTGTACACGGGCCAGACTAGTGTTTGTTAAACATGTTTCTTAAAAGTTGTTGTAAAAAAAACATAAATTTTTGAAGATTTAATATATACATTTTTGAACTTTATATTGTTTTTAGTTGTGTTTTCTGACAAAATTCCCTTTCAGGTATAATTTTAAGAAAGTGTGGTACATCCAGTGTTAGGTTTATAGTGTTACGACGTCCAATAGATACCATTAGAACAGCAGTTAAGCATAAACGACAGTAAGTATAAATTTTCATATTGTTCTCCGTCTGAAACAGTCATCTTGAACCCTAAATTTTGTGAATGTTAACATTCACTTTTGAAATATATTAAAAGTCCTTCAGACGACAAAAGATGGATCGTTCACATTTACGCCCGTGGGACGAATTTTTATGATAGTTTTCAAAACGAAATTTTTGTTGTGGTCCCGAAAAATAAATTTTTTGTTGCTAGCTCGAACAACTTAATACTTCCACAAACTTCCGACGGCATTTATATGTACCGCATGGGGTTAAAAAATTTCTTTCGAAGGAGTGTTTGCTGACTTTAAGTATGATGACTATGGATATATTTAGGTAGGTTCCTTGACACTTATACCCTCTAGTAAACACACCAAGCGTAGGTTCAATATTTGCAACACGAATTGTCACCAACTACTTACAATAATTAGTCCTTATTATCACGTACTAACTACTATTTTAAACCACTACTATAATTCACAACCTGTCACTGATCATTTTGTACTAATCGTTGTTCTTTCTCTTGATCTGCACTCGCTACAGTCTCTACAATCTGAACTAGAACTGCTCTAATGCATTGGTCCCACTTCTTACATACCCCAAGGCACTTATTCCAGATCCATCGATGTCATTCTAATCCGTTCTATTCTTTTTCAGTATCTTTATGGCAGGAAGCAAATAGCGCCATCTCTGGGCCGACTGATAGAATAGTTATAAAACTATGTGAGATTTTACTTCAGCATCAATAAAACGGGAAAGAAAAGCTGTTTTGAGCTATTTGCAAAATAATGATGGAAAAATATTGTGGCAAGGAAAAAAATTTAATTCTACGTGCATATCAAAACAATATTAGTAAGGTTCTTCCTGAAGGGCGAGCGTAGGTGCGTCTTTACTATGTACATACTTCGATATGCGATGTAAAGCAACGTCAGGCGCGGTTAGTAATTGGATGGGTGACCGTTCCAATGAAGACCGCGTGCTCGCCTCGCACAACTTCTAGTGGCTTGTATATCAGTGTATGCGCGGAAGCTATACAACCTTAGGCGAGGGTTGTATAGGGGATATACCATCCTTCGGAGGGGATGTAAAGCCGTCGGTCCCTTGTTTATTAAATGTTAGGCAAGTAAAAGATCACTACACTTCTTAAGGGAAGATGTTCGTCAAAATTCCTGGTTGGAGGTAGCTCGTCTACAGGCGTCGGTGTTAGGTCTCAGTAGCGGGAATAGGCCGACGTTAAATAAGTGTATAAAAAAAAGGTTCCTCCTATCTTGCAAGATCCAGCTGCTATCAACAAGTATTCTATAAGCACCTTTGGTAATGGTGCTAACTGCGATGACGCAATATTACATTGTAGCAAGCAGTTTTAGCTTTATATTCGTTGGGCCTGAAGCCATTATGAAAGCTATTGCCAGCTTACGATCTAATGCTGCTAGTGTCGATAAAAGTAGTTTATTGTTACTCGTTTACACACTCCACTAAACACCCCGTAGGTAGGTTCAATAAATGGCAACAAAGATTTTCCCTAACCACTGATTTATTAACCACTAAATTACAATAATAAGTCCTTACAATTAAACATTAACTTTAACTCTTAACTACTATAAATTCACTAGTATAATTCACAACTTGCTACTGTCTTTTATCTTATCTGATTGCTTACTAATCTAATATATAACTGTCCACGTGCGTTGGATCCGCCTCAGATATGTCCGTTGCGAATGTACTCGAATTCTCTATCTCATTCCAGACGATTCGGACAACTTCTCAATTTTTCGGGCTAACCATTTTCGAACAATCTCGATCTTTCGGGTTCTGAGGTAATGGTCGTTCGCCAGTTATCTCAGAGATGGCGCTGTCTTACCGGTAGTCAATCTAGGGAGTCCTCCTTTCACCCCGCTACCGAGGATTAATTAAATCTCTCCGTTAGAGGGCGGCACATAACATTATTTATGCCTCCCAGTTATTTTGAATCATGTAACTCATCTAATGAAAAAAGGCTACTTTCCTATTAGATGGAAAGATTCCTTGGTCTATCCAGTCCCAAAAGAAAAAATTCCTACCACCGTGCAAGATTTGTGCCCAATCAGTCTTATCGATTTTATCCAAAATACTAGTGAAAATTGTACATAATCAAGTCCTTAGTTCTTTAAATTTATTAAATAAAATTTCCTCTACATCAATCTGGCTTTCGAATTTTTCTCAGTCACAGCTTTGCTTAACCTATGTGATAATATTAATATTGTAAAGGCCTTTGTCTCAATTGTGTATAGGAAACTTGTCGAAAATCTCGTTTCTATCTATTTACCTCGTTTTATATGTTCGTTGTAAATATGAATGGATTTGGTTTCCTTATCTTATCGCTTTAAGATAAACAATAAACCTAAGTAAGGCTCGAATTGTGGTCTGCGGTTATTTCATATGCACTTTGTAGTTTTTACTGCAGACAAATATTATGACGTGAGTCAGTGTTTTCATCAAAAACAAGTTTTCAGCTGAGAGAATTTTATTAGTGTAATGCAAACGTTGGCTTTCGGCCTTTCCATCGCCAACGCGACCCTTATTTCCTTTAATATTTACAATCTTGTCTAGAAAGGGAACAAATGCCAGGGTAGTATCTGCGATCATCACATAAAACAGTTGAAAAAACGTTCAATAAAACGGCTGTGTTGAATATTTGATGCCATTTTTTTATCGAACAGACGTTTCGTAAATTTGAGAAACACTTACAGATAAATTTTATAATAAATTGACAAGCTACTCACAATTAAGAATATAACCGATTTCACCGTCGGAGTTCCTGCCTCACTGAATAAAGGAAATAATTTGACTGTGTGAGTTAGCATTGATGTAGATGGACATATAGTGAGTGGAAGATGGTCTTGGACTAAAAGGTGCTAACTGCCAAACAATTTCATTCTGTATGTTTATGTTGAATTGTTCTGCTATTAAAAATACGTTTTTTACGTGCAACAATCGAGGTACAAGTATACCGTGCATCTTTAATAAGAAATTTCCTTTTGTAAGCATCGTTTTGAAAGAAAGAATTTGTTTTTATAGATCAATATTCATCAAATACAGACCAGTTTATTTCTAGCAATGACCTTTATTATATCTTAGTTCGGCTGTGCCAAGCAAAAACATAATAACTGGCATTTTAATAAAAATCGAGGTTTTATGTATTCTTTGCACATGCTTTGTTTTGCTCTATTTTTCAATCTAGATTTGAGATGCATATCTGCATTAATTTTGGAGATATAGATAGCTATGTCTAAAACATAGTAACTGCCTTTTATAATAGAACTACCAATTTAAAACACAGTAAGTGAATAATGTGCGATTAAAACACAGTAAGTGATATATACTGTGTTTTTGATGTTAATTCAGTAGTAAAGTACTACCTGGTTTTCAAGAAATAATTATTTATTGAAAAACATTTCCTTTTTTGCTGATTAAAGTGTCAATAATTAATAAAAATAGAGGTCAACAATTTGTAGCATTATGCACTCTGCCCAAAGGTATGTAGAAACATAAATCACGAAGCTTGTTCTTTATGTGTGAGGTTATGTTATGTAAATTTACAGAAAAATGATGTTAGAAACTGAAAGAGAAAGAAGCGACTTAAATAATGATACTAGTGAGGCGGAAAGTAGTGTAGACCATAGAATTTCAGATTTCACATATGAGCCAGAATCTGATCTAAAACCAACAGTTATCATGCTACCGACGATTTAGATGATCGATGATCTGAATATGGATGAAAATTTACCTCCCAAACAAAATAATGTGAATGAAAGTTATGGGATATTAGATGAGAATCAAGAACAAAATGAGAATCTCGTCTCGAAAATTCGTTAATTTGTTGCATGTTTTGTGACAAAAGCAGTTTTATACAAGGTACTTTGGTTTTTTCTCTAATGAAATAATAATCAGACGGAAGAGACGCAAAAAGTACATAAGAAACAACGTAAAAATGAACCCATGAAGTTAAAATAGTTAGAGATAAAGACAAGCATCCCATAAAAAACCCAGTGTACTCGGTGAAACGAGAAACGAAATTATTTACAGATACGTATGTACTATGGGATCGCTGTTGGAGTCTGGAATATGGAGTTTGTAGAAAATGGATAGCAAAAATGTTCAAGTAGTAGGTATAATACGGCGTGTAGCTCCAAAAAGCCAAGATTCTTAGAAATTAAAGTAGGAAAATAATTTTTAGCAAATTTTTTTTTGGCAAAAATTTTTTTCAAGAATTTGTCGTGCCAAAAAACAGTTTGTCGCAAAATTCTATTACGCAGAAGCAGAAGAATTAATACACATTTCTCTGTACTCAGCACTTCCACCCCTGTAAATCATTATGGGGTGGTTTTTTGGACCGATTATTTTCAGGAATTTGTCGTGCCAGAAAACAGTTTATCGCGAATTTCCATTACGCAGAAATAGGAGAATTACTATATTTTCTCCGTACTCGGCACTGCCACCCCTGTAAATCATCAAGGGCCATATTTTTTTGGATTAATTCTTTGTCAGGAATTTATCACCAAATTATATTACGTAGAAATAGGGTAATTAATACACATTTCTCTGTACTCAGCACTTCCACCTCCGTCCTCCCCATCAAGGGGTGGTTTTTTTGGACTCATTATTTTCAGGAATTTGTCGTGAGTGGCCTACGAATTTGTCGTGCCAGAAAACAGCTTGTTGCGAATTTCCATTACGCAGAAAAAGGAGAATTAATACTTTTTTTTGTGCTCAGCACTACCTCCCCGTAAATCATCAAGATGTGATTTTCCGCATATCATTTATTCACGACAAATTATTTTGATACTTAGAGTCCTTTTCTCCACTATTTTAGCCGATAATGCTAAGTTGGCATTAACATGGGTTCTTTAAAAATAAATCGCGACAAATTTTTCCTTTTAGTGACAAATTTAAGACAAAAAGCGACATGTATTGACATTTCAGAATTTCGATATGGTAATACTAACTTGATGAACATTCAAATTTTACTTGTAACCAATCCCAACGTAGATATTAATGAAAGTTCTTTTATTATTTACTTATTTTTTCAGTTCTTATTTTTTAATGTACACATGAATTTTTAATCAAATTTTTGTTAACTGCAATATGTAATTCACTGGATCTAAAAATTTCTATCAGAATATTCATTTTATTCTTTCCATTCCAAACTATGCCCGTATTGTTCCGTTTAAATATAAACTGTTTAATTAATGTACCAATTATTTGAAATAAGCCGATTATACGAAGCTGCTAACTGCCACTTTACATTGATATAGAATGTGTCTGCTGAATACATACTATATTCCTGGAAATGACCCAATTTAAATGGAAGATATTCTACAGTGAGCTTTCATATTTCTCTGCTTAATATTTAACAAAAGTTTTAATACAACAACACTTATGAAAACAAGTAATGACCAATATACATACAGGAATACCAGGGCACATGATATAAGGCGGTATATACAGGGTTAGGCAAATAATAATAATAAATAGCACAGAAATTAGACAATCCCCAATTCCAGAAAGCCAGGGCTTGTGTGGAAGGGGGTTACACATTGAAAAAACGCGTACATACAACCATTTTCTCCAACAGTGCCAGTGCCGGAGCCAGGATTCGAACCCGGTGGTGCGATGTCCGTGTGATTAGTCGCGATTGCCACCTCGCACCTAAATCCTTTCGGCTATCGAAAATATAGTTTAGTGAGAAATCAGATGTTTCCACACATTTGCCCAACCCTGTATAATTAGCTTTGGTATTTATGTCAATTCAGAATATGCATAGCGGTTTTATGTACACATTTCATTTCTTTTTATGTAGGGACGGTGAGATGCAAGCAGGAGGTTAGCGATTGTTTGGCGAAGTCCGGGTCTGTAGGGATTCCAAAATGTTTTATCGTTTGTCGTTTCAGTTTTTTGCTCGAGTTTGAACGCCCAAACATAGTAGATCTTGGCATATTGTTAAAACTTGAAAGAATTTTGTATAAATGAATGGAATAAAATATCTAGTAAATAAAAAAAATGCGGGTACCACCCACGTTAAAATATCCTACGATTTGATACACTTAAAGAATGTCGGTCCTATCTTTAGACTTTCTAGCAGTTTCAATTAAAATTTTGACTTAAAAAATTGGCATGATATTACTTTCAACTAGAAGCATTCTTTTGTCAATTTTCATTAAAAAAAATGTGTTGTTCTGGCCGCCGTAGGATACGCACGTGTTTTAGTGAGCCATCGTTAGTTCCTACTTACAACGCCTGCAGCGATTTTAAAATAATTATGTGTATAAAAAATACGTGGGACCTACTCAGTAATTTGGTGCGAAATAATTAGTTATTATCAACGTGATTATATAACGCGTAATGCCGTAGACCGCGGTGCGGTGAGAGAGGCAATGCATAGAAAGGCAGGAAAACAGATTTTTTAAATTCTAATCGCTTTATTGTCTGAAAGTTATTTGTGGCATTCTACGAATATTCTTTCCTATTATTTGGGTTTTCTACCACATGTACTATTATCCTCTTCAAAACAAATCACCGAATCTACAAAATAATAGAATTATTAGAAAAAAGCCTCTGCGCCCGTGACGTTTACGCCAAAGGAAAAGTCAGAGCTTATGTTTTGCAAATAATATAAATCGGAATAAACACAGAAATAATGTATTTTGTTGACGTTTCGGAAAGTAATCTCTTTCCGTTTTCAAAGATATTATTTGGAAGAACTCTTATTTTGCTGTGTATGTCAAATACACAGCTTTAAGATTCTGTTTATGTTATTTCCATAGATACTTACTACTTACACAGAACATAGAACTGATGATATTTTCTTTTAGATAATGTTGAGTTTGTTAAGTTCTTATTTTAACATTGGTAGCCAGGTTGTACAAATATATAAAGAACAATTCGATACGCACTTATCTTCATTTAATAAGATTATTGCTGATTCTTTAATTTTTCTTTTTTGGTATCTGTTTCTTTTGTTAAAATTTTTGCCGAGTCCCAGTTTATTCTATGTCCGTTTTCCCAAGCATGTCCACAAATCGGAAAACGGACATAGAATAAACTGGGACTCGGCAAAAATTTTAACAAAAGAAACAGATACCAAAAAAAGAAAAATTAAAGAATCAGAAATAATCTTATTAAATGAAGATAAGTGTGTATCGAATTGTTCTGTAGATATTTGTACAACCTGGTCACCAATGTTAAAAGAAGAACTTAACAAACTCAACATTATCTAAAAGAAAATATCATCAGTTCTATGTTCTGTGTAAGTAGTAAGTATCTATGGAAATAACATAAACAGAATCTTAAAGCTGTGTATTTGACATACACAGCAAAATAAGAGTTCTTCCAAATAATATCTTTGAAAACGGAAAGAGATTACTTTCCGAAACGTCAACAAAATACATTATTTCTGTGTTTATTCCGATTTATATTATTTGCAAAACATAACCTCTGACTTTTCCTTTGGCGTAAAAGGCACGGGCGCAGAGGCTTTTTTCCAATAATTCTACTATTTTGTAGATTCGGTGATTTGTTTTGAAGATGATAATAGTACGTGTGGTAGAAAACCCAAATAATAGGAAAGAATATATAATCGCTTTATTTATGTTTACGTCGTGATGGAATTTAACATCAGCTATTCCATCACTCGACCAGAACACATGCACGTAGATAATTACACAACGACCATTCCCTACGACATTACCATCTGCCGCAGCTGAGACTCGAACAGCGACTAGACGGGCTGTCTCACACAATCTCGTTTAGACATATTGAAAACGTCACTAAACATCCATACCCTAGCTAGTATTCGAACCTGGGACCCCTTAATCTTAAGCCTAATACGTAAGCATTGAGCCGCTGACGGTTTTGATCTTGTATCTGCATTATGGACAGACGCATATTTTGTGGTATTGTGTAATATTAATTTTTCTTAGTTCCAATGGAATAGAAATTTGTTTTGATATAAGTCAACTCTTTCGTGTTTGTACTAACAGTACATTGCAAAGGACCATATGGTTGGTCCATCAGTTATTTGGGTGCTTATGTATTGTAAATCTAAATATAATGTCTATTAAAACTGTCATCAAAAATATTGCAATCGAATAAGTGGGCCGGAAAAATTCATAAATATCTTCTACAGTGCAGTTGATTTTAAAAAAAACTGGTACAACTCTTGTAATTGAAAATCTTAATAGTTTAGTTGTGTGCATATGTCTGTAAATAGGGCTGGCCAGGCATGTCGAGAGGGGGGCGGAGAAGAGGTGATTTACCCGGGACCTGGGTTTTTTGGAGGAGACCGGCTTTCTTAGTGTTTTTAAATTTATTAAACCTTTCTTTTTAATTTTATCCAAATGGAATTTTAAAAAATAATTTGAAAATCACTTTTTCAAAACATTTTCAAGCCTGCCATATTATTGTTTAAAAAAATAATATTTGTTACGGATAATTCTACTAATGGTTGTAATTAAAATACTAACTGAATAATGATAATTCTATTTTTAAAATAAGAACACAAAAATACCACTTGAGATTAAAAAAAATGTAAACAATGCAGACTGAACATAAAAATACAATAAAAAAATAAAATAAATGAACTTGAACTACGTAATACAGAATTAACTAATATTTTGTCATTGCTCCATTAGCGTCTAAAACTGCCTGAAGTCTTGCAGGCAGGAACAAAATCAGATTTCTTGCAAGGTCAACTTCTTGCGACAAGTTCTCCCAAGCGTCTTCAATTATCCCTTCCAATTCTTGGGCATTATTTGGATGGTTATTTAATTTTCTTATATGTTTCACCATTAGTCCCCAAACATTTTCAATTGGATTTAAATCCGGACTTTTAGATGGCCACGGTATCAACTCTATGTTTTTATTAAGAAACCATTGCCTGACACGATGGGCCGTATGTATGGAGCAGTTGTCTTGTTGGAAAATAAAATTATTTTCCGGAAACACCTCTATTACTGACTGCAACATAATATTGTCTAATATTTCAATATATTTAATGGAATTGAGATAACCACCACTGTTCCAACACACACCTAACCCATTTAGGCTCATCCAAGCCCAGACATTGACTGAAAACCTTCCTGATATTTGTGGATCGAAATTATATTTTTCGTCGTATCTAGTGGAAGGATGCTTATATACGCGAACATGTCCATCGTTACAGGATTTAAAAACCTTTTCGTCAGAAAAGACAACTTGTCCCCAGAAGTTTTCATCATTGATTATATAGTTCAGTGCAAAAATAATCCTACCCTGCTTCTTTTCTTCTGAAAGTTTGTATTTTTTAGCCGCTGAATAACTCTTCAATTCGCTTCCTAGTTTTATTCTTCTGCAAGCAGTAGGTACCGAAGCAGGGAAATTTGTCCCTGAAATTGCATTTACTGCAGTCTGAAAAGGGTTTTCTCTTAGGTAATTTATAAGATTTTCATCTTCTTGATTATTGCTCTTTCTGGGCCTACCGGAACCAACTTCACGGGATACCGTTTGGTTAGTTTCCCATTGTTGTTTAACACTCATTATCGTGGTTTTACTCACATTGCATTCAGCAGCAAGTCTTCTTATGGACCATCCATCTTCAATTTTAGAAACAATTCGAAATTTTTGAATATCTGTTAGATGTTGAACCATTTTTAATAATGACGCCACTGATTAACGTCAAAGTGACATTTGTAAGATTATTAATATCAATCAAAGAACGAATGATTTACATAGCTAAAAGAAAGTGTATCAGTTTTTTTTTAAATCAACTATACGATCTAATTTTATTTTCCGATTACGACAGTATTTTTGCTAAACTATAGAGCGTAAAAAACTGCACTTTAGAACAGTCTCACAGTTTTTAACAAAAAGCAAGGCCTATTATGTAATTTCTTGGGCGTGACAATTTAGGAAATCATATTAGCGATGTTTTACAAAAAATCTGAGTGTATCACCCAATTAAAGGGTCTCGTACAATTTCATAAAGAAATATTGCATATTAATAATCCTGTGGCCAAATTAATAATCATATTGTACTTATTATTTGATTTCTTCTTATAAAATAAGCCATGGAATAAAAATTCAAAAAATACTGAAAAAACGATATTAATTGGTAACAACATCCCCACGGGAAAATGTCGAGTGGAGCCAAGTTCGGAGATCTTGGCGGCCACTCAATGAAAAGAGTGTTCTGATATATCTACCGATTTTCATTATATTCATTCAGCCAATCGCTACTGCGTTGTCTTCAATTGCATGTTCAATTTGCCTATTAGCGACATTTTTTTACTGTCATGACACCGTTGTGACTTTGAAACACTTTATTTCAGATGTTTTCGGAATCAGCTTTTATTCCTCTGTATAAAAATCGTAGAGCATAATTTAGAATTATCGTTTCAAGGCCAACATAAATTGTTATATAACTGCGCTTTATATTTTATTTATTTTTCTGATACATATCCGAATATAAGGTTATGATAGTATGCATTATACATGGAATAGAAACGACAGAATTAAACTAAGAAGTTCTGAACCCTCTTGACTACACTCCTGATGCAAAAATATGTTAAAATATCTCTTTGTTTTCTCGATAAACCTAGGAAACTAGGGCAGTTAACCAAAAATGGTCACTGGAGTATTTTTATCCACAATGCTGTAATCCGCAAAGACCTGTTATTTTTTAAAACTACATTTTTAATTGGCGAAAACAATCAGCGTAACGTTTGAAACCTGAAATAGTTTCTTTAACACTTTCATTTGTAGTATAGCATATTACCTTTTTGTGAGCATTTCTCCTGCCTCTACAAGGTGTCTCATAACAGCATGTGGCGCGTCATTACTTAAAACTTAAAATTATTTAAAATGTTTTTCAGTATATAAAAGGCAGTAGTAACATTTATTATGGTTATGTTTTCTGACTAGTCTAGATGTTCAAGGGATCCTGTTGGGCTAAAGCACTATTTTACTTGAAAATCTTATCACTACTCTATAAGAGGGATACCACGCCAGATTTCACTTACAATATTACCAGAAGAAGAGGGCCTTTGTACGCCGGTCTAAGGGTTTTTAATAACCTACCATCTGCGATAAAAAATATTGATAAGTTAGTAACTTTTAAAAGACAATTAAAAGTTAAAACATAATATTTTTAGTCGCAAACTCCTCTATAAAATCCTTATTTTGCTATAAGGAACGTAACCAGACTGCAACCAACAGCTACTTTCCGGGCTAATTACAAGTTACAAGCCTGGCGCGTTAAGTGTAATAATTGCATATTACCATCAAAACGCTAATGCTTCGATTGCAACAAACACCAGCCGAAAGACTGATCCTACTTAAAGGAGCTCTCGTGCCAGTCGTCACACACCACTTGCAGACTGCAGTTTCGAGCTGTTGGTTCTCGTCAGTGCAAGGTAGGCATGTGACGACCGACACGAAGATCACTTGACCATTTAGTACATTTCGGTATCTTTGGGATAGCGACATGTAAAATAGCCAGCAGGCGCCATCTAGCGGTCCAGTGTCTGTTGCAATCGAAAAATAAATAGCCTGACTGGGCTTAACATAGATCAAATGTGCTTCTAGAGGGCGGAATATTAAAACATAATGGAGCTACTCTCCGGGCTATGTGCCCCGCCGAGCGCTGAACTACAAGTTACAAGCCTGGCAATCGTTGCAATCGAAGCATTAGCGTTTTGATGGTAATATGCAATTATTACACTTAACGCGCCAGGCTTGTAACTTGTAATTCAGCGCTCGGCGGGGCATATATCTCGGAGAGTAGCTGTTGGTTGCAGTCTGGTTACGTTCCTTATAGTAAAATAAGAATTTTATAGAGGAGTTTACGACTAAAAATATTATGTTTTAATATTTCGCCCTTTAAAAGCACATTTGAACTATGCTAAGCCCAGTCAGGCTATTTATTTTTCGATTGTCTAATTTCTGTGGTGTTTATTTATTATTTATTATTTATTGCAACAGACACTGGACCGCTAGATGGCGCCTGCTGACTATTTTACATGTCGCTATCCCAAAGGTACCGAAATGTACTAAATGGTCAAGTGATCCTCGTGTCGGTCATCATATGCCTACCTTGCACTGACGAGAACCAACAGCTCGAAACTGAAGTCTGCAAGTGGTGTGTGGCGACTGGCACGAGAGCTCCTTTAAGTAGGATCAGTCTTTCGGCTGGTGTTTGTGGCAATCGAAACATTAGCGTTTTGATGGTTAATATACAGTTATTACACTTAACGCTCCAGTCTTGTAACTTGTAATTCAGCGCTCGGCGGGGCACATAGTCCGGAGAGTAGCTGTTGGTTGCAGTCTGGTTACATTTGAACTAAACTAAAAACTTTTTAAACAAAATGCAAGTATACGATAATTTACAAGAATTTTTCTCAGAACACTGCTGTAACTAGTTTATATTTTAAAACCGAGCCACATACACATACTATGTAATTATTTTAAATATTTTATAATTATTTAAATACTTTAAAACTACTGTTTGTATGGATTACGGAATTTTATGTGTGTATGCATATGGAAATAAAAATAATCTAATCTAATCTGAAGAGGTTCGGAAGGTTTTCTAATCGTTTTCGAAATATTTTTCTCCGCACAATCGATTGACGTTTGTTCCAAATGGTCCCAAATGAGATCCAATTTAAAGTTATTCACGGAAAAGTATGAAATATTGCTTTTTTACATTATCTTTTGTGGTATGCAAAAGTGTTCTTCTTTAAGTATTTCGATATGCTATATCGATTGGTGCGAGTCATAGATCCCAAAAATGGCCCATATTCGAACTATTCGCGACAAATTGCAAACGAAACAATATTTGTTGCATATGTCAATACGCTAGATCGATTGGCGTTGGTCCTAGGCCAAAAAGTTCTTCCAATTTGAGCTATTCCTGAGAAAGTAACAATATTTTTTACGTATTTCGGTAAAATTTAAATTATCAAATTCAGATGGTAGTTCAGTAATGCATCTAGCTTACTCTCTGAGCATACCTAGTGAAGTGGGTTCTAGCCCCACCGACTGCGAAGTAATTTTTAATTGTAAATTCTCCGAGCAGTGATTCGGATCCCATTATAAACTGTTGGGTCCCGTCTCCTTCACTTGGACAAATCTAGATCTCCTATACCTAGGTGGATCATTCAGGTGGAAAGTGGTTAAAAATATCATCAAATAAACAACGCTCTATCGTCGGTGTTGCTAACTTTTGCGCACCTCTTTTAGATGCAACCAGTTTTTGCAACGAAGGCTAATTTTTCGAAACGTTACTTTTCTTATTAACGGTATGATAGAGGCATAGATAGCTATAGTGAAGAAACCAAGAAGAAACGGTCAGTTCTGGGGGTCGAATGTTGGCGGGGGCTTCTTCTTACCGACCGAGAACCGTGATTGTAAATTTCTGTTATAAATCTTATTAAAACTCAAATCAAATATAATCAAATTACGTTATAACTGTCAGGGTACTAGAGTCTTATACCAAAATAGCAGCAATAAACCAAAGTCCATAAAATAATTCCAAAATAACCAAAGAGACATAAGAATAGTTGGGTTTGTTCTTACACCCTGTCTGGACGATAACTTGCTGATACAATCCGATATAAAAACGATAATCAATTAAATAACCAGAATATTAATTGGAATTACTGTTAATCTCAGTCGATAATCCGAAGATGTGCCATTTGACCAAGTTGACTTAGCGAAGTTAATTTTTTGAGTTCTTTCTAAAGAAAAAGGAAGAGGTTCACAATTTGGGTAGTATTTGTATGATTTTATTCAGAAGAAAATTATCGACTGTGAATATAGTTTGACAGTAACAGAAACACATTGTCACCTACTCCTTAACCAACCTCTTAAGATTTTACAGACAAATCTGTATGATGGATTTTCGATCTAATAGACAAGGATGACAGATTGTCAACAATTATCAACACAAAATTCTAAACTTCGAAAATTTGTTTTAGCTTATTCGTTTTTAATTCGCTATTGACTTTGAAAGTGGAAACGACTTTCTAAAACAATTAAGCACCCGGACTATGCGCTAATTTTTCTGTAGAATGAAATTATCGAAGATGCCATTGATGCAAAAGTTTTCCGTGTGTTTTAAACTTTTTGGACCACGTTAAGTGAGAAAATAGCAATTAAAGTATTAACCATTGATAGATTTAAACTTTCTTGTATAAAGACAAATGGATTAAATCTGTTCATTTGATTTGCGTATCTAAACCAGTAAAACAATAAAATATTTCGAAAGCCAAATAGATATAGAAATTTGATTTCGCCGCCTCTTTTATCGTTCCCTGTTAGTTTGCTTAGGTGTACACAGTCCCGAAAAGTCTATTTACTTTAATATACAACATATGACAATGAAAATTCTGAAGTACGGTCCTGTGAATACAACGCGGAGCTTAGAGTGCACACCCTCCATGCTGGACCTACGCTATTGATCTGGACTATAGCAGCCATTCATGGAAGAGTCCGTAGTTACATTGCGGCTTTTCTTTCTCTCTCTAGCATGCTGAATCAGCGGTATGTTTCCTCTTGTGTCTAAGTGAGTGAAAGTAAAATTTTTTGGATAGTCGCGCATTTTAGGTTATGAACCTTTGGTTCGTACGTTCCGCATTCAAATATAACGCTTAAGAGTGTAATTACGATCTACTTATATGATTTAATAGAACCGATTTTCTGCAACTTGTTTCTTTGCATAAAGATTTTAAGATTATTATATATACCAATAATGAGTAATATAAATTACTTTGCATGTCAAATCTAGTTGAAAGGGACGTTGTTTCATTAATAATGCGTTTGTCTTAATTAACAACGAGTTGATGAAATTTATGAATCCGGTTTAATATCAGTAATAAAAATAAGAAAAAAAATTTCAAATAGAATTTCTGTGACACCACAGAAATACAGGGATGGAGAACGTCGTTTTTTTAGTATTTAAAATAATTAGTAGGTAGTAAACTATACGTTCATTTTGCCGTTTTTAACATATTTTAAAAAAGGAGGTCAATGTTTGATGTTTTACGAAATGGTTACTACGAAAGAGCATTTATAAATTCAGTTATTTTATATTCGTATTTATCTATTTCAAATTGACGAAAAAGGTTGGATAGTGCTACTTTTCCTCGGAATTTCATACCGAGGATTCTGTTTGCTTTCTCAAATACATAGTGGGTGCCACAAAGTTCACTCCTATAACTTTTTTATTTTTGAACATATCGAAATGAAACTGGGGGTATAGAGGAGAACTGTCAGAGTGGTTTTCATCCCCAAAATCAGGACGTATTTCTTACGATAAGGCAACTGATTTCCTGAGTAAGGATGTAAGGCTGACCTTACATTCTTCCTGCTGAACATTAGATAGGTTAGTCAAAAGATACGTTAAAGATGGAGCACTGGTCTCACAACATGCTTATCAGCTGGGAAGTCGGCGGAGACGGCCCTTCATCCGGTTGTTTCTAGGATCGAGAAGGCTTGCACCACAAAAAACTCGCAACCGGAGCTTTTCTGGACATCGAGGGAGCGTTTGAAAACACCTCCTTAGACTCTATTTGTTCCGCGGCTGCCTATCATGGCTTCGAAGACACCATCATTAGATGGATAAGAGTCATGTTGGCGGACAGGCAAATTATCGCTGCTAGTGAAGACTGTTATAGTACATTCCCTGTACTGCAAGAAAATGAATCAGGAAATATCCTAAAAATCACTTTCCGATCTAACCTGTCACCTCGCAATGTCAAACCATGAAAAATAAAGTAACGATCGTTTCTGGTTTCATCATAAAAACCGATTTCCCCAAGATAAAATCTGAAAAAATTCATAGACACTCGATAATTCTCAAATAATCATATTCCATTAGCAAAGTCATCAAAAAGTTTCAAACATTAATTTTACAGCCCCAGCGTTAAAAATTTCACAGCCCTAAAAATACCAGCCCCGTATATCATAAGATCACCTTCAATATATTCTCCAAATCGCCGGTCAGAATATTTTTAATTCTCTTCGTAAATATTTTACTTTCTCATCACCCCTCGTATATAACATTCGCCACTTCATTTTCGCAAGTCATACTTTCTCGTCGCCCCTCATATATGACATTCGCCGCTTTTCCCCATTCTTAGACAACGTTTCTCTTCAGAACTTTCTCATCTTCCCCTGTATACAACTTTCACAACCTTTTCAATCTTTGATAACTTCTCATCGTCCCCTGTATACGACTTTCGCATCCATTCCCAATTTCTAATTAATCTTTATTTTCTTTAACTTTCTCATCGCCCCTGTATATGACAATCATGGTCAATTCTTGTTATTTTTACTTTCTCTTCGCCTCCCGTATACAGTACCCGCGAACTTCCAAACATCTGAACAGATTTGGATTCCCTTTACTTTCTCATCGCCCCCGTATTTATCTGCATAAAAACCTTCAATAACTTTTTAATCCAAATCGATTCGGGCGTGAAACATATATCAAAAAATTCGTCTTTTTATGCCCTACACTGTCATATAGGTTTCAATTCGAAATTTTAATTATTTCACAAGATTGCACAATGTTGAGCAACATTACGCAATCGATTACTCCTAAAAGCCAAAACTATTATTGTCAAAAAATTACCATTTTGGGATCTGTAACAAAAAGCCGAAATAAATTTGTTAAACCGTCAACATTTTTCATTTCCATAAATCAAAACAGTCATTACCGATAAAACCAAGTGCTTTTCATCCAGTCACCACATACAGGGTAGGGTGACTCAGAAGTGTCTTTAAAAAATAAAAAAAATACAAATTTCCAAATAATTTGAAATCAGCGAATCAGAAACCAATTTAGATTTTCAAAGACAGTGCTACGTCATAAATTCATATACAGGGTGTTCTAAATGCACCCTCCAAAAAATTTTAAATTTAAAATAAAGTGATTTTGACTTTCAAATTGAACTTTAACGTTTCTAAAGCACCAAACGCTTAATATACAGGGTGTTGGTTTCCACCCTGACATTTTTAAAAATACAGTGAGCTTTAAAAACTTTCAAATTTAGAGTCAGTGCAACTCCAGACACCAAAACAATATACGGGACGTAGCTTTTGGCCCTGTCCAACATCTTCAAGTGCAACCCCCCACCTTCTCAAAATCTACAAATTAAGTGCATCAAAGACTAACAGAGTCTCTCTCAAGCTCTAAGGCTCCAAACTCTATCGAAATATATTATTTTTACCAAACTTGGGAGCTTATTGGTGTTCAAGACACGGTGGTGAAAGTAGCAGTACAAGTAGGCGGTCCTTTCCCCTCTGTTACAGTGCCTCGTCCTTAATGGCCTACTTAAGGAACTTGAAGACCAAGGTCTTTACACGTAAGGTTATCGTACAACAATGGTGTAATAGCCAGGGCCTTAGAGTTAATCCATCTAAGATAGAATTGGTCGTTTTTACCAGAAAACGTGTGCTGGATGGTTTCGTCTAGCCCGTTCTCTATGACACTACTTTAAGGGTCTCCTGGACGGTGAAGTATCTAGGCGTTATCCTGTACTCTAAGCTGTCCTGGAAAGATCATGTAGAGAGACAAATACAAAGGGCCACCATAACCCTCTGGGTATGTAGACGGACCATTGGCAAAACTTGGGGATTGAACCCCAGGATAGTAATGTGGTTCTACACTGTTATAGTGAGACCCATTATAACGTACGCTTCTGTTGTCTGGTGGTCTGCAGATGCTATACTACACATTCAACGGAAGCTAGAGCAACTCCAAGGACTGGCCTGTCACAGGGGTTATACGCACTACTCTTGCTGTAGCACTGGGGGCCCTTCTGGATCTTATGCCCCTTCACGTGTTGATCGAGGCCGTGGGTCGGCAAGTAGCCTACAGGCTGAAGTGCGGTGGTCAGTGGAAAGAAGAGGTAGAATGGCTAGGACATACAAGGGCCCTAACCGACGCGGTGAGAACTCACTCACTTCTGGACGCTAGGAGTGATAGTATAATTCCCATGTCCTCCTTCTCAGTACCTTTTAAGGTCATCATCCCGAAAAGGGAGGATTGGAACCCACTCGGGAACATTCTCGGATCGGCCGATATCGTCTGGTTTACAGGCGGATCTAGGTCTGAGGGTGGTTCCGAAGCGGGAACATACGGCGAGAAACCCAGAGCAAAATTTTCCTACGTCCTGAGTAAATTTGCAATGGTATTCTCCAGACCGAAATATTCGCTATTTTGGTCTGTGTAGCGGAGAATATCCCTAGGAGATGTTCTAACAAACATATGTATATGTAGTGACAGCCAAACGGCCCTCAAGGTCTTGGCATCGGTTAAAACCAAATCTTCTTTGGTCAAGGACTGTAAACAGGCACTGCGAACTTGGCTCGTCCAACTGAATCGAACTTCTCTGGGTGCCTGGGTACAGTAACATTGAGGGTAAAGAGCAGGCAGATGCTCTTGCCAGAGAGGGCTCTCAGAAGCTCTTGAGGGGCACGGAGCCAATTCTGGCCTATCCTAGAGCACACGCCAGAAGTCAATAGAGGTCTCACTCCCAGTTCGTTGATCTCTGGATCTCCCACCCAGGATTTCGGCAAGCGAAGCTCCTCATTTCAGGACCCTCGCCGAAGAGGGCAGGACAACTACTGTGTTTCAGCAGAAAGCAAGTTAGAGTGGTGGTAAGTCTCTTGACTGGACACGGCCCTTTTAGGAAACACCTGCGCACCATCGGAGTGGTTAACAACCTCGATTGAAGTTTCTGTGGAGAAGTAGAGGAAGCCTCCATCCACCTCTTAACCTCCTGCTCCAGTCTCATGAACTTAAAGCATAATCACTTCGGTATTGATTTTCTCATATCGGAGGAAACTAGAAATGCCCCGCTGAGAAGGATTCTGGCCTTTGGTTTGGAATCCGGCATGGATGGGGACATTCATTGACCAGCTAGCGAATGCGCAATGGGCCACAAGGCCCGAGTGCCACAATTTATAATTGCACCGCTAAGAAGAAGAAGATACACATCATTAAAACCGCAAAAATTAATTGCGTGTGAAAGAACAGTTACTAATATAATATATCCTATCATCCTTGAAAGAACAGGGGAAAGCTGTTTGGGCCGCAAATTTTTCCGTACGGGAATGATTCTGACCTTCGAGATAATAATAAGCTGGTATCAGCGAGTCGGCACACTCCCGCGCTTTGCTTATCTTATTCGATTTTTTCCAGATAACTGCTTTTCAGAAGGTGAATTGGTGTTCGAGGGCTCCCAAGTTATCCAGATCTTACTCCTCTCGTTTGTTTTTTATGGGGTTATTCAAATTCATAGACGTATGTCACCACACTACAAAAACATTTGTTGCGATTTATTGAACCTGCATACAGGGTGTTTACTGGAGATTGTAAACACTTAACATTATTATTATTATAGATAGTTAAGTGGTATTGGTTGAGCCGACAGATATTTCTTCGTGAAAATGTTTGTAAATTGCCATGTTTCTGTTCATAAAAAAGTGCGAGGAAAAAAAAGGGGAAAAAATAGAAAAAACCACTACCGAGAAATATTCCACAATTACTACTTTGACCTTAGCCGGCACTGGGAGACGAGGGGTCAAAGACACCCCTTACGGTTTCTTTGGAATATAACTTTAAAAAGTTCGTGTCCGATTATAATAAGCCTATTGATTTGCTTGAACCGCAGCGGTTGGTGCTACAACTTAATATTGTTTGCAAGTACATTTGTCTTTCAGAAATAGTTGTACTGCACGTTCTTTCCCAACCAATAATTTATATGACCGGATTTACCGCTGCGCTTTACCTATCATGTGTATTATTCAATTACGGCTTGTTAGTAACTCATCAGTTCTTTAATTTAAAGTAATTGAGGTCGATTGTATTTTTTATTGTGTTCTTATCCACAACAAACATCTTAAGCATCTGCGATTTGTGCTGATTTATTGTATAGCTTAGTTTCTGTTCTAGTTTCTAGGAGCGTAGCTAAGAATTCTACTAATGTAACGAAATTTTCGGAGTATAATGCCAAGCTGTAAATGCTTTAGCGTTCATAAGGACATTTCTCCAGTAAGAAAGATTTACATCATTTATTTATTTTAAAAAAAGGAAATATCCGTTCGTCTAGGGGCTTCAGAAACTCGCATATGGTCTATCGTTCTAGATTTCTTTTGTGCTTAATATTTTTACATTTTAAATGAACTACTTTCAAGTAACAATTTAAATGCTGTTTAGTTTGGGTCTTTTATGAAGGCCATTTCGAGATTAAATAGTTTTAAATTAGGTTTATCTGAAACCAAATGCATTTCTAGAGAAGAATGTATTGAAAAGCTCTGTAGTATACCCTTAGACTTTGACTAGAGAACCTTTTTTACTTTCTCCGGTTGTAGTTTTGTAAGAGTTTTGTTATTGATGTCAACTAAAATTAACGAAACTTGTGTGAACTTAGCAGAATAACTTTGCAGAACTAAAAAAACTATAGGCCTATTATTTGCCGCTAATGAGGAAGTTGCACGTTATTTTTTTATATCTCAGATAGATAGACGACAGAAAAATATGCTTCCTCGTATTTTTCCTTTTTCATTTTGTTAAAATTGAGGGCTAAAAAAAATATTTATTTTGGGTGAATATAAAACCATTGGAACGCTCTCTCCGTGCCAAGTGACGTCGTATGTGCCAGATGACATCACGTTGTTATTATTGAAATATTGAAACATCTAAAAGGAATGCTGTGGCTATAGATTAATGCGCTAAGCATCTTATGAAATCATTATCCGTCATGTTAACCAATAGTTATTAACAAGATTAAGGATAACAACGTGAATTTGCAAACTCAGGGCAAATCAGTGACGTCAAAATGACGTCAAGGCAATATCATAGCGTTTTCAGTCACGTGGTTTTGTTTACATAAAAGCTCAAATTTTAATGTCGAATATTTACGAAATTACATTTTCTTATGAGTTTATTTTATTATATTATCAACTTATATAATGTTATTATGGAAAAATAATAAATTCAAGCATTTTTAAAATGTATGCATCTTCCTCATTAGCCGCTAATTAATCGTGAAAGTAACAATTTTACCGTTGCTAATTTTTTAAAAATTTTCGCGTGTTCTGCTAACTTCACATGGAAGTTAGCAGAACATCTACCAAAAACTTGTTTTAATTAAAAGCAAGTGGCTTAGAATTTGCCGTTTTTTAAGCGTAAACCAATGGTGCAAATGAAATTAAAAAAAAAATTAAAATTAAGGCGATAAAACAAAAAAGTCATTTTTTAGAATCAGCAAAAACTTTGCAGAATTAAATAATCCATAGGCCTATTATTTGCTGTTAATTAGCCGCTAATTAATCGTAGAAGTAACAATTTTACCGTTCTTAATTTTTTAAAATTTTTCAAGTGTTCTGCTAACTTCACATGGAAGTTAGCAGAACATCTACCAAAAATTGTTTTTATTAAAAGTATAGTCCAGAATTTGCCGTTTTTTAACCGTAAACGAATGGTGAAAATGAAATTTAAAAAAATTAAAATTAAGGCGGTAAAACCAAAAAAGGGAATTAAATTTGACTATTCCTTCAGGAATTTTCTATTCCCGCCTTCATAATTAGTCATGATATTTTCGAATTTGTCTAGCGAATTTTGCAATTTTTTATTAAGAATTTTTAATTTCCCCGAAACTCGGCAGAACAGCCATTAAGCTCATTTGAAAATGGCTTTTGGGACTCAATTACGTGTCGTTATCGAATTTGCCGTGATGTCTTTACATTTAATTTATTTTGATATTTTTTGGATTTGTTTTCTTTGATACTCAGCAGAACAGCTATTAAGCGCGTTTGATAATGGCTTTTGGGGCTTATTATTCCTTCAGAAATTTACCGATCTCGTTCTTTAATTAATCGTGCCGTGATAATTTTGTAATTTTTTTCAACATTATTTGATTTTTCTTTCTCCGAAATTCAATAGAAAGGCCATTAAGCTCGTTTGAAAATGGCTTTTGGGAGTCAGTTTTCCTTCACCCTAGTTATAATTGACTTTTTAAAATTTGCCGTCATGATCTACCAATTTTTTATTAATTAAGAAGTTAATTTTTTTCCCTAAGTACGTACTAAAATTTTTTAAGACTATTTCTCGTTTTTCAAGTATCGCTTCAAAAATCTTTACACTGCATGTTATACAGTTTTGTCTCATTCAATTATTTGTTTCTGATTTTACGATGTTCGCCTGTCTCATTAATGTTCTTCCTTTAAAAAATCTTTAATTTAATCCTCGAGTCTGTTGCAGCGACTTTGATTATCATTTTCTCTCGTGTTTATGTGTTTTCTTTCGTAACTTTCAATTCTGAATTAGTTTGCTGATTCTAAAAAATTATTTTTTTGGCTTTATCGCCTTAATTTTTATTTAAAAAAAAATTTCATGTACACCATTGGTTTACGGTGAAAAAACGGTAAATTCTGAGTTACTTACTTTTAATTCAAAAAAAATTGGTAGATGTTCTGCTAGCTTCCATGTGTTAGCAGAGCATCCGAAAATTTCTAAAAATTAACAACGGTAAAACTGTCATTTTCACGATTAATTAGCAGCAAATTAAAAGCAAATAATAGGCCTATGGGTTTTTTATTCTGAAAGTTTTTGCTGATTTTAAAAATTAATATTTTTGGTTTTACCGCCTTAATTTTTATTTTTTAAAATTTCATTTTCACTATTCGTTTACGGTTAAAAACGGAAAATTCTGAGCTACGTGCTTTTAATTAAAAAAAAGTTTTTGGTAGATGTTCTGCTAATTTCCATGTGAAGTTAGCAGAGCACTCGAAAATGTTAAAAAAATTAAAAACAGTAAAATTGTTACTTTCACGATTAATTAGCGGCTAATTAACGACAAATAATAGGCCTATGGGTTTTTTAAATCTGCAAAGGTTTTGCCGATTCTAAAAATTTTTTTTTTTGTTTTACCGCCTTAATTTTTTTTTAAATTCCATTTTCACCATTCGTTTACGGTTAAAAAACGGCAAATTCTGAGCTACTCACTTTTAATGAAAATAAATTTTTGGTATATGTTCTGCTAACTTCCATGTAAAGTTAGCAGAACACTTGAAAAATTTTAAAAAATTAAGAACGGTAAAATTGTTACTTCTACGATTAATTAGCGGCTAATTAACAGCAAATAATAGGCCTATGGATTATTTAATTCTGCAAAGTTTTTGCTGATTCTAAAAAATGACTTTTTTGTTTTATCGCCTTAATTTTAATTTTTTTTTTAATTTCATTTCAAAAATTAACAACGGTAAAATTGTTGCTTTCACGATTAATTAGCGGCTAATTAGCGGTAAATAATAGGCATATAGTTTTTTTTATTCTGTAAAGTTGTTCTGCTAAGTTCACACAAATAACAGTTTGGGTTTAAAAACCTTCGGATGTAAATTAGATCAATTCAAGCAACTTTAAATGATCTGTGAATTTAGCACTACCACTTTAAAATTTTGAAATCGTTCTGGTCCCATTAATTGTGGCCTTTTTGTTACGAATTTGTTGCGGTGAGAAAACATCTGTAGCTCTTTATTTAAAAAAAATAACCCATGGTAAAGATAGCATTACCACTTACAGAAATCGCTTTTAAAAGGTACGCAAACATTTTCTTAAAAATAATTTGTTGCAAAGTTGCCCACGTTTAATAAAAAAAATAATTGAAAACTGCTTCTTCTAATAACTTCTGGTGATACAAACTTAATAATCAAGAGAGCCTTAAAACTCATTAAAATCGTTTTTAATAGTAACTAATAAATAAACACTGAATAAGCAATTTTCGAGGGCTAAACCACCTGTGAAAATTTGTACAGCGACTGCTGAGGCGACTGCCTATATTGTTCAAATCTGCCAGTACTGCCGACTTGACTGCCGACATGACTGCCGTGACTCCTGGTACAATTGCCGAGACTGTCGACTAGACTGCCGCGAGTGCCTACTAGACTGCAGAAAGACTACCTTAGAATTTGGACAGCGACTGCCGGTGGTGGTTGACCCCTCGGCAATTTTACAGCAGAAGAAAATTTTATAAAAATATAAAAATAGGAATTATAATATTCCAGCCTATCTGCAAGTGCCTTATATATCAGAAACCAAAACAGCTATTCTCCCAGCTACATGCCGACGACAAGCACTGAATTAAATTGTGAAATACGGCGTATTTTGTCTAACACAGCACTAAAATGCAATACAATAACTTGAAACTTGGATTGCTCCAATGCTACGAGGAAAATGCGAAGCTTCCTTTCATCTCATGATGTCACTAACTGCAGACCTGTTTCGACCTATTTTTGGGTCTCGTCAGTGCAGTGCAAGTGAGCAAGCATGCCATCGATAAACCCGGGTCGCATCTCTTAGACACTGTTAAGTTTCACAGCAGTACAGCGCAACTAGCGCCATCTCTCGGTAGTGTCGAAAATAGTTTATGTAGAAACTATTTTATAGAAAACTTTATTTGCAACAAATTGTTTCTCGATGCAACAAATTTGTACGCGACAGGCAACAAAGTCTCGAAGTCAAAAAAACACATGAAAAAATGAATTTTCAACGGTTTTTGCAGATGGTAGTGCCAGATTGCGCTGGAAATTCAACGTTTTACCGAAAGCAACAAAATATGACTCGGCGCAACAAATTTGTACCCAAGCTACAAATTATGCCCCGCTTCAACAAATTCGTACACGATTTCGACACGATTTTTGAAGTGGAAAACTCGTGAAAAAAATTATTTGCAACGGTTCTTGCAGGAGTGAACGTCAAGTTGCCCTGGGAATTAATCATTTTATCAATTTTTGCGCAACAAATTTGTACATGACATGCAACAAACTGTTTAAGTGAAAAACCCATGAAGAAATGCTTTTTTAATGGTTTTATCGATTTTTACGAAAACCTATTTCGCAACAAATTATGTCTCGGCGAAACAAATTCGTACACGACACGCAACAAATTTTCGAAGTAGTAAGAATATTTAAATCTGGGTTGAATCAAAAACAGAACAATCAATAAAAATTATTATGATTTAAAAGTTCACCTCATTTTAAAAAGCTTTTATTAAACTTGCAATGTTTGTTAGTTAGTTTAGGTCAAATCTTGCAATCAAAATTTCGATTAGTTCTAATTAAGCTAGAGCTTTGAAATTTTGCACAAGTGTATAAGTCCGGAGACAATACATTTTCATATAAGAAAAAAACAAGATAGCGGCTTCAACAGGGCGGACGACTTTACCGATTCGACTCAAAATCAATATCTGAGGGTTTTCGAAATCGCCAATTATGAATTCTTGGTCAAAATGTAGAAATTCGATATAGCGGCGCCAATATGGTGGACGATTTTTGTCATTTATGGTCCAAATCGATCAAGATCGATATCTAGGGGTTTTCGGGTTCGCCGATTACGATTTATAGTCAAAAATTTAGTTCAGGATGGCGACTTCAAGATGGCGGACCACTTTACCGTTTAAGGTCCGATTCAACTCAAAATCGATATCGCGGATTATGAATTTTTAGTAAAAATTTAGAAATTCAAAATGGTGGCGCCAATATGATGGCGCCGCAGCATCGAGCTCCGAGTTTAATTGATTTTGCAATGCTCAGCAATGGCCGCTCAAGTTCTGGAATTTTTTTATTGAAAATATAAGTATTCAACAATAACCCCTGCAAGTTTCAGTAATTTATATTAAAAAATGGCGCCACACGATTTAAAAGAAAAAAATTATCTCGGCTCCAGGAGGCCGGAGAGCAAAACACTTTTTTTTGTAAATTTGTAGAAAGATGCCAGTGATCGATTGGCAATAATGGCATTCCAATATAATTTAAAATCTCAAAGATATTAAAAGGTTTTTGGGGTAAAAAAATCGATTTTTGACCGATTTTTCGCATATTAGCGATCGTTTCGTAGTATGTGCAATCATTTCACATGTTAGCGCAACTGTTGAAGAAACTTTAAAATGTGCCTGTATGAGCTATTGGACATTGAAAAAAACGGTTTTTTTTAAAGAAAAAATCTATTTCTGCAAAAAAAATAGCAACAAAACGCTCTTATTTAACTTATATTGGACTACGCTTTCACCGAGTTTTGTTAAAAAATATCTTTTTTTCACGGAGATACAAGTATTTCAAAGAATTGCGATTTTTAGCGGTTTTTCTTGTGGTTAATTAATTTTGCAATTTTTTTGGAACCGGATCGGCCCAGCTCGATCCATATTAAAAGTTACACAACTTTGCCATATAACTTTTTTTGTACAAAGCCAAGATTTTTTTTACTTAAAAAAATGTTTTTCGTCAACTTTGGCCACCATTTTGAAAAGGACGCATATTGACATCATTTGTTTTAAAAAGAGTACATTAAATTCCACGGAAAATTTCCGATTTTTTACATATCTTGGTTTGCTGTTAATAATTTTTGCCAAAAAACGCGATGTTCTCGACAGATTTCTTGGACTATCTGCCTCGGGCAACGAAATTCGCGTTCGTCAATATTCACCTGTCTTGTTCCCCTGATGCACAATACACTGAATTCTATCAGGAAATTGAACAAGCATTACACTACACACTGAAGGACCGTTGCAAATGCAATTTTTTATGATATTCTGATTTCAGAATCTCTTGCGTATTGGGCACGAATTTGCTATGCCCAGAAATAATTTGCTGCGATACAAGTTTTTTGGGTAATAATGTAACTAATGTTAAGGAAGACATTTTGCCCGGTTTAATAGATTCCGCAAAGTACAAGTTACTATTTCACTGCTAGAATCGTTGGGATTTATTATAGATTATAAAAAAATAAATTGCTCCCTGATAGGAAATGTAAATATTTAGGGTTTATGTTTGACAGCACGAGATGACTATAGAGCTGCCTTTAGACAAAAAAGCTAAGGGATTAGCAGCCATTAAGTCTTTTTTAAGATTGATATCATGTAAAATTCGTACATTCGCTAAATTGATAGGACAATTCATTTCCTTTTGTCCTGCCATAAGATATGGCTGGTTATACAGACAGAGGTTGGAAATTCAAACATTTTTGGCATTAAAAAACAATAAAGGCGATTATGAGGGAAAAATTTTCATAAATAAAATTATTATTAATGAATTAAAATGGTGGTTAAACAAAATTCCCACTAGCAGTGATAAAATTAAAGTTCAGGATTATAATTTTGAAATTTACTCAGATTCATCCAAAACTGGCTGTGGCATATATTGCAATGGGGAAAAAACACACGGTTCTTGGAGTGTCGCACAATTATCACATCATATAAATTATTTAGAGCTGTTAGCTGTTTTTATAGGTCTTCAATGTTTCGCACGGAATAAAACTAACTGTGCAATATTGTTAAAAATAGACAATACAACCGCTATTTCATATATAAACCGCATGAGGGGTGTAAGACATACAAAGCTATCCAATTTAACTAGGGACATTTGGCAGTGGTGCGAAGCTAGAGGCATATGGATTTTTGCAACTTACATTGAATCTAAAAATAATATAGAAGCAGATATTGAATCCAGATCTAAATATATTGAAACGGAATATAGTTTAAATGACTCTGCATTTGAAAACATTGCTTTATCATTTAGCATTCCGGAAATTGATTTGTTTGCATCAAAAATAAACACTAAGGTCAGTCGATATATTTCTTGGAAAAGAGATCCAGACTCCATTGCAGTTGATGCCTTTACAGTCACCTGGAGTAATACTTATTTTTATGCATTTCCACCGTTTTCTCTTGTGGCAAAAGTTTTAAATAAAATAATTGCTGATAGAGCTGAAGGTATGTGGTCGTAGTTCCATATTGGGAAGCGCAACCTTGGTATCCGATTTTCAAAAGGTTGCAAGTTTCAGATCTCATATATTTTTCCCATCTAATCGAAGTCTTTTAACATCTCCTTTCAGACCCCACCATCCGCTGTGGAACAGGATTACCCTGGTTGCATCGCGGTTGTCAGGGGATCGTTTTTACAACGCAAAATCTCAGAAGAAGCCAGTACTATAATTAGTTCTTCTTTAAGTAAAAGTACGATGATACAATATAATACAGCATTTAAAAAATGGTGGAAATTTTGTTCCCTTAACAAAATAAAATTGTATAAACCATCTACAACAGCTGTTATAGAATTTTTAAGTGAGCAATATAAAAGTGGGGCAAGTTACTCAACTTTAAATACATTGAGGTCAGCTATTAATTTAATTACCGTAACAAAGGTGGAGGAAAGACCGAGAAATAGATTCTTAAAGGGCGTTTTCAGACTTAGACCGGTTTTTCCAAAATACGAAACAACCTGGAATCCTGACACGATTTTACAGTATATATCAAGACTCTTTCCTCTGGATATGTTATCTTTAGAAAATCTTAGTTTAAAATTAGCAACCTTAATGGCCCTTTGTACCGGCCATAGATTACAAACATTATCAAAAATTAAAATCAACAATATTGTAAATTTATATACTAGGGTTGAAATATCAATATTTTAATTATTTAAGACCTCATCACCATCCAAACAGCAGCCAAAGCTAGTGCTGCCTTATTTTTCAGACAGACCAGAACTTTGTGTAGCCTCGACGTTATTATTTTATTTAGACAAAACTAAACATAATCAAGGTAAAGTGTATACGACCAGAATTGAAACCGTATAAAAACTAAAAGCCGGCAAAAACAGCCGGCGTCTCTTTATTGTTTTTGTTATGACAAGCATTTCTGTTTACCCCCGCAAGAGATGCCGATTGTTTTTGCCGGCTTTTAGTTTTTATACGGTTTCAATTCTGGTCGTATACAGTATAATACATTAAATCTTTTCATTACACATAAAAAACCATATAAAGTTGCATCTGTACAGACTATATCTAGATGGATAAAAACAACCTTAAAAAGAAGTGGAATTGATACCAACATTTTCACAGCCGATAGTACTCGCCATGCCTCCACTTCGGCAACGCTGAGAGCGGGAACTAGTATTGAAACTATTAGAGCAACAGCAGGTTGGTCTAAAGATTCTGAAGTATTTTTTAATTATTATAATCGACCAATTGTAGACCACTCCGAAATTTGCCAGAAATATATTAAGACATTTTATAATTCTTTGTACTTATTCATGTAAATCATAATTGTATCATATTGGTATACTGATGCTATAAATAAAAAATAAATGAAACAGAGTTTTCTCTAATTTTACCCAAATTAAATAACAGTATATCGCTGAACTACTTCAAACAACTACAGGGTGTTCTATTAGGAACGGACCAGGAAGTATAATCTAAGATTAAACGACTTACCTGTAAGGAAGTTCAATCGTAATTATACGACTGGTCCATTCCATATAGAACAAACCCAGCCCTGCAATAAATAACTAAACAATAATAAAACAAAAATGCACGTTTCATGCACGTTTAGGGGCCACTACAGGGTGTTCTATACGGAACGGACCAGTCGTATAATTACGATTGAACTTCCTTACAAGTATAGTGAATACGACCAGAATTGAAACCGTATAAAAACTAAAAGCCGGCAAAAACAGCCGGCATCTCTTTATTGTTTTTCTTATGACAAGCATTTCTGTTTACCTCCGCAACAGATGCCGACTGTTTTTGCTGGCTTTTAGTTTTTATACGGTTTCAATTCTGGTCGTATTCACTATAAGTCGTTTAATCTTAAATTTATAGCGCAACCTGGCACTGCCACCACGAAAAACTTTTACAAATGCATTTTTCATGGGTTTTTAACTTAGGCAACTTGTTACGTGTCGTTATCTTCACTGTGAAATTTGCATTACTATAGGTTATTTAAAAAAAATATAAAGAACTAATAATGTTTTCTCACCACAACAAATTCGCAACAAATTATTTTTATGATAAGAAAATGTTTGAGCACTTTTTAAAGCTATTTCTGTGAGTGGTAATGCTATCTTCACTGCGAAGTTTGCAACACCATGGGTTATTTTTTTAAAGTAAAGAGCTACAAATGTTTTCTTACCTCAACAAATTCGCAACAAAAAAGTTACAATTGATGAGATCAGAACGATTTCAAAATTTTAAAGTGGTGGTGCTAACTTAATATACCTAACTAAAAACCTCGAAGCCTTCAAAAGTCTTTTCGGATAAAAAATTTATTTATTATTATAAATTTGAGTGTACCTTGCAGCACTCTATATGTGTTGTATTTTCCATCTGCACTACATAAAATACAATAAAAAATAAATATTTAAAGTAATAATACAATGTTGTATTAACACACGTTATTGCGGTAAACATTTTCGATCGTTTTTAGGAACCATGGAAAAAAATTGAACATTTATCAACCCTTACACTGAGATGAAAAAGCGATGCATTTAACCATCTTATCTGCTGATATACTTTGCGAAGCTCATCTATTACAAAAAATAATCCTAGAAATTAATAAAACCAAAAAGCCCTTCCAGACGCCACTGTTGACAACCACTCATTTACTCAGGCGTCGTTACGTCTCTCTGGTTTCTGTAAATGTCCTTTTTTACTCTACATACATAGGTCGTTCGCGCTTTCCTCATCTAATGTAAACAGAATTTTGATGGTCTTAACTGAAACGGAAGTGACGTATTTTATTGGGGTGTGTAGTTTGGACAGCACTCATTATTTATTCATAACGCAACTTCACTTGGTCCCCTTCTTCTACTTTACACTCCTTTTACCCTTTACATACAATTTTTCTAGCTACCTACCTCGCAAATTGAATTAAAATGCTTTTGCATTATGTTTTTTAGAGATCAGGGGTTGGTTGCAGAGGGCAATTAATAGTTTCCTCCTTTTAACAAATTGTTGTCAGTTAACCTACTTCAAGATTTAACTTGAAACTACTTTTGAATATCAAATTACTATGATAACTAACATTTATTTTTTGTACACCAAGTAAAGAATTACAGTTTAAAAAAATAGGCGAAAATCGCTGAGGAACCGCCTAAAGGCAAATACGACGGAAAACGCATACATTTACTCCTCCTCTCATAAACTTTAATGGGTATGTTCCTTTTCACTCGTCCTCATATTCAATATTACGCCGAAGATGCGGTGTATTCGGAAGTACGTCGTTTTTTAAGGTAGTTGCTAAATTTTGGTGGTCGGAGCGACATTCATTATACTTACATAAATTTACGCCCCATGCAGCGACATTCATTGCAGTTACGTAAATAACGCTCCGTAGAGCGACGTTTATGTTAGTTCTCAAAAGTAGAATTTTTGTTGCAGTTGCTAAAAAATTGATATTTTGTTGTGAATTCTAAAAACAGATTTCTTCTAGACGGCATTTATTGTATTTAACAATAATTACGTTCGCGGATCGAATTTTTCAATAGTTTACAAAAGTGAAATTGTCATTGCAGTTCCGCAATAATAATAATTTTGCACAGATTAAAAAAACTTTCATTCACGGGACGGGACGTCGTTTATTGCAGTTACTATAATTCCTCTCTCGGAATTGATTTTGTGAACGATCCATCTTAATGGTGTCTGAAGGACGTCTTTTCTGCTTTTTAAAAACTTTTTTCCTCAACCTTTTCTTAACTCTAAATAAATAAATATTACGTTCACAAAATTTTTGGGGTTCAACACGACTGTTTCAGACGGAGAATAATGTAAAAAATCATACTTACTGTCGTTTATGCTTAACTGCTGCTTTGATGGTATCAATTATTGGACGTCGTAACACTATAAACCTAACACTGTCTGTACCACACTTTCTTAAAATTAAACCTGAAAAGGAATTTTGTTAGAAAACACAACTAAAAGACTACATAAAGTTCAAAATATGTATATTAAATCTTTTTAAAAAATTATGTTTTTACAACAACTTTTATTTCAAGACAAAATGTTTAACAAACACTAGTCTGGCCCGTGTACAACACATGGTGAGGAACGGAACGATTTATAATGTACCAACTACCATCCAATATGCGGTTTAATAAGCTAACGATGCACAACAAGATTCAAGAAAAGTTCAATGTAACTGAAATTTTGGCGGGCTTTTGCTTGCCTGTCTTATAAACGTATTATTAAATTCACATGAATTTTGGTCGCTCCTCGGAGCTTAAAATTGCTTGAAGCGTCTCTACTTCGATTGTATTCTACAATAACAACTTTTTTACGTTCAGGCAAGGCGGATCCCATGCGCGTATGAGTACATGGTATAGATACTTTTTTGACTCCGAATCACTGAGGAACCGGTTTAGGGCAAACCCCGTCAAAACACATCATTTCCCCGTCAAATCCGACTGCTAGGAAATGATGGGGGTCCCATGTCGCTAAGGGCTATTTTCGCTATAACTTCCGATATACTTTGAATAGTCGTTGGACTAACTTGTCCTCATATTCAATACCTCGTAAGAGTTGCAGTGCTTGACAACGTGGATTCGTAAAAGGGTTTTTAATCTCGAAAATTTCGAAGTTAAAGTCTAATTTTAGTACACTTTCTAAATTTAGGTGGTCGGGGCGACATTACGTCCCTGTGCAGCGACATTTGCTACACTTTCTAAATTAACGCTCCTTGAAGAGTTAGCGAAAATTTTGCATAAAAAACGCTCCGAAGAGCGAAAATATGTTTACAAGTATTAAAAACCTCTTCCACGGCGTTTTTACGTG
This sequence comes from Leptura quadrifasciata, assembly GCA_963675555.1. Taxonomy (NCBI): domain Eukaryota; kingdom Metazoa; phylum Arthropoda; class Insecta; order Coleoptera; family Cerambycidae; genus Leptura; species Leptura quadrifasciata. Next base: position 162,457,775 of record OY776674.1, on the reverse strand, counting down.
AAGCACGCTTTTCGTACGAAGTATTTCCTAAGTCGGATTTTGTTACAACGTCGAAAAGTATATCGGGGTTATAGCGTTCTTTAACAATTTTTATGATAATTTGCAAAATATTGACTTTTCGGTGCCGTTACGCAAAATAAAATGTTTATTTTTCATTGTACTTCCGCAAACATCTTCCAACGATGTTTTTACGAGTCGCACGCTGTTCAGGCAAAATAAATCGAATCTCGTGATAGTTACGCAAAATTTCTTCGATAAGATTTTTTACTGATTTCAATTGTGATCAGTTTAGATGTGTTTTGGTGGGTTCCTTGACAATAACACTTCAAAGTTCTCAGAAAGGGGCAAATTAGCATGCTGCACAACAGAAGTGACATAGGTATGTCTTCTGTGTTCTTTCCAGCTTACTTTCAGCAAAAGACTTTAATGCTCTTATGCCTTCTATTGAAAAGTTTGTCCATTTAATATATGATCGTTATATCGAAGAAATAAATGCGACAAAGTCGCCTGAGATAGAAGCTTCAAACAGCTCCAGATCTGCCTGATTTGTAGATGTTTGCCTGTACTCGAGCTTTAGAATCTTCACGCAATTTTCTGTTATTGCAGAATTAGGTGAAACTGTAAAAAGTAATTGTCGAAATTGTACAAATGCGTAAAAGCAGATTTACCTTGAGTTTTTTTATGTAAAGGTGGTGACTTAAGTGTCTGATTAATGCTTAAGAGTAAGGCGTCATACGGGTTGTCCCTGGTTGAAGCTCCAACGTCGACAAGTACGGAGAAGGTGGTCAGACGAGCATTCTCAGTGAGCCCTAGAACAGTAGCGGAAATCTCCTCACTAATGAATGTCAATTCATCAATCTTATGTTAATGCGATGATTTATAGAGAATGATGGAAATATGCCACGAGGAGAATATATATCTAACAGTAGTTTTTGGTGTGGCTTTGTGTATCCTGGAATTGTTTGTACCCCAGGCTGTGAATTACGTTGAAGAAATCACCCTTGTCGACGACTAAACCCATTCACATAGAGCTTGTATAGTCACCGAAGTTGTCGCTGCATAATATAGCAAGGATTTAGCCAGTTTGATTTCCAGATCCGAATCCAATCGAGCACATCTGGGAAATTAAATGCGACAGGGCGATTGGAAGGTCCAGTTGACTGAAATACGACCTGTAGTCCTAAAAACACTAATTACATAACTTTAACTTATATAGCGACCGTAGTGTATAAGTTCCAATTAAGACTAGATAAGTATCATCTTTCATTTGTTGAAGACAAGTTATTTTTTATACATTTATTTATCGTCGGCCTATTTCCTTGACTGAGGTTTATCATCGACGTCTAGAGATGAGTTACCTCCAACTGGAACCTTCATTTCAACTGATCTGTTATGTCGCCAATTAAATTCATCGGTTGAGCCATCAAAAGCACAGGGCGTTCAAAGAGCAGGGAGGGACTTACCTAAGATTTAATAGACAGGAGACCGACAGCTTGACATCCTCTCTGAAGAGTGGTGTATCCACTACGCAATTTTCGCCTAAGATTGCATAGCTTATGCGTATACACTGATATACAAGTCGCTAGAAGATGGGACGAGGACACTGTGTTTCCTTGAAATGAGGAACCCATCTAAGTACTAACCGCTCCTAACGTTGGGTTACATATCGAAATTTGAATTGAAAACAACTTTATTAATATTAAAGTACATTAAAATTCATTCCCCTTAAAATTATCGGTGCATTACGCTTTTTTAAATTTTGTGTGGTATGTCAACTTAAAACGAGAGAACCGATCAACAAGATGAACAATACAGAACTGTGCAAAGGCCTGCCTCATCTGTATCAGTGGATTTTCATGCATTTAATGATTGACATTAAATTGTTTCATCCTGTAGCAACAACATCCATTTAAAAATTCAGGAAAAAGTAATTCTGTTCTCATATTTTAAAGCGTATCCTCCAGATTCGCAAATAAATAAATAAATGAACACCACATAAATTAGACAACCCCTAAATCCAAAGCCAGAGGTGTTCGGAAGGGGGTTGCACATTAAAAAACCAGGACTACAACAATTTCATCTGACATCGCTAGTGCCAGAGCCGAGGCTCGAACCCTGTAGCGCGATGCCAGTTTGATTAATCGCGATTGCCACCTCGCACTTTAACCAACTAAGCTATCAGCTAAACATTGGTTAAAACTCCTACAGTTTTGCAAAAAATTCTGTTTAGTTCCTCCAATTTTGTAACGGGTATAACTAATCACCCTGTGAATTCCACAAGATGAATATTGTCTTAACCGTCCGATATGAGCTTTCATGTGATGTCAAGAACCATAATGTTGAGCTTATAGCAAGATATGAGAGGTTAAACTCGAGTGAAATTTACTAGTGGAACTTATTTTTCGAACACCAGTATAGTTAGCACGTATTTTCAGCCCTCCTTTATTTGGAAAGTTGACTACCGAAAAGATATTCTTGGCAATTTAAAAAGATCAAGGGAAGCTGCATCGATGTCCTGCTTATCGCTAACCACTTATCAGCAGCTTCCGCATCTCTCATGGCCCTAACGTCCATCAATCATTTCCTGACAAGAAATACGGCCCCGTCCACTCATCAAGAGTGACTCATCGAACTTATCGACTGGCTATATTATATGGTACTTCTCTTAAGCGGAAGTAAACAAACGGTAGTGCAGTCTGAAGTTATATAACCGTTGGACACCGTCGCCGTCGTTGAGAGCGTGCAACGGGAATGCTTTTTGATGAGCATTTTGATTAAGCCAATTCTCTTTATGGAGTAGTTACTCTCGTGTTTCCTTAAACAACCAAAACTCTGTATTAGTAGTGCCAGTGTTCTTTCAAATGTGATATAAGGGGTTAGACATATAATTTTATACAGGATGGATCTTAATTAACTAATCAGCATTGACATTAATTTAAGGATATTCTTTGCTTTTACGATACGAAAAGTTTATAAATCTAGCAGTTTGTAAAAGGTATTGTTACGTGTTTACAATCTACAGTAAATACTTCAGGAAAAAGTTGCAAAAAAAGGGCTAAAACACAAAAGTTCTGTGAGAGGAATGAAATATGGTTGGCCCCCGTTTTCGAGGGTGTTGAACACGATGGTGATATTTTTACCCCCAAACTCGAAAAACTACACCAGTTTCGCGTTTTTATCCATCGTAGGCATGCGGATCGGTTTCTTGGGCAGGATTCAGGTAGGCCGTATGAAATTTAACCATACAACATCTTGTCCACCCCCGGGGTTGAAACTACCCCCTCTTTTAATACTAAAATATCCCCCAAAAAAATCAAAATGCATGAAAATTTATTTATCCCCGTTTTCGAGGGTACTCAACACGATGGTAATATTCATTTCTCCCCCACTCTCCACCAACCACCCCTGAAACTACCCCCTTTTCATATTTATTGATAGTGGGCATGTGGGGACTCGCTGGATCGGGATTTTTAAGAGGACTTCCATATTGTAAAGGGAGTTGAGTGAAGTTGAAACTACCTCCACCCCTAACATTGAAATCCACCGAAAAATACAAAATAGTGGAAAATGTTTTCTCCGCGTTTTCGAAGGCGCTAAACACGATGTCAATACTGTTTCATCCCCCACTCTCCATCAACCACCCCCAAATTAGAGGTGGTTGGTGGGGGGCGGGGGAAAAATTAATATTACCATCGCGTTGAGCACCCTCAAAAGCGGGGATAAACAAATTTTCATGCATTTTGATATTTTTGGATATTTTAGTATTAGGGAAGGGGGTAGTTTCAACCCCGGGGTGGAAGATGTTGTATGATTAAATTTCATACGGCTTACCCGAATCCTGAACAAAAACTGATCCGCATGCCTACGATGGGAAAAGAACGCGAAATAGGAGTGGTTTTTCGAGTTTAGGTGTAGTTGCTGAGGGGTGGGAACCTTAAAAATATCACCATCGTGGTCAGCGCCCTCGGAAACGGACGGGCGTATGTTTCATCCCTCTCACAGAACTTTTGGGGTTTTTCAACTTTTTCATGGACTAAAACACTTCCAAGCGTAGGTTTAAATAATTGCAACAAGAATTTTCACTAACCACTACTTTATTTAATGGTTAATTACAATAATTAATCTTTATTATAACACACTAATTACAACTTTAATCTGCTATAGACACTACTATAATTAACAAGTTATTACTGTTCTTTATTTTATATGTTCACTTGTTCATCTAATATGAAACTGTCCTCCGTGCGCGGGATCCACTCCTTATATATCCTTGGCGCTTTATTCTCGATATTTCCAGTCCGTGACTCGTGATGTTTCTAGTCCGTCTAGCATATTCCACCGTTTTCTCGTATCTGTGGTAATGGTAGTTCGCCAGTTAGCCCAGGGATGACGCCGCATTATCGGTAGCCAGCTAGGCAAGCCTGCTTTCACTCTGCTACCTGGGATTGATTATACCTCTCTCCGTTAGAGGGCACATAATAGTATAATACTCATCTACCTACCTAAAAACTATTGAAGCAGAATAATCCAAATTCATTATTATGATGAATCTGAAGATTAGAATTTCTGAAAGAAAACTGATTCCAAACTGATTTCCTTTTCGAAATGATTTAATGGGTGTTCTCTGAGTTTCGAGAAAAAATTCATAAACTTTCAATAAAAATTGTAAAATTGTCACGACAAATTCGAGAACGTCACGATTAATTATATGGGAACGGGAACGGTAAATTTTTGAAATGAAAACTAACTCCCAAAAGCCTTTTTAAACAAGACTTGTTGGAATCAGTTTTCGATCAGGAAGTTACTGTTCCCGTTTTTCTAATTAATTGTGACGTTTTCGAATTTGCTGTGAGAAATTTGCAATTTTTTATCTAAACAGTACAGCTTCTTGGCAAGGGTGGGCAACTCCCACATTATACTTGAAATATTCACTTGCACGAACTATTTATTACATTAATATAATTTACCTTCCAAGACAAGTCCATTCAAAATACAGATTGACATCTTAAAAAAAATGTTTAAAAAAATGTAATGGAGCAGATCTGGATATGGAAACGTTCGATTGTGTTTTTTTTTGACAATAAATAGAGTTGGGTCCCTCCAACATTCCGACACATTTTTGTGCCGCGGATGTAGATAACTCGGCGGCTTTTGATCTGACGAAAAAAAAAATTCAGACCAAAAATGAAGAGCTCGTGAAAATAAGCAAATTTTGTTCCCAACTTCATCGACGTCAGACCATTGATTCGCGAGAAATTGCATGTTTTTTCAAACAATTTTTTTGGCACGAAGGGAAAGGGTGGGGAAAAATTGTTTTCGCCACTTGATAAATTTTTCATTAACATTTAATTTCCGCCCAGCCTTTCCGAGATTATCTTACCTGCGCATGGAAACAGAGTTTTTTCATTTCCGAACGTTCAAGGTTCAAGAGGAAAAAAGAATTTCCTAAATCGGTTCATAAGTTACGGGCGATCGAGCATTCAGAAGTATAGTCTAGTATACTTTAACTTGGCGTGTGTATGTATGAGTTAATATTTCCGTACGACCGTACGATTTCATTTTCACCCATATTGTACACAAAGTTAAAGCGATAGTCCAGAAACATTGTCTACGTGGACAATATTTCTGGATCTTTGAAATATTAACTCATACATACACACGCCAAGTTAAAGTATACTAGACTATATTTCAGAGTACGCCGTTCACGGACGCGCGTTTATGCGTATGGGTGGCATGGACTCTTGACACGGCAAAATAAAAATGTTTTCCCGAAATTTTCATCCAGGCCTGAACCCCCCCCCCCCCGCTCCTCTCCGGTCTCGCGCTGTACAGTAAAGACTTTGCCATCCCCTAATTTCCTTCCTAATAATTTTGTCGCGATCTGGCTGGGCGGAAATTAAACGTTAATAAAAGGATTTTCCCCCACCCTTTCCCCTCGTGCCAAAAAAATTGTTTGAAAAGCGTGCAATTTTTAATTCGCTCATCAAGCGTTTGTCTGCGAAAATATCATTTTATGCGAGTGCTCTCTTGTAGCAAATAAAAAAATGTACGTCGGTCTGATGTCTGGTTGCATGGGGAGTTATCAGCATGTGAAATATTTTCGTTTTCCTCCATTCTCTTCCCTCCTAATTATCCTACCGCCCTGAGCCTCCGGCCCGATAAAATATCTGCCAATACCCCTCTATTAAAACAAAAATTGAGTCCTTAACTCCACTCCTTCATGATAAAAAATTAATTCATTTTTTTTTTAAATTTTTGCATCTTGGATTCGCAATATCTCGCGAATCGATGGTGTGACGTCGATGAAGTTGGGAAAAAAATGTGCTTATCTTCATGAGTTCTTCATTTTTGGTCTGAAGGTTTTTTCGTCAGATCAAAAGCCGCCGAGTTATCTTCGAAAAACCATTTTCTCATACATTTAATACGTCGTCGTTTCCCCCTCTTCCCTTTGACATCCGCAGCACAAATGTGTCGGAATGTTGGAGGCACCCAACTAACTCTATTTATTGGTAAAAAATCACAATCTGACATTTCCTTCGAGCCTGGTTGTCGTCCAGATCTGCTCCACTAAGTCAACTTTTAATTTATAAACGTGATTGTAACTCTTTGTTAATAGTGGGTAATCAATTGTTCATCAGCGCTTAGGGATTGCCGGGGATCGAGTTGTTCAAAATGTTTTAGATTCGCTGAAATTTTGTAGAATTTTTGTTTTCATACCCCTGTTTTAAAAAAAATTAAGACTACACTTCGGCCCTGGTTTGGCAACCCAGGCTGTCAATATCTCTTTCACGTATGAAAACAACTGTTTCCTTCTACAAAGTTTCAGTGAATGTAAAACATTTTGAATAAATCGTTCCCTTTCAATAGAAATATTAAATTCACATGAATTTCCTTTTAGTACGTCTTTGACCGTGACGTTCATTATCAATTTCTTGCAATTGGTTGACCCTTAGATTAGTTGCTCTCACGATTTTGCTTAATGCGCGGTTGATAAACCGGACACATTATATAAACTGCGTTCAAAAATATTTTTAACATATCAAATTCCAAGAAATTGTTTTAATAATAATTTCACATTCTACAAAAAAAAACATTTTTGGAGATAAATTATCGTTCGAAACAGATTAGTTTCTTGTTATTGCGTTATCATCCTTCGCAGATATGAATGAATAGTAAGTTAGGTTATCATTTTATTTACTACTTACACTGCTTCTACTTATCATATACCAAAATCAGTTTATCATTTTGTTGCATACTCCTGAGTGGTGAGTTGTTTACTTGAAGTCAAATTTATTAAATTAAATCAAACAATTTATTTACTGTTACCTTAAAAACTCAGACAGAGAGTCTGCTTTAAAATATTACGTATTACCTATTTGTATCGTGCTATTGATTTTTTATAAAGTAAGTATAAAAGAAATTTTTATAAAAAAAAAGTATAAAAATAGCAAATAACCAATATAGTTCAAATGTGCTTTTAGAGGGCGGAATATTAAACATAATATTTTTAGTCGCAAACTCCTCTATAAAGTCCTTATTTTACTATAAGGAACGTAACCAGACTGCAATCAACAGCTACTCTCCGGGCTATGTGCCCCGCCGAGCGCTGAATTACAAGTTACAAGTCTGGCGCGTTAAGTGTAATAATTGCATATTACCATCAAAACGCTAATGCTTCGATTGCAACAAACACCAGCCGAAAGACTGATCCTACTTTAAGGAGCTCTCTTGCTTGCTCTCTTGCTCTCACATGCCTACCTTGCACTGACGAAAGCCATCAGCTCGAAACTGCAGTCTGCAAGTGATGTGTGACGGCTGGCAAGAGAGTTCCTTAAAGTAAGATCAGTCTTTCGGCTGGTGTTTGTTGCAATCGAAGCATTAGCGTTTTGATGGTAATATGCAATTATTACACTTAACGCGCCAGACTTGTAACTTGTAATTCAGCGCTCGGCGGGGCACATAACCCGGAGAGTAGCTGTTGGTTGCAGTCTGGTTACGTTCCTTATAGTAAAATAAGGACTTTATAGAGGAGTTTGCGACTAAAAATATTATGTTTAAATAACCAATATGTTACACGTTTACCTTTATTTATTTATTTATAGTGTTGATATGCATGGAGTTTTGTGATCAACTATAAAGTAGTTGTATTTTGACAAATTCTATAAATCTCCCAGTTCCAGATGAGCCTCACCTTAAATAAAGCCATTTGTTTTTTATCTATTTATTAATTTGTCACATTCTTGATATTGCCGATATTTGACTCGCAAATAGCTAAAACAAAACACACATATATGATTCACAACATTCATGTTTCAGTTGAAAAATTTGTACGTTAGTATATTTAAGTGTTTTTAGATGGAATATTAAATTAAATCCTGTGAACTGGGGTGCCTAGATTCTCCTGGCTTCTTTACCAATCGACAAATCTGTTTGGCTATTAATGATTCTCCTGGCATCTTGACCAATCAACAAGTAATTTAGATTCTCAGCTTACCCATACCCATGACAAATCTGTTCCCAGTTGAATTCTCCTTGGCTCAAAAAATTTCCAAAATTACCGGCTGCGTCAGTTTGGAGTGATTTTGGGATGGTCAGAGGTTCCTTAACAATTTAGAACTTTTCTCAACCTTTATTTAACGAAGTTTATAAATTTCACTTAATTCACTATTGGATGTTAGTATTACATATATTGATTTAGAACTGAACTGTAACTGTATACAATCCAAATATTAATTTACATTAATCCTTATCTATATTATTTTCTGATAGCGGTTACAAAACTTGCATCACATCTTATCCTTATGCTTAAAGAGCACAAGGAAACAAAAATAAAGAAAAATTAAATAAAAAAACATTTAAAAAAGCTTTTATATAAAAATGCTCTAAAAAGTAGAAAAAAGACTTTGAAGTAAATCAATTCCATCATTTTGTTACATTGTACAATTTTTTTTATGATATAAAAGTTTGTCGCGAGATTTTCCTGTGTAAAGGAGATTGCTCGCGACAAGCTTTTATCTCCTAAAAAAAATTATATAATGTAGCAAAAATGGGCTCGATTTACTTCAAAATTAATTTTCTACTTTTTAGAATGATCCAATAAAAGCTTTTTTTTAAAATATTTTTTTATATAATTTTATTAATTTGTTACTTTTTTTTAAGTCTTTTGATATGCTGTAATCCCCAGATATCGATTTTGAGACGAATCGGATCATAAACGGTAAAGTCGTCCGCCATCTTGAACCAAATTTTTGACTAGAAATTCGTAATCCGCGACCCCTGAAACCCCCAGATATCGATTTTGGTTTAAATGACAAAATCGTCAGCCATACTGGCGCCGCCATTTTAAATTTCTGAATTTCGACCAAGAATTCATAATCGGCGAGCCCGAAAACCCCTAGATATGGATTTTGATCGATTTGGATCTAAATGATAAAAGTCGTCCGCCATATTGGCGTCGCCTTTTTGAATTTCTAAATTTTGACCAAGAATTCATAATAGGCGATCTCGACAACCCCCAGATATCAATTTTGAGTCGAATCAGATCATAAACGATAAAATCGTCCGCCATCTTGAAGCCGTCATCTTTTTTTTCTTATATGAAAATGTTAAGTATATTGTCACCGGACTTATACACATGTGCAAAATTTCAAAGCTCTAGCTTAATTAGAGCTAATCGAAATTTTAATCGCAAGATTTGACCTAAACAAATGAACTAACTGACTAACTAACAAACATTGCAAGTTTAATAAAAGCTTTTAATTAAAACGAGTCCAAGGGTACACGTGGTGGTAACTGTCGTTACCATTGGTAATGCGAAAATTTTTCTCGTAGGGTCAGCAAAAGATGATCACAGTGGACATTTTTACCTTTTTGTTCCTCTCCCTCTCTTCTCTTTTTCAGCATTAAATGTTCAATTTGTTCTCAAATTTCGTTTTCATTTATTTCTAGTCCATATTTAACCGTCCTGAATAACTAAGCCAACTGGATTTTTACCAGACTAAGTTTGAAACTCAATATCGTATACTAAAATGGAAAAATATATCTCAAGCAGTTCAGAAGATATTTAAAAATAAATCAGCACATTAAATATACTCTTTCATTAAAATTTTCTCCAGGTCTAAAAAATTCAGGATCCCAGGACAAAAATTCTTTTAGTCGGTTTAGTGAGAAGAAAATCTTAATTAAACGTTATTACCCACAGCCACCCTCCCTGCGTTTTCTTGTGGAAAAACTGGTCATGCCATCTCATACTGGTGCTAGGGGAGTATCCATATATGCTAAATTCGATCAGAATCATTAGAGATAGTTGGCTTCTGATGGGCTTGAGTTCTAGATGTAACCACAAGCACAGATGATAAATATTTTTTTAAAACTACTTTTTTGGGTTCAAGAGAATTGAAAATTTATAAATCCACCAATAACACAAAATCGAAGTTTTGCACAACAAAAGACATACCTAGCGCAATAGAAGGTGAGAGATAAGACGGGTGGGCGAAGAGCTTGCCGATAAAATACATAAAGTCGGCAAAGCAAACGACCAAGTCGGCCGTTACTCTCTTCACTTATTGTTAGTCTATTTCCTCTGTGTACAAAAATATGGATCAGTTCAGTGACTTGATACTGCAAATAAGTAGTTATTTATTTCTGCCAGTCTATCCAATAGATAAATAAAAGTGTCCAGGATGACAAAGAAAATGCTTTACGGTATGTTTTGATGGAAATGGAGCTTAAGTCTCAAAAAATCAAAGTTTGTACAAACAGCGTCGGGTATTGTAACCATGATTGCTAAAGCATAATTTCAAAAATAATTTGTATGTAGGTAAAATAAGTTATTACTTAAGTATTTTATAAATGAAGAGATATCAACAAAGTGCGACCAACTGGCTTCGTTGTACTGAATATAAAATCAATCAAGAGACTTATTTTGAAGTATATTTTGACTCCGACTTTCGTAGGTAATTTGTTTGTCTTTTGTCAATTCCAAATCTGCTCCGGTCGAACCTCTCAATATATTGTTTAACCTAATGCTGCGTACCTGTGTTATTCCAAATGTTTGGAAAACCTCTCAAGTTTGTGCCGTGTTTAAAAAGGGCGAGAGGAATAATTTTGAGACTACATACCTATAATAAAAATATGTAATTTTGCCAAAGTTTTTAAAATTGCACTACATTATTGTACCAGCACGTTCAGGGCCAGATTTCTATGCATCAACATGACTTCATGCGTATTAGATCAAAGGTAACAAATTTATTGTGCATTAAATAATAAATAAATAGACCACAAGTAATGACGACCCCCTTTATCCCGGAAGGCTCTAGAAGAGCCTTGTGTGGGTGGGGGCTACACATTTAAAGGCAAGGGACACACCCAATATCCGTGTTTAGTGAAGAAATCCCTCTCACAGTATTTTTCACTGCCACGACCGGGGATCGAACTCGGAACGTTTGGGTGAGAGGCAAGTGCGCTCACCCCTCGACCATCAGTCATACTACATCAATCATATTACTCAATTAATTGCTCAGAATCTCGATGGACGTAATTTATATAGATTTCTCCAAAGCCTTTGATCGGTTACATCATGGCATCTTATTTCAAAAGCTTGAAAGAGTTGGAATGTCTATGCCACTGCTTGACCTATTCGAGTCTTATTTAACTAGTAGAACCGCAGTTCATTGAATGTCGCGGTTTCATTTCCAAGGAAGTTTCTATATCCTTGGAGTGCCTCAAGGGTCAATCCTTGGTCCACTCCTCTTCATAATATTCATCAATGACGTTGTGAAAGCTCTTGATATGCATTTTTTATTGTATGACGACAACATAAAAATATTCTGCTCAGTATATAATAGGCCTGACTGCCTAAAGTTGCAAAATAATCTTACAGAATTAAATGAGCGGTGTGTATTAAATAAACTCCCCCTAAACGTTGCAAAGTGCAATATTGTAACTTTCACCCGAAAAATGTCACCTATTTCTTTCAATTATATCCTGGACAATGAAACCTTAAATCAGTTGGACTCAATTAAAGATCTAGGGGTTATATTTGATAAAAAATTGTCATTTATTCAGCATGTTAATGAAGCTATTAAGACCTGCTATAAAAGTTTAGATTTTGTTATAAGAAACTCTCAGGGCCTCACCGACATCCAGATATTAATGCTACTCTTTAATGCATTTGTGAAATCTAAACTTGAGTAGCTGCTTTAATATGGCAACCAGGTTATAATGTTCACACTGAAAGCTTGGAGAATATCCGACGGAGTTTTTAAAGTTTTTGTCTTTCAAAATGGATGGCCGCTACCCTCACATTCAAGGAAGGCGCACTTGAAGCCCCAATAGGACCCGAGCCCTTTTGTGGTGTGGCAAAGCCATGCATACGAGCAGCCATTAAGGAATGGGTGCAAAATAAATCTCTGGAATGGTGGAGGAATCTCCCAAGACAGAGACAGGCCAAGGAGTTTATTAAAGAACCTTCGGCCAAATTTATGGAAGACCTACTAAGCCAGAATAGGAAGGCCATCAGAGTAATAGTAGGCCTTCTAACTGGCCACTGCCGGCTCAACAGACACATGAGTCTAATGGGCCTGGCAGAGGACGCGACATGCAGATTCTGCCAAGAGGAAGAGGAAACCTCAGTTCACGTATTGTGCCACTGTGAAAGCCTGGTGAGGCTGAGATTCCAAGTACTCGGAGAAGAAAAACCAAGGGCGGGCCTATATAAAAGGGCCTTTATCAAAGCTACGGAGTCTAGTACAAAGGACAAAGCTGGATGAGGTATTATAAGGAAGATATTCTGGGAGCATCACAATAGACCTGAACAGGTCGCGGTGGTGAAGGCTAAACAACCAGCTCCTTTGTTAATCTAATCTACCCTCACATTGCAATACCTCAGCAGAACTTATTAAACATAGTTGTTATACTAAGTTTGCAAGACCGTAGAAAAACGCAGTCCTTGATTTTTCTGAATAAAATTGATAGTCCCCAATTTTAGAGCAACTTAATGTCTATAGGTACTTCTAAGAGTTGAGGCTCGTTCGTCGTCGCTGCACATATTATTTGACTGGTCCGCGGACACACATGTTAAAATTTCCCTCCTCTTCTTGCAATAACCTGCAGGACAGGCTGGATATATTTCATTGTAATTACAGGTTTTTAAAAGAAGTGTATTTATTGAATTAATTGTATTATGTAGTGTGTTTATTTTTTTCTTCTTTTGTCATGTGCTGAAAATGCTATATGTTTTATTTATCTGTATCTGTATACTTATATAATTTTATTGTTGTATGTTCCCATCCTTTAATTGGTTTATGTACTGTTGGATGGTGTAAAATAAAATAAAAAATAAAATAAATAAATAAAAATTAAGAGTTTTATCTGACCCCGATGAGAAAGTTAATGGCATATTTTCCTATGGAAAGTAATTTATTTAAGTAGTAAAATGACGTAAATCTCTGCAAATCTTTCCGCGATCTCTAAAAAAGATACGTTATCTTTTCTTTTATAAATCATCCGTCTGCGTAAATATTTTACATTGTTATTCAAGAAAATCCTAAATGAAAGGAACTCCAGGTAAGTTACTTGAGGTACCCCTGAAGAGATTTCGACAACTGTGTCAAGTACAAAATGATTTAACGCTACATATGACTTCTACCTGATAGACAGACATTGGTTTTCTTCTACACCAAACTCCTATCTATGGAGCAAGGCTCGAGTAGTGAACCTCATAGAAATAGTAAACGCTCGATGTTACGCCATTGAACGCAAGTATGGCGTTGCTTTTTATGTTTGTTTATGGTATATAGGAAACGCACATGTTGTACATGTCTGTGTCAAGTCCTTGATATGTGTGAAAATTTAAATAGTCGAAAGCGTAAAGTGATATTTATATCTGAGTTATTTTGGTACTCCGCCGTTCATTAAATTGTATAGTGAGAGAAATAATGACTAGAAAATTACTAAAGCAAAATAGGATAATTTCGTTGAACGGAAATGACTTGGTTCGGCTTATAGATTACGGAAATTATGTTAATTCAATGTTGAAAAATGTAAATATACAATAATCGCTAAAAATTACGAGAAGAAAATAACAGAAATTATAATGATCGTAGAGATTATAATGGTCAACAGGGTTTTTACACCCCATACAACCGCTTTCAAAACAGAAAGTACGCCTTAAAAATAATAAACCTCTGGGTAATGATAGCATTCCTGCAGAACTTTATAAATATGGAGCCGAAACACTTGTCGATCAAATGTATGAGATAATAGCCAGATCCTGGAACGAAGAACAAATGCCAAAAGAGTGGTGCAACGAAATCATCTACCCACTGCACAAAAAAAAGGCGATCAACTAGAGTGTAAAAAGTATAGAACAATAACCCTTCTTAATACTATTTACAAAATATTTTCTAGTGTTCTATACAGCCGTTTAAGTGGGTACTCTGAGGATCTTCTCGTTGAATATCAAAGTGATTTTATGCCTGGACTATCAACAATAGATCAGATGTTTGTGCCGTGCCAAATACTAGAAAATACCCACGAGTTCCACATAGACAATTTTCATCTGTTTATAGATTTTAAGTTAGCATATTAAATAAGACTTGTGAGAGTTATAATGCATAAAATTATCTGCAAAGTGCAAATACAGGGCAACCTATCAGAAACCTTTGAAACCTACATAGGGCTACGGCAGGGATATGCGCTGTGATGGACCCCAAATTAGCAGTGGAACAATTTTCCATAAACCATCATGAAATTTATAACAGTTATAAGCAAGTAGCCAATGGTAGAGATGCTGTATCCTTTATAAAGATAGTGAGATTGAGATGGGCAGGATTTCTGGCAAGGAGATGGGGAAACAACCCTCCAAGGAGAGTCCTTATGACACAGTCTGTGGAAGTAGGTGTAGAGGTATGCCAAAATTACGAGATGGTGTAGATGAGGATGCCAGGAGGATCGGCGCGACAAACTGGTAGCGGTTACCAGTGGATAGAACCGACTGGGACTCTCGAAGAAGAGCTAAGGAAAGTCGAGGCTCAACTGGAGCTGTAGTCCCATTGATGAATGAATGTCTGAGAACCAACCCCTTTAAACTTTTATTGTGCGTAGATCTGTCTAAGGAGACAATTCTATGCTGGGTTCGGGTCCTGGCTGTGGGCAGTGTAGGCCTTTTCGTGTGAGGGCTATAATTCAGAAATCTACGAACTACTTTTACAAAGCACCAAAAACATTTCAAATGTGTTCAGTGAATAATTCAGTAACTTTTGGTCTACTACAAAGAACCTTCAAGGCAGCTAAACAGTTTTTCGAAAAACAAAAAAATCAGTGAATACAGGAAATAATGAGAAAATTTTGTTAGATAGTTTCGTAAAATAGCTTCCATATTTTGAATATTTTTGCTTATTATTTGTTTATATCTACCCTTCACCTCAACACAAGTATTATAAGAAGGTTTTCGAGCCCAATAATAATTATATGCGAAAAGTAATATCAAAACTTTTATTAAATGTTCCAAATTATAATTATTTGCTTAGATCTGGTACATTTTGCCACACAGATTATTGATTGATTGTCTGACTAGTGCACGACATTGCTGCGATTGTAGGAGAATACACCGCCGCGTGCTGGATCTACTACGTCTACACTGGGTTGGGCTGAGGTCATGCTTGTTGCCAGCAGCTATGGTACAGAAATATGAGATGGAATGTGTAGGTGCTTATGTAATGAGTTGCCGCATTGCGTCCTGATATGGAGTATTTACTACAAGGGTTTCCCCCTTAACGTGAGTGATACTGGAAAGGTAGGATTTAACTATAAGCAGGGCACAGTGTTGTAGCATAGTCGTGGCACAGTTAGCCCGGAAATCAGGTGGATGAAGTTCTTACATACAGTATTTACTAACTGGAATCCTCGACTTCGAGGCCCCAAAGATAAGGCAGGGTTTTCGACGATTCCGTAGGTCCTCGGTAATGTGATGCTCTGGCCCAGCTGAAGGTCCTGGCGTGTTCTTAATGGTGGCGAAGGCGCTCTTTGAATAGTACCCAGAAGGATATAAGGAATAACTGGAAGTGATATTCCATAACACAACGTACAGCAGCCTACCCAAAATGGTAGGTGTTAACAGCGTGCCGGAAGCGGGAGGCCGAAGAGATAGCAAGAATCACATGTCAACAGGTGAACGAGAAAAAATGAGAAAGCACACTTACCGTTTTGTCGCATAAAATTCTACTAAGTAGTGACAATTTTCCCTCACACAAAATAACTCAATATCCAAAATAAGGGAAAACTTCTGATGATCGCCTAAATTCACAAATCCCACGAGGATGAGTACAGATGAATATGGCAATCACGACAAATTGGCTGCGTGCTTTTTAGTTGTCGAATTTAATGTCGAATGGATAATGCCTGAGACGGAAGTTATTCAGAGTCCTCTAGGTTCAACGATGTGGCATGCTATTTTACATACATTGTACCTCACAATGGGTTGCCTATGGTTGAGCGGTATTATATTTTGGCCAGTTCGCGGTAGTTCGTTTCTTCACTACTTTTTGTGTTTTTGCTTCTGGTGTTGTTCTTTTAAGTCTTCTGTTTTCTACGTTTCTACATACGTGCATTATGATTCCATTATTGCATTTCTTTATTATTGCTTGCTGTTTGTTCCTAATGTACGTGGTCCTTCCCTAGTCTGCTTAGGATCCTCTCAACAGTTTCTATTCATCTGTAGTGTTGTATCCCTATTTCTAGTTTGTAAGATGTTCAATATTAGCGCTATTCCTTCTTTTCTTTGCTACTTGTTCTCGGTGTGTTTGGTTCTTCCCTTGTTTGTTCATGGTCCTCTCAATTGTTGCAAACCATATATAACATGCTCTTCCTATTTCTGTTGCTGTTCACTATTAGCGCTTTATTCAGTAGATGTATTGGGTAACTTCTCTAGGCATGCCCCCCAGTGCTTCATTGCATATGTTTCTATCCATTTTTGTAATTATTTTTCCTCCTAATAGTATTGACGGTTTCTGTTTTTCCTTTATTCGTATTGTTTTTGCAAGTAATTGTACGATGTCTCTTTCCTCTCTTCTCAGGCATCTTCTATTTGCTTTTGTCGTTGCCTAGTTTATAACCCATTTTTAAATGAGAAGTATTGGCTTATGAGGGTCTTTTCATTCTCCATTCAAAAACGCTATGGTTTTAATATTTATTGTAAAAATTAACGGTAAAAAAAATTAATTCATGTGCTTGACATAATTCACAACAGCAAACTAAGAAAAACTTAATTTCAATGTAGTAAATGTTCAAAATGAGTTTTGGCAGCATCCTAATCGTAAATAAAAATGTCTTCTAACGTTTTCCAACATCGGAGACGTGACCGACCTAACCACATTCCTTATTCTTCTTCTTAAGTCAGCTATATCGCGTGTCTTAGTTTTGTATACCATACTTTATATATATACCAGAAATCTAAGGGTGTAAGATTAGGAGAACGTGCTGACCATTTAGCGATCCTTGCCTCCCTATCCCCCGATTCCACAGTAGCGACAGTTTTGACGTTTAACATGGCCATTAAAAGTAAAAGTTGGCTAATCCGAAAACAACTTAACATTGTTATCTAACCTTTGCATCATTTGTTCACAAAAATACGTTCTTCTATCAAAATCATCTTCACTAAGCTCCTGAGTTGGCTGTTCCATACTGTATATTGCCAAACACTGTCTTATTTATTGCCACGGCTAGCCATTATTTAACGTTTAATACACGTTTAGGATTGGAATGCTGTAAAAGCCGTGGCTCTTTTATAGTCTTTCGGCTAATTGGTTTGAGTTCCAACCCCCATAATTCAGCCCTTGATTAAGATTTGGATCTCTTGGATTTTTCCCCTTATGCTAATAAGGCACTGTCTATAAGAGTGCCAAATTTCAACTCCTCCTCTGGCAGTAAGTTAGAATTTCCGGATACGGATATTCTGCACCATAGTAAAACCGTATATAATAATATGACTTTATTTTTATATAAGTTATTTACAAGAATCTTTTATAAAAGGGGCGACTTTCAAATAGGCTGCTCTTCCACGTAACCCCCTGCAAAACAAGCAGTACATTATAAAATAAAACAGTATAATATTCTAAGTACATCCAAGTACAAGTATATAACAGTGCTCGTAAGTAAATCAAATCTAACTATAAGAACAAAATTCATTTCTTTCTGATATTAGGTAATTTTTGATATGGGTGTTCCGAGTATGGTAACTAGAATTCGAGCTAATTTTACAGTTCAGATTATTATAAATGTAAGTTTCATTATATGTAAAAGATCTTCTAAATTGAGCTGTATTATGCTTAGGAACGATGTATAGGTCACAGTAGTACGTAGGACAATTATGTACATCAGCACCTTTAATTAATTTTCCAAGCAAATTTATTTATGTTCATTTTGTGAATGAGGCACGCCATATGCAACTTAAAACGTTCATCAAGCGTTAATAATTTACTTTGCTAAAGTGTCTCAGACATATGAGCAAATTTGCGGAGGTTATAACAGAATCTTAAACAATTATTCTGAATCTTTTGTAAACTCTTTTGATCCGTTTTAAGCAAAGCGGGCCAGTATACTGTTGATATTTAGTATCGCAATAAAGTCGTTTATTATTATTATTATTATTTATTTATATTATTATTACAAATTAAAGACAGTTTAAAAAGTGCGAGTGAGGAAATTCTTGGCACTGCAGCAAGTAAAAAACAGGAGGACTGGTTCAATGATAATGAAGCTTTTATACAAGAACTTCTTGACTGCAAACATACTGCCTTCCAAAACGCTATCAACCACCCCAACGACTCATCAAAAGCAGAAGCTTTTACCCAATCTAAGTATGAAACGCAACGCGAAATCAGAAGAATAAAGAACGAGTGGTGGGCAAGCAAGGCCAGAGAAATTCAAAGGTACGCCGATTCACACGACTACAGGAATTTCTTTCAAGGAGTAAAAGCAGTGTACGGCCCCAGTCGGAAAAATATGTGCCCTATTAAAGATTTAAATGGAAATCTCCTCAAAGAAGACCAGGAAATAAGAGCCCGATGGAAAGAACACTACTCTAACATTCTTAACCAGCAAAGTCAAGCCGATCACGATATTATAAATCTGATCCCTCAATATGACACCTTCGAAGACTTAGATAAACCACTAACAACGGAAGAGATCTTAACCGCCATTGGGCAGCTAAAAAATAACAAATCTCCCGGCGCCGACTCACTCCCAGCTGAGATCTTTAAAGCTGTGTCGTCAGAGCTCATACCCTACCTCAAAAAACTGTTTGATGTCGTGTGGGAAAGTGGTCAAGCTCCGCAGGAGTTTCGTGATACACTTTTAATCAACCTCTTC
This sequence comes from Leptura quadrifasciata, assembly GCA_963675555.1. Taxonomy (NCBI): domain Eukaryota; kingdom Metazoa; phylum Arthropoda; class Insecta; order Coleoptera; family Cerambycidae; genus Leptura; species Leptura quadrifasciata. The sequence goes on along the minus strand of OY776674.1, from coordinate 162,438,407 downwards.
AAAAACAAAGGGAGCGCTGCGGACTGTGGAAATTACAGGGGTATAGCTCTCCTGGCTGTTGGAGGGAAGATACTCACTAAAGCGATGGCAAATAGGCTAACACCTGTTATGGAAATGTTACTTCCTGAAACACAGAGTGGCTTTAGACCAAACCGAGGCACATCGGATTTAATCTTCACACTTAAACAGCTTCAAGAAAAAGCACTCGAACATCAAGGAGAGGTTCACATGGCCTTCATTGATTTGACCAAGGCGTTTGACTCGGTGGACAGGGAAGTACTCTGGAAAATTATGTTCCGCTTAGGTATCCCTAGAAAATTTGTGGAAGTATGTCGCAGTCTACATACAAACAACAACGCCCAGGTTATGTATAATAATGAGGCAACCGAACCTTTCCAAACCCTCACTGGAGTTAGGCAGGGATGTGTCCTGGCACCCCTACTCTTTAATTTGTTTACCACTGCTCTAACAATTATTGTTGACAACAAACTGGCAGTCAGAGGAATAGGTCTCAGATACCGTTTTGATGGCGGTCTCTTTAACATTGGGCGCTTTAGAGCTTTCACGAAGACACGCACACGATTCATTTGTGATCTCCAGTATACGGATGACTGTGCACTTTTAGCCTCTACGCCGGAAGAGCTTCAAGAACTTTTAGATGTGTATGCCCAGAGCTATGATTCCTTGGGACTTAAAATCAACATTGGAAAGACTAAGATTATGTCAACTCCTCATCAAGTGAACCAAATAGACATTACACTTAACGGAAATTCTCTTGAAGTGGTGGATCAGTTCAATTACTTAGGCAACGTTGTTAATGACAAAGCAAACATGGACAGCGAGATTCGCAATAGAATTAACGCTGCATCTAGAGCACTCTGGGGACTTAGAGAGAGAGTATTTGACAACCACGACCTTGCTTTGTCAACGAAAATGGCTGTCTACAGAGCAGTTGTCATTCCAACACTGCTATATGGATGTGAAAGCTGGGTCACTTACCGTCGTCATGTGAAAGAATTAGAACGTTTTCAGCAGAGACACCTCAGAAGTATGATGAAAATCCGTTGGTTTCATCACATATCAAACGTGGAAGTACTCAGGAGAGCAAACAGCCTTCCAATTGAGGTGCTTATTTCAAGAGCACGCCTAAGATGGGTAGGTCACGTTCATCGTTTGCATGATAACCGCCTTCCTAAATGTACACTTTATGGTGAATTGCTAAGCGGTAGAAGAAGGCGTGGCGGTCAACGAAAGAGGTTCAAAGACGGTCTCCATGAAAATCTAAAATCCTGCGGTATTGCAGACGAGCAATGGGAACAACTTGCAGCGGACAGAACCGAATGGCGAGGGGTGTGGCCAGCTATCAAGGAAATGTTGCTGCAAGAAGGCCGAATCCAAGACCTAACCAGGTCTATGTTTGTCCTGACTGCGGTCGACATGTGCTCTCCCGAATTAGCCTCTATAGCCATAGTCGTGTGCACCGTAGATGAATGGGTATTACAATAGACTACGCCTTTTACTTGTTTTTTTATTGTACACAATTTATCGACTGTAACATTTTTATACTCGGACTCGAGTAGCGGCTAATATTATTATTATTATACCACATCACAGTAAGCTAAGGTAGACAAAATTAAAGATTCAAATAACTTAAGTTTCACATCGCTTGATAAATACTCATTATGCATGTATAATGTATTTAATTTAAAACAAGATTTTTTAACAAGTGTGTTAATGTGTTTATTAAATTTTAATTGTACATCTAAAATCACACAGATTCTTGCAATGTTCACTAAAAGTTGAAGATTCATTATCAGTTAGAATTTTAAAATCAGGTATTTCACAGAGTTCTTTATTGTTTTTCCCAAACAACAATACCTCGATTTTTCTTGTTTAAAATAAGACCGTGCGCACTTGATACTCTCACCACTTGTGCTAAATTTTCGTTAACATTTTCAGCAGCTACTTTATATTCACGTTGTAAAAAGTTTAAGTAAATCTGTGTGTCATCTGCATATTGGTGCATAGAACTAAATTTAAGGTAGCTGTAAAAATCAGCGGTATATATATCGAATATAATAGTAGATCTAGGACACTTCCTTGTGGAACACCTATTGTGTTAAATATAAAATTTGAAAAAATTCCATTTAGAAGCACCCTTTGCCGCCTATTTGATAGATAGTTTTTTAGAAACAATATAGCAGAATGACTAAAACCAAAATATTTAAGTTTTCTTACATAAAATTTCATGATCAAGAGTATCAAAAGCTTTGCTATAGTCCAACAAAATTAAAATTGTATTTTTACTTTGATCATTTGCTCTAAAGATATCATACATGTAACATATCCAACACGGAAACCAGATTGCGTAATAGGTAAAATTGTATGTAAGTCAAGAAATGAATTTATTTGTTCTGCAATTATTTTTTCCAAAATTTTTGATAATGTTGGCAGAAACTTATTGGCTTGAAGTGAGAGAATTCGACTGGATTGGCATTTTTAAGTTTTTGAATTATATTCTAACCTTTCCATGCACGAGGAAAACGTTTAATAATATGCATTTTTTATTAATAATAAAAGTTAAATATTCACTTAAGTACGATAGCACTAATGTTATCATTTTTAAATCTATGCCATCAGCTCCTTTTGCATTTGATTTAATGGTTCGTACAATAGATTCTACTTTTTCAACTGTAACTTGAGTAAAATTTAATTCTGTGATCATATTTGAATATTTTCCATAATATTTTTCTAATATTGCATTATTTTTATCCAGATCTGGTACTTGTGGTAAACTATTAATAAAAAAAGTATTCAGATCATTAACGTCACTAGTAGTAACGAGTATATATATCTCGAACTGACTCCATGGGGTGTGTAATTATCCTGCAATGCCAGGGTAAGAAATTTTTCAAAAATGCATGGAGAAGAACACGTGTTGCAACAGAAAACTAACTAAACCAATAACTGTCTTTAAACAGGCCAGTTTATTTCGATGAGAAGCAAAGTACTGTAATTTAATTTATGTTCATTTTCAAGAAAGTTCCGGCTGTAACATACTTATCCGTATTAGCGATTCAATAAACGGTCACCGTTAATATTAAATGATGTGTTACAGTTACAAATTGCATTTCAGGGTGGTTGTGCTCTCCATCCGGATACCCTGATATAAACTATAATTACAACTAATTACGGAAGTTTAATGGTCATACAACCAGTGCCCTTATGCCTAATACAGACCGCAGCGCATATGCTGGAATCTGGTATGCTTAAAGAACCTCTCATTATGTAATAGTTGTTATAGATTTGTATGAAAATACATGTATGTATATGCGTCTATATCAAAAATATTTTAAAAGGTATAATAGTGACATGGAATTTAATGTCTTGTGTAAAAAAGTGATAAAAAATACATAACTAGGTCGTGTAAATCCAACTTTGTCCTAGGGGTAGATAAACCACTAGGCTCAATTTGAAAAAAGATCTATTGTATTTTTAAATAAAAGAAATTCTGTTTTAGTTGCTTCAAACATTTTTTTATTAAACTCTACACGTGTTTTTTACATTTTAGGTCCTTGTCAAGAGCCCTTCTCTTACCAAGGGTCTAAAAACCCGTAACACGTTGTAAAGTTTAAAAAAAATGCTTTTTAAAGCATTTCAAACAGAATTTATTTTATTTAAAAATATAAAAGTACTTTTTTCAATAAACCAAATAAATATTTATTTTATATTTATTATTTATATTTCTTGTGAATGAGAATTAATCAGTTTTTACGTGTAATTAATATGCAGTTAAATTTGTTTTTTAAAATAATTATATGTATGTAAGTTAAAATAATAATGAATGTAATAATATTCTTTCCTATTATTTGGGTTTTCTACCACATGTATTATTATCCTCTTCAAAACAAATCAAAGAATCTACAAAATAATAGAATTATTGGAAAAAGTCTCTGCGCCCGTGACGTTTACGCCAAAGGAAAAGTCAGAGGTTATGTTTTGCAAATAATATAAATCGGAATAAACACAGAAATAATGTATTTTGCTGACGTTTTGGAAAGTAATCTTTTTCCGTTTTCAAAGCTATTTTTTGGAAGAACTCTTATTTTGCTGTGTATGTATATTTCGCTTCCTATGGCCCGGGTGTCGATTATGAAAATGGTAAATCTTCAAATTCATACAAAAAATGTTCTATATTTTTTTCTTCTGCAACCAACCGTTATCGAAGTATAAAGTAAAATAGGTATATCAATGCATTACTTAAGGGAAGACGTATACTTTACGTAATCTATATAATAAGTATAAGTACGGTATAATTATTATAATACGTTATAACTACGTAGATGAGGACGGAATATGTGTTCTTCTGGCGATGTATAGCGCTCCAAAATCAGAAATTCAGTAGACAAACTACAATTTTCATAATAACCTTAATCGGCCTCTAAGCTGTAGGGAGCGAAAAAACATTTTTCCTGGCCTTTGAACTCGAATATTCTCAACGTTGGTACGATATCGATTGGGACTTTTAGCATGTTAATTAAAATATAAAAATAAGGGTGTATACAAAATCCAGCACAATGGGAGTTTTTAAGAAAATTGGTCATTTTTACGACTAAAATTATATACTATGCTGTGCTGTACTATACTGTACTCTACTGTACTCTACTGTACTATATTGTACTGTACTGTACTATTCCATTCTATATGCCTCAAAATAGTTGAATTTATATAAGTCATATTATATTTGCTCCACTTACTTTCTTTCATTAAGAAAAATTATTTTCGCCCGATCTAACGATTTATTTCCAATCAAATGTCTTTTTTTTAAATAACTATATAATTCAATTATATATAAAAAAGTTCATAAATATCGAGAAATATCGGTATAGGATGTATTTTTGTGAAATAATGAACAATAATGTTCAACCTAAATAATTTTAACGCAGCAAAATTTCCTCGAAAATTTCTAAATAATTGTTAATTAATTTTGCTTCTACATAGGAACCGTCTTACTCTTTTAATGATTTTATTACAGTGATAATGACTATGCGGTATACGGATATTGTGGGTACCCAAAAGCATAAATAACAATTATAATTAATAAAGTCAGTAGTCCTAATAAAATAACATAATGAATGTACTCGTCTCTTCGCAAGTTGTATAACTTACATAAGAATGTTCTATTACATTGAAAAGTAATACAGGTAATAATTACATTCATTACACCATATAATTCGATATCGGGACTCCATTACTACATACGTACTACATGATACTACACTGTCATTACATAATACTACAGTATACTACATGATATATACTTCGTGATACTACATTGTACTTCACGATACTACATTGGTACTGCATGATACTACATGAATGCTACACGATATTTCACACAAGGGTGGTCAATATATTTCATGAGTGATTACCCCCTCGCGCAAGAACCTTGTGTTTAATTTTTGAAGAAAAATTTAGCTATGTAATATTCTCTTCAAAAACAAATACCGAATCTACAAAATAATAGAATTATTGGAAAAAAGCCTCTGCGCCTGTGACTTTTACGTCAAAGGAACAGTCAGAGGTTATTTTCCACAAATAATAATCGGAATAAACTCAGAAATAATGTATTTTGCTGACGTTTCGGAAAGTAGTCTCTTTCCGTGTTCAAAGCTTTTTTCGAAGAACTCTTATTTGTTGTGTATGTTAAATACACAGCTTTAAGATTCTGTTTATGTTATTTTCATAGATACCTACTACTTACACAGAACTAATGATATTTTCTTTTAGATAATGTTGAGTTTGTTAAGTTCTTCTTTTAATATTGGTAGCCAGATTGTACAAATATCTACAGAACAATTCGATACGCATTTATGTTTATTTAATAAGATTATTGCTGATTCTTTAATTTTTGTTTTTTGTTATCTGCTTCTTTTGTTAAAATTGTTGCCAAGTCCCAGTTTATTCTATGTACGTTTTCCCAAGCGTGTTCACAAATTTTTGATTTCTGAATTTCATTCTAATTTCTTAGGTATATAGACTACCGGAAAAGCTATGCCGTATAGGTGACAAATTTGATGCTAGGACGATATTTCAAACAGGGAACACTTTGAGATCTTTTTTTAACAAAAATAAAACTGATAAACTGGGAGCAGAATTTAAAAAAACTGTATTACAATATCTCGTGCAAATGTGATAAATGTTATGTTGGTGAGTCATCCAGAACTTTCAGTGTGAGAGTGTGAGGTTGGATGAGCACAAGAATTACATTAGAAAGAATGAAATTCAGAAATCAAAGATTTGTGAACAAGCTTGGGAAAACGGACATAAAATTAACTGGGAAATGAAGATAAATGCGTATCGAATTATTCTGTATATATTTGTACAACCTAGTTACCAATGTTAAAAGAAAAACTTAACAAATTCAACATTATCTAAAAGAAAATATTATCAGTTTTGTGTAAGTAGTAAGTATGTATGGAAATAACATAGACATAATCTTAAAGCTGTGTATTTAACATACACAACAAATAAGAGTTCCTCGAAAAAAGCTTTGAATACGGATAGAGATTACTTTCCGAAACATCAGCAAAATAATATTATTTCTGTGTTTATTCCGATTTATATTTCTTGTAAAAAATAACTTCTGACTGTTGGTTTGACGTAAACGTCACGGGCGCAGAGGCTTCTTTCCAATAATTCTATTATTTTGTAGATTCGGTGATTTGTTTTTGAAGAGGATAATACATGTGGTAGAAAACTCAAATAAAAAGAAAGAATCCATAAACTATTTTTTAGTATTTTTTTACAAAAGTGGCCGACAAAAGAATATGGCCGGCTAACTAACGTTATCACCTTATATTCTACCATTTCTTAATTTGGTTATGTTGCTTGGGCTTTCAATGTTTTAAAAATATGTTGAAAGCGCAGAGAGTTAAATCAAATTTAAAAATGCCACCCTCCAATTTGTGACACTCTGTATGCATGTGTGTTATATGTTTGCTGCCCTATTTAAGTAATTATTGTTGCACGGTATAACATTTATAGATATTAATTTAACTTTGCTCATTTAAAAGCTATTCAGTTCTAATTAAAATTTAACTTCCTCAAATACGAAACAAAATGATTACTTTCTCATTACGAATTAGCCTATAAACTAAATTAGTTTCTTTGTTATCTTTTACCTACCATCTGTTGAGAACGTACCAAGTCCAAGTGCGAGTGGCTGTATGTAAATATCAAGTTACGGTTACAACCCCCTACATGCAAATTAATTCTTTTCGGTCTGATGCATCCACAAACCTAATACCCAACATGTCCGTTGCAGGTTGCCGGCGCTACCATCGCAGAGAAGTGGAGGGAGAGTCAGCTGGCACCGGCGTCGCGACGAATCTTCAACAGTCGACGTCAAGCGTCCTTTCACATCGTGCTGCTGTCACGGTTTTATTTACAAGACAAACTACTAGAAGAATAAAATTGTGTTTGTGCAGTGATTTTTCTTGATTGTGATGCTAACTAGTCGACCTACTGTGCTGTGATTCTGACATGTTGTAGCGGAAATAAAAAAACATGAAGGGTGTTTTTGTTGTTGTTGCTGCTTGTGCCGTTTCCGCGTGTTTTGCAGCTTGGCAGGAGAATGTCAGGCCGAAGATGTATGTTCAATTAGGTGAGTTTTTCCCTTTAATTAAATTTATTATTCAAATGTTTTGGGTCTGTTAAATCCGGCAGTAAATCGGTTTAGTTCTTGAAGTTCAATAGCCTCACTTTTTACATGTTCTCAGGCGGACACATGCTTTGTTTGATATGGAAAGTTTAAAAAAACTTTATAGTGATGAATGGGTGGTTTATGGTTTATTTTTATTTAAATTGTAACCGGCGTTTTAAATCGTATCAAGCCTAAGTAGGCGACTCGCTTAAAAGTTAAAAGGCTACAATGCAAGTTTTGGATGATAAATAAGTCACCACCCGCTGGCTTGTAAAGTGTGTTGGGTTTAAATTTTGAAATTAATAGGAGCGATTTTTTATCTCGAGAAGGAATTAAATAACATAAAAACATGATGTTTGAATCGTTGTATGTACTTGTAACATCGGTTTTTGTTTGGGAATCTTTAGTTAAATTAATAGAAGTAAGTTTTTAAAACCCACACTGATATCTTTTAGTGTTTTGTAACTGTATATATACAGGGTTACTGGTAATTCGATACATTCCTTTGGAGATGTGATGGGGCATGATCTAAGAAGTAAATTTAGCCCTAACATATATTATGCAAAACTCAATAGTTTTTGAGATATTTAATTTTTTTTGTTTTTCTCAAAAAGTAGATCTTAATGTCCTAAAAGTTAATTTTCGAAAAATCTATTTGACATTTTTAAATTTTTTTTTACTGGATTACTTGTCCAATATTATAGATATCCGTTTGGAATGAAAAATATCTTTAAACATTTCGATCATGTGAACATCTGAAATAAAAACTTAAAAATTTTTTTTTTAAATCAGCTATGAAATTTACCTATTAGGTTTTTTCAAAAAAATATTAACGTAACAGGAGTATAAATTATTATAAAAACTGCCTTATTTCAATAGCTATCTAACAAGGTACAAATGTTCAATGTACCCTTAATAGTTCTAAGAAAATACTAGTAAAAATAACACAAGTAGTACGAATTTTATTTTTAGATAAACAGTAAAAAACATTTTAAAAGTAGAGTTTAATTCTTCATTAATTTCAAAGTTGTACTTTATTTTTTATATGTCTTGCTCAAAATGGGAGCCCCTATTGCGTACAGACACGGCAGCGTCTTCTTATTTCCGTCCTTGTTACTCTGGTTGTCAGATTATGCCTTATGTGTTGGGCAGCATCAACTATCCTTTGTCTAAGGGTTTCTATAGTATTGACTGGTGTGGCATAGACCATCTCCTTCATATGATCCCATACGTAATAATCAAGGGGTGTTAAGTCAGGGCTTCGCGCTGGCCAAGGTATTGGGCCTGCTCTTCCAATCCAACGGTTAGGGAAACGTTGATCAAGTAACTGTCGTACTGTCAGCCGATAATGTGCTGGACAACCGTCGTTCTGAAACATCATTCGCTGTCTGACGGCGGGAGGAACATCTTCTAAAATCAACGCCAGATCATTTCTTAAAAAATTTTCATAGATTTCCCCGTTTAAATATTGAGGAAGAAAGTGTGGCCCTATTAAATAGTGGCCAATGACTCCCATCCACACATTAATAGAAAACTTCATTTGGAAACTAGTTTCACGTGTTAACTTGGGATTTTCCTCTACCCAATAATGTAGGTTGTGGAAATTTGTTACCCTCGCGATTAAATTTCGACTCGTCCGTCCATAAAATACTTGTTAAAAAATTTGCGCTTTCTGCATCTGAATTTAACATAAAGCGGCAGAATTTCACTCTCCTTCCAGGATCACCTTCCTCCAAGCCTTGGATAGGGGTATAGTGGTAAGGATGACATCCAACTCTACGTATCGTAGACCAAACTTTCCACTGTGACGCTCCGGTTAGTCTTGCGACTTTATTAGTTGAAATAGTTGGGTCTTCCTCAAAATACCTCAATATTTCTTCCTCATCATCTGGTTCATAAACGGGAGGAGCACCAGCGTCACTTCTTCTACATTTCACGGAGCCAGTTTCAGCGATATTTCGATATGCCGTACTGAATACACGTGCATTTGGTAAGCGGCGGTTAGGGTACCAAAGACCATATTCTCGGCGAGCTTCAGCAGCGTTGCCGCCACAGTATCCATAGACAAACAAGATATCAGCGTATTTTACGTTGGCATACGCGGCCATGGCACAGAAAATACAATAACAACAACTACGAGCAAAATCAAAATCTTCGATAACTAATTTAACAAGACCAACAAACTTAAGGGACACGGAGATAAGAATGTCAGTTAATGACATATATGCACAAACTTCAAAGTCAAGGGCTGACTGACTTAAATAAAAATGAACGATTAGTCGTTTAATAAATTCCGCCACCAGCATTATCTTTACTAATTTTTTATTAGAACTATCACGGGTACATTAAACATTTCTACCTAGTTAGATAGCTATTGAAATAAGGAAGTTTTTATAATAATTTGTACGCGTACTACATTAATATTTTTTTGAAAAACCTAATAGGTAAATTTCATAACTGATTTAAAAAAAAAATTTTACAAGTTTTTATTTTAAATGTTCACATGATCGAAATGTTTCCGGATATTTTTCATTCCGGATATATATAATACTGGACAAGTAATCCAGTAAAAAAAAATTAAAAATGCCAAGTAGACTTTTCGGAAATTAACTTTTAAGACATTAAGATCAACTTTTTTTAGAAAAACAAAAAATTAAAATATCTCAAAAACTATTGAGTTTTTGCATAATGTATGTTAGGGCTAGATTTACTCCTTAGCTCATGCCCCATCACATCTCCAAAGGAATGTATCGAATTACCAGTAACCCTGTATATATAAATTTAAGGTGTTTTATTACACCAAGTAAAAGATATCGGCTAAAATCTTATTTAATGTTCTGTAAACGTACATAATTGAAACAACAAAAAATATTGCAGCAATATTAATAAATATTACAACTAAAGTATTGGTAATATTGTTACACCGTCAGTCTATTTTCCGATTCTTCCATCCGATAAGGAAATATTTATTATTTTTGGCCATAACTTTTTTTAAATACATATATTGATAAAATAAAGTATAAGCCTACCTAAGTGGACTATGGACAGGTGTAGTGAATTTTCAGTCAATAATTTCAGTTGTTTGCAAAATCAGTAAATTTAAATTAAAAATTAGTGCCAATGTTCATAATTTGTAGTAGTTTTAAATGAAGTAATTTTGCAAATGACTAAAATTATTGAGTGGAGATTCATATCACTACACCTGTCATAGTTCTACTTAGGTAGGCTTATACTTTTATTAACAATATATGTATTAAAAAAAAGTTATGGCCAAAAATAAGAAATATTTCCTTATCAGACCCCTCTCTCTTGGATATGCCCACCTTAACATCTATTGTGGAAGAATAAAATTAGAAACAATTATCCCATTTTTCAGTAAAAAGAAATTTGAAAACCATAGCCTCCTTCGTGAGATATATTATAAAAATCTGAAAAATAGGAAAACCACAAACGGTTCATAGCTTCCTTATATAAGGAGTTGCGGAAAAAGTTAAAGGAATGAAAGTTGACGACAAACACAATAAGAATAATAATGTGTATAAAAAAATTCGAAAAACGCAGTTGGCCTTGACATACGCCCTTGTGCAAAAATGAAAAGAACAAATCTCAAAGTAGGCCATGACACCATTAATTCCGTTTATTTTTCTCTTTCCAGCAATATAAAACATGTCACAAATATTTTAACTGATAGTATCAATATCTAATATTTTACGAAAACCACAATTCATATCATTGAATCTTAATGTCAGCTATGCCATGATTAGTGAAAAACAATGTATAGATTTATTAACAAATTTGACAGATTATATCACTGTTGTATGCTGCGTTGTCGTTTTAAGACAGGTATTATATCACTAATTATAGTGTACACCAATAATAACAAATTCGATATGATTAGCATTCATTGCCAGTGTCATTTTGACGCTGAGATGGTAGTCACAGTTTACGGAGATAGATTTCCAGATGCTCCGCAGCCAAATCAAACTATGTTTAGGGAGTTAGTTGAAAATCTAAAAACGCACGGTTTATTGTCAAAAAAAGTAATAAGGTGAGGGCATGTTGCGGATCAATCATTCAAGATGCTTTATTATCTAAGAATTAGATACTCTTATTGACAAGGCTATATGTATAAAGTATAACATACAGAGTTAATTTTAAATTAAAATAAAGAAAGGCAGATACAATAAAAGTTACATACTAGATATATACAAGGATACAATAAAGGACCAATACAATAGTATTGAACAGTAGATATTTTTACACCACCATATACACATCTAGAGAATGTGTTCATGTCATAGTTGAGAATAGATACCTATATACTCACTGACAATATTATACAAATAAATACATATAGAAACATATAAGGAGACATATATATTACAAAAGGTGGGAAGCAAAAAACAAAACATTTTAAAATGAGTCGTTATAGTATTCACTAAGATTATAATACTTTCTGATTCGATATGTCTTTCATTGCTTTTCTGAATGTCTTTAATTGAGTTATATTTATCAGAGACAGGGGTGTGTGGTTGCATATTTTTGTGCTTTTGTATATTACTGATTGCTTCGTTAAAGTTGATTTGGGGATGGGTAGAAGCAGGGTTAAATTTAGCGCTTGTCTCGTGTTATGCTCAGGCAGAGGATTGGAATGTAGTGTGTCTAGTATTTTCTTATTATTAGGCATACTGTTTTTAGAATAAAGAGTTAATATTTTGTGAGCGATAAAAAGAGGTTTACATAGATCCCTTGGTTTTGCTTTACATAAGTATCTTAGTGCCTTTTCTGTAACACAAACACAGTGTTCAGATAATGTTGACTACACATTCCCCAGAAAGGAATTCCGTATCTTATATGGGACACAATCAGGGAAAAGTAAACTGTTTTTGCAGCCCTGAAACCCAATTTATTTGAAGTTATTCTCACTGCATAACAACCAGATGCCAACTTTTTACTTAAATTAGAGACATGTACATCAAATTCTAGTTTCTCATCAACATCAATATATAACCCAAGAAATTTAGTATGGGGTTTATTCTCAATAGGTTGGTTATCCAAGAAAAAATCAGCATAGGTAAACTTGAAAGTATATTCGTTTTGTTTATATTGAATGCAAGCGAATTAGAATCACACCATTTCTTTACTTTACATATCTGACTTTATAATATCTCGTAGATTGTCAACATTTTTACTATGCCACATAATGGTAGTATCGTCTGCAAAAAACGTAAAGGTGCCTTGAATATCAAAAGTGGCTAAGTCGTTTATGTACAACAAAAATAAAATGGGTCCTAGTACAGATCCTTGTGCTACACCACAGTTAATATCTGCCACATCCGATATCTTGCTGAGGGTTTTTACAACTTGAGTACGCTGAGACAGGTACGATTTAATCAATAAAAGAATTCACCCCTAAAGCCATAACACAAAAGTTTTTAAAGCAGTATTTCATGATTTACGCTGTCAAACGCTTTCGAAAAATCTCAAAATTCTGCACCGACAGCCTCGCGATCATTTAAGTTGAGGTACTTCTTTTCTAAAAATGCCAGAATGGATCAGGTGTGTTTTTGGAATTTTGAAATCCGAACTGATTTTTATTTAATATGTTAATGTTCATCTAAAAATTCTACCGTTCTCTTTTTTATAAGTTTTTAGATAATTTTTGACAACGTGGACAGTAATGATATAGGTCGGAAATTTGATGGATCATCTAAGAATGGTGAATAGAGTATTTTAATGAGGCAGATAAGCCGAGGAGAGTAAGATTTTGTACATGGTTGTTAAATAAAAAAAGGAATGACCCGCTAATATGTAATAAAATTCTTTGGTCGGACGAATATCATTTTTCTAATAATTGATTTTTCAATAGAAATTATGCATTATAAGTGGACACGAAAAAATACACATTGGTCCAGAGAGACTGTTTTCCAAGAAGTTCTTTTTAAACTATATTATTTAACAAATATCCATCCATATAAATAAATATTGTTATAGAGTCTATATTTAAGCACATCTTGTCATTTTACTGTTAATTGTCACTGACAAATACTGGTTCTTGAATTTTGGAAAATTCTCATATTTGTTTCTCAATGGTCAACTCTTTGTGAAATCATACTGTTAAACAATATTATCAAGTGAAAATAAACATTGAATTTAAATTTTTAAATATTGGAGAGTCATATCTATTTATAATGCCAAATATTAATTCTAAGTTTTGGAAAATTCACATTGGGATTAAATTGGCATACTATTTTTATCTCATTATCTAAAAGATATTCATTCATACAAATAAACATTAGCTTTGTTTTTACTGACTTCATGTTAGTTAAGAAATTAATGCCATTGAATACGTATCGATAAAATAATGACGGAAGTACGTTGATCTTAAAATATTACAAACTTACTGATATAGAAATTAATATTTATGTTAAGGTGGACATATCCTAGAGAGAGGTATCCGATAAGCAAATATTTATTATTTTTGGCCATAACTTTATTTAATATATATATATATTGATAAAATAAAGTATAAGCCTACCTAAGTCGAACTATGACAAGTGTAGTGATACGAATTTTCACTATAATTTCAGTTATTTGCAAAATCAGATGTATATAACGTTAGCAAACCACTTTTAGCAAAATGCAAAAAAAACTATTGGACTTTTTGTTACTTTTATGTTGCTATTTTGTACCACTAAAATTAGTTTTGTACGTTGAACTATTTTCGAGAAAACTAAAAACTGCTAACGTTAATTTAACGTTAGCAGTAACCGCGATATCTCGGTAGCTATTAACGCTCAAGTAATAAAAATTATAGTGTCAGAATTCGTTACTTTCAAAGTGCTTTCAGATGCCAAGGGTGTATTTTTGATTAGACCAGTTTTTAGCCAAAAATATTCCAGTCAAATTGTAAAGAATCTTAAAGGTGTAATAGTAAAACCACATTCAGCAAAATACAAAAAAAAAATCATTGGACATGGTACTTTCTCATTGCTATTTTGTAGCACCAAAATTAAATTTGTAGCTCGAACTATTATAGAGAAAACTAAAAACTACCTGCTAACACTGTTCCATAGTTAGCAATAACCGATATGTATCAGTGGCCATTAATGCGTTATAGTAAAAATTATGGTTACTTTAATAGGGTACTATTTTGAAGCTACAGCGGCCATTACAACCTGTCTCTTAAAATAATATTGCGTAATTTTTAGTACATTTATTACAAATTTATGCCAGTAAAATAAATTTGATTACCATTGCCAGTAAATAATAGCAAACGAACAACCTAGAATCAATCTAAACCTACACCAACCATTTGCATCTTCTAAACTAAATTAGATATTACCAAATCACCAAAATTTATGACAAAAAAAATTACATTCGACCTATTATAATCAAAATACCATATAGTCTGTGGCTCAAAACTTATTAAAAATAATTTTATATTTAAAAATTCTTAATATAAATTACAAAATATATTTTCATTTGTCACACCGGGTGTAAAATTAATCCCTATTTTCTACGGGTATCATAAACGATAGCTTTAAACAGTTTATGATTAAATTCACATAAAAGCTTATGTCTAGCTACCATTATATCTTATACAAGACAAGTAGGAAAACTGGATAAAGTGTTTTGAAAATAGGTAAGTAGCAAAATTAGTTACAAGCGAAAACAGGAAAAGAACAAAATTGTGTCAAATTCTTTAATATTGTATTCATCAGAAAACAGACATATTTAGTTTAGTATATATCAACTGACATAGTATTTGGTTAGATTAGCCAACCACAATTTAATACATAAATAGGAAATGGACACATTTACTTTATTATTTTTACATTGAAATCTATTAACAACGCATCAATCAATTTTTCATTATTTGGCTGCCTATTTAACATATAATAAGTTCAGAGGTAAATAACTTCAAAAAAATTATTTGCCCTGCTTATTCTCAATAAATATGAGTCTATTATGCGACGAGTGTCGGTTAAAAAAAAACAAGTTTTAACAGTTCCACTTTTTGTGAATCTTACCGTAATATAAATTAACTTTTATATTCATAGAACTCAAAATATCAAGAGGGGAAATTAATGAATCAATGACTTTTTAAACTTGTATGTATAGTCGAATTCATCTATTATTAGCACTCAAAAAATGCAACAAAAACTTTACGACGAAGATTTCGATTTCATTAAATTGCCATGCCTCTCTACCACTATGTCATTTACACCACGAGTGTTATATCTAGAGTATCTCGTATGAAACTCAATTTATCACGTAAATACTTTGGAGCCATACCATGCTTTCTTTTAAATATAAATTGTAGTGATTTTAAGATTATCCGTTGTCTAACGTTTAAAAAATTTAAAACATTCAACATTGTGTCTATAGGAGTATATTTGTTACATTCTAATATTATCCTCATAGCTTTGTTTTGCATTTCTTGTAACTTTTGTATATCATTGTTATTTAAATATAACTGTAGAGTGTTATAGATTTATATACTAATATTCTTGAGAACATTGATAAATAATTTGGAATTCTACTTAAAAAATAAATCTTTTTTGCAAAGTCTCTTATGGTATAGTCAGTATTAAATTTGAAGGTCAAGCATTCATCTATTATAAACCCAAGGTATTTAATTTCCGAACCTTTTTCTAAGCTTTTTTATCTAATACAATACTTTGCTCAACTCGTTGACGATTTAGAATATGTTTTTGCCGATAACCATGTATTTGCATTTATCCGTGTTTACTTTCAAGCTAATATCACACAACCATATAAATACATCTTTTAAATTTTGATTGATAACATTAATAACATAATTTACATTTTCGCCATAAAAATAAATTAACGTGTCATCTGCAAATAAATGTACCTTACAATTATTTGTTGATTTCCCTATGTCTTTTATAAACAGCACAAATAATAAAGGTCCTAGCACTGATCCTCGTGGTACTCCGAAGTCATCGTCCGAATTATCGTCTATTACATTAGACGCACTATTTACATATCTTGTTCTTTGTTTTCTTGCAGTTAGGTAAGATTCAATCCGTTTAAGTACAGTCCCCCAATGCCCATTTATTCCAACTTTGATACCAATAATTGCCGATTCATCGTCTCAAATGCACTTTTAAACTCTAAGAAAACTGCAATTATAACTTGATTTTTACTCACTGCCGTTTCACAAGAATGACTTTCTCTGAATCCAGATTGATTCTCTATTAAAATGTTATTATGTTATTATTATGTGAGTCAATTGTCCTTTTATTACCAATTCTAAAATTTTTCTTTATTTCTTTTTCATTTTATTCAGTTAGAAAGAATAATAAATTGCAATAATTTCCGGTCCAAATTTTCTCACCCCGACCCTGAGATAAATTAATGTGTGCTTGTGTTTACACACAAAACTTAAATACCTGTAATTACTCAGCTATTGTTAGTTTTTTGAAATATTAATTTATGAAATGCCATGAAAACTCTTCTATTAAAAAATCACTTGATGATAATTTGCGCCACACTTGCCGGTCTTGTTAGCTACATGAGAGTTTATTTCTTAGGATCAATAAATCTACCGAATCATAGGCACTCTTAATATCTAAGAATATGGCTCCTAGATAATCAATTTTTGAGAAACAGTTTTGAACGTCTGTTACTGTGCTCTGTATAGCATCTACTGTCCCATATCCTTTTTTAAAACCAAACAACAGTAGTGGCAAAAAAATGTGCAATAGTATTTTTTGCATATTCCTGAAAATAGTTTTTTTATCACACCATTAAGGTTCTTTAAACATCGACTGGAAAATTTTTAGCTGAAAACTGGTATAATCAAAAATACACCCTTGGCATCTGAAAGCACTTTGAAAGTAACGAATTCTGACACTATAATTTTTACTTTAGCGTTAATAGCTACCGAGACATCGCTGATTTTTTAGTTTTCTCGAAAATGGTTCGAACTACGAAATTAATATTGTTGCTACAAAATAACGAGAAAGTACCAACATGTCCAATGATTTTCTTTGTATTTTGCTGAATTATTATTACACTTTTAAAGTTCTTTAAATATTGACTGGAAAATTTTTGGCTAAAAATTGGTCTAATCAAAAATACATCATTAGCATCTGAAAGCACTTTGAAAGTAACAAATTCTGACACCAGAATTTTTATTTTAGCGTTAATACCTATTGAGATATCGCGGTTACTGCTAACGTTAAATTAACGTTAGTGGTTTTTAGTTTTCTCGAAAATGGTTCGAGCTACAAAATTAATTTTGGTGCTACAAAATAACAACAAGGAAGTACCAACATGTCTAATGATATTCTTTGTATTTTGCTGAATGTGGTTTTATTATTACCCTTTTAAAGTTCTTTAAATATTGACTGGAAATTTTTTGGCTAAAAATTGGTCCAATCAAAAATACATCATTGGCATCTGAAAGCACTTTGAGGTAACAAATTCTGACAGCAGTATTTTTATTTTAGCGTTAATAGATACTGAAATATCGCGGTCACTGCTAACGTTATATTAACGTATAGTTTCAAAATTTGTTTGTTTAATGAGAATTGTATTTGTAAATCAGGTCGCTTTGAGCAAATTATGTACAATTTTTCTCAACTGTATAGTGTCAGTTAAAATGTATACATAAAATAGTCTCTATTTTTTATATTAGGCCAACCATTTTCGACAGTTAAACCAATATTAATTCAACATAAGTGTTCTATCCGAGGTTCTACCCGAGAACTTGCCAGAAACTCACAGAAACTTTATTTTCAATTTAATTTTCATTACAAATTCCCTAACATCTGCATACTTAATAGGAATTTTACAAAACTAATATAGGGGTCAGCACAGCACTGTGTATAAATATATTTATAAAGACCAATATCTTACTAATTTTACAAGGAACGAATTAGGTAAAACCAACTGGCAATTACCAAGCAACAAAAATAAACAAAGGATAGGTGAAGATGAGATTTTTCAGAATATTTGTTTTTCATTGCAAAATTGTATTTATTTATACTACAAAATTTTTCGAATTCCAGATATTCGTAAGTTAAAGATATGTAAGTAATCTATGTTATTATAAAGTGAATCATATTTGTAACACATGCGATATAGTGAGAAAACAACAGCGAATTTGTACGTGGAGCGTGTAAGAGGAATAGAGTCGGATACGAATGAGTTTTTACTGAGGTTTTTATATTAAAAACAACAATTACCTCGACAACTACTGATAGTTTCAGAGCAATCAAATATGCCATTTAAAATCTTAAAGAAGAGAAACGAAGCCAGGACATTACGAAACAAGTGATCATTCGTGTCAGTACAATAATTCCTAATGCGCAAAAACATTCGTCTGGGTACTGAGCACTACCACCCCCGTAAATCATCAAGGGGTGGTTTTTCGCATATTATTTGCTCACCACAAATTCACGACAAATTATTTTGATATACTCAGAGCTATTTTTTCCACCATTTTAGCCCGTTTCGGAATGTGGTAATGCTAACTTGACTATCAAGTTGGCATTACCATGGGATTTTTTTATATAATTCGCGACAATTGTTTCTTTTCACGACAAATTTACGACAAAAAGCGATAATTAATCTATATATTGACATTGCAAAATTTCGATATGGTAATGCCAACTTGATGGATGTCAATCTTTCATACATTGTCACAGCTTAAAGAAGCTAACCAAAATTATCACTGACCAATGACCATATCAATTTCATTTAACTTATTTAATTGTATCCGTACTTGGTTAATTTGATATAATCTGGTTTATTCTTTAATTTCAATTTAATTATTTTCATATACAGGGTGTTGCATCATGAGAGGGACATAGCTTAATAGGAGGTAGAGAACATCAGTGGTAACCGGAACCTCCCATAGAAATGTCTCATTGGGCCTTCATTACGAAGTTACAGGGTGTTAAATAATTTTTGGCCAAACCTGTTTTTTGTCATAACTTTGACAGGGAATGAAATAACGGATTCATATTTGGTACGGCTAATGTACTAACGAGCCCCAAGAGGTACATGTATAAAAAAAATATATCCAGGTCCGGACTCACTATAATTTATGTTTCTTCTTTGCATCAATAAAACATCACCCTGTATATATTTTTTTGAAATTTCGATACGATATTCGAAAAGAGCAAGAAAAAACAAACAAAATGGCCTATTTCATTTTTTTGTTACACCTTCGTGGTTATTTAAATACGTTGTTAAATGTGCAAGAAAATGGATTACAGAACCCTATTAAATGAGAGGCACGTGAAATAAATAGTTTTATAACTAAAATTTGCAAAAATTCTATTGAGCCTAGGTGGTCTGGGTGAATCCTAATTCCGGCACGTTTTAAAGGTCCATTTTGGTAAAAAACTGTGGTCCTAATAAGTAATCGGGTATGAAATAATAAAATTTTTAATCAATCACAGTAGGCTTGTTCAAAGAATAAAAGTGACAGATAATTTAAACCATTTAGGCCTAAGCAACCAGTTACTTTGATCAAGAAAATCATCAACATTTTATACTTAATAAAAATTGGAAAAGAGAACAAACTAAAATCTAAATAAATAAAATATTTTCCATTCAATTAACAATAAATAACAAAACAATAACTAAATGTGTTTAAAAATAAAACGTAATTGACACTAAAGTAAATTTTCAAAATGTCCTCCCCCACATTCTGTGCATTTTCTTGCGCGTTTAGAAAGGTCACCAATTGCTCGACGTATCATTTCTGGATTATTCCGTATTTCGTCGCAGGTTGTAACGATGCGCTGGATTAAATGTTGTCTACTTTCAATTTCAATGCTATAAACCTCGTTTTTTAAGTGGCCCCATAAAAAATAATCACAAGGGTTACAATCAGGAGATCTTGGTGGCCATTCATGTGGACCCCCGCGTCCAATCCATCTATTAGGATACACATTGTTTAAGTGTTCTCTTACTTGAAGGTTAAAATGTGGTGGGTCCCCATCATGCTGAAACAACATGCCTCTTATACCGATATTTTCTAACATATTCGACGACTAGGAAAACGCAGCCGATATTCTCTTTCCGCCGACCTACCATTTCCATTACAGAAACCATAGATGAATATTATGTCAGCATATTCCACGTTTGTAAATTTTACTGGCATAGTTAAAATATTTTCACAAGTTTTCACTAACTAAATGCGGATTATTGACACATTAAATTACTAATAAACAATTATTCAACTGTTTAGGAGATTTATTTTTATTATCTGTCACTTTGAACAAGCCTACTGTGCTTGATTAAAAATTTTGTTATTTCATACCCGATTACTTATTAGGACCACAGTTTTTTACCAAAATGGACCTTTAAAACGTGCCGGAATTAGGATTCACCCAGACCACCTAGGCTCAATAGAATTTTTGCAAATTTTAGTTATAAAACTATTTATTTCACGTGCCTCTCATTTAATAGGGTTCTGTAATCCATTTTCTTGCACATTTAACAACGTATTTAAATAACCACGAAGGTGTAACAAAAAAATGAAATAGGCCATTTTGTTTGTTTTTTCTTGCTCTTTTCGAATATCGTATCGAAATTTCAAAAAAATATATACAGGGTGATGTTTTATTGATGCAAAGAAGAAACATAAATTATAGTGAGTCCGGACCTGGATATATATTTTTTTATACATGTACCTCTTGGGGCTCGTTAGTACATTAGCTGTACCAAATATGAATCCGTTATTTCATTCCCTGTCAAAGTTATGACAAAAAACAGGTTTGGCCAAAAATTATTTAACACCCTGTAACTTCGTAATGAAGGCCCAATGAGACATTTCTATGGGAGGTTCCGGTTACCACTGATGTTCTCTATCTCCTATTAAGCTATGTCCCTCTCATGATGCAACACCCTGTATACCTAATTCGATTTAATTTAGTGCAATTTAATTCAGATAGTTTAGCTTAAATTTAGATATTAATTGAAAATAAATTAGGTGAATATAGAATTATGTATCTTATTGAATTACATAATTATCTACTTTTTTAAATTTTGTCCTGTAATTGGATTTTTGTAATCTTATAAACGAAAACTGTGTTTATTTATTTAATATCGAATCAATTTGAATTTCTGCATTAGAATCATTTACAATTTTCGCCATTGACATATAGCTAGCTGTGTTGCAACTGTTACAATGTTAACCTCTAATAATACTTAATGATTCACATATTATTGTGCGAAGTAGGTGTTTCATTTCTAGTAAAGCAACTTTCGCAATTTTTCCTTTTCATCAAACACCACACGAGCTTACTGCCCGCTTCAGTATATCAATACCCCAGGGCTGTCAAATTCAAAGGGATTAGAGCATCCACTGAATTGGGCTTTAGTAAATAACAGCCTAGGTGTAAGAAATTGACCTTGTCTACTTAAATATTGCTTCAGAGCTTGTTTCCGTTTAAACTTGGGAAGAACGCAAATAAAATGTATTTTTCTCATATTAAATACGTGTCTAATTGTTGTGAAACGCAACTTAAGGAACGTTATCCTATAATGTACAATATGGATTATTTTCTCACGTTTCTTTGAGTCCTAATATTAGATTTCAGATATACCAGTTCTGAACGGGGAAAGTACTGCCCGCCAAAGTGTTGTGCCATTAATGAAAATGTTAACCGTACGTTTATTGTTATTATCGATTACTAATTACTGTACCTACGTTTTTAGTTCCTTGGAAGTTGTAGGCTCTTAAAAGTTTCTTTTATAAGCAGTTACTTAAAGATCAGGATAATCTTATGTGATTTACTACTTGTTAGCTCAGCTGTTAGCGCCCCTGAGCATACCTAGCGTGTTGGGTTCGAGCCCTACCTACTGCGAAGTAATTTTCAATTATAAAATTATCCCGAAGAAGTGGTTCGGATTCCATTATAAACTGTAGTGCCTCGTCTCCTTTACTCAGACAAACCTTGATATCCAAGAAAGAGAGTCGTTCAGGTGACTTGGAAGAGGATTAAAAAACATTTATTTACTTTCATAACATTCATGTCGAGACCAGGTTGCACCCCATTTTTATTTTTCAAGAAAAATCAAAATATTGTATGGTGTATTTGGTATAAAAACACGTTACTTACCTAAGTAGATACAAAAGTACACTTCCGACTTAACTTGAAGCACAACTAACTTTTAGCATTGAAAATACTTCTGGGCGTGTATATGGGAAATGTCTACGAAAAAACGAAAAGAAGAACAACTTTGGAAAATTTGATGTAAGTATTAATTTAAGTGCTTCATAGATAGATGTCGCCTCTGCTGTAAAAGTGGAATACTCTGCCATAAGCTTTATTTTTCACTCAATATTTTTTGAAGGAGTACAATATGCACATCCTGTTCCGCGTAATGATTTAGATGCGTCTGTTTATACAAGTAGTGCATTTGGAAATTTTTCGAGTGTTATATTTAGAGAGTTTATTTTCATTGTATACATAGTACTAGGAAAATTTGAAATAAAAAAAAAACGTTTATTTGAACGAAAAACTTTAAAGCACTTTTATACTTATTCTTTATTTCTTAATACTTCCAACCCCAAGAAAACTATAAATTTCTAATTAATATGACCCAAATATCTTCTTACATATAATTAAGTTTCTTGTGCTGGTTGGGACAATAGTTTGGCCTAACATCAAAAATGTTACAAAGATAAAATTATGGGTATCGGCAGCTGTCCACATCCCTGCTGCGAACAGTAAATATTTTCTTTAATTTAGGGTTGCCAAGTTGCCATACTTAACAAAGGGAGACTCGTTGGGGGAAATATTAATTACTTTTGGTTTCTTAATGCATATTTTTACAAAAATACTATTTAGCCTGGAAATATAGTGAAGAGAAATCTTTTTCAATAATGTGACTTGACAAAATTATTAGGTACTTAAAACTGACACAATACATGTATGTTTCTTGAATTAAAGTCAAGTTGATTTGCATTCTTGAATGAAAGTACAAGTCGGAATGTTCCGGTATTCCAGCTAGAATATTTGATATTGGTTGTATATTCTAAAAATGTCGGTTGAAGTAAAAAGAAATCAACATTAAACTAATAAAAAACATTTCGCTATAGCAACTCAATATTGGTTGAATTGTATTGAGGAAATATTAAAAAACTATGTCATTCATAATATTTCTCTCAAATTATAAACCAGCATTTAAAATTATGTATTGGCCAAACAACATATCAACAATTTGGCTCAATGCCCAAAGGCGGTGAAACAATATCGAAACATGCTGGTGTCAAAGTCAGCACATCTCGACACTCAAAAAACGCAACAAAAACTTTACGTCATAATTATTACCGCTGCGGGTCATACGGCATGCCTGTCATCAAACAACTCGACGCACATTAAAAACCTATAAAGGTAAGCGGGTCAATTGCGGTCGAGACAGCACAAGGAGTGATGGTATTTTAATGAGGTCGTAAAGTTTTTGTTGCGTTTTTTATTTGCAGGGATGCGTTGATTTATACTTCGGTCGAGTCAGTAACGCAAAAAATAAGCGGCACCCTCGTCAAAGGATAGTAGCTCTTATTTGATACTAAAGCGGCACCTCGTTCTACCATATAATCCCATTGAATCGAGAGAAATATATTAAGTTTTATCCGCCTGCTAGAAATGGAAACAATGACTACCACAAACAATTTTAATGACCTAGTCGACCGCATAGAGTAAATGATTTAACGTGCCGCCTTTATACCTAATAATTTGCTCGACTAACTATTCAGTCGTAAGCAAACTTGGAAAGAAGGAAAGAAATCGTATATCCCAGGTACTCAGTGGCGCCACATACGTATTTATGCAGGTATATATAAAATAATAATATTTCATAAAATAAAAAATAAATATAATTAAATTTGTTTTCACGCTCAACTCAACCAAAAAGAAAAACTGGAGTTCTTTTAAGAAAATTTTTAATGGCAGGCATAATTTTATTAGGAGTGGAATACTTACGTAATCCGACATTAAAACTGTAGAATGGTTGATGTTTATAAAAAATTTAACCATGCCAGTTGTTCTTATTGCCCAGCAAGGACCAACATGGAGGCGTGAGCATATTTCTTCCCGGGAAAGGATGGTGACAGGTTTGTTAATTGGGGAGTAACAGGTTAAAAAAGAAAATAAATGATTTACAACTTAAAAATATATAACTGTTCTAACAACATAAATAAACTTTCTTGTTAAAATAGAATAATTAAAAACAAAACATACCAAAGTTAAAAATAAATAACTGTTCTATAACAACATAAATAAACGTTCTTGTTAAAATAATATAATTAAAAACAAAACTTACCAACAATAATTTTCCACAATAAATAATTCATAATATCACAATCATTACATGACATTCACTGGATAGAAGGCCTTTTACATGTTCTAATTTAAAAGTTCTATATTCTCTTGCAACATTCCCCTTTACTTCAATACCTCTAGTTTTAGCCATTTCATCCACAATATATTTCTTATATATCGGCGAATGCTGTTTCGCTAGGGTTAGCAGTTCGGCTTTCAGCGAAGCACGATCTAATAGGATGCCTTTGCTATCTAACCACTCTTGAATTTGCGCTTTTCGCCATGCACTGGTTGGTAATTTTTCCAGTCATTGACTGTGTACGGGGCGTTATCCATAATAACGACAGATCCGGGTTCAATCTTAGCGAAAATTTTTGCAAACCATTCCTCGAAAACATCTGCATTCATGTCCTCATGATAATCGCCACTATTTTTCAACGCGAACGATAGAGGTGCATCTTCCACGAACCCTGAATCACTTCCTATGTGCGTTATTATTAAGCGTTTTCCTTTTGCTGTTGGCATTTTTAATCTTGTCGACCAATCTTCTATATGGCCTTGACGAACACTTTTTACATTTCTATCTTGCCAAAATTGCGTTACGCTATGTCCTTCATGTAACCACGTCTCATCTAAATAATAGCATTTTCTTCCTCTTTCACGGGCAGATCTAATTGCCCGAATATAATTTCTTCGCCAACAAATAATATATTTCTGTCAAGTAGGAGGCCATTTCTCTTTCCTTTTGCAAATACAAAGTTCATATCATGCAAACATTTTTTTACGTCGATTTTTCCATTTTGGGTATATGTTCATCATCATTCAGGGACTGTGAAATTTTCTTAACAATAGGGATTTCATTATCATAGAAGAATTTATGAATTTTACGTCGAATTCCATTTTTCTGGAATTTTTCTAATATTATTTTTTTTCCAGACTTCGCTTTAGGTTTCTGAACATCCCCTTCATTTTTTCTTCTCTTAAAATTCTGTAAATGGTCCTTGAAGTCATGTTAACTAAACCTGTTGATTCTGATTTCTGTACATGCATGATATACATTCAAAATAATTTTCTTCTCCTTGAAGCTTAATGGACACTTTCTAGGGGTATGAACTTTTACCACCCCTTTTGAACAACCGGGAATCGCTTCCATTTTGCACATTTAAAAATATTACGATATCCCACAATTACACTTATTTTCACTAAAGCACTGACAAAATAAAACTTTAAGGCACTGTGATACAACAAGTACGTAATTTATAAACAAAAAATAATGCCGCCCAATTCTCACTATAAATATTTCTCACGAAACAAAATTTTATGGCACTATGATACTACAAATACGTAATTTATAAACAACAAACTAATATCCCTCAACTGATAAACGACCGCACTCTATGTACACTGATTTTAAACTGAGTTATAACGGTTTAACGCACCAAACACCGCTGAATACGTGGAGAATGTTGCCAGATTTAAGCACAATATTTTAAATTTAAGATATGGTAGTTCATGCATAGTTAACTCAATCCGAGGACTTTCATTCCTTCGAAATTGATGTTATTCGTTAAAATTCTCCAAACTTAAGAAAAATAAATAGGTCACAGCGTAAACATATTATATTACAAAACTCGTAAATCCGCACGCCCCTGGCTCTACTGATTAGAGTTTTCGGCCGAAGTATAGACTATGACTATAAATATATGTATTATATGTATGTGTATACTTTATACGAGGATAATTGGAACTGGTCAGTGTTAAAGCACAGGGCCGTGCGCACTAAACTTGATATTTTGTCCTATATATTTAGCAATGGTATCGAGATTCGAATGGTAGTTGAAACTGTGCAGGCGAGTCCGAGACTGGCAATGTAATCAGCCTGAATGAACCATCTACGACTGCACTGGTTTAAAGATAATAAAACGGACAGGCCTACTAGCATAAAAAAACTCGTAAATCGCTTCTCAATAGTCAAAGGTGGACTTCTGCTGTGCTGTTAATGTGCCAGTGCAGTGCGTAAATACCGGTTATAATATCAAGCTTAGGAGTTTAGTTAGTTATTATTCATATTTATAAATATTTACTACTATATAAAAGGTAAAATATTTTAATTATTTACTAATTTACCATGGCTTTCTGGAGACCATTTGAAACAGAGGAAAATATAATAACGCCCGAAAATCTTATTATTTTCTTATGACAAGCATTTCTATTTACCTCCACCCATGTACAATAAAGAGATGCCGACTGTTTTTGCCGGCTTTTAGTTTTTATACGGTTTCAATTAAATTCGTTTACACTTTAGATATTTATTGTCCCTCTGGCTTGAGTATAATGATTGCAATAATATAATCTCTATAGGAATTTTCCAATGTTTTAAAATTAATATTTGGCATTATCAATAGATACTTGTTTCTTATACAAATTGACAATATCTGTAGTAACGATACGTAAATGCAGACTATTCAATATTATAAATAAATGTTTATAAAAGCTTTAAAACCACCTTCCAGATCACTTGAATGACGCTCTTGCATAGACTTGTGTGAGTAAAGGCGACAAGGCCCTACAGTTTATAGTATGATCCGAACCACTTTTTGGGGGTAATAGATATTTGTTGTATAAAATGTAATAATAGCATGACGTAAATATAGTGAATATTGTAAAATCAGTGTTAATTTGTATTTGCATTTGGATTTACAGAGTTGATTAACATGCGACAGGTATAAATTTTCCAATATTTGAAAACTGATATCTATTGACATTAAACGTACAACATTGACAATTAATGGTAAAATAATTGGATGTTAATATAACCTATTCAATATCGCAATAATAAATATTATTTGGTTTTATGAATGAGTATTTCTTTAGTAATATAGTTTAGGAAGAATATGTATGATCAATATAGGTCATTACAATATTGGGAAATTAATTTTTATAGATATTCCTATCTGTCTGGCCGATAGCCGCGTGGGTTAAGGCGCGAGGTAGCAATCGCGATTAACCACACGGGTATTGCGCTACCGGGTTCGAATCCCGGCTCCGGAACTGGTATTGTCGGAGGATATGGTTATATGTATTCCAAAGCCTAAAATCCAGATATCTACGATGTCTGGAAGTAGTTAAGATATTTGGACGTACCAATACATTCAATTTTATATTCAGGGTGCTCGAAATAACAGTATTTGTAAAAATATGAAAAAGTTTTTATTCACATGTGCCTGGGAGTGGTAGAGTAGGTTTTTATTTAATAAAATCAATAACCTTTTGTGCCCAGCGATGAGACTTGGGTATGTTATCAACAAAGGCAATTATTTCGTTTTAGTCATAATGAAACTCTTTAAAAACCTGTTGGTCCTGCGCTGCTTCCTTTAACAAGAAGAGTCTTCAGAATGCGGTATTTTGTTACAAAATTTTTTAAAAAAGCGGAACAAAATTTTCGTTGAGAGGTGGGGCCCTCCTTTCTTTTCGCTTCCGGTTAGATTTCATTTTGACCAATGCAGCTCCATGAAATAATATCTCTCATGTGTACTAATTAACACACTAGGTCTCAGGGATGTAGCAAAAAGAGTTGTTTAAATGTAAAATAAACTTACTCTAGGGTACCACTTTCAAACGACTCTAGTTCCTTTAGGAAGAGACCTGTAGAGAAAGTTCTTTTCATATTTTTACAAACTTTTTTGGGGTCAAGTGGTAGAATAGCCTATGCTAAACTTCGCCCTTGAAACATTATATTATTACTTTGTTTCAATAAAGCCGTTTATTATTATTATTAATATCATCACATGTTAACGATGGTAAAGTGTATACGAATTTAATTGAAACCGTATAAAAACTAAAAGCCGGCAAAACAGTCGGCATCTCTTTATTGTACTCGGGTGGAGGTAAATAGAAATGCTTGTCATAAGAAAATGATAAGATTTTCGGGCGTTATTATATTATCCTCTGTTTCAAATGGTCTCCAGAAAGCCATGGTAAATTAGTAAATAATTAAAATATTTCACCTTTTATATAGTAGTAAATATTTATAAATATGAACAATAACTAACTAAACTTTTACGCTTGATATTATAATAGGTATTTATGCACTGCACTGGCACATTGACAGCACACCTCATCGACTTCTGAGAAACGATTTACGAGTTTTTTTATGCTAGTAGGCCTGCCCGTTTTATTATCTTTAAACCAGTGCAGTCGTAGATGGTTCATTCAGGCTGATTACATTGCCAGTCTCGGACTCGCCTGCACAGTTTCAACTACCGTTCGAATCTCGATACCATTGCTAAATATATAGGACAAGATATCAAGTTCAGTGTGCACGGTCCTGTGCTTTAGCACTGACCAGTTTCAATTTTGCCCGTATAAAGTTTATATTCGAACACCCTGTAATGTGTCGATTAATGTTCACACATTACCCATGAAATATACTTCAAAAGAAAATATAACTATTGGCGCCTAATAAAAAATTGTTCTTAATCGTATATATGCAGAATCGATTTTTGTATATTTAGGCCAGATTTGAATCAATCGTACCAATTCCTACGAATCCTACGTATAAGCTGATTAAGCCGCGCGCTGCTCCATGCTGCACGCTGTTCCCAAAGATTTTTAAGCGGTTTATTTATACCGTTCCAAGATTCTGGGAATATGTAAACATAAACATCTGAGATCAGAGCCAATACCCATTATGGTAGACCCCAGGTAGATTCTCTTATTCCTATCATAATGCTCAGTTCCTCTGTTTAATGCTATTGTTGATGTTGGGAATACAGATGAGTCGTTTATGCACTGCTTATTTATTCTGTTCGGATCGGAGGGGAAAGCATTATTAATTATTTACGTTGTATAAATATTTTTGCTATATCAAAAAATTAATCGAGGG
Organism: Leptura quadrifasciata; assembly: GCA_963675555.1. Classification (NCBI taxonomy): domain Eukaryota; kingdom Metazoa; phylum Arthropoda; class Insecta; order Coleoptera; family Cerambycidae; genus Leptura; species Leptura quadrifasciata. The sequence goes on along the minus strand of OY776674.1, from coordinate 162,408,502 downwards.
AAGGATTTTACGTGGTAAATGCGACAGAGGTAAATGCAGAAATAAAAGAACTGTGTTTACAAACAAGAGGAAAAACTATAAAAGATGGTCATGTATTTCCAGTAATTATTCTAAACTACAATTATTATCACAGTTTATGAGAAGTAATTGCTGCATAATTGAAGTGGATATTGTGAAAATATGGGACTGCTACATTTTTGGAACAAATTGGTTTATCGTGAAGCGGCATTTTGTAATCGATAGCAACATTTGGATACTTTTTTAATTATGGTTGTTTCCTTTATGTACACGGCGATTAGCCAGACCTTTACATTGTTAAATGCCATCGTTTTCTCAAGTGAATGAAGGAAATGAGATTTTATTTTTATATAACAGAGTTGCAGGTTATGTTAGACAAATCAAGAACTCTAAATAATAGATAATTGTAAAACAAAAAAATATTAACAAATAAAACCACATATACCTAGTAAGTAGGCGATTTAGGGTTTCTGTGGAAGCGCAGTATTAAATTGCTACGCAGTAGGTTGTGACTGATGATACTTTAACAATATTGTTATTTGACATTTCGTATCATTACTTCATCAAAATGGGTTATATAGAAGCAGATAAGTTTGATATATTTTGCTTTTGTGTTAAAAATAATAAAACAGTTGCAAGAAGGGAATATATAGCATTATACCCAAATCGTTCGGCTTTTAAAAAGACCTATTTTTAACATTTATTTAACGTCGCGTCGGCCTATTTCCGCTACTGAAGCCTAATACTGACTCCTGTAGACGAGCTACCCCCAATCAGGAATTTTGCCAAACCTTTTTCTTGCGAAAAGTAAGAATTTTTTACTTGCCTCACATTTAATAGACAAGGGACCAACGGCTTTACATCTCCGAAGGATGGTATATTCCCTACACAGTCCTCGCCTAAGATTGCATAGGTTCCGCGCATACACTGATATACAAGCAGCTGTAAGATGTGAGGCGAGTATGCGGTCTTCCTTGAAACGGGCACCCATCTAAATATTAAACACGCCCGACGTTGTTTAACATCGCATATCGAAATATGTACATAGTAAAGACGCATCTACGCTCGCTTCTTAAAAAAATCTTTTAGAAACATCTTTTTGGATAGTACAAAAATGATTCAAGTAAGTTCTTCCAATTTGGTTTAAAGTCTCCAAGCTCTTGAGAATTTTTAAAAACTAGAAACGAAATGGGAAACACCTTAATATATTTTGACGTACTTAAGGGCCCTGTATAATTCACATGTTGTTAATTGTGTAGCACGAACAGTTTGCTCAGCTAGCAGTTACGAGGCCGGATCCTCCCATCGGGGATGATTCAGAAAATAAATTGGTTTCATTATTCGAATATTGGTGTGTGCCCGCTATCTTAACCACAAACCCCTCACTCCTATAGACGCTCAACCAATGTACATTCGGAAAAATGACAATTGGTATGAATTTTAAATGTTTATGACCGTCAAATTTGTACACCATTTATATACAGGATGGGGCAATAGTACGTAGGACCTCGATATCGCGAGTTCTACGATAGCTAGAAATTTTTTTAAAAATTTCAAGTAAACTAGATAAAAAAGTCTATAACTGGAAATTATTTTCGAACATACAGGACGAAGTGCCTTTTTTAAAATGGAATGCTATGTATATCAGTACATTTTTTGAAGCCTCTTTCTAGACTCTATTCATTCCTATATTAGTATTGAATATCTCCCAACCACTTGGACGTAATGAATTTGTTTGTTGAAATAATGCAAGTACACGTCGTCTGTCATTAGCTGCTGAAATTAGTCAGTCTTCAGTAGTAAGACTGTGGAAAAAAAAAGAAATTGAAAGTTTACTTCTACGGGATTACCCAACTAGAGTTAGTTTTTGTCGCAGGATGCGACCGTTCATTTGACAAAAATATCCTTTTTACAGACGGAGCTACATTTACGAGATGTGGTCTCTTTAATTGGCGAAATAGTCATTTTTGGCAATTAGAAATTCCGCATTTAATCAAGGAAAGACATTTTCAATATGAATTTAAGATTAATGTATATTGTGGCATAATTGGAGACAAGTCCAATTGAGTTGTCTTCCCATTTAAATGGAGAACTTTACCTATTTTTTAAAGAAATCAGTTACCAAAATGTATTGATGATATACCACTAAACGTAAGCATGAACATGTGGTACATGCAGGATGGAGCACCACTACATTTTTCCTTAGCAGTAAGGAATTACTTTGAATGAAGTGTTTCCAAACCGCTGGATATGCCGTGAGAGTTAGTTTCCTTGGCCACCTCGTAGTCCGGGTTTTAATCCAATGAATTTTTATGTTTACTACATGAAATTCCTTGTTCACTTCAAAACCATAGATAACTCGGGAAGAGTTGTGGAGAAGAATTCAGAAAGCTGCTGATACTAGCAGAACTGACCTAGCCACTTTGTTTTCTGTAAGAAAATCATTCAGCAAGCGACTAAAACGCTGTATTGAAGTGGGTGGTGGCCATCTAGGACATGTTCTCTGGGGGATGTAATTGTAAGTGGGTCGATCAAGTTTGCCCCCCCCCCCCACTGCAGTATCCAAACCGAAATATACGTTACAATTTTGCACACCATATTCCGTAATTTGCACACCTTGCCCTAGGAACTGGAAAGGGAAAACGTATGAGGGTGCAAAATTGACGGTTACCCCCCCTTTTGCGTGAATGTAAATAATTTTACTGCTGTTATAAACGTTTCATTTTGCACACCCATTTCCAAATTTTGCACAGCCTCAGATTAGCCCTCACAGCCTCTTGAAAAATTACGTTCATACCCCCTCCACGCCCTAGATAAAAACCATTCTGTAGCCATTATAAACGTTAAATTTTGCACACTTTTGCACACCCATTTCCAAATTTTGCACAGCCTCAGATTAGCCCCCACAGTCTCTCTCTCTCTCTCTCTTGAAAAATTACTTTCAGCCCCCCCCCCACACCCTAGAGAAAAGCCGCACACGCACCCGATCATCTCCTGCCGCCTAGACTTTACAAAACGCACAGGTTATGCTACAGTTGGTAACATTCGAAATCGAATAACAATAACAAAATACCAACAGCTTCAGACGAAAAATTAGAGATTAAAGTTCCTAGTAATCTAGAGACTTAGTTGTAATACACATCAATTAACATTTTAGCCATTAACTGTCACTGTCACTAATGTCAGATTTTATATGGGATTCTGCATTGCAACTATAGTCCCTAGATTACTAGAGACTTTAATGTACGTTTGAATTTGGCACTACCTCTTGGACACAAAATGGATTCCAATTGCGGTACTTTAGAAGTCTAGTCTAGAAGAATATAATATATAATGGCAAGAAAATAATTGTAATTTTGTGATTCGAGGAGGGTCAGGGTACAATTGCACTAGATTTAGTAGATACAATCACCTTGTTTTTAGTAATGCAGTACCCATTTCAAAAATCTAGTACAATTTGCCGTAATTAAAAAAAGGGAAAACACGCTACACCACAGGGCATTGCCGGTTGCCGACAGACGCTATCTTAGACAGCGAATTTGACTATTTAATGGTTTTTATATAGTGCGTGGGGGACGGGGCTGAACGTAATTTTTCAAGAGACTGTGGGGGCTAATCTGAGGCTGTGCAAAATTTGGAAATGGGTGTGCAAAATTTAACGATTATAATGGCTATAAAATTTGTTTTTATCTAGGGCGTGAGAGGGGGCTGAACGTAATTTTTCAAGAGGCTGTGGGGGCTAATCTGAGGCTGTGTAAAATTTGGAAATGGGTGTGGAAAATTTAACAATTATAATTAGAAAATTGTTTTTATCTAGGAAGTGGAGGGGGAGCTGAACGTAATTTTTCAAGAGGCTATGGGGGCTAATCTGAGGCTGTGCAAAATTAGGAAATGGGTGTGCAAAATTTAACGATTATAATGGCTATAAAAATTGTTTTTGTCTAGGGCGTGAGGGGGGGCTGAACGTAATTTTTCAAGAGGCTGTGGGGGCTAATCTGAGGCTGTGCAAAATTTGGAAATGGGTGTGCAAAATTGTTCAAAATGAAACAAACGTTTATAACAGCTGTAAATGTATTTACATTCGCGCAAAAGGGGAGGGGGCAACCATCAATTTTGCACCCCATACATTTTCCTTTTCCAGTTTCTAGGGCAAGGTGTACAAAATTCGGGATAGGGTGTGCAAAATTGTGACGTACATTTCGGTTTGGATACTGCAGTTAGTTTTATTTGTAGTTTCAAAATAAATATTTTGTTTTTATTTCGTTCTTTTTATACAAGTTGATAAATGAATTATAATTTTATCTTTTAAACTGCTTAATTTATTTCCGCCATTTTTAAAATTTAAAATTACCCATTTTCTCTTGCCTCTTTAGATATTTAGTGTTAAAAATTATTTTTGTTAAAATTACGAATAGAATATTAGATAATATGCATTTTGAGGAGGAAAAAGAGGATCACTGTAAAATAGTTAGAAAAAAAATTTGGGTGTGCAAAATTTTCTAAAATGTAAACATCTCGATAAGGGTGCATTTTTGTGAAGGTAAAACAAGTAGGTATTCCTTTTTTTAAAATAATGTTTAAATAAAAAGTTTGCAATGACATTATAAATGAACGAAGTACAGAAAAGTTATGATGGATTTTGTTAAACCAAGATAGCTTACGTAGTGTCCTCTATGCGATTCCCCGAAAATGATAGCTTATTGGGTTTTCCCACGTCGAAGAACCTAATTTTATCAATATCATTGCGCCTGAATTTTTAGCGCATGATGTAAATTTTTGGAACAATGTAATCTTTACAGACGAAAAAAATGTCCAGTCAACACACAACGGTCGTATTCGTGTTTACCGCCCTCCGAATACTCGATTCGATGAGAAATATAATATATCTAAGAATGATAAAAGTGGTCGATTTTTCGTCAATATGTGGGCTTGGATATCGGCACGTGGTCCTGGTGTTTTGTGGCATATTGAGGAACGATTTAATAGTGAAACGTATATTAGGATTTTAGACAATATTATGCCTCCCTTCTGTGTTACAATTATTTCCTAATAATTAGTTCATATTTCAACAAGACAATTGTTCCGTTCATACTGCTCATACCGTAAATAACTGGTTTCAAGGTAACAACATCAATGTTCTTAACTGGCCCAGTATAATCCAGATCTTAACCCTGTGGAAGAAGTATGGTGACTACTCGTAAAAAGTATCCAAAAACGAAATGTGAGACCACGGAATGCCGAAGACCTACTGCAAATAGTAAAAATGCTATTATTAAAAAGGTTATTTAATTCTATGCCAAACAGACTTATAGAAGTTATAAATAGAAATGGTGCAATAACGAAATATTAATAGTTAGTTTCTTGTTGTTTCTTTGATCCAGGATTTCTACTAATCGTACCGTTTATTCTCCACTTTCTTAAAATGTTACACATCAAATTTTTGTTAATGTTATAACGCAGTGCAATTTGTCTCATTAACCATCCGTCATTTACTGTAGCAATAACTACAGCATTAAAATAAAAAATAAATTAAAAGTGATATCTGTTTTATTTCGGCTACTCATTACATATTCAAATAGAGACAGATTTACATTAGAAAAAAAAAAGTTGTCCTATTTTTTTCTGCTCACGACAGTACACATGTAGAATAGAAGAAATTTATAAAGTTTTTAAATAATGTTTTTCTCTAAGAATTTCTCTAATGCTCGTGCTGACGAGCAATGGAATGTAAAGAAAGCCAAATTGAAACGATGACAATTAATTTGTTATTCGTTTAAAATCAAAACCACGGCTGAATGAAGAAAGAAAAACAAAAGTAAATTAATTTAATCAACAGTTTCACACTTTGATCATAGTGGCATTTCCACCATAACTATTACTACAATATCTCTAGACTGGCGACATCTCCTGGTTGGAAGAAGAACTTTGCAGTATCACGTGGTCGTGCCAAGGTGCTTGTATAACTTAAAAATCTATAGTAGCAAGTGATTAGGGGTCACAAAGCGTAGCCCATTGAGATTGCAAGAAAGTTTATTACTTGATTCCATAGCAAGGTAATCAGTTGTCAGAGGCATAGAGTAAATAAGTTCCTACGTGAACTATTTACTGCAAACCGATTTGCCCTTTTCATGCTTCCACAATTAATTATTTTACTAATAATTACACTGCAGCAACAACGGCGCAGTGTTTTGTTTCTCTTCCCGTCATGTTCAAGAGTTTATTGAAATTTCGCATGCCAGAAATGTTAAAACAATGGATAATGTCATGTCATTAATTACGTCTACATAATATTACGTTTAGTTTTCCTCATACCATTGTAGTAGACAGAGCGGATTACAAATATTTTAGAAAATTCCGTCGGGCGAGCTTGAAGTTGTCACCGAATATCCTTTTGTAGTTCAACTATGAGTAAGGTGATCTGATCCGGTGGTTTACTTTACTTCTAGCCGAGGTTTTTAAATTTTTTCTAGTTTCTTGTACCACAGTTCTCAAGTTCGTGATTATGTAATGTGGATATTCTTATACAGTAGAATGTATTACATTTACCCATAGATATATAGGGTATTAATTACTAAGTGTAACTCTCGAGGTGAATTCCTTTTCTTAAAATAAGCCACAAAGTTTACATAAATATGGGGCCGTGAAAGCTCTCTATGCTCTAAGCAATAGTAAGCCTTTACTGTGGATGTAAGTTCAAAAATATCTATTCTACGGGAAAAATGGTAATACAATACAGTACGATACGATACAATACAATACGATATGATACGATACAATATGATATAATACGATACAATACGATATAATACGATACAATACAATAATATATACAAATACCTACATATACAATTAAGCAGCACAGGGCACAGTTGTAATAGTAGTTTGCGCAACAAGAGTGGATATGATAGCCATATCGCACGAGAAAGAAGTTTGAGCACGACCGGATTAAGAAAAAACTACAAATAATAGTTTTAATCAAATTTTAATATACAAACTTAGCTTCTGCTAAATGTTATGCTCTAGGTGCAAACATTTTATAAAAGCTTCATTAGCTTAGCGGTTATATGCACGCTTCGAAAACCCTACCATACCAGACGTTACCAATCTTCCGGCAACCACTATAGCCAAACCTTCACCTACTATAACTTCCACTTACCCTATCCACCTTTACTGACATTTCATACCTTTCGTATCTTTAAATCTTTGCTGTCCCTCTCTTCCTTTCAGTTTGTCCGTTTTGTTTCGTGTTCTTGATCTCTTTTTGTGCGTTGTTTGTCTCTGTTCTTGTTATCGTTCTCTTTTTGTGCATTTTTTCACTCAAAATTAGCTTCACTATAAAATTAAAAAAAAAAAACCAAAATTTCGATAAACCACAGTTTAGGCAGCCTTGCGCAGCCCTGCAGTACCTCACTTCGATGAAGGTTTCCCGTTTTAGATTTGGGTACCTGTGTCAGCTCCAAAATTAGTTCAGTGCAGTGCGACAGCTTCGAGTTTGTGTTTAATTTTTAAGCTTTGATAAATTTTATTTTTAAAATGTTTTTTAATTATATTGTCCTTTGTAATTTGTTTTTAGCGAAAGGAGTCAGGATTTATCTCCCCATTTTCTTTTAGCCGAACCGGAGCCACCCCGCCCGGCCATGCAACCCACCACCGCGAACAACGCGGTGGTTGCACGGTCGGTCGCAAGGTAGTCTCCGGGGAGGCAATATTATGTATTAATTTGAATAAAGTCTATTTGCTTGCTTGCTTGCTTGCTTGCACGCCTCGAAATGCAAGAGATCGTAGGTTCAATCCCCACATATAGCTACTTTTTTTTTATCATAATATATATCTAAAATTTTGTCTGTATATAATAATTTCAATAAAATTTTAGGTGGTATGCCGCTTATCGATTCTTCACTGGAATCACTCATTTTAAATTATTTTCTAGCTCAAACTGCGCGAATACACGCTGACAATTACTTTGACAGCTTACGCACTAACTTGAATTTTTTAAAACGAATAGTTGCCTATGTACTTAGTACACGAACTGTGATTGGTCGATTTCATATCCATCCTAGAACGTATATGAAATATATCCGTTCAGTTAACTGGAATGGCCCACTTATCCATTCTACAGACTGTACGTAAAACAGCAAATTTACATAAGGGAGTAGAAAAAATATCTTACACAGCAGTTTTTAATTTTTTGTAAACGATATTTGTCTTCCTGAGTAAGGCAAGAACCGTATATAATATCTGCGTAATTTAAGTGCGATAGAACCATAGTTTCCGAAAGCAGTATTTTAGTATTTATATCCAGATACTTTTTAAAGATATATAACACTTTAATTAAGAGAACGCTTTAATACAAATAAATAATACTGACGTGACTAGAAAAGCTTAGTGAAGGGTCAAAGTTAATACCAAGATTTTTTTACGCTATTAGTTGATTAATGATCTCATCATTGATTTAACCATTCACCTCTGTAAAATTGTGTAACTGTTGAGAAGTTCCAAAAACAATATTTGGACTTTTGCTAGCATTAAGTACAAGAGTATTTTGGACTGCCCATTGGTATATAAAACTTAAGCCATTATTGATGTATAATCCTGCCATTTGAAATTCGAAAGGAAAACAACTATATATTATTAGCTGAATATCGTCAGCGCATATGTATAATTTTGAACATAGGGAGTCTCGAGATATCTGCAATAAATGTATTAAAAAGAAGTGGTCCAAGAGTAGATCCTTGCGGAACACCGGATAAAACTGTTCTATTTTGTGTTGTAAGTATCGAATTTCCTGTGTTAATACTAGTATGCTGTTGTCTGTCATTCAGAATATTTTGAAATCAGAAAAAATTATTTCCAGATAGATATGCCATAATAACTTAATTTTGTAATTAGGAAATTAGGGAAGGGTGGGGTAATAAGAAACATAAAAATTTAAAATAGCCTATAGTTTTCTAGATGCAGAATGAAATATTTTTTCCTATATAGGTGGCGAGTCATAGTATCCAGAAAAAAAATATTGAGCTCAATTCTGCAATAAAGATGGTATAAAAAAAATCAAAATTTAATTACAAAAATTTCACCTTCACCCGATGGGGGTAAAAAGAAGCAAGCTATCAATTTTTGTCCCATCTTGTTTCTTTCAGATTTGATGTAATCCTTCACAAGAACTAAAGTCTCATTTTTTTGTCAAACCCTCTCTATGTAATGCACATACACGTAAATATTCGGCAAGAGCAGTTTCATCACTTTCACTAAGTTCTGGTTTTCTACCGCCCCCCTACCGCACTTTTTCTTATTTGTAATGTTTACAAAATGTACCAAAGGGCACTCCATATTTTTGAGCTGCTAGGCGTAGAAGGATGCCCCTCCGAACTGCTGCGGCAGCTTCAGTTATTTTCGATGGATCATAGGAACACCTTATCCCTCTTTTTTGATATATTCGAGGCATTTTTAATAGTTTATAATCTGATACAAAAATAAAGTGTCAATGGCCATTGCCCCAAATGAGGGGTAATAAGATACATGAGTATCTTATTACCCCATATACATTTTTCAAATTTGGGGCAATAAGATACATGACCATATCCACTATTATTTTTGTAACAGAAAATATAAGAAAAATACATGAGAAAGCCAAATTCTTTGTCCACAAAATCATGTAAGAAAATTAGGAATGTGTATTGTGTGTTTGTGAACGATCCATCTTTACACGTCTGGAGGACTTTTATTATACTTTCCAAAATGGAGATTAACGTTCACAAATAAGGGTTCAAAACGACTGCTTCAGACGGAGAATAATACAAAATATATACTTACTGTTTCGTTTTTGCTTAACTGCTTCACTGATGGCACCAATTGGACGTCGTAACGCTATAAATCTAACACAGTAAATACTAACACTTTCTTAAATTTAAACCTGAAAAGGAATTTTAAAACACAAGAAAAACACAATATAAAATTTCAAAAATATGTATTATTAAATCTTAAAAAATTATATTTTTACAAAACGTTCAAGAAAAATATATAAACTATAGTCTGGCCCGTGTACAACACATAGTGAGGAACGCAACGACTCATAATGTAACCAACTACCATCCAATGTGCTGTTTATAGCTAACAATTACACAAAAAGATTCAGTAAAAAGTTCAATGTTTATAATTTTGGTGGGCTTTTGCTTGCCTGTCTATTGACGTATTATCAGTTCAATATCAATTTCGATCGTTCTTCGGAGCTTAAAAATGCTTGAATCGCAACGACTTTGAATTATATTCTGCAATTATAGATTCATACGTTCAGGCCAGGCGGTCCCATGCACGTTCTGAATACATGGTAACTATACTTTTCTGACATCGAATCACTGAGGAACCGGTTTAGGGCAAATACGCTTAAAACCCATCATTTTCCCGTCAAAATCGACTGCTAGAAAATGATAGGGCTCCTTCGACGCTACGGGCTATTTTCGCTAAAACTCTCGAAATACTTTGACTGGAGACTGGATAACTTGTCCTCATATTTAACACAACGCATGAGTTGTAGTTCTGAACAACGTGGATTCGTAAAAGGGTTTTTATTTTCAAAATTTCCGGTCGGTTTTCGTTATACTTTCTAAATTTTGTGGTTGGGATGACATTACGTCCCCGTGCAGGGACATTTACTATACTTTCTAAAATTACACTCCTTGATGAGTTTCCGAGATTTTGGCATAAAAAACGCTCCGTAGAGTGTGAATTTATATATAAAAACCTCTTCCAACGGCATTTTTACGTGAAGCACGCTTTTCAAGCGAAATGCTTCCTAAGTCGGATTTTGTTATAATTTCGAAAAGTTCATCGAGGGTTTTGGCGTGTTCTTTAACATGTTGTCTAGAAAAAAATATTGTTTGCATAAAAACACTACTTTCACATGGTAAAGTTTCATACAAGCATATTGGCTGAGAAGAATAAATGCAAACAAAACCATAGTTCGATTGATTATTTTTTTATAGCGATAGGCAACTAATGAGGCTAGCTTATGATTTTTTTTCAAATTTTTTCTTCAACAAATAAGGAAGAAAAAATTTGTTACCTCCGTTTCTTATTACCCCACCCTCCCCTAATATCTAAGGGGTCAAAAGCTTTAGTCATATCTAGTAATGTTAAAGTGGTGACTTTCGTGTTGTTAATTAGTCTCTGTAAACCATGGTTCTGGACTTGTGTTATATTTGAAAGTAATTCCGTTTACAGGAGCATGGCGATTAAAAAGATTTAACAGATTTACGTTGAGGAAGTCTTTTTTTTTTCTTCTAGAGTTAAAATTATAATATTCCAGTTAATATCAAAAGCGTGTGAATTAAATAACTCAATATTAAAGTTTCTAAAGCTATGGAATTCCTTTACTATGGGTTTAAAATCGCAACCATAACCAGAGTTGTTGATAATTAAATTTTCTGCAACACTAATTATTACCATTCTCATTCCAAAATTGAAAATAAGCGAGTTATTTAATAAAAACGAAACTAACCTTTCAATTCAAGATGGCGGCTAACGCAGCAGGGTTGGAATCCACAAAATTTCGATTCAGGCTACCCCGCCCCTAACGATTAAAAAAGAAAAAACGCGTTTGGAGATTAATACAATTTCCAATATACATAACGGCTGTGGTAAAATGGTGGGTAAAATGTTAGTATGTTCTTTTGAATAACATGAAGTTCGTGTTTAACGGTTTTTGTACTGTCGTGAGCAGAAAAAATAGGACAAATCTTTTTTTCTAATGTAAATCTGTCTCTATTTGAATATGTAACGAGTAGCCGAAATAAAACAGATATCACTTTTAATTTATTTTTTATTTTAATGCTGTAGTTATTGCTATAGTAAATAATGGATGGTTAATGAGACAAATTGCACTGGGTTACAACATTAACAAAAATTTGGTGTGTAACATTTTAAGAAAGTGGAGAATAAATGGTACGATTAGTAGAAATCCTGGATCAAAGGACAAAGGATATCCTACTTAACAAGAAACTAACTATTAATATTTCGTTATTGCATCATTTCTATTTATAACTTCTATAAGTCTGCTTGGCATAAAATTAAATAACCTTATACAATAATCATTGGTAATAATATTTTCCCATGCGTTATTTACTATTTCCAGTAATTCTTCGGCATTCCGTGGTCTCACATTTCGTTTTTGGATACTTCTTAGGAGTAGTCCCCATACTTCTTCCACAGGGTTAAGATCTGGACTATGACTGGGCCAGTTAATAACATTGATGTTGTTATCTTGAAACCAGTTAGTTACGGTATGAGCAGTATGAACAGAACAATTGTCTTGTTGAAATATGAATTCATTATTAGGAAATAATTGTGACACAGAAGGGAGCATAATATTGTCTAAAATCCTAATATACTTTTCACTATTAAATCGTTCCTCAATATGCCACAAAACATCAGAACCACGTGCCGATATACAAGCCCAGATATTGACGGAAAATCTGCCACTTTTATCATTGTTAGGTATATATTTCTCATCGAATCGAGTATTCGGAGGGCGGTAAACACGAATACGACCGCTGTGTGTTGACTGGAAAGTTTTTTCGTCTGTAAAGATTACATTGTTCCAAAAATGTATATCATACGCTAAAAATTCAAGCTCAAATCTTACTCGAGCTTCTTTATGTTCAACTTTAAATAAGTATTTCTGTGCTGCTGCATGACAGCGTAGCTCCGACTGCCGGCGACCAGTTCTACTCGATCCAGGAAAATTCGTTTCTTCAGCAGCCTGAATAGCTGAGTAAAATGGATTTTCTACTAAAGCATTTACCAATTGCAAATCTTATTGTTGAGTTGATATAATTCGTCGCCCTGATCCAGGATTTCTAATAATCGTACCGTTTATTCTCCACTTTCGTAAAATCTTACACACCGAATTTTTGTCAATATTATAACGCAGTGCAATTTGTCTCATTGACCATCCATCTTCTGCTTTAGCAATACCTCCAGATTTAACTATATCGCTTATATGAGGCAGATTAGTTTTTTGCACACTTGCAATAAATTATGACAACTAACTGACAATGTCACAAAAATTAAAGTTAGATGTACACAACTAGATTTTAGCAAAATACTGTTATAAGACTTGTCCTATTTTTTTTGCTCACCGTACAGTATACCCTGAACTGCTAATATTTGTTCGGAAACAAAATTTCTCCACGTATATGCCGTTGTGCAAAGGAACATTATTTAGGCCACTAAAACCTTATACAAACGAATAAAACGCTTTTCTTTGATATGTTCAGGCATTTTAGTTTACAGCCACCGTACTACCGTAGAGCACGTTATAAACGTCAAAATAAATTCGAGAATGTCAGGTCTACGGTTCAAACATGGTTCAAGAAGGCCAATAAATTATTCTATTTTACACCGGCCTGTAACTCCGTGGATTTATATGAGAAGCGGCTGATATTCTAAGAAAATGAAGAAAAGCGCATAGCGTACTGGGAAAATGTGAATGTAAATTACTGGAGCGTATTTGAAATACGCTGGCTGCGGGAATCTTACCCACATGCTCATTAGTACAGAATTGTGTATATTCATTAGTGCGGCATTAAGTGTCACAAATGACAGAATTTGGAAATATTGTAAGCGAATTTTTGCTTCAAAATGACAGTCTGTTGGAAAAGGGAGAAAGTGATAAAACAATTAGATACAGATACAGAGAATTATGTAATATATAATTGTCCCAAAATTCAAAATTTTAACTTCTTACATAACAATATTACACAGCGTTGGACGCCTTCTGTGTTATCAGGTATATGACGTCATATATGACATACAGGGTGATTTACCTAAACATTCGGAAAATTATTCAGTGGGTTGCCCCCACCAAAAAGAGTTAACAAAATTAAGAAATAAAAAAATTTGGAAAAAAATTACCTTATTTTTTTTTGTAGAAGTGCGCCGCCTATGACTAACCAATCTGACGTAATACGGTGCAACGAAATCACTTCCTTTCTTATGTGGTATGGGTAAAAACGATTCTCGCGTATAGGGTACTTATTGAAGGGTCTTGTTCTAGTACTTCTAGAACTTCTTCGTCTACTTCAACAAGACGATTTACTACACGTTCTCTGTCGCCTGGTAAACAAATCCCGGTGTCACGAACTCGTTGCACTGCATTTAAATTTTTCTCTCATTAGGTTTGCGCCTATGGGGAAATTTTCTCCCGCAATTTCGTACAGCCCCTGCAAGACTTTCATTCGTTGCACCATAGGTTAATATCATGTCACAGTACTCTTGCGACATGAACTCTGGCATAATTGATATTTGCGAATACAGTTTAAATTTTAACAAAAATAGGAATGGGAAACGGAAGTCGAAGAGCCACTGAACTGAACAGTGAACGCGTGGCGCACTGACCTTAGCCAACTAAGACAGCTGATATTACCTGCTAAACAAACAAGCGACACGTGTGTGAACGCGTCGAGATAGCATAACTCACCCGTTCAGAAGCGTATCTTTGCAGGTTTTAATGCAAAAAAATATAATAAATTACCTCGGATCGCTTTAAAATTTTACAGAGGCTTTCCCACATAACAGACTTGTATACCGTTTTATTTTCCGTATGTTTACATAAATCACCCTGTATGACACAAGATACAGGATATAGATATTAAAAGTACCGTGATAGCTGAAAAAAATCCACAAAATTGTACAAACAGGCAATCTTTTAAAAAATTCGTCCATTAGGGAAAGCGAATATATGTTACAAAGTGTTCGACGAAAAAAGCACATTTTCTCTCTAATACGAAGCCTGGTACATCAGTCACTGTCTAAAAATCGGTCCGCGACAACTGACACAAACTTTCCCATTTAGGAGTAAACCGAACTAATGTACCATGGTCCCGGCATCGTGGCTAATGCTAAAATAAATTTAAAAGGCCCTTGGTTCTCGTACACACACTAAATCCCAATTTAATTTTTACTCCTTCTAATAATAGGGTGGCAGAGGGGGTGGTTAATGCCAACAAAATTTTGGAGTCCCTTGGTTCTCGTATACAAACTAAATCCCAATTTAATTTTTTATTCCCTTTAATAATAGGGTGGTAGATGGGATAGCTAACGCCAAAAATTTTTTTTGAGACGTTTCGTTCTTGTATACAACATAATCACATTAAAAATTTTTTTACTCCCCTTCATAATAGTGTGGAGGTGGTATTGGGGGTAATAGTAGGGGGGTGGGGGCTGATGCCAAAAAAATTTAAGCTTTTGACTTTTCATACATGCCCTAAATTGCAATATTATGGACTCTTACTTACTTGCATTGCCTATTTACCCCATTTACCCCCCGAACCCACCGAACCCCCAACGGAATTAGATCAAAATATAATCTAGTTCCAGATCTCGTTATAATACATAAGTGTACCCAATTTCAAATCAATATCATAAACGGTTCCAGAGTAAACGTGCGCACAAAAAAAGTTATGGACCGACAGACAGGAATTATTTTTTTCTCTCAAATTGAAAATCTCGACGTTTCATGACATTTTAAGCCTATTTCAACAAAAAAGTGTTTACTTTTTTGCGTTACTATGTTTCCCTTCCGATATTTTCTAAGAGCAACTGGTCATGTCATTTCGTATCAGAACTAGGGGAACGTCCATGTACCAATTTTAATCAAAATCGTTAGAGTCGTTTTAGAGAAAAAAGTTATTTTCTGTTTTTAGGGGTTTACTCCCAAACGTTTGAGCTAGGATCGACTTTGCGATTTCGCTTCGAGGTGTGGCCGTCTTGAATACATATGTAAAATTTGAACAAATCGATCCAGTAATTTGGGCTCTAGGTGCGACCACAGACGACAAACGGCACACGACAGACAGGAATTTTCTAAAAACTACTTTTTTGGGTTCAGGTGACTTGAAAACGTGTAAATGCGTCAAAAACTCAAAATCGAATTTTTGCACGATCACCGTAGAGAGAGGAAGAAACAAATACGTAAAACACCAAAGACTCTTACTTGCGTATATAACTTTGTCAGATGTATTTTATACGCAGTGTTTTTGAAATACATGCATATATTTTAATCTATGAGTTCTTATGTAAGACTAGTACCACTTTTTTAAAATTCAAAACAGAAAATATATTCACCCGCCTTCATCTCCTTTAGTCCCGGCGCCGACGTCCATAGAGTAACTTATTAACTTTTATTGCGACCAAGATTAGAGCGATGCCAAATCTACATAAAATGACTAAATTATAAATATTTTGTTTTCTACGAATAACAAGTTTTAGTCAATGGTAATTTTAGGCTCCCTGGAGATGATTGTGAGGAAGTACAGTCCTCTATTTACTTTTTTAAAAGCTTTTATTTAACTGCAATGTTTCTTTGTTTGTTTGTTAGTTTGTTTGTTTAGGTCAAATCTTGCAATCAAAATTTCGATTAGTTCTAATTAAGCTAGAGCTTTGAAATTTTGCACATGTGTATAAGTCCGGTGACAATACACTTTAACATTTTCTTATAAGAAAAAATAAGATGGCGGCTTCAAGATGGCGGACGACTTTATTGTTTATGATCCTATTCGACTCAAAATCGATATCTGGGGGGTTTTCAAGATCGCTAATTATGAATTCGTCGTCAAAATTTAGAAATTCAAAATGGCGGCGCCAATATGGCGGACGACTTTTGTCATTTATGGTCCAAATCGATCAAAATCGATATCTGGGGGTTTTCGGGGTCGCGGATTACGAATTTCTAGTCAAAAATTTAGTTCAAGATGGCGGACGACTTTACCGTTTATGATCCGATTCGTCTCAAAATCGATATATGGGAATTACAGCATATCAAAAGACTAAAAAATGAAAAATAAAATTATGTAAAAAATATTTTTAAAAAGCTTTTATTTAAATGCTCTAAAAAGTAGAAAATAAACTTTCAAGTAAATCAAACCCACCATTTTGTTACATTATATAATTTTTTTATGATATAAAAGCTTGTCGCGAGCAATCTCATTTACACAGGAAAATTTCGCGACAAGCCATTACATCATAAAAAAATATATATAATGTAACAAAATGTACTTTTTAGAGCGTTTAAATAAAAGCTTTTTTAAAAAATATTTTTTTATATAACTTTTTCTTTTGACATTCAGTTTTTCCACTTCCTGCCATCCTGAAATACAACAGTCTTGTCAATACTGTTTAATAGTCTTTCTAGACATTTTTTTTTAATTTGAGCATATAATTTGACGTCAGTAGTATTGAACAGTATTGGCTTTTCTTTTTACTTATTCATCATTTAAAATAATTAAATTTTTTTCGCTGATCTCGTCCCTAAGAAACCTATGTTTCAGTCAATATCAAGGCTGGCTTAGTAATTCTATTAAATACGGTCTGCCCTGTGCACGTAATTCGCGTTCAAATTTTTTATTCATGTTTAATTAAATTTCTCTGAATTAAATATAGGAGTAATCCTCTTAAAATGGCAAATATTACATCTAGAAGAGGCTCACAGGTAATAACTTCGACGTGTATATAATTGCCTTGGAAGTTGAAGAGCGCCTGCTTTGTCTTTGTACACAACATTACGCAAATTAAAAGTTTGTACACGTTGATAACGCACTTTATCAAATTTCCGGAACAGCCCCTTCAATTAAATTCGTTAGCACTTCTTAACTCAATTTGTATTCAAACGTTGCCGAATATTTGAATTTCAAAGTCTTCGAACGCGGAAGGATCTTTGATGGTGATAATGGTCGGGGATGCTCTCTCGAAAGAGGTGTTACTCGATTTAACGAATTTTACGTGTCTTCACAAATGAGATATTTGATACAGTTGGCAAACGGCGCGGCCGTTTTGTGACCAGTGTGATTATATCGATCTGAATCTGTAATATTCAAAATAACTATTTATACAGGGTGATCCGCGAGGAGAGGGTCATACTTTACCAAAAGATAGAGAACATTGAGGTGATCTTAAATCCTCATACATTAATAACTGAAGCGGCCCCGTTTTCGAAATAGAATTTTCTTTTCGCCATATATCTGTAATGCGTGAACGAAATCCAACGAAATTTTGTATTTTGATTACAGTGGTCATTCGCCATCTAATGCCTTAGATATTAATAAAATATCAGGGCCAGGCCCAGAATAAAAATATTTTTAAGTTATTCCTATAAAATAACACTCTGTATACTGTTTATAAAATATTTGACATGAGAATATTAATTTACACCTAGAAAGATATAACATCCCATAAAAAAAATATTTTGGCACGTAACCTAAATTTACAAAAGGACCTGATAACTTAGACAGCTTTTATCGTTAGAGATTGTGCACATGTTATTGTAGAGCCCCTCCGTATAATTTTTAACATGTGTTTGAGGTTATATTACCGGGATATCTGCCCGGTTTACAAGAAGTGCGAAGAAATCAATGTAGAAAACTGTCGACAAATTACTATAATTAGTAATTTCGCAAAACTTTTTGAAATAGCTTTGCATAACGTGCCCTATTCTCATATAGAGGGGCATTTTAGTGTGCAACAATACGGCTTCGTTAAAAATAAATCCACGGTCTCAAACTTATTTTATGTTACGCAGTACATCGCTCAATGTATGGATCTAAATGGCCAAATAGATGTTAATTACACGGACTTCTCCAAAGCCTTTGATATAATTGACCACGATCTATTATTACATAAGCTAGATCTCGCTGAGCTTTCTATACTACTATTAAATTTATTTCAATCTTATCTTAGCCAAAGAACACAATAATTGGGTATAAAATCATTCGAAATATCAGTTACATCAAAGGTTTCCCAGGGCTCTGTTCTGGGGCCTCTCCTTTTCATACTATTTATTAATAATATTTTAGATAATTTAGATATATGCTATTTACTTTATGCGGATGACATGAAGTTAGTTTGCAATATTAGCTCTGAGGCAGACTGCGAAAAATTGCAAAAAGATTTGCAAAGCGTGAATGATTGGTGCACATTGAATAACCTCCCACTAAATGTTGACAAGTGCAATGTGATATCTTACTATAGAAAATAAAGTCCACTACTATAAGATTATCAATTAAATGGCTACACATTACACCACTCTAAGCATATGAGAGATCTTAGGGTCACCTATGACAGTGAATTAAATTTACATGCCAATAACGTAATGCAATCTTCTTTTGAAAATTTGGGTTTTATAATAAGAAATTCAACTGGCTTTACATTAACACTGCTTTAGTTAGATCAAAACATGAATATGCTTCACTAATGTGGAATCCTAGCGATTTGACCGATATCGACAGCTTAGAGATCGCAGAATTAAACAGTCATTAATATTTCTGTATAAAATACTAAATAATAAAAGAGACTGCCCTCAGGTATTAGAACAAATATGCTTTCATATACCAAGAACCGAGGCTCGTAATAACATTACCTTCTATCTTGCCAGATCGAAGACTAATTTAGTAAAACATTCACCGCTTCACTTTGTGTGCGATAATTACAACAACCTGCAAGAGAGAGTTGACATATTTAATTGTAGTATAAATAAACTTAACGACACTGAACACTATGCAATAGTTCTTCTTTTTTTTGCATAGTCTCTGTATTCTGTTTCTCTGTTTCTTTTTTCACTTCCCAAGCCTCGATATTTTCCGCCATAACTCTTAAAGTAGGCCATGGATTTGGATACTTTAAATCATTTTGTAGGTTATATAAATCGGCACATTTTTCGTAAAAATATTTTTTTTTGTACGACCGATATTAAGTGAGATACTCTCGAGGGCCCCGATACAATGGACAGCCTGTATATCATTCTGTTTGACTTATTAATTTGTAATTTGTGATATTTGTTCATAATCCTATAATTTACCATCCAATACAAGATCGTATAACAACCGACTTTAAACTTATAGCGAACTCCTTTAATAATTACTTTACAGATATTCCACATAAACTTCGAGAAAATATTACTACTAAAAATGTAAATAATATAAACGTTAAACAAACTAAACACTATGATACAATTCTTGTTAATCCTGTATCTGAATATACAGTATATAATACGATAATGGGACTGAAAAAAACTAATTCTTCTGGTATCGATTTCATATCCTCCAATTTATTAAAATCTGCTGTACATTACATAACTTATCCATTGACCTATCTTATAAATCTATCGTTAGAAAAAGGCATTTTTCCTGAAATAGTTAAAACAGCACGTATTATACCTTTATATAAAAAAGACACAAGAGAAAACATGGAAAATTATAGGCCTGTAGCATTACTTAGTTCTATATCCAAGATATTAGAAAAAATTGTGTTTGAACAAATTATGTGTTTTCTTGCATCTAATAATATCTTACATGATTCCCAACATGGTTTCAGGAAAAAAAGGTCTACGCAAACCATCAGCAATACAGTTCCTTAGTCAATTATATAGAACACTGGATGAAGGGGCTTTTTATGGACTTAAGTAAGGCATTCGATTTAGTCGATCATGAATTGCTTAAATTTAATTCTTACGGTCTCAGAGGAAAAATATGGGATTGGTTAACATCTTACCTTCAAAGTAGAAATCAAATTGTCGATATTAATGGTGTTTATTCAGATCAGACCGAAGTTGACTAGGCGTCCCACAGGGGTCCATTTTAGGACCCTTGTTGTTTTTAATTTATATTAATGATCTTCCTAATATTGTTAGCTCTCAAAGCACTTTAACAATGTTTGCAGATGATAATACATATCTATGCACTGATTTAAACATTACAGAAGCCATTTCAAAAACACAAATTATGATTGAAAGATTCAGAAACTGGTTAGACACTAACAGGTTATGTTTAAATAGATCTAAAACAGTGTTTATTAATTTTTCATCTCGAATTCCGTCAACAGATAAAAGTTATCTGCTAAAAGTAGAAGGAAAGTCCATTGCTCAATTAGAGAACACTAAATTTCTTGGTTTATATATAGACAGCGTTTTGAATTGGGATGTACATACAGAATATCTATTAAATAAACTCGCTTCATTTTGTTATGTTGTATAGATTGAAAAATATTAGTAATAACGCTACTTTAATGTCATTTTATCATGCACAATCTACATCACGCTTGCGTTATGGTATATTATTTTGGGGTTCATCATGTCATTTTAATAGAGTATTTAAAACACAGAAACGGGCGATAAGAAACATTGTAGGAATATCGTCAAGAGTATCATGTAAAAGCTATTTTAAAGATTTACATTTGCTAACGCTCCCATGCATTTATATTTATTAAATTTTAAAGTACGTTAAAATAAACTTGGAAACCTTTACAATCAATGGCTATTTTCATCATTATGAAACGAGACAGAGCTCTATGTTGTCAATTTCAGCACATGGTCTGTCCTTGTATGAGAAAAGTCCTATGTACGTAGGAATTAAATTGTATAATAAATTAATTCCAGAAATAAAAAATATAGAAAACATCAAACTTCTCAATAAAAAACTTAAATTATTTCTACTTGATAATGCGTTTTATAGCGTTCAAGAATATTTACAATTTTAGATTTAATTAATTCATTGTACATTAAATATTATGTTTCTCATTATTATTATTATTATTATAAGTGGCTTTGACTATTGGATGGTGTATGTAAATAAATAAATAAATAAAAACAAAGTGAATAAATATATTAGTTGGTCTATGTCATACGAAGTGGTTTAGGATCTCATTGCATGAATAGTGAATACCCACTATTTAATCAAATATTTATTAAAAATTGAGTGCTGCGCAGTTCTCGCATAATTGAATGGTTTTTTTCAACAACAAATCTCGTACTGCCGATCCGACGCCGTGGAACAACACCACTAAAGCTGATATTCAATATAGCATCTCTTTTTTTATTATTAGAGAATTTCCTTAAAAGAAGCCGCAAAGTATTTGAACTTTTAAGTCTCATCTTTTCACTTGGCTTGATACGCTTTGATGAAAGAGTTTAGCAAAGTCTTGAAATGTTTGAGATACAAAAGTTCAGACAAGTATTATTGGTTTTTTATATCTGTCAGAAATCTGTATAAAGTAATCAATCTAATAAAACCAATCTACAGGGAGTTGTCTGGGTTATTTATTCCCGAGGAAATTTAATGATGTGTGTTCTTTAAGGGAACCCTTGCCTGGCGAGGTTTTTCAGACGATTCCGCGTCTATATACAGAACGCAAAAGTTGTTAGCACGGTGTATTCCGAAGGTTCCATAGTAATATTGATAAATTTTCCCTGTAGCATTTCGTTTCTCAATTCAGTAGCTAGACATTTTAGGTCAATAATTTGTCAAATTATGAATCAGATGTTCTATGAACTAATTCGGTAAAAAATATATACAGGGTGTCCCAGGAACTGCTTCGATCGATAAAGGGAAAAGTACGCATCAGAAAATTTTGAAAATTTAGGGAGCTGGGATATCTAACTAAAATAATTACAAGTATCTGGCACTTCCGGTTATACCGGAAGTCGATACCAACTTGCTTATTTTGAATGGAACACCCTATATATTTTAGGGTTTTCGAAAAGAGCATAAAATTCTGAGTCAAAAACATTTGGGATACCCTACACCTAAATCCAGCCGTTTCAAAGATATTTGACATTTTAAAGAACATTTGACAGGTGTAATGCAATAACCTGTATAACTTTCTTCATGTGCTTTTTGGCATGTAGAAATAAAACAAAGAGAGCTACATTCTACAATTCAATTTTATTCAGTAATAGTATAGCAAGTGTTCTATTTTTGACTTTACGTTTTGTAAACTTCAAACCGCGAAAACTTGTTTAGGTCAAATGGTACACCCTAATTTTTTACATTAAGTTATGTAAAATTAAATTCCTTTTTTTCTGATATAAGCATTGTTGGAGTTTTGAAATATTTGCGTTTTTTTAGAAATTCAAGAATTGCTAGTACAAATTTTATCAAATTTGCCAGGATTATAAACAATCAGTATAATTCAAATGTGCTTTTAGAGGGCGGAATATTAAACATAATATTTTTAGTCGCAAACTCCTCTATAAATCCTTATTTTACTATAAAGAAAGTAACCAGACTGCAACCAAAGTTACAAATCTGGCGCGTTAAGTGTAATAATTGCATATTACCATCAAAACGCTAATGCTTCGATTGCAACAAACACCAGCCGAAAGACTGATCCTACTTAAAGGAGCTCCCTTGCCAGTCGTCACACACCACTTGCAGACTGCAAGTTTTTTTTTTATCTAAATATTTAAAACCTGCCCACAATCACTTTTTATTATTGATATTGAAATTTTTATAGTGAACAATTACACGCATACGTATAATACCGAAAATGACGGGAAATCCGCCGCGTGCATGTATATACCAAAAATGACAAAGACCCGGCTAAATTAAAAAAAGTAATTTTTTAGTTAAACCACGTGACAGTACATAAGAATACCTACATTTTCGTAAAAAAAATTCGTTCGACCATTTGGGTAAATTGGGGAAAGTTTTGAAAATTTTGTGGAATTTGGACTAAAAAGGGAATTGCGACCAAACTGTTGGATATTTGTTACTAAAATTTGGCAGGTTATTTCTTGGTTATACAGGGTTACTGGTAATTCGATACATTCCTTTGGAGATGTGATGGGGCATGAGCTAAGGAGTAAATCTAGCCCTAACATACATTATGCAAAACTCAATAGTTTTTGCGATACTTCAATTTTTTTGTTTTTCTCAAAAAAGTAGATCTTAATGTCTTAAAAGTTAATTTCCGAAAAATCTACTTGACATTTTAAAAAAAAAATTTACTGGATTACTTGTCCAATATTATAGATATCCGTTTGGAATGAAAAATATCGGGAAACATTTCGATCATGTGAACATTTAAAATAAAAACTTGTAAAAATTTTTTTTTAAAAATCAGATGAAATTTACCTATTAGGTTTTTTCAAAAAAATATTAATGTAGCACGCGTACAAATTATTATAAAAACTTCCTTATTTCAATAGCTATCTAACTAGGTAGAAATGTTTAATATACCCTTGATAGTTCTAATAAAAAATTAGTAAAGATAGTGCTGATGGCGGAATTTATTAAACGACTAATCGTTAATTTTCATTTGTCAGTCAGTCCTTGACTTTGACGTTTGTGCATATATGTCATTAACTGACATTCTTATCTCCGTGTCCCTTAAGTTTGTTGGTCTTGTTAAATTAGTTATATTTTGATTTTGCTCGTAGTTGTTGTTATTAGTTGTTGTTATTGTATTTTCTGTGCCATGGCCGCGTATGCCAACGCAGAATACGCCGATATCTTGTTTGTCTATGGTTACTGTGGCGGCAACGCTGCTGAAGCTCGCCGAGAATATGGTCTTTGGTACCCTAACCGCCCTTTACCAAATGCACGTGTATTCAGTACGGCATATTGAAATATCGCTGAAACTGGCTCCGTGAAATGTAGAAGAAGTGACGCTGGTGCTCCTCCCGTTTATGAACCAGATGATGAGGAAGAAATATTGAGGTATTTTGAGGAAGACCCAACTATTTCAACTAATAAAGTCGCAAGACTAACCGGAGCATCACAATGGAAAGTTTGGTCTACGATACGTAGAGTTGGATGTCATCCTTATTACTATACCTACCCCTGTCCAAGGCTTGGAGGAAGGTGATCCTGGTAGGAGAGTGGTATTCTGCCGCTTTATGTTAAATTCAGATGCAGAAAGTGCAAATTTTTTAACAAGTATTTTATGGACGGACGAGTCGAAATTTAATCGCGAGGGTATAACAAATTTCCACAACCTACATTATTGGGCAGAGGAAAATCCCAAGTTAACACGTGAAACTAGTTTCCAAATGAAGTTTTCTATTAATGTGTGGATGGGAGTCATTGGCCACTATTTAATAGTACCACACTTTCTTCCTCAAAATTTAAACGGGGAAATCTATGACATTTTTTTAAGAAATGATCTGGCGGTGATTTTAGAAGATGTTTCTCTCGCCGTCAGACAGCGAATGATGTTTCAGAACAACGGTTGTCCAGCACATTATCGGCTGACAGTACCTACGACAGTTACTTGATCAACGTTTCCCTAACCGTTGGATTGGAAGAGCGGGCCCAATACCTTGGCCAGCGCGAAGCCCTGACTTAACACCCCTTGATTATTACGTATAGGGTCATATGAAGGAGATGGTCTATGCCACACCAGTCAATACTATAGAAAACCTTAGACAAAGGATAGTCGATGCTGCCCAACACATAAGGCATAATCTGACAACCAGAGTAACAAGGACGGAAATAAGTAGACGCTGCCGTGTCTGTATACGGAATAGGGGCTCCCATTTTGAGCAAGACATATAAAAAATAAAGTACAACTTTGAAATTAATGAAGAATTAAACTCTACTTTTAAAATGTTTTTTACTGTTTATCTAAAAATAAAATTCGTACTACTTGTGTTATTTTTACTCCTTTTTACTCTTAGAACTATTAAGGGTACATTGAACATTTGTACCTTGTTAGATAGCTATTGAAATAAGGCAGTTTTTATAATAATTTATACGCATGTTACGTTAATATTTTTTTAAAAACCTAATAGGTAAATTTCATAGCTGATTTAAAAAAAAAATTTTTTAAAGTTTTTATTTCAGATGTTCACATGATCGAAATGTTTCCAGATATTTTTCATTCCAAACGGAAATCTATAAAGTAATCCAGTAAAAAAAAAAAAATGTCAAATAGATTTTTCGAAATTTAACTTTTAGGACATTAAGGATCTACTTTTTGAGAAAAACAAAAAAATTTAAATATCTCAAAAACTATTGAGTTTTGCATAATATATGTTAGGGCTAAATTTACTTCTTAGATCATGCCCCATCACATCTCCAAAGGAATGTATCGAATTACCAGTAACCTTGTATAGGTTACTCTCGTCTAAAATTTCATCAAATTCGGTTTTATTTTGGCCAAGATAGCAGTAGTTCAATTTTTTACGTTTTTTCAGTATATTTATATACATATCGTGGGAAAGCCACCCTTAAAAATTACCAATTTACCCCTTTTCCGCGAAAAAGAAGGGATCCCCCATCAACTCGAAGTAAAAAACTGAGGGTATTGTTAGTTTCAGCGAAATAAACTTATTTTTCTATGTCGCGTTGTTTCATGTAAAACTTTCTATATTGCCTTAGTTTGGGCCATTTTTATTCCACTAATGCTCTATGAATTAATTCGGTAAAAAATATATATTTTTCTACTCCCTTATGTAAATTTGCTGTTTTCCGTAGAGTCTGTAGAATGGATAAGTGGGCCATTCCAATTAACTGAACGGATATATTTCATATACGTTCTAGAATGGATATGAAATCGACCAATCACAGTTCGTGTATTAAGTACATAGGCAACTATTCGTTTTAAAAAATTCAAGTTAGTGGGTAACCTGTCAAAGTAATTGTCAGTGTGTATTCGCACAGTTTGAGCTAGAAAATAATTTAAAATGATTCCAGTGAAGAATCGATAAACGGTATACCACCTAAAATTTTATTGAAATTATTGTATACAGACAAAATTTTAGAGATATATTATGACAAAGTAGCTATATGTGGAGATTGAACCTATGATCTCTTGCATTTCGAAGCGTGCATATAACCGCTAGGCTACTGAAGCTTTCATAAAATGTTTGCACCTAGAGCATAAGATTTACCAGAAGCTAAGTTTGTATACTAAATATTCTTTCCTATTATTTGGGTTTTCTACCACATGTACTATTATCCTCTTCAAAACAAATCACCGAATCTACAAAATAATAGAATTATTGGAAAAAAGGCCTCTGCGCCCGTGACGTTTACGCCAAAGGAAAAGTCAGAGGTTATGTTTTGCAAATAATATAAATCGGAATAAACACAAAAATAATATATTTTGCTGACGTTTCGGAAAGTAATCTCTTTCCGTTTTCAAAGCTATTTTTTGAAGAACTCTTATTTTGCTGTGTATGTCAAATACACAGCTTTAAGATTCTGTTTATGTTATTTCCATAGATACTTACTACTTACACAGAACATAGAACTGATGATATTTTTTTTTTTTTTTTTTTTTAGATAATGTTGAGTTTGTTAAGTTCTTCTTTTAACATTGGTAGCCAGGTTGTACAAATATCTACAGAACAATTCGATACGCACTTATCTTCATTTAATAAGATTATTGCTGATTCTTTAATTTTTCTTTTTTTGGTATCAGCTTCTTTTGTTAAAATTTTTGCCGAGTCCCAGTTTATTCTATGTCCGTTTTCCCAAGCATGTTCACAAATCTTTGATTTCTGAATTTCATTCTTTCTAATGTAATTCTTGTGCTCATCCAACCTCACACTGAAAGGTCTGGATGACTCACCCACATAACATTTATCACATTCGCACGGGATATTGTAAATACGAATGTGCGAATGTGATAAATGTTATGTGGGTGAGTCATCCAGACCTTTCAGTGTGAGGTTGGATGAGCACAAGAATTACATTAGAAAGAATGAAATTCAGAAATCAAAGATTTGTGAACATGCTTGGGAAAACGGACATAGAATAAACTGGGACTCGGCAAAAATTTTAACAAAAGAAACAGATACCAAAAAAAGAAAAATTAAAGAAACAGCAATAATCTTATTAAATGAAGATAAGTGCGTATCGAATTGTTCTGTAGATATTTGTACAACCTGGCTACCAATGTTAAAAGAAGAACTTAACAAACTCAACATTATCTAAAAAAAAAAAAAAAAAAAAAAAATATCAGTTCTATGTTCTGTGTAAGTAGTAAGTATCTATGGAAATAACATAAACAGAATCTTAAAGCTGTGTATTTGACATACACAGCAAAATAAGAGTTCTTCAAAAAATAGCTTTGAAAACGGAAAGAGATTACTTTCCGAAACGTCAGCAAAATATATTATTTTTGTGTTTATTCCGATTTATATTATTTGCAAAACATAACCTCTGACTTTTCCTTTGGCGTAAACGTCACGGGCGCAGAGGCCTTTTTTCCAATAATTCTATTATTTTGTAGATTCGGTGATTTGTTTTGAAGAGGATAATAGTACATGTGGTAGAAAACCCAAATAATAGGAAAGAATATTCGTAGAATGCCACAAATAACTTTCAGACAATATTTGTATACTAAAATTTGATTAAAACTATTATTTGTAGTTTTTTCTTAATCCGGTCGTAGAAAGAGTATACTGTACAACTCGAGTGGATTATCCATTCGCACTCGAAAGATTGAGGCACTCCGCCTACGGCGTCGTGCTCAAACTTCTTTCTCGTGCGATATGGCTATCATATCCACTCTTGTTGCACAAACTACTATTACACAGCAAATCCTTTTGAAAGTTGTTACCCTATTTTATTAGTATTTATTAAACTAATATAGTAGGTTTTCATTTAGTTTTCATACTTCTACGGGACTGATAATTTAGTTACCCATCTCACTCACCGTTCTCAGTCATTGATGTATTAAATTTCTCGAACTGTACACACGCAACATCAAAACATCTTTTGTATTTCAGTAATAAGCGGTGATTTCAATATGAGTTAATTATCTAATACGAACGGTTCAATAGAGTTAGGGCAGGAACTAAAGGCAGTCCCCGTCTTCCAGGCCCTTTGAGGTATTATACATTTCTCAGAGGTATGTGCGTTCCCAATAAAGCATCTGTCTGATATAATCGGTGTTCGAGTTCATAATAGATCCCTCCGAGATAGGTCATATCAATTATTTACTGCCATAATCCACAGTCCTTGGGCCCTGGCTATGGCTGGCTACGTGGCAGATTCCTCGATAGTGAAAGAAACTGCAAAATTTGAATCAGTGATGCATCACGTCGTTCATAATTTTTTCGCGTTTTCAGCCTTTTAACAGTGGCATGATATATGAAAGCAATGTATGAAAAGACAAAACGAAAATTCTTCGCCCATATTGCATCTAATTCCAGCAAGCTTTGTGCCGGAAGGAACGCGTCGTCTAAACTGTCGCATAATGCAGGAAAGGAAGGAGAATTAATTACCTTGCAAGAGAGAGTTCTAAATACTATTTATTGTTTGACACTTTCCTTGGAAAGTTTCCTTTTGTCCTCATTTCCATTGGCTTTTACCGTAAACTCTTCATACATGAAGGTGAACTAGATTTTCAATTTAAAGTTTTGTCAACCTTTATTGTTTCGCATAAAGGCTTAACCAGCAAACTTGTTCAATTGCCTTAAAGGGTGGTTTCACACTAAAAAATTATTATTTCATGACATATACCGTCTGTCTATTTTAGGAGGTTCACACAAATATCTCACTCAATATCTGTTGTGGAAGAATAAAGTTTTAGAAATAGTTAGCCCATTTTTTGTGAGCTGTATTTCAGTAAAAAGAAAAGACCACGCACATTTCTTAGGTAAAAGTGGTTTCGGTCAAATAAGCTGAAATTCGAATATGTTGTGCTTCTTGTCGTTGTGAACAAGAGCTCAGGGGCGAACGTAGGTGCGTCTTTACTATGTACATACTTCGGTATGCGATGTAAAGCAACGACAGGCGCAGTTAGTACTTGGACGGGTGACCATTCCAACGGAAACCGCGTTCTCGCCTCACACATCTTCCAGCGGCTTGTATATCAGTGTATGCGCGGAAGCTATACAACCTTAGGCGAGGGTTGTATAGGAGATATACCATCCTTCGGAGGGGATGTAAAGCCGTCGGTCCCTTGGCTATTAAATGTTAGGCAAGTAAAAGATCCCTACTCTTCTTAAGGGAAGAGGTTCGGCAAAATTCCTGGTTGGAGGTAGCCCGTCTACAGGCGTCGGTGTTAGGCCTCAGCAGCGGAAATAGGCCGACGTTAAATAAATGTAAAAAAAAAACAAGAGCTCAATGGGCGACCTCCGAAAATGGACAGTTTTTGAGCTACACTGTAAAAGATAGTATGGATGATGGTGTGTTTTTCACTTTTCTTACATTGTCACCAACATGGCCTCGCCTTACTGCTTTTTTTTTTTAAATGAACAGTGCGTTTTTAATTTTGAACCAACTTCCTAATCATAGTTCGATTTGGCTCCTTAAACCGTGATAGCCATCTCAGCGTCAAAATTGCACTGGCAATAAATGCTAATCATATCGAATTTGTTATTATTGGTGAACTTGTCTTAGAACTCGACAACGCAACATACAACAGTGACAATCTGTGAAATTTGTTAATTGTATACATTGTTTTTCACTAATCATGGCATAGTGTTACCTCCTTTCCCTGATTGTATAATTTTGGGAAAGAATTGAGGCAAAATATGCGGACGACTAGCTGGTTTAAGCCGGAGCAATGAGTCGTAGATTCGGAGTACCCGTAAGAGATGTTAAACTTACCCTCTTTTAATGCGTAACATAAAACACAAATTTTTGTTTTGTTCGAGAAAAGGAGACAATGATAAAATGATATTATTTGGGCACCATCTATACAGGGTGTCTCACCGGGAACTGAATCGGTCGATATAGAGATAAGTACGCATCAGAAAATTTAGGTAATTACTAATGTCAGTGTGGCCAATCCAACTGAAATAATTACAAGCAGCTGGCACTTCCGCTTATACCGGAAGTCGATGCCAACTTGCTTATTTCAAACGGAACACCCTATATATTTTAGGGTTTTCGAAAAGAGCATAAAATTCTGAATCGAAAATATGTAGCATATCCTATACCTAAACCTAGCCATTTCAGAGATATTTGACATTTTATAGAAAATTTGACAGGTGCAACGGTTTGCAAGAACAGTTATAACTTTCTTCGTGTATAAGATCCTCATTTGCTTTTTGTCACGTAAAAAGAACACAAGGAGAACTACGTTCTACAACTGAAATAAATTCAATAATATCATACCAAGTGTTCCGTTTTTCGCGTTACATTTTGTCAACTTCAAACCGCGAAAACTTGTTTAGGTCAAATGGAACACCCTGTATTTTTTTACGTCAAGTTATGTAAAACTCAATTTCCTTTTTTCTGATATTAGCATTGTGGGGTTAAAGTTACAACTTTTTGAAATATTTGCGATTTTATTAGAAATTCATGAATTCTTGTAATCATTTCATCAAAATAGCCATGATTAGAAACAATCAGTCATTATCTTATGTCAAAAAATGGCAGCACGTTTAAATTATACCAACGAAAACTTTTTAAATTTGTTTATTATTTATGGAGAATGTGATAAAGTAATATCAAGAACTTGCAGCGCATTTGCTACTCGATATCCACAAAAACGCAAAATAACATTAACACTGTAACATGCCTATTAATCGAATTGAAGATATGGCATGAACTAAAATAGCAGAGATAAGATCAATTTAAAATATGATTTCATTGTAATTTAATAATTGCTCAAAATTCCGCCCTTGAACCTCGACACATTTTTCGCACCTTCGGATTAGTTCCTCATGGGTAGCTGTTCTAATTGAATCCTGTGATATGTTCTGAAATGCATTTCTTACTCTTTGCATACAATCTTCAATGGTTGTTAATGGGCTCTCATAAACTTTATTTTTAATAGTTCCCCAAATGAAATAATCCAGAACTGATCAATCGGGCGAGCGAGGAGGCCATAAGAAAGGTCCATTATTGGCAATCCATGGATCATAAAAAGTTTCTTGTAAATTATTATTAATTAAATATGCGTTATGTGGGGGAGCACCTTCGTGCTGATAAAAAATGTTTCTATGTTCAGCGAGGGGTAAATTTTCTAAATAGTTATTATTCAAATTTTGTAAGATATTCAGACATCTTTCACCTAAAAAAAAAACAAAAATTTACCTATACATATTAGCAGAAGAGAAAATTTAATTTACCGTTTAAATTTTCCTGATAAAATTGTAATGCCACCATTCTATTGTTTCTTATGGCACAGCAAACATTGAACTGCCATCTTTCCTGAAAGTTTCGCTCTCTGAACATATGAGGATTTGAGTCACTCCAATAATGCGAATTGTGTCTATTAAAAAGTCCATTTTTAATAAATTTTGCTTCATCTGTCCATATAATATTTCCCAAATAAGAATCGTGACCCTCAGACCTTATTAGAATAAACTCACAAAAATTCTGTCTTCTTAGGAAAGCTATTCCTTTTAATCCTTGAACCATATGGAATGAAAACGGGTGAAACTTATGTTTTAATAAGATTCTGTGAATTGAATCCTTGCATAGTCCCGATTCCAGAGCAGCTTGTCTTAATGACATCCTTCGAAATGCATGAAAATATCCCAGAATGACTATTCCAATATTTTCATCATCAACAATAGGCTTACTTCTTTGCATTTTTGCCTTGACAGAGCCATAATTTTTAAAACTTTCCAGTATGCGTTTCACAGTGTTTGGTGACGGTTTCCGTTTTACTGGATATCGAGTAGTAAATGTGTTGCAAGTTATTCGTATTACTTTATCACATTCTCCATAAATAATGAACAAATTTAAAAAGTCTTCGTGGGTGTAATTTAAACGTGCTGGAATTTTTTGACATAAGAATTGTTTCTAATCATGGCTATTTTGATGAAATGATTACAACAATTCATGAATTTCTAATAAAATCGCAAATATTTCAAAAAGTTGTAACTTTAACCCCCACAATGCTAATATCAGAAAAAAGGGAATTCAATTTTACACAACTTGACGTAAGAAAATACAGGGTGTTCCATTTGACCTAAACAAGTTTTCGCGGTTTGAAGTTGACAAAATGTAACGCGAAAAACGGAACACTTGTTATGATATTATTGAATTTATTTCAGTTGTAAAACGTAGTTCTCCTTGTGTTCTTTTTACGTAACAAGAAGCAAATGAGGATCTTTTACACGAAGAAAGTTATAACGGTTCTTGCAAACCGTTGCACCTGTCAAATGTTTTATAAAATGTCAAATATCTCTGAAACGGCTAGGTTTAGGTATAGGATATGCTACATATTTTCGACTCAGAATCTTATGCTCTTTTCAAAAACCCTAAAATATATAGGGTGTCCCATTTGAAATAAGCAAGTTGGTATCGACTTCCGGTATAAGCGGAAGTGCCAGCTGCTTGTAATTATTTTAGTTGGATTGGCCACACCGACATTAGTAATTATCTAAATTTTCAAAATTTTCTGATGCGTACTTTTCTCTATATCGATCGATTCAGTTCCCTGTGAGACACCCTGTATAGTTGAATATTAGTTAAGTTGTTTCTTTTTCTCGAAAAATCAGTCTTCTATAGACGAGACTGAAATTATTGGTAAGGGAATTAACAAATTGTATAAAGTGGATGAAAATAAATTACATAGTTAAATAAATAAATTTTATAATGTGAAGTATGAAATGTAAATTTAGATGAGATTTTATGTTATAAAATAGTATTGGCGAGCGAAGAATAATTAATACAACAAAATTAATAATGAAAATTATACCAATCTCCTAGATTTCCAGACTAAATATGGTTGACGGTGGAAAGCTTTAGAACTGCAATTCAGGCCCTGATTGTCTCTTGGAATATGGAATCTATAGATCTTTGGCAATTTATTCTGCGTTTTTCAAAGGAAATTTATGTTTGAAGGTTATAGAAATGATATAAAATCGAAGGCTTAAATGCCTAAATGAAAGCATAGAAATATTATCCATCCATGCGGCTTGGACAAAATAGTGATCGCAAAAGTAAATGCGAATTTACGTAAAATCAAACGTAAATGGCAAAAGACTGCTAAATTAATCTAAATTTAGCTGAATATAGATTTCAGGGCTCAAAAACTGTATGAAAATTAATGTTTTTTAATGTAAGAAAAAATTTGTATCTATTCTTTAAAGTCAAGAGGCTGTTGAGTTATTGCAAGAAAACGAAAAAATAATTTGAACTTTTACAACATTTTACTAAAGCATATTTGGTTATATCCTCATATTTTGGCCCAACGAATCAACCGCTGAGCTATGGCCTATTATTAATGGCCCACCCTGTATATTATTTATAGTTCAGTAAATTAACAATTTATCTCGGACAAAATTCAGAAAGTTTTGAAATTTTATATGCACCCACAACACGCATAGCACACTGATTAAAGCACAGTAGAACCGGGCGAGCTAGGCTTCATGAAGTATTTTGCCCGCAGAAACTTAACTTCAAATAACAATAACTTGAAATGTATAAATTGTAGAGTACTGCGTTTTTTTCAAAAACTTCCTTGATGTGTTGGCTTCATTTCATAAGCATACACTATGGCAAAATTCCTTAAGACAAAAAACTGAAAAAAGTGCTGCAAGAAAAGTAAATGTTAAAGTTTTACCTAATTTTACAAAAAAACTAGGTTTTCCATAAAGACTAAATTCACGCTTCCTTTATTGACTAAAAAAAAAAAAAATCTTGATTATCTCAATTGGTTCCGGAGATATCGTGGGGAATGTGTGAAAAAATAGGGTAAAATTAATTTTGACAGATTTATGACATTTGACAATGTTGTAATTAGCACCATTTCAGATGGCCAGGGCCCTAATCTATTATTCTGTGAAGATCCCATGTGGTTGTACCTTAAAAAAATTTTTTGAAACATTTTTGTCGCTTTTTCAGTCGACTTTAGATTCATGCATGCTTGTCCATGGCAATGGTAACACATTGATAGCCTATTCGGTTTTCTCACGTCAAGAAACCTAATTGTACTGAATTTTTTATGTTTATGTGTGCAAAAATAACTGAAAAATAACAGCATTATTGAATCATTTTTATAAGTTTGACACCCTGTATCTCAGTATTAATATTTGACCCCCAGTTATTAAGCAAAAAATTAATATTTTCAGCTATAAAATCTGCAGGTAAAATGTTACCCACCTTATGACTCACCCTCTATATTTAAGATTTATCCTTGGGAGCGGTGTTGAACTAAAAGCGGATGTGCTGGTGTAATACATCTAGGGAAATTAATTGAAAACTTTGAGAATTATTGTAGAACATTTATTGTAATTGTTTGGTTGTACAGTTCCACATTACTTTGACAACATTTACCTTATTTTC
The DNA here is from genome assembly GCA_963675555.1 of Leptura quadrifasciata. Classification (NCBI taxonomy): domain Eukaryota; kingdom Metazoa; phylum Arthropoda; class Insecta; order Coleoptera; family Cerambycidae; genus Leptura; species Leptura quadrifasciata. Next base: position 162,373,517 of record OY776674.1, on the reverse strand, counting down.
ATATTTCTCTTGTTGAAATTAAATGCATAGTCTTCTAACATGTACGCATATGTTGAATTGAAACACATTCGTCGTCGAATTTATGCAGTTTTCCATTACAAAATTGTTTCTAAACACTTGCTATATTCCTTTTGATGTTATGAGAGGCATTAAACGTTGAATTTCTTCTCTAATTATTTCCGAATAAATTCGGCTGGATTGTTTCCGGTAGACCACCCTGTATGCAATGGCGTAGCGCCGGAACTTTATGCCACCTACGCCTATGTCCGCATAGGTTTAAGTGTGTGACGAATTATTTTATAAAAGGAAATATTTTGCGTACTTCGGTCAGCGAAACTTTTTTTGTGAAGTGCAAAGTTTCTAAATGAGTCCTTAATTTTAAAGCTGGAACAATTGGACTTAATTTAATTCAGCTTCCGGTCGGAACCTCCAAAGCGATTCTTGAATAAAATGCGGGAGCATGCGGCGTGTAATATTTTTTTGCGGAATGTGATGGGAATGCACAGGATATATCTTACTCTCTTGGAATAAATTTATCAATGGCTGTGTGGGATAAATTACAGAAGCAAATTCTAATTGACAAAACGGTAAGGTTGAACGAGTCAAGGTTGAATGTTGTTTTAACTTTTGTGGAATTATTCTGAACGAGTTGAAATATTTAAATTTATGGTTATTTATACAGGGTGTTGCATCACGAGAGGGAGGGTAAATCAGAACCTGCCATAGAAAATTCTCGTTGGGCCTTCACTACGAAGTTACAGAATGTTTTATAATTTTTGACAAAAACTGCATTTTGTCATAACTTTGACAGGGAATGGAATAATGGATTCATATTTGGTAAAGCTAATACAGTAACGATCGTTCACAAAAAACACGACCCTGTATATATATTTTGAAATTTCTTTACGATATTCAAAAAGAAAATAAAAATAGGCAAAATGGCCTATTTCACTTTTTCATACACCTTTGTGGTTATTTAAGTACGATGTTAAATGTACAATAATATGGATTTTAGAACGATGTTAAACGAATTTCACGTGAAATAAATAATTTTGTAACTAAAATTTGCGAAAATTCTGTTGATGCTAGGTGACATGTTTTAAAGATCAACATTGATAAAAAAATGTAGCCCTAATAATTATAATCGGGTATAAATTAACAAAATATTTATTCAATTTAGTACGCTTTTTCAAAGTGACAGATAATACAACTATTTAGGATTAAACAACAAGTTACTTTAATCAAGAAAATCAGCAATATTTCACACTTAATAAAAATTGGAAAGCAGAACAAACTAAATCCGAACTAAAAAAATAATTTCCATCCAACTAACAATAAGCAACACAACAATAACTAAATGTATTTAAAAATTTACACTAAAGTAAATTTTCAAACTGTCCTCCCCCAATTTCTGTCCATTTTCTTGTGTCTTTAGTTAGGCCACCAATGGGCCTAAAAACAACATTTCTATTATATTTTTATAATAATAATAATAATAATACGTTTATTTTCAACAGGTTGACACCCAATTACAGAAAATATACAACAAAATATATAAAAATAACAGTAATGAGATAAAAATGTACAAAATTACATTAATTTACCTTACATTACATAATACATTCATACATACATACATACATACATAATACATACATACATACATTACATTACATAATTACATTAATTTATTATTTATTAATTATAAAAAAGATTAGATAGATATTATAGATTAGATTGTTATAATTAGACTTAGTCAGTTAAATGAATCTTTGTACATATGAATAATGTGGTTTATAGTATCATAGTTGAGGTCGCACATATGAGCGACTTCATTAAGTATCTTGCACATGTTGAATATTGGAGACTTAACCCGAATGCTAGTTCTGCTGGTATTGACGTAAAATGCATTGTGCAGACGAGCGTTCTGCCTTGGTACATGAAAGTTAATTCTATTTACTAAGTGAATACAATCTAATTGGTTATGCAGTATTTTATATAGCAATTGTAGTGCTGTGTAATTTCTTCTAAGTTCAAGCAAGTTAAAATTGAATGAATTTAGTAGTGTATTGTGATCAAAGCCCCTAACAGGATAGGGCCCATTGGATTTGAAATATATATATTTAGGAAATCGTCTTTGTACGGACGCAACTTGCATTTTAGAGTTTTGATATACAGGTGACCAGATGACAGAAGCATATTCAAGTTTGCTTCGTATAAATGATATGTATATTAATTTCAGAGTGTTGATACCTGTAAAGCTGCCCCAGTTCCTTATACAATACCCGAGTACTTTAGAAGCCGAAGTAACAATTGTGCTGATATGAGTAGAAAAACTGAGCTTGGAATCGAATGTTACTCCAAGATCCTTAAAATTTGTACATCGGTCAAGAACGGTATCATTAATCGTATATACGAATAAAACTGGCCTTTTGTTATTGTAGAAGGACATTATCTTACATTTAGATGTATTTAGTTTTAAGTAGTTATTCTCGCATCATTCGTTAACTGAATCTAACGCTATTTGCAAGTCAGAACAGTCGTTTGGCTTGCTTACTTCAGAGTAGATTTTTAAATCGTCCGCGAAAAATAAATGTGTAGAACTCATAGCGAGGGATAAATCATTGATAAATACTAAGAATAAAAATGGCCCTATTTTGGATCCTTGAGGGACTCCGTATGCTGCAAAAAAAGTTGTGAGAATTATATCCACCGTATTCCACGAACTGTGTTCTATTTAATAAATAGGATTCAATTATGGATAGCAAGATATCTCCACTCCAATTTCATTGAGTTTAGAAAGGAGTAGAGATTGATCGATTTTGTCGAAAGCTTATTGAATGTCAGTATAAATAACATCGACTTGGCCTTGTGAGGAAGGGTTCTCCTGTTTTGAGGATAGGACATAGTTTAGTTGTTTTCCATATATCTGGATAGGTACCTGTTACTAAAATAAGATTAAATAAAAAACCCAGGGGTGCTACAAAAGTATTGATACAGTCTTTAACAATGAAACTCGGTACGTTGTCAACACCGGAGGTTAATTTGTTTTTCAATTTTTTTGCTGCGTTAATTATGTCCTGGTCCGTGATTGGTTTAATGTGCACGTGTGTATTATTAAGAGAAATAAATGGAACTTTGTGAGAGGGGTCGGATTGAAGGTACACGTCCGAGAAAAAGCTGGCGAAGCCATCGACCACAGATTGAGGCGTTTCGAAGGTAATGTTATTATAATGTACAGAGCCCGGAATTCTAGATTTATTCTTTTTGGTTTGTACTAATGACCAAAACTTGAAAGGGCTTCTATATATTTCGATATCATGTATATATACCTCATAGGCAGCTTTTACTTGTTGCTTAATTAGGGATCTTAGGGTTTTGAACTGCTCCAAGTATGTGTTAGTGTTAAACTTTTTGTAGTTTCTGGGCACCCTATCTTTTTTACGGATGTTAATAATTATTTCCAAGTTGAACCAGGGTGGGTAGGTTCGGCTGTTTTCTTTGTAAACTGGAACACATGTATTAAAGGCATTGCTAACGGTATTATAGAAATAATAAATAATAATAAATAATAATAAATACACCACAGGTAATGACGACCCCCTTTATCCCGGAAGGCTCTTGAAGAGCCTTGTGTGGGAGGGGGCTACACATTTAGTGACAAGGGACACACACCCAATATCCGTGTATAGTAGAAAAATCCCTCTCACAGTATTTTCCACTGCCACGACCGGGGATCGAACCCGGAACTTTTGGGTGAGAGGCAAGTGCGCTCACCTCTCGACCATCATCATCATCAATCATATGTTCGCAGGCATCATTTATGTCAGTGTAAATTTCAATATGTGACCAATCTGTCGTCTGAAACATTTCACACATTAATGGAAAATTTGCACGCCTAAAGTTACGTTTTTTACAGGTATCGCTATATACAAAATTTTTTGCTTTGAACTTATATTGAGATAAATACATAAATCAAAAGATTGTCTAAAATAAGGATCTAATCTTATTAAGACCAAAAATAACTTAATGACATTATTAACTTTCCGCACAACGTTACGTCAAAAAAAAAATATGAAAAAAATTCATTATCAGATACATGTCCTGCGGCGCCCTCTATGATCTAACGTGATGTAATACATAAATTATTATTTCTTAGAATAGAAAAAGTTCCTCTAGCAAATTTGGCGAAGATCAGTCAAGAGGCTGTTGAGTTATTTCAAAAAACGAAAAAATAATTTGAACTTTGACACCCTGTATCTTTTTCCACAGTAACATTTTTCTAAAGCAATTCTGGTTGTATCCTCATAGTTTAGCCCAAAGGATCTACCCTTGAACTATGGCCTATTATTAATGGTTCACCCTGTATAGTGAATAAGCCTGTACTTCTGAAGGATCGTTGAGTATTAGCCGTCAAAGTTATGAAAAGAATAGTTTTTGCAAAAAATGTTATAAAATATCCTGTAACTTCGTAGTGAAGGCCTAATGATAAATTTCTATGGGAGGTTCTGATTACCACTGACAATCTCTACCGCCTCTCATGAAGCAATAGTAACACCCTGTACATATTATGCTCGTATGAAAAAAAAATCATCTTGTTTATTTCCTTGAAATAAAAATATATAAATTCAAAGTTTTTGTGCATTTTTAATAAAGACGCTTAAAAAAATATGTATTTCCCTTATGAATCTTTTTACAAAGTAAATTTAACCGTTCAAGTGGAACTTCCATTATATTTTTCTTGGATTAGTAGCCCTCGAGATTCGGAATCCAGTTTCACGGCCACTTTGTATAAATATATAAGCAAATAAAACCTTCGTAGGAAGATTTTTGAAGGTCCTAACATAACATCAACGAAGTTAAACTAAGAACGTTAAGTTTTGGCAATTTCAATCGGCAAACATTTTGGTCTTCGTGGACACTTTTCTCTCAATGCGTTCCCACACCCCTTCCTATATAAACAAACGAATGCGAATGGTCTGGCTACTTTACCTCAGCCTTTATGTTTTCGCTTTGTCAAAGTTTATACAAAAGTTGCTGAAGCCTAGGGGATCACCGAACCACTCACTGGTGTGATATAAATGAAAATTAATGGTGTCTTTTATAGGTAGGGTGTTTAGTAGACATATTATGTAGATGTGCATATATGTTACATCTGTAATGTCATTATAAACATATCATTAATTATTCACGTGTGGCCTTAATCCGTTTTAAGGGGGAGACTCCGAGCAATTAGGGGTCAAGTCCTATTTTAAATGTACAAGGTGGCTTGTAACGAACTATACAATACGTACAGTTTTGAAACTGCTTTTCCAATATCAAACATGCGAAATAGAAAATTAAGCAGGAATCTCAGGGAAAATAAATTTATTTTTTCATCAAAATTAAAAGAGGAGTCATTAAATTTAAAACAGTTGAATTATCTTAGGAAACAAATTAATAACGAAAATCTAAATACCATACCAGACGAAAAATAAACAATATGAACAGAATCTTAAAAAGGAAAACATCCATCAAGTTAGCATTACCATATCGAAATTTTGCAATGTCAATATATGGATTAATTGTCGCTTTTTATCGTAAATTTATCGTGAAAAGAAAAAATGTGTCGCGCCTTATTTAAAAAAAACCATGGTAATGCCAACTTGACAGTCAAGTTAGCATTACCACATTCCGAAACGGGCTAAAATGGTGAAAAAAAGAGCTCTGAGTATCAACATAATTTGTCGTGAATTTGTCGTGAGCAAATAATATGCGAAAACCACCCCTTGATGATTTACGGGGGTGGTAGTGCTCAGTACAGAGAAAAATGTATTAATTCTCCTATTTCTGCGGTGCAAAAAACTACGCCTTAATTATTTACAAGGGTGGTAATTAGTACAGAGAAAAATGTATCTATTAATTCTCCTATTTCTGTGTAATGAAAAGTTGCGACAAACTGTTTTTGGGCGCGACAAATTCGTAGGCCACTCACGACAAATTCCTAAAAAAGAATCAGTACAAAAAAAACCACCCCTTGATAATTTACGGGGGTGGTAGAGCTGAGTACAGAGAAAAATGTATTAATTACTCTATTTCTGCGTAATATAATTTTACGACAAACTCCTAAAAAAGAATCGGTCCAAAAAACTACCCCTTGATGATTTACAGGAGGGCAGTGGGTACGGAGAAAAATGTATTAATTCTCCTATTTATGCGTAACGAAAATTCGCGACAAACTGTTTTCTGGCACGACAAATTCTTAGGTCCCTCATGACAAATTCCTGAAAAATAATCAGACAAATAAAACACGCTTTATCAAATAATATCCATGGTAGTGTCAACTTGATAATCAAGTTAGCATTACCACATTCCGGAAGGGTCTAAAATGATCGAGAAGTGGGCTCTGAGAATCAAAATAATTTGTCGTGAATTTGTCGGGAGCAAATAATATATGAAAAACCACCCTTTGCGACAAATTCAATCAGATCAAAAAACCACCCCTTGATTTACTGGGGAGGTAGTGCCGAATCCGAACAAAAACATATTAATTTCTCCATTTGTGCGTAATAGAATTTCGTGACAAATTTTTTCGAGGAACGACAAATTTCTACGTCCCTTACGGCAAATTCTTAAAAAAGAATCACTTCAAAAAAATCACCCCTTGCTGATTTTCGGTGGTGATAATGATGAGTACAGAGGAAAATATGTTAATTTAACTATTTTTGCAAACTAGAAATTCGCGACAAATTGTTTACAAAAATAGTTAAATTACTACATTACCACCCTCGTAAATCATCAAGGGATGGTTTTTTTGGGCTGATTCTTTTTCAGGAATTTGTCGTAAGGAATGTAGGAATTTGTCGCGCCACGAAACAATTTGTCGCGAATTTCTAGTTTGCAAGAATAGTTAAATTTAACATATTTTTCTCCGTACTCATCATTAACACCCCCGTAAATCATCAAGGGATGGTACAAGCTTGGGTTATTATAGTTATTATTTGGTTATTGCGGTTATTATTTGGTTACTATAGTTACTATTTGGTTCTTATAGTTATTATTTCGTTATTATAGTTATTGTTTAGTCATTGAAGTTATTATTCAGTTATTACAGTTATTATTTCATTTGGTGTACACATTTCTTATGGTGGGAACCCCCTCGCTAATCACTAATCATTGATTTATTATCACTAATTTACAATACAATAATCCTTACAATATAACTTTGATTTACTATAAGTCTCAGTACAATAATTCACAACTTGTTACTGTTCTTTATCTCATCTTATATCATAACTGAACTATACTTGTGCGGTGGATCCGCCTCATCTATATCCGTGGCGAACGTACTCGAATTCTCTATCTCATTCCAGACTATTCGTGTTGACCATTTTCGAACAATATCGATTTTTCGGGTTCTGTGGTAATGGCCGTTCGCCAATTATCTCAGAGATGGCGCCCTCTTACCGGTGCCCAACCAGGTAGGCTTCTTTTCACTCTGCTTCCGAGGATTAATTAAATATCTCTCCGTTAGATGGCGGTACATAACAAATATTAATAGGTAAAAAGTAAACAAAAAGATTTTAAAATACTTAAAGAGAATGGTAATGTGAATTTTTTATGCTATTATCTTCCTAGCTAATATCATAAAGCATCTCTACTCTATCAGCCGATCTCTAACTGCTGTAATATTGAGGACAGGTTAAATATACTTTTGTTAGAGAATAAATAAATAAATAATTTGGGAGACTGCTCTGTTATCATGTATTTAATTATTAATAAGAATCAGTAGTAGATATATAAAAATGCAAAAAGTATGTTTCTGGGGCTAATAGATTTCCCATAAATAAAATTTATTTCAATTCATATTGCCTTCCTTTTCTACGGCCCTCTATCTTATGGAAAGACCACGATCTGATTTGAGCATATGAGTGAGAATTACAATCATGTTAATACTTGACTAGACTTCTGCTTTAATGTTCTCGACTTTCTGTTTTTGATATTTATATGATACAGCGGCGATATGGCTGTGTAAACTCCCTAAATACTAGAGCCACATTCAACATTACACTTTTTGTGTCAGATCAATATTTTCTGCCTTTTTGAGCATGTTTGACGAGAACCACTATGTTTTCCAGCTCTGTTCATATGCTTTTTATTGTTTTGTGCATTTTCTTCCGGCACTTCACACAGCCTGTGCTTTGCTTTCACAGCTAAAATCTTTAGTACGATGTTTGCTAATGCACATATCTCACAGTTTAAATTGTAATATATATAGGACACAGTAAATATACAGTCAAATTACCCTACTGCTGCCCTTGTTTATATTATAAAACCTCACTACAAACAGCTGGAGGTGAGATTTCTTTCTAAAAACAAAATATTTAAACTTGTATTTATTTCTTATTTAAATACAAGTTTTCTTATTTCGCGCGTTTATTTAAGTTAGACCTCAAAGTGTTCAAAATTAAGTTGGTCAAGTTTCGGGGTTATATCCGCTTGTATTCCTTTTTATATACGCTCGAGGATATAGGGATGGATTGGTTTATAATAACGGTGGTATAAATATGGATGAATGTTGGTCTGAGCTTTGAGGGGATATAAAATAAACAGTCGTACAGCTTTGCCACAATTTATTATAAATCTCATGAATAATAAATATATCTGAAATGTGATGCCGCTTAACAATCGTGTACAATGTTGTCTTTATATTTAATTACTTGATAAATCAGTATAGAGAAATATATTATTTAGAAATTACAAAAATAATAAATGTGTAGTAAAGTAAAAATACCTACTACGAAAGTCCAGTATTCCATTGTTTCCTATGCAAGGAAATAGATTCATTGCCACCAATCAAAGTGCATAATGTGCGTTTCCAAATCAATTGAAAATAATGTCTTGCTACATACTACGTCTTCAATAGGAAAACGCAAAATAAAATCTGATTGCAATAAGCTCCCAGCAGGCAGATTAATCCTAAGGAAAAGACTACAGTGCAGGGTTGTTGTGCATCGCCAGCCGCAGACCAGTTTCGAGCTTGTTAGCTCCCATCAGTACAACATAGGCGAATGCACAACAACACGTCACTGTTCCTCTTAGTCATCAAATTGGAGACAAAAGGTGTCCGCAACTTGCGATTGGCTCCCTCCATCTGGTAATTTAGGCCTTTCTTTAGGGTTAATATGTCTGTTGGGGGCTTATTGTAATCAGATTTTATTTTTCGTTTTCCTATTGAAGACGTAGTATATCGCAAGTTATAGGACATTATTTTCAATTGATTTAGAAACGTACATTGTGCAACTTGATTTGTGGCAATGAATCGATTTCCTTTCATAGGAAATGGTGGAATACTGGACTTTCGTAGAAGGTATTTTTACTTTACTATACATTTAGTATTTTTGTAACAATATATCCACTTTGCATTGGCTTATATATTTTATTTAGAAATTGTGCAAGCAAAATTTTCACACTAATAAGAAATTACCTACTTTGTTTATATTTATATGGTGCTCTTGTTTTATTTAAATAGTTCCTCATTTTTCTCAAGGCTAGATAATTGCCATCTCTTGATGGAAAGTGTGACTATGTAGTTTTCTAAAATTTTTGGGTACTATAAATCTTTAGTGATAAATCGTGACACCTGCTGGTGAACAGCGTAACTATTTGCCATCAGTTTTCAGTCGTGATTCTTGATGAATTAGAAATCAGTAATTTTAGAGTGTTAAATATGTTGGAATAAATCCACACATTTCGATTCGAGCGACAGCTGACGAGAATGGAGTTAGTAAAAGCACTGCAAAGGATATTAAAAGAACACAAGTACCACTCTTTTAAACTATAAGAATGTATACCAGCATTCTTATTAAGAGATTGTGCTTGTATTTTTGCTCCACCTTTAGCGACAATTTTTAATTTAATATTAAAGAATGATCCAGATGCGTGAAACGTTCTAAAGTATGTTCGATTTTAAAAAAAAAAGACAAATCTGACATAACCAACTTTCGTACCATATCAATAATATGTAATTTTGTCAAAGTATTTGAATTTCTTCTGCATGATGCTATTTATGATGAAATTAGTAATGACATCACTATTCATCAACACGGTTTCATGAAAGGACGTTCTACAACCACCAATTTGCTTTGTGTTACGCAATTTATTACGGAATCCATTGATGATCAGTCTCAAACTGACATAATTTATACTGATTTTTCCAAGGCATTCGATAGACTTGACCATACTATGCTGCTTGAAAAACTGAATGATATTGGCCTTTCAGAGAATTTAATAACTCTATTCAGATGTTATTTGTAAAACAGAACACAATATGTTACCTTCGATGCATTTAAGTCTGTCGAATACGCTGCTATCTCTGGAGTACCGCAAGGTTCAGATCTTGGGCCACTGTTCATCATATGTATCAATGACGAAGCAGGCGATTTAACACACGAAGTTAACTATTTAATTTATGTAGTTTGGATAAGGTGGTGGGATTCAAGTGGACGAAAGTTTTGTTCAGAAGATATGCTTTGGTGTTGGCTTTTTTAACTTATCGGGCAATATGGTTGGGCCAGGAAAGATTGTGTGTAATTATGACTCCCAGATCGTGGTAAGAGTCGGATGAAACCAGTTTTTTGCCCTTAATATTGTACCCCAAGCGTGGATTGTATTTTCCTAAATGGAGTACTGCACACTTATCGATGTTTAACAGAAGTAACCATGATTTACTCCACTTATAAATGATTTCTAGATCTCCTTGCAACTGTACGTGACCTGTTAGTGGGTTGTAGTAAATTTTTATATCGTCTGCGTAGAAGGAACATCGGGATTTGATACAATGCCGCAGAACGGATGTAAATGTGATAAACAGCAGGAGTCCTAAGACAAATCCTTGGGGGACCCTACTGAGTACGTTTCTGCTGTCGCTCACTGCAATACCAATTTTAACAAAAAAAACGTTCGATCGGTAAGGAAATCTTGTATCCACACGTGCAAACTCCCACGTATGCCAAACTGGTCCAGTTTCTGTAACAAGCGGTTTTTAGGTACTTTATCAAAGGCTTTGCGGAAATCTAAGTATACGATGTCAACGCATTCACCACGATCTAATCTGAGAGACCAGTCTGATACACAACACAGCAAGTTAGTGTCAACTGAGCGACCTGGAATGAATCCGTGTTGTTCGGCAGAGATAATTTGATGTGCAAGGAGAAAAGGTCGCATACTGTCTACAATGATTGATTCCATCATCTCGACAACAACGGAAGTAAGACTAATTGGACGAATATTATCAGAGCTGAACTTATCCCATTTCTTTAAAATGGCCTTAACACATGCTGGTTTCCACTCGGAAGGTAATGTCGCAGAGGTAAAGGACAGTTTCATTATTATACTGAGTGGTTTGCAGATGGAATTAACGGAAGTTTTAGGGAATATGGCGGATATTTCATCAATGCCAGGTGCAGCTGACGGGTCTAGTGCACGAATTTTCTCAGCAATTTGCTCTTCTTGGAAACCAGTATTTGTCAAATCAGCGGGCACTCGAGGAAGATGATGAATGTTGGGCAAAGTATCAGAAGATTCCACTGTATAGGTGTGAGAGAAAGAATTTTTAAATTTCTTCTTGTGGTGTTATCTCAAAGATCTCGTATATCGAACTTAATATTTAAATTTGAACGACTTGAAAGACATAATTCGCTAGGCTTGTGGACGTATTATACCTATGTGTATCAAGAAGCCACTACAATGTTGGGAAGCTTGTGTGGATTCTGTAGAAGGTAATTTATATCATTTGCTGTAATTGGTTTCCCTCGTTCGTCAGGTACGCCCTTGACACAAAAATGTCACCTTTACTTCATATAGACAGTACGGGGATCGCTACTAGGCGGATAGGGAGATCCTACACTTATGTACATGTGCAATACCAGTGAGAATGTCATCTAATGAAGTGTGATTGGGGTGGGGCGATCCAAATCGACCCACTCCTGCTTATTTTGAGAAAGATACTTTTGTTTATTTTGGGGTTAATATTTTGTGATGACACGTGGTCATTCGTAAATTCCTTATTTGATGACCGGCTACCCACACCTTCCGCTTCAAATACATTTACATCTGATCGATAGAAGAGTGGGTTAAGGCGCGAGGTGGCAATCGCGATTAATCATACGGACATCGCACCACCGGATTCGAATCCTGGCTCCGGCGCTGGCACTGTCGAAGGAAATGGTTGTATGTCCGCGTTTTTTCAATGTGTTACCCCCTTCCGCACAAGCCCTGACTTCTGGAATTGGGGGTTGTCTAATTTCTGTGGTGTTTATTTATTTATTTATTAATAACTGCAGTGGATCGACCAGCTGTCATGCTTATGCCCCACCATCCATTTCATATCTGCTCTTGATTCTAACCTATATTGCACACGTACATAAGTGTACAGGATTTCTCTATTCTTATTTCCCTGTATAAAACACTACTATTAAGGACCATGCCATAAAAGAGAGATGTGTAAAAAGTGAATTAATAATATTTTATTTCGGGTATCTTGCTTTCCAGTAATATTTAATTCCTTTATAAACCCGGAAATTGTGTGTTTCATAAATAACCATAAATTTTGATAGCAATTAAATTCCTTATTTACACGGGCTAAATACGAGTTGATTCTAACATTACCTCAATATGGAATATCATTCGTTTTATTTGAAAAGCGAAAAAATGTGCGAATATGTGTCAGCAGTAATTCACTGTTTTTACCTTTTACGACATAATGTGGATTTATTGAACAAGTAACGTGCTGAGCAAAGAATAGATCGTAAATTTTGTCGGTAGGTACGAGGTAGTAGACGATACATAATGTATTTCAATGACTACATACTATATGACACACACATATACAGGTTAACTACTGACTGACATTTTACTGTCATAGAGAAATGATTTGTTCCAGTAACCAGCAACGCCTCATTAGAGGTTTTTGACCAACACATGTTTAGGCTAATTGGTTACGCCAATTAATGGGTCATTATTCTTGTTTCATTTAATAAAGATAGTTTTTTAGTAATTACTGTATAAATAAACTAAAACGTAGGGGATATATTTTTCTGGATTTACAGGAAATCGAGTATGCAATCATATTTAAATATGATCATTATACCAGGGGTAATGGTATTGTAAGAAATTTGAAAGATAAGATTTCTGGTTCAGAACGAAAACCGAAAATTTGGGGACGTAGTTTGGAAACTATGTCCATTTTCTCAGACGTGTTCGTGAATGTTTTATCCCTGAATTTTATTGCTTAATCATTTTTGTGTTTAACCAGCCCTACGCTGAAAGGTCTAAATGACTTGCGCACATAATTTATATGTTTCTTGAAAAAAATGTTTCATATACATACAGTATGCAATTTAATATCGCAACTCCGTGTTATTTTGGAACGCGCTGACCGATTTAATTTTTTTTCTTGGGACATAGTCGTGGGGTAAACCGCTAAAAAAATTTGTACACCACAATTCCTTTCAGGTTAAAAATTTCTTGGAAATTTGTGCAATTCACTGTAAATTCCTGCCAATTCCTTATAAATTCCTGCAATTATCCGTATAAATTGTACGTAGATCGGACGGGGATGCGACACCACGCTGATCGCCCGGCGGGGACTGAAGCACAGGGAAACGATAGTTCCGGGGCTTTCGACATTGGAAGCAACAACTATAATAGTGAACATACAAAATCACGAAATATTAATATTGTCCACCTATTGCAGACCGAAGACATTACTAGATATACGAGACTTAGACGTAATACAAAATTTCAATTCCAAAATTATCCTGCTTGGCGACCTAAACTCAAAGCATCCCCACTGGAACATGTAGAGCGGGGCCTTGAATCATTCCGGAGAGCAGTTGTATATGTACCTAGTGAAAAACCCTCACCTAAATATCCTTTCGCTCCTTCAACTTACCCGTCCTCAGTCAGCGTCGTCCATCATAGACAGTCTCTTAACAAGTCATATACACTGCCCGTCAAAAACCGAAGTAATCTCGGCACTAAATAGCGACCACGAGCCAGTATTAATTGAATTTCAAATTATGCCAGAATACTTGAAAGACACGTACGACGAAAAGAGACTGACTATGATTGTTCGAGGTTGTCCTCTTATTTTTCCCAGGTCCTAAAATTTAATCCTGACTGCTCATGCTCCACTCCTGAAAAAGTCAACCAAGCCGCTTTATACCTTTCCGAATCCATAACTGAATGACTATTATCAGTCAGAGAGAGATCCCATCCTACGTACACATGAACAAACTACCACCAAAAATAACAGCCCTGATAGATACAAAAAAATAAACTCAGAAACAATTTCAAAACACTAGGGATCCTAGATATAAAACGAACTTCAATCGTTTAAAAAACCAATCGCAGAATAAATAAAGATTTTTAGACAAGACCAGCTGACAGACGACATCCTCTCCCAGTCCGACGACCATTACTATCTATCCGAAGATTTATGAAAGACAGGCAGCCAATTCCTGCCCTTCAAACCCCCAATGGCTGGGCTGCTACTGATCAGGAAATGTTGAATTCCTTCACAACTCTATATTATTCCCAATTCACTCCTAATCATATCCACCCAAAATACCAGGCCAAGTCGGAGGAGTACGAGAGCTGGCTAAGCCAGGTGGGACTCGACCCCACCGACAAACTAATCCCCATCTCCCCCTCCCAGGCTATCTCCTGCATCAAGAAATTGAATCTAAAGAAAGTCCTAGTACTTGACAACATCCCCCTTACGCCCTTCGCAATCTTCCACCCAAAGCCATACTATTCGTGACCCGACTATAATGCATCCCTCCAGCTCTCCCATTATCCCACCCGTTGGAAAATGGCTAAAATCATTCCTATCCCAAAGCCCAACAAGCCCAAAAACAAGGTAATAGTTACTGTCCTATTAACCTCCTGTCGGTCCTGAAAAAAGTCCTTGAGTCCATCGAGATTTTCCTGTGTAAAGGAGATTGCTCGCGACCAGCTTTTATATCACAAAAAAAAAAAAATTATATAATGTAACAAAATGATGGGTTTGATTTACTTCAAAGTTTATTTTCTACTTTTTAGAGCATTTAAATAAAAGCTTTTTTTTAAATATTTTTTTATATAATTCTATTTTTTACGTTTTAGTTTTTTGAAATGTTGTAATTTCCAGATATCGAAAGGAATATTTTCTTTGGATTGATATTTAGAATAATATTTATATATTACCGAGGAAATGATTTGTTTGCATTATTCGTTTTGCATTTTGCATGTCTCGTACCTCGTGTCACAGACTGCAATGGTGGGTAATACGAAACTATGCATTTTATAATTACACGCGCAGGCGCAAACCTTTCCATAACACGTCGCAATCTCTTAATTCCTTGTGATACACACACAATTCTTAGCAATTCCTCGGCAATTCCCGAAATTCTTCGCACTTACTTGGCAATTTCTGAAATTCCTCTAAAATTCCCGCAATTCCTGAGGTTTGTACACAAAAATTCCCAGCGGTTTACCCCTCGGACATAGTACTCGATGAGCTCTATTTGATCATTTTTTTTTAATCTTCATCTTCTCAAGGCCTACTAAGGTCCCCTAATTGGGTCGAAATTTATTGCAATATACTAACTACCCATGTCTAGATCAGACTTCAAAAAAATCGTTTACAAATTGTCTAAAACACATGTTGCCACTTCATTTTCAACCTACGAAAATATGAATGATCATGTATCGGAAAAACTTATGCAATTGAGATGATTAAGGATGGACAACACAGTAAAATTACATTACCTCACATTTTTGTACGACTTATTCCGTTCGTCAATTCCCCTGTATCTTAGAGAAAAACTAAATATATCGTGCATAACCATAATATTAGGCATCAATATACACTCACAATGCCTCACCACTCGACTGCTCTTTTTCAATGCGGTTTCACTTCGCTATGATGCTGTACAATTCTGTAAAACCTAATATGAGTTTAACCCTTTATGCCTTTCGTCGCCAAATGAAGCATATGCTAATTGATTGTTAGAAATAACTTCTTAAAAATAACAAATGTGTTTAGTTTTTTTCATATAGAATTTTTCAAGCCATTTCAAATTATAATTTAGTAGATAACATTTAAATAATCTGATGTACTATGGCTGTTGTTCCATTGTAGAATAGGTTAAGTGTAAGAATAGCCACTTCGCCGGCTCTATGAGCATATAAATGTCTAAATATATATTATTATGTTATGTATTTTTTTAAATAAAGACGATATTATTATTATTAATTGCTAAATTTCCTACTGATAGCCAGAGTAGCTGCTATGTTCATGTGCTGTCGTAATGCACTATTAAAGGAACTTGGCAGGTGATGCAAGTTAATAATTAGCTTCTGAGACACTTCAGCTACTTAGTAGCAGTTGATTTATTTATTGTGTGAAGACTGCTGACGATAATGGTGTTAGTGCGAAACAACATTGTGCCTTAAAATTGCCGGTAAAAGGAAAGTTTAAGACTCGTAAAGTGCATCGCAGACTAAAAGTACAAACTTCGTTGAAGAAGATGTATGAATAACGGAGGCAATTTAAATCTGTGAGAAATTGATACTTGAACATGTGTCATTTGCAGTTACGAAAAACGGAATTAAATAGCGAGTCTTAGATATTTTTATTTTGCAATTTCTGTTTAACGTTGCGCTGTATATTAATATTTAAGAAATCATTAGCACTGACTGTGTGAATCTGGAACCCAATTTGAGGCATAAACAAAATGAACTGGTTTATTGAATAGTTCAGATGGCGACGTTATGCCATGCTTAGCATATGAGAACCACTTTCACAAAATATTAATTAAATAGTTGTCAATCACAGTTTAACTGATTATGAAGTATTTTGTACAATACTTGTAATGCTGTGCAATTTCTTCTTATTTCAGGCGAATTTAAATCGAATGAATTTAATAATATATTGTGATTGAAACCTCTTTCGGGCTAGAACCATTCTATTTAAAAAACGTGTAACTATTTCAGAAGTTTCCTTCATTTTGATATATAGGTGACCAGTTGATAGATGCATACTCAAGCTTGCTTCTTATAAACGACACATATATTAATTGTGTTGATTTCTGTAAAACTGTCCCAATTTCTAATACAACATCTCGAGTACTTTAGATGCTGAAGTAACAATGGTGCTAATATGACCAGAAAAACTGAGCCTGGAGTCGAATGTTACTCCAAGATCCTTAAAGTTTGAGCATAGTTCTAGTATTGTATTATTAATTGTATTGTATGTAGGACTGGTTTTTTATTGTTGTAAAACGACATGACTTTACATTTAGATATGTTTAGCTTTAAGAAGTTGCTTTCGCACTATTCATTGCAAGTCTAGTGCATTCTGTAGAAAAGAACAATCGCTAAGCTTGCTTATTTCTGAATAGATTTTCAAGTAGTCTGCAAGAAGATATGTGGAGCTCATACTTAGGGATAGGTCATTTAAAAACACCAAGAATAAAAGTGGCCCTAGGTTGGATCCTTGATGAACTCCATATGTTGCGATGAAGTTTTGAGAATTAAATCCAGTATAGTCAACAAACTGCTTACTATTGAGTAAGTAGGACTCGATCAAAGATAACAAGGCTTCTGACACTCCAATTTTGTTAAGTTTAGAAAGGAGTAAGTAATGATCGATTTTGTCAAAAGCCTTTTGGAAGTCAGTATATATAACATCTACTTGTCCTAGTGAGTCCAATGTGTCGGAGATATACTGTGTAATGCAAGTCAGGTTCGAGATGGTCGATCTTTTTCCATAAAACCGAGCTGGTGAGGAGATATATATGACCTTTCGCAGTAAATATTTTCATAAATAATGATATCCAAGAGCTTCTCAAAATTGCAAAGGATAGCAATAAGCCTGTAGTTAGTTATTGAGGAGGGGTCTCTCGTTTTGAGGATGAGGCATAAGTTAGTTGTTTTCCTAATTTCTAGATACATATCAGTTTTTAAGATAAGATTAAATAGAAAACGCAGTGGTGCTGCAAACGTGTCAGATGCAATCTTTGGTGATGAAACTAGATACATTACCTATATGGTTGAAATCACGAATGTTTTCGTTCACGTCATCAATTTATATACTTATCAACGACATGCGATTTTTCTATCTTAGCAAATACAAATCGCATAGGATGTGAGTAACAGAAAGTCACGTATTCTGAGGCTACGACAGAAGTTCCGAGTGTAAGGATGCATTTTATAAATGAATGTTACAAGTGTTAATCGTAGCCGCAATCAACGTTCAGCATTTTGTCAGTTCTGTCAGTTCTGTCAATTCAGTAGCGTGCAGTGGATAAAAGACTGAATGCAGTAGCCAGAGACATGGTGGTGAAATTAAATGAGTACTTTAATCAGGGAAAACGTAACGGATGTTCACTTTTACCTTTGCAAGAAATTCATGAGGTGAATTGTAATCGCATGCTATTATTGTCCATATATTTTCATTACAAAATACTTATATATTGCAAACATTGCTCATGTGTGCGATTCTGTGTGCCCTTGAGTTGATGTGTTTCGGAAATTAAAGAATGATGACGTAATGGAAAACATTCATGATTTCAACTATAAAATTAATTTATTTTTTAATTTGCTGCATTAATTATGTCCTGATTTGTAATCGGTTTGATGTGCATTATTTAAAGACGGAAGTGGAACTTTGTGGGAGGGATCAGATTGAAGGTATACATTTAATAAGAAGCTAGCGAACAATCGACCACAGATAGAGGCGTTTCATAGTTACAGTGTTATTGTAATGTACAGAGCCTAGTATTCTCGATCTGGACTGGACGTGGAAGTATAGGAACACACAAAAAAAAATAATTTTATTTTTTTTGTTGAAGTAGGCTTAAAATGTCATAAAACGTCGAGATTTTAAATTAGAGCGAAAAAAATTTCCTGTCTGTCTGTAACTTTTTTTTGTGCGCTCGTTTGCTCTGTAACCGTTTGTGATATTGACTTGAAATTCGGTACACTTATGTATTGTAACGAGATCTGGAACTAGGTTTTGATCTAATTCCGTTGAAGGGTTCGGGGGTAAATGATGTAAATAACGGTAAATAGGCAAAACAAGCAAATAAGAGTCCATAAAGGTGCAGTTTGTAGATTGTAGATTGTTTTATGGGGTCGTTTGGCTTCGAACAGCCTTACTTCACTTCGACCTAAAAGATCTTTTGTGATTTACCCTACATCTAGTTGTTGCCCAGGATTCCAAGACTTTTTACAAAGCATGTGATTTTCCTGGGGGCTAATTTCCCTATGTCTTCAGGCGTTAATTCCGCCTGTTCTAGGAATTTTAGCCTAATGCGGACTAACACCTTGCATTCACAAAGTATATGTTCCGCAGTTTCAGTTGCAGTATTGCAATATCTGCATTTGTTGTCTACTGCCTTGCCCATATTCTTGAGGTGATATCTCAAGGGGCAGTGGCCAGTTAGGAGGCCTGTGATTAGCCTTAATTCGGACTTTTCAAGTTCGAGAAGCCTTGTGGCATTCTTTGTCGAATAAGTTATAAACTTTTCGCTTGTCTTTGACCTGGAGTATTCCTCCAGTAGGACTTCTTCTGGCCCTTTTCCCATTCCTGGATCTCCTCCGCTATGTGTCCCTTGGCCAGGCCACAAAACGGTTCGGGTCCAATGAATGGTGCTTTAGATCCTTTTTTTGCAAGGCTGTCAGCAAGTTCATTTCTTTGTATTCCCTCATGCCCTGGCACCCACATCAAGGTAACCTTGTTGTTGTTGGCCAGTTGCTTCAGGGATTGTCTACATTCCCAGGCAATTTTAGACTCAAAGGTATAGGACCGTAGAGCTTTTAGTGCTGCCTGGCAATCAGATAATATATAGATCTTTGCCCTTCGGATGCCTTTATTTAGGCATTCCTGGGCACACAGATCTATAGCGTAAATTTCTGCCTGGAAGATAGTTGGGGTGTTACCGAGGGCTTTGGATAGCCTACATTTAGGCCCTGCTATGCCCACTCCTACCCCTTCAACCATCTTAGATCCATCTGTATACCAGATGAGTGACCCTTGTTCCAATCGCAGTGCCTCTATCTTGCTCGTCTGACGGTTTTCAATTAGCACGTCAAACGGGCAGTCAAAGTCTTGTTTGATTGGCATTGAGTCAGTGGGTTTGGTCATGGACTTCAAATGGATTAACTCCAGAATCCTTAAGTGACCAACCAGATCGCCTGGTTTAAATTTATATGCCTGGTGCAGTCGTAAAGTACTGAGTGCTGCCTCCTTCCTTACATGCAAGGGCAAGGGAAGTAGGTCAAGCATAGCTTCCATAGCTGCTGTGGGACACGAGTGCATTGCTCCTGTAGTCCCTATACAGGCAAGGCGTTGCAGTTTCTGCAACTTTCCCTGTGCTATTTTTTCTTCTGTTTTTGGCCACCATACGCATGATGCGTAGGTTACCATAGGTCTGACAACCGAAAGATAAGACCAATGTGTCATTTTCGGTCTTAGACCCCAAGTCTTACCAAACAACCTACGGCACGTCCATATTGCCGCTGTTGCTTTAGTAAGAGTCTTTTCCAGATGTGAGTTCCAGGTAAGTTTTTGATCCAGGATTACTCCCAGATACTTGACTTCACTGGAAAAATTTAGCATTGTTCCATTCAGTACAGGAGTTCTAAGATTGAGTTTTCTCCTTTTAG
This sequence comes from Leptura quadrifasciata, assembly GCA_963675555.1. Lineage (NCBI taxonomy): Eukaryota > Metazoa > Arthropoda > Insecta > Coleoptera > Cerambycidae > Leptura > Leptura quadrifasciata. Next base: position 162,352,823 of record OY776674.1, on the reverse strand, counting down.
TGAACGTGACAATAGTTGTTTTGCTCGGATTGACATTGAGCCCCTCTGACGAGCACCATTTGGATATTATATTTAAGGCAATTTGCATGAGGTTGGAAATCATGACCTCATTTTTGCCTCTCACAGTGACGACCAGGTCATCTGCATATCCCTGGACGTTGAAGCCTGAATTACTCATTTTATGTAGGAGATCATCGACCGCCATTGACCACAGCAAGGGCGATAGGACTCCACCTTGTGGACAACCTCTGACTGCAGTCACCGTAGCCGACTCATCCCCACACTTGTGGTAATAATTCTGCTTCTAAGCATGGATTGTATCCATTTAATTGTAGGAGACTGTATTCCCCTTTTTTCCGCGGCTTTTTGTATGGATTCATAGGAGGTGTTGCCAAAAGCACCCTCTATATCTATGAAAGCACACATAGCCACTTCTTTTGCTGTAAATGTCTTTTCAATGCCTTGAACCAGGCAATGTAGAGCATTTATTGTTGATTTGCCAGGTTGATAGGCAAATTGTTTTGCATGAAGCGGTGTTCCTGTAAGGATTTCGCTTCTAATATATTGATCTAAGAGTTTCTCCATTGTTTTAAGGAGAAATGAGGTTAAGCTAATGGGGCGATACGACTTAGGCTCGTCTGGTGGACGTCTGCCTATTTTCGGAATAAACGCCACCTTGACTTCCCTCCAAGCTCGGGGAATATACCCAAGTATATAGCTAGCTATAAATATACTTCTCAGGCATGGGATAAGCTCCTCAATTCCATGTTGAAGTAGGGCAGGGAAGATGCCATCTCTGCCCGGTGATTTAAAGGGCTTAAAGGTAGATACCGCCCATTTAATTTTATTGGGGGTGAATATTTTCCTAGCCAGGCTTCTTCCTTCTCTGTTAGGACGAGGAGCATCCTCATCCAGATAGTCCTGTGGAAATTCACCCTGAATTATGCGACAGCCTGGGAAATGAGTACCTAAAAGCACTCTTATATTTTCCTGCTGACTCTCTGTGTATTCGCCATCGGGCTTTTTGAGTAGCCCTATTCCATTTGAGTGGTCTTTTGCAAGGACTTTTTGTAGGCGGACTGCTGGGGCTAGTTCGTCTATCCCTTCGCAGAACCGTCTCCATGATCTTCTTTTAGACCTTCTCAATTCTTTGTTGTACCCCGTAAGGGCTTTTTTGTAGTCCTCCCAGTTTCCAGTGTTTTTGGCTTTGTTAAAAGCTTTCCTAGTCTCAGCCCTGAGACGGCTGAGATCTCTGTTCCACCAGGGCAGTTGCAGTTTAGGGCATGTACGAAAAGTTAATAGTATCAAAAATTTTTTTGGCATCAACTCCCCTCCCCACTACCACCACAAAGTTTTTTTAGCGTTATCTAACCCCTCTACCAACCCCATTGCCAGCCCCACCCTATTATTAAAGGAGGTTAAAAAAATTAAAATGTAATTTAGTGTGTATACAAGGACGAAACATCTAAAAAAAATTTTTTGGCGTTAGCCACCCCCTCTACCACCCCCCTGTGCCACCCTCACCCTATTATTAAAGGGGGTAAAAAAGCTTAAAATGTGATTTAGTACGTATACAAAAACGAAACGTCTAAAAAAATTTTTTTGGCGTTAGCTACCCTTTCTACCACCCCCATTGCCACCCCCACCTTATCATTAAAGGAAGTAAAAAATTAAATTGGGATTTATTAATGTGGATTTTATTAATGTCAATGTACCTATGTGTTTTCAAATCTCTGTTTGAAAATTATTATTTTTTTGAAGGTAATGTCGTGAGCAGAAAAAAATAGGACAACTTTTTTTTCTAATGTAAATCTGTCTCTATTTGAATATATAATGAGTAGCCAAAATAAAACAGATATCACTTTTAATTCATTTTTATTGCTATTATAGTAAATGATGGATGGTTAATGAGACAAATTGCACTGCGTTATATATAACATTAACAAAAATTTGGTGTGTAACATTTTAAGAAAGTGGAGAATAAACGGCACAATTAGTAGAAATCCTGGATCAAAGGACAAAGGATATCCTACTTAACAAGAAACTAACTATAAATATTTCGTTATTGCACCATTTCTATTTATAACTTCTATAAGTCTGTTTGGCATAGAATTAAATAACCTTATACAATAATCATTAGTAATAATATTTTCCCATGCATTATTTACTATTTCCAGTAATTCTTCGGCATTCCGTGGTCTCACATTTCGTTTTTGGATACTTCTTACGAGTAGTCCCCATAGTTCCTCCATAGGGATAAGATCTGGACTATGACTGGGCCAGTTAAGAACATTGATGTTGTTATCTTGAAACCAGTTAATTACGGTATGATATGAACGGAACAATTGTCTTGTTGAATTATGAACTCATTATTAGGAAATAATTGTGACACAGAAGAGAGCATAATATTGTCTAAAATCCTAATATACCTTTCACTATTAAATAGTTCCTCAATATGCCACAATACACCAGGACCACCTGCCGATAGTCCTCATATTGACGGAAAATCTACCACTTTTCTTATTGTTTCTCATCGAATCGAGTATTCGGAGGGCGGTAAACACGAATACGACCGCTGTGTGTTGACTGGAAGTTTTTTGGTCTGTAAAGATTATATTATTCCAAAAATTTACATCATGCGCTAAAAATTCAAGCGCAAATCCTACTCGAGCTTCTTTATGTTCAGCTTTAAGTAAGTATTTCCGTGCTGCTGCATGACAGCGTAACTCCGATTCTCTTACTCGCCGGCGACCAGTACTACTCGACCCAGGAAAATTAGTTTCTTCAGCAGCCTGAATAACTGAATAAAATGGATTTTCTACTAAAGGATTTACCAATTGCAAATCTTGTTGTTGAGTTGATATCCTTCGTCGCCCTGATCTAGGATTTCTACTAATCGTACCGTTTATTCCCCACTTTCTTAAAATGTTACACATCGAATTTTTGTCAATATTATAACGCAGTGCAATTTGTCTTATTGACCGTCCTTCTTCTGCTTTAGCAATACCTCCAGATTTAATTAAATCGCTTATATGAGGCACATTAGTTTTTTGCACACTTGCAATAAATTATGACAACTAATGATAACGTCACAAAAATTAAAGTTAGATGTACACAACTAGATTTTAGCAAAATACCGTTATAAGACTTGTCCTATTTTTTTTTGCTCACGGCCGTACATATATTTCTACACAATTCTTCACTATTAAGTTATTACTTTAAAAAAATACTTTTTGTTAATGGTTTTAGGTAGAAAATAGTCCAGAATTGAAAAACAATATAACCAACTGAAAGTGATTGAAAGAATTTTAGTGCAACCTAAAATTATTTATAATTTGTTGTTGCAATTTTTCTCCAGCAATTAAATCTGGATTTCGATTTGTACGTGCTGGTTCTGCTGGTGTAGCATTAATATCGTCTTCAAATAAACCAAAATCTAGTTCCTAGTCTCCTTTTTCCCTCCCTGGTTTTGAACCATTACTTTCAATGCACATGTTGTGCGGAACTGCACATGCGTTAATTATTTTTATGCCTTTTTGGGAGCATAAGTGCTCTGCAAGTATTTTAGTAACTTTTGAAATAGAAGATGCCCTAGTAGATGCAGTCAAAAATCTATCCCGGGTATTTATTACATACCTCGCCAGAAGCTTGGCGAGTTTAAAATGTTTAGTAAAAAGTTTATCACTTAAGACAAACAGATTTCGGTTCCTAATAAAATGTTGTCTTTCATATACAATGGCTGTTTCAGAATTTTCCAAATTTTGTATAATTACAGCTTGAAGATGAAAATTATCCATCATTATATTATGATATTTAAATACTGTATGAATAATGAAACTTATTAATTATTAACTAAATATTCATCAGCAAATGATATATCACACTGTACACATAACTTTAAAGTATAATTCAGAACTAATAGAATTTTACAATTCCCCGTCAAAAACCATCGAGAATTATTTCCTCTAATATCAAGAGAAATATTTCCTATGATTATTTTCAAGAATACGGTTGCACCTAAGTCATCCAAAAACATGAGAAAATGATGTCAATTTCTCTAGAGAATTAATTCTTACGATTCAAGAATTGGGTCCCAGAAAAATGTGTACGATATCTACATGTAGAATAGTGTTCTAGAAAATAAAAGCGTAGTTTTTCTAGTTACATAGTTCCAAATCTAATCGCGACCTCCAAAATATGTTCTGTGAGTTGTTTTTGTGTAACAATCAATTGTCATAGCACATGTCGAATTCGGAGTTCCATTTGTCGAGTAATACGACAAAATATAATCTTCTATCGGCTCGCAAGACGAGTTACACTTAATAATGTTTTATTATGCTAATCAGCCTATTATATCAAAGAAAACTCAACTTGTTTAATATTACGACCAAAAAGAAAGTAAAATAAGTTTTATCTTCTACCCACGAGCTGCGAAAACAAGGCAAGTTAAATCTGGTTATACTTTTTCAAATCCTGGGCACAAAGTGTTTGTTTTTTTAGCCGTTTCATTATGTTGTATAATTAAACGTTTTCTCTGTGGATGCTCTGTAATTTTGCTAATCCTATTAAAAGTATCATATAACCCGGGTAGGCCTCTTGGTTTATTGATCTGCACCCCGCTTCTACAAACGACTCCGTCGACAATGTTCGTTCCTCCTCGGTTGGCCATACTGACTGCGAATGTCCTCTTATTTTATTGTCCTCTATTCCTCCACATGTGCTTCCTAGAAACTACATATTTAAATTTCATGACGCCAATTGTCATCTTCATTCCTAGGAGCTTGTATTTCTATTGGTATCTGATTATTTCGAACGTGTCGCAATATCGCGGGACAAACGTGGAACTTATTCCATTTATAATTCTTATCAACACAGAAGCGTCTCCAGTTTTGGCTGTAATGGATAAGCTTAATCAACAAAGCGCGCGGCGCGGTCTTTACTTCAATGGAAAGCATGCGTTATGAGGAGCAGCAGAACTTATATACAGGGTGTTGCTTAATGACGTGCTAATATTTCTGGTTGAGATTCCTTAGTTGATTTTATGAAGAAAAGTTCATGTGATCATTTGCCCGCAACGGCTTAAATTTTTTGCTGCAGGATGTCGATTTTTTTAAAATTGTTATTGTTTAATATCCCAGAAAGTACTTTAGATATTATTTTCGGTGTTGGTATATGATTGTAGGATTAAAATTACATATTTTAGTTAGAAAAGTTATTTTATCGTTCCGCCAGTGGCGTCCCTGATATTTTTTACAAATAAATTGGTACGCCACTCACATTTTTCCACGTGGATATATTTTTTTTCATTAACCTGATGAATTCTACATTAAAGCGGTCTCTTGCGTTTTTCTCCTCAGACGCACAGTTCTTGATTAAAACAATTAAATTCAAATTACATCATTTAGCAGTATTGACTAATAATTTTTTAACACATAAATATAGTTATTGTGGAATAAATGACGTTCTTACAAACATCATTTTCAAAACAATATCTGTTGGCATAAAGTTGTTGGGGTCGTGTTCAAAATTATCTCATCGTATTATTTCTTCGATTTTTAGTGTTTCATTGAATTTAATTTATTCTTTCGTTGTCTTTATTTGAATATCTCAGAGATCGAGACTTTGTGCTATTCTGCCCCTCCTACTTAAAATGTAGAAATCATTATGTTCAATATCGTGGGCATAAATCTGAAATTTTAGGCTAATATATGAGTAGAAATTATTGATAATAATCTTACAGGCCCTTTTTGCCAAGACGCCTTAATGGGCAATCTTACCTACATTTTCTCTAAGAGGAACTACCTGTGTCGCTTGAAGATGTAACAATTGCGTTAAGGAATCAAATGTGGTACATGCACGATGGTGCTTATGTTCATTTCAATGTAATTGTTCGCGATCATTTACATGTAGTTTATCCTAATGTTGGATAGGTCGCGGAGGACCTCAGCAATGGCCAGCAAGATCCCCCGATCTCAATAGTTTGGTTTTTTTGTGGAGTCGTCTTAAAACCCTAGCGAATAAAATTCCCAACACTTTAGAAGATATAAGAGGACAAATAGCTGCCTCGTGTGGAACAACACGGAATATCGGAGAGGCTACGCCTATAGGTGACAAATTTGATGTTAGGACGATATTTCAAACTGGGAACAATTTAAGATCTATTTTAACAAAAATAAAACCCATAAACAGGGAGCAGAATTCAAAAAACTGTATTTACAATATCTCGTGCGAATGTGATAAATGTTATGTGGGTGAGTCATCCAGACCTTTCTGTGTGAGGCTGGATGAGCACAAGAATTACATTAGAAAGAATGAAATTCAGAAATCAAAGATTTGTGAACATGCTTGGGACAACGGACATAGAATAAACTGGGACTCGGCGAAAATTTTAACAAAAGGGGCGGATAACAACAAAGAAAAATTAAAGAATCAGCAATAATCTTATTAGATAACGATAAATGCGTATCGAATTGTTCTGTAGATATTTGTACAACCTGGCTTGTAAGTAGTAAGTATCTATGGAAATAACATAAACAGAACCTTAAAGATGTGTATTTGACATACACAGCAAATAAGAGTTCTTCAAAAAAGATTTGAAAACGGCAAGAGACTACTTTCCGAAACGTCAGCAAAATACATTATTTATATGTGTTTATTCCGATTTATATTATTTGTAAAACATAACCTCTGATTGTCCCTTTGACGTAAACCTCACAGGCGCAGAGGTTTTTTTTCCAAAAATTCTATTATTTTGTAGATTTGGTGATTTGTTTTTTGAAGAGGATAATACATGTGGTAGAAAACCCAAATAAAAGGAAATGAAATTAAAATATTTATTTATATTAATTGAACAGAGTTCGTAAAACTTTTAACTTAAAATATTAATTCTAAAAAACAGTTATTAACAGGTAACTGTCTGACAATGGAAATTCCGACTTGAAAAACTTCTTTTTCGCCGATTAACAGCAAAGTACTAACTTTGCTGACTAATATCAATCAGCAAGGTGTCACTTTCCCTGCCTAGGCAGGAAAGTGCTCATTTTCCCTGCCTAGACAAGAAAGTGAGCACTTTTCTGCCTAGGCAGGGAAAGAGACACTTAGTTTCCATGGTAACCAACTAGTAACAACTGCGATTTTTAATGAATTTTTATTGGATTTATTACAACAAAAATAGAAAGATTGAGAATTGTAATAATTTCATTATTTTAGAATATATTTAAACAATCGACGAAAAAATTATATGTTCAACTCAGCAGCAAAATAGATTGACTACCTTGGCCGCGGCAGTCAATCTACCATTTTGCTGCCTAGTTAAACAAATAACTATTAATTGTAATTGATTTAGAATATCTAAAAAAATTCATTTTGTTTTAATTTGCGCGAAGGCAGAAGGTTTGGTTTAATGTATATTTGTTTTATGAGGCGCGGTGGCTGAAGATTCGCTTAAAAACTAGATTTATTTTAAGGGGCACGGTGGCCGAAGATTTGTTTAGCTACTTTACTTGTGGCAACCAAGGAGGAGGTCACGACGGCGTAGTTGCAGGGAATGTATCGAGCGGATAAGCTGGGCTAGACAGACGGCACTAAATTCTATTAATTTTAGGAATCGAAAGAGTTACTAGTATATTCACTTTTTAATTCACTACTAAAACTTTGATAAGACGCAAGAACTAACTTTGAAGATACCGAACTAGAACGCGCTTAGCATGAGCTCGTGACGCTCGGCCTTGTAGATGGTCCGTCGGGGACGGTGCGAGCGGGGATCTGGAAATGTCCCCCGCCATTCCGCGCAGGCACGATTGCGCAATATTGCATCATCAAATGAAAAATTCTAAGATGAAAATTATATGACCGTCTCGGCATTGAAATGGGAATTTTTTTTGGTATATGAATGAAGTTCGAATCGACTTTGGTTTGGAAGTTATTGACGGAAATATGTTGAAAACATTTAATAAATTTGGAATGACCCCGTAAAGTCGTCAAGAAGGTCCTGCACTTAGAGTTGAATATGATATGAAATTGTGCCAATACGTATGCGGTGCACAAAATTAAGTAAATTTTGATGATGAAAGGGGATAAGAATTAAGATTGACTGGGTTTGGATATTAAAGATGCAAAATGGATTGAGACTCGTGTTTGAAGGGAACATTGTTTAATAGAAAATTAATGGAGGCGAATTGAAAGGTCTCAATCGAGGTACGGAAAGTAGTTTTGATGCTAATGAAGTTCATTGGGGCCCGGTATTTTTAAGGGCGATATTTTGTAATGTTGGGGCCGTAAAATTTGGATATTTTGTGACATTTACTGACAGATTGAGGTTAATTATGAATTGTCGATGAATCATGAATTTTTTCAGAATTTGTTTTTGAAAATTGCAGTTTTTTTTGAATAAATTAGGTATTAAATTACTTTTTTATCGTGTTTTACTAAAGTGACATGAAAGATTGAATTATTTTGCAAATTTTAAAATTTTTGAAAATTTTTTCAATACGTCGTATGTAAAACACACTATAAAAAGGCATGCATATTAAGTGAAGGCGAGACATTCCCACCAGTTTTTATAAAACAAAATTTATCATTATTAATGTTAATAATAATAAGTTTTAATTTGAGTTTAATTGTTTTAACCAATAATTGTGCGTTTAACGAGAAAAACGCAAGAGAGCGTTTTCACGTAGAATTGACCAGGACAATCCAGGATAAAATAAGTTTTCTAACTAAAATATGAGGGGCGAGCGTAGGTGCCTCTTTACTTTGTACATATTTCGATATGCGATGTAAAGCAACGTTAGGCGCGGTTAGTAGTTGGATGGGTGACCGTCCCAACGAAGACCGCGTCCTCGCCTCACATATCTTCCAGCGGCTTGTATATCAGTATATGCGTGGAAGCTGTACAACTTTAGGCGAGGGTTGTATAGGAGATATACCATCCTTCGGAAGGGATGTAAAGCCGTCGATCCCTTGTCAATTAAATGTTAGGCAAGTAAAAGATCCCTACTCGTCTTAAGGGAAGATGTTCGGCAAAATTTCTGGTTAGGGTAACTCGTCTACAGGCGTCGGTGTTAGGCTTCAGTAGCGGAAATAGGCCGGCGTTAAATGAATGCATTAAAAAAAAACCAAAATATGTGATTTTATATCCTATGAACACATACCAAAATTGAAAATAATTTCTAAAGTACTTTCTGACATATTAAAAAATAACGATTTGAAAAAATTCAACACCTTGTAGCAAAAAATTAAAACCGTTGCAGCCATATGTTCATATGGACTTTCCTTCATAAAATTACCTAAGGAATGACAATCTAAAATACTAGCACACCATTAAGGAACACCCAGTATAAATGTACAGTAACAGATATTTTTATCATCTAATGTGAATTTCCAAATTTTTAATGGTGCCACCATTGTTATAATGTATGGGAGGCAAAAGTGATGCCCTAACTATACAGGGAGGTTGAAGAGGTCGACTCCTGCGCGGAAAAAGCTACACTAATTTCAAGATGAATATATTTTTGCCAAAAATATATTAGTTCTACAATTCCTAGTTATTATCTTTTTACAGAATAAAATTATCTTTTTCTCTATTTAAGAACATCAATACACCGGCAGTTAATCTAGAAGGCAGTGGCTGCAAGAAAATTGTACAAATTCTCATGAGAAAAATGCTACTTGGTCTAATATATCTGGTCGATAGCCGAGTGGGTTAAGGCGCGAGGTGGCAATCGCGATTAATCTTACACGGACATCGCACCACCGGGTTCGAATCCTGACTCCGGTACTGGCACTGTCGGAGGAAATGGTTGTATGTCCGCGTTTTTTTCAATGTGTAACCCCCTTCCGCACAAGCCCTGGCTTCTGGAATTGGGGGTTGTCTAATTTCTGTGGTGTTATATAATAAACTATTATTAATTCGACAATATATGAATTATAAACCAAGAAAATATATATTCTTGAGTTTCATTAGCACAGTTATTAAAGTCAAATTATAAATTTTTAATTTAAGTTAATATCAAAAATATACCTCAAGTATTACATTATTCAATATTTTTTAATGTGGAATTAATTCGCTTGGCAGTTACATAGACTTGACCTTGAAACGTTACATTTTCTGCTAGTATAATATTCAATTAAAATTAAGAGCGCCTTAATTAATGAAATCGAAATAAAACCGTGGCAACGCTGAAAGGCGAATGCACTCCAGGTTATCCTTGCACTTGCCCCGGATATACACGTTCATTACTCTCCAGTGTTCTTTCTCATAACTCAAGGACTAAATAATTATCAAGCGCATCTGCTCCCCATTGAACATGGTGGGAAGTGTTTGTTTTACTTTCTTTCATTGTTATTGTTGTTTCAGGATAAAATTTATTATTGAAATTGTCACTGATATTAAAGAAAAATGTTCCTTTCGGAAATGTGTAGCGAAGAAGAACGCCCATACGCGGCTAGTATTTTTGTGTAATTTATCATTATTGATACTTACAAATCCCTAAAATACTTTGCTCGAAAATCGACGCGTTATACAATAAACAATAATAAAATCCTCGAAATATTTTTTTCTCGTCTCGTAATTGTGTTTGATAATTTAATTTAGCAACTACGAAATTGCAGTCGCAAGTAGAAAAATATAGTGATATTTAACAAAGTAATTTTATTTTGGTTATTTATTATTTAAGGTTTTCTTTCTTTCACAAAATAATTAACGTTTCCCCAAGATGCAGGCAGGTACCACAAATCCATACACATATCCACTCACACGCTGGCCCTCAGATTCTTTTAAATTGGAGAGAAGGTAATCTTCATCGCTATTTTCATTAATAATTGTTGGAATGACATCTGCTTGAAATGATCAACTCAAATAAGCACTACACCCTCAGCTGCACTGGGAATCCTTCTGGACTTACCTCCTCTCCATATCAACTTGGAGAGAGTGGCTTGGTGGGCAACATACAGACTCAAACAATCGGAAATCAATATGCCGCAGGATAACATCAAGGAACGCAATGGATTGATCGATAACTTAAGCAGTCATAACATCTTTGGAATGCTTTCAGATGTGATGCCTACTAGGACCAACCATGAGCTGCCTTTTAACATCCTATTTCCTGAAAGAGATAAGTGAGATCGGAATAAAACCGACCTACAGAAGACAGACAGTTGTTGATTTACGGACGGTTCCAAGTCTCCTGAAGGAACAGGAGCTGGAGCTTATAGTCGCAACACAAAAGTAAGAATAACTTCAAGCCTAGGTAATATTTTTCAGGAGGAAATATGTCATTGAACTGTGTGTATGGAGGCTGGAACTAATGCATTCTAGACACAGATCAATAAAGATCTCAGGTAGCCAAGCAGCTCTTAAAGCTCTTAGATCATATTTCTGTCATCCTAAAACAGCGTGGAATTACCCAATTGGGCTGAAATAACAAACTGATTCTGGTTTGGATGCCTGGCCACTCTGGACTGGAAAGCAACGAAATTGCCAATTTCTTAGCCAGAGAGGGTGCTGCATCAAAATTTATAGGACTAGAACCGGTTCTTGCATATCCTCGATCATTGCTAATCACATTCGCCCTTTGAAATCAAGAGTTAAGAAACTACTAGAGTTAAACTGCAACTGAGTACTGAACACAGCAGATTAAAACTAGCGTCTACGGACAGAGTATCAGCGCAAGACTTAGGAGCCAAAAATAGAAAGTGATACGCTAGTCAGATTAAATCATTAATTACATAGACTGAGATTGGTGGAAAACGGTGAATGCTGTCTCCATTTAGAGGAAGACGAAACGACAAGGCATGTTCTGTCCACTTGTTCTGCTGCAGAAAGAAGCCTGTTCGCACTATTTGACAAAGTGCATCAATTGCCAGTAAGGTTACCAGCTTTGTTAAAAAGGTGAATCTATTGGGTGAAATATAATTAGGAGTGAGCCACAATAAAACAAATGTTCGCAGTGGATATGGACTTGCTCACATTTAAACCTAACCTAACCCAACCGTCTACTATTGTATTCATATTCGACTAGTTGAAACTCGGATAATGTAATATAATTATAAACTTAGATGATAAACAAGTCGACGTGATTTACACCGATTTTTTCAAAGCTTTCCACAGATTTGACCACGGAATTTTACTTAATAAACTTCGTATATATCTAATTCTCATTTCTAATTTATATGTCTGATGGAATGACACTACGTGTTTTTTTCTTAAACAATTGTCACAAAGAAATACAAAAAACCCTTGAAAACATACATTTTCTAAGCAAACCAAGTGATATATATTTTTATGTGCACGACTACGCTACTGGAATCATGGAAGGTTCGAGAACGGCGCCAGAAGGGTCGCGAGTGTTGGAGAACATTCTAGAATAAACTAGTACATTCGACGCGGGTATATATACAGTGGATCTAAATGCACTGCGGACAGTTTTATATTAGAGAAGCAAGTGTTAAGATGAAATAAGGAACAGTACCAAGTTGTAAATTAAAATAGTGAATTTATAGTAGATTAAAAGTACAATTAGTGTGTTTTAGTATATGGAATAATTATTGTAATTAAGTGATTAATAAGTCAGTGGTTTGTGAGCATTCTTGTTGCGATTTATTGAACATACATACAGAGTGTCTACTTGAGATTATAAACACGTAACAATATTGACCTATTTATTTATATTTGAGTAATCTGCCGACAGAGCTTGACCCATTCATCCCTTAATAGTTATAAAGGTATAATATTTGCATGTATTTATTTTATGTTTTTTTTTTTATAAAATACTAATCTAGTTGTCCGCGTGTATTTAACTCGATTTTTTTACGTTTTTGTCTATACCAAACATTGCGGAAAATGAAAATATACAATGTTTTTTAAACAAAAAAACCTCTCGTTTGTTTTACAATAACGTATAAAACAAATGAAAATATTTCACAAAAGAGTTTTGTAACTATGAAAAATGTAATTGAATAACTACATAACGATATCAATTTCAGACATTGTATTATATAAAATAAAAGTGCACGTACATAGAACAAAGTAAATTGCATAACATCGTTTTGTTGTACAAAAAAATATATTGTGTCACAGAAGCATTTTCCCATTTAGCAACTGAAATAATATTATGGAATAACGAGGTGATAAATACAGAGCATTCCAAAAAGATAGGGTTTATAAAGGACACGAAAACAAACAATTTTTGCTAATATATTTATATACGAACTGTTTCGACAGTAGTTGCTCGAAATAGTTAATCATTCACCCTATTGATTATTCCTGAAAACCTTTCACATGTGCGCAAGTGGCCATGACTTCCAAATCGAGTGCAAGAGTTTCATGTACAAGAGATTTCACAAAGCACCAATGTAAAAATGCTGAGGGGATTAAGATCGGGTGATCGCGCAGGCTAAGCTACGGGACTTGCTGGTTCAGATATTTTTCTTTCGTTCATACTAAAGTGTGGAGATGCCCTGTCTCAGTTAAACCACATGTCTCGTCATATCAAAAGGAACATTTTTTAAAAGTACAAGCCAGCCGTTTTGCAAGCACACTAAATTATAGATCCCTACGCAATGGCCCTGTTTGTGACTTAGTTGATTTGTAAAACAGCAGTTCAATCTAGATCTCTTGTCACCGAATGCATAGTAAAAAATTGCTATTTTCATCCACCTTCAACAATTTTCTTATAGCTTATACTGTACTTTCTTCGTATAAGGGAAAGCGAAATTGTACTATTTAATAGTTATTCATCATACGTGTATTCAAAAGTGTAAACTTTTTTGTTTTGCTATTATATCAAATGAAACAGCATCTAATTTTGCAAATGACGTTTTGGGGATCAAAGCAGAAATAAAAAGGTGCAAACAGTGAGCTTTATTGTCCAGAAATTTACAGTTACACAGATTATATATGACTATACGAGATATGGTTGTAAATCGAGTTGAGTTATCGGATTTATGTCCAATTAGTCTATTGCCCTTGGTATCTAGCATAACCGAACAAAATATCTGTAATCAGATCCGCATTTACTCCCAACAGAAAAAATGCTTTATCTCTCGTACAATCCAGTTCTCCGAATGCATAAAGTATTGACATATAATGCTTTCTACAGTGATTGATGCACTCTGAGCCATTATCAATAATACTGAAGTTACATGTGAAAATCGTTTGTCTGTTGATGTCTAATATGCTTATATATGCCAAAAGGCATGTTCTCACGAATATTTCTAATTATGTTCACTAATAAGTAATTAATTGGGCAGTGAATCGTTTGTTTCCGATGATCCGGATTGAATCCATAAAAGAAACATAACTTTTCTGAAAATGAATTGATTGAGATAAACTGTTTAAACATTAGGGAGTTTTTGCCAATTCCTTTAATATCACTCACGTTAACCTTAAATGTCACGTGACCAAATACGGTCAACAAAATAGGGGAGTTGTCGTATAAGAGCTTTTGCACGAGCTCCGAACCGTGGACGCTATTTGACATATTTGTTGTGTAAAATGACAATTAACTGTTCGATTTCTTAACATATGTAAAATTGTGTATGTATATAACACGTTTTTGAACAATACAAACAACCATAATTTAAAGCAAATTTTCCGCAGCTATGGAAGGTGTGTTAAATTTAGTAGTAAATTTGGAGAATGAGGTGGAAGATGCACTGACACAGGCTTTATTAATATCAATTCCTCCTCGACAGCCCCCTTTCTTGAGATCTACTAATGTATGACAGCCTTGACTTTGATCTCAACATCAAACAACCATTAGCAAGAACCAAACTACGTGACCAGAGCGACCACCGCATAACTACTACAAACCTAAAACAAAAATGTACTAGGATTGCTGACCAATCAGAAGCGTTACGGTCCATTTAAGGTGGGTTATCTAACGTCCCTTATCCGCAGCGAAATAAGGTGACACGCAATTAAAATAAGGTGAACGCTATTTGTACATATGCGCAACTATCTTTTTCCTTCTACGTTAGCTATAACGGAGGTATAGCATTTGTTGATATATATTCTCTACGAATTCTTCAACAAATGTTTGAATGTTTTTATGGTAAAAAAGTAAATTCAGTTTGTTTACACTTACTAACTGCTTAACGAATACCTTTAGACGCGTTAAATGTGTAGTTGTTGGAAAATCTGGCATTGAATTTCTATGTCTACCCATCAACATTCGTGGCTTTGACTGCATAGATATTAAAATATTTGAACCTGCAACTAGGGCCCTTGCCGTTCCGATTTTCCTCTACTGATTTGTAGTTTTGTTAAACAGACGACAGATGAGCTGCGCCAATTACACAAAGATTATGCATATTGAGGGAAGCATTATTTGTAAATGGTCCATTCCTTGTATGTACCTCTTGCGTCAGTGGCGGGGGGGATAATGTATAAATGGCAGAGTATGGTTTGTAACGTTCCTAGGACTTCGAAATCGCCGATGACGTTAGTGCAAGACCACGAAACTGTTGTGGTGTGATTTAAGGCAGCACGGTTGAATTCGGTCTCCTATTCAAATTAAGGCGAACAAGTCGGCGAAACCCCTATTCGGGAAGCCTGTGCATTATTTGTCTTTTAGTCATAAAAAATTCTGACTGTATGAAGATAAAAATAACGAGAAAATTAGTATAGATGGAAGCAATATTGAATGATATAATATGTAGATAAATGCTGACGATAATAGCTCTATAGTATTGAAGTTGACGAAAAGTGTTTATCCCCAGGTTTATCCTATACGGGTCCTCATAATACTGAAGATTGCAAATCAATGAATTTACGAGTAGAAATGCTAATAACCCAGATTTAAATTTAAATCTTTACTTTTATGAACAGTTCTGCTCTGTAATTTGTGGTTTTTCAAAGCCTGTAGCGTTATAAGAGCAGATTTAGAAATTATTTTTATGGATGAACTTAAAAACAATGAAAACTTATCTTACACCATGTTCCTCGCCGTGTTCCAAATCCTTAAACCCATATGTAGACCTTCAATTTGAACGATGATAGTCATTTCTTATAGTAAATTGATAAAAATCAAAGGTATGAAATTATTTAAAATTTTTGTAAAAATGGATCAATACGAAGCTCAATTTTAATACCTGCCGACAGGCAGGTATGAATTAGCGACATTTGACAATTTGGCATCGTTGCAAAACTTAAACTCAGCAGGAAGTCGGTGTAATCACCTGTCTTCCACAAAAAGTTTACTTCCGTCGAACGAAGCGCATACAACCTGCGGGTGTTAAAATCATCACGACTTCTTCTGCGTCTCATGTATAATGAGTATAGCAGCAGGATGTTATGACTTCTGTGTTTATTATCTTCGATGTCGGCTTATGTACTGATTGAGGCTTGCACTAGTGGTGCTTACGATATAATTGACGCATTACTGTTTAAAACCGTTATAGATTTATACATCTATGTAGGGCAAAGTTGATTTGTCGCCGAAACCTCAATTTAAGAAAATTAATCTCTGGATTTTGTCAATAAAATTGAGATACTTTTGATAGTGCGTTAACTATTATTTTCATTGAATTCAACATTTGCAAATTGTAAAATTTTACTTCAGGGTGAATTTTTTCTTTGCTTCAAATGAATGAAAGCTTCCTTTCGGGTCAAGATTTTTAATAATTGGTTCATAATTATTGCTAAAGCTAATGTTACTTTACTATGTACATATTTCGACATGCGATGCAAAGCAACGTCAGACGCGGTTAGTACTTGGATGGGTGATCGTTTCAAGTGTTATTGTACATTTCATGTATAAGCGAAAAAATAAAATAAAAAATTTGCTAAAATATCAGAATAATTAAACTGATCAACTCACTATGGCAAACCATGATAAAAAAATCATATGGAATTTCAAATTATCAAAAAACCACATTTTAATTAAAACAAATTTGAAAAAATTCACTAATCTTCGATCATTCACAAATAACCGGAATTCACAGGGATGAACAACCTCAAACACTCAACCAATCGTTACATAATATTGACTAAAAATACCGGCCCCATATGGTCATCAACAATATCAAAATTACTTTCCACACCCCCAGTCAGAATATTTTACTTCTCTTCCGTAAACATTTTACAACTTAATTTTCTCTTTAATTCAATTTCCAATTCTCCAGTCAGACATCCAAATACACTCCATTTCTATTCACAATGTCCGTCGAGATGCCGACATCGCATTCATAAAAAATCTCCCATTTGTCATATCGATGTTCAGTCATCAAAACTTACTTCCGCTTCCTTCAATGCAGAGTACGTACCTATTTGGAACATACTTAATATGGCATTAATATGGCTTAATGACGTCCAAACTATTTTACGGGATCAAGCCCATTTTCAGCAAGTTATTCAGACAGTTACCACCGATAACTTCCACACCCGAATCGATTCAATTAAAAATATACCAAAAAATTTCCCTTTTCATTAACCAAATTTTCGAATTTTCAACCCCAAATTCCAAAGGTTTGTCACTATTGCGCAATATTTCACAAGTCGAGCCCAATTGACTGGCGGGAGACATATCCAGACTTTTTCCAGACCTCAGCGAGCCCTAGCCCCGTCGAACCATATAAAAGGCCGAGCACAAGGAGCTCAAATTTCGCAAGTAAGTTCGTCAGTCTTATCGTGAAGTTAAGCCAAGTTACAATTAAGTTAGTGGAATCATTAGCGGTTGTTTAAAAGTGATTTTAAATCTAATAAGTATACTAGAATAGTATATATAGTATACTAGTAGTTCTGTCCGGTTTCTGATTAACTAGAGTTTTAGATCGGACTGTCTAATTTGCTTTCCTACTTCGGCCACAGGGGCGAGCGTGGGTGCGTCTTTACTATGTACATAATTCGATATGCGATGTAAAGCAACGTAAGGCGCGGTTAGTAGTTGGATGGGTGACCGTTCCAACGAAGACCGCGTTCTCGCCTCACACATCTTCCAGCGGCTATACAACCTTAGGCGAGGGTTGTATAAGGGATATACCATCCTTCGGAGGGGATATAAAGCCGTCGGTCCCTTGTCTATTAAATGTTAGGAAAGTAAAAGATCCTACCACTCTTCTTAAGGGAAGAGGTTCGGCCAAAATTCTTGGTTGGGGGTAGCTCGTCTACAGGCGTCGGCGTTAGGCCTCAGTAGCGGAAATAAGCCGACGTTAAATAAATGTATAAAAAAAATAATAAAAATAATACTCCGGCCACAGCCTAATTTTCGGTAACCGAGTTGCTGCAATTGGCCTCCTTGGCCGAAACCAAGTAAAAAAGAGTTTTAAATTAATTATATTCTGCCAACTCGCTCCTAACATAAAAGTGAATTTTTTCAGGACATTATAATAATCATTCTAATAATTTTATTTTTTCGCAAAATTTTTGCTGTCGAATAGTTACCTATTCCCGAATTTGTTAAATAAAAATATATCAATCTGAAAATACGTTCAACACTATGTTAATTTAACTTAAATGAATAATTTTCATTTCGTTCTAAAGACCAGTGTTATTATTTCACGAAAGACTATCTACAGGGTGTCAAAAGCTAAAAAGAGCTAAACAAAATAAAATCTTTAAAACCAAGTGCTTACAAAGTTTCAGAACTCGCATAAAATCGAGTTCATCTGTTATTGGCACTCAAAAAACGCAACAAAAACTTTACAACATAGTTATTATCGCCGTTGAGGGCAAGCGACATGCTCTCATCAAGCAAGCCGACGCACCTTAAAAACCTATAAAGGTAAGCGAGTCAATTTGCAAACAAATAGTACAGAGACGTACCGGTATTTTAACAAGGTCGTAAAGTTTTTGTTGTATTTTTTGAGTGCCAATAGCAAATTAACTCGACTATACAGGGTGTAGCATTGACCCGAACAACTTCAGGAATTGAACGCCAAGGCTTCTCTCAACGAAATAAAGTGCACGAACACCCTCAAGGGTCTCTACCAAAAAGCTCTCTGGTCATTTTTTATTTCACCAACTCACGGGGCTAATTCGTGTTCACAAGGGAGACTGTGTCCTTGTCAAAGAACCTACCAAAACATATTCAAAGTCGTTACACTTGAAGTCAGCAAAAAATCTCTTTCGAAAAAATTTTGCGGAACTGTAACGAAATCCGCATACGACACGTAAAAGTGCCATCGGATGCCGGAGTGCCAAGATATTTTGCGAAAATGCAATAAAAGTTTTTAAATTTCCAACAAAATTTTTACTTCTGGAACTGCAATTAAAATTTCATTTTTTGAAAACTGTTATAAAAATCCGTTCTACGGGCGCAAATTTTGCAAGTGCAATGAATGCCGTCCAACGGAGCGTGATTTATGGAACTGTAGTAAATTACATCTCACGAGATGTAGTTTTAGCAACTATCTCGAAAACCGACTTTCACTTCCCAATAAAATTCTTTATTACGAACCGACCGACATTGTGTAGTACTGCTTCTCATGCATTATATTAACTATGAGGATGAGTTAAACGTTTCGTATTAAAATTCTGAAGATTTTTCATGAGCGACAAAATTTTCCGATCGTCATTTTTCATCTTCGGTAAGGATTGCGTAATGGTATACAATCCTTCGGAGGGGATGTAAAGCTGTCGGTCCCTTATCTATTAAATCTTGGGCAAGTAAAAGATTCCTCTACCTTTTGAAAGATAAGAGGTTAAGCAAAATGCCTACCTTATCTGCAGGCGTCTGTGTTAAGCCTCAGTAGTGGAAATATGCCGACATTAAATAAATGTTAAAAAAAAGAGTTAATATTGTTAATATTACATTAAATACCTGTGAGTTTTTACTTTACAACTGTTAAGACATACTTCAGTTACGAAATGGAAATCGTAGAGGCACCAGCAGGTCTTCTGTGATACTCACCACCTCTGCTGCTGTATTAGAAAAATTCATGTTTATAAAACTCCTAATTTTTAGCATGTAATTTCTTACCTCCCTGAATTAACACACATATCTAAAAGTGGCCGATAAATAATCCAAATCAATGGTTGGAAATTTCCCAGTCATTGATATTCAATTTCTAAGAATCAGAACCAGGCAAGGGCCTGAGCATTTCCATTCCAATGTTTGAAACTAGTTCACAACTTATCAAACTAATTTAACTGAATACAAAGATGTTTCCCCGTTGAGTTCATATTCCATGAACACGTAAATCTAAATTATTCAAGTGATCATAGCTTACTTCGACTTGACGTTCCGTGACCTAAAAATTTAGCGATCCGTGAAAAAGTCTCGGACATTTATTACCATCTAATTCAGGACATTGTATGTAATCCTGGATGCTTTGCAATGCATCACTTCTGCTTTTATTGCTAACGGATGTGCCATGGAACGGGTCGTCTTTGAACGTTGAATTTTATACTTAGAAAAGTAAGGATCCGAGTGTAAGACGCATTTATATTTCTTGCAGTTTTTTTTCTAGTTACCGGCGATGGACGGGAGCATTTTAGTTTAATTTTGTTCTGTCCTGGTCGTATTTTGCATGCATGTTTGTAAATATACGTCGAATGGAAAGATTCATAACAGAGGCAGAGACTTTATTTTGATTTGATAATTGTGACTATTATTTCCAGTAAGCACTGCTTGTACATGTTTCCAAACAGTATATTTAAAAATACTCTATGTATGTTTCGGCTTGTGAAGTCTTTATCAACAGAAAATTGCAAGATGAAAGTTTTTGGTCAACAATTAAATAATAACGTGACGTAAACATAGATTATATCCACAAATAAATAAAAGTAGGATGTTTAACCGGAGCTGGTACTCCCACTGCCATTCTGTGACGTCACAGCTCCCCCTGTGACGTCACAGAACAGTGGTGGCAGGAGTACCATCTCCGGTGTAAGCAATCTACTAATAAACGCCATAGAGTAAGCGAAAACACGTCTACATGCAGAGACCACATTTTTTTAAATGCAAACTTTATGGTCAATCAAATGGTCTCTCTTATTTTGAAGCGTTGCCATGACCACGAAAGTTGGCCTCCTGAACAAGTTTAAATTAAAAAATGAACCTTACCAAACAATTCACATTTCATAATTTTCAAGTCCTAATAATTTGACTACTAGATGCTTTCTATGGTATTTGCAAGTTGTACTGGCTTTTATCTTTGTAAAATATCAAAATTATATTAGGCAATATGGACGCATTACGTCTAGACAAACAAACAATAATTTTAAACTACAAAGTGCCTTTTATTACCGTATAATTGATGTGAACAAACTTTGTTGTGGTAAACTGATTTGTATCATGATACGTTGTAAATAAGCTGTTACTGAGTTTGCAAACATGAAAGTAGTCGGACAAAGAGAATATTTATTATATCTGTACCCGTCAACCGTATCTCCTGAAATATTATCTGCACATAACATCGATATGCATATATATCATTTATCAAAAAAGTGTCGGTATCTGCTAGTAATGATTGCACCCATTTATCATCTTGCAGAAGCAGTCGAGTTTTTATCGCTGCCAAATGAGTGCAGCGAACGCGTCACGACGAAAAAAAACACGAGGGGGTAAGATTAATACGGTACTTCAGCTGATATTTTCCTTGTTGAAAAATTATTCATTTTTATACATCTAAGACTCTCTTATGTGTGCCTGGATAATGGAAACTTTATGTCTTGCCTAGGGTGATTGCATGTTCCTCTGATCGATAAGCATTGTTTTGTGCCTCTAAAATGTATACCTTATCTGTTGTGTTCGGAGGCACCATTTCAGGGAACGTAAATGGAGTCGCATTACAATATACACATCTTCGTCTCTGCCTAAAAATATAATTAATTGAAACGGGGCGGGTTAACTGCTTCTGGGTAAGGGAAATTTAAAAATTCAAGGCACTAATTTACGTTACTAGTTTCAAATTAATAATATACAGGGCGTTTCGAGTTGTCTGACGATAATAATAATAATAATAACAATAATAATTTATTAATCCCTTCGATCATAATACATGATATAGGATAAGTCAAATATTGCATAACACAATTTATCTGTAAAACTAAGTATAATAAAAGTACACAAATAAACTAGATTATTAAAATACATATATACATATATGATACATATATTATTTAAATATATATACACGTGTAAAAAATACCTATAAGACAAACAAACAATTATAGATAAAATTGCTATTATGCACAGAATAGCACATGTATACCACAAAATTAAAAAAGTATTAACAGTATATGTAGATCAAAGTAATAAAAAAATTCAGAAGAAAAAGTACAGTCACAAATTGTTATCGTCATAATATTCATTTAGAGAATAATAACTCTTATTTAATAATAATTTTTTAAGTTCAAACTTAAAATATTTGGGTTGCATTTCTTTGTACTTAGTTGGTAAATGATTATATGCTTTTATAGCTAGGTATTTAGGACTTTGTTCATATTTTTTTAATCTATGTTTTAGTATTTCAAGTGTTGTGATATTTCTTGTGTTGTACGAATGATAATTATTAAGTCTATTCGGACTTAGTTCAGTTTTAGCATACATTAATAGATTTAATAACAAAATGCATGGTAATGTTAAAATTCCCAATTGTTTAAACAGAGTTTTACAGCTATGTCTCTTATTTAATCCAACAATGAATCTTACTGCTCTTTTTTGCAATTTGAAAACTCTAAAACTATCGCTTGATGCTCCCCAGGCAATTATGGCATAAGAGATTATGGAGTGAAAGTGAGCGTGATAGTACATGACCAAGACTGATCGGTCAACAATATCACGTAGCTGATTAATATAATAGCAAACTGAAGCAACTCTTTTGCAGATATTGTTAGTATGTACAGACTACGAACAGTTATCTGATATATACAAACCTAGAAATTTAACAGTTTGTTCTTGTCTAATACTACCGTTTTTAGCCTTTATCAAAAGACTTTCCTCATAGTTTTTTTTAAGGTGCTAAATCTTAGAAATATAGATTTTTTGTTATTTAAAACAAGCCTATTTTCGGTAAACCATTCCTGAGCTTGTGAGAGCCTTACATTAGCTTCGTTTACCGCGTATTCTATATTCGATTCTGATATTAGTAGAGATGAATCGTCAGCAAATTGTAAAGAGTCATCTACTGTGAAGTTATTTACATAAATAATATACAGCAAGGGACCTAAAACTGACCCTTGCGGTACTCCTATTGAGGTTTTAAGTACATCAGACCTGGAGTTATTGATTTCTACGAATTGTGCTCTACCACACAAATAGATTTTAAAACCAATTTAAAGGTATACCTCTTACACCGTAGCTCTCAAGTTTTTTAATAAGGATAGTATGACACACAAGGTCGAACGCTTTACTCAGATCAAGAAAGATACCTACACTTTTTTAGCTACATCCAAGTTTTCATACAAATGATTTAAAAAGTGTATAATAGCAGTTGTCGTAGAAAGACCAGCACGAAAACCAAATTGATTACTATTGAATAGCTTATGTTTATCAAAGAATTTTGTAATCTTTTGTGCCACGTATTTTTCAAATATTTTAGAGAAGGAACTTAATATGGATATTGGTCGATAATTCTCCACCTTTGAATTACAGCCTGACTTAAATAACGGTGTTATCTTGGCAATTTTCAATTTTTCTAGGAAAACTCCTTCATTTAGAGAACAGTTCAAAAGTTCTGTTAATGGTTTCAGAATTGGTATTATACATTTTTTTAGTTTAGACGATAGCATCATGGAAACAGTATGAGTTGGAAAGTTTCATAATTAACTATGGTCTATTTAGAACTGGATCTAGTAAACGCACATGATGCACTGAAACATCAACATCCTTCTAACATTATTGACGACATTGTCCAAACGTGTGACAGAGGTTGGAAAGTTGAACATCTATTGACTTCTATTATGTTCCGAAAAGTTATTAAAAATATTAAAGCTGATAGTGGGATCGATCTGGCTTGAAAAAAGCCCCGAAACGACAGAGTTTTTTTTTCGATTTTTTTCAATTTGAAGGTACGGATTTGTATTCGGATTTTTCGCTGTGGCGGGAACGTACCGAGAGCCGTTTTCGCGTTTTTTTCGGAGAAAAAAGTGACACTTAGGACCTAAGTACTGTGTCCAAATTTCAAGTTGCTAGGTTGATTAGGGGGGGAGGGGTAAGGGTAAACGTAAATTAAATTAAAACTTCTGTATCTTCCGCAATTTTTTCCGCAAATCGCGCAGCAAACGTAAGATTGTGTACTAATGTGTCATGTGTCTACTTTGAGTTCCGCTCATGTATTTTCAATTTTCGCCATAAATAAACAAATGGTTGCGAAATTACCAATTAACTGTTGTTATTGTTTTTAGAAAAAGTCATTTTTCGCCAGGAAGGAAAGGGGTGGGGGAGATTTTCTTTCCGCCATCGAATGTGGAATTTTTTTCTCTTTGATTTGAGCCCGGCCAGATTGCGATCGGATCGGATAAGTGGGAGCGCTAGGCTCCTCCCCCGGCATCTCGCTGCACGGGTGCTGAATTGCCGCGCACGTTTTTATAAATGTATTAATTTCATTTACGTTTACTCTTCCTCTTCCCCCTATCAACCTAGCGACTTCAAATTTGGACAGAGTACTTAGGTCCTGAGTGTCTATCTCCCCCCCCCAAAAAAAAAAACGCGAAAACGGTTCTCGATACGTCTCCGCCACAGTGAAAAATCCGTACCTTCAAATCGCAATATCTCGAGAACCGCTGGACCGATTTCGATGAGTCAAAATTCAGTTTACGGGCCGTTTTACACTTTTTCGATCCGAATTAAACTAAGCGAGTTATGTCCGAGAAACTGATTTTCCTTATCTTTACATATAAATATCCCCCCCTTCACCACTCCCCTCACGCCCGCAAACATGACCAGATGATAGAGGGAGTTCGACTACATAATATACACAAATAAGAAATTCTAAAAAAACACTGTCGTTTCGAAACCCAGATCGATCCCACTATGAAGAGTTCCGACCAATTGATATGTTATAGTCGAGCTGAGATTTACGGTGCACTTAAAAAAGCAACAAAAACTTTACAATCTCATTAAAATACCATTACTCTCTGTACTATTCCGTCGGCAAATTGAATCACTTATAGTCCAAGTAAGGACTTCCCGAGACATAAAAAACGCAACAAAAACCTTACAACATAGTTATTATCGTCGCGGACCGCGGCGGCAAACGACTCAACGCGCATTAAAAACCTATAAAGGTAAACGAGATAATTTGCGGTCGAGGTAGCACAAAGACTAATGGTATTTTAATGAGATCGTAAAGTTTTTGTTGCATTCTTTATGTATCGGGAACTTATTACTTGAACTGTACCTTTATACGTTGGTTCGCCGGCGTTAATAATTAGCTCGTAAAGTTTTTGTAACATTTTTTATTTGCAGTAAATTTTTGAACGATACTCTACCTGCTTTTGAAGATATATTAGAGAGCCGTATACTTTACAAATTTTAGAGCATATTTCAAATAATGGATTAATATGTGATTATCAGTCTGGATTCAGGAGAAAACACAGCTAGGAAAGTTCATAACAGTGTGTTATAAATAACTGGAAAATAACATTTGACGAAGGTAGAGTAATGCTAGTATCTTTCTAGGCCTAAAACGGGATTTCGAAACGATAGACTGAGATAAGTTAATCGGAAAATTAAAATCATTAGGCTTTAAGGAAACAGTCTTAAATGGTTCAAAGATTACATGGGTAATAGAAAACAAGAAGTTAAATATGAAGGATAAGTATTTGACGAATTACAAATTAATGTCGGAATACCACAAGGCAGAATACTAGGACCTCTAGTATTCGTACTGTATTTAAATGTTAAGGTTGCAATAAATATACAATTCACTTTTGTAAAGGGAATCAATAAATATAACAGCCTGTCATTAATTAAAAGGAAATCGAAGCATAATTTCTGTCAAAAGATTTCTGAAAAAATTGTATGTACAGGCTGTCCATTCAGGGCCCTCAAGAATATTTGTTTTAATTTGATATGTCGTACATTTTATATTTTTATTCTTATTTTTTTCTTATTTGCAGGTAAGTGGTCGTTCATCCACATTGACTCTAAATTATAAATCACGTAAGTAAGTTTATGGACTGTTTATCTATTTTTGTTTCAATCTATGTATATAGGTGGCTTGTCCGATGTAAATATGTCGTAGGGAACATTTGATGATTTCAGCATTTGACTTTTAACAATCTCATTTTAAAATTATGATTAAATGATATTAATTAAACTTAAAATTACCAAAATCATTATCTATGATGTGATAATAATTAAGGCATCATATATGGCTCCAGAGGCATAAAGTTTAAGGTCATCCATATAAAATAGATGATTGACCTTATGCCTCCTGTCGCCGGGGGTACCGCAGTTGTAGCCACGGGTTTTCCGGAGCGAGACAGATAATGGCAGTAGTGAGATGCAAAACAGAAGGGGGCTGAGGGAATCTCCCTGAAATACTCCTCTTCTGAATGTTACCGACTCTGTTTGGACTCTATCGTTACCCGATGTTATGGTAAAGCGAGTCCTCCAGAGTGGCATCAGTTCTTCAATACATCTCACTACGGGACCGGGTACCACAAGACATCGGAGCAAGTGAACAATGAGCTCATGCGATGTCATGTCGAATGCCTTGCGGTAGTCGATCCAGGCCATAGAGAGGTTCCGCTTATACTGCATGGAGTCCTTCGTGGCACATCTGTCAATCAACAGGTTCTCCTTGCAGCCAGCGACACCCCTCTTCGACCCTCGTTGCTCATATATCCGTTCGTAAACCGGTTCAACTGCGTGGAGCACCCGCATGTACAAAATGCGTGTAAACACCTTGTAACATGCGTTTAGACAGGATATCGGTCTGTAATTCTTTGGGTTGGACAAATCTCCGTTCTTGGGGATTAGCACTGTCCGCCCCTCAACAACCCAAGAAGGGATTTGCTGCTCCCCATTTAACCAGGAATTAAAAATTCTGGCCAAATGGTGGTGGGTGCTCGATAACTTTTTCCACCAAAAGTTATTTATCCCATCGGGACCTGGAGCAGCAAAGTTCTTAGAGCCCTCAAGAGCCCTACGAACCTCTTCTGGGGTTATTGGTTCGCACACTTCCTGTGGTCGCTAAAGCCTTTGAGAAAAGGCTTCAAAGTGTGCAAGGGCAGGAGAATCTCGGTTGAGTGGAAGCCTCTCCTCGTACAGCGTTTTCCAGAAGTTCTCCACCTGATCTGCAGTCGGCGGATTTTCTACAACACGCGGAGGCGATTGGAAAAGGCGCGAGGGCTTTTCGCGGAACAGTTTATTTTCCGCAAGCCCTCTCGCCCGCCTCACTAATGACTTTTTGCAAGTCACTAGCATCCGTATCCTGTCGAGACAGTGCTGTTTGGTGGTTCGCAGCACTGCCTCATTAAGTGTGTGATGGGCGCGTCTTAAATTGGCGGCTAATCGACGCACTTTAGGCGTGAACGGCCTGTTGGCCGCCATATAGTCCATCACACATTGGATACGGGATGCGTGTTGCCTCGCCGACCGGATCTTGGCTTTCATCTTTTGTATGCGCCGCTGCGCTCTCTCCTGTGGGGAAGAGGTATTTCGCCTCTCCACCTGAGACGAGCGTTGAGCAGCGGCATACACGGCACAATTTATGTGCCAGATGTCAGCCTCTTCTGGTAGCGCTGTGCGAAGTTCAGCGTCCACTCTGGCCAGGTCTTGTGGCCCGGGGGTTTTCAGACGGTGTAACCCCCTTCTGGTACTGAGACCCTCTGGTATTGGCGGAACGAGGAGAACTACGTCCTCAACCGGTGAATGTGGCGGTCCTTCGACCACCTCATTCACCGGTCCAGGAGCAGTCCTCACGTAGCCCCTACTACGAAGGTGAGATACATAGTCACGCAGATTTTGTGGCGTGAAGGCGCTAGGCTCTGGTAGCCTCTCACACCACAGAGCATGCATCCGCGCCATGTATCCCCTCCGCGCGGGCTCACTGCTTTCATAGCAATGCAGAAGTTCATCCCTCAGCTCATCTGTCCACTCAAAGCGTCCTTGGACATTGCCAATTTCGTCAACGGGCGGCCCGTCCGGTTGGGCCCCACCACCTTGCTCTTGACCCCTATCCGAACGGGGTCGATCGTGGGGGCCCTGACTTCGGCCTATTGGAACCAAAGATTAGGGCCTGTGGGTGGTTAGCCCAGCAGGCCCACGACCGACACCAGAGGGGAAGATGCTTTCTCCTCCCGGGTGCACTAGGGCTGCCGGTTCGGTTTTGCACCCCTAGCTGGAGTAAGTGGTGGCGCTACTCACCAAAGGCTTAATAGATGGTAGTTAGCCCCTCCTGCTCTTTTATTATTATTATTATTTTTAATCTGCACCCTTTGCAACATTCCTCCCTGAATATTTTAGAAGCAAATAGTCATGCCATCTTATACTGATGCTAAGAAACTATCCACGTGCCAAATTTGATTACAATCGTTACAACCTCTGTCCATACATTTTTTTAGGGCTAATGAGTCATGTCATCTTATACTAGTACTAGGGGCGTACTTATGTGTTGAATTTGACAAAATCGTTGGAGCCATTTTTGAGAAAAAAATTGTTTTGTGTTTTCCTATCGGTTTTTAGGAGTTAACTTCCCCCATATTTGAACTAGGGTCGATTTTGCGATTTCGCTTCGAGCTGTGGTCGTTCTGAATACGCATACAAAATTTGAAAATCGATCAAGTAGTTAGGCTCTAGGCGCGACCACAGACGGTAGACGACAGACATTTTTTCGCTTCAGGGGTCCTGAAAACGTGTAAATTCACCAAGAACTCAAAATCAACTTTTTGTACGATCACAATACTTTCCTACACGTATATGGGAAAGTAAAACTAAACTGGTAAAGTAGAACAGAAAACATCAATTTTAAATTATATAAACCAGAGTATCATGCGAGGAGCTAACTATATTAAATAAATTATTACAACCACTTAAACTATAGATTATATAATTTAATATTCTTTGTACTCATGATAATGTGAAGGCCGATGACACATTTGTCAGGTACGCATGATAGAAACCTTATTTATCTGCACTGTAAGATATTGGTCTGCGTACTATCATTGCTTTGAAAATAAACATTTATTGGAAATGCATATGTCGTAGTCACATGGGGAAATACGGCTTTTCAGGAAAAGCCTAGGCAGTTCATGAAATGCCGGCAGATTGTGCGAAACACCTCATGTTATATCATATGACTAGGCTTTTCATGAAGTGCCTTAAAATTTTAGTATTTTCGTATAATGAGAAGTTTAACAGGATCTGCCGTGACTTAGACAATCGGCATTTCATGAAATGACGTGATGCTGGCATTTCATGAACTGCCTAGGCTTTTCCCGAAAAGCCTATGTTGTGGACACATAGTGCAATACGGCTTTTCGGGAAAAGCCTAAGCAGTTCTTGAAATGCCAGCAGATAATGTAAAACACCTCATGTTATATCATCTGACTAGGCTTTTCATGAAGTACCTTAAAATGTTAGTATTTTCATGTAACGAGAAGTTTAACATGATCTGTCATGATTTAGGGCATCGGTATTTCATGAAATGCCGGCAAATAGTGCGTAATCTGTATGTTACACGATTCGCCTAGGCTGAGAGCCTGGTTAGTCAGTTAATGTTATGATTCGTGCTTTACATGATCTACCGGCTTCATCGCTAGGCTCATACATGATATGACTAAATCACGTCATTTCATGAAATGCCGATGTCCTAAATCACGGCAGATTATGTAAAGCACGAATCATAACATTACCTGACTAAATAAACCAGGTTCTTCATGAACAGCCTAGGCGAATCGTGTAGCATACAGATTTCACGCTATCTGCCGGCATTTCATGAAGCGCCTAGGCTTTTCCCGAAAAGCCGTATGTCACCATATGACTACGACATAGAAACACAATCTGCGGTGGTCACTTCACGAACAGTCGATATCTAATTTACGGTAGAACGACTTGAAACATCATGTGCCGAGACGAGCCCGGCGTTTCATGAAATGCCTAGGCAGATTGTGTAATATTAAGAATTTACATAATAAGCCGGCAGTTCATTTGCTGCCTAGGCTTTTCATGAATTGACGTATTTCACCATGAGACTACGACACATACATAGTATTTGTGTAAAATTTGTAGTAGTTATTCGTTAAATGAAAAGTTGCTTCACAACTTTAATATATAGATTGTTAATAAATGTTCATTTTATTATTTAAACGTTGTATATACAAGTTCGATAGTAAATTACATTTCATGATATATTTACTTCAGAATTGATCTATTTATTAGAACGGCAACCTACAAAGGCTACTATTATATGAATAGTTAAGTATTTAACATAATTTCAAAAGATACTTATCATTAATTTGATCCTTTAAACACTTATATACAGGGTGTCTCGTAATAACGTGCAAAAATTTAACTGTAGATTCCCTGTCGAAAATTAAGACGGGTTCTTTGTATAAAATTTTTCAAAATAACCCTTTCCTGTCCAGTTACGCCCCCTTAAAATGGTGTGCCAAAAAACGATTTTTAATTTATCTCAAAATAACGTAATCGGAAAAAGACGAAATTTGGCATATCTCGGTTACTCATCAAAACGCATCTCGAAATCATTTCAACGACCTAGTATATACACAAGGGGGTGAAATTAACTACCTACCCTTCTTGAGATTTTGTAAATATCTTTCTGCCTGCTATTTTTTTCAATTAAAAAAAATAACTAAACATGATTCATTTAGAAACTTTTTTATCTGTTGAAAAAATTTCGTAAAATAGACCATTTTTGAGAAAAAAATTAAATTATATCTGCCAAAGTGATCAATTAAAAGCGATGAGCATAATTATATTAGTGTAAAATAAAAGTAGGCTGCTGTCAAATTTTATAATTTGACAATATTACGTTCTGACATGATTAGTTGGTGCTTATAAATTGCACGAGACATTACAAATTAAAGACGAGAGTATTGGAAAACAAATTTATTAGTAAACAAAAAAAAACTAATAAAATACACAAAAGATGAATTTAAATGAATTTAAACAATAAAAAAATTTAAACATGAAGACGATTGTTGTTTTTAGATATTAAAGCATTAGTTCAAAATGACGACCTCCAACTTGAATACACGTTTGAAACCGTTTCCTAAAAATTGCCATACAAGCAATTTAGAACATGTGGAGATTTTCGAACTACATTGGCAGCATTAAAAATTCTCTCTTTTAAAACTTCATCGTTAGGAACAGGTGTCGAGTAAGCAACATTTTTCAAGTGGCCCCAAAAGTAAATGTCCAATGGATTCATTTCTGGGAACCGAGGGGGCTTAATTGTGGCTTCTCGCCCCCTTCCAATCCATCGATTTCTAAATGTTGAGAGTGTAGCCATTCTCGAACCTCTAAAGAATAATGAGGTGGCGCACCATCCTGCATAAACCACAGTGTTTGACGTAATGCAAGAGGTAAATCGACTATAAGTTGATACAGGTCATTTTGTAAAAAGTTTAAATAAGCTGGACCATTTAATCTGTTTGGTAACGCAAAAGGCCCTATTAATTTATTGCCTATAATTTCGGTCCAAATATTTATTGAAATGTTGTATTGATATCTTCCATTTACAACAGCGCAGCGTGAGGATTATCGTCGCTCCATAAATGCTGGTTACGAAAATTTAAAATTCCATGTCGAATAAAGCAAAATAACACTGATATGGACAACAATAGCAGAAAGCTGATATTTGGTATAGATTTTCCTAATGGATCGAGTCTTCATAAATCCACTGAGAGTCGAGGATTTTTGCCTTTAATGAAAAATATCCAAATTAATAATAGTTATCAGCCCCGGAACTGGGGGGCAATCACCATGCCTACCCGGCCTTAGAAGTCTTTAAAAAATTTGTGTACAGTTGTTACGTAGTTATTTATTATTTTTCTATTTGAGTGTTTGCAAACCATATATATTAAGCCTTGTAATATTGGTTATCTATCCAATGCATTCCTACATATATATATATTTAAGTCCTACCATTTAAGTTTTTTCAGAGTTTTTTACATTTTCGCGTTTTTGCAAGTGGGATAGAACGAACTTCGAATAAGAGGAAAAAATGTCACTTGTTCATCGCAAAATTTTGTATATTATTCACTCAATAATAATTGTTCTAACTTTGTTGTGTCTAAAATTTATGTGTTGTATAATTTGTGCATCGAAGACGGAAGAGCCGGCCGGCAGAACCGGGAGCACCAAAAATCTCAGAGGTGAGTTTTATGCCACTCGATTTTAAGAAATACAGTCCATTATTTATTCTATTATTCATTTGGGATATTTACAACCAAATAACGGTTAAAACCCATCGATTGTGATTTGTTTACGATAGTTTGCGATTACGGCCTCATCAGAATTTGAATTGCGATTGGGGATGGACGGTTTAGGTTCCCGGCTATATTTTTTTCCGAACATAACGTCGCAAAATTTATTGAGTGTATAATGACTAAACATTTTATGCATTTCGAAAGAACTTGAAGCCTATGATCGTCGCGTGGAGTATTGGATTATAACTGAAATATTTGAAGAACACACGCCGCGCGTTTAAAATTGTAGAACTAAAACTTACTTTATATAGTCCACCCTATATTTACTTAATTGCATAAAGAAACGTTTTGCTAGAACAAACACGTGCTTGATATTAGCGAAATGATACATGGCAAAAATGAGTTGAACCAGATGTTTCTTTTCCATAAAGCGAGATGAATGGTGACAGAATCCGTCATACACAGTTGCGGTTGGACAGGAACTTGAAATTCAATACTGCGGTCTATATATACTCTTTCCTAACTGTTCAGTATCCGTCGTCAATGCAGAATGCTTTTAACAAAAAGGTTTATCCAAATTAGACTGGAGTGAATGATGGCGCCAAGTGCTCTTAACCTGATCAAATTTTAAATATTGTTGTGAACATTTATGAATTGCGATTATGACAGTGATGCCATTAAAACTAGTTCGTGAAATTTAATAGTACAGTAAAAACAGTGTTTGAACTACATCAAAATTAGTCCGTTCATAAAAATTTGGTTATAACTCCTATTCGACATGTAGTTTAAGAATCCAAAGTGTCCCCAAAAATCAGAGGGGTGGAAATGAGGTTTTTCGAAGGAGGGGGGGGGGGTGAGAAATTTTTGAAAAGGTATTTTTTTTAAAGTAGAGGTGTGGGGAGTCGTTTTCTATTTTTTTGCATGCTGAATCAAATGAGACCAAAATCAAGTCTACTTAACGAATAAAAAAGGATTCTAATAATAAAAATACGATAAAACGCAAGAGAATTTATTAAAAAAGAAAATAGATGTACAGTATTAATGTAGTACTTACAAAATTTTTATATGAAGTATGTAGTACTTGGTAATATTAATAAGTATTTTATTCATCGAACATGTACTTTTCGCTAGTGACGTCAACAAAGTCTGAATCTTCATCAAAGGCCTCTGTTAATATGGGTAACACGTCTGACGAAACTGCAATTTCGGTGCAACTGTTCATGCAGGCCCCTCCCTCCCTTACAAATTTTGAACAAAATTGAGCATTCCACACCGCTTTTTACACAGGAGCTCTGGAGCAGGTCCCCTTGCAGGCACAGGAATTCAATTTAAGGATGGCCTCTGGAGCAGCGTCAAGGGTTGTCTTGATTGGGTGCAAATCATTGCCACGACGAAACCAATGCCACTGTTGTGGATCCAGTTTATTCCCGAGCCACAACTGTACTTGATAGAAGGTACGATATGAATGTTGTGCAGCACTTGCTGATGTAGCAGGAAGTGATTCCAGATTTGCTACTTTTTTAGTGAGTGATCCCTGGAACAATACGTACTGTAGTTCATCTAACTTATGTTTCCCATTTTTGGAGGCATAAATATACAAGAAAGAGTCTCTTCTTCGGCTTTTCTACTTCACATAAATTGCACTTGCGGTGTCGCAACCACTAAAAGAGTGAGCGAGTAGGATGTACGTGTTGGTGTGCATATGCTGGTTCCGAAGGCTTACTAACGAAAAAAGTTTCTTCGTACGTCCGATTTTTGGTTTGAGTAAAAATGTTTTTTGATTCAAAGGAGCCAAAGCAGTCAACAATACTAAAATATCAGTATCCTGACAAAGAATGGCAAAGCTGTGTTTTCCTATGGCTGTCTGGACTATTAGTAAGTCAACAGCTCCACTGGACTGTCTTACATCAACGTTGCTGTCCTCATTTTTTTTTTTAAGCAGCTCGATCTATTGCCTTTTATTTTCCACCTTGGGAAGAAATCTTTCTTGGTTGGAATAGATGGGGGTGTTCTCTAATATGTGGAATTGAATATAATGTTTGTACCTGCGTAGATGTTCGGATCTCTTGATGCTGTCATGATCATCATATTCATCGAAAACAACAACAAAAAAAACACTTTATATTAGTAATGCTTATTTACAAGGCGTTTGATAAATGGAAAAATTCAAAGGGTGATTTTTTGAATGATTTTATGATGATAATACTTTAGTTGCCTACCTATCTTTTTCTCATTTTTCCACTATTAGAACCATTTTTATTCGTTAAGGGTTCATCCAATCAACCTGATTTTGGTCTCATTCGATTCAGCATGCAAAAACGTAGAAAACGACTCCACACCTTTACTTTCAAAAAAGTACATTTTCAAAAGTTTCTCCGCCCCCCCTCCCCCCAAAAACTTAATTTTCACCACTTCAATTTTCGGGAATTCTTTGGATTCTTGAACTACATGTCGAGTAGCACTAACAATCAAAGTTTTAAGGACGGACTAATTCTTATGTTGTTGATGTACTTTTGGCTGTAATTTCCACTGTAGTATAAAGGGATTTGAAATTTATGATTGAGCACCATAGATAAATTGATTTTTTTAATTAGTTATAAAAGTATTGAGGATATTACCGATGCTTTAAGTAAAGATCTTAAATCGCTTTGCAAAGGGCGTAAATTTCAATTAAATTCAAATCGAAACTGGTTATTATTAGCATCGATAATGATAGATTTTGTTTTATAAAAATTGTTGGATTTGGCCACCTTCACTTAATAGGCATGCGTCCGCTCCCGTCTTCCCATCAAATTGCGCACTCTTTTAAATATGCCCGGCGTATCGCGTATTGTTTCATACGAGGCAACTCTCTTAAATATTCTAAAATGTTAATGGGAATTGAATACACCAGGATTTTAAGATGACCCCAAAAAAGAAATCCAAATTATTGAGATCAGGGGATCTTGCTGGCCATTGCTGAGGTGCTCCGCGACCTATCCAACGATTAGGATAAACCACACGCAAATGGTCGCGAATAATTACACTGAAATGAAGGGGAAGTTCCATCGTGCATGTACCACATTATTTGATATCCACATTGAAAAATGTCACTGGCGTACCACTTTAACTAAAATATGTGGTTTTATATCCTATTAACACATACCAACATTGAAAATAATATCTAAAGTAATTTCTGAGCTATTACAAAAAACGATTAAAACAAATTAACACCCTGCAGCAAAAAATCAGAGCTGTTGTTACGGTTGTTGACAAGAAATTCAGTATTATTAAAGGGAATAGTTTTGATAATATCTTCGATACTTTTAACAAAAAACTCATTCCATTTCTATACTGTTATTTAAATTGTCTGTTAACTCATCATTACAATTAACGACATCAATATTTTGTCCTGTTATATGCTTTAAAGATGTCCACATCTCTTTCGAACTGCCAGTGCAAAAATCACTTTTCTCCTGCATTTTTTTGTCGTGATTACACTAACAATATCATTCCTATTTTGTTTATATCTTTCCCATTCGATTTAATTATTGGTTAATTTGTAGTGTTAATAAGATTTATCTCTCTTTTTAATTGCATCTAAAAACACATGTTGTATCTACTTCGAAACGCAATTTCTCTCATTGGCATAAGGGTGTTATCAATGTTAGTCGCCCAAAAAAAAGTTATATTTATCATTTCGGTCATTACGATAATTAAAAGTACAATAAATAATTTCGTCTTTGTCCATAAGAAAGAACTGATTTTCTGCTTTGCTTTTCTCACTCAAAAATATAGCTCCTACATAGGAGTTTCCAAAGCTTCTTCCTGCTATGTGGTAAATCATTGTCTTCTGAAAGTTCGCATAAAATTTTGTCTAATGTGTTGTAAATTCTTCTCTAAAACAAAATGAGTGTACTTTTCTGCGAATAACGTTTTTAAAATATTCCTTAATAACGATTCTCCGTGTAGATGATTTTGGTGGATTCTCCATCATTTCTGTCTTGTCTTAAAAATCTGTAGATGATCGACACTCCAATCTCTGTCATTATGAGATATGTTTAGACAATGTCGTCAATACTATGTAACGAGATAATACTTTTCCCATTTTTCTAATTTCTCTAGTCATTTTTATAGTCAAAATTTAGTATCTTGAAAACAAATTGAATAACAGCTTCTCGAGTCAGTGATCACGTAAAATTTTTCTATTTCATGGTTTGAGTTGTAAATTTTGTACTATGCATGTGCGCCTTACCTGTACTTCATTTTGAACAGCCCGTGCCACGTTCTTTTCGCCTAAGAGGGTTTAAATGAAACGATGTTTCAAATACGATACCGAGTTTTTGGCACTGTCTTGTACTTTTTACCTACTCACTAAATTAATATTGGTACTTAGGGGTAAACCTCATAAGGTAATTTCTGTTTAGAAATTTTGTTCATCGTAACGATATCATTATATTGCTTATGTAGAATTAAGCCTTATTAGTTTGATGATTATGCTATAGATTAAGTATAGGTGTCCAGGCGGACGCTTTTCTTGTACTGTTGAGCATCTGTGTTGACACTATTTTGTTAGGTTATGTGTTTGTCACAATTTTATTAGGTGCCAACACCACTTATCCCTGTGGTGGAATTATGTAAACTATCGAGTACCAAAAATAATTTTAGTCCTCGGTTGGTGAAAAGTGCCAATACATTGTGAGATTAGTACCTATATTTTTTGAGATTTTAACTTAGTAATCAATTACGTTTTATATATTTATAGGATCGTATTGTTTGTTAGTGTTACATATCTTTTTTATTTTAGAGCTTATTTTTCTTATCTTTGCTCG
The DNA here is from genome assembly GCA_963675555.1 of Leptura quadrifasciata. NCBI lineage: Eukaryota > Metazoa > Arthropoda > Insecta > Coleoptera > Cerambycidae > Leptura > Leptura quadrifasciata. Next base: position 162,315,728 of record OY776674.1, on the reverse strand, counting down.
AGAGTAAATATAGTACCTAATTTTATCTCGTGTGTTTTATTTTTTATTATCTTTCTGGGCTACTAGTGCCCATGACGCCCACAGGCCTTTAAGTTTCTCACAGACACATTACAGTACTCTGATTAGTGGCTTAACAATCCTTACCTACGACTCTTGCCTCCTAGAATAGCTGACTAGCCGTGGTCAGTGAATTTGTGTATATATACTGGAACTGCCTCATAAACATCGAGATCATATAAGCACATCTACACAAGGTTAAACTGTATCTGAGTTGAGCTTCCACACTGTGATATATTTTTTGTAACTTATAGTGGCTTCCCTGCGTTAGGGGTTTTATCTTATCCGGTTTTCCTTACCTTTAACTAGTTTAATTTATTTTAAATTACATGCATCACAGTGGTTCCCGCCGAGGGACAAATTGCAATCATTTTATTTAATCAAATTACACATGTTGAAAGGATTTTGATGTTTCAGTGCATCATATAAGTTTAATATGATTATCTTCTCATTTTCACTTGCACAGTTGCTTTGTCACCTGGTGCACTGGTCACCGCACAAGAACTACAATATTGAAGTAAGTGCACTTACTGTACCCCACTAGTACGTCTACCCAGGTTTAGATCTAGAACTGCAATGATCAACGCGATCAACGATATCCGGCACTGTGTGTGGCGTACATTCGAATTTGGCTGCGCTCTCGCACAACGATCACGAGGCAATAGAACTCCTAATATGATGTATAATTTCTATAAATGGGAAGAAAAATAGCAGTACACTCATGACCGGTGCGCATTTAATTGTTTCATTATTCTCCCCCTTTTCCAAATATACTACAGAGTTTTAATATTAAAACTTTTCATTTTTTCATACTTTGGTTTATAGTATTGACAGATAATTTCAATTTATGAATAACAAATTGTTAAAATTAATCTCGGTAAAGACCTCACAAAAATATTAAAAAGATGAGTAATATAGGTAGATTAAAAAACCGATTTAATATCCTCGCTGACATTTTATTATATTTCCAGAAAAGAAAGAGAAACCGCCGAACAAAACAAACATTGACTCGGTTACAAATTTACCCATTTTATGTATGTACAAAACATCGAACGTAAAAAGTCTGGCAAAAGCTTAATATACAAAAACCTGAAAGCTTTATAGGCAAACATACATCTGCAAATATTGAATTCGAAACTCCACATAAAATTCCCGAGGAAAAAGTACAAGAACTCATCGGCGAACGCCGGTATAAGAGTCGCCTGCGGAAAACAATATTTCAACAGATTTACGTAATCGAAAGGCATACATCCAGCGGTAAATCAAGAGGGTGTCGTGCGACAGGACGGGAGCTCGAACGGCCCCTTTCGGCCGATGTTAGGATTATGTCCGGCCCAATTGGAATTAGTCACTGTTGATCCAAATTAAAATAGGTAACGCCTGACTGCCGATGTACAAACGACACATTTCAATTATTAATTTTGATCCCTTCATAAAGACACCCACTATTATGTCATTAGGATGATGCCCGTGAGTTGCGAAAAAAATAGAAAATGGAAAATCACAACACACTTTCGATGAAATAAATCGTACAACAGTCATGACACACTTAAATGGAAAACTGAAAATTAACTTAAAATAAATATTGACGTTTGAAGTGCAATAATATACCATTTGAAAATCAATAGTAAGCGTCACTTCCGGTGGAACTGAAAGTGGAAAAGGTCATTTATATGTCAAAAAGTGACAATTATTAAGTATATAGGACGTTCCAAATTTCAATAGTTTATCTTTAAAACTAAAGGAAAAAGTGGGTGTATCATGATCCTGTTTATTATTATGATTTGATTTTTTTGGAAAAAGAACGTCATTCGGAAATGATTTTGTTACGTGTTTACACCCGATAGTATAATAATTGCAACACGGATTGTCACTAACAACTGATTTATTTATCACTTAAATCACAATAATTAGTCCTTATAATAACACACTAACTGTAACTTATATCTACTATAGATTCACTACTATAATTCACAACTTATTGCTGTTCTTTATCTTGATCATGTCTCATCTCAGAACTGTACTGAACTGATTCCGATGCGCTGGTCCCGCTTCTTATATATCCGTGGCGCTTATTCTCGATTCATCCGTTTCACTCCAAACTGTACCAGACACCCTCTAGTTATTCTATGAGGCAGCGCCACCTCTGGATCGACTTGAACTATTATCCTATGGTACCTAATTAGGCAGGTTTCCTTTTACTCTGCTACTAGGGATTAAACCTCTCGTCGTAAAAGGGCGACACATAACAATATTTAAAATTTACATGCAATTTTTTATTTAACTCTGATAGTCAATTAAGGAAATACAAAAATCCGCCATTTTGAATTTTTAAACAAAATCATCGGCATCCGATTCCTCGTAAAATATTCCGTCAAACAGTCTTTTCAATCAAAAATCTTAAAGACTACCGAGAAAATCGAGCATCAATCAATCAATCAAAATAAATTTATTCAAATTATAATAGTATATACCGCCCCAGAACCCAGCCGTGCAATCGTCGCACTAACCGCAGTTGCAGATTGCAAGGCCGGGCGGACCGAGATATTCCTAAAAATGTGGACTCAGTATGAAACGACTCAGAAATTCCCACAGAATAATTTCTGACACTTGAAAAAGTGAACAAATATTATTAAATGTACTTTTTTGTACTTCAAACATGACGAAAATTGCCTGTTTGCTAAAAACTAAAAATCAACCGCATTTTAAATCGTCAGTTCCTTGACGCTATTTATTGAAAATCATACACGAAAAAGTGTTTTTTGTAGCCAATAAAGAAAATAGCTATTTGTCAAAATGCACATGTAAATGACAATTTTTCATGTTTTTCCACTTTATCTCCATTCACTCGTTATCAAAACGATTCTGTATATACACCAACATATTAAAAATTTGATTCTCTTTAACTTTTATTAGATACACTATATGCGTACGATCTATCGTTTTCGAGTTTTTATCGATTTTATCATGAAACAAGTGTTCTGATAGCGCGCTATAAAGATGTTTAAAAAGTCATATCTCTGCCATATTGATCGAATGGAAATGAAAAAAAGGAAGTTATTCGTAATCGAATTCTCTACAACTTTCATTTGAAACATTTTGCAATCCAAATGACCAAAACGCGCGCATTTCCGTTGCGTCGCAAAACTGTCAAAATTTCAAAAAAATCTATCTCGGCTCCAATAGATCGTACGAAGTTAAAAAAAAAAAAGAAATTGTGCGGACTTTTATTACTTATAATTTTCATGTCTACATATTTTGCAGTAAAATTTATACTTTCCGAGTTTTTTTGCGAGAAACCGATTTTTTTACCTATTTTCTCCCCCTCCCCTTCCCCCTCTCCTTTCCGTCTCCCCCCTCCCCTCCGCCGGTGTCTACGGTTGGGGACTTTTGATATGAATTATATATTATTTCATCCAAATCGACAAATTTCATCCCATTTTATTGGGCTAATAACATACTACATAAATCAAGAACACTTATATAAAAACCTTTGGCATAAGTGAATAAAATATTATAGCAAATAGTAGAGCAAATATACATATCGAAAATCAAAGTTTAAAAATGTAGTTGTCTCACTTCTTTTGGGCAATTTATTGAAAAGTTTTATGTATTTAGGACTTTTTTCAGAAAGGGACAAGGAATGTAATATAGGAATTAACAGATGAGTTTGCCCTCTTGTAGTATAGTTGTGATTGTAGTTATTTCGTAAAAGCTGTTCAATATTTAATTTTCTAAGAGTAACAATCATCAATATAACGGCAAGATTATCAACTGTTTGAAGTAAGTTCTAATTAAATAAGGTCTTATTAATTTCTATTATATTTCTTATTGCCTTTTTTGCATTTTGAATACTCCTTCAAAATGACATGACATGTTCGTTCATATCACGGCCGTGGCCTTCAGACTGAAATGCAAAAACCGTGCCTTCGCTATCGAGCCAAAGTGGAGCCGGCTTGGAGGTGGGCCGTTGGGCGCGTAATAATTCGAATATCACCTGCCAAGACTGGAAATTTTGATTACTTCCGACGCGCTGTAGCGCATAAACCGTCCATTTGGGCAAAAATATTCCTAGTATTTAGTAAATTTTGCGTATTTTATTCTTGTACATAGACATTGTTGTCGAAAAACGCATAGATTAGGTGTTATTATGAAAATAACTTTTCCCGAAAAAATTTAAGATGGAAAAGTTCAGATTCGTGTTCAGCATCTTTAAAAACTGTATATAAGCCACTGAAAAATTCTTTCCCGTTTTTTACAAAGTCGTCATCATACTGGACAGACTAGTAGTCGATTTCCAACACATTCGAGTACCAGCCTCTCTTGGAACGAAGAAAAATAAGTGTGTGTATGCATCTTAAGAAATCTGTATAGTATCGTTCAAAGCTTTACTGTAAATGAAAAATGCAAGAAAAACTTTACGAGCTAATTATTAACGCCGGCGAACCAGTCGGTACGGTGTCATAAAACAAGCCACCGTAAAAGTAAGTGATTCAATTTGCTGTCGGAGTAGTACAGAGAATAATGGTATTTTAATGAGGCCGTAAAGTTTTTATTGCACCGTAAATCTGAGCTCGACTATACACACCTTAAAAATGATACTTCTATGAATCAGGTGCGAAGAGAAGAACAATTCGAGAACAGCAAAAATTCATTCATTGACACCATGAATGATTGATTAGAACTGTTCGCTTAAAGTACATTTCTGTTCGGCGAGCTCTGGTACAATTACGCTCATTAATAATTTGCACACCCTTTCAGTCTGTTGCTATTAAGCTAATTAAATTAGTTATTCCACGTTGTGCCAACTGAGTTAACTCGTTCGTAGCTGATCGCCCTGTTGTTGATATTCCTTCAAAGTAAACAACCGGTCCTTTGGAAAAAGAAAACATTATAACAGGTGGAGTTTCAATCGAGAAATTTGGGATAAGAATTTCATTTACATTTAAATTCGATCAAGGAGCGGTGCGGCGCGTCTGTTTTAATCAAATATAGCGGAGTTTGAAAGGCGTATTTAATAAATAAAGACGTACCCTGACGATTTCCTATCTAGATAAAAATCAGATGAAGATTTAGTCATACTAGAATCTAATTTAAATGTGGCGGGTAGTTTACATGTCTTAATATAAATTTTAAATATAATTTCTAATTACTAGTAACGTGGTCAGATGATGCAGATTATAAACCACCGACGTGTTAATAGTTGTGCAACATGTAATGTGGAGGTACATAAAAAAGGAAAACCACTGCTATAAATAGTGAAGCTAAAGAGAGTACATAGTAGAGTAAAAAGTCAGCGACATTATCCGTTTTTGCCTCCTACCATAAATGGAAACCACTACTAGGACATTCTGTGTAATTGCCATAGTCGACCAAATGGGTTGAATGTGTGAACGTGACGCATTTTTACCTAATAATTTGTTGACTGCTGTAAAATAGGTGGCGCCACACATATATTTATATAGGTATATACAGGGTGTTTCATGAGGAACTGTACATACTTCCAGGGGCGGTAGAGGACCACTTGGGTATTCAGGAATGGCCATTGAAATTTTCCCGTCGTTCTTAATTTCTGAGATACAGGGTGATTTTGGTCTTAATTTATTTTGGCCAGAACGTCCTTACTATTGATCGGATTCTGTTTAAATTTTAGACACTTACCACAGTTGATAGATTGCTGTTATAATTTTTTTTTTAATTCCAGGGCCGGATTAATTTGTTTTTTGGATTCCTGTAAAAAAATCACCCTGTATATATTTTTTTAACATTCAGTTGCCAATTATAAATGCCCATACATCACTAAATAAAACTATGTAATTAGATTTTTTATCACACCTTTATTGATTTTTTTACAAACGATTGAATGTAGCAAAATGGGAAATTTGAAGAAAAATAGCTTCATTTACATTAATTGTCCAAATAAATAAAAATGGTTAAATATATTTTTACAAAAGTATATTTAAAAATATTACAAATACTTAGAGCAAATTTTCAAAATGAGAACCTCCAGCTTCCATACATTTTTGTTGGCCTTTATTTAAATTGCCAATAGATTTCCTAATTTGCGCAGGATTGTTTCTAATTTGGTCACTATAGCTGATAGTTCGCCGAAGTAACTGTTATCTACTATTTATTGGGACACTGTAGACTTCAGTTTTGAGATATCCCCATAGAAAATAATCGACGGAGTTGAAATCTGGTGATCTAGCCGGCCAAGGATGAGGTCCCCCACGTCCAATTCATCTGTTAGGATACTCATTATCCAAATGCCTGCTAACCTCAATACTAAAATGAGGAGGAGTTCCGTCATACTGGAAGCATTGTCCTCTTATTTATTTATTTATTTATTTATTGAATTACAATATCCAACAGACCGAGGTCCATTTACAGGATAAGGTTAGAACAAAAGTAGATATAATACAAAAAAGATAAAAGAAACAGGTAAATAAGAACAAACAAACTCAAACAAACATGAAATTATAAATTGCATGACAAGTGTCTATGGAACAAACAAATGAAGTATATAATGATAAACACCTAGCATAAAATAATTATTACTGTTTAATACTGCGAATATTTGTGTTGAAAATATCTATTATTGTATTGACATTATTGTAATTAGAAAACATTTGAAAGCAAACAAGTAGAAACTTCAAATATTGTACTGTATAGACTTCTTTTATTGATACACAACCTTCCTGAAAATGTATAATAATACTTTTTTTGAAAGAGATTTGCTAGTACTTATTTTTATTTATAAAAATTGAAAACAGTTTACTTCTAAATATCTATTATGACATTTTGACATATTTGGTTTTTTGATTGTCATGCATAAGAAAATATATGTAAAACCAATGTAAAACACTGTAAATGGTCGTAGAAAAAATCATATGTATTACACAGGAGCAAAGTGCCATTTCCTCCCTTGGATATTGATCAAACTATCCGCGGGAGGAAATTATGTACTTTTCTCCCTTGTCATGCAAATAGCTATTAAAAAACTTTGGTTCTACATTTATTTTCCATATTGAGTATTATTTACCGAGTTTAAATTGGCCATTTTTATTCATTTGGTCGATAGCCGAGTTAAGGCGCGAGGTGGCAATCGCGATTAATCACACGGACATCGCACCACCGGGTTCAAATCCTGGCTCCGGCACTGTCGGAGGAAGTGGTTGTATGTCCGCGTTTTTTCAACGTGTAACCCCCTTCCGCACAAGCTCTGGCTTCTGGAATTGGGTGTTGTCTAATTTCTGTGGTGTTTATTTATTGTTTATTATTATAATTATTAATGAATGTAAGCAAATGAAGTTGTTTTTCTTCAAATTCCGCATGTTGCCAAATTTAGTCGCTTGTAAAAAAATCAATAAAGGTACGACAAAAAATCTAATTACATAGTTTTGTTTAGTGATGTATGGGCTTTTATAATTGGCAACTGAATGTTAAAAAAATATATACAGGATGATATTTTTTACAGGAATCGGAAAAAACAAATTAAAAAAGTCCGACCCTGGAATTAAAAAATAATTATAATAGCAATCTATCAACGGTGGTAAGTGTATAAAATGTCTAAAATTTAAACAAAATCAGATCAATAGTAAGGACGTTCTGGCCAAAATAAATTTAGACCAAAATTAGTTTATCACATTGTATCTCAGAAATTAAAAGCGACAGGAAAAGTTGAATGGCCGTTCCTGAATACCCAAGTGGTCCTCTACCGCCCCTGGAATTATGTACAGTTCCTCATGAAACACCCTGTATAGACGAGAATACTATTTGGCTTCTAAAATATAACGTACATTTCTCTTAATTACCTTTAAGATATCTAGTAGCTTTTAAAGGGTAGTTATGAATATTTGGCTGGTTTTTCCCATATTCACCATTTTTATAATTATTTAGAACTAATAAAAAGGCATCCATCTTAACAGTCGACTTACGACTGTATATGTTTTTTTTTCAACGATTTTCTTATAATAAAAAAAACCTTTAGAATCCATATAACTATTTAATAAGCTTCATTTTCAAAACGATTACATTTGGATTTAATTAAATTTTTAAAATAAAATCTCACTTTTGACACATATCATAAATGGCTATTAAAACTGAATGAATTAACACTAAAATATAATAATGACTTTCAGTTCCGTCAGAAGTTTTCATTAAATGTGTCCTGTGATTTGAGAGGCGTTGAGTGTGTGCGCAACTGCAATTCATTTTGTGGTGTAAGTTGGAATAAATGTCATTGCTATATATTAAAGTATCTTTTGAATGCAAATGCACTCGGTCGCAAATAATGTGTTTTTATTACAAATAAATATATGTGACTATACGACTATACAGTATACACACTCTGTGAAATAGGTATTTTGTAAAATATGTAGATCGCATTTTACGTGCATGTAAAATAAATAGTTGTTCAATATATCGACATAATTTGATGTTTTGGAAATGTATTTATGTTTCAAACCACTACCTTGAAAAGGTCAGTTATTTACATAAAAATGAGAGAATTTAAAAAAAAGAGTTCACAACAAATGGTTATTTTACTCTGAGGCAAGCGTATGTGCATCCTTACTGCGCATATCTGTCGATATATGAAGTCGATATATGTAGAGCAACGTCAGGTGTGTTTAGTAATTGGTATTATAGGTATTGGTATTATAGTATTGGTATAGTATTGGTATTATAGTACGTTTCACACATTAATGATATAGTCAAGTTCAAAAGTACTATAATTTGGTCATAGTAAGGTAATCAAGGTCACCAAAAAACACAATAAAAAAGTACTTTGGACACTGAAAATCATCAAAATCCACAATTTTTCACAAATGAATCTGAGAAAACTCATGCAGTCTCAATAATTCACAAACAATCTTGATTTATCAATAGAATCATTCAAACATCCAAATTAACCAATTTATAGCAAAGAACTTACAAACGACTGCCCTAAAAATACCGCCCCCTTATTATCTCGATTCACATCAAAACCACTCTCCAAATCCCAAGTCAAAATATTTTAATTCTCTTCCGAAAATTTTCTATAAACTGTTTTTCTCTTCAAGTCAACTTCTAATTCAATCTTCCATTTATACATCAAAACATACTTCATTTACATTTCCAACAAGCCATCATCACATTTATCAAAACTTTCCTCGGATATACCGATATCAAAACTTATTTCCCATCCATGTGTTATATACGCGTTGCCAGCAACTCGCGGCTATCTTCACTTCAGTCATCAAAACTTACTTCCACTTCATTTCAACACCGGGAATGGAACATTCTCAATATGGCATTAATATGGATATTAATATGGCTTAATTTACGACTTCCGGAACTGCTTTACGGGACCAATTCAATTTTATAAGTTTATTCAGACAGTTGTCGCCCATATTTCTAAAACCAATTTAGATTCAACTTTCATTTATATATCAAAAAATCCTATTGTTCATTTATCATATATTTTTCAGTCCTGAATTCAAATTTTTCAAAATAATTGCGCAATATTTCACAATTTCGAGCCCCATAGACTGGCAGGGGTCATATCCAGCTCTAGCCAGACTTCTGCGAGCCGAGTCCCCATCATACCATATAAATGGCGAAGCATGACGAGTTCAAAGCAAGTCAGTTTCGGTGACCAAACTAAACCAAACAGTGTTTAGTTCTTTCCCGCTTAAACTTAAATTTTAACAAATCGAGTAATTGTTCTACTTCCTTGGCCGCAACCAAGTAAAAAAGATTATTTAAAAATTAAACTGCCATCGCGTATAATACTTAAAAATCTAAATAAAACAAATTAAAACAAAACCTTCTCTAAGGTAAAATTTCAAGCGTCGATACGTTAAATATTAAAACTCGTGTAAACCAATTTCAAGTAAAAAATAATCAACTCTGTTCTTTACACTTAATAAAACATTTTTTAATTTTCATTTCAAACAGAGTGCCTTAATTTCAAGAAAAGTATATACAGGGTGGAGCATTTAACCCGTTCCAACCATTTAAGAAGTAACCATCCCAACTTCTTAAAATAAAAAATTAAGTGCACGTACCGCTTCAGAAGTCTCCACTCAAGTTCTCCACGACAAATTTTATTATTTTTTTAATACGAGAGGATCGTGCGTGTTCACAGAAGAGCAAGTGTCCTTGCCCTGCATCTTCTAACGGCCTATATATCAGTGTATGCGCAGAAGCTATGCAATCTTAGGCAAGGATTGCATATTGGATATACCATCCTTCGGAGGAGATGTAAAGCTGTCGGTCCCGTGTCTATTAAATGTCAGGCAAATAAAAAATCCTTGCGCTTCAAAGATAAAGGTTTGGCAAAACTCCTGGTTGGGCGTAGCTCGTCTAAAGGCGTCGGTGATAGGCTTCAGTAGCGAAAATAGGCCAACGTTAATAAATGTATAAAAGAAGTTCTATTAATTTGAATTCACGCTTTGATTGCATCAAGCAAGAGCTATAAGACCATTAATTGAAGTAGATAATTTGACCAGTTTGCGGCAGCGAACCTAACTTGTTAGAGGATTATTAGTAATGTCCATACATCTGAGGACTGTATGTTGTATTTTAATTTTGTATATAAATAAAGTAGTTATTGTAAGCATATACCCAAAATAAATTTCATTACTATTTATTAAATTTGGCGCCCAACGTGGGGCTTGAACGGAAATCTTTTCCTAAATAGTTTCTCATTTATGTTCGTTGCTACAAATCGGTCAGGTTGTGTGCCTCAATTAGTGGTGGTAAAAGCATCTTTTATTTGGTTTTACAAAATACTACTTTAAATATTCTTTCCTATTATTTGGGTTTTCTACCACATGTATTATTATCCTCTTCAAAACAAATCACCGAATCAGCAATAATCGCAATATCGAATTGTTCTGTAGATATTTGTACAACCTGGCTACCAATGTTAAAAGAAGAACTTAACAAACTCAACATTACATAAAAGAAAATATCATCAGTTCTATGTTATGTGTAAGTAGTAAGTATCTATGGAAATAACATAAACAGAATCTTAAAGCTGTGTATTTGACATACACAGCAAAATAAGAGTTCTTCCAAAAAAAAAGCTTTGAAAACGGAAAGAGATTACTTTCCGAAACGTCAGCTAAATACATTATTTCTGTGTTTATTCCGATTTATATTATTTGCAAAACATAACCTCTGACTTTACCTTTGGCGTAAACGTCACGGGCGCAGAGACTTTTTTCCAATAATTCTATTATTTTGTAGATTCGGTGATTTGTTTTGAAGAGGATAATAATACATGTGGTAGAAAACCCAAATAATAGGAAAGAATATTCGAAGAATGCCACAAATAACTTTCAGACAATACTACTTTAAAATTCAGAAATGATATTTTATGTTACATCAATAAATTATTAATAGTTATCTGAACAACCGTCGCTAGTGACGTGTTTCTCAATTGCCAAAGTTTGATCAAATATCCATATAGTTGGACAAAGTTTCATAAGTATCAAAGGTGGTCGATATTTTTTGGTTTGGGAACGAAGGTTGCTACCAAAGGCAGTATATATTAAACAGAATTTATGGGATTCCCACCAATAATTTGACGTGCCGCAATTCCGCTAATCAGTTTCAACCGATTTGGAACTGATTGACGTATTCGCAGATTGTTTGTGAATTTTATGTCAATCAAGTTATTTACATCAGGAATTTGGTTTGGAAAATAAAATCTCATTTCATTTAGAGCAAATATTCGTGTGCAATATTTAGGGGATTTATCATTCATTCTAACAGAATTAGTTGCCACAACCAGCAAACTGTTTCTGCTTATTTCTGTTAATATAGTTAAATAGTGTGCAAAGTAGTGAAGATTTTTTGCATTTGTTCTGATAAATACACTGAAGAATTTAGAATCGGTACAGCTGAACTGTACCGATTCAAATACACAGGTAACTTGAGTGTCACACGAGCTCTTTAGACGCATAAAATTTGCGTCCCTTTTTAATTTCTCTGGGGCATATTCTACATTTAAATGATATATGAAACCATAAACAAAATTTTCTGATGGGAAATAAAAGCGGTTACAAATTACTCTCGGCTTTCTATAAAAATATCACGCTTAAAGCGCCATTATTATTTCCTACACGCTATTTTTAAAATGGATATGAGATATTATCAACGTTAATGGTAACGTATATTTTTCTTTTAGAATAGCCGATTATATTATTATTTCATTATAAGATTTGTATTATGCGATCTTTATTTACATTTTACATTTAGTCCAGGCGAAATCAGTCATCGACCGGGAAAATTTATTCAGATGGAATATTTTTGTGCCATCTTGTTCAAAATGTATGTATATAAGAAAGTACAGTTTGCCAGATGAGAATGTGGTCAAGAATAGTTTAAACAAAGTTTTTTTTATATAAATTAGAAAAATTGATTTTTCCGTTTCGAAAAAAATAAATATTTTCGTATTTTTCGCACTAAAACAAACATTAGACATTTTTCTCTAAGGTTCATATATCCTTGAAATTTCAAAAATCGAAAAATTTGCGATTTTTAGGGCTCAAGAACTATATGAAAATTAGCGTTTTTTAATATAAGAAAAATTTGTATCTATTCTTTGAAGCTTATACTACCAATATACTGTAGATATATTTTGTTATTCTTTAGCTTAGGTGCTTGTTTTTTTAATTGTTAAATGTGCATGCACGCGGGTCAGTCAGTGTATCATGTCACGTAGTAGCTGATACTGTAAGGTATCTGTATGTGATATTTTACCAGGATTGCATGCCTTGACTGGCTGTGATAGTACGAGCAAGATAGGCTCGAAAAAAAGCATTAAATCTAGTGAAGTTTCAAAAACCGTTGATGCCATTAGGTAGTGACTTACAGTTAAATAGTGATCAATTCAGTTCAGTGCAGTAGAAAAACTATATTTACAATTGTTGGAGAAAAAGGTGAAACAGGTGATGAGGTCTCCGGGCAGGACACCCTTAGATTTCTTTTTGCGGGGAACACTTACTGAGGGTGAATTGGTCGAAAAAGATGTATTTTAAGTTGAATGTTCTAGTAATAAACTGATTTTTCAATTTTTAATTTTATTTTATCCGATTTAATATTTTCCCTCATTAAAATTTTAAAATGTTTTGCAGGAAAGTTCAAGAAAAATATCTATAAGTAACTGCTTTCTTATATTCAATTGTAAATTCTGTCATAGTTATTACATCCGTATATTTCTTGCAACCTATTTCCTATAAAAAGGAGTCTCAGACAAAGCTGTTGGCATTTAATAAACACAACATACACCGCAATAAAATTATGTAAAAAAATATGTTTTAAAAAGGTTTTATTTAAGTGCTCTAAAAGATAGAAAATAAACTTTGAAGTAAATCAAACTCATCATTTTGTTACATTATATGATTTTTTTGCCTGCCAGAAGCCCCGATCAAAATAGGCTTTTTTGTGGGGCTATGTTAAGGAGCAACTGTACAAATCTCCTATAACTACAAAAGAAAATATGAAAGAAAGAATAAGGGAAGTTTTTCAGGAAATTGCTGAAGATATTTCGGAAACGTCGGTAGATCATTCGAAAATCGTCTACAGAAATGCATAGACGTAATACGAGGCCACTTTGAACAATTCCTATAAAACTAGGTATTATTTATTTCATTAAATTAGGTTCAAAATAACTTTGAATTTTTGAAATAGTGCCAATTGTTGTATTACCTAATACCGTATTTTCTGTTCCTATTATTTATGTCAACTTTTTTGTAATATTAAACGATTATTTATGAATTTTTAAGATAGACTCAAATCTGGTTTATTTAAACTGTGAAAAGTACTATTGATGCAACCAAGACGCATCCAGAATTTTTTTTATATTACTTTCAATTGTTCTCACTTTATATCAAAATCATGGCTACTAGATCAGTTTGAAATGAAAAATATTATAATTTAACGGTTTTTAATGAAAAAGTAAAAATATCTCTGGAAATATCGATTTCAGGTATAGTATATTATTCACAAAAATCGTAGAGAATTAATGTGCCAATTCAAAAATACAATAATATACAGAGTGTTCCATTTGAAAAAATTGAGAAAATTGATTTTGAAATGTCACAAATACACTCTGTATATTTATAATCAATATTTGGTGGTTGTGTCGTTGTAGTACATCCCTTGTCTACATAATTGCAAAATAAATTTTCTTAATTAATAGTAATACACACACAGCGAATTATAGTAGTTTGTGCAACAAGAGTGGATATGATAGCACTCGAAAGATTGAGGCACTCCGCCTACGGCGTCGTGCTCAAACTTATTTCTCGCGCGATATGGATAATCCACTCGAGTTGTACAGTATACTTTTTCTACGACCGGATTAAGAAAAGACTACAAATAATAGTTTTAATCAAATTTTAATATACAAACTTAGCTTCTGGTGGATATGATAGCACTCGAAAGATTGAGGCACTCCGCCTACGGCGTCGTGCTCAAACTTATTTCTCGTGCGATATGGATAATCCACTCGAGTTGTACAGTATACTTTTTCTACGACCGGATTAAAAAAAAACTACAAACAAATAATAGTTTTAATCAAATTTTAATATACAAACTTAGCTTCTGCTAAATCTTATGCTCTAGGTGCAAACATTTTATAAAAGCTTCAGTAGCCTAGCGGTTATATGTTTCGAAATGCAAGAAGAAAATCCAAAAAGAAAAGAAATGCAAAAAAGAAATCCGCTCATGGTCAGGGGTAGCAGACTAAACAGACAAAATAAGAAATTGTTGTACACGATGGTGGTCAGACCGTCCATCACATACGCGGCGCCGGTGTGGTGCAGCACGTCGGCCAAGACAATGAATAAACTAATAGTGCTAGAACACAAATATATGCGCCTCATATCAAATTCTGGAATATACACCTCCCTCAGAGACCTCTACGAACGCTGCAACGACATAACCCCGATAGACGACTACGTCCAGTATATCTCCCAAAATTTCTATTCGTTCAAGCTGGGCGATAGTCCGCTAACAAGACACATTACACAAATTACACAATTAATGCCCCATTTCGTATTAAACACCCCTTACCTTACCAGACGTTGCCAATCTTCCGGCATCCACTCTAGCTAAACTTTCACCAACTATACCTTCTCTGATACTATCCACCTTTCACGGATATTTCATACCTTTCACCCGCTTTAAATCTTTCCTGTCCCCCTCTTCTTTTGTTTTTGTGTATTTTTGTGTCGCGTTTGTTGTTCCTTCGTTTTTGTTTGTTCATTTTTGTCTGTAAATTCTTTCTTCCGTCACTAATATTGTAACAATATTTAAATTTTTTATACCAGAACAATCAAAATTTAGAATCACAGTTTAGGCCTGCCTTGCGCAACCCGTAGTTGAATCAACTCGCGGACGGCACTTCGTACGAGTTATGGTGTCGGCGTCAGTGCAAAAATTTAAAAAGTTCAGTGCTCCAGCGGTAATACCATGTTTAAGTGCCTAGTTTTTATGTTAAGCTTTCTTTTTTAAACACCTATCATATTACTTGTTTTAATTTGCCCCTTTGCAAAAGGAGTTCAGGTTGTTTTATTTTTTGTATTGTTCAATTTTTACTTTCGCCAAACCAGTCCCGTGTCGGCCCGGCCTCGCGATGCACCACCGCGTTAACGTGGTGGTCGCAGGATCGGTCCCGGGATGGGTACTGGGGAGGCAGTGTTTATACCATTTTTACCTTGAATAAAGACTTTTTGAATTGAATTGAAATGCAAGAGATCATAGGTTCAATCCCCACATATAGCTACTTTTGTTTTGTCATAACATATCTCTAAAATTTTGTCTGTATATAATAATTTCAATAAAATTTTAGGTGGTATACCGTTTATCGATTCTTCACTGGAATCACTCATTTTAAATTATTTTCTAGCTCAAACTGCGCGAATACATACTGACAATTACTTTGACAGCTTACGCACTAACTTGAATTTTTTAAAACGAATAGTTGCCTATGTACACGAACTGTGATTGGTCGATTTCATATCCATCCTAGAACGTATATGAAATATATCCGTTCAGTTAACTGGAATGGCCCACTTATCCATTCTACAGACTGTAAGGAAAACAGCAAATTTACATAAGAGAGTAGAAAAATTTGTTAAACCTTCTTTCGACCAAAATTTTCATATTTTTTCGAATAACTCGGCAACGCCTCAAAAACAAAAAATCTGAATGTCGTTGGAAAGGTAATTTTACGCTGATTTCATAAATGTAAAAATATATAGGGTGTTCCGTTAAAAAAAAATGACCTCGAAGATGCTCCGCTCTAGCGAGTCACCCTGTATATTCCAAAATATTTTTAAAATGTGTGCCTTTTGACACTATACCACTTTCATGAAAAAATAATTTTCCAAAGTCTTCTAATAAGACCGATTTACTTTTGAATTTATAATATTATTTTGACTCGCTATTGGTATACCCTGTATGTATTTATTTATATATTTATTCATTTATATCTATAACCATTCAGAGTTATACAGAAGAAAGTTATGGCAGCAGCTTGATCTTCTCCGGGATCCATTTTGCCGTTCTTTTAAAAACATACATTATTGGACACATTCCATGTTGCTGAAAGTCTAGAAGGATCTGTAGCAAATGCTGTTAAAGATTAAGCAAATATATAGGCTCAAAAATCCTGAGATTTTTTACTGGACCCGCGGTGTGTTTAGATTTTAGTTTTTTAACATCGTTGCTAACAGATTTATTTGTATTATCTAAGTAAAAATTGCCAGCTTTCACGTAATGCACAGCAATTGTAATGGGTACTGAATAAAATTTGAAGAAATATAACGTAATAGCCGTGTTTTGTTGATATCCAATATTACCACTTGCAAGTAGCTAAGCTTATTTTATAATTCATAGGCTGAAGGAGCATATTGTTGCAAATCGGTTGTGCTTTTTCCCCCACATTGCAAATTAGTTTAATTATAGTAATTTTTCGCATAATATTGTAGTAAAAAGCAAAACAGTTCTATTAGTTAGTAGTGTAAGAATAAGAACGATATTATGACAAGATTTTTCAAATATTTGCTTTTTTCTTTCTTTAAGAACATTCATGCAAGTGGACCTAAAAAAGCAATTTGCATCCCGGACAATTCCAACCTATATTTATTTTATAAAGACAATTGGGAGCTTTTAAGCGATTATAAAAATAGTTATAAGAGTTTTATAAGCATTTCAAAATAAGCAACTTACAAATAAATTAAGATTATCCACAGCTTTAACCAAACAACCTAGTAAAGTATATACGATTGGAATTGAAACTGGTCAGTTTTAAAGCACAGGACCGTGCGTACTAAAACTTGATATTTTGTCCTATATATTTGGCAATGGTATTGAGATTCGAGCGGTAGTTGAAACTGTGCAGGCGAGTTCGAGACTGGCAATGTAATCAGCCTGAATGAACCATCTACGACTGCACTGGTTTAAAGGTAGTAAAACGGACAGGCCTACTAGCACAAAAAAACTCGTAAATCGTTTCTTTATCTTGGAACGTGGAAGTTTAATATCGTGCTGTCTATGTGCCAGTGCAGCGCATAAATACCTATTATAATATCAAGCGTAGGAATTTAGTTAGTTACTGTTCATATTTATAAATATTTACTACTGTATAAAAGGTAAAATATTTTAATTATTTACTAATTTACCATGGCTTTCTGGAGACCATTTGAAACAGAGGATAATATAATAACGCCCGAAAATCTTATCATTTTGTTATGACAAGCATTTCTATTTACCTCCGCCCATGTACAATTAAAGAGATGCCGACTGCTTTTGCCGGCTTTTAGTTTTTATACGGTTTCAATTCCAATCATATATACTTTAAATCTGTCTATAATATTTAAGAAGCAGTTAGTTATAGTATTTGGACTATTATAAAACGTAGGTGGGGAAATATTGAATAATTTAGTTTTATTGTTTACGAATTGCCATATCCAAGGAATTTTTTAATCTAAAAATTGTATAAACAATTGAATATTCTTCATTAATTTCTACATTGTTAATATTTAAATCGTCCATAAAAAATAAATAAGTATAGTTTGCTTCCTCGTTTGCTGTTAGACTTAATTAATTATGGAAAAAATGGGCGGATAATTTGTTACCAGGAGAAAAACCAGATGTAACTGTTCCATCCGCTCTCAAGTAGCACAGTTTTTCTTTTTTTACCAAAACGAGAAAAAGACCACTCGTGTCCCGCGTGTATTTTAAACCTAAATAATGTCTCTCACGCATCACACATGTTTAAAATTATAATCGGGATAATTTTTCATATGTAAATGACTTCTTTATGACACGTCATATTTAATATTTAAATTCAATGGTTGTTGGTTAAAGACGAACCCTAATTTTATCAATGAGCTTACAGAATCTAACCCGCATAATATGTCTTGGGGCCGCACAAACACGCTTTCCTGTGAATAAATCAAAATAATACACATAATCTAGTCCCGCCCGCGCCCGCATATACAAAGCGTCCCATCCCACAGGCCTAGGTGTAGGAACTTTAGGGTATTCATCAAGTCGATTTTAAATTCCATTGGAAGCAAAAGTCAGATCGGTGTTTTCTATCATTTCATATATCACACTGAATGAAGGGGTAAATAGTGTTATGAAATTTGAAGAAGGTATGAGCTGAGCAAATTTCTTTGAAAAAGTAATGAATTACAAATTACTTATGTTAAAAAGTAATTTGATTACCATGTACTTAAATTACTATTAAAAAAATTAATTAAATTACTAATTATTTGGTAATGGTATTTCAGTTTAATAAATTACTTTTATAATTACTCTACAGCTTCTACGTTTGTTATAATGGAAATTAGAGATATTTAGTAAATCATAAGATCATTTTTTAGTGTTCTCCAAATAATTATAAACATATACAAATACTGAATAGTACAAAAGGAAGATATATGTACATTTTTTATTAGTCAGTAACGACAGTGATCACAAAGGAGTGACAATCTATAACTAAAAACAAATGTAATATTAACACAAGCTATGAAATAGGAACAATCAGAATAATATATATTTGTTTCCCTTTAATGGAACTAATTTTTCAAACAATTTGTCTGACAGAGCGTGGCGTATAGGCGAGTTTATATAAGTGGCGAAAGTAAATAGCCTTTCAACAGGGACAGAGGACGGTAAACTGGTGTTGTATCATCTTAAAACAATTACATTGCCTTTATTCATAACTTTAAAAATACATTTTTCTAAGTAAAGAATAGTATCATTTATATTTATCTTATTATAATACATATTGTAAAATATTTCCCTACTAATTTATAATTAAGAAGGAATTTCGCCTAAATTGCAGAATGCAATCTGTGTGCGAATATCCCTCCTCAACAATCGTAAAATGGCAAATGGCAAGTATAAAAATGTACTTATCCCTTCACAGAATATTCAAGTTCATGTATTTATTTTTATAATTTTTTAAAAGAATATTAAAATAGATAAACTGTGTACTTAGTTTTAAAAATAATTTAAGAAAACATTTAAATTTTGTTGAACATATTTTAACCTCTCCACAATAAAATTGTGAGAGGTTACTAAAATTGGTTCAAAAACGAAAATTGAGATAATATCAAATCTTTACGTTTTGAGGTCCTAGGAACCCAAAAAAGTGGTTTTTGAAAAATGTCTGTGTGTGTGTATGTGTGTTAGCACGATAGCACCGAAACTACTGAACGGATTTGAATGAAACTTTGCGTGTGCGTTTCTTTAGTGTCCCAGAAGATCTGAAAAGGTTTTGGTTGAGATCGGATTACGTTTAGTGCCATTTTGACGCAACAAGTTGTTTATTTTATATTTGCTTTCAATTTGCAATGGAACCATTGAAAAGCAGTTAAAATTCTGATTTCAACGATATATCACACTTCCACCCTTTCGATTTGGTTTCCGTGAAAAAAATTAAAGACAAAGCAAATATGGCATAGATCTCATTTCGCATGATATGATCGATGCGCGTAGCGGTTACATCGTGAAACTCGTCACATCACGTGTCAATTCACGTGTGAGGGTTTCTTCACTGCTCTAGAAGTAGAGCGGATTACGTTTAGTGCCGTTTTTAAATATATATACAGACAAATCGAAGAATTAAACTACAAATATTCCTCTAAAATCTAGTAAAATTACTGAAATGCTAATGTTTGATTTAACAAAGACAGCCGCGAGCGATCGGATTGCAATGAGAAAATTTTGATGATTGTCATTGTCATCGTTTGTCATCCGATAACGTTGGTGTCATGTCATGTTAATAAGATTTCGGCACATTTGTAACTTTTAGTGGATTAAATTAAACATAATATTTTTAGTTGCAAACTCCTCTATAAATCCTTATTTTACTATAAGGAACCTAACCAGACTGCAACCAACAGCTACTCTCCGGGCTATGTGCCCCGCCGAGCGCTGAATTACAAGTTACAAGCCTGGCGCGTTAAGTGTAATAATTGCATATTACCATCAAAACGCTAATGCTTCGATTGCAACAAACACCAGCCGAAAGACTGATCCTACTTAAAGAAGCTCCCTTGCCAGTCGTCACACACCACTTGCAGACTGCAGTTTCGAGCTATTGGCTCTCGTCAGTGCAAGGTAGGTATGCGACGACCGACATGAGAATCCTTTGACTATAGTACATCCCGGTATTCTTACAATAGCGACATGTAAAACAGCCAGCAGGCGCCATCCAGCGGTCCAGTGTCCGTTGCAATCGAAAAATAAATAGCCTGACTTGGCTTAGCATAGTGGATTGTCACAAACTTTAAAGGTAGATGTAACAATATCAATATCATATGCTTTCTGTACCTTCGTTGGTGAATTTATTATAGATTATCACTTTACCAATTTTCAGTTTGTTGCTTTACAAATCTGTAGTATTTAGGATAACTAGACTTTCTTAGTCGTTCAAGTGATGTTAAAGTTGTTAATATCCTAATAGTATATTATTCAACGAGCGATAATGTAGGTAATAACTCGCATAGACGATTGTAAATTCATTAAGTTGAGGGTTTTTTAGTGCCCCAGGAGACCTGAATAGGTTTTGGATGAGATCGGATTACGTTTAGTGCCATTTTGTTACACAATTTAATGCTCTTTTCGGCTTCAAAGATCCACCGAGTGGGGAGGTTCCAGCCGCTTCCAGTAGCTGCCGATTTTTTTAAAATTCTTTTCTATATATCTTACGAGGTTGAGACTTTATCTGGATAGGTAGTAAGTTATAAAATTTTGGAGCAAAGTAGGTAACATATCGTTGATTATGAGATTTCTTGTAAAATGGTAGTGTTAATGATTCATCCGATTTTGATTTAGTTTGGTACGTGTGGATAGGTGTTGGATATAGACTGCGTATTTTCGGGAGAGAGTTTAGGCAAGAGCAAATATATAGGCCTCTAATATTTAAAGTTTCAGTTTGTTTATATAACATCTCCGTGTTATACAAACGATCCATTTTGAAAATAATTTTTAGAATGGTATTTTGAGCGACTAATACATTTTTTAAAGAATTATCATATAAACCACCCCAAACGACAATGCAGTAACATAAAATAGGTTCAACTAAGGTATTGTATAATATTCTTATAATTTTATTACTTAAAATGTCTCTTAGCTGGTAGAATTTATAGTACAGTTTTCTAATTTTTGTTGAAATGTGATCTGCCTGCTCAGTCCATTTTAAGTGTTGATCAACCATTATCCCTAAATATTTTATAACATTGGTTCTTTCTATGGATGGGCAGTTGCATTGTGCATTTTTGGTTATAACATTTAAGCAATTATGTATTTTAATATAGTTTTTTTTGAGGTTGATCGGCAGCCGTGGAGGAAAATGTTATATATTTAGTTTTACTTATATTTAGACTCAAGAGATTGGAATTAAGCCAAGTTTGTACCGAACTAAGTCCCAGCTCTGCCTTCTGATATACATTTTCCCAAGTGTCAGCTTGGAATAAGATAGCTGTGTCATCTGCATACGAAATGACATTGCCCTCGTCAAGAAGGTTTCCCAATTCGTTAATATATACCAGGAACAGAACCGGGCCCAAGACAGTACCTTGTGGGACACCCGTTACAATTACTTGATCACTACTTATAGTATTATTTATTTTTACTCTTTGAATTCTGTTTGTTAAGTAGTTTTCAAATAACTGCAGTGGACCTCCCCTAACTCCGACATCATTGAGTTTTTCTAGTAAAATGTTGTGACTTACGGTGTCAAAGGCCTTAGCCAAATCTAAAAACACAGCAAGAGATTTTTTATTGTTATTAAAGTGGTTCATAATTCCATTTGTTAATTCAAAAACTGCATCCTCGGTACTTTTGTTAGTTCTAAAACCAAATTGTTTACCATAAAGTATATTTTCTTGTTCTAAAAAACCTACAAGTCTGGTTTTTATGCATTTCTCGAATAATTTTCCAAAGTTGTTTATTACTGATATGGGTCTGTAATTTGTTAATTTCCAAGAATCACCTGCTTTAAACACTGGTGTAACAATTGATGTTTTCCAGTCTTTTGGAATTACATTTGTACAAATAATTAAGTTTATTATATATTTTAAGGGTTTTAATAAATATTTATGTACGTATTTAATGACTTTTACGGTTACACCATCTTCCCCAGGAGCCGAGTTATTTTTTAGCGAACTTATATGATTAATTAGTTCATTTTCGGTCACTGGACTTAGATATATGGTTTTATTTATCTTTTCCTTCTGTTTATATTTCTGCTTACTAGGGGAAATTGTACTTGACATTTTGGTACCAACATTTATGAAGAAATCATTAAAGCTATTTACCTTTTCTTGTTCATCCTGTATAACATTTCCTTGGTTATTTCTTATTTCAATGTTTTTTGTGGAATTTTTTTTATTGTTTGAAACCTCATTTACTATATTCCATATTTGTTTGTAATCATTGTTTGCGTCTATTATTTTTGTTTTATAATAATAATTTTTTTTTGCTTGATTATTTTGTTAGTAAGATTTCGGTACTTTTATATTTTATATTAAGATCATTTGAAAAGTGTTTTGTGAGCTGTTTTTTCATGTCGTCCCTTTTTCTTATAGAATTTATTATACCAGAAGTAATCCAAGGTTTTATTTTTCTTTGTCTATTTTTTAGTTTAATTGTTTTTGTTTCTGATTTTATATACCCCTTTAATTTATTGATAAATAAGTTATACGCTACTTCTACATTCATACAATTCATCACATCGTCCCAATATTCATTTTTTAACAAATCATTTAATTTTTCCATCTCCATTTTATATACATATTTAAGACAGTGTTTGTTTTTGTCTACATCTAATTGAATGGATAATGCAACTGCATAGTGATCAGTGAGGGCTGTATTATATATAATTGGTTTTATATTTAAGGTTTTTTTGTCGAGCTCATTAGCTTTTATAAAAATATGATCTATTGTGCTAGAGGAACTTTCACTTACTCTAGTTGGCTTGTTGATACAAGATAAGTAACCCATTTGGGAAAGAATATTTAAATAACTATTTACCTGAAAATCTGACTTATCCAATATGTTTAAATTCAAATCACCTATAAAAATTTCAATATGTTGTGCTTGTATGTTTAGGATATATTCTTCAAATTCCTGTAAAAATTGATTTAAGTTTGTTGATGGGGGTCTATATGTTGCTAATATTCCATATGTATTATTACCTATTTGAAAAGTACATTTCAATAAGTTAATTTCATTGAATTTTATAATTTCACTAACTACAGGTATATTTTCTTTCACGTACACAACTAAACCATCGTTTTTATTAAATTTAGATTCATTATAAAATAGATTATAACCATTGATATTAAAATTACTTACTTTGTCCAGATTAAAAGTTTCTGATAGTACGAGTATATCTATGTTTTTTAATTTAAAATCCTCTAGGTAGATTAATAATTCATCAAAATTTTTCTGTAAACTTCTAATATTTAAATGAACTATGTTAAACTGATTTTCACCGTTTATTATATAATTTGAATCTTGAATATTCTCTGAAACAATAGTACAGATTTCACCATATTCATCTATCGTATTTAGAAAATCTAAAATCATATCTAAAAGATATTATATAATTAATTAATTACGAATATAAAGGAAATTAATATATAAATGCCTAAAATAACTAAAAATATCTACCAAAATTTATGGTTTACCTAGTATTTAAACAAAAGAAAGTAAATTTAAATTAACTATTAACAAAATGTAGAAATGTGTTATTTCACTCATTATAAACATTATTTATATTACATTTTATTCTGTAATGCAAACAGTTTTACTTTATTAGGAGCTCATTTAAATCATGACTGCTACGTATCTTCTTTGTTACATTATTGTCTACTTTTATGAAAATATTGCCTTGGCGCGTGAACACCGCTTTTTTATCAAATGATCTTCGTGCCTCTTTCAATAGGACCATTGTTAAATCTTCTGCTATTCCCATTTTTGTTCCTGACAGATTTCCACAATTTTTTAAAATTTTGAACTTGGTACTATACATTTCAAATTTTACAACAACTGGCCGGGGTTTGTTTGTGTTGTTTCCAATTCTATGACACCTTATAATATCTTCTTTTTTTACTGGTACTGATAAATTTTCATTACATAGTTTAAGTACCTTTTCATTTAACTTTTCTTTCTCCTCCACGTATAAACCATATAAACATATATTATTCATTATTCATATTATATCTTATAAATATTGTTTTAATAAGCGGGTAATCCTCTAGAATTTCAATATTACATCTTCTTAATATTTTAGTAAATCTAGTAATTTAAATTACTTGAAGTAATTTAAATTACTTGAAGTAATTTAAATTACGTGAAGTAATTTCTATCGGTAATTAATTACTTTACAATGGTAGTTTCAGAGTATCGCTTGAGGAATTAATAATTTTTAAGTACAATTACTACTATGAAAAATAATTCAATTACAATTACTTTTTTCAAAAAGTATTTAAATTAGTAATTTCATTACTTTGGTAATTAATTACTCCTAGCTCTGGCATATGAAATATTATTTTTTCAGGATCTGCTTTAATTCGTTATACAGGTGGGACAATAGTGCGTCGGACCTAGATATCTCGAGTTCTACAGTAGCTAGAAATTTAAAAAAAAAATGCAAGTAAACTAGATAAAAAAGTCTATAACTGGAAATTATTTTCGAACATACAGGGCGAGCCAAGGCGGAATTACAGGACCAAGTGCCTTTTGTAAAATGGAATGCTATTTATATCAGTACATTTTTTGAAGCCTCTTTCTAGGCTCTATTAATTTCTATATTAGCATTGAAAATCTCCCAACCACTTGGATGTAATGAATTTTTTTGTTGAAATAATGCAGTCTGCAGATGGACATTAGAGCCTAGAAAGAGGCTTCAAAAATGTACTGATATACATAGCATTCCATTAAAAAAAAGGCACTTGGTCCTGTAATTTCTTCTTGGCTCGCCCTGTATGTTAGACAATAATTTCCATTTATAGACTTTTTTGTCTAGATTACTTGCAGTTTTTTAAAAAAAATCCTGGCTATCGTAGAACTCGAGATATCGAGGTTCGACGCACTACCCCCTGTAGATTATTAACTCATAATTTCTTGTTATATAGATATATCTTCATTCATCCCAGTATTTGTCGTTCTAGTTTTACAGGATGCTAAAAAACTAAATTTGTGTTAGCAAAACCAAACTGAAAAGAAAGTTTGGTTCAATACAAATATTCCCATGAAAATATTAAATTATCACATTTTCAAAGTTTTCTATTATAAACTAAAGTCGAACTTAATGAGAAACCCCCATTCTTGCGTGCAAAAGTGTTTCTTAGATGCTGAAATGCGGACTGAACATTAAAGCGATGATGATCGTACACTGGTCGTTTACTTGCGACCAAGTGTACACAATAATGACCCCAGGCAAGCAAGCCCTAATTTGGGTAATAAATCAGTTTACCGTACCTACATTTGCTTGTTTAATGGGAATAAAACAAGGGTAATATATAATATTATTAATAATAATATAATTATCTTGAACTCAGAAAGTGACTAGTACAATATGCGAATATTCGAATGCATTGGTGGTATTGGTGGCACGAAAATACTGACAGATCCATTAGTCATTTTTAATTGTAGTCATGAAATATACAATTTTCCCTGGTAAATTAGAAATGTTAAATATCTGCCCTATCCGTGAAAAGAGACATGGTTTTTTGTCTGGGCGATCTAGCTTACTTAACTTGCATTTTGCAGTATCTATAATAATCCAAACTATTCCAACAATGACAGCAGTAAGGAAACAATATGTATAAATAATTTATCCAGCTTTTTCAACTTATGCCAGTTTAATAACATAACCAATGTCAATGGTAGAATACTCGACCTAGTTTTCTCGAATTTGAAATGTAAGACTATGTGCAATAATACTACTTTTGTAAAAGAAGATGCATACCATCCTGCACTATTTATCTCAATTGAAAAAGTGTCAAAACCTAATAACTTTCAGTCCAACCTAACACAGAAAGCGTATATAACTTTAGGAAGGCCAATTTCGCAACTTTATATGATGCGTTTTTTAATGTCGATTGGTCTTTTGTAAGTAACTTCTCGGATGTAAATATTGTACTTGACGCGTTGTACAGTAAATTGTATGAAATATTGGACGTTCATGTCCCTCTTTATAAAAAGGTAAACAAAAAATATCCCAAGTGGTATACGTTGGAGATAATTTCTAATATAAAAAGAAAGTACAAATATTACAAAAAATATAAAGAAACAAAGGATAATTTTTATTTGGAACAATTTAAACATTTAAGATCTGTAATAAAAAATCAAATCAAAGCTGCATACGATATCTATCTGTCTGACGTTCAATCGTCTCTAATTGTAGATCCGCAAAACTTTTGGTCATACATACAGTAAAAAAAGTAATTCTAGAATTCCTGGTAAAATGTTTTTTGAGAATGAAGCGTATGATAACCAGCAAGATATTGTCAACGTATTCGCTGAATTTATTAGCAATATATTTGCGCGAGCTGATAATCATATAAATGTACATTTTAGGAATGAAACAACTTCTTTATACAATAATAATGTACATATTGATATGATAAATGTAGACGAAATATACGATGCGATCAATAAACTCAAAAACAAATTAACCTCTGGTCCCGATTTAATTCCATCGTTCATGGTCAAAGATTGTGGTTATATTTTAGCTGAGCCGTTATGTCATTTCTTTAATATGTCTTTACGATTAACTACTTTTCCCAATAAGTGGAAGCTTGCTAAACTCTGCCCTATATTTAAAAGTGGTGATATCGCAAAATTTAATAATTACCGCGGAATATCTATCCTATCTAACTTTGCAAAGGTTTTTGAAATAGTCTTATATAATCGTATCTACCTTTCAACTAATTACATTTTATCTCCCTTTCAACATGGATTTGTTAGTAATAGATCTACCGTTAGTAATCTCGCCACATTCTCTCACTTTGTGAGCAAAGTACTCGATAATAAAAGTCAGGTGGATATGATATATACGAACTTTTGAAAAGCCTTCGATAAGGTCGACCATAACTTATTGTGTGACAAACTTTTAAATATTGGTTTCAGCAATCAACTAGTTTTGTTCTTTCAATCCTATTCGTGAACAGTTTGTTACATACAATGGTTTTAACTCCCAGATGATTATTGCTACCTCTGGGGTCCCTCAAGGCTCCAATCTCGGTCCATTGTTCTTTCTGTTATTTATTCACGATTTATTTAACAATATTAGTTGTAATAAATTGTGTTTTGCCGACGACTTAAAAATCTTTACAAATATCCATACCATCGAGGACTGTTTACGCCTACAGAACGATTTGAATAGTATTAATGTTTGGTTTGATGTCAATAAACTGCATTTAAATGTTTCGAAATGTAAAGTAATGACTTATTCTAGGAAACAATTAAATATAACTTATGAATATACTATTGATGGTAACACTTTAGTCAGAGAAAATACAATAAAAGACTTAGGGGTTGGGTATTTTTTAAAGAAAATTCAAAACCTTTAACGAAAACAAAGATGGCGTCGTATTTCAAGATAGCGGACCTGAAAATCGGACACCACCCCATAGATTGTTTGTACTGAGGGTTCATATGAAAATTTAAACCAAAATTACTTGACAAAAGAAACTCTAGATATGTTTGCAAAACCTTGTAGGCTGGTATTTGATGCATAAGTCCTCTTCCCCACAGGGCGCGATCTGAACGCTTGGGATCTCGTATTATAGTTATCACATTTGTACTCAGTATATTCCCTCCACACACAGCGCAATCTGCGTTTTCGTTCCACCGAGATCGTCACGATCAGTTTCGAATCTTTTTGAGGGGATATACTGAGTACATATAATTTGATAATGTGGACGATCCATCTTTACACGTCTGAAGGACTTTTATTATATTTTCCAAAGTGGATATTAAACGTTCACAAAGAAGGGTTCAAATCGACTGTTTCAATACAAAATCTATACTTACTGTTCGTGTTAGCTTAACTGCTTCACTGATGGTACCAATTGGACGTCGTAACACTATAAATCTAACACAGTAAATGCTAACACTTTCCACTTTCTTAAATTTAAACCTGAAAAGGAATTTTAAAATACAGGGAAAAGACAATATAAAGTTCAAAAATATATATTAAATCTTTCAAAAAATTATATTTTTACAAAAAGTTCAAGAAAAATGTATTGACAAACTATAGTCTGGCCTGTGTACAACACATAGTGTGTGTGTGCCTGTATATTGACGTATTTTTCCTCGAAGCTTAAAAATGCTTGAATCGCAACGACTTTGAATTATATTCTGCAATTATAGATTCATACGTTCAGGCAAGGCGATCCCATGCACATCTGAGTACATGGTAAGATACTTTTCTGACACCGAATCACTGAGGAACCGGTTTAGGTCACCCTTGTCGCTAAAGGCCATTTTCGCTAAAACTCTCGAAATACTGTGACTAGAGACTGGATAATTTGTCTTCATATTTAACATAACGCATGAGTTGCAGTGCTGCACGACGTGGACTCGTAAAACCGTTTTTATTTTCAAATTTTCCGAAGTTAAATCGGTTTTCGTTATACTTTCTAAATTTTGTGGTCAGGGCGACATTACGTCCATGTGCAGCGACATTTACTACACCTTCTAAAATTACACTCCTTGATGAGTTTCAAGATTTTTGCATAAAAAACGAGCGAGAATGTTAATTTATATATAAGAACGGCGCTTTTGCGTGAAGCACGCTTTTCATGCAAAATGTTACAGTTTTCTTACAGTTTCAAAAAGTTCATCGAGGGTTTGGCGTGTTCTTTAACAATATCATTGACATTATTACATTCTATCAAATATGATTTTGTCTTCCAAGAAACCAAATTGGTTGTGGATAACGTTTATTATGTGAATGGGCCAAGGGTATATGAATTATTGGGTTAAAAATATGATGTTCTTTATGCTTGCTAGTTTTTATGCCTTTCGATTGTATAATTTTATTAACCATATTTGTACCAATGTCAGCATCATTGTAATGTTTACTTACAGAAAATAATGTACAGTTTCTGGTATGGAATTAATTTTTGACCTGTTGAATCATATTTTATCGAACTGTTAAAACAAAACTAAACAACTGCTCTAGCCGATTTTTTATTCACGATATTGGCAATCTTCTCCAAAGTAATTTCGTTGACAAAACTAAATATTTTCTATACTATCATTATTCTTGGTATACTCACCGCAAAATTTGAGCTTGTTACCAATTTGTTTGATGTTGAAAGCTGCCCACTGGGCTGTAACTTGTATACACCCAATTTAACTCATAATATGCACCATATATGTCTAGTGAAAAACGACATACACAGACGGGTTTCTTAAAATCGCCGCCGCGGCTTGATCCCTAATTTGGCAAGCTGTATTAAAAAAGAAAGCCGGCCGTCTTTGGCAGTTAGCTGTTCTTTCATGTTGTAAAGTTAAGAGAACTGGCACCTTTGAAGGAGTTACACCTGATTCGGGTATTGAACTTGATCCCAACATGCGAGAACTGCTATTTACCTTTACTAATGGAGTTCCTCGAGGCACTAGAGCTTTAAGATGTCTTCAGGTATAGTACAGAGAAGGCGAAACACGCAAATGCTTTTCGAGGGTATTATGTACTATAGAATAAAGTAAGACCTCATTTCAGACCGCGCATGAATCATTCTCAACCGAGAGCCAAGATAAATCAAACGAATACCGGTTACTGAGGATCGTTGGCATGTTTTGTGAAAACCGAAGCATGTGAATATACAGACATATTGAATGAATATAATTTATGGATATTTTCTGTGGTTAACTTAAGTGTACAGCATGTGCCATTAAAAATTCTCAAGTAAATTGTTAAAATAGATAATAAGTGGCTTCAGTTTTTAATTAAAATCGCTTGCAATCCACCGAGGTTCTTATCAAGCGTGAACAATTTACTACGTAATTATATAAGTATTATTTTTATTTACTTTAATATATCTGCCCTCGTAGTATACCCCACAAAATATACGGAATTATTATAGAATTAAATTCAAGTTAAATTGTTGAATGTGAATTCTGTTTTCAATATTTGTAAACTGAATGTCATTTGTTGAGCCTCGTGACAGCATTAAAGCATTAAAACTGAATTAAATACGTGCAAGCATAAAAAAGATATATGAGCCCAAGAAAAGCAAACGAGCTTTTGATGAAGGCGAACTTGAATGCACAAAATATATGCTGACTTATTTGTATACGTCGGGTCATAATGGTGCGTCATAAAATGTTGCAGATTCGATGTATATATCTTCCAGGAGCAAGAAAAGCTCCTGGAAACGAGGTATTCGAAGTAAATAATATGGATGCCATCCGTCAATATTTGAAGTTACACGACCGAGATTGTGTATCGAAATACTGCCTCCAGCAGTGTCGGAAACAGAATATTTCAATGGGGGGCGGCGTGTTCGATAACAACTTTTGCCAAAAACTTGATATGATTTATGACACTAGGTAGTTTAATATACGAGTTTGGCAACCTTGTGGCTGTATGTGAAGGTTGGTTTTAGCTAAGAAAATAAATGCAACTCTAAATAGATTTGAACGAACTGCCAAGGGAGAGATTTCACGCCACAGTTTTCAAATTTCTGTCTCGTTCCAGATAAATTGTGATGAAGATTGACCTAAACCTTGCGTCTAGTAGAGGAGCAGGTGCTAAAATTGGGTACGAAAGTTGTACTTTTGCCAGTTAAATCCACAGAGCATTAAGCACTAATTGAAGAGGTTGTTTATTGATATTCCAATTTTTTTATTTTGTAGAAACTACCGTAAATCAGAGCCGCATTTTGATAATTATATGACGGTTCAACCTCGGGTTCAACATTAAAATATTTTAATATCTTTGCCCTAGAAGTCTAATAGAGAAGTGATTGTTTGGTAACATTATCTTGATACATACAGTGTCTCCCGCTTTTCATAAATCCACCCTAATATATCAGTTATTAATAATGCGATTTTCTTCAAATTTGGGTGGTAATTGTATGTTGGAAAAATGAATTATTTGGCATAGTAAACATTTTCATTTTTCATTGGAGTGCGGTTTTAGGGGTAAAATAGGGTAGGTTTTTTGGCAAAAGGATATTAGGGCTTATTTTAGACAAAATTTCTATCATATTTGGATTCAGCATGCCCAAAAACCCCTTAATCCATCTTCTCAACGATCTCAAAAACGAATTGTGGCAGAAACGAGAAATTAATTAATTTCTTAAAAAGCGCTTTTTTAACTTTTTATAGGGGCGAGCGTAGGTGCGTCTTTACTATGTACATACTTCGATATGCGATGTAAAGCAACGTTAGGCGTGGTTAGTAGTTGGATTGGTGACCGTTCCAACGAAGACCACGTCCTCGCCTCACCCATCTTCCAGCGACTTGTATATCAGTGTATGCGCGGAAGCTATACAACCTTAGGCGAGGGTTGTATAGGAGATATACCATCCTTCGGAGGGGATGTAAAGCCGTCGGTCCCTTGTCTATTAAATGTTAGGCAAGTAAAAGATCCCTACTCTTCTTAAGGGAAGAGGTTCGGCAAAATTCCTGGTTGGGGGTAGCTCGTCTACAGGCGTCGGTGTTAGGCCTCAGTAGCGGAAATAGGCCGACGTTAAATAAATGTATAAAAAAAAAAAACTTTATAATTTTATTTAATTGCTATAACAAACTAAAAACAACTTTTTTTAAAATTCTGGACTCTTCAACATAACCACCTTCCAACAAAATACACTTTTCAACAACACTTCTTAACCGTTCAGTCACTTTTCTTAAAGTTTGGGGAGTAATTTCTTGACACGCTTGCGTAATCCTAAGGCAAAGCTCTTGTCTGTTACGCGGCCGAGTAGCATACACTTTATTTTTCAAATACCCCCATAGAAAAAAGCCACAAGGGGTAATATCAGGCGATCTAGGGGGCCACGGTTCTAAAGGGCTATTTCTACCTATCCACTTCATAGGGAAATTTGCATTTAAAAAATTTGTAACTATTAGAGAATTGTATGCGGGGGCACCATCTAACTGAAAGTATACATTTTCTCTCTGTGCTAAAGGCATTTCCATAAAGAAATCATGTAAATCATTTTGTAAAAAAAATTTGAATTTTCTGCGTTGAGGTTATACAGGAAAAAGGGGCCAACAATTTGTTCGTTTAATATGCCACACCACACGATAACTTTTTCACTGTACTGGTTTTTACAGTTAATTACAAAGTTGGGATTTTCGGCTGCCCAATATCTACAATTTTGACTAAATACCACACCGTTTGTCGTAAATGTTGCATCGTCACTACACAGTATGTTCTTTAAAAAAAAATCTGTCGTTAAGAAAGTTACCTTGCAACTCTAGACAAAAATCAAACCGCCGTTCAAAATCACCTTCTAAGAGAGTATGCAAAAATTTTGGTTTAAGTGCCCCAATCCTACTGCGTTTCAAACATCTCCATATTTTATTTTTGGTTAAATTTAGTGTTCTCGCAACTCCCCTTATACTACCATTTGAATTGAAGTAAATTCTTCCGGGTCTTGCCGTGGTCATCGAACTTGACTTGACGTTTCGCTGATCATCCTGTCAGCTTCTTCAGAAGGATTCTAAAGTCTTTAGAATCCTTCTAAAGTCTTTAGAATCCTAACGATGACGTTGATTAAATATTCGAGCAACCTGACGCGTAGATCTTTCATTATCACCAAATAAGCGGATAATTTCAACTTTTTCTTCAATTGTAAGAGCTACTCTCCTATTTTCTGCCATTATCAGTAAGATTGATAAATTAAATAACAATAACTAACTAAATTAAATAACTCTTGACAATTCTTATGAATCGCCAAATGTCAAATAAAAACTTATTTTTCTGCCACAACTCGTTTTTGAGATCATTTGGGAATATGGATTAAGGGGTTTTTGGACATGCTGAATCCAAATATGATAGAAAATTTTGTCTAAAATAAGCCCTAATATCCTTTTGCCAAAAAACCTGCCCTATTTTACCCCCTAAAGCCGCACTCCAATGAAAAATGAAAATGTTTACTATGACAAATAATTCATTTTTCCAACATACAATTACCACCAAAATTTGAAGAAAATCGCATTATTAATAACCGAAATATTAGGGTGGATTTATGAAAAGCGGGACACACTGTATACAGGATGTCCAGAAGAAAACTTGTTACAAACTTATAATGATAATAGTTGCCAGAAACTACAGATATATAATCAAAGAAACCATATACATATAAAGAATAATTCACACTGTACTATAGAGACAATGAGGAAGATTTATTAATTTTAAAAATGCTTAAATTTATTATTTTCCATAATATACAGGGTGTCTCACGACGAAATGCGCCGATCGATATCTCGAAAAGTAGACATTGGATAATTTTGAAAATTTGGTAGTAAACTATTGTCGATGGGGGAAACTCGGCTAAAATATTTTCAAGATGGTGGCACTTCCGGTTATACCGGAAGTAGATGTCAACTTGCTTATTTTAAACGAGACACTCTATATCTTATTGCATTTTTGGATTGTACGCAAAATTCTAGGCCGATTTTGTGTATCATGTATTATACCTAAGTCTCTCCGTTTATTTTTATGCCAAAAATGAGTTTGCAGGCCCTAAAAGAATTATAAATTCTTCCTATAAGGAAGTCT
Organism: Leptura quadrifasciata; assembly: GCA_963675555.1. Classification (NCBI taxonomy): domain Eukaryota; kingdom Metazoa; phylum Arthropoda; class Insecta; order Coleoptera; family Cerambycidae; genus Leptura; species Leptura quadrifasciata. The sequence goes on along the minus strand of OY776674.1, from coordinate 162,281,401 downwards.
TGGGTTGTATTCTTTGTTGAAAAAGACCTACTTTAATAGAGTTTTTATAATATTTTGATAAGAATTAATACAGTGTTCAAAAAATAAGAACAAAAATGAAATTGAGAAAACAAAAATCAATTTTTTCAAATGGAAACCCGTAATTTTTATAATTTTATCTTATTTACCATTAAAAATAAGGCCAAGTTTGTGTATGGATGTCTGTTTCGAAAATTTTTAGTTTTCGAAATGTTGCCAATTCAATATTTTTATATGGGGATTTTGCTATGGATTTTAAGCTCAATTACTCTTAGTTGGCTATGACGGAGTTGAGTGCTAAACAAATGTATGTAGCTGTCACTTACCATTTGACAAGTATTAATTATCGTGCCGGGGCGCTTAAATTATACGCACGAGGATTATTTAAATTTGTTTATAATCTATGGCGAATGTAACAAAGTTTTATTAAGAACATGTGAAATATTTGCTAATAGATATCCAGAGAAACAAAAACCATCTCTGAACAATATTAAACGAATAATGGAGAATTTCAAAAATTTTGGCACCGTTAAGGCAACAATTCATAAAGTAAAACCAATTGTCAATGATGAAAATACGAAATTGCTGTTTTGGGATATTTTGCGGCATATCCTATGACATCTTTAAGACATGTGACCTTACAAACAGGAATCTCCAAGAACCTTATTTACAGAATTCTTTTGAAACACAAATTCCATCTCTATTCCATTTCTCTGGTTCAACACCGATTTGACCAGAAGAGTTCACTTTTGCGAATTTATTTTAACAATGTTACAAGACTTGATTTTTGGTCAACAGAATTTGGAATAACAAAGTAAAATTTACATGATTCAAATCCCCATGCCGTGAAATTGCGAAATTACCAAGAAATTTTTATGAAGAAAACTTAAATGGTAATGAATTAATGCTTACATAATTTCTTTTTTTCAAATTACGTATCAACTTTGTTTAGGAGAAGGCTATTTAAATATATAACAAGATTTAGATAATTAATATTTGAACAATTTACCGCTAGCTGAACATAACGCGCTAAATAACCGTTGATTCGAAAAATTCAAATTCGTCACCGGAGAAAATATTTTTTTTTTCGCTTTAATTAAAATTTCAAAAATCATGAATTTTACATTTTTATAAATGTTTTTGATGCCTTATCAATTTTCACTATAAAAATAAAAAGATGCAACTTCCTCATTCTGCTATGCCGAAATATTGTTTAAAGTTCTTTTATTCGTTATTTACTCGTAAGTTGGTTAGTTTTAATACTAGTCCAGAAGATTGCATCGTGCGAGGCTTCGTGCATGCAATACCTTTAAAAGTATTTTTGTCGATCAGTTGCGGATACGAATTGTTTAGCACAAACTATATCATTTTTCAAATACTCCACTAATTTTAATCAACATTTGTGATTATTTCAAATCCTTTTCAAGAAGAACGAATCTTTGTATCGCGGAACTTGTCTCACATGTGATAAGATATTCAACATCGGGACTGACAATTAGAAACGATGTTTATAAGATTGCATATTTTACATACATATTTATATATTCTTGCCAAATAGAGGAACAAGATTGCGTTTCCATTTCCTGTAAGCAAATCAGGACATGCATCAAAATGTATGCAATATTCACGATATGTTGTCTTCGAGGATATTTCAGGACATCTAGAGAAGCGACACTTCTAGCAAATGTATAGTCATTTGTGACGAAATACTATCTCTAGTAGAAATAGAACTATAAAGACAAACATTTGCAAGATTATCGTCAGAACAACTTGGCTTGTATCTCAAACAAGATGCAAATTAATTAAATTAACGTTATGAAACGTCCATATTATTAAACGAATCGTTTTATGTTTGGTATGCTTTTAAACAAAATCCTACCTTTTAATTAGTTTATGAAACTGGACCTCAATGGAAAACATTGTTAATGTTTTAAATGTTTTACAAATATATTTTCTAACCGCCTTCCAAGTCACGTGAATGCTTAATCTAGGAGATCTAAATTTGTCTGAGTCGGGAGTCGAAGCCGTACAGTGGAATCTGAACCACTTCTTGGGGATAGTTTGCAATTGAAAATTGCATCTCAGTAAGTGGCGCTCGAACCCACCATGCTATGTGTACTCACAGAGAATACGGTAACCACTCAGCTACCGTATAAGTATACAGGGTATTTCATCGGGAACTGAATCGATCGATATAGAGAAAAGTACGCATCAGAAAATTTTGAAAATTTAGATAATTACTAATGTCGGTGTGGCCAATCCAACTAAAATAATGACAAGCAGCTGGCACTTCCGTTTATAACGGAAGTCGATACCAACTTGCTTATTTCAAATGGAACACCCTATATATTTTAGGGTTTTCGAAAAGAAAAGAACTTATGTTTTAATAAGATTATGTGAATTGAATCCTTGTATTATCCCGATTCCAGAGCAGCTTGTCTTAATGACATCCTTGGAAATGCATGAAAATATCCCAGAATAACTATTTCAATGTTTTCGTCATCAACAATAGGCTTTCTTCTTTGCATTTTGCCTTGACAGCCATAATTTTTAAAATTTTCCAATATGCGTTTTACAGTGTTTGGTGACGGTTTCCGTTTTTCTGGATATCGAGTAGCAAATGTGCTGCAAGTTCTTGACATTACTTTATCACATTCTCCATAAATAATAAACAAATTTAAAAAGTCTTCGTGGGTATAATTTAAACGCGCTGGCATTTTTTGACATAAGGTAATGACTGATTGTTTCTAATCATGGCTATTTTGATGAAATGATTACAACAATTCATGAATTTCTAATAAAATCGCAAATATTTCAAAAAGTTGTAACTTTAACCCCCACAATGCTAATATCAGAAAAAAGGGAATTCAATTTTACACAACTTGACGTAAAAAAAATACAGGGTATTCCATTTGACCTAAACAAGTTTTCGCGATTTGAAGTTGACAAAATGTAACGCGAAAAACGGAACACTTGGTATGATATTATTGAATTTATTTCAGTTGTAGAACGTAGTTCTCCTTGTGTTCTTTTTACATGACAAGAAGCAAATGAGGATCTTTTACACGAAGAAAGTTATAACGGTTCTTACAAACCGTTGCACCTGTCAAATTTTCTATAAAATGTCAAATATCTCTGAAACGGCTAGGTTTAGGTATAGGATATGCTACATATTTTCTGGTTGAATTGGAAGTGACATCAACTTTTTTTTCTTAAATGGAATGATTCTATTTTTTTGATGGTTTCTCATTAAGCATGAATTTCTAAGTGCAACAGTTTTTTCAGATGTAAAAAAATTCCAAAAAATAAGTGAGATACGAACAATTTTTTTCAGTCAGATGAATGCGATGTAAGAAACTTACTAAGTAGGCTATGGAAATTATTAGTAAGGTTGTAGACTTGTCTGTAAATAAGAAAATAGTTGCTTGAATTACTGATAGGTTTATTTCGGATATTTGAGGTTAAAAAGTTATTAGTAAACCTAACAAAATACATATCAGTGTAAAGTACAAGTAAAGAGAAACACATTGGTTACATTTATTATTAGAACAGTTCAATAGTAGTTACAAAAAGTAACAATAAAGAAAATTCATTTAACAAAACGTCAAATCTAGTAGTCTAGATTGCTTAGAAACGTCAATCTTACAACATTTTAGGCATAAATCCGTTCATTTAGTGTGCATTTGACCATGAGTCTAACAAGAGCCTGAAATTTTTACTCTTGAAATCTAACCTTAAAATTAGAAAACCAAAACATTTGAGAGATAACACAGGAGACGTCAAGTTGACATTAGATCAACAAATTTAACATATCATAAAATACCTTGTTAAAGGTTCATTAATATCTTAAATATTCCGGATTAAATGAAAATCGTTCACTATAACAAGTCGGTATACGCTTGTATAGCATAATTTTGTAAAATAATTAAAAATAAATTAAAACAGTGTTAACCTACCTATAAATAATAAAGTGCTACGATAATTCCAAGTATCCAGGTTGATAAATATTAACATTTTCGACAAGAAACGTTAAAGCCATCACATAAACTTCACAAGCTTGACAGACGAAAGGAAATAGGTTGGAATGTGGACCAGTCCATTTCACCTAGAGGCATTGCTAAATTCTTACTAATATTCGTGAAAAATTCAACGAAACTGTTTGCTATCAGTTATTCTTTCCCCATCTTCTGTTTCCACAATAATAGGGAGCTTTGTATAATTAATAATCTTAATGATATGAGTTTCTCATTTCGCAATATTCCTATTACCATATATTACATTTTATTTGTGCCCTTATGGAGTCGATTAAGCGTGTCCCAACCACCTAAAATATTTGTGACATTCCTTTACCATTTCCTCGATATTTCTCTACATTTATCGATGGTGTGCTATAAAAAATTCGACTAACGGATATAAAAATACCTAAAATGTATTTTTATGGATGCTGTTTGAATACGTATACGGCAAATAAAAAATGGCAAGCAAAACGGAATTCAAATGGGGCACGCTGCAGACGTCAGAGGTCAAAGTGCCGTGACAGGTGTGCTGCGTCTGGTAATAGTTGGTCATCACGACAAGACGCGTGCCACTATCTCGTAAGTCATAGCTCGTATAAGCCACATGCCGAAAATAAATTCCATCCCTGCATATGCCGTTTTGCCGGTACAATTACTTTATTTAATACATGTAGGAAACGACAACATATGGAGTAGTCGAAATTGAGAGGAAAAGCTCGTTTAGTATTACCCCAGAGTATCAGTTTACCTGATCCCATCACCTGCTGCGTATTGTAATTTGGGTTTTGTTTCGCGGAAAATTAATTAACCTATACAGGGTGTTTTTTTTAAATATAGATCTCTATCATTAGGTCATGTTTTTTCTACTCATTTTAGTCGAAAAGTCCGAGAATAATATTAATTTTTTGTGTATATTCCTCCTAGTACAAATGTTGAGGTTTACAAAACACTTACAAATTTATTGCTGTGATCTCCCGCCTGAAAGATGCTAAAATATCATATCACAAATATAATTTAGAAATTTAATTCTAAAAATCGACAGTTCGGAATCGATGAAACACAGATATAGAAAGATATATAAACAATAAAACAAATTCAAATCAACTGAACAATGTATTGCGAGAACAGATATTTCATACAAATAAAAGATAAAATTTCGTATCTAACTAAATAAAATAATTCTGATTCTAAAATTAAATTTACTTGGATATGACTAAATTTAAAATAAAATTTGTTTGCAAAAATGAAGTCAATTGTCAAAATTTTCAATTTAAAATATTCTTAATTACTTCCAAACTATAAAATAGTGAACATGAAATTTATATAGAGTTTGTTACAACCTTTTAAGTCCGCGTAGCTCAATATTACTTCCAGCCGCACGGTATCACTTATTTGCGATGTCCAGCTACTACTCCTATATTTTAAATGATATTCCGTTTTCACCAGTTTTCTTGACCTTAAAATAAATTATAAGTATACTTCTCTCCCCTACTTGTCAAAACCTTAAAAAGCTCGATTTTCTATTTCTTTCTTCCAAATTCTTTAGCTACTTGTCTTCCTTCGTTTTACTCTTCTTCAATTAAATTAACAACAGTCTTTTCTCTATTTTACTCCAATATTCTTATCTCTCCAAAATTTTTCCCCCTTCAATTTTCACACAGTTTTCTTGTTCTCCTTGTTATATCCCCTAGCAATCTCCAATTTGGATTTTTCCACAATCTCCTTTATATTTTCTCAAATAATAAAATCGCAAATACCAACTTGAATCTTTCGTGACATCAACTTAACAAAACAAATTAGTTTCTTCATTTCTCATCACGTGATATTGAGCCTTTTCTCACTTTTATCAATTTTCCGTACAAATTAATTAAAAATCTTATATCTACTTGAACATATTTGCGTTAGACAGTTCGAAATGTTTTAAACATTTTAATAATTAGTATAACAATAATTAAGTACATTTAAATAAAATAACTGAATCTATTTACCATTAAATTATGTTAATTGCATGTGTATATAAAAATAAATGTCTTCTGTAAAATACCTTGATATTTTATCAAACAGAACAATAAAAGAAAACAGGAAACATGCACGCAACTCTCTAATCAGAATAAATGCATCTTATTCACAATACACAACTCAAATTGACCTCATGTGTCCTTTAGCTTAAGTACAAGTGAATATATCATATCATTGTATAATATTTACGGAAATAAAATTTTAATAGTGAAAGATTTCAGCGTGGCAAATTATTTTGAAAGTTTAAGTTCTAGGGAAAAATAGACCTCTTATGCAATTTTCTCAATTTAAAACAGTGTAATAATGCTTGTTTATTTCCTTTTGTTAAAGTAGCCAATAAACAAAGCAGCAAATGCGAACGACTAGCTGGTTTAAGTCGGAGCAAATGGTCGTAGTTTCAGAGAACTTACAAGAGAAGTGAAACTTACCCTTTTGTGTATGTAATATATAGGACGAATTTGTTAGAGTTAGTTGTCATAATTTATTGCAAGTTTGCCAAAAACTAATATGCCTCATATAAGCGATTTAGTTAAATCTGGAGTTATTGCTAAAGCAGAAGATGGATGGTCAATGAGACAAATTGCACTGCGTTATAATATTGACAAAAATTTGGTGTGTAACATTTTAAGAAAGTGGAGAATAAACGGTACGATTAGTAGAAATCCTGGATCAGGGCGACGAAGGATATCAACTCAGCAACAAGATTTGCAATTGGTAAAACAACAAGATTTGCAATTGGTAAATGCTTTAGCAGAAAATCCATTTTACTCAGTTATTCAGGCTGCTGAAGAAACGAATTTTCCTGGATCGAGTAGTACTGGTCGCCGGCGAGTAAGAGAATCGGAGCTACGCTGTCATGCAGCAGCACAGAAATACTTACTTATAGCTGAACATAAAGAAGCTCGAGTAGGATTTGCGCTTGAATTTTTAGCGCATGCTGTAAATTTTTGGAACAATGTAATCTTTACAGACGAAAAAACTTTCCAGTCAACACACAGCGGTCGTATTCGTGTATACCGCCCTCCGAATACTCGATTCGATGAGAAATATGTATCTAACAGTAATAAAAGTGGTAGATTTTCCGTCAATATATGGGCTATCGGCACGTGGTCCTGGTGTTTTGTGACATATTGAGGAACGATTTAATAGTTAAACGTATATTGGGATTTTAGATAATATTATGCTCCCTTCTGTCACAATTATTTCCTAATAATGAGTTCATAATTCAACAAGACAATTGTTCCGTTTATACTGCTCATACCGTAACTAACTGGTTTCAAGATAACAACATCAATGTCCTTAACTGGCCCAGTCATATTCCAGATCTAAACCTTGTGGAAGAAGTATGGGAACTCCTCGTAAGAAGTATTCAAAAACGAAATGTGAGACCACGGAATGCCGAAAAATTACTGGAAATAAACAATAATGCATGGAAAAATATTATTACTAATGATTATTGTATAAGGTTATTTAATTCTATGCCAAACAGACTTATAGAAGTTATAAATAGAAATAGTGCAATAACGAAATATTAACAGTTAGTTTCTTGTTATGTAGGATATCCTTTGTCCTTTGATCCAGGATTTCTACTAATCGTACCGTTTATTCTCCGCTTTCTTAAAATGGAGCAGTGCAATTTGTCTCCTTAACCATCCATCATTTACTATAGCAATAACTACAGCATTAAAATAAAAAATAAATTAAAAGTGATATCTGTTTTATTTTGGCTACTCATTACATATTCAAATAGAGACAGATTTACATTAGAAAAAAAAAGTTGTACTATTTTTTATTTTCTGCTCACGACAGTACATAGCAGGAACTACCAGGATTAGCTCATACGAAGGAATTCATTACATATCCTTTGAAATAAAGAGGTAAAAAACTGCTAGAGTTGAATAGGTTACACCTAAGGACTCTAATCGGTCTATACACTGGGCACTGCAGATTAAACCATCATCTACACAGACTTGGATTGGTGGAAAACACCGAATGCCGTCTGTGTCTAGAGGATGGTGAAATAATAACTCATGTCCTGTGCATTTGTCCCGCTGCAGAAAGAACCCGGTTCTCATTATTTGGCAAAGGACAGCTTTTGCCTGAGGACCTGAACAATCTCTCACACAACAAGGTTATCAGCTTTATTAAAAAGCTGAACCTATTGGATATAAATTAGGAGTGAGCCACAATAGACCGATTGGTCGCGGTGGAGGGTATGGCATAGACCCACTCACATTTCAAGCTAAACCTAAACCTAGCTAGCTAGAACGCTAGATAATTACGAAATTGCTGATTGCGAACAAAATTACCAAAAGAAATTAAAAAAAATTATTACCCTGTGGTCACATGTAGAAATTCAGTTATATATAATGAAAGAAGTTGAATTTAATTTAGCACATTAATAAATTAATTGACAAAAATTAATAAATACCTGTATGGTGTTCTAACACAGAAAGACTTGCACTGACGAGAGCCAACAGCTCGAAACTGCAGTCTGCAAGTGGTGTGTGACGGCTGGCAAGAGAGCTCCTTAAGTAGGATCAGTCTTACGACTGGTGTTTGTTGCAATCGAAGCATTAGCGTTTTGATGCAATTATTACATTTAACGCGCCAGACTTGTAACTTGTAATTCAGCGCTCGGCGGGGCACATAGCCCGGAGAGTAGCTGTTGGTTGCAGTCTGGTTACGTTCCTTATAGTAAAATAAGGATTTTATAGAGGAGTTTGCGACTAAAAATATTATGTTTAATGTGGTACAGAGTATACTAAGTAAAAAACTAAAATTTAAATGAATGTAAATGTTTTCCAGGTATGATAGAGACAGTAGGTGACCTGGAGTGCTGTAACATAAGTACATAATTTAGTGTAAAAAAACATGTCCCCTAGAATATAAAAATAAATCTATGAAAAATGTGAAGAAATTTAGCAGTGATACAAAGAATGTAAATTTGAAGTAGTCGTACTTACAATAACTAAATCAAAATGCTGTACAGATATAAGTAATTTTTATAAGGGTTAGGTTAGGTTACGTTAATGTTCTGTTATCTTTTTGCAAGTTAGCAGAACATGCGATAAAAAAATACATGTGAGCTGAAAAATTTTTCTTACGCATTTTAGCGTTTAATGAGCTTTTAATTCTCCATATGACATAATTGTGCTAACTTTGCTCTGCTAACTTGATAGACATAATAAAATTTACCTTTTCAGGCAATTTCATATGCTGCAAAAAATTCGAATCCACTATATTGAACTGTCACATTTTCAATAGCGCATAGTATATTGAGAGGTTGATAAATATTCTTTCGTATATATCGTTCTCGTCCTATTAACTACTTACTAGGTAATATCCATTTACTAACATAAAGTGATTGCAACTTCCTCGGAGGTTTATTATATGTAGCATTAAATTTAAAGTTACAAATTCGAAAAGTTTCTCAGTAATGAACCTGAAAAAGAAGATATATGAGTGGACTTTGCTTGATAAATCGTTTGACTTTTGTTCTGATTACTGGCGACTGGGCCACAAAGGACCCCTGGAAATAAGATATTGGATAGATTTGTTCGGAATCGCAAGGTATTTATCAATGAAAATTTTACGATTTAGCTAAATGGCGCAGAATGTTGATATATAAGCGTGTTGGTTTTTTGTAGGTGTTTTATTTATGTCAGACATGCTAGGCCACTTCAAGAATCAATTTTTCATTGAAAAATAGCGGACATATTCTGAAATATTGATTAATTATATGTCTTTCGAATAAAATTAAGGTAAATATTGGTTTTTTAGTGTTCAAAGGAATCATCTCTTGTTTATTTTTTATTTGGCAATGTTATCGAATCTTTTCAAAAAGAATTGAAATTGAAAACGTAGAAAATATTAAAATAATTTATTCTGCAACTTACCGGTCTCAAAATTTAATAAAAAATTCATTTAATAATTGTCAAAGGTAGGCGTTAAATAAAAAAAGGAACAAGCTGATTTAGATTTGTTTTCAAAACTAATGTAAATATTGCAGAGCGATAAAACAGCATCTTTCGTTGACAAGCCTTTCCGAAAACCAAACTGATAAGATGATAATAAATTTTGTCTAATTATAAAATCATTTAATCTTACGTAATAGGCTTTCTCAAAGGTTTTAGAGAAAGCAGATGAGAGAGCAATGCCTCTATAGTTTGAGATAGGAGATTTATCATTCATTTTGTGAATTAGTAAAATTAAAAGATTTTTTTTAAGACATCAGGAAAAATTCCCTCAGTAAAAAATAGGCTTACAAGAAAAGTTAAAGGATCAACTATGAGGTCTGCTACTTTATTAAGAAGTGAATACGGTATATCGTCATAGCCAGATGAATTTTTTGTGGAGACAGATTTTATGATATCCAGCATTTCACTCGAACTGAATGGTAACAAAAAAGTGGTGTTATGATTAAAATACAAGGCATTTTATCAGTTAATGTTTTTATTGAGTCGATAAAAAAGTTATTGAAAGCCTCTGCAGAACTTTGCAGGTTGCTAATAACGTTGCCATTGGAATCAACAAAGTTTCTTAGGGAATTCCTGTTTGGCGTTACTATTATTGATAATTTTCCACGCCGATTTTGATTTATTAGTCGAATTAAGAAATTTTAAATCGTAGTAATATTTTTTTAGCCTGTTCTATTTTAATACGATGATTTAAAAAAAATATATTATATCTTAAATAAACCTCATTATCACCCGATGTTTTATAGGTTTTATACAAGTCCCTCAAAAATACTCCTTCATTTACAGTGTCGTTGGTTATTCATGATTTATTGTTTTTGTTATTAAGTTTAATTTTACATAATTCTAACGGAAAAGCTCTATCCATCAGTTCTAAAAAGGTATTATAAAATATAGTAAAATTAGTCTCACAGCTCATATCATCAGTAATAAAACTCCACTTTTCATGAGATAGTAAATATTTGAAATAATTTATGTTGTCAGCATTATTAACAAATCGCTTCAGTTGATAAGCACATTGATCCTCATTAGTATTGAAATTACATCAAAAGGTAACTAATTGCATGAAATTATCAGATAAATCCGAATATATGATTTTTGGATCTAATAAAATTTTATCGATATTAGAAAAAATATTGTCAATGATAGTTTTTGATTCACCCTGTATACGAGTAAAATCAGTAATACATTTATTCAAACCAAAACAATGCAATATATTTATATATTCATAGATTTTTTGCATTAGTATCAAAGTCATCAAAATTGAAATCTCCACAAAGAAAAGTGGGATAGTTACTATTGAAAATAAAAAATAACAACTCCTCCGAGTTAGAAATAAAACCTTTACTTGCAAAAATATATAAAAATGCCTATTTTTATTTCTTAGATAACTTTAAAATTTGATTCTTGAAATTCTCTAATAAAATACAACGCATGCAATAAAAATAAATCGGTAATTTTTAACAAATATGCGCTTATGCATTCTAAACTAAAAAGGCATTCAAACGAATTTGCCAAAAATTACCAATAATTTTACTTACTTATTATTGTTTCAATACGGCCTTTACTTCTTTTATCGTAACATTTCTTTTTCGGGCACCGGTAAGAATACACACGAAAAAATAATTAAAGCTGCCAAGAAAAGAGAGAGAAGACATTTCTATGATTTCCAAGCTATATAGTGGATTCATTCGTCTATGATGCAAAGTACCATAAAAATTGACCCAGTCAATATATTTCAGCAAGAAATATCAAGGCTTGTAATAAGTCGAAAATTAGTCAAAATTGTAAAGTAGCGTCGATCGCGCAATAGAAACTTTGCACTCAGACAATGAGAACTCAGATCCGTCGAGTTCTACTGAAACAAATTCTGATATGAACCTAAATTATGTTTTTCAAAATAAAATATAAGTTTTGCATAGAACTGCAGGAGTTTTAAATATATATATATATATATATATATATATATATATATATATATATATATATATATGTTCCGAGAATCTTCCGCGGTCGTTGGTATGAAAAATACTAGGTTCTCGGGTTGAACCGCGTCTGAGATTGTTAATGTCTCGACGTTTCGGCTCCCGTTTTGGAGCCATTTTCAAGAGAAAAAGTGAGTCAAGTAAAAATTGTCAAAGAAAATAATGCTAGGAGTTCGTGGAACTGGTTCGATTCCGGGGTCTCAATCTGCCTACTCCCCAGATCTCACCGCGATCCGTCTCTAAGGCCTCAACCTGCCTACTCCTTAGAGCGAACTCGCTGGCAGTATCGGACGAAGTGTTATTTATACGAAAGCTGTCTGTGGGTGGGAGAGTGGTGGGGGGTTGAGGGTCTGTTGATGGAGGCATCAGAGCAGAACGGCTGCTATCAGGATTATGAGGTGTGGATGAATATTGTGGGGCTAGCCTGGAGATCAATGATTTCCAAGCGACTGGAAGACGATGACCGTCATCCCTTTTGTTTAGACAATTGGGACGTTTTTCAATCTCAATTGCTTCGCGGATGATTCGCGGTTTTTGGAAAAATAATGGTGCTATGGTTTTGGTGTTATCGAAGTCTATATTATGGCCTGTTAGAAGGCGGTGTTGGGAAAGTGATGATGTGGGATCGGATTTTCTAACTGCAAGACGATGTTCATATATTCTATTGTTAATCCGTCTGTTGGTTTGTCCAATGTAGGTTTGGGGACAGTTTGAGCAAGGTATTTCGTATACACCGTGGGAATCATTAGGTATTTGGTCTTTTGGGGTTCTGATTAAATTGGAAATTGTTTGGTGTGTTGTGAATATGGTTTTTATGTTATCGGATTTCAGGATTTTTGAAATTTTGTCTGTGACACCTTTGATGTAAGGTAGGAAAGCTTTTTGCTGAGGAGGAGTTTCTGTCTGATCAGTTTGGGAAGGATTTTGTGCTTTGTGTATGGATCGCGTTATATGTCCTTTGTCGTAACCGTTTTGTAGAAGTGCTTCTTGTAATGTTTGTAGTTCGGATTGTCTGTTGTGATTGTCTGTTAGTCTGAGGGATCTGGTTACAAGAGTGTTGACAACGGAATTTATTTGTGATGGATGGTGGTGTGATTTTGAGTTAAGGTAACGGTTGGTGTGGGTTGGATTTCTATACACAGAGTAGGAGAGTTGATTGTTGTTTTGTTTTGTAATGAGGACGTCTAGGAAAGGGAGAGAACAATTGTTTTCGATTTCAATAGTGAACTGGATCTGAGGGTGTATATGATTAATGTGAGACAGAAAGTTGTTTAGAGAATCTCTACCATGTGGCCAGATATTCTCTAAACAACTTTCTGTCTCACATTAATCATATACACCCTCAGATCCAGTTCACTATTGAAATCGAAAACAATTGTTCTCTCCCTTTTCTAGACGTCCTCATTACAAAACAAAACAATAATCAACTCTCCTACTCTGTGTATAGAAAACCAACCCACATCAACCGTTACCTTAACTCAAAATCACACCACCATCCATCACAAATAAATTCCGTTGTCAACACTCTTGTAACCAGATCCCTCAGACTAACAGACAATCACAACAGACAATCCGAACTACAAACATTACAAGAAGCACTTCTACAAAACGGTTACGACAAAGGACATATAACGCGATCCATACACAAAGCACAAAATCCTTCCCAAACTGATCAGACAGAAACTCCTCCTCAGCAAAAAGCTTTCCTACCTTACATCAAAGGTGTCACAGACAAAATTTCAAAAATCCTGAAATCCAATAACATAAAAACCATATTCACAACACACCAAACAATTTCCAATTTAATCAGAACCCCAAAAGACCAAATACCTAATGATTCCCACGGTGTATACGAAATACCTTGCTCAAACTGTCCCCAAACCTACATTGGACAAACCAACAGACGGATTAACAATAGAATATATGAACATCGTCTTGCAGTTAGAAAATCCGATCCCACATCATCACTTGCCCAACACCGCCTTCTAACAGGCCATAATATAGACTTCGATAACACCAAAACCATAGCACCATTATTTTTCCAAAAACCGCGAATCATCCGCGAAGCAATTAAGATTGAAAAACGTCCCAATTGTCTAAACAAAAGGGATGACGGTCATCGTCTTCCAGTCGCTTGGAAATCATTGATCTCCAGGCTAGCCCCACAATATTCATCCACACCTCATAATCCTGATAGCAGCCGTTCTGCTCTGATGCCTCCATCAACAGACCCTCAACCCCCCACCACTCTCCCACCCACAGACAGCTTTCGTATAAACAACACTTCCTCCGATACTGCCAGCGAGTTCGCTCTAAGGAGTAGGCAGGTTGAGGCCTTAGAGACGGATCGCGGTGAGATCTGGGGAGTAGGCAGATTGAGACCCCGGAATCGAACCAGTTCCACGAACTCCTAGCATTATTTTCTTTGACAATTTTTACTTGACTCACTTTTTCTCTTGAAAATGGCTCCAAAACGGGAGCCGAAACGTCGAGACATTAACAATCTCAGACGCGGTTCAACCCGAGAACCTAGTATTTTTCATATATATATATATATATATATATATATATATATATATATATATACAAGAATTTGAGTGTAGGGACACCGTGGTGTAGAGCAAACCTAGCAAACCCAAGAATGCTTTCCAAACACATTGAGAGCGCGGAACAGTGCGATATTTGATGGCGTGTCCAACAAGCAGATCCCGCGCGCGAATATTAATAATTTTAAATGACGATAAGTACAAAACTATTTGCCACAGAAGGTTGATTTTTAAAAACTTCTCCAATATTTTTTCTTTAATTCATACGCAGATACCATGCAAAATTCCTTTAAATAAAAAAGTTTTTCAATTCATGAAAAGTCATTACCAAGTAAACGAAACTATCATATTATCTTTTATTTTTTCTAATATTTTTTTATATATATAATTCTTAGGCTGTCATCTGCGCTTATGTGTCTGCTTTCAAACTAAAAAAAAAATCTTTAAAATATATCATACAGTGTCAAAGATATGGCGAAGTGAGTAATACGTTTTTTTAATTTTCACAAATTTTACACATTTTTCGATTTACAAAAAATCGATACCGTTACAAAAAGCCGTAAATGACCTTTTCGGATGGCCAGTGACCTATCTAATGATGTTATGAAGGTTTCATCTGGTTATACTTAAAAAAAAAATTTTGATAAAATTTTATATCGTTTTCGCTCAACTATATAGCGTCCAGATGCTAGTTTTCTATTTAATTCTCTAAACTTTAAGTTGCAGTCAATATTCAATCTTCAAAATTTGAAGCATGTTTTGTTTTCAAGAACATTGTTGCCTAGGGGAATATCTGGCAGATTACATTTGAAAGATAAAATGTTTGTTCTCCCTATATTAAACGAGAGTAAGTTTTTTTTTTTTATACATTTATTTAACGTCGGCCTATTTCCGCTACTGAGGCCTAACACCGACGTCTGTAGACGAGCTACCCCCAACCAGGAATTTTGCCGAACCTCTTCCCTTAAGAAGAGTAGGGATCTTTTACTTGCCTAACATTTAATAGACAAGGGACCGACGGCTTTACATCCCCTCCGAAGGATGGTATATCTCCTATGCAACCCTCGCCTAAGGTTGTATAGCTTCCGCGCATACACTGATATACAAGCCGCTGGAAGATGTGTGCGGCGAGAACGCGGTTTCCGTTGGAATGGTCACCCATCCAAGTACTAACTGCGCCTGTCGTTGCTTTACATCGCATACCGAAGTATGTACATAGTAAAGACGCACCTACGCTCGCCCCTACGAGAGTAAGTTCGAATCACATTAGTCTTTGATTTTCTTAATATCGTTACATTTGCTTTCATGAAGAATATATTTTCCTTGCAATGCCACGATATTGTGGTATCGTCGGCGAATAGAGTAAACTTTCCTGTGACATTAATTTTAATTAGGTGATTGATGTACAATAAAAATAGAATTGGACCAAGAATAGAACCTTGAGGTACCCCACAGTTTATGTTAAGTTCATCGGACCTATTTGGATTTTTAACAATTTGTATATGGCCTGACAGATATGATTTAAGCCATTCAAGAGTACTGCCTCTGAAACCATAGCGCTCCAATTTTTGCAGCAATATTCCATGTCGAATACAGTCAAAGGCTTTTGACAAATCACAGAATATGGCAGCAGCGATCTCCCCTTCATTTAATTTGGTGTAAACAGTATTTAGGAAAGAGAACATGGCGTCCTTAGTACATTTATTGCGCCTTAAGCTTTTTTATATTACAGAAAACAAGGCCATCGTTCGTGTTCAGCAACATGCTACTGTTTTGCGGAAAAATATATTGTAAGCAACATCGGGATAAAGGGGGTCGTCATTACCTGTCGTGTATTTATTTATTTATTTATCTCCGCTAAAGGATCAGACAGAAGTTGACTCGGAAATCACACCCCGTAAAGTGCGGGTGTGCAATACACTAGCAATTGATATTGTACCAAATGTTGCTTGTTTTGTTTTAAGAATCGGCAGTGGAAATGATTAATAATTAAAATTACCTCTACTAAAATAGTTATCGGCAGGACATAAACTACGATAGCAAATATTGATATTATTGCAAGCTTTGGTGGTAAACATCCGATCAACATATCATAACATTTGGTTAAAATAAACACAATTAATTACTGCAAATGATCAAGCTGCAATCTACATGCAGATATCCGTATCGGTGCGTTGCCCACTGATTTGAATTTGAACGAACTTGTCTCCCAGCTAATGACTTTCTGTTAAATGAAACGTATCGTGTTCATTTTGTATTGTTTGCAAATAACGGAACGGAAATATAACGTTGGATATAACTCTAGTTTTTCTGGACATACGCTTAGAAATAAGCAATTATTATTTTAGTTAGCTAGTTTTTAAAAACTATTTATCTGCCTATTTAAGGTTATGTACTGCTCATCGACCTATCTGACCGAATCTTCAAATTTAAGTGAAAAACGTACCGATATCATTGTGCTTCCGAAGCAATAGCCTTGCAGTCATGAATGTGTTCCCTAATATGTTCCCCAGTCTTCTGAGTAAACTGACATACTGACAGTTCGACAATTCGGCTGTCAAAGTACCAACCTGAGAAATGTTAAAAGTAAATCGACTTTTAAATGGACTTTTTCGATCATTAACTATCTTTACACTATCGTTTTGTAGACAATTCTTATACGCTAAAGTAAAGTAAAGTTTATTGCAATTAATAATTATGATAAAATAATAGAATTAATAAGTTTATACAAAAATAATATGGAACAAGCTAAACTGCAACAAGTTTGTATTATGTTCCACAGTATAAATACTTATAATAATAATAATAATAATAATAATAATAGACTTTATTGAATTAAACAAATATAAACCAGGCGAAGTTTAGCAATTGCTACTCTTACACTTAACCTGGATTATAATAAACAGAACATATATTTCAATACATGGATGTGTGTATATTAGAAAAAGAAGAAAACTTAAATTTAAATTCAAATTGAATAGGAGGGGTATATTACATAAAACATATCAGTTAATTAAGGAAGTTTGCATTATTTACAATACTTATTATATCTATTTAAATTTATCAGATTGATTTTATTTAAATTACACTACTTAGTTTACTGTTAAGATGAGCTTTAAACGAATACTTTGGTAAGTGGGCAAAATCTTTGATAGTGGAGTTGTAAAGCTTAACAGCCAAATAAGAAAAACATTTTTGAAATATGGCTGACGAGTGACGTGGGATATGTAGATTAAGTTTATATCTTAGATTTAAACCATGTGAATCAGATCTTTTTAATAATTTTTGAAAAAGGGATAGAGGTAATTGATCATTGATAATTTTGTAAATCAAATTACAGTAATTACGTTTTCGCCTAGTAGTCATATTCATCCAATGTAATTCCGAAATTTTACGAGAAATGTGATCATATTTCCTCAAACCAAATACAAATCTGCAACAAGAGTTTTGTACCTTTTGAACTCTATTTTGATTAAATTTATCTAGGAAGGGACCATAAATACAATCGCCATAATTGAAACGTGAGAGAATTAGGGAATCGGATAAGGTCTTTTTTACGTGGATCGTTAAGATATTTCTATAGGAATAGAGTGATTTCAGCGTACTATATGATTTTATCAATAAGCTGTTAATATGCAGATTAAATTTTAAATCGCTGTCAAATATAATACCCAGGTTCTTTAAAGAATATTTGGATTGTAAAGTTTCAGATTCAATTTTAATGGTAATATTACTATCAACAAACTCTCTATTTCTTTTATTTCCAAAAAATAATACATGGCACTTACTTTCATTTAATTTTAGATTATGCTTATTTGATAAAGTGCTAATTGTATGGAGATCTTCATTGATAAAATTTTCGGCATGCATAATATTTTCAACTTTAAAATTATATTGAACCTGTGTATCATCCGCGAACGCTTGAACTTTACAATGTCTAACTGATCTTAGTATATCACTCGTGTAAACTAAAAAAAGGAGTGGCCCCAATATCGAACCTTGAGGTACACCGGATGTAACACTTCTTACAGAGGACACCCTATCATTTATATGAACTACCTGCGACCTATTGCGAAGATAAGAGCTAATAAGATTAACAAGCTTGTCAGAGCAACCATAATAAATCAACTTACTGCACACAAGTTTATGATTAATAGTATCGAATGCCTTGGAGAAGTCTAACAGTACTAGGGCTGTTACTTCTTTTCTATCTACAGAAGACACAATATCGTCACATACGTTTAAAAGAGCGGTTGAAGTACTGTAACCCCGCCTAAAACCCGACTGACACTCTGGTAATATTTGTTTTTGCTCCAAGTATTTTGTAAGTTGAATAGAAATGGCTTTTTCCAATACTTTAGATAAAGCTGATAAAATACTTATTGGCCGTAAATCAGTGTAATTAAGAGGGGTATTAACTTTAGGTAACGGCTTGACTACAGCTACTTTCCACGTTGAAGGAAAATAACTGTGTTCTATACAACAATTTATAATATGCGTAATAAAGCTATCTACGTAAGGGCTGCAGTACTTTAACATGGCTATTGAGATATTATCAGACCCATAGGCATTCGATTTAATACTGTGTAGAATCTTGCTTACATCTTCGACTGGCAATAAAGGTAACTCAAACTTTTGATCAGTATCTAAAAAATTACCATTAACATAAAAGTGAATTAAGTCATCACTGACTTCTCTTTCAACAAAAACGGATGAAAAATATTGATTTACCTTGTCAGGGTCATCTAAATGATTAGGAACACTTAAACGTTCTTTGTTTAAGATATAATTGTTCATGCCTTTCCATAACATTTTTGAGTCAGTTGTATTTAATAAGTTGTTATAAAATACTTTTTTCTCCCGGCGAACGGCAGACAGCGTAAAATTACGCAATTCTTTATAGCGTGCCCAGTCTACAGGAGATTTAGTTTGTTTGTATTTTTGTAAGGCGGTATCCCTTTCCTTCATCATTAATTTAATTGGATACGTAAGCCAAGGCGATTTAGGTTTAGTTATTCTAACAGTTTTAATAGGCGCATGCTTATCAAATAAAGAAATTATAAGATTGTTAAAATACATAACTTTATCATCAATATCAGGAATATTTATAATATTATGAAATGGTGCATCCCTCAAATCATTACAAAATCTGTTATAGTCAAAATATTTATAGTCTCTAAAAGTACAGAACTTTGTTGCAGATTTTCGCTTGTCAATTATTAATTTACAATATGTTAAACAATGGTCAGATATAACACTAGCATCAGTAACACCACTATCTTGAATTAGGTTTAAATTCGAGACAAATATAGGATCTAAGAGCGATAGTGATCTTTCAGTAACACGAGTAGGTTCGTTTATCAATTGATTAAAGCCATAGGCATGAAAACATTTGCCTAAAGGATTTTCAGGATTTAATAAATTAATATTCATATCTCCCAAACAAATTATTTCATCTACTGTGGGAATAATTAGGGGCAAGGTGTCCTCAATGCTATCTAAAAATGCAGAGATATTTCCAGATGGCGGCCTATAAATATTGCCAATAGCAATTTTATAGTTTTTAATTTTTATGTTAAGCCACAATTGTTCAATGTCCCCATCAAATTTAAAATTTAAGTCATATTGAGAACACAAAATATCTGTACTTACATAGATAGCTACGCCACCACCACGTGCGCGAGATCGATCTAACCTGAACAGTTTAAAGCCAGGAATTGATATAGAAACATCGTCCACATCACTCGACAGCCAGGTCTCTGTTACAGCAATTACATGAAAGGAAGCAACTAAGTCCATAAATTCCCTAAAATGTCTCATTAGAGATCTTACGTTTAAGTGACATATATTTATACCATTCGGCATTATGTTTACCTAAAGAAAATCAGATTTATATAAGCAACAGTATACAAAGTAGATATAATATCACAGAGCATAAATACATTAGAAAAATAATATTTATTTAGTATAGAAAGGTACACAAATAGTAAGCAGTAAAAAATTTTTATCAGAGTTACACTTAAATGAACAAAAACAAGTTTGTTTTTCTAATATAAAATGAAACGATAAGTAGGCGCTAATTAACGAAATAAAATGTATTTATTATTAAGTATTTACTATGAATTAAAATATTATTTAGACCCCAAGTTAACAAGCTAATAAAATTATTAACTGATATTCTTAACAGTAATATGAAATTTATGGTTTACCCCAATTTCAGAAAATAAGATTTAAGTAGAACACAATAAGGAAGTAGATATTTTAAAATTCAAATAGCTTAGAAGTACGTTCATTTCGGATCGTCTCTGTCCATCGAAATGTTTTCTAGTTCCATTATACTTTTTACAATGTGCTTAGTGAATATATTAGTGAAATATGTGTACCAGATAGCAACTGGAGAATACAAAAACATGGCACACAAAAATCACCACTAACTATACGTTATTAAACATAGAGCTGAATTGATTGATATTTTAACTTCTCCGCAATAAAATTGAGAGGTTATAAAATTGGTTCAAAAACGAAAATTGAGATAACATCAAATCTTTACGTTTAGGTGTGTGTGTGTATGTGTTTTAGCACGATAGCGCGGAAACTACTGAACGGATTTGAATGAAACTTTGCGTGTGCGTTTCTTTAGTGCCCCAGAAGATCTGAAAAGGTTGGTTGAGATCGGATTACGTTTAGTGCCATTTTGACGCAACAAGTTGTTTATTTTATAATTACTTTCAATTTGCAATGGAACCATTGAAAAGCAGTTAAAATTCTGATTTCAACGATATATCACACTTCCACCCTTTCGATTTGGTTTTCGTGAAAAAAATTAAAAACAAAGCAAATATGGCATAGATCGCATTTCGCATGACATGATCGATGCGCGTAGCCGTTACGTCGTGAAACTCGTCACATCACATGTCAGTTCACGTGTGAGGGTTTCTTCACTGCTCCAGAAGTAGAGCGGATTACGTTTAGTGCCGTTTTTAAATATATATACAAACAAATCGAAGAATTAAACTACAAATATTCCTCTAAAATCTAGTAAAATTACTGAAATGCTAATGTTTCATTTAACGAAGACAGCCGCGAGCGATCGGATTGCAATGAGCAAATTTTGACGATTGTCATTGTCATCGTTTGTCATCCGATAACGTTGGTGTCATGTCATGTTAATAAGATTTCAGCATATTTGTAGTGGATTGTCAGAAACTTTAAAGGTAGATGTAACAATATCAATATCATATGCTTTCTGTACTTTCGTTGGTGAATTTATTATAGATTATCACTTTACCAATTTTCAGTTTGTTGCTTTACAAATCTGTAGTATTTAGGATAACTAGACTTTCTTAGTCGTTCAAGTGATTTTAAAGTTGTTAATATCCTAATAGTATATTATTCAACGAGCAATAATGTAGGTAATAACTCGCATAGATGGTTGTAAATTCATTAGGTTGAGGGTTTTTTTAGTGCCCCAGAAGATCTGAAAAGGTTTTGGATGAGATCGGATTACGTTTAGTGCCGTTTTGTCACACAATTTAATGGTCTATTTGGCTTCAAAGATCCGCCGAGTGGGGAGGTTCCAGCCGCTTCCAGTAGCTGCCGATTTTTTATATATATTCAGTAGCTTTTTTTTAAATATGGTAACTTTTCGAATATCTATACTGCTCTACTAAACACTGAGGGGGTAACTGCAGTTTGCATTGTTTTCAGGTATTTGCATTTTTATGTTTCCATGAATGCTGCGTTTTTCTGCAATAAATTTGTTATTTTTTGCAACATGTATATGTATTTTTTGGTGTTTTTTATGAATGTAAGCATTTCAAACATCTAAAAAAATAATTAGAGGAAGAAAATGCAGATACTGCTAATTTAATTGTTTTTTCCTGTGAATTAATAAGTAAAAAATCGGTAATTACTGCCAGTTATTTAGAAACTAATTTATTCAGAACAATATAATATTGTTTAAATGGTAAATACTTTATAACAAAAAACAATTACATTTTAATTTTCTTCAGTTTCACACAGAGATAGTTCTTGCCAAAACTTTAACAGGTTTTTTGACATTATAGCGACTATTATTATAATGGTAACTGTAAATTACTAACCCAAAATGAGGGTAAGTACAATTCACTAACTATTGCCGTAACTGAATTTACATACACTGTAGATACCCCTTCTTTGGCCTAATATTTAGAGTTACCACCTAAATGCTTAGTATAATAGTACTAATACTTTTTTATGAAAAATAAACAATTTTCCGCACAGATACGGCTCATAACCTTTAGTATTAGATGTAAAATGCATACTAGAATCACTAGGCAACACTATCTCATTTTTCAAAAAATATGCAGTTACCCCCTCTGTGCTTGGTACTAAATTATAAAGTTTTGGTCCGAGATAGATAATAAAATGTTGACATAGTGTTTTTCAAATTTATTTATAATTAATTTTTCGTTACTTACCGCACGCATGATGTATGATTGTGCCATTTGTTGGAATTTATCTTTATGAATATGTATATATTATTGAGGATTGAATATATAATAATCTTACATTAAAAATATTATTTTCTAAATATAATTGATTTGTAGCATATCGTTTATTTTTTTTAACATAACTTTAATTATCATATTTTGTGTAACATTTAATGGATTTAGCGAAGAATCGTACAAACCTCCCCATGCAATTATCCCATATCTTATAACTGATTCGACTAAGGCCTTATATCTATTTTTAGCGTTTGAATGTTAAGGTAATCTCTCAGCTTATAAAAGAGGTAAATGCATTTTCTAATACGACTGTTCAAATATTCTATATGCGATTTCCATTTCAAGCGTCTATCAAGAATGATACCCAAATATTTAATATCTTCCACTATATCTATTTTTTTTTATACAAGGACAATCAGTTAATCCATTTTCTAAACATTCTGAATTATGTATCGTAATATCGCCCATCATATCGTTCACTTCGTCGTTCTCGTTTTCGTAGTCGGAATTGTAATCATCATCATCGTCATCGACAAATCTTGTGTTCCCATCTGGCATGTCATCAATAAGTTCATCGACTGGTGACCCACTGACCTCGTCAGAATTTTGGCAGGTTGTATTCTGGCCAAAATGGCATAAACTGCAACATTTTAAATTCAATTTATTGCATAAACAAGATTTCGTTTTGCACCCAGCTTTACAATCACAGGCAATGATTTCTAAGAAATCTTCTGGAAGGAGTGGTTTGTCTGTAGTATTTGGCATCAGTCCTTTTTGCATTTTACCGAAATCAATTGCATCGTTAGTTCTTTCACAATGCCATCAACGAATTTGATAAAATGTTCTTAAGCTATGATGATCAGCCGCACCCTCGGTTTGTGGTAGAGAGGACAGTTTGGCATCAATTTTTTTTGCTCAGTTTTCCGAAACGTTCATACCTTAGTAAACCTAATGTTTTCTTAGTTTTGATTGAACAACCATAAACAGTGTCGTCATTATAGAAATTATGAAGGACGTCCTGGATCAGCTCTGGATACTTGACAAATATGTCTTAATATTTATAGGTCACACGAGTTATATTTACATATACAATTAGTTATATGTACTTTGTGCAACAGAAAATTACTGCGCGCAAGTACATGTATGCCGTAAATGGCTGAAAATGGATCGAATTTTTATATTAAGGTTTTTCACCAGCAAAAGGAAAAGTCCCCATATAAATAAAATAATTGTGGATGGTTTAGTTTTCACATGTACCACCGTAACTAAATTTTTAGGTATCTTTATCGATTCAAATTTAAGCTGGAGCACACACACTGACTACATATGTAAAAAATTAAATAGTGCCTATTATGCGATCTTGCAGCTCAAAAATACTCTTGATACACCGAGTATATTAAATGTTTACTATGCCTTGGTTTATTGTCATCTATCGTACAATGTAGTATTTTGGGGTAACTCCAGTAACACCGAGAGAATATTGATTGCACAAAAAAGAATTATGAGATTAATTTTCGACATAATACCCAGAGACTCATGTAAGCCATTCTTCGTAAAATATAACATCTTGACATTTCCCTCAATTTATATATATCGCTGCTTATTACATATGAAATTTAATTTAAACTCCTACCAACAAAATAGTGATTTGCATAATTATAATACGCGTCATGGTAACATGATCAGGCTTGATCAGCATAAATCTAGTGCATTTGAAAAATCATGTTCTTATGCTGGAACTAAATTTTTTAATCATCTACCAGAAAATTTCAAGGATATATTATGCACTCATAAATTAAAAAAAAAATTAAAGAATATCTTATTGAAAAATGTTGTTACACCATAAATGAGTTTCTTATATAAGATGTTATTATTTTAGCCTAGTCACATAATATTGTTAGATATAGTTAATCACACTTTTTAAAAATTATATTTTAAATTTTTGTACTTTGTATTTTTGTATTGTAAGATTTTAAAATGTATCTCTGACCATTCCTATACTGTGAAAACAGTCGCATTGGAAAATAAATATGTATTAGTATTATATATTAGTATTGTATATTAGTATTAATATGTATTATTTGTGTCATATCACCCAAAAGTACATAATAAATCTAAATTTTGACGAGGAGAAAATTGTCGTACGATAAACGGCCATAAAGTTACAGTGTTTTAAAAAATTTCGTAGAATTTTCGAAAAATAGCATTGTAGCCAAACTAATGGCTTTTGACTTGAAATGTGGTAAGCTATTTGTAGGTATTATGAGCCACCTTCACCCAAAATTTCATCTGATTCACGCCTAATTTGCCCAACTTATTCCAAAATCAATTTTTGGTAAAAAAGACTTACATATAATGGATTACAGGAGGGTGGGGACGTAACATCACGAAAATTTAAGTGGAGGTTCCTTGAGCATTGGCAATAAAAGGACCATATTTTCGTTGCTTAATTTATAGTTTAAGGGGCCAAAAAAAAAATAAAAAATAAAAATCGAAAATTGCCCCAAGAGAGGGTTAATTTATCCCTTTTTCGAATTTAAAACAACATTCCTACACTTGCGGGAAAATTGTATTATTCTCCGCTATTTTCAGTTTGCCATACTCCACTACAAATACTTCTGAAAAATGATGAAATTTTGCTGAAAATTATGAAACTTGAAAAATTGGCTAAATTTTGAAAAGCTGCACCTTCGAAACTATTGGACCTACAATAATCGTTCAGGTCTCAAATTGTTGAAAATTTAATCTACTTCAAAAATGATCATAACTGTTTTTAATTAAAAGCCAGTCCTTTCGGGTCAAAATCGACAAAAACTGAAAAAAGGTAAGAAATTTCGAGATTTTCTTGATTTTTGACAATGACCCGGTCGTCTGCCGAGGTCGAAAACTTGGATTTTCCTCTTTCATCATAAATAACATACCAAGAAAGCAAAAATGCCAGATTTGATGCAGCGTTCACCCCCTTTTCATGTTTAATTTGACTCTATTAGAGGTATTTTTCAACCGTTAATGTTCCTTGAAACCGAAATAGACCCAACTATGCGGTGTTCATAAATTCCAGCCCATACATACATGTCATCTGTTATCATGTTCACATTTATTAAGTAACCACTCACAGTATTGTACCCTTCCATCATTATCACCTTCATAAAGATGCTGGTATAAGTTGTATTTAAAAGAATGATAATTGTGTTTTATGCCACGCAAAAGATCCAAACAGTTTCGAAATTTGCAACACTATTAGAGCTTGAACAGTCCACTGTAATCGGGGAAAAATTAATTATTTCGAAATAATTCCTCAATCTGATGTCAAACAGAGGATCAAATTCAATATGGCGGACCTAAATATCAAAATCACTTGTAAAAACTAAGGCTTCGTGTATCGATGTGTATGGTGTATTCGATATCGATTGAATTCGTTCGCTTTAGAATCATACTTATTTAACTACAATCAAGGCGAAACATGAATTCTGTTGATAATATAGTAGTGAATATAATCAGAATTAAATTTCCTTCGTGAAATTACAAAATTGAATTGCGTGTAATTTTATTTCGTTCTTATATTTATACTTCGTCAGAGTATAGCCCACGCTGTGGCGGGCTACGATCCCGCTTAATCCAGGGGGAAATAACATGATGTCCTGCAAAAGCACTGAAATAAGGTCGTACTGGGACTTCGCTAACATCAATTACAATTGACAGAATGCATGCTATATGATACGCGGGGCTGTTACGTGCCGATGGACGGTAAATTGCGGTCACTTTGCGGTTTTTAGCCGGTGAAATGTCCTTTCTAGTTTCAAACCTCTGCGGAAAATATACAAATATACTGGGTAGCATAACGTAATTTGCGTACACGTGCAGGCATAGTGGCGTATTTGTTGGCAAACTATTCCGATTAAGTTTTTAAACTTGGTCGAATTATTAATCAATTATCGATATTTATGTAAATAAGGTTCTTATAGACTAATTACCATATCTCTACTTCTTTACTCAATGCTTTAATGTAAGTTCTTAAAAATCCATAAAACTTTGAGATTAGATATTATCAATCATGAAAAAGTGTATAGTTGTGTGCAATTAGTCTATCATACAGTATGGTATAACAGTCTAGGGAGGGTTGCACCAAACGCATCTATCCCCATTAATACGGGTACAGAAAAAATAATTAAAATTATGTTCAAAAAAGATCTCAGATATCCACGTAGATGCCTATTTCAAAAATATAAAATTCTCAATATCAGACAAATTTATTGCAAACAAATATTAAATTATGAAATCAAAAACAAAAATTATCTCAAAAAAAATCACTTATATAATACAAGAACTAATGTAATCATACCTAGAGCTAAGAAATCAATATTCACAAAAGTTCAACATAACTAGGTCCAAGACTGTATAATCTAATGCCAGATCACCTAAGAAATACCAGTAATAGAGAAAACATCAAAAACTGGCTACTAAGCTTACCAGAAAATTTTATAGAAAACTTCATAAATACCGGGCAATTGTATACATAATTTGATATGATA
Organism: Leptura quadrifasciata; assembly: GCA_963675555.1. Classification (NCBI taxonomy): domain Eukaryota; kingdom Metazoa; phylum Arthropoda; class Insecta; order Coleoptera; family Cerambycidae; genus Leptura; species Leptura quadrifasciata. The sequence goes on along the minus strand of OY776674.1, from coordinate 162,253,822 downwards.
TCAGTTAACTCTTTTGTATCTATTTCTTTTTTTTAGCCTCTCTTTTCCCTTTTTCTATAATTATGTAAATTATCCCTTTTGGTTATTATCTATTAAATTTCATAAAACATAATTTAGATACATTTATAAAAAAAAATTAAATGTTTACATAAACACCCACAGATAAGTCTTTTTCTAAAAACTTAGGTGGGGTTTAACTAAATATTTATTATCATGAATTCTTTTTAAGAAAAAAACATGTTAAAACATAAATTGTAACCAAACAGATGAAATAAATATTATTATTATTATTTTACATTGCAGATAAAAAACGCAATAAAAACTTTACGACCTCGTTAAAATACCGATACTCTCTGTACTAGGGTATTTCGCTCACAAATTGAATCACTTACCTTTATGGGTTTTTGTACGTCGGCTTGTTTGATGACACTATACAGAATGGTTCACCGGCGTTAATTGTCTTTTTTGTCTGCACCGTAATTCTGGAGATTACTATACTCTAGAACTAATGTTATAGTTAACATTTTTTTATGTAATGCCTAGATGAACCTAGGAATCTTGAGCAAGTTTCTAAGGTAAATTGAATTAAATTTTATTACATTACCCAACAGAGAAACCATTTACAGGGCAACACTGTATAAATATAAGATGAAAATAGAAAAATATAAAATACGATGTAAGTATAAATAGGTCATATAAAACTAAACTAATATCAAAGTCTAGGCGGCTAAGTAAACAATTTAAAACTGATTATTATACATTTGTGTGTTTGAAATTTTGAACAAGACAATGTAGCTTAATCTCATCTGAGTGATAATATTCTTGAGCAGTTTTTAGCAAAAATGACAGTACAGCTATTTATGTCCGTCTAAAAGTTTTGTTTTGCCTGATGTTAAGTCGAGGAATATGAAATGTTATTTGCCAAGGAATAGTAGGACAATCAATGTTGTTATGTAATAATATAAACAGAAAACTTAGGGAATACAAAATTCTGCGATGTTTAATGACTCCATATTAAACATACTTAGCAGCAACTCTTGACTAAAACCTTTCTCAGGATACACCCTGTTAACATCCATCATTTTAGCATTACCATATCGAAATTTTGCAATGTCAATATATGGATTAATTGTCGCTTTTTTTGTCGTAACTTTGCCGTGAAAAGAAAAAAATTGTGGCGCCTTATTAAAAAAAAAAAAAAAAATAGTTAAGTTAGCACTGGCTGCAAAATATCATTCTTAATAATCCAGCCCCACTACTCAAGATCAATGTCTTTCCACAACCATGTTTGAACTTGATAATACGCACTCTACACAAATGCTGTTGAGTTGCTGAAGGTGTTGGAGGGAGTTTTACAGCTGTTGAAAGATTTATAGATTTGGCAAATTTAAATATCGGTAATTGTACATGGAAGTTTCCGTTTTGGGAGCACCATATATTGTAAATCAGTTTGTCCAAAGGGCAATGTTCTTGCGTGAACACATGTGCTGCAGGGTGTAAATCCGGCCGTTTGTCAAACATTTTGAACGCTTGAGTTTTCCCTTTGTGAAACAAGGCGGATGTGGTATAGCATCCTGACAGAGCGTGCAAAAACAAAATATTATGCTTTAAGCAATTTTGATATTTGTCCATGCTGGCAGTAGAATAAGTTTTGTTTCCACTTTTCCTTTTCCTGGTTTTTTGAAAATGATGTTACTGCAGAAGTTATGCGCCCAAGTAAAATGACTAACAAGTCAATATCTTCTTCAACGGCCTCTTTAAAGCTAATTCATTGGTAAATGATCTACAATTCCGTATTATGAAACCTAAGGATAGATCAAAGTTAAAAATATTTCGTAAGTCTCTAATTGACTCACATCTTGTAAGTTCTTTATTATTTACATTATAATCATATAGATAAGAGCATTTCTTGCGTGAGTAAGTTACGACTATGCACTTGGAAATATTTAATGACAATTTATTAACACTACACCATTCTATTACTTTATTGAGCTGAAGCTGGAGTGCCTGGCAGTGATCAGACTCTGAAATAATGCTAAATAGTTTTAGCTCATCAGCATACAGCAGTTGTTCACATTCGATTGATTGAGTTAGATCATTGAAAAATATTTAAAAAGCAGAGGTCCGAGATTTGACCCTTGTGGTACTCCAGATGATGCAACATACAAATCAGACTTGTGATCATTATAAGCTATAAATTGCAGTCGATTTGTTAGATATAAGCTAAATAACGCCAACAGTGACGTACTGATACCAAACATCTCAAGTTTACAAATAAGAATGGAATGGTCTATGCGGTCAAAAGCCTTCGAGAAATCTGTATATATCACATCAACTTGCCCCTGGTAATCCAGTGTATTAGATATGTATTGAGTTACAACGAGTAAATTAGTCATAGTAGATTTTTTGCTCATAAATCCATATTGTGATACTGATATGCAATTTCTTATTGAAGGATATATGTGACTGTATATAAACATCTCGAAAACTTTCACAAAATTAGGAATTATAGAAATAGGCCTATAGTTATCTAAGAAATTTATATTACCATTTTTTAGTACATGACAAACTCTAGTTAGTTTCCAAGACTGTACCCAAAATGAGATTGAATATTAATTAAAAGTGGAGTAACAGAAATTCGAGAACAATCTCTAACTAAAAAACTCGGAATCTGATCATGGCCAGCTGTCATTTTATTTTCTAATTTACGTATGGCTTCAATAACTTCACTCTCATTGAAAAAATCTATATTGATGCAAGTTTTGATACACAATCACTACTGTCATTATTGTGAACTTGGCAAATAAACACTACTAAAATAATCCCGAAAACCATTGACAATTGACTGCAGATCGCTGTAAGAATTATCATTGAGAGACATTTTTCCTGGAATACGAGACGTTCTTCTTTTATTATATAAGACCGTAAATATTATTTAATAGTTCTGTCCCAGAAAACGATATAAAATTACACATCAATTGAGATTTTGCATCATGTAAGTACCTGTTCATTATTAAAACAGCTAATATTGAATTCTTCAAGAGTTTATAGATATGAACTTACACTAACAGTTTGATTTAAATGACTAAAAATAGTAGAATGGTTTGTAAATTAACAACAATAGACCTTTTCTGCTCTTCGCGTTCAGACTGTAATTATCAACCTCTAAGGGTCGATTTATCAGTGTGGGGTTAACACTAACTAAAAGATAATATCTATTATTTCACTGGACGTTTATCTTCTGGTTATGATAAACCGGCACTTATTCATATTGCTTGGTCCGATGTCGGTAAAAATTTAATCTAACACAGCGAGTGTAAAAAAGCGTAAGGTATTATTCTAAATATCATTTTTATATCATTATTTTCTTTTTCAGGTAAGATATTCTTCTTACATGTGGTGGTCATTGCGTAAGTAAAACTGTAGTCTCTTATTTTGTTAAAGTACCTTTCCAATTATGATGAAAAAATTAAATTAAAAATACAGTAATTAAGGAAGAAATTCACTTATTAACTTACCTGAGTCGAAATATAGTTATCTTTTTATTTAAATTCGCTGTCAGTACTATAAAACCGCCTTTGGCTAGTAATATTAGATTCAGTTACGAAATTTTATTATCAATAATTTTACAGCAAATCTGTTATCAAAATAATATCATTCATTAAAGTCAACAAATCATAAAAAGTTTAGACAAATAACAGAAGTCATGAAATTCTTTAAGCATACTTACCAAAAAATTTGTTATTGCAGTTATAAAATTTCCATTGTTGGCTTACCAGATCTTTTAAAATCATAAATAACCAACTCAGGCTTGAAACACTGTTCAATTAATAAGATAAAAACTAATATTTCGTTGCAGTTTCTAAAATTCTTATTTTGCAATATCTCCTGAAGAATAATCACTATATATGCGTCTTCGAAATGAAATTTCTACTGTTCTACAATCCAAAATATGAAAGAAAATATAATAACTTCATTTCAAAGACGCTTAGAGATGTGTGTCAATTAAAACATGTGAAGCCATGTGAAGCCCTTATTACAATTTTTTCAGGTCAACTGTCTGAGAATGTTTATTCTTGAAACTAGTACTTATTGCTCAATAAATCGAAAATGGTTACAAATAGCCATAAGAAAGTACTTACAAAAAGTGTCCGTTTTTTCTTTCTACATCACATCATTGGAAAATATACAGGGTGTTCCATTTGAAAAATTGAGAAAATTCAATTTAATATGCTAATAGACCAGGGCCAAACCGTTTAAAATATCGTAATAGACGATAAATTCTTAGCAGTATACGAATGGTCGGAAAATGTAGTTAATGGTGTAAATAATTAAGGAAAAATCGTCCAGACTGAGTAAAAGTTCGGGAAGGGGGGTTGGGGTGGTAATATATACGTTTTTAGGGGTTGGTACTCGTTTTTTGCGATTTGCGGCTAAACTATGCATCCTATCGAAAAATGTTGACTGCAAAAGTTGTAGATAATGAAAAAATCTAAAACTTTCTGATTGATCATTATTGACCATAACCTCAAAATTATCGAGAAAAATGCAAAAAACCGTTTTTTCGGTTTTTAATTTATAACTATCGCAAAAATGTTTATATTTTCATGAAAATTGGTGAAAATGTTCTTTTTTGTGTTTCAAAAAGCCCAAATTTTTTCAAAGCGAAATATTTAATTTACGATGTTTTATGAAGAAAATAAAAAAAGAAGACCTAATTTTTAATCGAAAAATTTGGTTAGCAAATTTTCGATTAATGAACTTTACTAGTGCTCATTTTTTTCGTTGAAATCTCAACTTTAATATAGAATTAAAATATAATATTGTTTATATACAAAAATATCGTTAAAAAAGTGAAAAACCGAAAAACTTCTTTTTAAAAATCGAGTTTTCGGTGAAAATCATGAATTTCTTTTTCTTTATTGTAAATAAACGTTTGCATTGATAAAAAGCGTTAATTCTCATACAATACTATCTTATACCACCCCAACCCCCCTTCCCGAACTTTTACTCAGCGATTTTTCCTTAATTATTTACACCATTAACTACATTTTCCGACCATTCGTATACTGCTAAGAATTTTTATTGCCTTAAACAGGATTGGCCCTGGTCTATAAATAAAGTTTTTAATTTAAAATAATTGTTAGCCACCCTGTAAATTTTTAGAAAGTAAAAATGATTCAAAAACATGAATTAGATGCCTCGTGACTAGTATTCACATAAGTCTTTCTTAAATCCCATAATTGTGACTTTAGTGATTTTTTTCAATATGAATGAAAAAATGTTCGTTTTTCATTTCTACATCACATCGTTGGAAAATATACAGGATGTTCCATTTGAAAAATTGAGAAAATTCAATTTAATATGCTAATTAAAGTTTTTAATTGAAAATAATTGTTAGCCACCCTGTACATTTTTAGTAAGTAAAAATGATTCAAAAACATGAATTAGATGCCTCGTGACTAGTATTCACATAAGTTTTTCTTAAAACCCATAATTGTGACTGGTGATTTTTTTCAATGTGAATCTGCAGATGATTATTTCAACAAAAAAAATGCATTACATCCAAGTGGTTGGGAGAGAGAGGAGATATTGGGAAGACAATAATAAATTGGTAAATTTTTAATTGTAATCTACATGTTAACTGATCTTAATAAAAGATGTGCAGTTTGTTTATTAAATACCAATTTTATCTTCTCAATATCGCCTCTCTCTAAGGTCTGACAATTCTTGATTTATGGGATTTATATTTATTTACATAATCTTCCAAAGCCAGCTTTGATAATAAAAATAAAACTTGCTAATAAAAATAATTATCCTTAATATGTCTGGTCGATAGCCGAGTGGGTTAAGGCGTGAGGTGGCAGTCGCGATTAGTCACACGGACATCGCACCACCGAGTTCGAATCCTGGCTCCGGCACTGTCGGAGGAAATGATTGTATGTCCGCGTTTTTTCAATGTGTAACCCCCTTCCGCACAAGCCCTGGCTTCTGGAATTGGGGGTTGTCTAATTTCTGTGGTGTTTATTTATTATTTATTTATTATATGGAACATGTTTAAAGAAAATAAATATTGCCGATATTGAATAACTGATGGTTATAATTTTTAAAATTCAACTGATAACGATCTAAACGAGCATTATAAACAATATTATTTAAACAATTGTGAATTACATGACGAATATTCGGAATATTTTGAGAACATCGTATAAATTTTAATTATGCTATATTTCTGTTAGAAATCAATCTTTTTTTGTTAAATTTCGGTCATACCTATTTGAAGATATTCTAAATCCAGTGGCGTAGTCAGATTCGAGATAAAAAATTTGCTAACACTTTTCTTGGATTTTTAGCTTTGGAAAAAAATCGAAATAGGCCTTGAAATGTTTAATTTCGATCTGAAATTTTGCACCACAGTAGAGTTATTGAAGCCCTATAATTAAAAATAAATCATTTAAATCGGTCTACAAAGAAAACATTTAGAAAGGTGCCCCGCTTTAAATGGGTCACTCTGTATATTAATCTATTTCGAATTATATTACAAAATATGTTATTTACAGTGCAAATATATTGCATATATTAACATTACTATTATTCATACTAAACCTATTGTTATATATTAATATTATTAAATAACTAAGTATTATTTTAAATATTTCTCGTTTGAACAAATATGTGAAAAATAATTTTAGATGTAAATACAAAACATTTCATTCCGCATACTCGAATAACGTGCGTAATTAAATATTTTTATGGCGATACCGTTAACACGTTTTATCCTTTTGTGTTTATTAGTTGACACATAAATTCACAATATAGAGACAAATAAAACAAAAAACGGTTCTACCTGTTTTATAATGTCGTCCATCGATATCCCTTTGTTCGAACTAAAATCTAGTAGTAACACACAATATGGGCAATTTCATGCGATAAATTAAACGTTGCATTTTAACAGAGGCAATAATTTGTTAATTTGTTGCTATTTCGCATCAAATTTTGTAAATAAACCCTCGCATAAACTATCGTGATAGCGTCAAAAGTTTATAATACAATCAAGCGACAATGCCCGCAAATAATTTCAATTTGGATGCGGCACATGTCTGTGATAACCTTTTTGTTGGACATTCATTATAGACGGAGCATTTGGGCATTTGGGATTGACGTTATTTGTCCAATGGAATGTGTTTATTATATTGCCGCCGTATTTAAAGCCGGCCATCATACGTTCCAAATTAAAATTTGAACCAGTGCAATGCTGTGGACGCGGAAAGCAGAACGAGCTTTAACGCAGTTTACTTGACTGCGACATGCATCCACATAATTTTGGTAGCAGAATTTTTTTGAAAGGCAAAACAGATAGGCTAATATATAGATGGGTGGTTTAGATAGTGTACTTATGTACGAGAGGTAGCGCTGTATTTTTTCGAGGAATTTTCTACCGAATAAATTTCGTTTTTAGCAGTTGATTAATATTTAATAATCAACAAAGTGAGCGTCAGTTGCCCAAAGGTGGCAGCATGTTAAAGTTGTAAAATTTCTCGTAAAATTTGTAATGTTAAAGTTGTAAAATTATGCTATGAGCCAAAATTTATGAGCTGATTTTTTAGATCATTTTCAAGAAAAAAATAATAGTCAGCTGTATTGAAGACGGCATATGGTTCACATACGTGACTGACGTATAATTCCCTCTCTTTACTACAGCTGACTATTATTATTTTTGTTGAAAATGGATCTAGAAAATCATCTCTTAAATTTTGGCACGGTATTAAAATACTGATAGCATATTTTTTTTACAATTTTTACATGTCACCTTTAGCTTCATCGCTACTGTACTCTATTCATTGAATAGAAATAGTTAAACCACTCAGCAAATAGAGCCAGCCCTACTATTATTGTTATGATTAGTCGGTATGAAATGACTCATCCATGCACCTAACTTATTTTATGCAGATAATCTAAATATTTTTATATCATAGATAACTTAGAGATGTGTCTGTCACTGGAAGATGATTTCAGTGAACAAAAAAACCTGGTCTAAATTTGTCAACAATTAATATCCCAATTGCTTCTTGTTTCTGAATTTTGGATTTTGTAGCGCCAAATGTATTTTTGCACAAAATTTTTGATGGTATTCTATAGGCAATCGGACAGATATGCATCCAATTACGCGGCAGGAAATATACAAAGAAATATATATACGTTACAAAAATAGAGACTTAATACTAAATAATTTACAGAAGAATAATTATTATTAAAACTAAAACTAAAGAGAGGAAACAACAACAACAAAAAAAAAGAATGAAAATATCAAGATTCGCCTGCCTGATAGCTTAGGTAATTTGAGCACATATTGTGAATAGGAGAAGATTTTAGTACATTTGTTCTTGGTGTATCTAAATAGAATAAAGCGTATGAGCGAGTTTGAAAAGATGAAATATTGAATTGGATGGAGCTAAGAATATCCGGGCAGTCTATCTGACTTGTTAAAAGTTTAAATAGGAACAGTAAAGAAAAATAGACTCTGCGCGTTGCTAAGTCATTTAAATTAAATCTGGCTAGCAAGTCAGATTGTGGTGTGCCCCTGGAAGGATAAAATCCATCAGCTTTGTAAGAAAGATGTTTAACGTGTCTTCTCTAAATCCGTTCCAAATTCCATTTCATTGCCTATTTTGTAGGAAAAGTTTATTGAGTTATTTCTCCTCGTAAAAGTCATCACATTACATTTGGATATATTTAAAGGTAGCCTATTGATTTCATACCACGAATTTATATTTGAGAGGTCATGTTGTAATCGACGGCAATCTTCTTCGGAATTAATAGATGCAAACAGTTTAAGATCATCGGCATATAGAAGGACATTACTTTTCAAATCTCGGCAAATATCATTGATGAAAATTATAAAAAACAGTGGGCCGAGTACAGAGCTCTGCGGAACTCCTAACGTCGCTAATACTTCGATAGATGAGAATCCATGGTACTTGACGTTTAATGCTCTGTCACAAAGATATGACTCAAAGAAACTTAGAAAGTCAAGACATAAACCAAAGACTGACAACTTTCGCAATAGGAGCCCATGATCCAGTCTGTCAAATGCTGTAGACAGGTCTGTGTAAATTATATCCGTTTGACCACCTTGATCCAGTGTATTTGCGATGAAATGTGTAACATTTACCAAGTTCGTAACTGTAGATCTACCTGCATGGAAAGATATTATATCATATAAAACAATTTCAAAGAGTTTGCCAAAATTATTCAGGATAACTATGGGTCTATAATTTTCGATAAGAGTCTTGTCACCTTTTTTTAAAAACAGGACAGATTTTAGATTGTCTCCATATGTGGGGAAAAGTAGTTCGTAGTGCTAAGTTAAAGATGATAGACAGTGGCACAGTCTCTTAACAAGAAAGCTGGTATACCATCGGGGCCCGTATTGAGTTTATTTTTGAATTTTTTTAGAGCCCTTAAGACATCTTGTTCGGAAATGGTTGGGATATTAAGTTGAGGAACAAGTCCGGTAGTTTCTTGTTCATTTTTGTTATACGTGGATGATGTGATAAAAGACGATTGAAAGTACTGGGCAAATGCATCGACAATGCCTTGGGTATCATTTAAGGAATTATTGTTGAAACACATGGAGTTTGGTATGCTAGTTGTATTTTTCATAGTATCCCAGAAAATACCAGAAGTTGCTTGGGTTAGTTTTAATGTGCGTTTTTGTGCGCTGAATGTAACTTTTGTGAGCAATTTCACTGTCTCTTTTTATTTGGGAACGCAGAGTTTTGAATTGATTAAGGTAGCGCACCTCGTTATTATTCTTATATAGATTCCATAGACGGGATTTCTGCTTAATAGCTCTTATAATAGATCTAGTGAACCATGGGGGATATGATGAATTTTTACGAGTTGTTTTAGAAACGCTTTGTAGGAATACAGAATCTAGTTTATCGTAAAGTTGGGTGCAAGCCTCGTTAACATTATTGAAAATAGACAAATATGACCAGTCTATACTACATAGATCTGCATAAAGTTTATTAAAGTCTGTTTTCTTAAAATTAAAGCATGGTTGATCGTTGCCTAAATGTCTAATGTGACTGTCTTTAAGCTAATGCTTAAATCTAGCGGTGGATGATGGGAGTCTACGGGGACTAAGTAGTTTTCTGAATAGTTAATCATTACCTGTGATCTGCATGGGACCAGATCTAAAAGCCTGCAATTTGAATTTACTACTTTATTGTACTGGTTTAGGCCTAGGAGCTCACAGAAGTTAATTAGTAGACCAACATGTCTATTGGAAATCTCAGAGATAGATAGAGAATGTGCATAATTTGGAATGTTAAAGTCACCTAGTATAATTAGTTTATCTTCATTGAGGAAGTGAATATTTGTTGTTATCATGTCAAACAGGGTTTCGGCATTAAAACTGGGTAGAATGTACAAAGCAAGCACGACAATAGAGTGATGAGACAGACTAAGTTTTACTCCGATTATGTCAATGCCAGGTAATACATTGCAGATTGAACTGAGATCTAACATAATGAGCGAATATGAATTCTTTACAGCTAGTAAACCACCCTTGCCCATGTTTGTCAGATCGAAATTTCGATCCTTCCTAAAAACATAAAAGTTATTTGGAAAAAGTTCAAAGTCGAACACACCAGGGTCCAGCCATGTTTCGGTTAAAGCAATTATACCAAAGTGGCATGATACTCTGTTGCATTGAACAGTTCGTGTGTGCGAACATATTGGTAATAAAAATGAAATGGATTACCTGAGTTATATTTACAGTTTTTTACAGGTGTCAAGCTCGCTCATAGCTGATTGCTATTTGCTATCAAATAATGTATAACTACTTTTAATAGGTATACTACAGTCAATCTGCCGTGAAAAAAAAAGGGGATAGATCGAAAAAATTGCGGGTAGGCTGAATTCTTGATATGTTGTTACTAGTGGTGAGAAAGGTAAAATCCCAAGTTAATTTCGGAATCGCCGCCATCTTGAAAAAAAATTGGAATCGATTTATCTTGTTTCCTGTTGGTCGGAGGGAAAAAAGTGTAAGGACAAAAATTGTAGAACTCGAAATTCGCAACGTTCCGGGCACTATTCATTATGATGACATTGCGTATGAAACCCCGCAGTCTATTGGATGGTTTTGCAAACTAGTTTTCCAATGTGTACACCGATTCGAGACCCATACTTTCAATAATACGTTCCTAAATAATAATGTTATAAATATAAATAGTATAGCAGAAGCCGATATTTACAAGGTCATAAAAACTAAAGAGCAAAATGACTGCAGTATTGACGATGTTCCTACTTCGTAATAAAAGACTGCTTCGCAATTATTCAGCCCTTACTTACTCTGTTTAACCCCGCATTAAGTACTTTAAAATATCCAGATATCTGATCTGGAAAACTGCTTCCTATATCTATAATTATAGACCCATTACTGTACGTTGTAACTTTGGCAAGTTATTGGAAATTATTCTCTACTATATCCGCTGTTCAGTAAAAAATATGATATCACTATTTCAGTAAGGATTTATGGAGAAAAAGTCGATAGTTACCAAGTTGGCTTGTATCACTCAGTATGTATCAGAAACTTTAAATTCTCAAGGTCAAGTTGATGTTATTTATACTGATATACAAAAAGCTTTTGATCAAATAGATCACTTTTTGTTACTGTCAAAGCTTCTCAACCAATCTGATTGTATTATTCGAATCATATTACTAGGCAGGCGTCAGTTTGTTGAATACGGAGGATATAGATCACAATCCTATATAGCGAGCTCTGGAGTTTCACAAGGATCAAACTTGGCCCTCGTTGTATTTTTAATTTCATCAATGACATATCAGCTATAATTAACTCGCATCATTTGTTGTTTGCAGGTGACTTAAAAACTTTCATGGAAGTAAAGTCCCTGGATGATTGTGTTTTATTACAAATCTAACTTGACAACATTTTTAACTGGTGTTCAAATAACTTTTTAAAATTGAATATACAATGCAAGGTAATGGCATATACTAGAATATTTATTCATGTAAATTAAGCTATAAGATTGATAACATCGTTCTCATCTATTTTGACACTAAACTCTCCTTCACATATCACATTGATGAAATGATTCGATCGGAATCTAAAGTACTGAGTTCCTGTTTAGGAACTGGAGGGATTTTCAAAATATTAGTGCGAGTAAACTATTGTATGTGTCTTTTATTAGAAGCAAATTGGAATATAGATCACTTATTTGTTTCCCGATATATCAAAACTCAAAAGTATTAATTGTATCAATGCAAAGTAGATGTGTAAAATATATATTCTACAAAAGCAATGGCTTTTATCCTGAGCAAGGCACAGACAACGATGTTATGCTTGATAAGTTTAAGTTCGCTGCTGTACGGTTCATGTATAATTTGACAAATTATAATATTGATTGCCTCTTTCTATTGAATAAATTAAACTTCTTGTTCCTAGATTATTACATAGAAGATTCGGGATGGGCCCAGAAACGCCGCAAATGATAGACTAGACTCAGTTTTTAAGACTCTTTGATAATGGTCGCAAGACCAAAACATAGTCAGGCAAAATTGAACAAAACTCATGAAACAGTAAACTAAGTGTGTATTATAATTATTCTAATGCATTATTTATTTTTACATGTTCGATAAATGAATTCACCTCTTTAATAACACCAGAAATGCCAGTGGTGATGAACCTTTTTCTTCGGAGAGATATAAACTATTAGAAAATCATTTAAATCTTCATGCCGCCATCAGGTCGAAAATCCTGGTCGAGTGCTCCCCTACTATCAGTATAGGATCTCAATTTTACCAAATCAGAAACTTGGGTTTTTAGAAGTTGACGACAACTCAACAAACTCTCCTTGTGGTCGTTTCCGTTGTTACTACTAAAGGATTGTCCCTCTCTACGGTTGCTTTAATCCCATTTTGTTTGAATTTTGAGGAGAATATACAGGGTGTCTCACCGGGAACTGAATCGATCGATATAGAGAAAAGTACGCATCAGAAAATTTTGAAAATTTAGATAATTACTAATGTCGGTGTGGCCAATCCAACTAAAATAATTACAAGCAGCTGGCACTTCCGCTTATACCAGAAGTCGATACCAACTTGCTTATTTCAAATGGAATACCCTATATATTTTAGGGTTTTCAAAAGGAGCATAAAATTCTGAATCGAAAATATGTAGCATATCCTAAACTTAAACCTAGCCGTTTCAGAGATATTTGACATTTTATAGAAAATTTGACAGGTGCAACGGTTTGCAAGAACCGTTATAACTTTCTTCGTGTAAAAGATCCTCATTTGCTTCTTGACACGTAAAAAGAACACAAGGAGAACTACGTTCTACAACTGAAATAAATTCAATAATATCATATCAAGTGTTCCGTTTTTTGCGTTACATTTTGTCAACTTCAAACCGCGAAAACTTGTTTAGATCAAATAAAACACCCTGTATTTTGGGGTTGGGTAGTTTGGCATTGTGGGGGTTAAAGTTACAACTTTTTAAAATATTTGCGATTTTATTAGAAATTCATGAATTGTAATCATTTCATCAAAATAGCCATGATTAGAAACAATCAGTCATTATCTTATGTCAAAAAATGCCAGCACGTTTAAATTACACCAACGAAGACTTTTTAAATTTGTTTATTATTTATGGGGAATGTGATAAAGTAATATCAAGAACTGCAGCACATTTGCTACTCGATATCCAGAAAAACGGAAACCGTCACCAAACACTGTAAAACGCATACTGGAAGATTTTAAAAATTATGGCTCTGTCAAGGCAAAAATGCAAAGAAGGAAGCCTATTGTTGATGACGAAAACATTGAAATAGTCATTCTGGGATATTTTCATGCATTTCCAAGGATGTCATTAAGACAAGCTGCTCTGGAATCGGGACTATGCAAGGATTCAATTTACAGAATCTTATTAAAACATAAGTTTCGCCCGTTTTCATACCATATGGTTCAAGGATTAAAAGAAACAGGTTTCCTAAGAAGACATAATTTTTGTGAGTCTATTCTAATAAGGTCTGAGGGTCATGATTCTTATTTGGGAAATATTATATGGACAGATGAAGCAAAACTTACTAAAAATAGACACAATTCGCATTATTGGAGTGACTCAAATCCTCATATGTTCAGAGAGCGAAACTTTCAGGAAAGTTGGTAGTTCAATGTTTACTGTGCCATAAGAAACGATAGAGTGGTGGCATTACAATTTTATCAGGAAAGTTTAAACGGTAAATTAAATTTTCTCTTCTGCTAATATGTATAGGTAAATTTTTGTTTTTTTTTTTAAGTGAAAGATATCAGAATATCTTACAAAATTTGAATAATAACTATTTAGAAAATTTACCTCTCGCCGAACATAGAAACATTTTTTATTAGCATGACGGTGCTTCCCCACATAACGCATATTTAATTAATAATTATTTACAAGAAACTTTTTATGATCAATGGATTGCCAATAATGGACCTTTCTTATGGCCTCCTCGCTCGCCCGATTTATCAGTTCTGGATTATTTCATTTGGGGAACTATTAAAAATAAAATTTATGAGAGCCCATTAACAACCATTGAAGATTGTATGCAAAGAGTAAGAAATGCATTTCAAAACATATCTCAGGATTCAATTAGAAGAGCTACCCATGAGGAACTAATCCGAAGGTGCGAAAAATGTGTCGAGGTTCGAGGGTGGAATTTTGAGCAATTATTAAATTAAAATGAAATCATATTTTAAATTGATCTTATCTCTGCTATTTTAGTTCATGACATATCTTCAATTCGATTAATACGCATGTTACGGTGTTAGTGTTATTTTGCGTTTTTGTGGATATCGAGTAGCAAATGTGCTGCAAGTTCTTGATATTACTTTATCACATTCTCCATAAATAATAAACAAATTTAAAAAGTTTTCGTTGGTATAATTTAAACGTGCTGGCATTTTTTGACATAAGATAATGACTGATTGTTTCTAATCATAGCTATTTTGATGAAATGATTACAACAATTCATGAATTTCTAATAAAATCGCAAATATTTCAAAAAGTTGTAACTTTAACCCCCACAATGCTAACATCAGAAAAAAGGGAATTCAGTTTTACACAACTTGACGTAAAGAAATACAGGGTGTTCCATTTGACCTAAACAAGTTTTCGCGGTTTGAAGTTGACAAAATGTAACGCGAAAAACGGAACACTTGGTATGATATTATTGAATTTATTTCAGTTGTGGAATGTAGTTCTCCTTGTGTTCTTTTTATGTGACAAGAAGTAAATGAGGATCTTTTACACGAAGAAAGTTATAACGGTTCTTGCAAACCGTTGCACCTGTCAAATTTTCTATAAAATGTCAAATATCTCTGAAACGGCTAGGTTTGGGTATAGGATATGCTGCATATTTTCGACTCAGAATTTTATGCTCTTTTTGAAAACCTTAAAATATATAGGGTGTTCCATTTGAAATAAGCAAGCTGGTATCGACTTCCGGTATAAGCAGAAGTGCCAGCTGCTTGTCTTTATTTTAGTTGTATTGGCCACACCGACATTAGTAATTATCTAAATTTTCAAAATTTTCTGATGCGTACTTTTCTCGATATCGATCGATTCAGTTTCCGGTGAGACACTCTGTATATACAACTTTTGTTAGCACTGCAAATAAATCATTAGATGGCTAGCAAAATTTTATTATTTTCTTTTCAAGATTAGCCAGTTTTGATATGTCGGTTGTTCACGTGAAGCTCCCTGTAAGTTGAGAGAACACCAACACATATCAGCTGGGTCGCGCCTCGCGAGTATTGTATGAGGTTATGGTTTAACGGTTTGATTAGATATTTGTTTCCACCTTTACAGCAGACACGTGATGCAATATTCCAGCTAGAAATGCTGTAATCATATATATTGTGTAGGTAGGAATTTCATACTGACCGCCCTACACGTTTTGATTAAAAATTTTTAATACCAGCTCTATGCCATGTTTTCTCACAAATTGTAAAATTCCTACGTGTTCCGGTCAATTTATAGTTGGTTGATTATTATTTTCGGTGATGCAATGTCGCGTTCAAAATTAGTTCTAGCGCCGCGATGTGTTGTAATGGGGTCGGTATTTAATTAAAATTTTATGAATACTTTTATCTCGTGCAATTTTTTTTGTATTGTTATATTTGTTCGATTTGTATATCATCATTAATTATGACTTTATGGTAAAAACAGTGGGGTTAAACAGTATAGTAGTTTACGACGAAATAACAATGGCTTTTATTATTTATATAATGGTATTCTCCTGCATTTTGCAGCCGTCATAAAAGCCACTTTTTTGAAGCAATGCTGGTGAGGAATTAACTGATTCTTTCAATCTCGCTTGATAATGATGCGAGTAATAATGGTTTGTTTGATTTGCAAACAAAGTAGATTTGTTTATATTGCCTTGTATCATATGTGTATGTTTTTTGATGTTGCTTCACATTTGCAAAAAAGTAAGACATTTGTCTTATGTCACAAACCTTTGATTTTAAAAATAGAAGGTCACCGGCATATCTATTATCTTTATGCAGCATTATTCTAAGAAAGCTTTTTGCGTTTTTAGTGCATGTAAGTGAGTTTCAGTTGTATCTCCCCATCTTAATACTGTATAGTTCAAATCGCTTTCTACTAAACAGAAATAGTCCTCATTTGTTGAATATGCAGCATATTCTGTAGGTATTTAAACTTATGTAGAATAAATTATAATTTGTGAAAACCATTCCACCTAAGTATTGGTCTATGATAATACGTATTTTATTTCTGTTTTTGACAGAATAACCTATTGAGTACCCAGTGTATTGATATTAATTTGATTAAATGATGGAGGCCTTGCTCTGGTACAGCTAAAAATAAGTAAAAAGTCTTTTCGAAATTAAGTGTCAACAATTAAACCAATCAAATCAATTTTTTTATAGTAGTTAAATCAATTTCTACTATGTTCTTTAGTTCATCCCACATGTCAGCTTTATAAAAAAAAGCTGATTATTTTGTCCGTGCTTTGCAAGGAAAATATTCCATTTACATAAACTGAAAATGGTAGCGGTCCTAACACCGTGCCTTGTGGTACTCCATACTCGATATTTAGTGACTCGCTCAGTGTATCCTTTACACCCACAGACTGAATTCTATTTGAACAATTTTAGGCAGGTGCCTCTGACTCCAATATTTTCAAGTGTCTGTAAGAATAATTTATGGGCTGACTGTGTCAAATACATTACTAAAATCAATAAATGTACGTAGACAAGGTTTTCCTTCATCTAACACTAAATAAATATTAGTTGTGGGATCTATTATTACATCTTGTGTAGAGATCCTTTGAAACCATATTGCTTATCAGACAGGAGGTTAAATTTATTCAGGTATGAATTTAGTCTCGCTTTAGTTACTGTTTCAAATATTTTAGATAGGGTTGTTATTAGGAATATGGGTCTATAATTTTGTATAAGTGATTTGTCTGCAGTTTTATAGATTAATAATATTACACACTCCTTGAAAGCAGTTGGCCATAATCCTTCTTCCAAACATTTATTTATTATATACACTAGGGGGTCAGTGATATAAAGTGAGACAGCTTTTAGGTTTTCCGTCTTTACATGATTTATTCCGGTAGATTTATTATTTTTTAAGTCACAAATTAAGTTTTTGATTTCCCTTTTATCTTTTGGGGGCTTTGCGATCTTTGAGGTGAAAATGTTGGGCTTTTTTAATACCCCACTTCTGAAAAAGTCTTTACAAATTCATTCGCCATCTGTTTAATTTCAGTTAATATTTCCCCATCTCTATTTTATATTGATTTTAAGGGTGCTTTTTTTGATTTACTTTTTGTTATATTCTGTACTACTTTCTAAAGATTTTTAGAATCAGATGAATTTGTATAATAATTATTTTCTATTTTATGTATGAGCATGCAATTTATTTTTATAATATTTGTAATCATTTTTTAGTGTAATGTTATTTGGATCTCTTTATAGATTTTTGGTCTGTACTGATTTTAGTAGGCCATTTGTTATCCAAGAGGTTTTTTATAGTTTTTTCTGGTTACTTTTTTGAAAGCAGTACAGGAATTTATATAATTTATAAATTCCTTATTTTAGGATATACAAAAAAAAATCGAAAAACGCAGTTGCTTTTAACATACGCCCTTGTACAAAAATAAAAAAAACAAATCATTAGGTAGGTCATAATAATAATAATAATAATAAACACCACAGAAATTAGACAACCCCCAATTCCAGAAGCCAGGGCTTGTGCGGAAGGGGGTTACACATTGAAAAACGCGGACATACAACCATTACCTCCGACAGTGCCAGTGTCGGAGCCAGGATTCGAACCCGGTGGTGCGATGTCCGTGTGATTAATCGCGATTGCCACCTCGCGCCTTAACCCACCCAGCTATCGACCAGACACCATTAAATCCGTTACTTTTTTCTCTTTCAAACGATATAAAACATATCATAAAAATTTTAACTGATAGTGCTAAAATTTAAAAGTGAATGAAAACCATACTACATATTGAATCGTAAAAATCAGCTATCAAGTGCCTGATTGTCACTGTTGTCATGTTGTCGTCGAATTTTAAGGAAAGTTTTATGATATAAGTACACCAATACACCTGGTTGGTAGGCTCCTGATGGAGTCCCCGCTGTCTAAACGACGTTTCGACATAATCACATCTGTCATCTTCAGGTTATCGCTGGTAGCTGCTCACTGCTGCTTCTCGTTGCTCGACCTGAACTGAACAGAGGGTTATGCTTATATGGCTTGGGAATTCGGCACAATATTCATCCCATTTTTGGTAGGTAGATGAGCCTCACTTTCTGGCATATGTGTGGTATACTTCCAAGCATCTCTGATGTCTTTTGGAGTAAAATTGGATATATTCTTTCCTTCCCAGTTGATTTAAGTGGTTAGAACTTGTTAATTGCTTATCTGATTTTGTTATAGGTTTTACTACCTTGATGGCCAGCATCTAGTCTCCAGGTTTAACCCATTCGGCTTTGGATCTGGATGCTCTGTATCCTCCAAGTCTGCCTATATCAGGTGTCCCAACCTTGGTTGAGGTTTCGACTTATTAAGTAGCTTTCTAACTTCAGCTCTGAGGCCTCCAGATGTTTGTTCCCTAGATTGCTTTACCTCGAGTATTCTTTGTCTCTCCGAAGAGTTTCCCTGAGGAGCAATTTTATTATCGCCCCATTTACTTGTTCTTGCTGCCACTTCAGGGCTTTCTCTACATTCCTCTTGGCGCTATTCCTCCCCGAAGATGCCCTCTGAGGGACTCTA
This sequence comes from Leptura quadrifasciata, assembly GCA_963675555.1. Classification (NCBI taxonomy): domain Eukaryota; kingdom Metazoa; phylum Arthropoda; class Insecta; order Coleoptera; family Cerambycidae; genus Leptura; species Leptura quadrifasciata. Next base: position 162,234,495 of record OY776674.1, on the reverse strand, counting down.
GATATCATTCCCAATTGGTCTCTTGGAGATTTCTGAATTTTGGTTGAGTCTAAGGTAGGTTTCTTGCCTATACTGACATTAATACCCGAGACGTAATGAGTCTATGCGTATGTTGATGCTTCCCCATACTGTACGGTGTGCTTCGACATCATATCCGATTATAAGTGCAATATTTTTTCCCCCACAGTAAGCGAATATTGGAGGTATAGAATCTTTCCTCACAGGAGAAGTAGGTGGAGTATGGAACTCTTCCTGTTTTCTTCCGTCGATGCGGATAGAGTGGTTGCAACAAAATCATTGGTGGAAAACATCCGAAATGGTGTACACTTAACTCTATTACACACTATGAGATGGTGTATTGCACAATAATTACGGGGGGGAAATTTGTCGGTAAACAACTTTATTCTATCGCCAACATTTAAAAAAAAAAAAAATTCCTGAAATGCTTTTTATAAACAAACATTATTGGCTCAGTAGTTAACTGATGTAAGAAATTTAAATGTTATATATATAATAAATTGATTAGAATAGTTATAATACCAATAACTTAAATTCTAATGTAGTTCTGTTTACTGTTATATATTTCTATTATTTCATAATTTTTTGTATAACTTAATCGACTCCTGTTTTTATTAAAGATTTTTACTCTCAACAATAGATACCATAAGCATTTGGCTATTTTGATATGTGTGTAGAAATTTGAATATTAATGTTTATATTTATTGCGGATATTATTTTAACTAAAGGACTTGTTACGTACCCATGTTTGAGACTTATTAAATAGTGTAGTGTAGTGACAAATGAGGTTGCCACCCTCCTCGCTTTTATTCTGAGATAAACATATTTTAATATAATTATCATTAAGTTCTAAATTTAAATGTAAAGAGATGAACAAAGAAAAAGGAAAAGAAACATTTTTAACTTTTACATTTTAGATAATCCTAATTAGTGTATAATTTGTAGCCCTGAAGAAGTTTACGCATAGTAAATGAAACGCTGGCGATAGAATAAAGTTGCTTTATTGTCCAATTCAATCAATTCAAAAAGTATTTATTAACAATAATGATATAATAGTTGCCTCACCAGGACCTGCTCCGGAGCCGATCGTGCAACTACCGCATTAACGCGGTGACGGATTGCAGGATCGAGCGGAACAGACCAGAAAACTAAACCTAGACTCCGTCTTAAATATAAAATAAAAATAGGTAATAAAATTAACAAAAATGCTTGAAAACAAGCTCAACAAAACTTATAAACTACACTAATTTTTAAAAACACTGGCGCACAAAAGACACTATTAAATTTGGTATCTGGACGCAGGCACCACAACTCGAACAAGGTGCTTTCCGCGAGATATTTCAATGCAGGGCTGTGCAAGGCTGGCCAACTTTGTTTTTAAAAATTTTGATTTCGAGAAGGTTTCAATTTTTTAAAAAGTGTGAAGCGAATTTAGAAACAAAAATGTACATAAAGAAATGAAGAAAAACTAACAAACGCGACAAAAATACACAAACAGAAAGGAAGAGGGGGGCAGGAAAGATTTAAGGATAATTAAAAGGTATGAAATACTAGCGAAAGGTGGATAGGATTAGAGAAAGGTCTAGTTGTTGAAACTTGGCTATAGTAGTTGCCGGAAAATCGGTAACTTCTGGTACGGTAAGGGGTGTTTGATCCAAAATGGGGCATTGTGCTGTCTAATTTGCGTTATGGTTTTATTGTCCTGTTACCGACAAATTTCCCCCCGTAATTGTAGAATAACTTGCCTCGTCATGGCTTTAAATCTGCCTACCTTTGCTTGTCCAGTCAGGAGGGCAACATATATGCCTCTTCATCGAATGTCTTGATTTCTTGTTTTACTAAATTGGATATAAGTTTGTCCCATGAGTAATCGGGAAATAATGGTCCACCCCCACAGAGCCCGTTATGGAGGACAAATCTAAATACAATGGGATACTGTTCGCAACAATGCTCTCCCAGTACCATGCAACTTCCAACTGGGCTTGGGAAGTTGTTCCGAGGTGGTACCCTTCAATGGCCCAGCCCAGTTTTTGGGCTAGGCACGCTCTCTTTTAACTACCATTAATTTGGTTCCTGGACGCTACAAATAAATATCCTGGCAATGCAAATAAATATTTAGACTGAATTAACCCGAGAAACAAACTTATTATCTAAAACTATACATTAAGTACTAGAATTTTGTTTATTTATGGACGTACAGTTTAATTTTTCATTTAATGAATATACAACTAGTAAAATCATTAATAATTAATTTGTACCCAATAATTTGAAACGGTATTGCTGATTAATTAATTATTTAGCAGTTAATTACCAGTCACAATATTTAATTATTAATCGTAGCAGTTAATCGAGGGTGTTATTCCTTTTTGATTGTGTATGGTGCTGCCTCATACATATTCATTCGGGTCATTTAGTGATGTATCTGATTATCGTTTTCAGTGTTAACGTCGAGTCAGGCAAACCATTGGAAACACAATTATATAATTTAGTGTTAGAACGCTACAAAATTATTATACTCTCAACATCTGATCGTATAATTTGTAACTGAAGGTTTATTTATTTGTGAAGCAAAATAACTTTTGAAATGAAATAGGTAGCAATAACTACCTTCCAATAATATGGGATGTTATTGTATTAATGTATTGAATAGGAATAGAGTCATTCTTTTAGTAATAGTAATTTTATATTTAGTAATATCGATCCAATTCGTTTCATTCCGATTTGAAGCTACACTTAACTTAGTACTTGTAGCCGAGGTTTTCTTTTCAGGGATGTCTTTGTTTGGTTTTGGATAACTAATTATAATTAATTTTTAACCTCTCCACAATAAAATTGTGAGAGGTTACTAAAATTGGTTCAAAAACGAAAATTGAGATAACTACAAATCTTTACGTTTTGAGGTCCTAGGAACCCAAAAAAGTAGTTTTTGAAAAATGTCTGTGTGTGTGTATATGTGTTAGCACGATAGCGCCGAAACTACTGAACGGATTTGAATGAAACTTTGCGTGTGCGTTTCTTAGTGCCCCAGAAGATCTGAAAAGGTTTTGGTTGAGATCGGATTACGTTTAGTGCCATTTTGACGCAACAAGTTGTTTATTTTATAATTACTTTCAATTTGCAATGGAATCATTGAAAAGCAGTTAAAATTCTGATTTCAACGATATATCACACTTCCACCCTTTCGATTTGGTTTCCGTGAAAAAAATTAAAAACAAAGCAAATATGGCATAGATCGCATTTCGCATGACATGATCGGTGCGCGTAACCGTTACGTCGTGAAACTCGCCACATCACGTGTCAATTCACGTGTGGGGGTTTCTTCACTGCTCTAGAAGTAGAGCGGATTACGTTTAGTGCCGTTTTTAAATATATATACAGACAAATCGAAGAATTAAACTACAAATATTCCTCTAAAATGAGTAAAATTAGTGAAATGCTAATGTTTCATTTAACAAAAACAGCCGCGAGCGATCGGATTGCAATGAGCAAATTTTGATGATTGTCATTGTCATCGTTTGTCATCCTATAACGTTGGTGTCATGTCATGTTAATAAAATTTCGACATATTTGTAACTTTTACTGGATTGTCACAAACTTTAAAGGTAGATGTAACAATATCAACATCATATGCTTTCTGTACCTTCGTTGGTGAATTTATTATAGATTATCACTTTACCAATTTTCAGTTTGTTGCTTTACAAATCTGTAGTATTTATAACTAGACTTTTTAGTCGTTCAAGTGATGTTAAAGTTGTTAATATCATAATGTGAATCCGAAAAATAAGGCGAGTTGACAGTGCCACTGACAGCTGTCAACTGTCAAATGCTACTTTTGACATCGGATTTGAAATCAGCGGCCCGAAAAACCCCCGTATAACACTAGCAAAGCCGCATTGGAAGGACCATGGCCCCGTACTATTAGTGAAAAAATCCAGAAAAATGGACTTCCCTCATGTCTGCAACACTGTACATTTTCCTACCTTGTGGATATCCTGAGGACTTTTGATCAGGAGCTCAAGAGGAATAACATATCAATTCCAGCGAGTTTCACCGGGGGCCATTTCCCATAAGAAACGTGCGGAGTCCTTAGCAAGATCCCTTTTTTAAATAATAATAGTAATGATGTTACATGTGTACACCTTGTAGTAAACATCGCCAAACGCAGGTTCAATAATTACAACACGAATTTTCACTAACCACTGATATATCTATCACTTAAATTACAATAATTGATCCTTATAGTAACACACTAGTTATGTCTTTCATCTACTATAGTCTCGCTACTATAATTTACAACTTATTACTGTTCTTCATGTTATCCAATCACTTCATCTCAGAACTGTATTGGCCCCCGTGCGTTGGATCTGTCTCTTATATATCTGTGGCGAACGTACTCAAATTCTCTATCTCATTCCAGACTATTCGGACAACTTCTCGATTTAATCAGTTCCGAACAATCTCGATCTTTCGGGTTCTGTGGTAATGGCCGTTCGCCAGTTATCATAGAGATGGCGCTGTCTTACCGGTAGCCAAACTAGACAGGCTTCCTTTTACCCTACTACCGGGGATTATTCAAATCTCCCCGTTAGAGGGTGGCACAATAACAATAATAATATTTATGGGTACTAATATACTATGTACAGGTAGAAAAGACAAAATGACAAACAGGATAAAGAAAAATACTCAATTATAATTTAAAAGTTAAAATTCGCGTTTAAAAATTCATTTAAACTATAAAACGGATTGCCTAATAAAAATGTCTTAAGGGTTATTATAGTCCCGATTTCTAACTTCTGCAGGTAACATATTATAAAATTTGATAGTGTAACGTAATTTCATTTCGAGTTTTACAAGTCGTAAAGAGTCAAGATTAATATTTTCATTGTTTCTAGCGGAACGCATTTGTGAATGTGAGGTGTGGATATTAATATTAGTTTTTATATGAAGGAGACACTGATAATACTCTTAGTATTTTTAAAGCTTCTTTACACTCACCTCTATAATTTAGCCGTGCTACAATTCTTATTACTCTCCTTTGTATACTGAAAACAGATGCACTGTGAGTAAAGTGGACCCAGGTTAAGATAGCATAAGAAATTCTGAAATGTGTAAGTCCAAAATAGGCTGTAATTAAAGTTGTTTGTGACCTGATTTTCCAGATTGCGTAACAAGTATATATCGTAAGTACATATTTGCAAGCGAAGTTGGTGTGGTTTTCCCACGTTAATTTATTATCCAAATAAACTCCATTTGGCGAAGTGAAAATAACATATTCTCAGATTTAGATATATTTAAAATCAAAAACCACTCTTGGTCTAACGACTGTGTATCGTGATATACTTATTCGTTGATATAACAATTGTATCATCAGCAAATAGGGCCAAATCAGCACTAGGAATAATACTGGGCAAGTCGTTTACTTAAATAAGGAAAAGTAATGGTTCCAGTACCGAACCTTGAAGGACTCCCTCCGTAGTAATGCCTGTGTCCGATTTATTACTACCTATAGACACAAACTGAAGACGGTTAGTGAGGTAAGATTTAATAAGCTCTATACTGCTGTTAGTAAATTTGTAAAAAACTAACCTTTCTATTAAGGTTTTTATGTGGCACATAGACAAAAGCTTTGGTTGAATCAAAATATTGTGTGTAAATAAAGTCTCCTTCCTTAAAACCTATGTTTATAATTTCAATTTATTTATTTACAGCATACATTGTTGACATATTACTTTTAAAGTCCATCTGATGTTTACTAAAGAGAATATTGATTTCAAAATAATGTGAAATTTGTAATTTCAGTATAACCTCTAATATTTTCCCCAAAATTGGTATAATAGAAATATGTCTATAATTAGAGGTATTAATTGTCAGTAGCATCTTTTTTATGAATAGGTATAACACGTGCTAATTGGAGTACATCGGGAAAACATTATTTAATTTATATGCACCAGGTCATCAGGTTTGTTAGAGGAAGTAATATGGCATACTTGATAGAATTCGAAATTTTATATTGATTTCATAAGCGTCTTTACTGTTAGTTTTGTTCAAGTTATTTATTACATCTAGAACTTGTATGTATGAAATTGTAGAGAAACTAAAATTTCCCGGTATATTTAAAGCCCTCAAATAAACATCAAATGTGTTATTACAAGGAGGTTATTAAATCAGTGGCAATATATGTAAAATATACGTTAAATTCTGTTCCATCTAAACAATCATGTTTTTAGTTTATAATTTTTCAATTTTCCGCATAGTTTTCGATGGATTTGGTGACTGGGATATGTAGGCATCATGAGCAATTTTTTTCGCTTTGACTAGTTTATTTCTGTAGTACGATTTTTTTTGTATTTATTAAGATTTTTAGATCCTAAAAGTAGTAGATGTAGTTTGTAGATGTCGATTAGCAGGGGAGTGATTCTCTTATTTGTTTAAGATCAGTAGTGAACCAGTTCTGTTTAACTGAGTTGGAATTATTAATGATTTTAAATTTGAGAGGAAAGCTATTGTCAACTGCACAAGTTACTGTGTCAATAAATATTTTAAATTTACCACGCACGTCTAAAGATTAAGCTTTTATAATACTTCAGTCAATAGATCGCATGTTGTTATGTAGGTTATGTAAGCCCAAGGTAGTAATTGGTCTAAAATAAGTTTTTCCAGATGTACCCATTACATTACCCGTGAAACGTTTAAACTTAATAGAACTGAATATGGAGTTTTTACTAAAGTTTAAAAATATGTCATCGAGACATAATAAATTTCTTGTGGGAGCTGTATTTGTTGACGTGTAACTAAAAAAACTAAATATATTTAACGACAATAATGTATCTTTGTTGCCTGTATTAATTAAAGTTTACGTTGAAAAATCCCCACTAATGATGGTTATTTTATTACTCTTGGATAATATATGTATGCGCGGGATAATGTCTCCCGAAACATATCCATGTCTGCACCTCTTGGGGACCTGTAGACTGTTACAATTTGCAAATCATTACATCTCATAGCAGCCAACTTACAGTGCAGCTCTACGGTTTGGTGACTTGAATCCTTGCATCTATACTTTTGTGATTAATAAATAGCTACACCACTATGACTAGAGTTATATCTGCAAGAACTAGAAACAAGGTTATAATCATTAATATTAAAATAAATAATGTTATTGCTGGAGGACCAGTGTTTGTAACATGCAAACAGTTTTCAGTTAAAAATAAATCTAATTCATTTATTTTGTTGCGCATACAATGTACGTTAAAGTGACAAATATACAGGTTGTCCATTTTATCAGGGCCCTAGAGAATATCTCACTTAATATCGGTCGTACAAAAAAGATTATTTTTACGAAAATTATGCCGATTTATATAACCTACAAAATGGTTTAAAGACATTTGAAATCCATGGCCTACTTTAAGGGTTATGGCGGAAAATATCGAAAATGCGGAAAACGTCTAGGCCAAATATCTCCGTTATTTGAAGAGATACGAGAAAAATTCTAAGGTGAAAATTTTTTGCGAAACATAGTGTTTAACGAGGTTTTATCTAATTTTTTCAAAACCGCTGTATTTTGAGATTTACTCTTCAGGCTGTTAAAAAAAAAATTTTGAAACGGGCGGGAAATGGTGCCATTAAATAAAGTAACTTCCTCCCTTTTCAACGATATATCACATGCCATATTTATTCACTGGTACTACGTTAGTAATTATGGAAACATTTTTTAAAAACCAATACATTTTTTTTTAACAAGCATTATACTTGCCGTGGAGAAGTATGATTAAATAAAACGATAAAATAATTCAATAAGTTCAAATCTTTGCTATAATAAAACATTAACACAATTAGGAAGAATAAAGTAAATTCAGGTAACAAAAACAAATTAATAATAAAAAGAATATAGCATACAGAACATTAAGATTTATCTAATCCTCAAAATAATTTTTAAGATATCATATCAAGTGTTCAAAGTGTCCACCGCGTTTTCTTATGCACAATCGAGCACGGCGAGGCACTGCATTTAAAACATTACTCAGCATTTCGGGGGTAACTGTAATACATGCTTGTTGAATTCGAGCTTTTAGGTCCTCTACATTTTGCGGTGTCGTCGAAAACACCTTATCTTTAATATACCCCCATTGGGGTTATATCTGGAGAACGAGATGGCCATCGAATAAATCCATTGGTACCTATCCAATGTTGAGGCAAAATTTCGTCTAAATAATCTAGGCAAATCTGGGAATTGTGGGGAGGAGCTTCATCTTGTTAAAAATATTGAAAGTTGTGTCGATTCTCTAAAGGTAGGTCATCTAAGAATTCATTAAATTCATTTCTCAAAAAGTTTAGGTACCTTTGACCACTGAGGTGACCATCATAAAAATAAGGACCTATTAAATTGGTGTCTAAAATACCTATCCACACATTGAAAAACGATTTTGAAACCCAGTCGGTCTATGCCAGTGTGTATTTTCAGAAGTCCATTTGTAATGAATATTGCGATTAAAAAATCCATTATTGGAAAAATTTGCCTCATCGGACAAAAGTATTTTACTACATATTAATGGATCGGCATGCTTCTTTTCCAATGGTTTGTCCCCTCTTGTAAATTGTGAACTTTTTTGGTTTTATAACACCGGTAACCATTTTTCTATAAAAATTTGTTTTATTTATATGACAAGTAATTTGAATTTCTTTTAATGATGTTTCCAAATTTTCTCTATTTTTATTTCTTACATAATTAATAACTCGATTTACCTTATTTACATTATCAGTAGCACTGTTCAACCTTGTCTTCTTCTTTAAAAATGAACCATTATTTTTCAGTTTCGTAGCTAATTTTCTGAACAGAGTTTTATTCGGCTGTAGTGCTTGTGGAAATCTGTTCCTATATTCTACTTGAGCTAATCCAGAGTTAAAATTGCATTGGCAATATGTAACGAACATATTATAACGATCAATGTGAGTGAAAATCATTTTTGAAAATTCTAAATTCTTAAACGAGTGTGATTGAGTGAGAGTTTAAGTATTAACTGAGATGATCTGTCAAAAAATTAAATTGTCAAGTTTGTTCATAGCCAACTATTTTAAAATAATTGAAATAATATTGAAATCATGAAATACGAATACAAACGGATATTATACTTAAGTTAATTGGTAAAGACATTTTAACTTTCTGAGCAAGGACTGACGCTTTTATGGAGGACCTCTATACATTGGCATAACTGCGAATACTCTTTCCATAATTGCTCCATGTTGCTTTCTTGATTATTATTTTGTTCTTGTTACCTGAATTTACTATATTCTTCTTAATTGTGTTAATGTTTTATTATAGCAAAGATTTGAACAACTTATTGAATTATTTTATTTAATGATACTTCTCCACGGCAAGTATAATGCTTGTTAAAAAAAATGTATTGGTTTTTAAAAAATGTTTCTATAATTACTAACGTAGTACCAATGAATAAATATGGCATGTGATATATCGTTGAAAAGGGAGGAAAATACTCTATTTAATGGCGCCATTTCCCGCCCATTTCAAAATAATTTTTTTAACAGCCTGAAGAGTAAATCTCAAAATACAGCGGTTTTGAAAAAAAAATAGATAAAACCTCGTTGAAACACTATGTTTTGCAAACAATTTTCGCCTTAGAATTTTTCTCGTATCTCTTCAAATAACGGAGATATTTGGCCTAGACGTTTTCCGCATTTTCGATATTTTCCGCCATAACTCTTAAAGTAGGCCATGGATTTCAAATGTCTTTAAACCATTTTGTAGGTTATATAAATCGGTACAATTTTCGTAAAAATAGTTTTTTCTGTACGACCGATATTAAGCGAGATATTCTCGAGTGCCCTGATAAATTGGACAGCCTGTATATAGTATCGCTACGCACTAAAAAATATGGAGGGGAACATAGTTTGACTCTACTATAATCCTCTGTACTAGTAGAAGATCTACACCTTAACATTTTCTGACCCACGATTCACCTGTGTCAAAGGATTACAATGTCATCCATCACTACTGATTAAGAGCTAACATTCAAGAGTCCACGACTCGTAACCTGCTGGGTTCTCTCCTAGCCATTAATATTCATCACTAAATTATACTACATTATGGTTTTTATTTTGCATCATTTATTTATTACTACATTGTGCCGCCTAGGGGTTACCGCAGATGAATTACGTATCCTCCTTTAACATTGTTAACGATATTACCACGATCCCGAACAATAAGTTTTTTACTCAAGTTGTATCATGTCAATAAAGTGACACGGCTCAGATGATTGATTATTCAAGGCCTAGCTAGCTTACTTTGTTACAGATGAAGATATATCAGTAAATTTGCATGATCCGCTCGGGACGTATTTCCCAGAATAATCGTTTAAGACGAAAGGACAGCGAATCGTGAAATAATTATTCAAAAAGAGAATGATTGTGTCCACAAACCACTGTGATTTGTCTGCTAATGGATTATGCAGGATGCGGACTGAAGTTGGAAAATGCAAATTCACGTTCACGTAACCGATATCTAATTGTAGTGGATTGTTAGAAGAATTTTTGCGCGTTAATGAATTTAATAGCCTTGTAAAATAAATAATCGTAATAATAACAATTGTTTTATTGTTGAATTTTTCGACAGTATTATCATGAGAAATTAAGAAATTTTTACGTCGACGTTTCGATTATTTTTTAAATCTACTTCGTTTTGCAGTATTTAGAAGTTTTCTCAGTTATCATACAATCGTCTTTAGCTCATTTAAAATATACTTAATGTGACGTTATTATGCATGTGTAAGATTTATGTCAAATTTCATCATGCACAGTTTCTTCAGTAATACTTGAATACACAATGAAAAAATACAAAGTTTAATTACTATGTAGCCAGTTGTAAGGCGGGTATTTGTTTTTCCGCACAAACTATAAAATAGTTTTATAGCTTTCTTTAACTTTCCCAAACCACTAATAAAGTTGTGGAAAGTTCTTATTGCAGATTTTCCTAGTGTTCGAAATGGCCAGTTAAATTTTTGCTTATACATGTTTTTAACAAATAGATAAATCATAAACATGAGAAATTTCTCAGATAAGTCCACTTCATTTTATTTTATAAACAAGAACTGAAACTTAAAAATATTGGAATTTTCGTGCCTTCGCTCTTGATAATTTTTTTCCAAACTAAGCTACTATCTATCTAATGGCATAGTGTGCGTGAACGATCCTTTCTCTTTATTTTAAGACCCAATTGAACTAAACCGGTCCATTGGTTCCGAAGATACGACCAATTAAAAAATTCAAGTAAAATTTGCTTGAAAGTATACATTGGAAACTATTGAGTAGGGATTTATAGAAAACAAGTTACCGCGCTATAGCGTTAAGGTTGGGAGTTTCTCATACGACAATATTTAGTGTGGTGCAACGTTTTAACGAATCCAATGACCATGTGAGATGTTTTGGAGCAGGAAAACCTCGCACAACAAATGAAATGTGGGTTCGATTTAGTAAAATAAATGCATTAATGAAATGATTTATAAGAGGAAGGAATAGTCAAATGCAGCAGGAGTACACAAAGCTCAAATACGTGTAAATACCGTTAGAGGACGTCTCAAGGTGGGCACCCAAGAGAGAGAGATAGAGATCCGATAAGGATAAGCCCTAGCAACTAAGACCGATCTCATTCTTATAACGTGGAGGTACTTTGAATAGCCAATCGTACATTATAGACATAACAACTACCTCTTAATGCACGACAACGCAACAAGTTAATATTGAAATCCTGCATTGGCCAGATCATAATCCCAATTTTAACCTAATAGAGCAATTATGGGATATCCAAGGCAGGGAACTAAGAACTAGGCAACCACCACCTGCTTCGCATGACGACATAGAGCAAATATTAGTAGAAATTGGAGGAGAATCGTTCAGAATCAAACTAGAAAGTTGATTTTAAACACGCAGGGTCGTTGTGAAGAAGAAAAAGAAGTAATCAATTACCGGCACGGTAGCTCAGTCGGCTAGAGCGCGTGGCAAATTCACTCCGGTGTGACTCTGCTGTGTTCTGGTTTCGAACTCTGGCACCGACACTGGCAATGTCGGTGGGTAATGGATGTTGTCTGCCTTTTTCAAATTGTAATCCCTTTCGGAACGGCCTTCAGCTTTGGCAGTTATATTGTATGTGGTGTGGTTATGTTTAAAAAAATTAGATATTATTAGTACATATTATAATCTGCTAATAAATCAAATTCTGTTATCCCGCTCCACAGGACTGAAAAACTTTTTAAATTTATTATATCCCAAATTCCATAAAAATGACATTTTACATTATTTTTAAAAACCACTGGAATTATTTATTCCAGTGGTTTTTGATAATGATGCAGTATGAGCAGCTGAAAGTTATTTATTCATTTATTTTCTTCTACACACTAGGGAGCTGGCCTTAAAAGCGTCAAAAATAGATATATTTTTAATTTGTCATATTTTTGTAACCAATGGATCGATTTAGCTAAACTGATTAGAATGTTTTATTCTTAATGTTTTATTATTCAATTAAATGTTCTTCAGAAGGAGTTATTTATTAAACAAAACTTTAACAAAAAGTGGTTATGAATCTTAAGTTTAAATATACGAAGTGAATTGTTTGAGAACAGAAATATGACTGACCTCATTTGCCTGCATTTGGGCGGTCTCTCGTATACCTCTCGCTTTAAAAGCGTCAAAATAGATATTTTTATAATTTGTCATAGTTTTGTAACCAATGGATCGATTTAGCTCAACTGATTAAAATTTTTTATTCTTACGTTCAAGCCAGGCGGATCCCATGTACACAGTAAGTACATGGTAAAAGGCCGGCTTGCATTACGAATCACTGAATAACCACATGTGGACAAATACGGCGTATAACGTATTAGTTTCCCGCCAGAATCTACTGCTAACTTTAAAAACTGAGGATAAAAATTTAAACGTCCTTGAGAAATCTCCTATCTGGTACTTTCTTGAGGGATTACCAATCCATCCTCATAGACGATATCTTGCATGGGTTGCAGTACTACACAACATCGCGTAGAAGAAGAAGATTAATTTTAGTAATACCTTTTCGATGCCGTTCCTAAAACGACGCCTTATGAAATTTTGATGCAGTGCCGAAAATGACCTTTCGAATCACGTCACGTCTTGTGATATTTTGTCCTAGTTCCAAAAATCATGTATTGTGAAGTTTCGAAACAGTTTCGAATAGGTATAACTATTATTGGAAATGGTGATGATGAAATGATGTCCATCTAATTTTTATGTTGGTTCTAAAGAATTTGGAGTAAAGAAAACTTTGTATGAAGTGAATTTTTGGTTGCACTTCCAAAATATCTGTGTCTTATTTTTGTAGTTATATTTTTATATGAAATATATTTATTGTAGCATTTTTTGTGATATTCCTTGTGATAAGCAAAAAGATCATTATAAATAGCAAGCCGTGAGGTCATTTCTGAATCACCACATCTGTTGGCAGCATCTAAAATTTTTGCCCGTGTTCATTGTCCTGCACCTAATTGATTGAACATATTAATTAGAAACATAATTTAAAAATCACATTCTATGAAGGAAATGTTTTGCCTACATTAAATTTATTTTGTCTGCTATTTGGAGGGCGTTTTCAACCTTTTTATCTCAGAAATGGAGCAAGAAATTTAAAAAATGGGGAAGCGATACCCATGTGAATTCATATTTAATAGATTGGAAACTAGAAAAATAAAGGTCCTTTATCTCACAAACTCTATACCTGTAACTAAATATAGAGTTTGTGAAATAGAGGACCTTTATTTTTCTAATTTCCAACCCATTAATAAAAAAAAAAGTATATTAAGATTTGTACATATCGAGATCTACTGCTAATTTTTTTCGTAAGTTCTGAATAATAAGTAGGTACCGGTTTGCATGGAAGTTAATTTTCTTCTTTCATGCTCTCTTACAAAATAAACACATTGTTCGTATTTCAAAGTAATCAGTACTTCGAGTTCAAAGCTGTTCATTTAAACTAGTACTCGGTAAAGTATAATGGGTCGGAAGACATTAACTTGGTAATAATATTTCCTCGACTAATATATGAACGACAAGATGTATGAAATTTAAAAGTTATTCGTGGCAAATCATCTTGTCGAGATTCAGCTGATTTTGTTAAGCCTGATAATCCTTTTTTTGTTGGTTTGTTGACAATCATGTCCTTAGAAGACTCACAAAGATTCCCAGAAAATATACATAACAAATTTAGCTCCATTTTCAAAAGAAACTGCAATTATTTTGAATTAAAACTATTCGTCCTCGCCTAGTTTTCATATAAGACCTTACTTACGAAACTTTATTTGCCAAATTTCAAAAGTTTAAAAAGAGACTACTCCACAAGATCCTATGTATACAGGGTGTCTGAAAATTTGACGGGTGCAACGGTTTGCAAGAACCGTTATAACTTTCTTCGTGTAAAAGCTCATTTGTTTCTTGTTACGTAAAAAGAACACAAGAACTACGTTTTAATTAAATAATATCATACGAAGTGTTCCGTTTTTCACGTTACATTTTGTCAACTTCAAACCGCGAAAACTTGTTTAGGTCAAATGGAACGCCCTATATTTTTTTACGTCAAGTTGTGTAAAATTGAATTCCCTTTTTTCTGATATTAGCATTGTGGGGGTTAAAGTTACAACTTTTTGAAATATTTGCGATTTTATTAGAAATTCATGAATTGTAATTATTTCATCAAAATAGCCATGATTAGAAACAATCAGTCAGTATCTTATGTCAAAAAATGCCAGTACGTTTAAATTATACCAACGAAAACTTTTTAAATTTGTTTATTATTTCTGGAGAATGTGATAAAGTAATATCAAGAACTTGCAGCACATTTGCTACTCGATATCCACAAAAACGCAAAATAACACTAACACTGTAACATGCATATTAATCGAATTGAAAATATGGCATGAACTAAAATAGCAGAGATAAGATCAATTTAAAATATGATTTCATTTTAATAATTGCTCAAAATTCCGCCCTCGAACCTCGACACATTTTTCGCACCTTCGGATTAGTTCCTCATGGGTAGCTCTTCTAATTATTGAATCCTGTGATATGTTTTGAAATGTATTTCTTACTCTTTGCATACAATCTTCAATGGTTGTTAATGGGCTCTCATAAACTTTATTTTTAATAGTTCCCCAAATGAAATAATCCAGAACTGATAAATCGGGCGAGGGAGGAGGCCATGAGAAAGGTCCATTATTAGCAATCCATTGATCATAAAAAGTTTCTTGTAAATAATTATTAATTAAATATGTGGGGGAGCACCGTCGAGCTGATAAAAAATGTTTCTATGTTCGGCGAGAGGTAAATTTTCTAAATAGTTATTATTCAAATTTTGTAAGATATTCAGATATCTTTCACCTAAAAAAAAAAAACAAAAATTTACCTGTACATTAGCAGAAGAGAAAATTTAATTTACCGTTTAAATTTTCCTGATAAAATTGTAATGCCACCACTCTATCGTTTCTTATGGCACAGTAAACATTGAACTGCCAATTTTCATGAAAGTTTCGCTCTCTGAACATATGAGGATTTGAGTCACTCCAATAATGCGAATTGTGTCTATTAAAAAGTCCATTTTTAATAAATCTTGCTTCATCTAGCCATATAGTATTTCCCAAATAAGAATCGTGACCTTCAGACCTTATTAGAATAGACTCACAAAAATTCTGTCTTCTTAGGAAATCTGTTTCTTTTAATCCTTGAACCATATGGAATGAAAACGGGTGAAACTTATGTTTTAATAAGATTTTGTGAATTGAATCCTTGCATAGTCCCGATTCCAAAGCAGCTTGTCTTAATGACATCCTTGGAAATGCGTGAAAATACTCAGAATGACTATTTCAATGCTTTTGTCATCAACAATAGGCTTTCTTCTTTGCATTTTTTCCTTGACAGAATTTTTAAAATTTTCCAGTATGCGTTTTACAGTGTTTGGTGACGGTTTCCGTTTTTCTGGATATCGAGTAGCAAATGTGCTGCAAGTTCTTGATATTACTTTATCACATTCTACATAAATAATAAACAAATTTAAAAAGTCTTCATGGGTGCAATTTAAACGTGCTGGCATTTTTTTGGCATAAGATAATGACTGATTTTTTCTAGTCATTGCTATTTTGATGAAATGATTACAACAATTCATGAATTTCTAATAAAATCGCAAATATTTCAAAAAGTTGTAACTTTAACCCCCACAATGCCAATATCAGAAAAAATGGAATTCAATTTTACATAACTTGACGTAAAAAATGCTCCATTTGACCTAAACAAGTTTTCGCGGTTTGAAGTTGACAAAATGTAATGCGAAAAACGGAACACTTGGTATTATATTATTGAATTTATTTCAGTTGTAAAACGTAGTTCTCCGTGTGTTCTTTTTACGTGACAAGAAGCAAACGAGCTTTTACACGAAGAAAGTTATAACGGTTCTTGCAAACCGTTGCACCTGTCAAATTTTCTATAAAATGTCAAATATCTCTGAAACGGCTAGGTTTAGGTATAGGATATGTTACATATTTTCGACTCAGAATTTTATGCTCTTTTCGAAAACCCTAAAATATATAGGGTGTTCCATTTGAAATAAGCAAGTTGGTATCGACTTCCGGTATAAGCGGAAGTGCCAGTTGATTGTAATTATTTTAGTTGGATTGGCCACACCGATATTAGTAATTATCTAAATTTTCAAAATTTTCTGATGCGTACTTTTCTCTATATCGATCGATTCAGTTCCCGGTGAGACACCCTGTATATACATAAACACTGTACTGTACGACTGATCATCGAACATTACTACAAAATATTGGTGCGACTCCGCGGGTCCGACGCATTATATTAACTGCGAAAATGAGTCGAATTAAAAATTAGATTTTTCGAAAACTATGAGACCTGTTGTACTGAATATTTTAAAAAACTTTTTTTGGTTTTGTTTACATTTGACTTCATACATACGTACATACATTTTGAATAATTAACATACTCGCTCACATGGTGAAGTTTTCAATGCACGGATTTGCTGGTGGCGACTTTAGGACTTATTTTCGCGAAAAGCCCTTACATTTTGAAAATTTAGGGAGGACCGTTAAAAGTGCTATGGTTTTTTGAATAATTTTACAAAAGTTCATAATCGTAGCTCAAACTATTGATTTAACAGGCGATGTATGTATTTTTCAAATTACTTCTCAGACATGACAAAAAAAACGAATTTGCAAAATTCGGCCCTAATAAAAAAAAGTTGTAGAAATCCATTTCGGATAAGCAAAATTTGGGAACCTACATTGATGTGATCGTCATGGTAAATTTAAATAAAGCTACAATCACAGGAAAATTAAAATAAATCAATATGTTTTTGAATAAACATTTACCTATCATTTCAGATGTAAACAGTGAAATTGAAGAATATTTGTAGTGATTTAAATTTAAACTAGCCTTATGGTTTTTGTGTTACATGTTGTGTATTAAAGTGATTCTATAACAGTATATCGATTTGTTTCAGTAGGCGACTTTCCTTTAGAATCCGTATTTATTTAAAATTTCTACTTGTAAACCACTTAAACCATTTTCCAATAATCCCATTACATATGTTTAGACTGATTAAACAGTAGAACACTTTTATTTGCCTACTAAAAATGCGTCTAATATAAGAAAATATCCGACAAAATAAATTTCTCGAGGCTATATTTAGGACCTTTCGTTTAATTTGTCAGAGAAAAATTTAAAGTTTCCGCTATATGCCATCCAGAAGGCATTTGGTTTTTACGAGCAGCCGTTGTCACATCAGCACTCCTGTGATGTTCGCAGTGGACGCGAATTTTAATAAAAGTGGTCTGCTGATGGTCGCGTACCGGCCGTTTATTATACCCGTATAGCAATGTGTACTGAAACGGTCCACTTCCGTCTTGGCTTGCAATTTATTATTTCTTATAAGCCATGCTAAGCATAATTCCTTGCATCGAACGGAATACCAAACGCATTTTTGCCATGCACAGTCGGTTGTCTAATGGGTCCGTAATGCGACATGGATCGTCTGGAATAATTTATTGTTTTAAGGAGAAGTAACCATTTTGGAGATGTTTGTCGTCATATATCATTGTAAATATTTAAACAAACGTTTTCTTATACGCTGAATATTATGTAATTACGAAAAAATATGTTCAGGAGACTATAAAGATAAGTGAAAGCCTAATGTGTAATTGTAAACGTTACTATAACAAGTCAAGGAATTCAATATTTTTAAGAAATCGATAAAGTTCTGTATAAATTTATTTGATATTAATAACAAATAGACTTTGTGTATAAAATGTATCAAGATTCATTAAAACAACCGCTAAATGTAGACTTAAAACAAACATAAATTGTATAAAAATAAAGTGAACTCACTAATTATTAAAAAAACAAAAAAGTTATGTAATGATTGTTGGGTACCCTATTTAATTACTAAAAGAAAGTACTGGTAATTATGTCACCAGTATATTAATTACAATGTATTTATCTGAAGGATAAACAAATAAGATTGGCCATTTGCATGATCGTCTAGTTTTGTTAGTGTAGGACCCCAATTTCGTTGTGTGTGTAGTAACCCTTTTTAATTTACCCAGGTTCTTTTATATAAAGTTTAATATTACTTGTTTCTGTCTGATACTATATACCTTGAAAATTAATCACTCTATTAATTTAAATACCTGGTAAACTTGAACACCCTGTCTATTACTTGAAAGACCTACTTAATTATATATGTTATTTATGTAGTATTTTATTACTCAAGGTACGTTTATAGTTGAAGTTTGTTTTCTATTTTGCTTTGAAACAAAACCATTTATTTAGTTTATTACTTATATGAAGAAAAAGGTAAAGGTGAAAGAAAAGACAATAATTGATGGGAAAAAATAGTAAAAAAAACCCATTTTATTTTATAAATTGATGCAACAATAGTCGAACATGAAATCAAAAGTAATCCAAATATTTGAGACAATTGTCTAAATATTATAATAGGAAAATCTGCGCTGCTATAGTAATGACCATACTATCGATATGATGAGTGTTTTGATGCAATAAAAAGAACTTTGTTATACAAAAGTATGCTGTGTTATTTTAATAGTAATTAGAGTTGTGGCAAATGCCTCATAATGATAATCTATAATAAAGCTGTTAGCAATCGCTAGGCAATAATGGTTTATAATTAAATAAAGTTGTTAGCAATCGCTAGATAATATTGATTTATAATTAAAGTTGTTAGCAATAGCCAAATAATGAATCGAATGCAAAACAAAGGACAAGAATCATGTCATGTTTATACATTATCAAAATTAAATGAGCATTAAATACTCATGTAAAATATAAAGTGTTGAGGAAATATCCTTTCATTATACAATGTTTATTGATTGAAACCAGAGTAGGAACAATCGTTCAGATAATCATAATAACCTTGCTGAGGTGATAATTTACACTCACATAAAATCTTTTAGAATGCTGGGGAAATCTCCCTATCGTAATTAAATAGAAAAGCAACCAGAAGATTGCCTATGATTGTCAAACATACGGAGCCGCGAATCCGCGAAGGTAAGAAAGTGCGGTTGCATCACCCTTCAATCGAAACAAGTGACCAGACAACTGTCTGAAACATTGACATATCTCTCGTTGTAACTGAACCCAATTGGAGAACAGAACCAGCCAATTGGCCGTAGTCAATGTTTCAAACCTTTGTTAACGCAAAGTACGCCGAATTCATGTAACTATAATATTTTATTGTAGGTAAATGTCCAACAATCAGAAAACCTTGTGGTTACAGTAGGAAAATATTCCTAGTGTGCTTTAAATATATAGCATTCTTGAAAAACCTTACATGAGATGTGATGGAAACGAAAGTCCACTGTTTGTTTTATAAAAACTGCAGAATAATGATAGACATGAAGTTTGGCTAGTCTGTGATAAAGTACCTTGTTATTGCATAGCTCTAAATACATAGTTCTTGAGTATGAACTTGTTATTTTGCAAACGCAAATTTCCCTAGTAAAATATTCAGAAAGTGCAATTTTATGAATTAAATTCGTGAATGAAATTATAACTGAATAACTGGTAATATAATACTATGATAGTTAAAAATCAAAGCTAATATTTTATTTAAAAAATCTAATATTCTTTTAGTACCACAAATGCGTCAATTAAACCTTTTTTAAACACCCCGTAACCAGAATATGAATGCAATTGCAAATAATAAAGTAGAGTCTCGAAATAAGAAAGTAATCACCTTTAGAAATTTATGTCAGCTGAATTTCTGTGCGTCCTGTATAGCGTTATATCGCCCGTGAATGCTCTCCCCCAGCTTCTACATGTTTAGCGTACTCGTCGAGCATAACAGAGAGGTTAAAATGGTACTTCATAAAGAGAACGCCAAAGAATGGTTGTCTGCGGCGTCAGTACAGCGAACTCAATGTTCAGCGATGTACTTAGGGTATGCTTCAATTCAATCTCCAAAGTACAGCGAGTTCAATGTCCAGCGATGTACCCAAGGAGTGGTGCAATTGTAATCTCCAGGGAGCAACAGCGAACCCAATGTCCTGCGATGTAGCTCGAGTCTGATTACCCCTTTTCTTGGGCCCTGCAGTTTCTTTTATATTGTAAATGACGTCACAGTTTAAGCATCCCAATTGTTTACGTTAACAACTTCAATATTTGATACGGCGTAGTTTGGTGCAGCGTTTCAGATTTAAAACTCCACTCTCTATCTCCTCTTATGGTTAAGATAGAAAAGGGTAGGCAATTTCACACTATGGGAACACACGAAGTACTTGACGTTTATCTGAATATATGATAAACAAACCCTTATGTAAATGCTGTCTCAAAATTGTAGCGTTTAACTTTGCTTTAAAAATATAATTTTAAAATGCATTCTGGTAACTTTATCGTGTTCAATATTAAATGACCAAATAAATGTAAAAATGAAATTAATTAACTGCAATAATTACTAGAATTTGGAAACTAAATAAGAAAAAATTAAACTTATATATGGGGTATATACAGGGTGCTTCAGTTATTATAAGCAAAAAATTTAAAATAATTATATACCATTGTAAAACCCTATGGAAAATAACGTAAGATATTATCGAAAGTCCAAAACAGAATCAAGAAATAAAGCAAATTAAATAAAATAACAATCATATAGTAAATGGCGAAACAGAAATTGCAAACGAATATAATAAACATTACTCAGAAATAGGAGAAAAATTAGCAAATAAAATAGACTTGTCAAACACAGCATTCCTCATTTCAACCACAAACAAGTCTCTTTTTGTTACACTAATAAACGATAATGAAATATAAGAATATATTAAACAATTGAAAAATAACAGGGCACCTGGAATTAATGGTATTACATTAGAAATGTTAAAAGAAGCAATTAATATAACAACACCATTATTAGTCAATCTCATAGATAAAATTTTTCAATCCGGAGTGTGTCCATTCAACTTTAAAATCGTCTTAATTATATAAAAAAAGGTGAAATTTAATGGAAAATTACCGCCCTATATCTCTGACATCCAATATTGTGAAAATTTTTGAAAAAGTTTTTAAGAAAAATTAGAGTAATACGTAAGTTTAATAATTCTCACCTTAAATTTAAAAGGCTTCCATTATAAATCCTCCTTTTGGAGAATAATTTCGTTTACGTCTACTTTTACTTCAAGCCGAATCGACCTTACTTCTCCGAACGTAACCGAAACAATCCCGAGGTTTATTTAAAACTTACGTCGCCAAATTTATTATCAATACTTTTAGGATTCAGTTTTAAAAATCATCGTTAATTTCCATATTTATAATATTTTCTGTTTAATTCGTTTCGGATTACTTTAGATAATTTAATATTTAATCTTGAACATAAGACAGCGCCATCTCTTTGACTAACTATTTACCAAACGCCTAGCACTTGCAGATTCTTAAAGCTGTAATATGCATGTATTAAAAGCTGAAGCTGGTAGTTGGGGAGCTTGTGTGAAAGTTATAATATAATATATACATTTTTCCAATCATCGCGCATCGATTAGAACGTGTAATGGGTGATGATTTGAAACGTCGTCCGTTACAATTTCAACTGCAAAAATATTCAGCAAAACCGTTTACGAACTCTTTGTTGCCTATATAATCATGTTAATAAAAATTCATACTGCGAATGACCAATTAAGAGGAAAAAATGTACGCATTTCTTTATTTTAATGAAGAATTTAGGATCGATCTTATCACAACGAATGTTTGTTTATGTAACCTCCAGCTTGGTCAGATGATGTTTAAGAACAGATGACAGATGAATGTCGATAACCTGAAATTTTTTTGTTAACCTTGTCGAGTTCATATCTGCACTTGAACATTTACATTTTATTTTGGTATGTTTATTTATCCAATTCCATATTTGGATTAACTCATTTAAGAGAGCTTATTCTGGGCAGTACTTGGAATCTTATTATCTTAATGAGTCGCCTTTTTTTTTATAATACTACGGTGAATGTTTCAAATGTTGGTTCCAAATTCTACGAGTAGTCTCTCAATCTGTATTTTCAAAATATCGCTGAAAATATATTTTCATTCGCGTTCGTCATGGTTTATTTACTTTCCCACGTTTTGTCAAACAATGTCGAACTGGTAAAAAATAGATGGTATTACAAACAAGCAATAGCAAAACTTACTTTCTAAGGTGGATCCACAAAATTGGCTAATAAATACGCGGGCTTAATCCTATCAACACTAACAGCGACATCTTTCCCGCGTTTATGGATCGTCATAAGTTTGTCAGAACACGAAAGAACAAAGAAAAGACCTTCGTAATAAGGAGTCAAAGTCGGCTTAAGCCTGTTCTTTCGTAGGAAAACAAATTTGCAACCTGTAACATCAGGACTGACAAAAGTATGTCGGGTAAAACTATGTTTAGGAATGGTAAATTGCAAATGATTAAAATAGTCCTGTAATTTAATAATAAGAAAAAGGTACGTCTCTGTCAACGGTCGATTTAATAAAAAAATCACCACGAAGGCGTAAAGTTTGCCCGACAACCAGCTCTGCAGATGAACTCAGTAAGTCTTCTTTGGGTATTGCCCGCAAACCTAAGAGTATGATTGGCAGTTCATCAGACCCATGCACGGAGTTAGCCCTGGCTATTAATAGTCTTCAAGGTTCTGTGAAACCGTTCAACAATACCATTACTTTGGGGTTGATAAGCAAGTTGTATGAATCTATGGAATCCTAAAAATTTTGAAAATTCGCGAAACAACGTTAACTCAAACTTGACGCCTTGATCTGTAGTAACAGATAGCAGAATGCCAAAACGATACCCATAATTTTAAAATAGAGTTTTAGCGACAGTTTGGGCAGAAATCTCCGGTAACGGGTAAGCTTCTGGTCAACGAGTGAAATGTTCAACCACAGTGAGAATGTAAGAGAAACCATTCGATGAAGGCGAGGACCCGACAAGATCGATATGGGTATGTTCAAAACTACGCTTAGGTACTTCAAAATCTCTAACGAGTGATCTTAGAAGTTTGACAATTTATGCAAGTTTTGGTCCATAAAACACAATTAGTATTCATTTTGGGCCAAAAATAGTTTACGGTTACTAGTTTCTTCGTGAGTCGAATACAGGCACGAGTTAAATTGTGGAAAATGTCAAAAACTGTGCGACGTAAAGATATCGGTACGAAAGGTCGATATTTGGAATAAGACAGGTCAGACCAAATTTTATCTTTTGAACCTGGAATAGCAACTTGTAAAATAATTTCGCAGGTTCCACTTCTACCACTTCAAAAAACTAATGGATGCTAGTGTTTTACCACCAGACACTAGCCTACTCAACAGTAAATATCGCCTCTTTGTTTACATTCAATCTAAGAAATTACGTTTTTTAATTGATACTGACGTCAGTCGTCCCTAGAGACCCTTTTACCGATTTTAAGGAAAATCGAGGTTTAATTCTTATTGCAGATAATGTTTCTATTATAAATACTTATGGCAAGAAATTGTTAAATGTTAATTAGGATTACGGCGCGAGTTTTCCTTTGTTTTTAGTATAGCTGACATATAATTTCCTATCATTAGCGCTGACTTTTTGGCACATTTTGGATTGTTAGTAGATGACAAGGCGTCACTATCAGTGAATTGTGCTGCCATGCTTTGTTCCCTATCTTTCCCTAAGTTATTTTCGAAGGCAAAATAAGTACACCATGTTGCTAAAGGAATACCTTCATTTGGTTAGTACATCTAATTATTATGTACCTGCTAAACATTCCGTTACTCATCATATAGTAACAGAAGGTCATTTGCCCTTTTGCCGCCCACGTAGGTTAGATACTGTCAAGTTCAATCTTGCCAGATTAGAAGATTGCCTGTTCAGATCATGTCAGGGTCACCAATTTATGGAGGTTTTACCCATATTTAATTTCTTAAAAGTCAAAAAGTCTTCTTAAAATCTTTATATATATATATATATATATATATATATATATATATACATATATGAAGTGTTATGGTACTTCCGGGTTGCAATTAGCCATAGGGAAGTACTTACAAAAAATGTTCGATTTTCATTTCTACATCACATCGTCGAAAAATATACAGGGTGTTCCATTTGAAAAAATATTGAGAAAATTCAATTTAAAATGATCTTAATTGAAACCACTCCCTACATTTTTAGAAAATGAAAATGATTCAAAAAAATTAATTAGATGTCCCGTAACTGGTATCATATAAGTTTTTCTTAAAACCCATAATTCTGACGTGGTGATTTTTTATGTGTATACTAACTAAATTTCTACTAACTCTTACTAACTAAATTTCTCTGTATATGTGTGTATCATGTAAAACTTAAACTTATGTATTTAATTTTTTATTTTCAGGTAAGTCATTGACCCGCCCGAAGTTAGTATAGAATATTAAAATTAGGATACGCAAATAAGTAAGTAGTACTATCATATTCATGTCTATATTTGTCTTATTTGTCTCTATTTAATATGTTACCTCGGTTCTCTTTGTTACCGAGTTCATTAAACGGTTGTTCGTCGTTTGTTCATTCACTGTAGCCAAATGTTGAATAGGAAAGAATAAATATGTTTATATTAATGGAAATTAAGAATATATTCAATGTGGTGGATATATGGTATAAATTATAGACGTCAACGTAACTTGCTGCTCTTGATGTACATCATACTAAATATAATCCAAAACGACTGACTTAAGAACATAGAGGTGTAGAATCTTTCTAAAATGAAGGTTTCAATTGTCATTTTCTTGGAATAGTAATCCATCTAACTGCGTATTTTGTTCTTTACGGCCTCCTCGTTAATATTGTATGGCCATTTATAGTAGATTAGGTTGTAAATTCCAGAATAGGTTTATTATGATTGAAAATGTATCTGTTCATTCAATTAAATGAAATCTAAAATCTTGGTCTTGTGGCTAAGGAACATTCAATTCCGGTTTGCAGATGTTGAACAGATCCCTTGCTCTTTGTTGCATATAATTAATGAACTTCTTCTTTTATCTTTGTCCTATCATTGAACTCCAGTAGGGTTTTGTTCATGTTCTAAAGACCCCTTCGCGTTTGTGGCATGTATAGTCTTTCTACATAGCTGCTTGGGTGGTGCATCTATACCTTGTAAGTGTAGTTGTCGTCATACTTACAGCTCTTCTATCTCTATATCTGGATATTTTATTTTTCTCAATGAATACGGCAGACTAGGAACAGCATGCATATTTATAGCTGTAACGTCCCTAACATTCATTTTTGTACTAAGGTACTTATTTAGAGGTTGTCTGTGTTTTGCTCTGAATAACTGCTACCTAGCGGTTGCTTATCTTCTAATTTGCAGAATTATGGCATACTCATAGGTCTCCTCCGGAAGCATTCAGTCAAATCATTTGCATTTTGCGATTGTAATGTATTCTTTCTCAGACGCCAGTCCCGCTTTATAGCTTTTCTCCAGCACGGAGACAGTGAATTGGGTTTACCTAGTGTTAAAGAGATACGTTTTCCTGCCTTAAATAATAACGCTCCTACCTCTGCAGCTTCATGGCTGTTAACTATGTAAAGAAAGGGTACCGAAGTCTTAACGATCAAGCAGGCTCTATACAGAGCAGATCTGCTATATAGATACTTAAGCCTAAGTATCCACGGCGTCCTTGTTGTCGTAAGAGATATAGCCGCGAAACGGACAATTTTGAATGCAAACTTCTGTTGAGATGCATCATCCTCTGGGTTCCTACATCAGTTTAACCAGGTCTACTTCACTACTGTAAATAAGTAGAAAAGGGGATCGAAGCGGTCAGCTTATTTGCTGCAGATGCTTCGTGCTTCTCCGATAACTCTAAAGACCAGATCCGTTTTTGGTAGCGTTTTTTGACTGTTCCGACCCAGGTATGCATACGACTTTTCGACACCTAAGGTGGTGCAAGACTAGTGACCAGTGGGTTCCTATATCGTGTGCCCTAATTAGGCGTAATGATCTGAGAATGCCAAAATATCTTCAAGTACTATGTGGTCATTCCAACGAAAAGTCTATAATCAGTACCACCATCTGAGCAGTATTTTCTGGGTGTTCGAAGAGCAAATTTCGATTTTGTCTGTATTTCCTTCCCTTTCAAGACAATGTTGTTTTCCGTAGGAACCAAGAACTCTATGACGTACACTATCTTGATTTGGTGGTCGAGGAGGATCACGTTAAGGTCATTGGCTTGTTTTGGCATGACAGTTATTATTAATAATAATAAACACCATAGAAATTAGACAACTTCCAATTCCAGAAGCCAGAGGCTTGTGTGGAAGGGGGTTACACATTGAAAAAACGCGGACATACAACCATTTCTCCAGACAATGCTGGATTTGAACCCGGCGGCACGATACACGCCTATCGGCCTTACTGTTATTACTTTTATTAGTGTCCTTTCATTTTGCAACTATTTCCACTTATTACGTCTATACGTATAACCAGTATAAAGTTTTGTTAAGGTGAAGCGATTTTCGAACACATTACAACATAAAACAGTGTAGGTACTGGAAAAATGTCATTTTTAACCCCAGATGATGGAAACTTGATTGGTGATACCCACATGGAAAATATTGTACAGTATTTCAGTTCATGGGAACTAATTCAGTACCTCTGCACTAGACTATATCGAAAAATGTATAAATAATTTTGCTTAGTGTCTTCAGTTTTTGTAGACAATTATCTATTCCTTCACCTTATCCACCGCAACCCGTATTAATTATGTTACAAATTCTACTACTCTATTAATCTAATCCGGAACCTTTACATTGGGGACAGATCAAAGCGCAGGGAGAATATTAAACTGTCTGCTATTAGTTCAGACAGTTATCTGATTAAGAAGATACCAATAATATTGTGCTGAAGTTGTGCATTATAGTGTTCCGAGTAATAGCAGTAAAGTCTATTATTGCACCCGTATCGATCGTGTACTGATGTGGTTCGAAATTGTTGGTAAAAGTGTTAATTTTAAATGCGTACGTATGCACAGAATATTTATTTAAATATAAAGGAGTAATATATTCATCATTTATATTAGCTATGTTCCAAATAAACTACGCAATATAATATGAAATGTATGAGAATGGTAATGATAAGGGAAATTGTATTATATAGCACAACAAAATGCTCGTGTTCGCGGAATTTCTGAAGAGAGAAATGCAAAATATAAGTTCTGTTGAGTTATAATTGCTCAATTTAAATTCGAATCAGCGTTAAAACAATAAAACAATCTTAATACAATGAATATTAAGTACAATTAAATTAGCTATTGAAATTATCATGTTGGACTTCAAGCTCTTACAAATATGATATTATTAATCTTCATTATAATAGTTACTCGTGTCTCGTGCAATTTATAAGCACCAAATGATCATATCAGTACGTAATATTGTCAAATTATAATTTGACACCAGCCAATAGCGGGCAGAAAGATATTTACAAATTTCAAGCAGGGTAGTAATTTTACCCCTTTGTGTACCTGCTGGGTGGATGAAATAATTTCGTTAGATGCCTTTTGATGAGTAACCGAGATGAGCCAAATTTCGTCTTTTTCCTATTCCGTTATTACGAAATAAAAAACCGTTTTTTGGCACACCCCTTTAAGGGGATGTAGCTGGTGGACAGGAAAGAGTTATTTTGAAAAATTTTATACGAAGAACCTGTCTCAATTTTCGACAAGGAATCTACAGTTAAATTTTTTGCACGTTATTACGGAACACCCTGTATTAGGAAGGACTATTAAGGGTAACGGACAATGACCATTAGGATATTTTTTAAAATAGTATTTCCCGTCTGATTCATAATGTTCCTGTACCTCGAGAAACGGAAGTGAAATTAGGAAAACAGCTCGGAAAACACTGTTATATCAAAGGATATGCTAATGGACTTATAAATATTTATAGCGTCACTATTAAAAATGTGAGAGAACGGAGAATGTAACAAACGAAGTATCCGTGGAAAATTTCTTCTACTGTTTATTTATGCATTAATGTTAAATTAGAATTATTTGGGAATTCGGCATTTGCCGCAACCCATGTAAACAAAATATTACATTTTCTTCAGCTTGGAAGTTTTGAACATTTAAATGGTTTTTTGTAAAACGAAGTACTTATTAATGATATAAACGTTTGTTGGTTGGTTGTGTATAGAATAAATATTTTTTACCCATTTCTGCTCAGGATGACAGGGCATGAAATAAGATAGGATGTATTTACATAAGATTATGGAGATCAAATTATGAAAATTCTGCTTATAAATTTGTAGGCATTGACTTTGGTACCAAATACTTCTTTGAATTAATCCAGAAGATCTAATAGAAAAAACCGCAGCCCATGGAATCACTACTTCCACATCCAGATTTTGTATCCAAGTCTTATACACACTAAATCCCTATATAATATTTTACTCCCTTTAATAATAGGGTGGGGTGGCAATGGGGGTGGTAGAGGGGGTGGCTAATATTAAAATAAATTTGAAAGGCCCTTGGTTCTTGTACACACACTAAATCCCAATTTAATTTTTTACTCCCTTTAATAATAGGGTGGGGGTGGTAAAGGGGGTGGCTGATGTCAAATTTTTTTTAGAGGCCCTTGGTTTTCGTATACTCTCTGGAAAACAGGGAGCCAATGAAGGTATTTAATAAAAATACAGCAATAACTGAACGCATGATTCTATTTCTTAACAGTATAGTCTGGTACAGTTGTGCTGGGC
Organism: Leptura quadrifasciata; assembly: GCA_963675555.1. Lineage (NCBI taxonomy): Eukaryota > Metazoa > Arthropoda > Insecta > Coleoptera > Cerambycidae > Leptura > Leptura quadrifasciata. The sequence goes on along the minus strand of OY776674.1, from coordinate 162,205,201 downwards.
AGTCAAAAATCGCAACAAAAACTTTACGACCTCATTAAAATACCATTTTCTCTGTATACTATCTCGCCTGCAAATTGAATCATTTATCTTTATAGGTTTTTAATGTACGTTGGTTTGCTTGATGAGACCATGCCGAATGGTTCACGTTAATAATTAGCTCATAAAGTTTTTGTTGCGTTTCTTGACTGCCCAGCAAAATTGTATCCGATTTTATCCAGAAATATATAAACAAACATATACGAAATATACAATATACTGCAAAACAAAATATACAGGTTGTTCCTTTTGAAACTATCCCCTAGGCGCAGATATTGCATCGCTCCCTAATGACTGCGCATCCTCCTTGTCCACTGCGAATTTCTCCTCTAATTGCTGCACTTCAACAGCTAATCACGTTTACTGCGCAGATATAGCATCATTCCTTAACTATTGCGCATACCCGTCTAGTTGTTAATATATTAAGGCCAAGTTCTACGTACTGCGCTATAACTACAGCATGACTCCCTAAAGACTGCAGATAAATCCTCTAATTGATGATTGTTAAAAGGCAATTATTCTACTTTTTGCGCAGCTATAACTTGACTCCTTATTGACGGTGCATCCTCCTTGACCACTGCACGTTCCCCATTTGATTGATAAATTTCAACTGCTAATTCCACTTATCGTTTAGGTATATCATTCACTCCGAATTCCTCACTCTGATTGATCTATGAATGCTCCGGATAATCTGGAATTGACTCATTACCAATATTTTATAAAACTATTGAAACACTACCTATATTTTAAGAAGCATTTAAAGAAGTATTTACTCGATGAATGTTGTTACACACTGCAAGATTTTTTTACGAATTAAATTATTTAAGTATGTATATACGTATGTCTGTATAAATGTATATATGACTGCATAATTATGTATCATATTATGTAATTATGTATTTGTTCTTTGACTTGTCCTATAGTTTGTAATTTACTCACTGCATCAATTTAATAAAGATTGATAATGAAGGTTAATCGATTACGTAACTTGAGAATAATGACTGCTATGTGCAGTAGCTTATAGCAGGTAATTCACACGCGCAGAACTTCTTCCGGCTTCTCAGGACTTCCCCGAGATTTCCTCTTGACGTATACACCAAACTTCCTTCGCGGTTTACCCCTCGGAATTTTCAATTATTTTAATTGCCTCTACTCTTCCGGCCAGCTCCTCCACATTCATGTTGCTTAGCATTGCATTGAAAATTTTCAAATTTTTCCTTGTTGTGTTTCGAGAAAATTACATGAAAGAAAAACGACATTTTATGACGAGCGTACCTCGCTTTTATTTTTACTTATACAATGCTTAAAAAACTTATGATAGCTAAAAAAGTTATTATTTGCTTTCTTCATTAAAAAAGCACGTTTTTATTTGATAAAACTTTCTAAGTTAGATTTCATACATGTACTAAATATACTGACTGACACACTGCCATTTATGTCGAAGTTTAAATTGATGTGTTTTTTTTTCTTACAAATTGTTATTATGACTTTAATTCCATTGACTATAAATAACGAAAATGACCTTGCACGGAAGTACTTTAAAATAGAATAGACTTGAAAATTTTATTAGACTGTGTATTACCATCTGCATTATATAGATAGCATATCTGCTATTGTTGTTTTGTTTCATCATTTATTTAGATTCCTTTAAGACGACGTAACAAACTATGAATTAAATATTGTTTAGTCATTGTCATTAAGGACAGATACCGAGGCATTTTATTACAGAAGTATTGATTTGATCTGCAATTTTATCAAAACAAGCAGTAATAATTTTGACTAATATTAATAGAAAAAGCGATTTAAATTCAAATTTATAAAAAAAGAATTACTAAGCAAGCCTTTTTGGCTGTGCCTATTGTTGAGGTTATAACAAGAGAAAAACAACATAATAGAATAATAAAGAACTATTGCCGCAAAGGTGCTTGAACGCAGAACGAAAACCAGCCAAGAATTATATGTATGAACATTTGAATTGTGTTTTAAATATTAAGTTTATATTCTCATCGCATTTCTTTGTTTGCATGTCTTGTAGCGAATATGAAAACGCGAACATTAATATCCACCCGGGTCTGCGTTTTGGTCTAGGCTTTGTTTTAATCTCCGTCAAGTATATTACACGAAGCCAATGTCTCATTGTCTTGATCATAGCAGGGAATTAATCAAAACGCTTTATCCGTACTGGTTATCTGCATCCCGTGAGATTAGTATGATAAGCCACATGTTGCTAGTGTATAGGTTATTGGGAATTAAGTTTGCAATCCCCATTCTTGATTATAAATATTCAGGAACAATAATTTGTGGAATAAAATTATATCGTCTTCGCGATTTAAATATACCGCGGGTTTAGTAAGCTTGTAGGCGTACAAATAGAAACTAAAAACACACTGAAAACACGTATAGTTAGCGACAGATTAGTTTCGAGCTTCTTGGCTCTGATCAACACGATCACACGATAGTTCTGAGGCCACGACTTTTAAATCAAATAGCTCCATTTACAATCTTTCACTGCAAATTTTTTAGAAAGACCCGATTAGGTGAAGTAGAGGCAAACAACGAAGTAAGCTAGACGACGAAAATTGTTAATTTTAAAATCTTCCTCTTTACCTTACTTTCTTGTTTGCAATTATATAATAATAATAATAATAAACATCCTTCTGCAGCTCCATAAGGATAAGCCATTGCACGGGGTCTTCTATAAAAATATAGAAGACCTCGGCTTATCCGAAAGGCTGACCTTCGTCTTCTTAAGGTCAGCTGGGCTGAAGTCTGAGACCGAGGGATTCATAATGGCTTGCCAGGATGGTGTATTTAACACTCTCGTCTATCGACGTCGTGTCATGGGTATGGAGGTCCCTGATCTCAGCTGCAGGGCCTGCCGCAGGGCGCCGGAGACTGTAATGCACTTACTGTCGGCTTGCCCGACATACGCAGTCTCGGCCTATATTCATAGACAACGCAGCATTACGAGTGCTTTACTATCATCTAAGGCACTCGTATGGGATAGACGAAACACCAGTGCTGCCTTATGTTCCGAGGGATATTGAGTCCGTTGTGGGGAATGAGAAGTGCCTAATTTATTGGAACTACTCGTTTCCCACCGTCAGGCAAATACAAGCCAACAAGCCTGACATAGTACTCCTCGACCACCAACTCAAGACAATGTATGTCGTGGAATTCTCAGCTCCCGCTGAGAGCAATATTGTCTTGAAAGAGGAGGAAAAACGGACAAAATATCGAGATTTGCTCTTCGAACTCCGCAGGCTTTATCCAGGCCATTCTGTTAAAATAGTGGTACTGATTATAGGAGCCCTCGGTGGAATGAGGCAGACGCTGCTTTCAGAACTAAAGATCATATCGGCATGCCGAGATTCGGCAGAGATCTTAGCCGGCAGAATGCAGAAGGCTGTCATCCTCGGTTCATTGCGTCTACTCAGGGCACACGATTCGCGGACCCGGTAGTCACTCACCCCACGGGCGTGGGGAGTGGCTATTGGTATTACCAGCTCCCCTCTGTGAGGGTCGGAGCCACAGAGTAAGGTGACTGGTTTTTTGTAAAAAAAAAAAAAATAATAATAAAGAATTTATTTGCAATTTATAACAGTATAGACATAATATCTAGATAACCACAAGAAAAAGAGATATAAGTTATATACTACAAAAGAGGGCTGGCAGAACGTAAAACTGAAATAAAAGTACATAGCCTAAGTAATAAAATTTTCAAAGAGAAGAAAAAAATACAAAATCTGAGTATTACAAAGTAAATAAATAGGTAGAAATGAGTAACACTACGATAATAAACATGGGACGCAAAAGAATTCAAGTAAACCTTTCATACAACAATTTCTTGTAAGATCTTTTAAATTGACATAAAGATAATGATTTTAGATTAGAGGGACCCGTGTGAAAACAGCAACGGTTTACCAGCAACGGTTTTTAAAAATGATGTCTGTTGAATTTCTTTACGTAATTCAGTTCAAAGGGACACTAGTAGTTGGAAAAATAGCATGAAATAATTTTCCGCCCCGTACTAAGGGTGCAGGCCACCCCCAAAACACAAAAAAATTATTTCTTCATTGTTTGACGATGTCTGTTAAATTTCTTTACGTGATTCAGTTCAAAGGGACACTAGTAGTTGGAAAAGTAGCATGAAATAATTTTCCGCCCCGTACTAAGGGTGCAGGACACCCCCAAAACACAAAAAATCATTTCTTCTTTGTTTGACGATGTCTGTTGAATTTCTTTACGTGATTCCGTTCAAAGGGATACTAGTAATTGGAAAAGTAGCATGAAATAATTTTCCGCCCCGTACTAAGGGTGCAGGCCAACCCCCAAAATAAAAAAAAAATCATTTCTTCATTGTTTGACGATGTCTGTTGAATTTCTTTACGTGATTCAGTTCAAAGGGATACTAGTAGTTGGAAAAGTAGCATGAAATAATTTTCCGCCCCGTACTAAGGGTGCAGGACACCCCCAAAATACAAAAAAATCATTTCTTCATTGTTTGACGATGTCTGTTGAATTTCTTTACGTGATTCAGTTCAAAGGGATACTAGTAGTTGGAAAAGTAGCATGAAATAATTTTCCGCCCCGTACTAAGGGTGCAGGACACCCCCAAAACACAAAAAATTATTTCTTCTTTGTTTGACGATGTCTGTTGAATTTCTTTACGTGATTCCGTTCAAAGGGATACTATTAGTTGGAAAAGTAGCATGAAATAATTTTCCGCCTCGTACTAAGGGTGCAGGACACCCCCAAAACACAAAAAAATCATTTCTTCATTGTTTGACGATGTCTGTTGAATTTCTTTACGTGATTCAGTTCAAAGGGACACTAGTAGTTGGAAAAATAGCATTAAATAATTTTCCGCCCCGTACTAAGGGTGCAGGCCACCCCCAAAACACAAAAAAATTATTTCTTCATTGTTTGACGATGTCTGTTGAATTTCTTTACGTGATTCAGTTCAAAGGGACACTAGTAGTTGGAAAAGTAGCATGAAATAATTTTCCGCCTCGTACTAAGGGTGCAGGACACCCCCAAAACACAAAAAATCATTTCTTCTTTGTTTGACGATGTCTGTTGAATTTCTTTACGTGATTCCGTTCAAAGGGATACTAGTAATTGGAAAAGTAGCATGAAATAATTTTCCGCCCCGTACTAAGGGTGCAGGCCAACCCCCAAAATAAAAAAAAAATCATTTCTTCATTGTTTGACGATGTCTGTTGAATTTCTTTACGTGATTCAGTTCAAAGGGATACTAGTAGTTGGAAAAGTAGCATGAAATAATTTTCCGCCCCGTACTAAGGGTGCAGGACACCCCCAAAATACAAAAAAATCATTTCTTCATTGTTTGACGATGTCTGTTGAATTTCTTTACGTGATTCAGTTCAAAGGGATACTAGTAGTTGGAAAAGTAGCATGAAATAATTTTCCGCCCCGTACTAAGGGTGCAGGACACCCCCAAAACACAAAAAATTATTTCTTCTTTGTTTGACGATGTCTGTTGAATTTCTTTACGTGATTCCGTTCAAAGGGATACTATTAGTTGGAAAAGTAGCATGAAATAATTTTCCGCCTCGTACTAAGGGTGCAGGACACCCCCAAAACACAAAAAAATCATTTCTTCATTGTTTGACGATGTCTGTTGAATTTCTTTACGTGATTCAGTTCAAAGGAATACTAGTGGTTGGAAAAGTAGCATGAAATAATTTTCCGCCCCGTACTAAGGGTGCAGGACACCCCCAAAACACAAAAAATGATTTCTTCTTTGTTTGACGATGTCTGTTGAATTTCTTTACGTGATTCCGTTCAAAGGGATACTAGTAATTGGAAAAGTAGCATGAAATAATTTTCCGCCCCGTACTAAGGGTGCAGGCCAACCCCCAAAATACAAAAAATATCATTTCTTCATTGTTTGACGGTGTCTGTTGAATTTCTTTACGTGAATCTGTTAAGAGTAACACTAGTAATTGGAAAAATAGCATGAAATAATTTTCCGCCCCGTACTAAGGGTGCAGGACACTCCCAAAACACAAAAAATCATTTCTTCTTTGTTTGACGATGTCTGTTGAATTTCTTTACGTGATTCAGTTCAAAGCAATACTAGTAATTGGAAAAGTAGCATGAAATAATTTTCCGCCCCGTACTAAGGGTGCAGGCCAACCCCCAAAATACAAAAAAAATCATTTCTTCATTGTTTGACGGTGTCTGTTGAATTTCTTTACGTGATTCCGTTCAAAGGGATACTAGTAATTGGAAAAGTAGCATGAAATAATTTTCCGCCCCGTACTAAGGGTGCAGGCCAACCCCCAAAATAAAAAAAAAATCATTTCTTCATTGTTTGACGATGTCTGTTGAATTTCTTTACGTGATTCAGTTCAAAGGGATACTAGTAGTTGGAAAAGTAGCATGAAATAATTTTCCGCCCCGTACTAAGAGTGCAGGACACCCCCAAAATACAAAAAAAATCATTTCTTCATTGCTTGACGATGTCTGTTGAATTTCTTTACGTGATTCAATTCAAAAGGATACTAGTAGTTGGAAAAGTAGCATGAAATAATTTTCCGCCCCGTACTAAGGGTGCAGGACACCCCCAAAACACAAAAAATCATTTCTTCTTTGTTTGACGATGTCTGTTTAATTTCTTTACGTGATTCCGTTCAAAAGGATACTATTAGTTGAAAAAGTAGCATGAAATAATTTTCCGCCCCGTACTAAGGGTGCAGGCCAACCCCCAAAATACAAAAAAAATCATTTCTTCATTGTTTGACGGTGTCTGTTGAATTTCTTTACGTGACTCTGTTAAGAGTAACACTAGTAATTGGAAAAATAGCATGAAATAATTTTCCGCCCCGTACTAAGGGTGCAGGACACCCCCAAAACACAAAAAAATCATTTCTTCATTGTTTGACGATGTCTGTTGAATTTCTTTACGTGATTCAGTTCAAAGGGATACTAGTAGTTGGAAAAGTAGCATGAAATAATTTTCCGCCTCGTACTAAGGGTGCAGGACACCCCCAAAACACAAAAAAATCATTTCTTCATTGTTTGACGATGTCTGTTGAATTTCTTTACGTGATTCAGTTCAAAGGAATACTAGTGGTTGGAAAAGTAGCATGAAATAATTTTCCGCCCCGTACTAAGAGTGCAGGCCAACCCCCAAAATATAAAAAAAATCATTTCTTCATTGCTTGACGATGTCTGTTGAATTTATTTACGTGATTCAGTTCAAAGGGATACTAGTAGTTGGAAAAGTAGCATGAAATAATTTTCCGCCCCGTACTAAGGGTGCAGGACACCCCCAAAACACAAAAAATCATTTCTTCTTTGTTTGACGATGTCTGTTGAATTTCTTTACGTGATTCCGTTCAAAGGGATACTAGTAATTGGAAAAGTAGCATGAAATAATTTTCCGCCCCGTACTAAGGGTGCAGGCCAACCCTCAAAATACAAAAAAAATCATTTCTTCATTGTTTGACGATGTCTGTTGAATTTCTTTACGCGATTCAGTTCAAAGGGATACTAGTAGTTGGAAAAGTAGCATGAAATAATTTTCCGCCCCGTACTAAGGGTGCAGGACACCCCCAAAATACTAAAAAATGATTTCTTCATTGCTTGACGATGTCTGTTGAATTTCTTTACGTGACTCTGTTAAGAGTAACACTAGTAATTGGAAAAATAGCATGAAATAATTTTCCGCCCTGTGATAAGGGTGCAGGCCAACCCCCAAAATACAAATAAATCATTTCTCCATTGTTTGACGATGTCTGTTGAATTTCTTTACGTCATTCAGTTCAAAGGGATACTATTAGTTGGAAAAGTAGCATGAAATAATTTTCCGCCTCGTACTAAGGGTGCAGGACACCCCCAAAACACAAAAAAATCATTTCTTCATTGTTTGACGATGTCTGTTGAATTTCTTTACGTGATTCAGTTCAAAGGAATACTAGTGGTTGGAAAAGTAGCATGAAATAATTTTCCGCCCCGTACTAAGAGTGCAGGCCAACCCCCAAAATATAAAAAAAATCATTTCTTCATTGCTTGACGATGTCTGTTGAATTTCTTTACGTGATTCAGTTCAAAGGGATACTAGTAGTTGGAAAAGTAGCATGAAATAATTTTCCGCCCCGTACTAAGGGTGCAGGCCAACCCCCAAAATACAAAAAAAATCATTTCTTCATTGTTTGACGATGTCTGTTGAATTTCTTTACGTGATTCAGTTCAAAGGGATACTAGTAGTTGGAAAAGTAGCATGAAATAATTTTCCGCCCCGTACTAAGGGTGCAGGACACCCCCAAAATACAAAAAAATCATTTCTTCATTGTTTGACGATGTCTGTTGAATTTCTTTACGTGATTCAGTTCAAAGGGATACTAGTAGTTGGAAAAGTAGCATGAAATAATTTTCCGCCCCGTACTAAGGGTGCAGGACACCCCCAAAATACAAAAAAATCATTTCTTCATTGTTTGACGATGTCTGTTGAATTTCTTTACGTGATTCAGTTCAAAGGGATACTAGTAGTTGGAAAAGTAGCATGAAATAATTTTCCGCCCCGTACTAAGGGTGCAGGACACCCCCAAAATACAAAAAAATCATTTCTTCATTGTTTGACGATGTCTGTTGAATTTCTTTACGTGATTCAGTTCAAAGGGATACTAGTAGTTGGAAAAGTAGCATGAAATAATTTTCCGCCTCGTACTAAGGGTGCAGGACACCCCCAAAACACAAGAAAATCATTTCTTCATTGTTTGACGATGTCTGTTGAATTTCTTTACGTGATTCAGTTCAAAGGAATACTAGTGGTTGGAAAAGTAGCATGAAATAATTTTCCGCCCCGTACTAAGGGTGCAGGCCAACCCCCAAAATACAAAAAAAATCATTTCTTCATTGCTTGACGATGTCTGTTGAATTTCTTTACGTGATTCAGATCAAAGGGATACTAGTAGTTGGAAAAATAGCATGAAATAATTTTCCGCCCCGTACTAAGGGTGCAGGCCACACCCAAAATACAAAAAAATCATTTCTTCATTGTTTGACGATGTCTGTTGAATTACTTTAGGTGATTCTGTTTAAGAGTAACACTAATAATTGTAAAAATGGCATGAAATGATTTTCCGCCCCGTGCTAAGGGCGCAGACCACCCCCAAAATACAAAAAATCATTTCTTCATTGTTTGTTGATGTAGAGAGAGAATGGACCACAATAGTCGTGTGACGTTCATTATTCACTGGGCGGCTCATTTGCTTTGCTTTCCATATCGTCTATAGGGTACGCTTTAAGTACATGTGAGTCAAACTAATTTGCTTACAATTTTAAATAGGAATTGCTGTGTTATCGTTCATATTTAACTATTGAAACCTACCGACTAAGACAAATAAGGTCCTAGGTTATTAGGTTTTTTTACATGTCAACTATTTTTTTGTATTTGAGAAAACAATTACGGAAGAGGCGGCGTTTAAAGATGAAGCATTTTCATGTAAATTCATTTGTTAAATATTTACAAATTTTTCAGAATAATATGGAAAGTTGAAGTGGGGAGTGATACGTCATACTATTGTGGTCCATTAACCAGTATATTACTGGGAAATGGCCTCTACACCCGTGAATTAAATGTCAAAGAGCATCCTTTAACTATTGTATCTTTGACGTAAAAGTCACGGGCGTAGAATTGATTTCCCACGCATATACTGGTTACTTCTATTATTTTGTGGATTCACTAAAGGCAAAATAGGAACATTAAGACCATGCCACAAATGATGACATTTAAACCATATTTAAAAATGAATTGCAAAGGTTGCATCTGGTATTTGTGAATGCAACGTGGCAGTTTTGGTGAATAAGTCTATTGCAGGCATTACATTTATCAAAATCGGTGTTGCATAATAATCCGCATTTTATACATTTTGCTTTCATGTCATCAGATTCTGTAAGAAGTAACGTCTGCAATTCTTTCCTATAAATATGCATGTCTTTATGTGAGGTTAATGGTCGATTTGTAACAATTTGTTGTACAAAGTATGATACAAACACTTCACAATTATATGTATCAGTTTGAAGATCATGACTAATTTGGTTTAACGTCCAGTTCGTAATTAGATTTAAATTTGTTCCTTTATACTTTGCATATTCATTTAAAAAACTTATTACTCTGTTTTTAAATTCCTCAATTGCACGTATACTTGCCTTTCGAGGATCTAAATACATTATCGTTTTGTTTGAGAAGTTTACTACTCCTAAACACCAATGGTTCCTATTTTACGACATTGGTAGAAGTAAAACAGTTTTTGTCTATAATTGCGGAATAATATCGAAGAATTCCGGCTGCAACTCGTTGTACAAGTAAATAGCTGCATAAGCCTGGTCTGCAGTAAATAAAATATAATTATTATTTTTTTACCTTTTAATGGTGCAGTAAAGTCTGTTAGCCATTGCTTACCACTGATGCTGTTAAAATCCTTCCATTTTAATTTCGGCCAAATGGCATTTTGATAATTGCAAATGACATAATCAGCGTATTCTTCATTTTTTCTATAATAATCAACTGATGCCACTAAACCGTTCCCTAGAAGACCCAATTGTACAACCTCGGAGTTGCTAAACGAAACAACTTCGGAATTGCTAATGGAATTATGGGTGTTCATTGAGTTCGGTACCTCCTCCTTCCATAAAATGATATTAATTTTATTGGGATATTTGGGGCTTACGATTTCGGGTAATAGATAAAACATGTAAAACCTTTCAATTGAATGAACCATTCGTTCTAGCCAGAATGTATCATTTTTTAAAATCCTTTGAATATGAATTCCTTTATAAGTCCAAATTATAAAGTCACACCATTTCCGTCTAGTTATGTGTAAAATTCCTTGGATATCGAAGAAATATTGGTGGGTTTCAATGAGATTTCCGTCAAGATCCAAGTAATTCAAAAGTTTTTTCCTTATTGCATCATTAGGATGAATATATCTAATTTTGAACGGACATTTTACCTCTATCACCCCTTCTTGACCAGCCAGACCGTCTGGCGAACATGCGAAGTAAGGTTTTTCCAGATCTAAAATTAATCCGCAATAATGTATAACACATTTGGGATGTTTATCTCGATATTCCCTTATCGCCTTTTTTTCGCTCTCCATACCGTGCTTCATCGGTAATGTGGGCTTCTTTGGAACGCACAGTAACTCTTTTACTTTTTGAAGAAGTATATCATTTTTGTCCTTGTTGTTACAAACGTATCCGAAGTTTGAGGCCGTTATGCGTTTTTTTCGTTCCTCTATCCACAAATCGGACAATCTTTTCCTGACTGTGGAAAATTCAGATGTTCCCTTTCTTGATGAATCAAATTCAGTTGTTTTAAAAATTCCAAACATTTAGTTTTTATACTTTTAGTAGCGTCAGGTGAAATTATTTTTGTATCATGTTCCAATTGCGCAGCTGCCTTCAGTTTTTCACTATAGTTTGTGTTATTCATTCCAAGTCTTAATTTACACCTTTTTGTATCGATGGAACTGAGGGTGTGCTTTAAAAGAACGCCTTTAAAATTGTTATTGTTCTGTTTCGATTTTTTATTCCAACTTTCCTTTACAAGCGGAAAATTATTTCATGCTATTTTTCCAACTACTGGTATCCCTTTGAACTGAATCACGTAAAGAAATTCAACAGATATCGTCAAACAATGAAGAAATGATTTTTTTGTATTTTGAAGGTGTCCTGCACCCTTAGTACGGGGCGGAAAATTATTTCATGCTACTTTTCCAACTACTAGTATCCCTTTGAACTGAATCACGTAAAGAAATTCAACAGACATCGTCAAACAATGAAGAAATGATTTTTTTGTGTTTTGGGGTTGGCCTGCACCCTTAGTACGGGGCGGAAAATTATTTCATGCTATTTTTCCAACTACTGGTATCCCTTTGAACTGAATCACGTAAAGAAATTCAACAGACATCGTCAAACAATGAAGAAATGATTTTTTTGTATTTTGAGGGTGTCCTGCACCCTTAATACGGGGCGGAAAATTATTTCATGCTACTTTTCCAACTACTAGTGTCCCTTTGAACTGAATCACGTAAATAAATTCAACAGACATCGTCAAACAATGAAGAAATGATTTTTTTGTGTTTTGGGGGTGTCCTGCACCCTTAGTACGGGGCGGAAAATTATTTCATGCTATATTTCCAATTACTAGTGTTACTCTTAACAGAGTCACGTAAAGAAATTCAATAGACATCGTCAAGCAATGAAGAAATCATTTTTTTGTATTTTGGGGGTGTCCTGCACCCTTAGTACGGGGCGGAAAATTATTTCATGCTACTTTTCCAACTACTAGTATCCCTTTGAACTGAATCACGTAAAAAAATTCAACAGACATCGTCAAACAATGAAGAAATGATTTTTTTGTGTTTTGGGGTGGCCTGCACCCTTAGTACGGGGCGGAAAATTATTTCATGCTATTTTTCCAACTACTAGTATCCCTTTGAACTGAATCTCGTAAAGAAATTCAACAGACACCGTCAAACAATGAAGAAATGATTTTTTTTTTGCATTTTGGGGGTTGGCCTGCACCCTTAGTACGGGGCGGAAAATTATTTCATGCTACTTTTCCAACTATTAGTATCCCTTGGAACTGAATCACGTAAAGAAATTCAACAGACATCGTCAAACAATGAAGAAATGATTTATTTGTATTTTGGGGGTTGGCCTGCACCCTTAGCACGGGGCGGAAAATTATTTCATGCTATTTTTCCAATTACTAGTGTTACTCTTAACAGAGTCACGTAAAGAAATTCAACAGACATTGTCAAACAATGAAGAAATGATTTTTTTGTATTTTGAAGGTGTCCTGCACCCTTAGTACGGGGCGGAAAATTATTTCATGCTACTTTTCCAACTACTAGTATCCCTTTGAACTGAATCACGTAAAGAAATTCAACAGACATCGTCAAACAATGAAGAAATGATTTTTTTGTGTTTTGGGGTTGGCCTGCACCCTTAGTACGGTGCGGAAAATTATTTCATGCTATTTTTCCAACTACTGGTATCCCTTTGAACTGAATCACGTAAAGAAATTCAACAGACATCGTCAAACAATGAAGAAATGATTTTTTTGTATTTTGAGGGTGTCCTGCACCCTTAATACGGGGCGGAAAATTATTTCATGCTACTTTTCCAACTACTAGTGTCCCTTTGAACTGAATCACGTAAATAAATTCAACAGACATCGTCAAACAATGAAGAAATGATTTTTTTGTGTTTTGGGGGTGTCCTGCACCCTTAGTACGGGGCGGAAAATTATTTCATGCTATATTTCCAATTATTAGTGTTACTCTTAACAGAGTCACGTAAAGAAATTCAATAGACATCGTCAAGCAATGAAGAAATCATTTTTTTGTATTTTGGGGGTGTCCTGCACCCTTAGTACGGGGCGGAAAATTATTTCATGCTACTTTTCCAACTACTAGTATCCCTTTGAACTGAATCACGTAAAGAAATTCAACAGACATCGTCAAACAATGAAGAAATGATTTTTTTGTGTTTTGGGGTTGGCCTGCACCCTTAGTACGGGGCGGAAAATTATTTCATGCTATTTTTCTAACTACTGGTATCCCTTTGAACTGAATCACGTAAAGAAATTCAACAGACATCGTCAAACAATGAAGAAATGATTTTTTTGTATTTTGAGGGTGTCCTGCACCCTTAATACGGGGCGGAAAATTATTTCATGCTACTTTTCCAACTACTAGTGTCCCTTTGAACTGAATCACGTAAATAAATTCAACAGACATCGTCAAACAATGAAGAAATTATTTTTTTGTGTTTTGGGGGTGTCCTGCACCCTTAGTACGGGGCGAAAAATTATTTCATGCTACTTTTCCAACTACTAGTATCCCTTTGAACTGAATCACGTAAAGAAATTCAACAGACATTGTCAAACAATGAAGAAATGATTTTTTTGTATTTTGAGGGTGTCCTGCACCCTTAGTACGGGGCGGAAAATTATTTCATGCTATATTTCCAATTACTAGTATCCCTGTGAACTGAATCACGTAAAAAAATTCAACAGACATCGTCAAACAATGAAGAAATGATTTTTTTGTGTTTTGGGGGTGGCCTGCACACTTATTACGGGGCGGAAAATTATTTCATGCTATTTTTCCAACTACTAGTGTCCCTTTGAACTGAATCATGTAAAGAAATTCAACAGACATCATTTTTAAAAACCGTTGCTGGTAAACCGTTGCTGTTTTCACACGGGTATTAGAGGGTATATTATTATAAAATAAAAAAATGGAGTAAGAGTATGACCTTTTAAATATAGCAGTTCGATGAGCCGGAGGTGAGATCAATCCACGAAAACGAACATTAACATTATGAATATCGCTTCTATAAGTAACTTTCTGAAAGAGATATGGAGGGGTTTTGTACCAGATGATATTATGGTAGAGAGTGGCCGAATGCAATTCCCGTCGAGTTTTCATATCTAGCCAGTTGGCATCTTTTAATTTATGTGAAATTCTATCAAATTTACGAATACCATATATAAATCTTAAGCAAGACTTTTGAATACGTTGAATTCTATTTGTGTCTTCGCAGTCAAGGCACGGACCATAAACAACATCGCAAAAGTTAAAATGACTTAGGACTAACGTGTCTGATAATAAGATTTTAGAAGCACGTGGAATAATATGGCGATTCGAGAATAACATTTTCAGATTACCATATACCCTCTTTAAGCATTTAATAACATGATTTTTAGAGCGCAAATCAGTGTCAAGCTCTAGACCTAAATTTCTTGCTACTTTAAGACAAGGCAACACATTGTCATTAATAGTAATTTTCAACAGATCTTGAATAGAGTGACGAAATTTACCAAAGATTAGTACAGTAGATTTAAGCGGGTTGATTTTAAGTTAATGAGTACTAGATACGGCGACAAGACGCTTGAGTTTCTGATTAATCATGTCATTGGCTAAGAGATAGTCACGATGGTCAAAAGAATATTTAATTTGCGTGTCATCGGCATATAAATAAGTCTTGCCATGATTTATACATTTGATAAAATCACATGTGTATAGAGAGAACAAAACGGGACCTAATATAGAACTCTGAGGTACCCCGCACCTAATTGGTTTTAAGGCAGAAATACCATTCCTAGTGACCACACACTGCTTACGATTAAGAAGATAACTTCCAAAAAGTTTTAAAGAAGATTCAGAGCACCCTATGAAATGCAAGATTGACAGTAATATGTCATGATTAATGGTATCGAAAGCTTTCGAGTAGTCTAGTAATATTAATACCGCAGTCTTGTTGTTATCAATATTGTTATCAATAAATCATCTGTAACTTATAATAAAATTGTGGTACAACTATGTCCTGGCCTGAAACCAGATTGCCTTGCCGGAAGAACATTGTACTCATTAATATGTGAGCAAATTTGAAATTTCATAACGTTCTCTAATACTTTCGACAAAATTGGCAAAATTGAATTGGGGCGGAGTACGCTTAAGCTAGTTATAGATTTTTTTTTAGGTAAAGTCAAAATATTAGAAAGTTTCCATGAATCAGGGAAAACACCTTCAATAAGACAAGTATTAATGTGTGAAATAAAAGGTAATATATAAGGACAACAAAGAAGTAACATATGAATATTAATTTTATCTGCTCCGGTAGCGGAGGATTTTATTTCTAACAAATATTTATAAACGGCAGTCTCATCAACGGCAGTGAAAGAAAAAGAGAGTTAAAATTTTCTTTAGGATTATTGTTATAAAAACTAATTAAATTAGGATCCGGAGCAGTAACAGAAGAAGAAAATCATTTATTAAGTCTGGGTTATTGAGATTGTCAGGAATGGCAATAGAGGCTGGTTTACTATAAATATTAAGTTCATTTAATTTTCGCCAGATAACTTTACCATTACTACCATAATGTTGGAGACAGTATTCTAAATATCCTTTTTTCTCGCTTCTGACTGCATTAGTAGTGATGTTTTTTAAATTCTTGTAGTAATCCCAGAGGTGTGGATTTTTTGTTTTTTTAAATTTGGCTAAAGCTTTACCGCGAAGCTTCATCATCAATCTGATATTATCAGTGAACCATGGAGGTCTATATTTTTTTGTTTGAATGTTACGAATGGGAGCTAATACATCAAAAATATTCAAAATCATTGTATTAAAATAATCCACTTTACCATTTAAGTCATCGATACGCATTATATTTTCAAATGGTGACATTAGAAGAAAATTATCAAGAACATGTTTATCGATGCTTTTTAAATTCCTAAATTCAAAATTTCTCCATGATCTTTCCCTGCTTTTAGGTAGAATTTACAGAAAGTCAAATGGTGATCAGATACATTAAGTACTTCAGTTACTCCACTAGAAAAAGACTTGATCTCATCAGAAATTAATATAACATCCAAAAGTGTAACAGTATTTTTTGTAATTCTTGTGGGCGAAGTAATAATTTGTCGCATACTAAATAAGTCAACAATCTTATAAAAATTGATTGCATTAGAACACTCACCATCCATGAGATCAATGTTGATATCACCTCCACATATGATATTGTTACTTTGTAGAATAAAGTTTGGTAGATTTTCCTCAAGGTTGTCCAAAAAACTAGAAATGTTTTTACTGGGAGGTTTATAAAACACTCCAGAAATAAATGAAGTTTTGTTAATGTTTATTTTTATCCAAAGTTGCTCTACCGAGTCAGAAAAACTTACGTTCAACAGCTCAAAGTCAATGGACGATTTCAGATAGATCCCAACTCCACCCCCTCGTGCACCTCTATCCTTCCTAATAAAGTTATACCCGTCAATATATATGCATAATCTGGGCTTTTCCAAGTATTTGCGATGATTAGTGATAGATGGAGCTGCTTGATTTACAAGTTGCTACCTTAAGACTATCTTAGTAAGGGATATGGAAGCCGTGTTGACAGGTTTGGTCGGCATTCTTCAGTGATTTTCATGTTTCTATTTAATTTTTATCTGAATTTGATATTGGTATAATTATTGGTCATATATTCAAGGTAACACCGAGTGTACCGCTTCTTTCTCACCGGCGCATCTCCTTTACACGTGAACTTTTAAATTAGAATTAGTCTAGTCACTAATGCGCCTGGAGCAAGTGTTTAATTACGGTTCCTTTTCGCCAATCTAAAAGTAATTTTTAAGCTGGTTGGGAAAGTTTTAGGACTTAGGCGTTATTTCTCTTGTTGTTTAGTTAACTTAGGAATATTCCCGATTCCTTAGAAGGGTCGTTCGAGCATTACTTTGCAGAGTGGAAAATGGCAACTTTCAATACACAAGTCCACGTAGGAAAATCTCTTATTTCCCCCACCACCTTCAAAATGTTTGGAAAATACAAAAAATTGTGATAATTTGATAAATCATAAAATAATAGTCATTAGCCAAGGCGGTATCATCTGCTTAAAATCACCAATGTTTGGGTAAATCGGATAGATGGCAGAGTTATGGCTTAATCACTCCTAAAAATTATAAGAAATGATAATTTTAGTATGCGCTAGTTTTAAAACGTAGGCGTAATTTTTTATTAAACAAAAAAATGTTAAAGAATTCCTAAAAATTCCTATTTTTTCATATATCTCAGTAACTGTTATTTTTAGAGAAAATTTATAAAAAATGAAAAAGTTCTGTAATTAAATTTTAAACAAGATGCAGTTGGTTGCGAATCCACAAATTCATTTTGACTATTGCAAAAATAGTAAAAATCGCAAAAAAAGTTTTAAATAGCAAGTTATTTGTGTTTTTTTTTCAAATACTTATGTTATACGTATAACCTTCATACTTGGCCAAGGAAAACTATATAATATAATAAATCTTCCCACCAAATTTCATCAAGATGGGACTTTTATTTTTTGTATAATTCCATTTTGAGTTGTTAAAATCCATTAATTAGGAGAGCTTAGGAAATTGTTTAAAAATTTGGCAAATTCTTTTGCTTATAAACAAATGCAATAACTTTGAACATTTTCAACGGATTTCTATTTTTAAAATATATTTTGTAAGTACTCGGAAAGACGCTTCTTTTTTTGAAAAAAAAGCAGGATGATTCGTTTATTAGAACTGGAGTTATGATAGACCAAAGTTGAACCCAATTTACAATAAAACTATAATGGCATAAGGCTTTATTACTTAGCAGGTATAAATTTTCAATACTTGCGTTCGTGGCCACAACCTTGTTAAATAAAACAACTCAAGCCTACGCGAAAACCATGAGAAATGTACGGGAGGCAGTGGTGGGGATAGCAGAGAGCGCGGCCCGTCTGCCGTCTGCTGCTTGAATAATAATGAATATTTGTAAATTATTATTGTTTAAACAATTTAAAAAATTTAAAATAAATGTATTTGCATTTAAATATAGTAGACATGATTGTTAAGATAATTTATAAAGTAAATAGTTAACCGGAAGTGACATCAACTTTTTTTCTTAAAATGGAATGATTATATTTTTTTGATGGTTTCTCATTAAGCATAAATTTCTAAGCGCAACAGTTTTTTCAGATGTACAAATATTCCAAAAAATAAGTAAGATACGAACAATTTTTTAATTTTTTCAAAATGGCCGCGTCAGATGAATGCGATGTAAGAAAATTACTAAGTAGGTTATGGAAATTATTGGTAAGGTCGTAGACTTGTCTGTAAAGAAGAAATTAGTTGTTTGGATTACTGATGGGTACCAGTATTTTTAGGTTTTTTTCAAAAAACGGTATTTCATTTTCATTTCCGTAGGGGTCCCTATGAACATTTTTTTAATGGAACTGTGCTATTTTTTTTATTAATCAGAAACAAGGATTCATAAACTATAATTTTTTCGCCATTAATCATTTCTTAACGATATCCTTCGTAATAATAGAAGTATTTTTAAAAGTAAGCGCCAACAAATCATTTTAATA
Organism: Leptura quadrifasciata; assembly: GCA_963675555.1. Lineage (NCBI taxonomy): Eukaryota > Metazoa > Arthropoda > Insecta > Coleoptera > Cerambycidae > Leptura > Leptura quadrifasciata. The sequence continues at coordinate 162,186,244 of OY776674.1, read as the reverse complement.
AGGTACAAACAAGAGAATTAATATAAAATGGCTGAAAAATATTCATGAGATGAAAAAATTGACATGTTCATTGTTTATGGAGATACTTGACGTAATGCAACTAGAGCACAAACTCTGGACAGAGATATCCAGAAAGAAGACAACCTCCAAGAAATTATTTCGCCCGGTTGGAGCATCAATTTAGAACTGAAGCTAATATATAAATTGAAGAAAGATTTATTGTGGATGAAGAAAGGAAAATTAATGTATTAGCTTTAGTGCATGTTGACCCAACAATTTCGGTAAGACAAATTGAACATGAATTACCAGTTTCCAAAGAATCAGCCAGGAACACGGCTATCGTTCTTATAAATATCAATTGCATCAATTTTTGTATGAGAATGATTACCAACGAAGAATAACTTTTTGTAATTGGTTACAGTTACGCCAATTAAGAAATGAGAATTTTATCAAAAACATTTTGTTCACTGATGAACCGAGATTTACAAACCTTGGGTTATTTAATCGAAACAACTCTCAATATTGGGCAATTGAAAATCCTCACATTATGAGACATAGGCGGTTTCAGGAGCGGTTTGGCTTCAATGTTTGGTTAGGCGTACTGGGCGACCATATCATAGGTCCAATAATTTTTGACGGAACTCTAACTGGACCAAGATATCTAGAATTTCTCCAAAATATAATAGTTCCACAGATTAATCAAATTCCCAATATCATTACTGACGAGGTTTACTTCCAACAAGGCGAGGCTGGACCACACAATGCTATTATCGTTAGGGATTACTTAAATCAATTATTTCCAGATCGTTGGATTGGGACCCATGGTCCAGTCAGATGGCCTGCAAGGTCGCCTGACTTAACACCACTCGATTTTTTATTTGGGCACATTTGAAAAATAGTCTCCATGACTGCTCCAACCACAAGGCAAGATTTGGAAGAAAGAGTTCGACACGAAATTGCACAAATAACACTTCAACAATTACAGAATGTTAGACGTGCAACGTTAACTCGCGCTACTCTGTGTATTAATCATAACGGTGATCAGTTTGAACAATTTTTATAATGGTTTATTATAATTTAGGCTTTAAATAGTTTTGTTATTCTATTTATTCAGGGTTGTAACATTTTATTAAAATTATTTCTTGTTTAATTAGTGTTTACTTTTTAAATATACTCCTATTATTACGAAGGACATCGTTAAGAAATGATTAGTGGTGAAAAAATTATAGTTTATGAGTCATTAGTTCTAATTAATAAAAAAAAATAGCACAAATTTCCATAGGACCCCTACGGAAATGAAAATAAATAACACCACAGGTAATTACGACCCCCTTTATCCCGGAAGGCTCTAGAAGAGCCTTGTGTGGGAGGGGGCTACACATTTAGAGACAAAGGACACACACCCAATATCTGTGTATAGTGGAAAAATCCCTCTCACAGTATTTTCCACTGCCACGACCTAAAAATACTGGTAATTCAAACAACTATTTCCTTCTTTACAGACAAGTCTACAACCTTACTAATAATTTCCGCAGCCTACTTAGTAATTTTCTTATATCGCATTCATCTGACGTGGCTATTTTGAAAAAAAATAAAAATTGTTCGTATCTCACTTATTTTTTGGAATTTTTTACATCTGAAAAAACTGTTGCACTTGGAAATTTATACTTAATAAGAAACCATTAAAAAAATATAGTCATTCCGTTTAAGAAAAAAGTTGATGTCACTTCCGGTTCAACCGGAAGTGATATTTTCATTCCTCTTAGTCTAAAAGTAGCCCATTATTGTCTAATTTATGTGAACCAAAAACCAAATTTTTAAATGCAAAAACAACCAAAATATTGGGGGCGTACATTGACTCGTGGCCACCCGGTAAGTATTTTTAAAAAATTCCACAAATAACTTACTATTTCAAATTTCTTTTTGCGATTTCCAATAGTAAAAATGAATTTTTGGATTCGCATCTAACTGCATCTTCTTCTCTAAAAGCAATAGTTACTGAGTTATATGAAAAAATAGGAAGAAAAAAACGGAATTTTTTCATATTTTATTTAATAAGAAATTACGCCCACGTTTTCAAACTAACGCATAGTGAAATTATCATTTCTTATGATTTTTAGGAGCGATTAAGCAAAATATCTGCCATACTATCCGATTCACCCAACCCAAAACAAATACCGCCTGGGCTATATCTAGATCATGAGATGGATGAAAAAGTGTGTTTAAAACATCTACGAAAATAAAAAATAATCAATCTAAATACAATCCTACAAATGTTTTCATATTTCAAAAAAAAAATCCAATTAGGTGTTAGAAGTAAAAAAAATATGTTCTTAAGATTTCTATGAAAATACATAAAAAATATGTTTAATAAGACCAAAAAATGGACATTAATCTTGGGACATTTAGGTGCTATAAAAGCATCCTAGTGTCTGATGACTCTGATCATCTTTTGATGGTCTTTCTGACATATTATATATATATATATATATATATATATATATATATATATATATATGAAGTGTTCTTGCACTTCCGGGTGCTCTCCTGCGTCGATGATCGTTGCTCGAACTGTTCAGTTCGCAGCTGTAGGCAGCTTTCAGTGAGAACCTGAAGATGGCAGATGAGATTCTGCCGAAACGTCGTTTAGACAACCGTGACTCCTGGAGGAGTCGATCATCGACGCGGGAGACCACCCGGAAGTACAACAACACTTCATTTAACACCCGCGAAAACCTAAAAAACAACATATATATATATATATATTTTTTTTCATCTAGGTGTTCTTTGGAATATTGCGAGATTGGTAATTTGCAAAATTATTTTATTTGATAATGTTGACGCTTTTAAATTTTTTCAGTATTTGAAAGGATCGATAACAGTATCATGTTTCATTACGTTTCATTGTACAATAACATTAATATTTTTAATACAAATGTTTCCAAATTCCTTTCTGTAAAAAGGAGGTATTACGATTCTTTCAAAGGATTTTTTTTAAAAAACCTACTATAAAATTAGCAACAATTTGCGATGAAATAAAAACTATATATTTCTTTCGGTCCCTCGATTCTTATTCTTGCATTAAAGAAAATTATTAACTTTGTGACTAAAGCAGAATGACGCAGCAATAAAAACTCTTAGGGTCGAATGACACTCGAAGAAGTATTAATAAAAAGCAGACACTTAAAATTATTTATTAACTTTATTATTGACGAACATCAATCATGGAATAAACAATGAATTTTTACGTCCACATTAGTACGATAATAAAAATTCTGGTATAGTCGTCATAAACCTAAACATTATTTATTGCTATAGAACATAATAAATGGAGCATAAACATCACAATCTGCGCGACGATAACTTATTTATCTGTAATAGGTTATATTTACGGTATCGCTAGAGCGATATTGTTAACGATAAAATGAGTTTACAATGAGTAGAATTCAGTAGTGAAAATTGGTACAAGGCTGCAATTTTTGTGTCTCTAACCAGCGACGACGTCTCATATGATTTTTCCCCGTCACATAAAGTTGTCATTTAAAAGCAAGACAATTTGTACGGAAGTCCGTTTTCATTTTCCATTGTGTATTATAATAAAATAATGAAATATGAGTCATATATTTGAAATATTTTCATGCCAATAAAAACAGTTGTTGGAACCAGGGAATGTAATGTCGTGAGCAGAAAAAAATAGGACAAGTTTTTTTTTTCTAATGTAAATCTGTCTCTATTTGAATATGTAATGAATAGCCGAAATAAAACAGATATCACTTTTAATTTGTTTTTTATTTTAATGCTGTAGTTATTGCTATAGTAAATGATGGATGATTGATGAGACAAATTGCACTGCGTTATAACATTAACAAACATTTGTTGTGTAACATTTTAAGAAAGTGGAGAATAAACGGTACGATTAGTAGAAATCCTGGATCAAAGGACAAAGGATATCCTACTTAACAAGAAACTAACTATTAATATTTCGTTATTGCACCATTTCTGTTTATAGCTTCTGTCTGTTTGGCATAGTATTAAATAATCTTATACAATAATCATTAGTAATGTTTTCCCATGCACTATTTACTATTTCCAGTAATTCTTCGGTATTCCGTGGTCTCACATTTCGTTTTTGGATACTTCTTACGAGTAGTCCCCATACTTCTTCCACAGGGTTGAGATCTGGACTATGACTGGGCCAGTTAAGAACAATGATGTTGTTATCTTGAAACCAGTTAGTTACGGTATGAGCAGTATGAACAGAACAATTGTCTTGTTGAAATATGAACTCATTATTAGGAAATAATTGTGACACAGAAGGGAGCATAATATTGTCTAAAATCCTAATATACGCTTCACTATTAAATCGTTCCTCAATAGGCCACAAAACACCAGGACCACGTGCCGATATCCAAGCCCACATATTGACGGAAAATCTACCACTTTTATCATTGTTAGATACATATTTCTCATCGAATCGAGAATTCGGAGGGCGGTAAACACGAATACGACCGCTGTGGGTTGACTGGAAAATTTTTTCGTCTGTAAAGATTACATTGTTCCAAAAATTTACATCATGCGCCAAAAATTCAAGCGCAAATCCTACTCGAGCTTCTTTATGTTTAGCTTTAAGTAAGTATTTCTGTGCTGCTGCATGACAGCGTAGCTCCGATTCTCTTACTCGCCGGCGACCAGTACTACTCGATCCAGGAAAATTCGTTTCTTCAGCAGCCTGAATAACCGAGTAAAATGGATTTTCTACTAAAGCATTTACCAATTGCAAATCTTGTTGTTGAGCTGATATCCTTCGTCGCCTTGATCCAGGATTTCTACTAATCGTACCGTTTATTCTCCACTTTCTTAAAATGTTACACACCGAATTTTTGTCTGCTCTTCTGCTTTAGCAATAACTCCAAATTTAACTAAATCGCTTATATGAGGCATATTAGTTTTTTGCACACTTATTAAATTATGACAACTAACTGACAATGTCACAAAAATTAAAGTTAGTTGTACACAACTAGATTTTAGCAAAATACCGTTATAAGACTTGTCCTATTTTTTTTTGCTCACGACCGTACGTAGTATTGAACACAATAATTCTAACGTTCGAATTAACATTTCATATGCTCTGTAACTGTTGACCAAAAATTGCAACAGCGTATAATCTTTGTCATTATTTTAGACGATGTTTAGCCGGCTCAGTATACATGTTAACACGATATAGTCTATTTGGGAATGGAAGAGAGTAATAAATTAGATACGAACCGGCCTTGGGCGTACAGTTGATTTAAAAAAAACTGGTACAACTCTTGTAATCGAAAATCTTAATAGTTTAGTTGTGTGCATATGTCTGTAAATAGGGCTGGACAGGCATGTCGAGAGGGGGGTGGAGAAGAGGTGATTTACCCCGGACCTGGGTTTTTTGGAGGAGACCGGTTTTCTTAGTGTTTTTAAACTTATTAAACCTTTCTTTTTAATTTTATTCAAATGGAATTTTAAAAAATAATTAGAAAATAACTTTTTCAAAACATTTTCAAGCCTGCCTGCCATATTATTGTTTAATAAAATAATATTTGTTACAATACTAACTGAATAATGATAATTCTATTTTTAAAATAAGAACACAAAAATACCACTTGAGATTTAAAAAAATGGAAACAATGCAGACTGAACATAATAATACAATAAAAAAAATAAAATAAATGAACTTCAACTACGTAATACAGAATTAACTAATATCTTGTCATTGCTCCATTAGCGTCTAAAACTGCCTGAAGTCTTGCAGGCATGGACAAAATCCGATTTCTTGCAAGGTCAGGTTCTTGCGACAAGTTCTCTCAAGCGTCTTCAATTATCCCTTCCAATTCTTGGGCATTATTTGGATGATTATTTAATTTTCTTATATGTTTCGCCATTAGTCGCTAAACATTTTCAATTGGATTTAAACCCGGACTTTTAGATGGCCACGGTATCAACTCTGTTTTTATTAAGAAACCATTGCCTGACACGATGGGCCGTATGTATGGAGTAGTTTCTTGTTGGAAAATAAAATTATTTTCCGGATACACCTATATTACTGATGGCAACATAATATTGTATAATATTTCAATATATTTAATAAAATTGAGATGACCACCACTGTTCCAACACACACCTAACCCATTTAGGCTCATCCAAGCCCAGACATTGACTGAAAACCTTCCTGACATTTGTGAATCGAAAGTATATTTTTCGTCGTATCTAGTGCAAGGAGGCCTATATACGCGAACATGTCCATCGTTACAGGATTTAAAAACCTTTTCGTCAGAAAAGACAACTTGTCCCCAGAAGTTTTCATCATTGATTATATAGTTCAGTGCAAAAACAATCTTACCCAGCTTCTTTTCTTCTGAAAGTTTGTATTTTTTAGCCGCTGAACAACTGTTCAATTCGCTTCCTAGTTTTATTCTTCTGCAAGCAGTAGGTACTGAAGCAGGAAAATTTGTCTCTGAAATTGCATTTACTGCAGTCTGAAAAGGGTTTTCTCTTAGGTAATTTATAAGATTTTCATCTTCTTGATTATTGCTCTTTCTGGGCCTACTTGAACCAACTTTACGGGATACCGTTTGGTTAGTTTCCCATTGTTTTTTAACACTCATCGTGGTTTTACTCACATTACATTCAGCAGCAAGTCTTCTTATGGACCAACCATCTTCAATTTTAGAAACAATTCGAAGTTTTTGAATATTTGTTAGATGTCGAACCATTTTTAATAATGACGCCACTGATTAACGTCAAAGTGACATTTGTAAGATTATTAATATCAATCAAAGAACGAATGATTTACATAGCTAAAAGAAAGTGTACCAGTTTTTTTTAAATCAACAGTACTACTAGTTTTCTTCACATTCATAGAAATTACACTACACATTTTGTACAGCGCTTCGATTGGCTCGTGACCGGGGATGTTCAAGGGTGAACTCTCCATAACACCAACGGTGTTTGACCGACAGCAAAGACGAAGAAAAATTGAAAGGGATTGCATTTTATGACTATAATTAAGACCAATATTAAGCAAAAACGAAAATCCATTACAATTTATGAAGATTGCACTGCCATTCGCGTTAATATTTAATTTATTTAAAATTAATTTATTAAAAATAAAAAAAATCCGGATGAATTGAATATCGCAAGAATTATTCCTGTTTTTAAAAGTGGAGATCGAAGGGAAGTTATAAATTATTGTCCCATTCCTATATTGTCAAATGTATCTAAGATATTCGAGACCATTATATATCCCTACCTTTATAAGCACGATAAGAATAAAATATCAAGCACTCAATATGGGTTCTAGAAGCAAAGATCAGTAAATGGAAATCTAGTGAAATTTGTGAACTCTGTGACGAGTGCTTTGGCAACTGGATGTGATCTATATTGACTTTGTCAAAGCATTTGATGAAGGTGATCAGTGTATATTGTTAAATAAGCTTAGAAATTTCACTATCTCTACTGATTTAATAACAGTTATGTAAAACTACCTAATAAATCGGCAACAGTATGTATTGATAAATAATTTCGAGTCGGATTACTACACATCAGATTTAGGAGTTCCCCAGAGTTCAAGCCTAGGCCCACTTTTGTTTTTAATTACAGTAAAACATTCATCAATTAGCCTATTTAAGTAAATAGAAAATTACAAAGACTTCTTGCAATTACAAGATGACATCAAAGAAATATTTAATCGGTCTGTTGAAAATCAATCGCCCTTTAATATTGATAATGCGAGGTAATGACTTTCATTAATAAATAATAAATAAATAACACTACAGGCAATTACGACCCCCTTTATCCCGGAAGGCTCTAGAAGAGCCTTGTGTGGGAGGGGGCTGCACATTTAGAGACAAGGGACACACACCCAGTATCCATGTATAGTGGAAAAATCCCTCTCACAGTATTTTCCACTGCCACGACCGGGGATCGAACCCGGAACTTTTGGGTGAGAGGCAAATGCGCTCACCTCTCGACCACCAGTCATACATTGCGTAAAGATATAATTGATTATAAATATGAAATCGGAAACAAACATTTAGAGAGGGTTTATACAAAAACTGATTTGGGTGTGGTATTCTCGGCGGTATTCAACTCGAAATGAACATTTAATGATCATGTAATTAGTACTTCAAATAAGTTCTATAAAAATTTAGGGTTTATTCTACGTAATTGCAGATAATTTAAATGTGAGAAAACTATTTTAATGTTATACTTGAAACTGAAACTAGATTACTGTTCGATGGTTTGGAGTCCTTTCTATATCAAATATATACGAATGTTGGAAAATGTGCAGAAATAGTTTATAAAGCATATTAATTTCATATTACAGATGAGGTATACTAGTAACTCCCTCTCTTTTTATAATGTATAATTTAATGACAGTAAATAACAGAAGAACTTACTTTGACATTGTTTATTTGTATAAACTTATACACATTTATTGTCCTGGCCATGTATACTGATTATGTTTCGACATTTCTAAATAATTCCAGGCAAATCCTTATTCATAAATCATAATAAATAAAGTTTATGTAGATTTGTGTAAACCTCTCTCCTACTGTAGTATCTACCAAGACAAATGTTTTTGCTTTTGGCAGAGTCTGTATAAAAAAATTATAAAATTCAGGTTATATTCTGTACAAGGATTGTTCCGGGATCGCTCCCTATAGGCTCCTTTGCGAAAGAGCACCATAAATATTGATAACTTGCCGTTTTTACTAGGACTTTCTCTACGACCGATATAAAAATGTTTAGTTTTTGTTGCTTCACTGAAGATTCCTTGTAGGTGCGTCTTATGCGGACGAGGACGTAGTTCGGTCCCTAGGGTAATATTATGTGACCTTTTTCTTATTTGACATCGTGCAGCGCAATTAAGTGTTTTTATTTTAGGTTTTAAATTGACCTTTAGCATAGCGGTTGAAAGAACAGGATTTTTTTTATGTGAAAACGCATATAATCTATACAGGGTGTCTCACCGGGAACTGAATCGATCGACATAGAGAAAAGTACGCATCAGAAAATTTTGAAAATTTAGATAATTACTAATGTCGGTATGGCCAATCCAACTAAAATAATTACAAGCAGCTGGCACTTCCGCTTATACCGGAAGTCGATACCAACTTGCTTATTTCAAATGGAACACCCTATATATTTTAGGGTTTTCGAAGAGAGCATAAAATTCTGAGTCGAAAATATGTAGCATATTCTATACCTAAACCTAGCCGTTTCAGAGATATTTGACATTTTATAGAAAATTTGACAGGTGCAACAGTTTGCAAGAACAGCTATAACTTTCTTCGTGTAAAAGATCCTCATTTGTTTCTTGTCACGTAAAAGGAACACAAGGAGAACTACGTTCTACAACTGAAATAAATTCAATAATATCATACCAAGTGTTCCGTTTTTCGCGTTACATTTTGTCAACTTCAAACCGCGAAAACTTGTTTAGGTCAAACGGAACACCCTGTATTTTTTTATGTCATGTTGTGTAAAATTGAATTCCCTTTTTTCTGATATTAGCATTATGGGGGTTAAAGTTACAACTTTTTGAAATATTTGCGATTTTATTAGAAATTCATGAATTGTTGTAATCATTTCATCAAAATATTAGATTAGAAACAGTCAGTCATTATCTTATGTCAAAAAATGCCAGCAGGTTTAAATTTGTTTATTATTTATGGAGAATGTGATAAAGTAATATCAAGAACTTGCAGCACATTTGCTACTCGATATCCACAAAAACGCAAAATAACACTAACACTGTAACATGCGTATTAATCGAATTGAAGATATGGCATGAACTAAAATAGCAGAGATAAGATCAATTTAAAATATGATTTCATTTTAATTTAATAATTGCTCAAAATTCCGCCCTCGAACCTCGACACATTTTTCGCACCTTCGGATTAGTTCCTCATGGGTAGCTCTTCTAATTGAATCCTGAGATATGTTTTGAAATGCATTTATTACTCTTTGCATACAATCTTCAATGGTTGTTAATGGGCTCTCATAAATTTTATTTTGAATAGTTCCCCTAATGAAATAATCCAGAACTGATAAATCGGGCGAGCGAGGAGGCCATAAGAAAGGTCCATTACTGGCAATCCATTGATCATAAAAAGTTTCTTGTAAATAATTATTAATTAAATATGCGTTATGTGGGCAAGCAATTTACCGTTTAAATGTTCCTGATAAAATTGTAATGCCACCACTCCATCGTTTCTTATGGCACAGTAAACATTGAACTGCCAACTTTCCTGAAAGTTTCGCTCTCTGAACATATGAGGATTTGAGTCACTCCAATAATGCGAATTGTGTTTATTAAGAAGTCCATTTTTAGTAAATTTTGCTTCATCTGTCCATATAATATTTCCCAAATAAGAATCGTGACCCTCAGACTTATTAGAATATACTCACAAAAATTCTGTCTTCTTAGGAAATCTGTTTCTTTTAATCCTTGAATCATATGGAATGAAAACAGGTGAAACTTATGTTTTAATAAGATTCTGTAATTGAATTCTTGCATAGTCCCGATTCCAGAGCAGCTTGTCTTAATGACATCTTTGGAAATGCATGAAAATATCCCAGAATGACTATTTCAATGTTTTCGTCATCAACAATAGGCTTTCTTCTTTGCATTTTTTCCTTGACAGAGCCATAATTTTTAAAAATTTTCACTGTGCGTTTTACAGTGTTTGGTGACGGTTTCCGTTTTTCTGGATATCGAGTAGCAAATGTGCTGCAAGTTCTTGATATTACTTTATCACATTCTCCATAAATAATAAACAAATTTAAGAAGTCTTCGTGGGTGTAATTTAAACGTGCTGGCATTTTTTGACATAAGATAATGACTGATTGTTTCTAATCATGGCTATTTTGATGAAATGATTACAACAATTCATGAATTTCTAATAAAATCGCAAATATTTCAAAAAGTTGTAAAAGGCCTACTATAACTTTTTGATTTTTTTAATATAATTTAGCATCGTAGATGGCCTTGCATTTAAAGTTGGAAAGTGATTTTGTGGTCTTAAATAGACTTTGGTGACCTGTATCTTTTGAGATCAGTTTGATTTAAATGGGACAAAAAACAAAATAACAATTACACTGTTACACCCTTAAGTGAGACACACTGTATACACACACAAGGTTGTATTAGACATATTCATAAAAGTAAATAAAATAAATATTCTCTGCAACCAAGGTCTACACGCGCTGCTGCAGCATTGAAACTACCGCCCTTTCAGCTACATATAAAATGATTTATCTTCTATAAAATTCTAACGAGATGCTTCATTTGAAACATCCTACGTTCAGTATTTTCGAACATTATTGTAAACATGTATAATATATAATAGGTAAGAGAAATCTTTGTGAAAATAAACGGGATACACTGGGACGAGCAAGATAATCGATGATTTAAATTTATGAATTTATAAATTAATATTGAAGGAAAATAAAAATTCATGCAAATCCATCTCATCTTGAGCTAAGAATCCTCAGTTTACATCTAGAACAATAAAGATCAATAAAGAGTCTAAATAAGATAAGATGATAATATGGATGATTAAGAAAAGGATCAATTTATTGAGAAGAACTAATAAACCTAAACAGATGGGAATGGTAGCTCAGTTGGTTAAAGCGTCTGGCTAGCAAACTGAGTTGCCTAGCGAAGTGGGTTCGATACCCACAAGGCGAAACAATTTTTCATTAAAAAAATTGCCCCAAGAGTGGTTCGGAGTCCACATTAAACTGTAGGGCCTCGTCTCTCTTTACCTAGCACAAGATCCTTGAGATCTTCCAGGGGGTTACTTCGGTAACTTGAGACCCCAATAGCGGACTACGTCCAGGATATCTCCCAGAAATTCTACTCTTTCAAACTGGGCGATAGTCCACTAACAAGAAACATAACACAAATTAGACAGCATAATGCCCCATTTCGGATTAAACACCCCTTACCTTACCAGACGTTGCCAATCTTCCGGCAGCCACTCTAGCCAAACTTTCACCTACTATACCTTCTCTAATACTATCCACCTTCCATTGATATTTCATACCGTTCATCCACTTTAATTCTTTCCTGTCCCCCTCTTCTTTTGTTTTTGTGTATTTTTGTGTCGTGTTTGTTTGTTCGTCGTTTCTGTTTGTACATTTTTGTCTGTAAATTCATCCTTCCTTCATTAAACTCGTAACAGAATCCAAATTTTATATCAGAACAATCAAAATTTTTAGAATCATAGTTTAGGCCTGCCTTGCGCAACCCTTAGTTGGAGCAATTCGCGGATGGCACCCCGTGCAAGTTACGGAGTCAGCGTCAGTGCCCAAATTAAACTCAGTGTAGTGCACGAACGGCGAAAGCCAAGTGATCGTTTTAATCAGTTTTAAGTTAAGCTTTCTTTTTTAAGCATTTTTTGTCATACCACTTAATTTTATTTACATATGTAAAAGGAGTTTAAGTTTTTTGTCATTTTCAATTTTTACCTAGCCAAACCAGTCCCACCTCGGCCCGGCTTTGCGATACACCACCGCGTTAACGCGGTGGTTACAGAGTCGGTCCCGGGATGGGCTCTGGGGAGGCACATTTACTGTACACATAAATTTAATAAAGCTGTTTTGAATTGAATTGAATTGGTAACTTGAGGGGCGGTTAAGAAAACATTTTTTTTTAAGATCATGGTCTAAATATCTAACTCTTTCGTAGTACAGGCTTGTATTAGGCTAAACTAGGAACTATAGTGGGTACGACCATACATAATACAGCGATATAAAAGAGCTCGAAAAAAACGTAACGGAGACCGAACGCATATGAGTTTAAGTATAGGTATAAAAAAGGCCATAAAGCAGGTGTTCGGCTTCTTCTAGAGCATCGCAAAAAATGGTCATACATATTTTATAACAAGTTGAGGACGTAGGCCATCCCACTCCTAATTGCTTGAAATTTATGCTACCGAATTTATGGTTTGTCGAATGAATTTATCTAGTCAACGTGGACTTCCAGGGTGGACTAACTCTTTCTTTGCCGTGAAACTTTAATGGAAAGTTTAGTTGAATTTTCAGATTCTTGTTGAAGTAAATAGTTTATCTTGAAATTGAACAGTAAAACTAAAGTTTACAAGAAAATCAATTCTTAAAAATCGGTCCGACACAACTCGGACAAACTTTCCCGTTTAGGAGTAAGAACAGTTTTGGAGAAAATAATTTTTGATTTCTATAAATACTACTCTCCACAGCCTTTCTCAACATTCTAGGAGCACCAAGTTATACCATCGTACACTGATACTGATGGGAGTATTCAAGTGTTACATTAAATCAAAATTGTCTGAGCCATTTCAGAGAAAAAATAATTCTTTAACCGGTCACATTAAGTAGTGTTGACGCAGAGAGTGACGGTTGGAGTTGTCCCAAAACCATTATTCTTTATCTACCACACCACATTAGAAGGCAAATGATTTAAGGATGCTCTATTCGAGCTCACACACGTTTTAAAAGCTTTTACTAAACTGGCAATGTTTGTTTGTTTGTTAGTTTGTTTAGGTCAAATCTTGCAATCAAAATTTCGATTAGTTGTAATTAAGCTAGAGCTTTGAAATTTTGCACATGTGTATAAGTCCGGTGACAAAACACTTTAACATTTTCATATAAGAAAAAAACAAGATGGCGAACGACTTTACCGTTTATGATCCGATTCGATTCAAAATCGATATCTGGGGGTTTTCGAGATCGCCAATTATGAATTCTTGGTCAAAACTTAGAAATCCAATATGGCGGCGCCAATATGGCGGACGATTTTTGTTATTTATTGTTCAAATCGATCAAAATCGATATCTAGGAGTTTTCGGAGTCGCGGATTACGAATTTCTAGTCACAAATTTAGTTCAGGATGGTGACATCAAGATGGCGGACGACTTTACCGTTTAAGACCCGATTCAACTCAAAATCGATATCTGGGGGTTTTCTAGGTCGCGGATTATGAATTTTTAGTCACGACTCAGAAATTCAAAATGGCGGCGCCAGTATGGCTGACGACTTTTGTCACTTAGATCCAAATCGATAAAAATCGATATCTGGGGTTTTTCGGGGTCGCGCATTACGAATTTCTAGTCAAAAATTTAGTTCAGGATGGTGACTTCAAAATGGCGGACGACTTTGCCGTTTAAGACTCGATTCAACTCAAAATCGATATCTAGGAGTTTTCTAGGTCGCGGATTATGAATTTTTAGTCAAAATACAGAAATTCAAAATGGCGGCGACAGTATGGCTGACGACTTTTGTCATTTAGATCAAAATCGATATCTGGGGGTTTTCGGGGTCGCGGATTACGAATTTCTAGTAAAGAATTTAGTTCAAGATGGCGGACGGCTTTACCGTTTATGAACCGATTCGTCTCAAAATCGATATCTGGGGATTACAGCATATGAAAAGACTAAAAAGTAAAAAATATTATGTAAAAAGTGTTTTTAAAAAAGCTTTTTTAAAATGCTTTAAAAAGTAGAAAATAAACTTTGAAGTAAATCAAACCCATCATTTTGTTACATTATATAATTTTTTTTATGATATAAAAGCTTGTCGCGAGCAATCTCTTTTACACAGGAAAATCTCGCGACAAGCTTTTATATCATAAAAAAAATTATATAATGTAACAAAATTATGGGTTTGATTTACTTCAAATTTTATTTTCTACTTTTAAGAGCATTTAAACAAAAGCTTTTATTAAATATTTTTTTATATAATTTTATTTGAAAAACAGAATTAACGATATAAGTAAAACCAGAGTAGACCATCTAAGTAATTTGCAGATTAATCAAAAATGGATATTAAAGTTTATGTAAACTAAGTATATAATTTTTTTGCAAATAAAATAATGCTATTTCAGAAGATTCGTATACTATTTGAGAATGGCTTATTTGTGAATCTCACTCATCACAGGCACCAGTCATATGAAAATTTCTCTTCCACAGTAATTTCAGTTTCAATCTATTAAACTAAAACTGTCCTAAGTAACTGGGTAATGAACAGTATAAAAATGAATCAATACATAAATTTTCATACAGAAAGCAGTCAGATTTTAAAATTTTTTTTAATAAATTCTTCTTTGGTTATATGACCCAATCTTTTCCAAGAATTCAACCCCTAGTAATACTCAGCTTAAAAAATTATGCTATATTTCATATGAAATGGTTTTATATCATTAATAGGAATTATATAAGAATCAAATTCAATGTTTTTAAAATCGTATTCAGATGTATAATTTGAATTGGTATTTGTACGCCCCTGATGCGGTGAACGAATGGGGGGATCAATGCACTGAGAAGTTGCGTAGAAAGGATCGGGGAGATTGAATAAGTAAAGGGAGATGCGTAAGTAGGACATAAGAATATACAACGGATACTATATGAGAGCGAATTCGGCTAGTTTAAAATTTGCAACTGAATTACATAACCAAAAATAAATGTAATATGGAAATCTTTTTGATTTATTATTTCTATTTATATGCGCGTGTAAACAAATGTGTAGAAATGTTCAATGGGTCGATAATAGCTCACATTTGACCTTTGCAGGAAAATACTCTACTAGACAGTACAATGCACTACTATTTTGGGGTGGTATAATATTTATATGATAATTGTCTTTGGTGAAACTAATTTAGATATATTATTCTTTGTAATTTTTATTAAATATACGAAACACAGTCCTAATTACTTTATTAACACATAAAAAATGAGTTAATAAATGTGTATAATATCTTAAGAGTCTAGAATTTTTCAAATTTTATTCTAGAAATAGAAAACAGTTTGTGCGGAGGACGCCTCAAAGGTCTATATCGGAACCATTATTACTTTATATATACAGGGTGGACCATTATTAATAAGCCATAGTTCAGGGGTAGATTATTTGGGCCAAAATATGAGGATATAACCAAATATGCTTTAGCAAAATGTTGCTGTGGAAGAAGATACAGGGCGTCAAAGTTCAAATTAATTTTTCGTTTTTTTTGCAACAACTCAACAGCCTCTTGACTGATTTTCGCCAAATTTGCTAGAGGAACTTTTTTTATTCTAAGAAACAATAATGTATGTATTACATCACGTTAGATCATAGAGGGGGCCGCAGGACCTGTATCTGATCTACTTCTATGCCGTTTCTAATTATATTCATAAAAGATTTCCTTACATTGAAAAATACATTTTCCTGTTCTCTAATGAAATTCGCTGCGTTTCGTATTTTGTCCCACAGTTCTTGTCTTGAGTTGATAGCATTTGCATAGACTAAGGACTTCAGGTGGCCAAGCAAACTCACTTTCGACCGATTCATCTGTTTGGGAAAGTCTCATCAAGATAATTCTTGACTTCAATGGAGAAATGAGGGGATCTCAATCTTACATGAACCACATTCTGTTCCGTATGTCTAGCATGAAACCATGTAATATATCAGCAAGAATATTTTGAAGAAAAAACAGATAAGACGGTCCATTTAAATTTGGTGGAAGGACAAATGGTCCCAATAATTGATCGCCGATGATACCACACCAAACGTTAATCTTAAATTCTTGCTGAAAATGCCTTTCTTTAACGGCATGAGAATTTTCTACTTGGGTAATGGGTATTTCTCCAGTTAAAAACGCCTCGGTGAGTAAAAGTTGCTTCGTCGGTAAATAAAGTGTTCTTAACAAATTTTCAATCCCTGTTGTGTTTATTTAGAACAAATTGACAAAATTGTAGCCTTTGTGGAAAATCCCTTCGAAGTAAGTTTTGTACAGGAGTGAGATGATATGGGTAGAAGCGTTCTTTACGTAAGAATCTCAGGACATATTGTTTACTCACCCCTGTTGCCGCTGCTAAACGACTTGAGCTGACTTCAGGATCTTCATCCACATGAACTAAAATTTCTAGTTCTTGATCTGGAGTAATTCGTTTCGGTCATCCTACATCGTTTTTATGGCGAAATGAACCCGTTTCTCCCAAACAGATCTTTGAAAATCTTATGGTCTGACTGTATTCTATTTGGATATTGTAATGAGTATCTCCTCGCTGCAGCACGTCCGCTAAAATTATTTTGTGCGTAAACACATATCATATCCCTCATTTTCCTATTTGAAAAATTATTATGTCTAGGCATTGTAAATGAAGAAGTTAAAGAAATTAGCTCGAGAAACAAAATAAAATGACTAAATGACGTAAATGACAGAACTAAAACGTAACCAAAGCACACTTTTCAATAAATACACTTTGTTTAATTAAATTTGAATTTGTCCTTCAAAAAATAATTGAAATGTTTAACAGCACTTTCCTCGAAAACGGTTGGAGTTATCAACTTCTACCAAGTGTACCTTTAATACGTGAAAAAAAAAATCATCATCGAATACAGGTCCTGCGGCGCCCTCTATGATCTAACGTGATGTAATACATAAATTATTGTTTCTTAGAATAAAAAAAGTTCCTCTAGTAAATTTGTCGAAGATTAGTCAAGAGGCTGTTGAGTTACTGAAAAAAAACGAAAAAATAATTTGAACTTTGACACTCTGTATCTTTTTCCACAGCCCTGAACTATGGCCTATTATTAATGGTCCACCCTGTATAATAATGATATTATAAACAACATAAAAGCAATTCTTTTCCTATATAAGGAAAATATGAAAATCTGTACTGCTAGTAATTGCTTTGATGATTAGTGGCGGCCCGTGAAATTTTAGTAAGCTATATCTTGCTAATGAAGCATGGGACCCACGCCAAACTTTAAGGGATGCCACCAGAGATCAAACGAAGAGGTTTTGTGGAAAAAACATTTGATTGGAATTTGCGAAATTTGTTTTAAACAAGTGCATTGCCCACCCTGGGATGTGGGAAACTACTTGTAAAATATTTGCAACGTATTTTTTTTTTTTTGGAACAAGGAAGAAAATATGAGGATAGGATTTCAATTTTGTTTAAAAATGTGAATTTTCTACAAAGCTATACTATTCAGAAGCAATAAATTTATTCTATACTATACTTTATGTACATATTGTATATTTAATAACTTGGTCTGTTACATTGACGTCATAATCGTGTAACAATGTGAAACTGAGAATAAAAAAATCTACCCTGTTCTAAAATAATGTACCAATTATTTCTATTGTAATTACACTAATTTCATTGTAGCGGGAATTGGTGAGTCAGAAAGTAACGTGTTGTATATTTCATCACACAACGATCTATAAAAATTTATCAAAAGAAATTACTGTGGTACTGATACATTACGATATTAACGAAATGAGAATTGTGACCTTGGGAGTTATTTATGGAAAATGAATTAAATTAATGTCAATTATGCATGAGTTGATTCAAGATTTTCAGGCCAGGTTAATTTCCCGGTATTAGTTTTAATAATGAAGGTATACAAATTTATGTTTCTTATAAAGATCTGTTTTCCTCTTTTACCATTTCTCTCACTGCTACAGTCGGTTGATTCTATGATTAACTGGGATTTAGAAACTGATTTCTAGAAAAACGAAACTATTGCCGTTTCAGAGATATTTGACATTTTATAGAAAATTTGACAGGTGCAACGGTTTGCAAGAACCGTTATAACTTTCTTCGTGTAAAAGATCCTCATTTGCTTCTTGTCACGTAAAAAGAACACAAGGAGAACTACGTTATACAACTGAAATAAATTCAATAATATCATACCAAGTGTTCCGTTTTTCGCGTTACATTCTGTCAACTTCAAACCGCGAAAATTTGTTTAGGTCAAATGGAACATCCTGTATTTTTTTACGTCAAGTTGTGTAAACTTGAATTCCCTTTTTTCTGATATTAGCATTGTGGGGGTTAAAGTTACAACTTTTTGAAATATTTGCGATTTTATTAGAAATTCATGAATTGCTGTAATCATTTCATCAAAATAGCCATGATTATAGAAACAATCAGTCATTATCTTATGTCAAAAAATGCCAGCGCGTTTAAATTATACCAGCTTTTTAAATTTGTTTATTATTTATGGAGAATGTGGTAAAGTAATATCAAGAACTTGCAGCACATTTGCTACTCGATATCCATAAAAACGCAAAATAGCACTAACACTGTAACATGCGTATTAATCGAATTGAAGATAGGGCATGAACTAAAATGGCAGAGATAAGATCAATTTAAAATATGATTTCATTTTAATTTAATAATTGCTCAAAATTCCGCCCTCGAACCTCGATATATTTCTCGCACCTTCGGATTAGTTCCTCATGGGTAGCTCTTCTAATTGAATCCTGCGATATGTTTTGAAATGCATTTCTTACTCTTTGCATACAATCTTCAATGGTTGTTAATGGGCTCTCATAAACTTTATTTTTAATAGTTCCCCAAATGAAATAATCCAGAACTGATAAATCGGGCGAGCGAGGAGGCCATAAGAAAGGTCCATTATTGGCAATCCATTGATCATAAAAAGTTTCTTGTAAATGATTATTAATTAAATATGCGTTATGTGGGGGAGCGCCGTCGAGCTGATAAAAAATGTTTCTATGTTCGGCGAGAGGTAAATTTTCTAAATAGTTTTTATTCAAATTTTGTAAGATATTCAAATATCTTTCACCTAAAAAAAAAAAACAAAAATTTACCTGTACATTAGCAGAAGAGAAAATTTAATTTACCGTTTAAATTTTCCTGATAAAATTGTAATGCCACCACTCTATCGTTTCTTATGGCACAGTAAACATTGAACTGCCAATTTTCATGAAAGTTTCGCTCTCTGAACATATGAGGATTTGAGTCACTCCAATAATGCGAATTGTGTCTATTAAAAAGTCCATTTTTAGTAAATCTTGCTTCATTTATCCATATAGTATTTCCCAAATAAGAATCGTGACCCTCAGAACTTATTAGAATAAACTCACAAAAATTCTGTCTTCTTAGGAAATCTGTTTCTTTTAATCCTTGAACCATATGGAATGAAAACGGGTGAAACTTATGTTTTAGTAAGATTCTGTGAATTCAATCCTTGCATAGTCCCGATTCCAGAGCAGCTTGTCTTAATGACATCCTTGAAAATGCATGAAGGTATCCCAGAATGACTATTTCAATGTTTTCATCATCAACAATAGGCTTTCTTCTTTGCATTTTTGCCTTGACAGAGCCATAATTTAAAAAATTTTCCAGTATGCGTTTTACAGTGTTTGGTGACGGTTTCCGTTTTTCTGGATATGTAGTAGCAAATGTGCTGCAAGTTCTTGATATTACTTTGTCACATTCTCCATAAATAATAAACAAATTTAAGAAGTCTTCGTGGGTGTAGTTTAAACGTGCTGGCATTTTTTGACATAAGATAATGTGTGATTGTTTCAAATCATTGCTATTTTGATGAAATGATTACAACAATTCAGGAATTTCTAATAAAATCGCAAATATTTCAAAAAGTTGTAACTTTAACCCCCGCAAGGCTAATATCAGAAAAAAGGGAATTCAATTTTACACAACTTGACGTAAAAAAATACAGGGTGTTCCATTTGACCTAAACAAGTTTTCGCGGTTTGAAGTTGATAAAATGTTACGCGAAAAACGGAACACTTGGTATGATATTATTGAATTTATTTCAGTTGTATACGTAGTTCTTCTTGTGTTCTTTTTATGTGACAAGAATCAAATGAGGATCTTTTACACGAAGAAAGTTATAACGGTTATTGCAAACCGTTGCACCTGTCAAATTTTCTATAGATTGTCAAATATCTCTGAAACGGCTAGGTTTAGGTATAGGATATGCTACATATTTTCGACTCAAAATTTTATGCTCTTTTCGAAAACCCTGAAATATATAGGACGTTCCATTTGAAATAAGCAAGTTGGTATCAACTTCCGGTATAAGCGATTTACAAAAAATACTATCCCTGAAATACTTTATACTGTGCTACATCTTAAATATCAGCCAACTTTTCTTATGGTTTTTAAAAATGTGCATTTTGTTTCAACATGTATTTTACTAATCAAATTCCCAATAGGTCGTCGAGCTGTATGTTGCGGCATTCCTTCCACGTGCACTTCTGTGCGCCACTGCAGTACGCCTTTCCTTTTCACAATTGCAACTACGTTCTCTCCATCCCCGTCACTCTCACGGTTTAGAGATCGATAAGGCCAAAATACGAATGGCGCCATTCTTTGCGGGACCCCATGTCTTGTGCTATGACTTAATATACAGACTATGGCAGAGTTGATACCATTCTGTTATCTTTGTGAGCGTTTCTCTGCTCATATGTGTTAACGTTCTCAAGATATTCAGTGTGGTCCCAAAATAACTAGCTTTGTATACTGCCGTAAGCCTGTAAATGAAGTGGGAAATCCTACAGAATTTAAATAAAACAAGCATTTATGTAGAGGAAGTCGTTTGAATTAACTTAAGCGGTTAACATATTTTTACTCATTACTGGTTGGAGAAAACGGGCTGCACAACAGGGTAGGATTTATTGGTAAATTAACTCAGATGCAAATAAAATAGATCAATTAGAGGCAAGATACTTAGGTGATTTGTGTCCCTAGTAGAAATGGGGAGTATCTAGCGAAACCAATTACTATAAAATCATTACTACTATCAATTACCTACTACTCAAATCAAATTTATTGTTTTTTTCCAATTACAATTCAATGTTTACAAAGTATTTAAGAAATAATAACAATATATATTTAATATCTATTTTAATATACATTAATCGTTAATGATATGTACTACGCCTAGATTGCATAAACAGTCCGTGTGTGTAAAGTGTAAACGAACTTAATTGAAACTGTATAAAAACTAAAAGCCGGCAAAAACAGTCGGCATCTCTTTATTGTACATGGGCGGAGGTAAATAGAAATGCTTGTCATAAAAAAATGATAAGATTTCCGGGCGTTATTACATTATCCTCTGTTTCAAATGGTCTCCAGAAAGCCATGGTAAATTAGTAAATAATTAAAATATTTTACCTTTTATATAGCAGTAAATATTTATAAATATGAACAATAACTAACTAAACTTCTACGCTTGATAATATAACAGGTATTTACGCACTGCACTGGCACATCTCATAAGTCCACCATTCACTACTGAGAAACGATTTACGAGTTTTTTTTTATGCTAGTAGGCCTGTCCGTTTTATTATCTTTAAACCAGTGCAGTCGTAGATGGTTCATTCAGGCTGATTACATTACCAGTCTCGGACTCGCCTGCGGAGTTTCAACTACCATTCGAATCTCGATACCATTGCTAAATATATAGGACAAAATATCAAGTTCAGTGTGCACGGTCCTGTGCTTTAACACTGACCAGTTTAAATTATCCTCGTATAAAGTATACCAGCAACAACTTAATTATGTTTTAAAACCATAATTATTATTTAAAATTTCCCTATGCAATGATCACAAACGGAATATACGATTTGTAGATGACACTATTATATTATTTCTATATTCAATGTTTTAACCACCTACCAATAATTTCGTGAGTTTCTGTTTATTATTTTTTAAATATTCAGTTATTTTATCACAGAATAGTTCTATGTTATTATATTGATTAATGACATGTAAAACATTATAAAATTTTGAACCATAATACGTTACAAGTCTTTGTGTTGTTGTGTATCTAATTTGAGGTATTGTGACATTTACTTAAATTATATTTTTGTCTTGTGTTGTGTACATGTTGTATTGTACTCAATAAATTTTTATGTTTATGTGTAAATATTAGAGCAGACTTGATATGTAGGAGTTGCAGATTAAATACATTAAATTGTTTGAATAGTAATTCAGTGGAGTAGTATTTATTTTTTTATTTATTTTTTATTTTAGATAATTTTTATTATATATTTTTGCGATATATTTAAAGACTCTAAATCTGTCGAATGTGCACTTCCCCATGTTATTATCTCATATCTAAGAATTTATTCAACCAATGCATGATACAATGACTTCAAAGTGTTAAAAGGCAAAATTTTTTAGGTGGTAGAATTTCCAAACCAACTTATGCATTTTCTTTTTTAATTGTTGAAAGCGCTCTGTGCATTTTAAATTTTGATTTATAACAATTCCGAGATCGCTAATGCTCTTTGCTTGCTGCAATTGTTATAGTACATTCCATTCCCTATAAGAAAACGCAAACCGCGAAATGTCAAAAATTCAATTATCTGGCCCAAAAGGCCAAACCCCCAATAAAAAATTCACCTTCATTTTCATTTCAAGCCAAAACCACAAATCAGTCACAAAAATCTGAAAAATTTCACGAAACGTCGGTAATTCCAAAATAATCTAAAACAACGAAAAGACACGTTACAAGATTCCATTCATCAATTTTACAACATAATTTTTCCAAACCATTCACCTCAAAAACATAGCCCCCGTATAATATTATTCCATCCCAACACACTTTTCGTACCTCCGGTATAAACCCTAAATTTGTATTCATTAATTTTCTACAACTCTTTCTATCCGATTTTAACCTTTTCTCGAATTACTCCCGAACTATTTTATCTATTTCATTTCAGTTCACATTTCCAAAACAATGTCATGACTTATTTTAATTTCTACGACTAACACACTTTCAACTCCATATTACTCCCTCGAAACATCATCGCGCGTGACAATTCAATGACCATATTACGTGCGCGCGTAAAGTATGACCGTACGAGGACGGTTCAATATATTCAGCCTTCTTTTTCGTGCTATATTTCCTAAGCCAAAATTGATTCAAGTTTCATTCAATTATCAATTAACTTCCCTTTCAATTGCCCAGACATTCGTATAATTTTCATTTCCGAATTTCCCTTTTCTACAAAGATGATGCAATATTGCGCAATTGATGAGTCACCCTCGCCTGCACGGAATGTCTGAATCCAACTTTCTAGAATTTAATGGGTGTAAAAACGTTCGTGCTCGATTTACGGGGCACGACTAACCAGACCATACCAAACAAACTGAAAATATACCAAAAGACTGAGCTCAACGCGCTTGCAGCAAGTCAGTTTTTTCCGATGTAACTCGCGATTAAGTGAATTTTTCTAATCGTAACTGGATTTTGACATTTTTTCAATCAAACCCCAAGGAATTAAATCTCCCAAGCCGAAATTTATTCGTTGTCGAAAAATTACAAATTAGTGACTGTAAAAAGAATATTATTTTAATTTCATATAAACCTGTGTTCGCTTTTAATAATAAATATTATAATTTGTTTTCAAACCGAGTGTTTTAATAATCAACGAATGCATACAGGGTGCTTCAAAATAACTGGTCATCCTAATTAAAATTTTCAAATTAAACGAAAGTCCTTCAGTTTAAAGCCTGCTCACAGAAGTGTTCTAAATTAAGAATTATATACAGGATGTTGGAAAACCACCCGACAAAAAGAATTAAATTCAGCTTAAAGTAAATTAAACTTCAGTATCCAACAAATTACATTAGAAACGATCAGCAGGGGTTTATACAGGGTGAGCCAATTATCCTGTTCCAATTCCTCTTAAGTGCAACCCTCCCGAACTTCTTTCTTTTATAAATCAAGTGCACGCAACGCCTCAAGTGTCTCTGTCTAGCTCAAAGCTCTTATCGTTGTCCGTATTCACGACATCCAACGTAAGGCTGTAAATCCTAAATACCGAGGATTTGTCGCTTGTTCAATATACAGTCATGCTTTCGTTTATTTACACCTGAGTATGTATGTAACTGAAGTGTATCTACCTTAGGTACTTTGGTCATATATACTAAAGCACTTAAATTTATTCTTATCTAGGTTAACTGTTAGGTAATTTCCCTATAGCCATTGTTGTAGTTTTGAAAATTCTACCACCGCTTTATTGGCAGCATTTTCCCAGGAGTCATCATCAACCAGAAGAACACAACACTGCCATCTGCATATGCTGCTACTTTCCCACGAATTGGAAGTTGAAGTAAACCATTGACATAAATATTAAAAAGAATTGGCCCTAGAACTGTTCCGTGAGGAATTCCATATTTTATTATTTATTTCAATAAATGATTACAATTTCACTGCAAGTTATGGATTTCGTATTCGATATTTCGGCTTTTATTGCCGTGCTGGTCACAAGTTAGTAAGTGATTTATTCAAAGACAAATTTGTGTATAAATTAAGGTCCATCAAGTTAGCATTACCATATCGAAATTTTACAACGTCAATTCGTGGGTTAATTGTCGCTTTTTTGTCATAAATTTGCCGTGAAACGAAAAAAATTGTCGCACTTTATTTAAAAAAAGAGACCCTGGTAATGTCAGGATGATAATCAAGTTACCACATTCTAGAAGGTCTAAAATGGTCGAAAAAAGGGCTCTGAGTATCAAAATAATTTGTCGTGACCAAATGATATGCGGAAAACCACCCCATGATAATTTACGGGGTTGGTAGTGCTGAATTTGAAGAAAACAATATTAATTACCATATTTCTGAGTGGTAGATTATCGCGACAAATTGTTTCGTGGCACGACAAATTCCTAGGCCTCTTACATTTCTGAAAAAGGATAACCTGAAAAAAACACCCTTTGATGGTTTACGGGGGAGATAGAGCTGAGTACGGACAAAAACGTATCAATTCCCCGACTTCTGTATAGAATTCTGCGGAAAATTATTTTTGACAAATTTCTGAAAAAGAACCTGTCCCAAAAAAAACACTCCTTGATGATTTTTTTTGCAACATCAATGTATGGATTAATTGTCGCTTTTTGTCGTAAATTTGACGTGATATTTCTTTGGAAAAAAAACTACGTTAAACTTTATAGTGTGTGTGGAAAAATATTAGTCAGATGAAAAATAAACTCGACGCCAACGCCTCCCTCTCGACTAATACGAAAGGTAAGTAAAAAAAGATAAAATATTTTTTCAAATTAATTATTAATTGATCACCAACCAATCAAATAATAAAGTGTTTTTTAATTAATTTAATTTTTGTGAATTTTCTTTATTTTTTGTTAAATTTCGATCATACCCATTTGAAGATATTCTAAATTCAGTGGCGTAGTCAGATTCCAGATAAAAAAATTGCTAACACTTTTCTTGGATTTTTGGCCTTGAAAAAAAATCGAAATAGGCCTTGAAAATTTTAATTTTGATTTGAAATTTTGTACCAAAATAGAGTTAGTGAAGTTCCATAATTAAAAAAAAAATCATTTAAATCGGTCTACAAATAAAAATTTTAGAAAGGTGCCCCGCTTTTAAATGGGTAACTCTGGATATATTAAAGCGCGTCACGATTACGGTTCGTACGGTCCTGTACACTTTCTTAAAATTGAACCTGAAAGGGAATTTTGGAAACACAAGAAAAAGACAATATAAAAAGTTCAAATATATATATTAAATCTCTTTAAAAAATCATGTTACAAATACGTTGAAAAAAAATGTTTTTTACAAACTATAATCTGGCCCGTGTATAACACATGGTGAGGAACGGACGACTTATAATGTACCAACTACCATCCAATATGCGGTTTATAGCTAACGATTGCACAAAAAGATTCAAGAAAAGTTCAATGTTTAAAAATTTTTGGCGGGCTTTTGCTTGCCTGTCTATTGACGTATTTTCAGTTCAATATCAATTTTGATCGTTCCTTGGAGCTTAAAAATGCTTGAATCGCAGCGACTTTGAATTATATTTTGCAATTACAATTCCATACGTTCAGGCAAGGCGGTCCCATGCACATATGAGGACATGGTAACTATACTTTTCTGACACCGAATCACTGAGGAACCGGTTTAGGGCAAATCCCGTTAAAACCCACCATTTTCCCGTCAAAATCGACTACTAGGAAATGATAGGGGACCCTTGTCGTTGAAGGCTATTTTCGCTAAAACTTTCGATATACTTTGAATAGAGACTGGATTAACTTGTCCTCATATTTAACATAACGCATGAGTTGCAGTGCTTAACAACGTGGATTCGTAAAAGGGTTTTTAATTTTGAAATTTCGTCGATTTTTGTTACACTTTCTAAATTTTGGTGGTCGGGGCGACATTACGTCCCCGTGCAGCGACATTTACTACACTTTCTAAAATTACACTCTTTGATGAGTTTTCAAGATTTTTGCACAAAAAACGCTCCGTAGAGCGAAAATATGATTTAAAATATAAAAACCTCTTCCAACGGTCGAATTTTGTTACAGTTTCGAAAAGTTTATCGAGGGTTTTGGCGTGTTCTTTAATATTATCGACAAGACCATGTAATTTGATTACATACAAATTTACTCGTGATTGATTGGTGCGTGCAAACACAGTCTTAATATGTAAGTTGCTAACATATTCCAGATACTTAATTGCATCGTTATTTAAATTTGTGTCACCAATAATCAATTTGTAAGGTATTTCCCTGTTTCTTCTTTGGGAAAGAGTTGTTTAAAAAATATGAGGTAATTATTTGAATTATTCTTATTATTACTTGCTTGTTAAATTATTAGCTTCTGTACTAACCTACATAATTTGTCTAATTTGATACAGTTTCAAATGAATTTGCCGTCTCATTTGGACACGAAAGCGGCTGTTTTTTTTTCTTTCATGCTAAGTGCTTGATGAAGAATTATTATTGTTCCAATTATAGCACAGTGTGTCATTAATGGGACTACTTCATCGAGTTAATGTCTTCGTCGAATGATCGGTAAAGTCTGCTCTCTCGCATTTGACCTCTGCGACAAAACGGCAGCTGCTAGCTTTCATTGAGTAATAACTTCGGTAAAACAACGTTTCCTGTCTATTCCACAATCCACACTAAGAAAGAAACTCTCCGTGCATTATATAATAGCGTTATAACAATGGCCGAGGTCTAGAACTATATAAGTAACTTACCGATGTATGAAATATTATACTTTTACTATACATAATCATAAATAAGTAAAAGTATATACATATATATGTGATCTACGCAATTTAAAATTTACCCGGCTGGTAACTATTTTATTTAAAGAAATATAATTTATTCCACTTTTGTTTATTTTGGCAAATAAACGAGACAACATATGCGAACGGCTAGCTGATTTTAGCCGGAGCAAAGGGTCATGGGTTCTGAGAATTTCCAAGAGATGTGAAACTTACCCCTTTGTGTGTGTGACATATAAGACAAATTTTGTTTTATTTGGGAAAAGGAGACAATTAAAAATTGATGTTAATTAAGTAACATCTATAGTGAATAACTAGTTTATTTGTCTCTTTTTCTCTTAAAACCAGTCTCTTATAGACAAGACTGCAATTTATGGTAGGAAAAATAAATAATTAATAAGATGAATAATAAAATATATTATACAGGGTCGGTGTGGCCAATCCAACTAAAATAATTACAAGCAGCTGGCACTTCCGCTTATACCGGAAGTCGATACCAACTTGCTTATTTCAAATGGAACACTCTATATATTTTAGGGTTTTTGAAAAGAGCATAAAATTCTGAGTCGAAAATATGTAGCATATTCTATACCTAAACCTAGCCGTTTCAGAGATATTTGACATTTTATAGAAAATTTGACAGGTGCAACGGTTTGCAAGAACCGTTATAACTTTCTTCGTGTAAAAGATCCTCACTTGCTTCTTGTCACGTAAAAAGAACACAAGGAGAACTACGTTCTACAACTGAAATAAATTCAATAATATCATACCAAGTGATCTGTTTTTCGCGTTAAATTTTGTCAACTTCAAACCGCGAAAACTTGTTTAGGTCAAATGGAACATCCTGTATTTTTTTAAGTCAAGTTGTGTAAAATTGAATTCCCTTTTTTCTGATATTGTGGGGTTAAAGTTACAACTTTTTGAAATATTTGCGATTTTATTAGAAATTCATGAATTGTTGTAATCATTTCATCAAAATAGCCATGATTAGAAACATTCAGTCATTATCTTATGTCAAAAAATGCCAGCACGTTTAAATTATACCAACGAAAGCTTTTTAAATTTGTTTATTATTTATGGAGAATGTGATAAAGTAATATCAAGAACTTGCAGCACATTTGCTACTCGATATCCACAAAAACGCAAAATAACACTAACGCTGTAACATGCGTATTAATCGAATTGAAGATATAGCATGAACTAAAATAGCAGAGATAGGATCAATTTAAAATATGATTTCACTTTAATTTAATAATTGCTCAAAATTCCGCCCTCGAACCTCGACACATTTTTCGCACCTTCGGATTAGTTCCTCATGGATAGCTCTTCTAATTGAATCCTGTGATATGTTTTGAAATGCATTTCTTACTCTTTGCATACAATTTTCAATAGTTGTTAATGGGCTCTCATAAACTTTATTTTTAATAGTTTCCCAAATGAAATAATCCAGAACTGATAAATCGGGCGAGCCAGGAGACCATAAGAAAGGTCCATTATTGGCAATCCATTGATCATAAAAAGTTTCTTGTAAGTAATTATTAATTAAATATGCGTTATGTGGGGGGAGCACCGTCGTGCTGATAAAAAATGTTTCTATGTTCGGTGAGAGGTAAATTTTCTAAATAGTTATTATTCAAATTTTGTAAGATATTCACATATCTTTCACCTAAAAAAAAAAATAAAAAAATTTACCTATACATATTAGCAGAAGAGAAAATTTAATTTACCGTTTAAATTTTCCTGATAAAATTGTAATGCCACCACTCTATCGTTTCTTATGGCACAGTAAACATTGAACTGCCAACTTTCCTGAAAGTTTCGCTCTCTGAACATATGAGGATTTGAGTCATTCCAATAATGCGAATTGTGTCTATTAAAAAGTCCATTTCTAGTAAATTTTGCTTCATCTGTCCATATAATATTTCTCAAATAAGAATAGTGACCCTCACACCTTATTAGAATAAACTCACAAAAATTCTGTCTTCTTAGGAAATCTGTTTCTTTTAATCCTTGAACCATATGGAATGAAAACGGGTGAAACTTACGTTTTAATAAGATTCTGTGAATCGAATCCTTGCATAGTTCCGATTCCAGAGCAGCTGGTCTTAATGACATCCTTGAAAATGCATGAAAATATCCCAGAATGACTATTTCAATGTTTTCGTCATCAACAATAGGCTTTCTTCTTTGCATTTTTGCCTTGACAGAGCCATAATTTTTAAAATTTTCTAGTATGCGTTTTACACTGTTTGGTGACGGTTTAAATTTTTCTGGATATCGAGTAGCAAATGTGCTGCAAGTTCTTGATATTACTTTATCACATTTTCCATAAATAATAAACAAATTTAAAAAGTCTTCGTCGGTGTAATTTAAACGTGCTGGCATTTTTTGACATAAGATAATGACTGATTGATTTTAATCATGGCTATTTTGATGAAATGATTACAACAATTCATTAATTTCTAATAGAATCGCAAATATTTCAAAAAGCTCTAACTTTAACACCCACAATGCTAATATCAGAAAAAAGGGAATTCAATTTTACACAAGTTGACGTAAAACAATACAGAGTGTTCCATTTGACCTAAAAAGTTTTCGCGGTTTGAAGTTGACAAAATGTAACGTGAAAAACAGAACACTTGGTATGATATTATTGAATTTATTTCAGTTGTAGAACGTAGTTCTCCTTGTGTTATTTTTATGTGACAAGAAGCAAATGAGGATTTTTTTACACGAAGAAAGTTATAGCGGTTCTTGCAAACCGTTGCACCTATCAAATTTTCTATAAAATAATAAAATATCTCTGAAACGGCTAGGTTTAGGTATAGGATATGCTACATATTTTCGACTCAGAATTTTATGCACTTTTCGAAAACCCTAAAATATATAGGGTGTTCCATTTGAAATAAGCAAGTTGGTATCGACTTCCGGTATAAGCGGAAGTGCCACCTGCTTGTAATTATTTTAGTTGGATTGGCCACACCGACATTAGTAATTGTCTAAATTTTCAAAATTTTCTGATGCGTACTTTTCTCTATATCGATCGATTCAGTTCCCGGTGAGGCACCCTGTATAAATAAATAAAGGAGCCCGCAAACTTCTTATGGAAATCCGGCTCCCGTTAATTTTGCTCATTTTTTTATATGACATTCTACAGATCATCCAGATCAAAAGTCCCAATGGGCAGAAAGTCCTGGGACCCCAAGGTTCTGTGGTACGGACCTTCGAAGATCGGCATTTTAGCCATACGCTAACTTACGTGCTTGAAACAGGACTAAGAAAAAACAGCGAGGTAGCTTTTTCTAATACTTTAGTGCATTTTCTGTGTAAAATATCATATTAAAAAATGAACAAAATTAACGGGAGGCGGATTTCCATAAGTAGTTTGTGAGGTCCTTTAAAGTTTCTAGCTTATTAGGAACTTGATTTTTTATTTTGGGACAAAAATCAGTTTATATATTGGTAGGTGGATAAGCATACTCAGAAACATGTCTGTATTGAATGATGATTCACTTTTTATTGATATAGTTGTTGTTCTAAATAGACACACATCCTGCGATTAAGACTCAATTGGCGAACATAACACCTCTAATGTTTTTGATAAAGGGTTTTAGTCCAGTATTTATCACCATTTAAACTTGCCTTTGCCATTGTTGATGTGATCAACTTGGATGAATTAGATTGTTGAATGAAATTTATTTATTACACATGATTGGGAACAGTTTTTATAGTACTTTAAGATATTTTACAATCGAGAACTTGATAATACCGCGTTTGCTATACTATACATTTGCTGGAAGTAAGATTGGAATTGGAATAAACCAGTTTTTTTTATCTCACACAGATTTACATAATTTGCATAAGGACATTTAGTAGTAGACCATCTATAAGTTAAATACATTAATCTATATATCTTCACTCAGAAGAATAATACATAAAAGATATACGTTTAGCAATAAACCTGTGAAAGGAACGAAGTTTCATATATACTGTGCCAAGAAAAAAAATATTAGAATCACAAAATATACGTAAAGTGTATTTTATTTAAAAAAAGTATATTCTCTGAACTACCTTCAAAAATTAAGGCCATTTTTTTCTAAGTAGGAGGAATTGGTTTTTACCCAGTAAACTTAAAACTTAACTGTTATACAAATGCCACAATGTAGGTAATATTAAAGATTCAAGCTCTACAGCCTCAAAATGGTCCACAGAGAGTAAAATTTTGTAAAATGTACATACTCAAGAGGATCCCAATTTCTTTTAAAAAAATCATATGGACCAACGAATCCAAACTCTCACGAGAAGGTATTTATAATAGACGAAATAAACATTTTTGGGCTGCTGAAAACCTCATGTTACTAGAGAGTGTGGATTTCAGGAAAAAAATATTTTCAGCGTTTTTTTGTACGTTAAAGTATAATAAAATAAGCTACGTAATAATATATGACGAAAGACTGACGTCTAGAAAATATTTAGATATTATAAGGACAACTTTTGAAGATTTCATTGACAATATGTCTCTTGAGGACTACATAAAGTGTTGGTATCAACTTGATGGGGCGCCGCCGCATTATACAGCAGCAGTTAGTTTAGAGTTAGACCGGATTTTCGATGACCGATGGATCAGACATTTGGGACCATGGAACTGGCCTCCGATCGCCGGATATTACACCTCTAGATTTTTACTTATGGGGGGTACTCTTAAAAAAATTATTTATATAACGCCGGTAAGTACTAGTAATGAATTGGAACATCGAATGAATCAAGAATTTCAGAACTTAGATCCTACTGAAATTAGAGTTGCTTCAAGGATGGTGTCTATTTTCGTATGGTTAAATTGCTGGATATAAATGGCCAACACTGAACATTTACTGATGTAGTATTTAGAATTAGTCTTTTTTGTAATTATGTTTTGTTCATTCAATTATGTAATAATTGATTTTTGTGTAATTGTGTCTAATGGCAGATAATAATTACAATCTGCCATTACACATATTTACTGTACAAATCAGGAATAAATATACCGTGTAGTAGTTTGTATATATAGTCCAAGTAAGGACTCCCGAAACATAAGAAACGCAACAAAAACTTTACGACATAATTATTATCACCGCGGGCCACGGCAGCATGCCTGCATCAAAGAACCTATAACGGTATGCGAGATGATTTGCGGTCGAGGTAGCACAAAGAGTAATGGTATTTTAATGAGGTTGTAAAGTTTTTGTTGCGTTTTTCATGTATCGGGAACGTATTACTTGAACTATACTTCTAAGGCATATTTATAAAAAAATCGCTCAACTATTTCTATAAGTCATTTAAAGAAAGTTATTTCTAATCTACCCTGTATACTACTACTAAGGTTTGGCATGAAAAATCCTCAAGCCTGGCTTAATGGTAACCGACAGTTCAACTTCTGATTGTTTCTCGGTAGTGTAGTTAACGCGATTTATTAGACAGGTCAGGATAATATAAAAGACTTCAATGTACAAAATTACGAGGCATATTACAATCAATACAATCAAAATGATGGTGTGATTATGTATATAAATAATAAATTAAAACATACAACTAAAATTCAAAGTTTCGGTTGAATAAAAATAATACAGTGCAATTTAATAATAGATAAGAAAGATATAATTATTGGACTTTATCGCCCTTCATCTATAAATGTAGAAATATTCTTAAACGATCTTAGACAATTTTTAGCGTATCTTGAGTACGCGGACTATACAATTCTAACTGGACATATAAATATTGATATTATCTCAAATGACAGAACAGCAAATGACTACCTCAACATATTATACCTAAACAGCTTTAGAGCTTTGAATCGTGAAGGAACAGCCCCACAAGAATGCAAAATATTAGTAAAACTTGCATAGACCACATTTTCCTAATGACAAGAATAATTAAAAACCATAAAATAGTACCAATAATCTTAACTTCAACAATAACTGACCACAATTCTACTTTGGTTTTTATAAATAAAACAAAACCACCAGTTAACCATTGTGTGAGTAAAAATAAATGTACATATATTGAAAAAATTGACAATAATCTACTTAATAAATATCTTAAAGAAGAAAAGCGGAACGATTTTTATCAGCCAAATAATTGTGATATTCTTATCCGTAAATTTAAAAAAGCAATTTAAAACTCAACAAAAAAAAATTAGAATTAAAACTAACAAAAAGAGGAAAGATGGGATAACTACTGGTTTAGTGAAATATATAGAAACTAGGGATAAAATGCACCTAGAACTAACAAATAATGCGGAAAATAGAGATCTTGTAGAAAAATATAAAATATACAGAAATAAACTAAACAAATTGATAATAAAACAAAAAAAAAAGAATATTTTCAAAACCAAATAAAAAAAAAACGAAAACTGTAGCAAAACTCTATGGAAAATTTCACAAGACATAACTAACACACGACAAAACAACACGGAAATTGCAGAAATAAAAATAGCAAACAATATAGAAGGTAATCAACAAAAAATAGCAAATGCATTTAACGTACATTACACAGAAATAGAACTTAACATAAGTATAATCACACATTTCTTCTTACACCTGTAGATGACTCCGAAATTAAAAACTATATATCTGAGCTGAAAAATAATAAAGCACTAGACATGGACGGAATTAAATCCGAAATGATTAAGGACAACAACGATACCTTGACACCATTGCTAGTAAATCTTATAAATAAAATATTTCAATCAGGCGCTTGTCCTAAAAGTTTCAAAAAATGCAATTATAAAGCCCTTATACAAAAGAGGGGATAAGTGTCTGATTAAGAACTATTTCCCATTTCTCTTACATCAAATTTGTTCAAAATTTTGAAAAAGCCGTCAAACATCGGCTTATCAGGTACCTAACAAAATTCAATATGCTCTCCAATAACCAATTTGGATTTAGAGAAAAAACATCTACTGGTGACGCAATAGCACAGCTTACAAAAGATATATATGAAGCTATGAACAATAGTAACCCATCCCTATGCGTATTCAATGACCTGGCAAAAGCCTTTGATAGAATAAGTTACAAAGAGATATTCGAAAAACTAGAAAATTGCGGTATCAGAGGAATTTGCCATGATCTGATAAAAAGTTACCTAAGTAACAGAAAACAACATGTAAAAATAGCAAACTTTTTAAGCGAACCAAGGACAGTTCTCTGTGGAGTACCACAAGGAACTGTTCTGGCACCTATTCTATTTATTATATTCCTGAATGATTTACTAACACTACATATCAAGGGTAAAATTATATCATTTGCTGACGACACTGCTGTCTTCTACTCAGGAAACTCCTCGGATGAAATTCGTCAAACTACAACATAAGAATTGAGAACACTAAAAGATTGGTTTGATGAAACTATCCTTACAATAAACATAACTAAAACAACTTGCCT
This sequence comes from Leptura quadrifasciata, assembly GCA_963675555.1. Classification (NCBI taxonomy): domain Eukaryota; kingdom Metazoa; phylum Arthropoda; class Insecta; order Coleoptera; family Cerambycidae; genus Leptura; species Leptura quadrifasciata. Next base: position 162,150,998 of record OY776674.1, on the reverse strand, counting down.
CCCTTTTTCTTCATATAAAAACAGCTTACCACATTTTACAGAAATAAACATAAAATATACAAATTTTCACATTCAAGCTTGCACTTCTGTAAATTATCTTATTATAATACTAGACGCGTATTTAAAATGGGACTACCAAATTAATCATACTACAAAAAACTTTGCTCATTGCTGTATCGATTTAAACAAGTCAAAGATGTCTTGAAGAACAAAAAACTTTTAAAAATAATATGCTCAGGTATGATAGAATCTATTCTAAGATATGGTATTATTGGGTGGGGCGCAGCAAACAAGACCAATTAAAAACCCTTAGATATAATGCGAAAACGCAATTTTAAATCAGGTTTTGCTCAATAAATCTGAAAATTAATTAATATCCCTGAAACCGCTTGAGGTAGATATAGGTAGGTATGTATTAACAAAAGTTACTCAGAATTTGGTATAGATTCTACAAATAGGAAAATATACAGAGTGCTCCATTTAAAATAACGAATGTGTTGCCAGTTGTACCTACAATTGGCAACACCGTGTTGTCGATAATATTTTAGTCTGACAGAGCATACTTTGTTACCTTGGTACCCAAATTTTCAAAATGATATGTTTACCCGTTCTCTATATACTTTTAATAGTCCATCCATCATAAATCACCCTGTATGTGACCACAATATGTATTTGTATCCATGCCATGACTTCAAACGTTCTTTCGTATTTTCTTACCATTCCACAATTTCCTACTTTAACTTTACAGTAACCAATTATATTAGAAGAAAAATATTATTATTGTGGAAATTTTAAAAGATCATGTACATTTATCGTGGATACCCCAACACAGGATCGTACGGTTATCAATATTTATAGTTCTCTTTCAAGCGAGGGCCTGTAGGGAGCAATCCTGGGACAATCCTGGGATTGAATGGAAGAAAGAGTGTTCTGGGGGGAGCAGAGGTCGGGGTCAGCTATAATGGCCTACGCACTATGGTGCTGTCATTCAGTACGTGGTTTTAGATTACCGCCCTCTGCGTTATTACACGCGCGTAGGGTGCTGACGATACTAGCCAGGGTACGCCACTAGAGGAAATTGAACACGCTTATGGCAATATATTGCAAATTGGTAGTCTCCTGTGAGTTACGGCCAAAGAAAATTTCATAGAACAGGTGTGAGGTTGAGTTGAAGCCAATTACGTTGAAAGAAATTGTTTTAGAACATTTTACATAATGTTGTGGGGCAAGGTCTTGCAATTTTTTTTAAACAATTAATCGTAAAATTTCAATGCGCAACATTGTATAGTAGGGGCGAGCGTAGGTGCGTCTTTACTATGTACATACTTCGGTATGCGATGTAAAGCAACGACAGGCGCAGTTAGTATTTGGATGGGTCACCATTCCAACGGAAACCGCGTTCTCGCCTCACACATCTTCCAGCGGCTTGTATAGCAGTGTATGCGCGGAAGCTATACAACCTTAGGCGAGGGTTGTATAGGAGATATACCATCCTTCGGAGGGGATGTAAAGCCGTCGGTCCCTTGTCTATTAAATGTTAGGAAAGTAAAAGATCCCTACTCTTCTTAAGGGAAGAAGTTCGGCAAAATTCCTGGTTGGGGGTAGCTCGTCTACAGGCATCGGTGTTAGGCCTCAGTAGTGGAAATAGGCCGACGTTAAATAAATGTATTAAAAAAAAAACATTGTATAGTTAGTTGTGCAAAGGATTTAAAAAATTGTGAATCTCCTAACTTATTTATCGCTGTACAAAAATAGTAATCAAAGCCTAATTTTATCAGTGCGTTCGCCAGTAGCTGTGTAATTTGATGATATACTTACTATTTTTTCTACTCCCTTATGTAAATTTGCTGTTTTCCGTACAGTCTGTAGAATGGATAAGTAGGCCATTCCAGTTAACTGAACGGATATATTTCATATACGTTCTAGGATGGATATGAAATCGACCAATCACAGTTCGTGTATTAAGTACATAGGCAACTATTCGTTTAAAAAAATTCAAGTTAGTGCGTAAGCTGTCAAAGTAATTGTCAGTGTGTATTCGCGCATTTTGAGCTAGAAAATAATTTAAAATGAGTGATTCCAGTGAAGAATCGATAAACGGTATACCACCTAAAATTTTATTGAAATTATTATATACAGACAAAATTTTAGAGATATATTATGACAAAAAAAAGTAGCTATATGTGGGGATTGAACCTATGATCTCTTGTATTTCGAAGCGTGTAATTCAATTCAATTCAAAACTTCTTTATTTAACAGTAACTTATACAATAATTACCTCCCCAAGGCCTAACCCGGGTCCGACCGTGCAACCACTGCGTTATTCGCTGTGGCGGATTGCAGGACTGGGCGGACTAGGCCTGGTTCGGTTTTAAAACAATTAAAACTTATACCTAGGCTCCTCCTGCAGAATGCAGATTAAAAAAGGTGATCAAATTTACAAACACCTAAAAAAAAAAAATTCCACAAAACTTAAAATTACACTTTTATTAGTAGCTCGCGCACTTCACTGTTTCTAATTTGGCTGTTGACGCTGGTACCTCAATCTGGACGAGGAACCATCTGCGAGACGTGCAAATGCAGGGCTGCGCATAGGCTGGCCTAAACTTTGGTTTAAAAAAAAAATTTGGATTTCGGAAAACTTTGATTTTGTTATAAAATTTTGATGGAAAATGAATTTAGAGGCAAAAATACAATAAGAGACAACGAGAAACAAACGAGACAAAAAGAAACAAACAGAAAGGAAGAGGGGGACAGGAAAGATTTAAAGATGTAAAGGTATGAAATATCAGTAAGGTGGATAGGGTAAGCGAAAGTTATAGTTGTTGAAGTTTGGCTACAGAGGTTGCCGGAAGATCGGTAACGTCTGGTACGGTTGGGTGTGTTTAATCCGAAATGGGGCATTATGCTGTCTAATTTGTGTTATGTTTCTTGTTAGTGGACTATCGCCCAGTTTGAAAGAGTAGAATTTCTGGGAAATATCCTGGACATAATCCGCTATTGGGGTTATGTCGTGGCAAAGTGCGTATAGGTCTCTGAGGGAGGTGTACCTTCCAGAATTAGAGATGAGGCGCATAAATTTGTGTTCTAACACTTTTAGTTTTCTCATTGTCCTGACCGGTATGCTACACCACACCGGCGCCGCGTATGTGATGGATGGCCTGACCACCATCGTGTACAACAATTTTTTGTTTTGTCTGTTAAGTCTGCTACCCCTGACCATGAGTAGATACAGACTCCTGGACAGGGAGTAAACCGTCCGTACGGTCTCATTTATATGTGTGTTAAACGTCAGTCGCTGGTTCAGTCTGACCCCCAAGTACTTCGAAGCGTGCATATGGTTATATATGGCTACTGAAGCTTTTATAAAATGTTTGCACCTAAAGCATAAAATTTAGCAGAAGCTAAGTTTGTATATTGAAATTTGATTAAAACTATTATTTGTAATTTTTTCTTAATCCGGTCGTAGAAAAAGTATACTGTACAACTCGAGTGGATTAACCATATCGCACTCTTGTTGCACAAACTAGTATGTAATCGGTTTGGAATATTATTTTAAGAGTTTGTATAATGTTGATATAATAATCTGATGACGATCATAATTGGCTCTTTCCAAAGTATTTGCAGCGAATAGAGGCAGATGGAGCCTTCTGAGTAGATGTCTAATGAGACAGGGTCGGCGCAGGAGTCGGAGTGATTAGATTAGGGGTGGGGGGTAATGAGAGTGGTTGGAGGTACTTAGGAGGCGGGCATAGGAGTGATGGTGGGGGGCAATTGTAGTAGTAAGAGATGATTAATGTGGTAGAAGGTTATTTGGGAGCGGGACGTAAGAGGGCAGGGAATAGGAGTAGTGTTGGGGGGCAATTTTAGTGGCGCGGTAATTAGAGTAGTTGGACCATAATTGCCTTAATTACTTTTATTTTTATCTAAATTACCCTTAATTATCCTTATTTGCAACGTAAATATATTATCCTTATTTTTACCAAAATTACCCTTATTTTCCCTTATATTGACCTAATAAATTATTTGTAATTACCCTTATATGTACTTAAATTACCTCCCACCACATTAATTGTGTTCCGCCACTGTAATTACCTCACCACTCTAATAGCCTCCCACCACTTTAATTACCTGTCATTAATCTAATCACACACCACCACTCTAATTACCACATCACTCTAATTACCGCACCACTATAATTCCCCCTCACCACACTAATTGTTTCCCACCACTTTAATTACCTCTCACTAATCTAATTACACACCACCATTCTAATTACCATACTACTCTAATTGCCCCCCACCATTTTAATTAGCACACCACTGCAATTACCACCCTCCGCTCTCATTACCCCCCATCCCTAATCTGATCACTGATCATGATCATACTCCGGCTCCTGCGCCGACCCTCTCTCATTAGACATCTACTGATCTGCTGGATTTTCAAGTTACTGTCGTAGTACTAGCCTGGTAAGGTAAATAGAGTCTACTTCCTAATATATACACGACATGTTTAAATGTTTTTTAACCGCCCTCCAGATCACTTAAATGATCCTCTAGTCTAGACTTGTGTGAGTAAAAGTGACGAGGCTCTACAGTTTATAGTAAGATCCGAACCACTTCTTGAGCAGTAATTTATAATTGAAAATTACTTTGTAGTAGTAAGTAAAAGAAAACACAACAATGTTTTTCTAATAAAAGTGAGCGCTATAGTTTGACAGATGTCTGTATCTGTACGAACCAGTTCAAACCATTTTTTAGAAAGGATATGTTGAGAGCACAAAATACCGAGTATTCTTCTATAATTATTCCATTACTGAACTGGATGGAGACTATTTAAAATTGTGTATTTAGCAAAGCCCATTGCCATGCACCGTCTTTATACACTCAGCGTCTGAAGACGACTCCAATGCCAATCTGCACGAGTCAATTTTATACGTCACCCACAGTTCAAATCTGAAAAATTAAGAAGTTCAGATAAAGTTTGAGCCTGTAAAGTTCAACCTAAAATCATAAAAATGAACATTACGACATGAGAATTGCTCAAATTTATATCAGGTTCGTAAAATTATAGTAAAAACGTTGTAAAAGTTAAAATTTGTATACATTATGTGGGAAATGTATATAAAAGGAATTAGGGCAGTTGATTTTATTGATGATAATAATCTGCCGACATGTAGCGTCATCAAACGCTGGTGGGTGGGTTTTTAATACAATAATATTGACTTTAAAAGGTGGAGTCATCAACATTTTTATCGGAAATAAAACGGACATTTTTATGTGGAAGTGTAATTTCTTTGAATTATCATAAACTTATACATAATACAAAACGTATAAGGAAACATAAAAAATCCACGAAAAGGTACCATATGTATACCGAACGCAATAGCACGACTCATTGACATCAAGCTTTATGAAAGCCATGTCCAATAGATTCTAAAAAAGAATACGTCGTTGGCACGCATTTTTTAAAATTTATATGTATTTTACTAAAAGCAATCGCCGTCGATAGGTGGTATCGCTTCGACTGACATATATCAGAACGTATATTTTAGTTCGTCTTATAGACTCCGGTATGTAATATAGAGTTTGACCTCACTGACTCAATAAGCCCAACCTTAGTTCCAGAACTCTGAAATTTGATGCAAATATTTCTTTTCATACGTAAGCTTTCGCTATGGTGCGATTTTCTGAAATTCTTATCCAAAGGAGTTGAAATGGAGATTTAAGTTACACCAAACACGTGGTTGTATGGAGTCAACACTTCTATATTTAAATCTGAAAGCTAAAAATTATACTTTTATTGTCTAATTTATGTAGTCTGTTAATAAATACTCAATATAAATGAATCTGTAGCGGCAGATATTGCATGCATAGATCTGAATATATACATGTATTTCAAGAACATCCTGTATATATAGATTTTTACAATTTTCTAAGGTTCTGAAGAGTGTATATTTCGACTTTCTAGTAGTTGTACATATAAAAAAAACATCACGGCGCTGGTTAAAAAAAACGGTAAAAATTAATGTGCTCTGATTTTCCTCAAAAAAAATTATTTATATTCTTAAATTTTTACGATTTTCCCAAGTTTAGAAAACTTTGTTACAGTTGTATGTAAAATAATACTTCTGTTGTTTTTAATGGTACAACTTTGTAAACTATATGATAGAAATTAAATACGTGATTTTTACTTTAAAAATATAATTTTGAACAAACCAGTGGACACCTTGACTTAGCAGTGTCTTTGCGCTGTAAAACATTATTATTTCTGATACTTTCTTTTAAAATTTAGATATCCTGTAATTATCCTTATGCTATAACAAATTTTATTTAATTTCGAGCACAGATGATTGATTTGAATTCTCTAATCTAGATATTCATCTATTTGGATGCCAAGAAATTTTGTATTTTCCACCAGATTTCTATGTTCTCGTGATATTGTAATGTTATCGAGAGTTTCAATTCTTGCTTGTTTTGTCCTAAATAGAAGAATATTAGTTTTTTCTTTGTTTAAAATAAATCTGCCTTACTAAAAAACCAAGTTTTCTCTGACGATTTATTATTAATTCTTTATCGCCGTATTTATTTTAACGCACTGGCGAAGTTCAGCCTGAGCTATTCCACCACCCAACCACGACATATACATAGACAATTACACAACAACCATTACCTATGACATTGCCATCTGCCGCAACTGAGACTCGAACTCAAGAGTGGTACAGCGGCTAGCCATGTTGTCTATCATACAACTTCGTTCACTCAACTGGCTACCAACTCGGTAACACATTAAAAACGCCACTAAACATCTATACCCAAACCAGGATTCGAACCCAGGGCTCCCTGATCTCAAGCATAACACGTAAGCATTGAGCCACTAATAGGGCTAATTATCCTGGACTACCATATAATTATAACAACTTTTGCTGTTGTCATTGATTAGTCTAAGCAGAAGATGGCGTTAATTACGTTATTAGAATTTAAACAATTCGTGAATATCTCACTGTAAATGCATTTAACTACTCGTTCAATTTTAATTCTAGGGTTACCGATCCTTGGAGACGAAGTAAATAAAATTACTGTCAAGTTGTGCGTATACTTTTAATGCCTGGGGAGAGAATACACCAACTGCCATGTTTTAAATTAGAGTAAATCTGGAGAATCGAGTTCGTTTCGGTGACAAGTGTGACAACTAAGATTTTTGTATAATTTTATTATCCGCAATGGCTGCGAAAATAATTACTACACCAAGAAAACAATTTGCTTCGTATTCAACTTAATGTATCACAGTTTTACTTCCACGTCCAGTGGAAGTATAGTAACGCAAAAAAATATAGGCTTAAAATGTCATGAAACGTCCAGATTTTAAATTTGAGCGAAAAAAAATTTCCTGTCTGTAACTTTTTTTGTGCGCACGTTTACTCTGGAACCGTTTATGATATTGACTTGAAATTTGGTACACTTATGTATTGTAACGAGATATTGCAATTTAGGGCATGTACGAAAAGTCAAAGTCTTAAAAAAATTTTTGGCAACTGCACCCTCCCTCTTCCCACTATCACCCGCAATACCACCCCCACACTATTATGAAAAGAAGTAAAAAAATATTAAAGAGAGTGAAAGATTAAATTGGAATTTAGTGTGTATACGAGAACCAAGGGCTTCTAAATTTTTTTTTACATTAGCCACCCTCTCTACCACCCCTACTCTATTACTAAAGGGAATAAATTATTACATTGGGATTTAGTGTGCATAAAACTTGGATACATTCCTTGGGCAGCGGTTTTATGAAAAATTTCCGAGATACACAGGGAATAATGCTCTGTTACCTTGTATATTCGTAGGGAATTATTTCGGTGTCCGATTAATCAATAGTCAAATCAAATATCAAATAGTCGAGATCTTTCTAGTCCGTCTAGCATATTTCGATTTCTCGTATCTGTGGTACGGGTAGCCAACTGGGCAGGCCTCCATTTACTCTGCTATCTAGAATTGATTCAACCTTTCCCCGTTAGAGGGCGGCACATAACAATGTACACCTAACTATGTGCCTCCCTAGAATTTTAAAATTCTGCCGGTATGGCTGACGACGATCGGGATATCTTTCATAATATAGACGTGCGACCGCATAGGCATTTTTCTGACATTCGCCCTAAATTAAAAGCAAATCTACCTTCTCATTTTGTGTATATTGCATCGTAAATCGTATCTTATCTTGAGTAAAGCACCTAATTATAAATTTACAAATAATAAATACGCCTCTATTTCACTGAACAATAACTTTTGACAGATGCTGTGTGCAGTTTTTTATCGGTTTTTCATGGCCTACTGCAAGATATGGAGACAATTCGAAACGCTTCTACAAAAAGCTTAATATTTATTTTAATTTATATTCAATTTTAATAGGAAAAAACGAGTCTAAAGCAAATTTACCACTCTATCCGATAAAAAATAAAACATTCAGGGTACTATTTGAAAAATTGGAGTTATCACAAATTGAATTTTCATGAAATAGAAAAATGGGAAAAACATTTTTAAATCCAAGTAAATGAACAAAATAGACCAATTTTACATTTAATTTGTTGAGAAATACCCTTTTATTCAAATTCAAAGTCTACTTCGAAATTTTTTAAAATTTGTTCCTGATTTCCAAAGCCAACTAGAAATAGCAAATAAATTCCATTCCCAAAGTTATTTTTCATCCGATTTTAAATTTGAGAAAAGCGTTGGAAAGAAAAATTACAGCTTTATGAGAAAAGTGACTTAAATATAAGAATAAAAAAGTTGTGGTAATTTGCGGTCATACCGGAAGTGTTTTTTTACCACCGAATGGTGAAAATGTGGCCATTGATGCCTATATTTGATTTCCCAAATTTCAGAATTTTATATTTCAGGCTGTAGAAAAAAGTGGAGATACTTTCTGAATCACCAGGTGTATGCACTGTGACTAGTATTAGAATAAATATCTATTTTACTAAAATAATAATAGATCTCTTGAGCTATTTAGTGATGGAAGAAGTCATATAGTTTAGAGGACATTTTTTCTTCAGGCGTTTAATATATTGATGCCTTTAATAAAAAAAAACATAAGATTCCCGCTATCAAATCCAGATCAAATCAGGCACGTGCATATAACGATATCTCATCTGACCGAACTTATGATGTAGCAGGCATAAAGCAAAGCCGCAATTCGTCGTAAAACAAAGCAGCCTGTCGCCTTGTCCCTGCATCTGCGTTTATGCCCACATAAAGACCTACCCATAATACTTTTCATGGCTTCCATGGACACAGTGCGGGCCAAGTAGGAGAAGTAATAAAGAAGAAAAAATGTTTTAACAATTCTTTTATCTTATTCTACATTAGTAATGTCATGTCACCGTTTTAACATAATATAACATATGCAAATTAACTGTTCTTCCTAAATGCTTTTTTATATGATATACGTTCATAAATGTAGAAATGGAATTTGCTAAACAGTTATCACAACTACTCTCTCAACTATGTACTGTGTTGAATTTGAATTATAACTGAAGACTTGAATGAATGAATAATGGGCTAAGTACCAAAAAATAATTCTGAGTTATTTAAATAAAAGAATATTATTCAAAACATATCGTATACAGAATTTTTTAAAATTTTCTATATAAATTTAATTAGGCTAGTAATACTATTATGGGGGGTTTATTTTTTAGGTAGGCCTATTCATTTGACAGGAATTTTTTTATGTCGACATTTTTGAAAGGTAGGGCCATTTTACTTTTAGTTAATAGCGGGTTAAGTGCAATACTAATTTGGTTGTAATATACGTCAATGTTTTGATAGTTTGATTTAAAAGACAAGTATGTTTTTTTTATATACGTACAACAAAATTGAAATTCACAGTGGAAAAAATTTTGCTGCCACTTTGAATTGCTAACCAGCGATTTTCTCAAAAAAGCCATGATTTTCTTCCTTACCAAAAGGAATAATTTTTTTAAGGTTTGTCTTCTTTTCATTGTTGATTTTTGATTTACGTTCTAGTTGTGGTAAATTTATGATTTAGATGTCTCTTGCTGTAATTTTTTTTTTTAACTTCCATGCTTCTATATCGTTCAATGTTTCACGCATTTGAATTTGCCCCAGATTATTTTTTTGAAAAGTTTGGTTTTACCCTTGAACCCTTCAACGGAATTAGATCAAAATACAATCTAGTTCTATATATCGTTATAATACATAAGTGTACCAAATTTCAAGTCAATATCATAAACGGTTCCAGAGTAAACGTGCGCACAAAAAAAGTTACATACCGACCGACAGACATTTTTTTCGATCAAATTTAAAATCTCTACGTTTCATGATATTTTAAGTCTACTTCAACAAAAAAAAATATATTTTTTTGCGGTATTATACTTACACTGGACGTGAAAGTAAAAAAAAACGCTGATATACAAAAAAATTTTTTCTGTCTGTCTGTCTGTAACTTCTTTGTGCGCACGTTTACTCTGAAACCGTTTATGATATTGACTTGAAATTTGGTACACTTTTATGTATTGTAACAAGATCTTGGACTAGATTATATTTTGATCTAATTCCGTTGAAGGGTTCGGGGGTATTGGATAAATAAAAGTAAATTGCAATTTAGGACATGAACGAAAAGTTAAGGTCTCAAAAATTAAAATGTGATTTAGTGTATATACAAGAATGAAACGCCTAAAAAAATTTATTTGGCGTCAGCCACCTCCTCTACCACTCCTATTGCCACCCTCACCCTGTTATTAAAGGGGGTAAAAAAATAAAATGTGATTTAGTGTGTATACAAAAACGAAACGTCTAAAAAAATTTTTTGGCTTTAGTTACCCCCTCTACCACTCCCATTGCCATCCCCACCCTATTATTGAAGGGGGTAAAAAATATTAAAATGTGATTTAGTGTGTATACAAGAACGAAACGTCTAAAAAATTTGTTTGACGTCAGCTACCCCCTCTACCACCCCCATTGCAACCCTCACCCTATTATTAAAGGGGGTAAAAAAATTAAAATGTGATTTAGTGTGTATACTAAAACGAAACGTCTAAAAAAATGTGTTTGCTATGGCTACCCCCTCTACACCCTCATTGCCATCCCCACCCTATTATTGAAGGGGGTAACAAAAATAAAATGCGATTTAGTGTGTATACAAGAACAAAACGTCTAAAAAAAATTTTTTGATGTTAGCTACACCCTCAACCACCCCCATTCCCACCCCCACCCTATAATTAAAGAGAATAAAAAATTAAATTGGGATTTGAACCAAGGGCTTCTAAAATTTATTTTGGCATTAGTTACCCCATCTACCAACCTCTACCACCCTCACTCTACTATTAAAGGGAATAAAATATTACATTGGGATTTAGTGTGGATACGAAATCCGGATGTGGAAGTGATTCCTTGGGCAGCGGTTTTTCAATGTATAACCCCCTTCCGCACAAGCCTCTGACTTCTGGAATTGGGAGTTGTCTAATTTCTGTGGTGTTATTTATTTATTATTAACATTCATGCACCTTTCAAAACCGTGAGAGTAACTAAACAATCTACACCCTGGCTAGCGGAAAATATTAATATTTAGTTAAACTAAGAAATGCAGCTTATAATCGATATAAAAAAACTAAACGCCGATATCACGTGGAATAAATATAAAGCAATGCGTAAATTAAATTAGAAAAGCAGGCATACCTACAGTTGAAATACAAATCGGACCCTAAAATGTTCTGGCGTACTTTGAAATCATTTAATGTTAATAAAAACAACGACATTTCGTGTGACTGTACCGATCCTAATTTAATCAACAATTTTTTTTATTAAAGGTACAGGGTAAGATGATGTAATCGCTGAAAAATATAATTTAAAATTCACAAATTTGGTGAGTGAGTTTTCTTTTTCACCTGTCACGGTAGAAGCACGTGAAATGTATACATTTCAAATTAGTGCAATCACTGGGGGGGGGGGGGGGAGCGCCATTTTACACCCCCAATACAAATAACTCACAAAGTTTATTACGGGGGGTTTTGAGGCAGCGGACTTTAAGAATTAATGACTGATTTACGCAGTTTCTGTTGATTTTGGTGAAAAATATGTAGAGTAAATAAGTCTTTAGAATGCCATATCGCATAAGATTATACACTATTTTAGTAACCACATTATTTAATATCTTCGCTTCTCCCCCGTGGAAAATCTCCTTTACGGGGAGGGAGTGAACATAGAGCGACCCAAAAAATACGATTTTTTAAAAATTTTTACTTCAAACTGATTGGGAAAAGTCTTTTTTCTTATGCAAAATCGTATTCTAAACACTTTTTTACTCTAGGCATTTTTCATTAAAATCGATAAAAACGGCGCAAATCGCGTTATTATATGAATTCTTAAAAACGAATGAAGTGATTCAAGCCGTTAAAACAGAAGGGCTAATTGATGGTAGTTCCAAAATTTGTACTTTGATACAAAATGGTATTCTAATCATTTCTTTTCCTCTTGAATATGGCGTAAAAATACTAACGGAGATATTCGCGTTATGAAAATGTAAATATTTTATTTGATATGCACCTGTACAAAAATGGCCTAAGAAAAATTAATGTTGTGTGGACTGTTTGGGAACTACAATGCCGGTTCCGTTCTTAATGCGGTATTCGTATGCGAGATAAACTTCTACACGCACAATGGTTATTGTGCACTTTACTTGAATTTCACTTTAACAGTCGTTTATATAAGACTTTTCTCTTATATGTAAATTAAACTAGATTCTTGATAAGGCCACCTTCGCATCGTGCTGTTTTTTTTAATGTTCTTGGTATATATATAGAATGTCACAAAATATGCAAATTATCTTTGATATTACCGTTGTACTTAAACCAATTAACATTGCAAAACGGAATAAATAATGCATTATATGTACCTATTTTTAACAATATAATGAATAGTATAGGACACGACCCGAGTTGTTAAAATTAAACCTAGACGTCAGGAATAAATATACAGGGTGATGTGTAACCAGTTTTATAATTATTTAAAGGTTAAAGCTAAATATCTATAGAGGTTCTTGTTTAGAACAACCCTTAATATATCTATTTGCGGCGCTGTTACATATTTTTACTATTCTCATTATTTTTAATTTCCAAGTATTATTATAAACTGTTTACTAATGAAATATGTACTTTGAAAAATATATTTTTGATATTTCGCAAATTTTTCAAATAGTTAATAGATTGGACCTTTACTTGATGAAAATCCATGTTACAACTGTTACAAGTACACAAAAAGAAGTTTAATTATTTGATTTTCACAAATTTACTTTAACTCAAAACATAACTTAAGAAATTACAATTGTTTCGTCAATTACCAAAATTAATGTCACATGATTTTGACATGTATCATAAATCTTTATATACAGATATTACAATAAATATTAATTCAACTCATCCAACAAAACACAAACATACGGTCTATGTTAGTATGCTAAACAGATTGATTCATATTCCATTATCTACAGAAAATTATAATAGAGAGCTTAACATTATAGAACAAATTGCAGTTAATAATAACTTTAAGGAATCTATGATTGTAGACTAATTAACTAAAATCAATTATAAAAAGCCAATAAATCTTATTTTCTCAAAAGTTGAAGAAGAGGTCACTGAATACAAAACATTAACAAATATTGGAGTACATACAGAAAAAAATAGCATACCATTTAAAGAAAAAACACAATTTAAGAATTTCTTACAATTATAATTTATATATGAGTATCGCTAATTTTTTCTATTACATATTGAATGTGTTTTGTGCTGCTGCTTTTCTTACATAATTCAATGGGTGTCCCAGCCAGCAAAAAAGGTACCCCTACTACGGTAGTGCCAATAGAAGTAAAGACAAAATAGAAATTCAAGTAAAGTAATCAATTATTCATGTACCTACGTTTGGAAAATAAAGTTTTTCTCCAACTGTGAAATCCAGCTTCAGATTTTTTGTTGTATTATTATGAAAACAATGTTGAAACATTAACTGTTCAACAATTTATAACCTGCAATTTTTGCTTTTGGCTATCATTATGTATTAATAAAATGTATTTCACAATAAATCAGGTTTAAAATAAGCTCTACACGATTTTAGAAATTTCTGATTTCCCGGTCAAAATTTGGGCGGCCGATCAAAAGTGACAAAAAAGGTGTATCGGGGGCTCCCAGTTATCCTCCAGTAACGTTTTACTTGTTTCTGACCTTTAGTTTGGCCACAGCACACTTTTTCCCGGAACCGTTGTTCGGATCGATTCGGCAATGGTCAGAATCGATTCCTCGTGGTTGACTTAATCGATAACGATACCTCCCGGGCCTTCGTGTGTCTTCGGGAAACTTCGGAGGTACTCCTGCGAACTTCGGATTTTTCCTTAAAATCCCAGCTTCCACACGTGTGAATTCCCCTGAAACTTGTTTCGGTTTTTCAATTCCCCAAGTCATTGATAAAACGGTGAATAACGCCCTCGGGAGTAATCGGATCGATTCGATAACCGTCGTAATCGATTCCCCGTGGTCGGTATAGTCGAAAATGCTACCCCATCCGACCTTCTGCGCCTTCGGGTCTCCGTAGATAATGTCCCGGCCTGTACTCGGAGGACGCCAACCGTCTTTCTCTAAAAATTGTTCTAAACCTCTTTAAGATTATGTGCCTCCGACCGGTTTCGACCAGGGAGGGATGCTTGCAAAAATCCCTATTTAAATGCTCGATTTTTAGGTTAGAGAACCCATTCGCGCCTTACTTCACTGTATTTAAAAAAATTTAGGTTTTGTTTATACTAGTTTGTTTATGTCTATATTCACGTTATTTATAAATGTCACTGTCACAGGATTAAATTAAGCGACTTCCGTATCCGTCGACGTCGGTCTTTCGTTTTTGAAGACGTACTTCCGTCTAGTACACAAATGTAACAGGAATGACAGATCCCAAAAATTCAAATATCAATAGCAGTGCCGCAATAAGGTGACAAGTGAAAGACAGGGATTTATTTGAAAGATAAACAACTCATTTCGCAACGTTAAATGATTGTTTTTTTTTATGAAAGAAAATAAATATCCAGATGGCGCAGAAAGCAACATCTTGCTGTATATGAATCCCTTCTCTTTCGCACGACAGAGAGAGAAAATTAGCTGCGAAACCCGACCGGGTTTCTTGACAGAGATTGTTGTTTAGCACAACCCTAAATATGTCAATTTGCGTTGCTGTTACAGACTTTTTATTATTTTCAATATTTTTAATTTCCAAACATTGTTTTAAAACTTTTCACTAAAATATGTACTTTGAAAAATATATTTCTGACATTTTGCAAGTCCAATTTTTTCATTGTTTTCAAGAGTTGTAAAATCTTTTTAAACTGCTCTAAAATTTCCATCCACGATTCGTTTACGTTGCTTAAGCGTTAGAGACACCTACATAATAGACGCGTACCTTTTGTTACTCAACATACCAGTTTTACATATTACGTGCATAAAAAAATATTAGACCTCTCCCCGTGAACACAAAACAGCCGTCATATTATGCACTAAAATATATTGTCTCGAACACGCATACATTAAACGGCCTTAACTGATTTACATAGAGTAGGCTGAGAGAACAGAGATGTCGATAGTGCCTTACAGAACAATAGCAAGTATTAACATTTGTATTACAATTTTACAAGTGTAAATTAAGTCTTACCACACAGCTATTGAATAGAACATTATATCTACATACTTTGGCATTTTATGCCAAACGTGTCTTTGTGTTTGCATACCGGGTTGTCACAAAATGTTATTAATATCAAAACTATGTTTTATTGTTTTTGACGATTACTATTTGCTGAAGTAAATCGGTGCGAATTTTGTACATGCTGTGGAGCGGGTATCTAAATGCAAAGACTCACCACAATCCAGTAATTGCAGTGTATTTGCGGTAGGGAATTTGCACATTATTTTTATTGCATGAAAATGTTCAATTATGTAAGTAAATAAGGTAAGCAAAGTATGACACCTTAATTATCAGTAATTAATTTGTTATAAATTTTTAAAGTCTCACGAGTTAGAAAACTGTTTGAAATAAGTTTATAAGCGCGGCCAGGCTCTGACGTCACGCAGTTAAAAGCTCTCCATCACTACGGGCTAGTGTTAATCCACGGTAAGCTAGTTTTATATGCGGCGAATTTATAACATTACTCCAGTATCTTCTTAAACTTAAGAGTGCATTTGCACGCACCAACCACGAGTAAATTTGTAAGTAATCGAATTTCATCATCCTGTCGATAACACAGAAGCCACACTAGTCTAGGCGGCGTACAGGACCGTACAAACTGTAATCGCGACGCGATTTTATGTTTATATGTACCAGTTACAAACAAAACCTCGATGACACGCAGAACGTCTTGAAGTATTGTGGGTTGCGCGTATTTAATTAGCATAAAAATCGAGATATTAGTAAATCACCGAATTTAGGTATCAGGAACACATAACATATTTATTTACATAAAGAAACAAGTTATTGCCTTATACCTCAAGAGAAACAACAATGCAGCTACGGACACGTGTTTCGGAGTTATTATAAGATTGTAAGATATATTCGCTAATCTACGCTACGCTGATGAGGAGCAATAACACCGAAACACGTGTCCGTAGCTGCATTGTTGTTTCTCTTGAGGTATAAGGCAATAACTTGTTTCTTTATTTAATTATTTAGCCTCATAAACCCCATCATATTTATTTACATTGATACCACCACTCGAAGCACTCAAGGCTAAATAAAAATATATGAGCCCGACCCTGCTTTGACATACATCCAGGAATGCCATCGCTATGAAATTTAACAAATTCGTATTAGACATTAAACTTTAATAGGAGCAAATATTATGCAGACTTTCTACTTTTTTCATGTTATTTTATTTTATACTACATCGTATTATATTTTATTTGAATATTTAAGTCCTTTTGTAGAATAATATAAAACAATTTATGGCTATTTGGGACGAATGACAAGTACGTTCGTGTTGAATAATCAAGGAGGAGAAAATTTTGGAAACTTAATTTTACCTAGGATTACAATATAAAATATAATAAATCCTTGTCTTAAATTTCCTAGTTTACATAAATAAATGAATTCTGAATTCTGTTTTTAAGAAGAGTATGGGGCGAGCGTGGGTGCGTCTTTACTATGTACATACTTCGGTATGCGATGTAAAGCAACGTAAGGCGCGGTTAGTAGTTGGATGGGTGACCGTTCCAACTATTGTAGTATATTCCCCATACTACCAAAATGGCCGACCAAAAAATAACCAAAATTTTCCAAAAAATCGTTTGTCAAGGTCAACCTGGCAAACACCATAAAAAAAGTCCTTAAGACACCTAACATACCAAAAAACTACAGTTTATAAATAAAAAATCTGAGAAATTTCAAGTATCCTCGATAATTTACCGACATTTATGTTCTATCATTAAATTAGTCAAAACACCCAATTCCGTCAAATTAACAACAAAACTTTACAAATGACACCCCTCAAAAATACAACCCCCTCAACATCTCAAACCACTTTCAATTTACTCCCCAAACTTCAATCTATCATAATTTATTGCATTTCCCAAAACCTTCTACGAACCCCCCTCTCTTTATATCCCCGTCGTAGGATGGTATATCCCCAATACTATCCTCGCCTAAGATTGCATAGCTTCCGCGCATACACTGATATACAAGCCGCTGGAAAATGTGAGGCGAGGACGGGGTCATCGTTGATACGGTGATGCCTAGTCTATTATCTGCGTTTGCTACATCGTTATATTCAGTTGAAAAATAATTCAGGAATGTTTAAGTCCCCTACAGTTATATTTGAGTTCTCTAAAGAGTGCACAAATTTTTACTAAATTTAAGAATATCATCAAACCTGTAATAACAAAATGGTTAATGTTTTATACTATTTTTATACGGAAGTGTAGTGTTATATCTTTCACGATATCGTAATTTATTTTCCTGGCAGCAAACTTTTATTTTTGTATCACTAAACTTGAGTTGGACATTGTCAACATCAATTAAGCTTAAAATATGCATGCAGTCGCCTGCATTGCACGCCTCTGTGACGTTCACAGTTTCAATGTTTTAGCACCGAGCTTTTGCATCACGTATAAGTTGTACAAATTGCATCAGATATTTATAAAAATATTTCTATCTATTCCCAACAGAGTTAGAAAATTACTACCTCTGGGCTAAACCCATTAACGTTTTTCCTCTGAATACCGGCACCGGATCCAAATGAACGAATTTGAAACATCTATTTTAACAACGACATTATCTACTTTGCAGAAGCGAAGGTATTAGTGGCTGGCAACACATTTAGCCCTAAAACAAATTCGGCCAGTTTAAACTGTAAATGCTTTCGTGGACCATTTTGTATTATACAAAATTTATCAGAGAGCTTTAGTTGTTAACTTGAAGCTGTGTATACAGTGCTCACATTTATACCATTTCATTCTCCGTTATAATTGTAGCAGGATTGACCGAACTGCGCCGGCGTGTATGATGAATTGAAAATACATGTATGTTACTTTGATTTATCGACTATTTAGGAATATCACGTAAGATTAGAATAAAATAAATGATTTAAAAAACAAAAAGGGCCGTAGCCAAATGAACATGGTTGAAACACACCCCCCCCTCCTTGGATTTAGTTTATATTTGAGCTGAAGTACCCTGTATATACCCCATATATAAATTTAATTTTTTCCTATTTATATTTCCAAATTCAAGTAATTATTGCAGTTAATTCATTTCATTTTTACATTTATTTATTCATTTAAATTTGAACAAAGTAAAGTGACCAGAATGCATTTTAAAATTATATTCTTTTAAAGCAAAGTTAAAAGCTACAGTTTTAACTAAAAAGTTACATAAAATCGAGTCGAGTCACAGGGTTTGTTTATCGTATATTCAGATAAGTGTCAAGTACTTCGTTTATTCCCAGAGTATGAAATCGCCTACACTTTTCTACCTTAACTATAGAAAAAGATAGAAAGTTGAGCGTCGAATATTATAATAGAGTTAAAATAAACATATTCCCACAAGAAACAAGCGATTTGGGGCGAGCGTAGGTGCGTCTTTACTATGTACATACTTCGATATGCGATGTAAAGCAACGTTAGGCGTGGTTAGTAGTTGGATTGGTGACCGTTCCAACGAAGACCACGTCCTCGCCTCACCCATCTTCCAGCGGCTTGTATATCAGTGTATGCGCGGAAGCTATACAACCTTAGGCGAGGGTTGTATAGGAGATATACCATCCTTCGGAGGGGATGTAAAGCCGTCGGTCCCTTGTCTATTAAATGTTAGGCAAGTAAAAGATCCCTACTCTTCCTAAGGGAAGAGGTTCGGCAAAATTCCTGGTTGGGGGTAGCTCGTCTACAGGCGTCGGTGTTAGGCCTCAGTAGCGGAAATAGGCCGACGTTAAATAAATGTATAAAAAAAAAAAAGAAACAAGCGGGGATGCATAATCCGGGTAGAAGGGTGACATCAGGAACCATATAAAAGGAAGACGGAGTGGTATTTAAAAGAAGAGAAGATAGACGGCATCTGAAGACAACACCTTTTAAGCTACGTCGCGATATTTTCGCCGAGCTTTGGAAATTAAATTGGAAACACCTCGAAGTTACGTCGCGATATTTTCGCCGAATTTTATATTTGCCTTTGAAGTCATTCCAAGCTACGTCGCGAGTTTCTCGCCGAGCCTAACAAATTAATTTGGGATATTTTTCACGAAATCAGCCGTCTAAACTACTAGCCAAACAATATTATAACTTACATCTTATTTTAACGAATTCTTCTCAACCACCGACATGCTCGACGAGGACGTTCAACATGTAGAACCTGAGGGAGAGCATTCACGGGCGATATAACGTTATACAGGGCGCACAGAAATTCAGCTGGCATAAATTTCTAAAGGTGATTACTTTCTTATTTCGAGACTCTACTTTATTATTTACAATTGCATTCATATTCTGGTTACGGGCTGTTTAAAAAAAGGTTTAAATGACGAATTTGTGGTACTAAAAGAATATTAGTTTTTTTATCAAATACTAGCTTCGATTTTTAACTATAAAGAATATTGTATTACAGTTTATTCAGTTATGATTTCATTCACAAATTTAATTAATAAAATTTCACTTTCTGAATGTTTACTAGGGAAATTTGCGTTTGTAAAATAACAGGGTTATATTCAACAACTATATACTTTCTGCGTTTACGCAATGACAAGAAACTTTCACTTCCATTATTTTTCATTTGATGTACTTCTGAAGGCTACTGTGTGCCTAATTTTGGACATGTCAAATGTCATAGTAATGTTTATCTTTCAAATGATTATCTGAGATTTCTCACCAGCGATCTATTTGGTTTTCTATGATTGTTTAATAGCGATCCATCCATTTGATTACCTTGCGCTCACAAACTGTACAGGTCATCGGTCAGTGCTGGGTTAATTAGCCCGTAGACATGTTCGTATTCAGAAGGGTTTACTTTTCGTCGAGTACTGAACCGGGACGTCTCGTCTGTTTGATTTACATCTACCTACCTTGTTTTTACGTTGTTGGACAGTCATACAAAATTTGGTACACTGCTTATTTTAATTATAATCAAAGGATTTTTCCTCAACATTCTATGATCTTTTACATGAGTATTTAATTCTCATTTCTCAACTTAATTTTGATAATGTATAAACATGACATGGTTCTTGTCCTCTGTTTTGCATTCGATTCATTATTTGGCTATTGCTAACAACTTTAATTATAAATCATTATTATCTAGCGATTGCTAACAACTTTCTTTAATTATAAACCATTATTACCTAGCGATTGCTAACAGCTCTATTATAGATTATTATTATCAGGCCATTGCCACAACTCTAATTACTATTAAAATAACACAGCATGCTTTTGTATAAGTTCTTGTTATTGCATTAAAACACTCAGCATATCTATAGTATGGTCATTACTATTAGCAGCGCAGATTTTCCTATTATATTATATATTTCCTATTATATTTCCTATTATCAGGCCATTGCCACAACTCTAATTACTATTAAAATAACACAGCATGCTTTTGTATAAGTTCTTGTTATTGCATTAAAACACTCAGCATATCTATAGTATGGTCATTACTATTAGCAGCGCAGATTTTCCTATTATAATATTTAGACAATTGTCTCAAACATTTGGATTATTTTGATTTCATGTTCGACTATTGTTGCATCAATTTATATAAAATAAAATGGGTTTTTTTTACTATTTTTTCCCATCAATTATTGTCTTATTTTTTCACCTTTACCTTTTTCGTCATATAAATAATAAACTAAATAAATGTTTTAATTTCAAAAGCAAAATAGAAAACAGACTTTAACTATAAAGATATAGTGCAACCTTGAGAAATAAAATACTACATAAATAATATATCAAATTAACTAGGTCTCTCAATTAATAGACAGTGTGTTCAAGTTTACTAGGTATTTAAATTAACAGAGTGATTAATTTTCTAAGGTATATCGTATCAGACAGAAACAAATAATATTAAACTTTATATAAAAGAACCTGGGGTAATTATAAAGGGTTACTACACCCACACAACGTAATTAAGGTCCTACACTAACAAAACTAGACGATCACGCAAATGGCCAATCTTATTTGTTTATCCTTCAGATAAATAAATAGTAATTAAACTTATTGATTACATGATTACCAGGATTTCTTTTAGTAATTAAATAGGGTACCCACAAGCAGTTTCAGAGCATCAAGTTTCTGCCATTATACGATTAATTTACCCCAAATACCAACTTTCAAAAAAATTGTTTACAACAACCATGCAAAATGAAAATCAAAAATTCAAGTTTCTCAGAATTGGCTGAACCGATTTTGATGGCTGAAAAATATATTGTATGGGCATATTATAAATTATCCACCTTTTTCGTCGTTATTATTGCCTATGGAAAAAAGTTATAAATAAAAGTTGTGTGGTTATGATTGAATTTTGTTAAAATGCTATCAAAAGTACAATAGCGTGCAGATTTCAGGAGATATAAAAAAATGATTTATTTTTTAATGGAATACCTTGTGTATATATAAATAAATGATAACTCATAAAAGATCGGTGTGTCTACCACTATTGTCAATGCATAATTGGTAGTCTGTTTCCTTGGCCAACATATAGTCCAGATTTTAACCCTTTGTATTTCGGTATATGGGGCGCAATGAAAGATCTAGTTTACAAAACATTATAAATACCCGCAACCAATTTTGGCAAGAAATCAATGCAACATCAGCTTTTTTGATCCAATGGTATTATTTAATACGAGGCGTCTTTCATAAACCATGTGGATAAGTGTATGGCCGAGAATGGTGGACATATTGAACATTAACTCTGAAATAATATTTCTTTTTTTGAATTTGCTTTCCCATTCTCTTTATTAAACTCGATTGTTAAAATGCAATTTTCTTGAAAACGATTAATTCCAAGACTAATGACAAGTATACATTTTTTCTGTGACCCGTTTTTCTCCACCTCAGCCGGTGACGAGGAGAAAAAATCTTTGACACACGGTTTAAGCTCAGGTGGCAGTACTAGTTTAAGTGATAGGACACTCTACTCACAAGCCGGATTCTCGAGGCTGAGTAGCTGAAGTGGAGAAACGGTACCCAGTAGGTCAATTTTTGGAAATTAGACGTTCACACACAAACAGTAAAACTCAGAATTTGATAAATAATGTTAATTTGTTCATCTAAACCTACTATGTACAAATCTACTTGTTTACTAAATGCAGTTATGAGGGCAAGCGGTGCAACACCAAAAAATTAGTAGTACCAGATGACTCAAGTGACAGGGATAGCAAGCGGCAAAATTATGGAGAAGTTATATACAATACTTAGCTAATACCTCAGTTTACTTACTCCCCCATGAATTTACTTACTCCTGTGATTACGGTCGGGCACGTCTGCTGCGGTGGAGCGGTCGAAACGGAATGAATTCTGCAGGATTTCTCAGGTCCTTTTCTGAAATGAAACAACTTACAATAGGAGCGGGAGTAGACGCCAGAGGAATGCACTGCTGGTCGATGACGTAGTACGGACTTTGCCAAAATCCTGATGCTTAGCGATGATATATGATACCAACGAAACTTGGGTCGGTTCTTGGAGTGGACACGTCTGCTGCCGATGAGTCGCTTTGGCTAACTGCCAACACGTGATGAATTTAACGATTTCCTTCCAATACTTATGAGTGGAGAAACGGCAGTAGCGGATACGCGATGGATCGACGTGACGTCATGTGGATTTAAATACTTCGGAACGTTTTCGACTTAACAAAATTAATTGAATCACCTGACTTTTGGGAATATTTTCTTCGCAGATCGGTACAAGATGGAGAGCTCCACACATCTAACGTTGGGAACGGCTTCTCGCGAGCTGACTGTCGGACGGCTTCAATTGTTCCCTTGTATCGAAGGGATGACGTTATATGAGTGATGTCAGATCGACTTTGAAAATATTTTCGTTACCTTGCTTTGATATTTAGAATATTTCGCGGTCGGTTTAGTCTAACTCGCGTGGTGGCTGGATATATACTTTATTTGCTGTGTAGTTCGCGTAACTATACAATTTCCTCTCGTCGCTCTCCCTTCACAACTTAGTAGGGTTATTCGGTGCGTCTACAAATCAATATTTTTATTAATTTTTAAGGTAATTCGCTTAAGGCGGTATAATATATATATATATATATATATATATATATATGGTGTAGTGGTGAGAGGTAAGTGAATCCTCTCATGTGGTCTAATGCTACTATACACCAGACATCACGGATGTCTCCATGGTGTATAGCGACTTGCCATTTTGCAAGTACCAAGAGCGGCGACCTTCAGCCCTTGGTGGACTTAACCTATATACTGTTATTATACATGATTTGCAGGAAACAACTACTCAGCGGGCAAATACCCCGACCTGCATTGAATTACACCTTACAAATCATGAAAAATTGGTAGCCAATGTCATTTGTCAACTCCCTGACCAGACATAGACCAGTTTCGAACTTATTAGTTCTCCTCAGTATGCCATAGGTCATGGAGCAGACAAATGACAGTGGCCAACCTGCTAGTCTTATACAGACTAATGTAAATGGTGTAGTGGTGAGAGGTAAGTGAATCCTCTCATGTGGTCTAATGCTACTATACACCAGACATCACAGATGTCTCCATGGTGTATAGCGACTTGCCATTTTGCAAGTACCAAGAGCGGCGACCTTCAGCCCTTGGTGGACTTAACCTATATACTGTTATTATACATGATTTGCAGGAAACAACTACTCAGCGGGCAAATACCCCGACCTGCATTGAATTACACCTTACAAATCATGAAAAATTGGTAGCCAATGTCATTTGTCAACTCCCTGACCAGACATAGACCAGTTTCGAACTTATTAGTTCTCCTCAGTATGCCATAGGTCATGGAGCAGACAAATGACAGTGGCCAACCTGCTAGTCTTATACAGACTAATGTAAATGGTGTAGTGGTGAGAGGTAAGTGAATCCTCTCATGTGGTCTAATGCTACTATACACCAGACATCACAGATGTCTCCATGGTGTATAGCGACTTGCCATTTTGCAAGTACCAAGAGCGGCGACCTTCAGCCCTTGGTGGACTTAACCTATATACTGTTACACATTGGCTACCAATTTTTCATAATTTGTAAGGTGTAATTCAATGCAGGTCGGGGTATTTGCCCGCTGAGTAGTTGTTTCCTGCAAATCATGTATAATAACAGTATATAGGTTAAGTCCACCAAGGGCTGAAGGTCGCCGCTCTTGGTACTTGCAAAATGGCAAGTCGCTATACACCATGGAGACATCTGTGATGTCTGGTGTATAGTAGCATTAGACCACATGAGAGGATTCACTTACCTCTCACCACTACACCATTTACATTAGTCTGTATAAGACTAGCAGGTTGGCCACTGTCATTTGTCTGCTCCATGACCTATGGCATACTGAGGAGAACTAATAAGTTCGAAACTGGTCTATGTCTGGTCAGGGAGTTGACAAATGACATTGGCTACCAATTTTTCATGATTTGTAAGGTGTAATTCAATGCAGGTCGGGGTATTTGCCCGCTGAGTAGTTGTTTCCTGCAAATCATGTATAATAACAGTATATAGGTTAAGTCCACCAAGGGCTGAAGGTCGCCGCTCTTGGTACTTGCAAAATGGCAAGTCGCTATACACCATGGAGACATCTGTGATGTCTGGTGTATAGTAGCATTAGACCACATGAGAGGATTGACTTACCTCTCACCACTACACCATTTACATTAGTCTGTATAAGACTAGCAGGTTGGCCACTGTCATTTGTCTGCTCCATGACCTATGGCATACTGAGGAGAACTAATAAGTTCGAAACTGGTCTATGTCTGGTCAGGGAGTTGACAAATGACATTGGCTACCAATTTTTCATGATTTGTAAGGTGTAATTCAATGCAGGTCGGGGTATTTGCCCGCTGAGTAGTTGTTTCCTGCAAATCATGTATAATAACACCATATATATATATATATATATATATATATATATATACAATAACAAATATAACAGAATAATTCACATAGAGGATATTAACAAATAAATATATCCCGTGCATATTTCAGTAAGGAAAACGCTTTGTTACATTTTTTTCCGTAAAAATGAGGTAGACTTAGGATTAATTAATAAAAAGGCTATAACGTTACTGGTAAAAAAGTTTAGAGTACATTTACATCGTAAACATTGCTTATGTCATGCCCTCTAGGATCTACACAAAAAGTGGGAACAGATTTGAATTTCTCATTACAAAAACCCCTATTCACCAACTTTCGTACCAATATTTGAAAATTTTCAGTAGTTATGTGAGAAAATTAAAAATATAATATTGAACTTAACACCCTGTATCTGTATTAATATCAACTGTTGTACTAAGGCAAGTTTAGCTGAATCGCAATATCACAAATTCACTGTTGCCCGTTGCTCTATGGACCACACTGTATATAACTCCGTTAAATGAGTATAAAATGAGGTTGTTAACTTATTTTAATTTAAACGCAAGCATCACTAATTTAACTGATTAATGCATACAAAACGCGGTATTATGCCTCGTATATTACCAATTATAATCATATATTGTATCATGATTATCTAATATTCTTGAATGTTATCATAACTGAGTGAGGTGCCTTTTCTTTGTCCCACCCTCTAATAACCGGTAATTACGTCTACAACTCTATGGAAGTTGCGTGTGCGCTACATATTAAGTATAACCATACTGACACATACTACTTTTACACTCTTTACACGTTTTTAGTCACGCCAGTATTGTCGTTAGTGCTACCTAAAAGTAAATATTTATAGCTATATGGACTATGATGTGTTTTGCTTATCGATATGTTTTTGTTTCAAAACGCGTATGACTCGTGTTTCAGTAATTTTCTATATTGGCATTTGGGTTTGGACGACAGCGCCGCTATAAATGTAGTGCTCAAAAATAAAAATAGGACAGTTTAACGAGGAAGGGCTTTTTGTGGAATACTTTACTAGCCCAATAAAATGGGAGAAAATGGGTAAAGAAAATCGGTTATTCGCAAAAACTCGGAAAGTATCGCTTTTATTTTAAATATGTACACATGAAAATTATAGGTAATAAAAATCCGCATAATATCGTTTTTTTTTAACTTTTAACTTAGAGAATTTGATTACGAACAATTTCCTTTTATCTTTGATTTCCTTTAGATCAATATTGGCAGAGATATGAATTTTTAAACATCCTTATAGCGCACTATCAGAACACTTGTTTCATGATAAAATCGATAAAAATTCGAAAACGATGGATCGTACGCACATAGTGTATCTAATGAAACTTAAAGAGAATCAAATTTTAAATATGTTCGTGGATGTACAAAATCGTTTTGATGACGAGTGAATGGAGATAAAAGAGAAAAACATGTAAAATTGTCATTTTCAAGTGCATTTAGGGGGCGAGCGTAGGTGCGTCTTTACTATGTACATACTTCGGTATGCGATGTAAAGCAACGACAGGCGCAGTTAGTACTTGGATGGGTGACCATTCCAACGGAAACCGCGTTCTCGCCTCGCACATCTTCCAGCGGCTTGTATATCAGTGTATGCGCGGAAGCTATACAACCTTAGGCGAGGGTTGTATAGGAGATATACCATCCTTCGGAGGGGATGTAAAGCCGTCGGTCCCTTGTCTATTAAATGTTAGGCAAGTAAAAGATCCCTACTCTTCTTCAGGGAAGAGGTTCGGCAAAAATTCCTGGTTGGGGGTAGCTCGTCTACAGGCGTCGGTGTTAGGCCTCAGTAGCGGAAATAGGCCGACGTTAAATAAATGTATAAAAAAAAGTGCATTTAGACAAATTTAGTTTTTTATTATAAATTAAGATTTTCCTACAAGAACTGTGCATAACAATTTTTTAAAAATTGGCTTTGACCTATTTTTATTAGTTTGTTTATACATATAAAAGTAATGCAATAGCATAAGTCGTTCGCAAGGTATATTTTCTCTAAAAAAAAAAACTGTTTTTGTTGAGAAAAATTGAAGCAATATTATTTTTTAATTCCTTTTTTGTATATATCATCGTTTCTTTTGACTTTACGACAAAATTTTATAAGACCTAAATGAAAGCTTACAAAATTTCCTACAAACAACACTTTTTCGTGTATGATCAATAAGTAGCGACAAGGAACTGAGGATTAAAAATGCGGTTGATTTTTAATTTTTAGCAAACAGGCAATTTTCGTCACGTTTGAAGTACAAAAAAGTACACTTAATAATATTTTTTCACTTTTTGAAGTATAAGAAGTTATTCTGTGAGCATTTCTGACTCGTTTCATACTGGGTCCATATTTAATAAAAAATTATTATGCTCAGTTCTTACAGGAAAATCTTAATTCATAATAAAAAAGAAATTTTTGCTCATAGCTTTAAACAGCTGTCACTCATGAACCATCCATCGTATGGAGGTCACTTGGAGTTCATTTTACAGATAATTTAATTCTCTTCAAAAAACCTTTAGTGTCATTACTGCCTAAAGCCAATTAAAAAATAGCTATTTGTCAATCAAAATACATACACTATATGCGTACGATCTATCGTTTTCGAATTCTTATCGATTTTATTATGAAACGAGTGTTCTGATAACGCGCTATAAAAATATTTAAAAATTCATCTCTGTCAATATTGATCGAATGGAAATGAAATATAGATGGAAATAGTTGGTAATCGAATTCTCTACAACTTCCATTTGCGTCGCAAAACTGTCAAAATTGAAAAAAAAATTATTTCGGCTCCAGGTCGTACGAAGTTAAAAAAAACGAAATTATGCGGATTTTTATCGCCTATAATTTTTATGTGAATATC
Source organism: Leptura quadrifasciata (assembly GCA_963675555.1). Taxonomy (NCBI): domain Eukaryota; kingdom Metazoa; phylum Arthropoda; class Insecta; order Coleoptera; family Cerambycidae; genus Leptura; species Leptura quadrifasciata. The sequence goes on along the minus strand of OY776674.1, from coordinate 162,122,550 downwards.
GTTTGGCATTTTCTTCTCAGTATTCAAGATATAAATTATGTTTGTGAAATATTTTATAAAAAAATATATGCTGTTCTAGATGCAACTGTTCCTGAAACTATAATCAAAGGCAAGAGCTACCCTCCTTTGTATAATTCCAATATAATTATGAGTATTAGATTGAAACAGAGCGTGGTGTGATTTCAAAAATTTTGAAGATTCCCTTGCACTGGAAGAATTTAAATTGTTAAGAACCTATATCAAAGAACAGGTTAATATTGAATATAAAAATTATTATCCTGACGTTGAACATAATATTAAGATTAACCCCAATAAGTTTTGGCAATTTATCAACAATAAGAAAACTAATAGCAATTTACCAACAGCAATGTGTTACGGAGATGAACATTTTGTAGGCAATAAAGAGTTAGTAAATGGTTTTGCTCAATAGTTTTGCAGTTCTTATAATCACCTCTAATGTCTCAGTTGAAGGCAATGTAGAAGATGCAAATACTGATGTTTTAACAATTATTACTGAACATAAAGACTTGGATTCTTTAAGAAGCTTAATCAAGCCTAAATATACGATGGCCTTAATAATATTCAAGCTTTTATATTATGACTGTGCTAATGTATTTACAACTCCTCTTACATTTCTATTTAATTTGGTCATTAAATCAAATACATTTCCGTTTTAAAATGTTCTAAAATAATCCCTACATATAAAAGAGGCGCAAAAAATAATAATGAGAATTACAGACCTGTAACGATTATCAACAATTTTTCTAAAGCCTTCGAAATATTGTTATATGACCCAACATTTTCTTATGCAAATAATTGCATTGCTGAATGTCAGCACGGTTTTCTCAAGGGAAGGTCTACTTCAACCAATATTTTCTGTATAACCCAATATATACCTGAGGCTATAGACGATAACTCACAAGTTGATGTAATTTACACAGACTTTACTAAAGCATTTGACTAACTTGATCATGGTATTCTATGTTCAAAGTTTCAGAAGTTTGGCTTCTCAAGAAATTTTTTGTTTTTTTTTTCAAATCATATCTGGAAAATAGACACCACCATATCGAATACTATGATCAAAGGTCTGCTGAATTTGAATCTACTTCAGGTGTACCTCAAGGATCTGTATTAGGCCCATTATTCTTCAACATCTTCATTAATGACATTGAATTTGAATTGTGTGTCGAGTGTCTTTTATATGCCGACGATATGAAATTGTACAATAAAATAAATGATGAAAGTGATTGTGTGGCTTTACAAAGTGCACTAGATAAAATCAGCGAATGGTGTAACTTAAACAAATTGCAGTTAAATATACGTAAATGTAATGCTCTTACATTTACTAAGAAACATCAATATATCGAATTTAATTATTGCTTAGAAAATTCAGTGCTTACTCATCCATCAAGATTTCGTGACTTCGGTGTAACCTTTGACAGCAAACTATCCTTTAATTGTCATATACACACAATCACCAATGAAAGCTTTAGAAAACTCGGATTTATAATAAGGTGTTTCCACGACTTTAATGACATTAACACGCTGAAACTACTATATCAATATTTTGTTCGATCCAAATTGGAATATTCGTCAATTATTTGGTCTCCTCATTATAACATGCATATACAAAACATAGAGAGCATTCAGAGGCGCCTCTTAAAAACATTATGATATAAGGAAGATGGTGTTTACCTTGCTTTTGGTTTTCCTCATGCTGCACTTTTAAATAGATTTTCGTTTTCGAACTATAGCACAGGAAATATCTCTTTTTAAAGTATTACTTAATATAACAAATTGGGCGCTATATCGAACTTATTAAATTATCGAATAATTAGGCCTGGTTCTAGACAAAACTCACTGTTCTATCTGCCACTATATAAAATGTGTGAAAATTATAATAATTTTCAAGACCGGTTTGGTATTTTCCACTGCAATGTAACTGAGATAAAACGATTAACTGCATAAATTTAAACTTAGCTTTGTTTTTATCTCTGTTTCTATTTATCCATGTCATATATTGATATTTCTACATTTTTTTGTTTTACATCTGTAAACATTTACTTGTAATTTCCTGCCCAGTAATTGGAATCTTCTGTTGGGCAGTGTATTTTTTAAAAAATAAGTAAATAATTAATGCCAACTCGCGATGCACTATTTCAATACAACAATTTTAATGAGGTATAAGTATTTGTTATTCAATTCCTGACATAGGTATTACATAAACCTTTAATTTGCATCAAAACACGCATTCTATAAATAAATAAACATCTATTGTCCAACTTATATTTATTCCGGAGACGTGTTAATAAAAGACACAAAGATGTTACCGCTAACTTGTAAAACCCTTTCGGCTTTCCACCCTTTATATGCGACACGGACCTGAGGCCTTTACATATATTGTCGCTCCCGAGGAAAAGATATCTGATATCATGTATTTGAAAAACATTTAACATTTTATAACAGGGTCGCTGATATGTATGGAAATTGTCGATTATCTCCTAAAATAAGATGGCTAGCAAAAATGTTAAGACCCAAAAGTTTTAGAGTTATTTAAAATCTATTACAACAAAGAAAAGTTAAGTATACAGGATCAGTCAAAAAGTCATGACGAAACATACTTGCGTTTTCTTTGATGGAACACCCTGTATATTATTCTTTCAATTCTTCTCGAAACTCTGAACAAAATTCATATAGCACATCGTGTACCTAAACTTAACCCTTTTCGAGATATCAAATTTTGATAATGACGTTTTACCACTCTCAAATTTATTAAAGAAAGGCCCGAAGTGATGGATATTTATTTATTATGAAAATTACACAAGATATGATTAAATTTTAATATTATTTATTTACAGTGAAGCACCCTGTATATACCTCATATACTAATTTAATTTTTTCTTATTCGTTTTTCAAATTCAAGTAATTATTACAGTTGAGTTATTTCATTTTATTATTTATTTAGTCATTTAATATTGAACAGAGCAAAGTTACCAGAATGCATTTTAAAATTACATTCTTTTAAAGCAACACTTTTATGAAAAGATTTCAACTAAAATAAGTCAAGCCATTATATTTGTTTACAATATAAGCAATAAGTTTCAAGTACATCGTAGGACATTGTGTTCGCTGTGGCTTCCTGGACATTACAATTGCACCACACCTTAGTTACATTGCCGGTCATTAAGTTCGCTGTACTTTGGAGGTTGAATTCCGTGATTACAAAATGATTTTTCCAGATACAGAGATTAATGTGTCATCTGCAAAAAGATTTTATTTAATTTGTTGCGGACCTGTTGCATATGCGACCCGCGATACGCATTTGCTTTTTTTGGGCCACATAATAGCAATCGCACCAATGAAAACGTTAGTAGCGGAGTTTCTGCTACCGTCCGCGAGTGGCGCGAGACTTCCAGCTGTTCCAGAGAGGGAGAGAGAGACGTTTGATGGCGTGTACATGTTTGGTGATTCCTGAAAAACTTGTTCTACTGGAGGCATCTTTGTGGATTTTGGAGTTATCAACGCCAAGAAAATTTCTTCCATTTTATGTTGTTCTGTTGAGCAGAACATTTTGTTGTTGGGAGCTAATTTTAACTGCTGGTGCAGGATTTAAGTGTACGGGTGAGTTAACCCCATTATCGCCATCTTACCTGGTCTCTATCCACGTGTTTCACAAATTTACAGGATTTCCTTTGGAAGGATCTCGTTGGTTTGAACTCGACCCCATTCATTAAGCTGTAGTTTTCTACAGGAGTTTTGGTGGGTTGCTTCCCTCAATAGTAAGAGGTAAATTATATTCCTTTTGTGGGTTATGTCTAATTTAAATTGTTCTCATGAAGCACGTTTCACGTGCATTTCCGACCGTGTAAATTAAATCGTTGTAACTTTAGGGTCCACGGAGGGGGCTAGAACGTCAAAGGTAGAAAGTTCCATGGAAGGGGCTTCCACGCACAAGAGTAGAAAGTTCCACGGCTGGAGAGGCTGTAAATCGACCCCGTCGTTTGGTCTGGTCCATTCCTTTCTTTTTCGAAGACACCACTGTAGGGCTGCAGTTTCTGTATCGTCGAAGTCTGGGTATCGTACCACTCTAAATAAGTGTGCTGTTTTCTTTACCGGGGACCACCTTCAGTGGTTCTGCGTGGTTATGTATATTTATATTTACTTTTGCATTTTAACTTGTGTATATATTTACGGATTTTGCGCATTTATTATTACTTAAGGAGGTTCTCTAATCAGACTCTTTGTGGCCAAATTTATTTCAATTTTTCCTCACGTTGTAAACCAAGTGTAGCTACACGAGGGATATGCATCTTTATTAATGCTGTAACCTATTAATCAGACAAAATTAACCACATCATTGAACATCGCCAGGTTGCATGTTAGAGAACCCGAAATTATTTATAGATACTGTAATATAGTGCATTTCATGTTTAAAGAAAGTGTCATTATTTCGTCTGCGACCACTACGAATGGAACCCTCAGTGATATATTTTAAGTAAACTAATAATTTATAATAGTTAAACTTGGGCTTAATGACTTGAGATTCTGAATTAGTGAAATTTTGTCGCGGGCACGTTACATCACTTATCCGTGCTAGGTAGTGTCTGCGATCTGCTACGCCTCAGCAGTCCAAATGAGTTTTTTCTGTAATATCTTGTAAACCTTACTATTCAACTTATTTATGTTCCGGTAGAACGTAGCAAATTTTTTAGGACAAGACTTATATCATTCACATATATTATGAATGGAAGGGGCCCCAATACACTACCCTGCAACACCCCATACGAGCTAGGGATTATAGCACATGCCCTGTTGTTCACTTTTGTATTATGGTACTTCTGTCATAGCATACTTACTTAACTTTTTAACTAACCTATATCTATCAATAGTTTCAAATACTCACTTTAGGTCTAAAAACACACTCAAAACTGCATTACCGTCTTTGATCTGGTTTCTCAATTCGCACACGCTAATTGTAGACTTGTTTCAAATGAATGACTTTGTCTAAATTCACCATGATCTCTTCATAAAAGTATATTTTCTTCAAAGTACTTCCTCAATTGCTCTGTCATTACCATTTCTAATACTTTATTCACTATCGGAATTAATTTTATTGGTCTATATTCACTCGCTTGCTTCGGGTTTTCAACTTTTGAAAGAACGGTTATTTTTAGTTCAGTCGGTATTTTTCCGGTTGTTAGCGATGTGTTTATTAAATTTGATAATGGATTAGAAAACACTTTTGACTTTGAGCAGTCCTATAAAAAGAAATCACATGCTGAGAAATCCGGTAACCGAGCCGGCCAATTGATGTCCCCAAATTTCGAAGTGACATGCCCAGGAAATAAGTCAAGCCATTATATTTGTTTACAATATAAGCAATAAGTTTCAAGTACTTTAGTCGCATCAAATAGGGTGAGAAAACTACGAAGCCAGTATTGAAATTTATAATGTAAACAGTAGCCACAAAATCCGAAGCTTTCATGTAAATGGTGACGTCACCGACACTATAAAAGAAACTGCAGTGCCCATGCAAAAAGGTAATGAGATCCGAGAACATTGTGTTCGCTGTGGCTTCCTGGACATTACAATTGCACCACACCTTAGTTACATCGCCGGTCATTAAGTTCGCTGTACTCTGGAGGTTGAATTCAAACATACCTAAGTTACATCGCTTCTCATTGAGTTCGCTGTACTTACGGTATTATTGTGTGGTTATTTGTCTAACACTATTTTGATCTCCATAGTCTTTTCACTTATTTGATCTCAGTCGTAGACAACTATTCTTTGGCGTAAGTTTATAATGTCATTAAGTCAACTTTTACGTTATTTTTGGTCTTCTAATAAGATTAGATCCTTATTTTAGACAATCTTTTGAGTTATGTTTTTATCTCAATACCATGAAAATAATCCATTAGTTCATAAGAAAGTGAGAAAGAGTTTACGCTGTTATTACGATTTTGTTTTCTTTTACATCTTGCACTTTTTTCAATAAATACACTTTGTTTCATTAAATTTGAATTTGTCTTTCAAAAAATCATTGAAATGTTTAACGGCACTTTCCTCGAAAACGGTTGGAGTTATCAAGTTCTACCAAGTGCAGCTTTTGTAAGTGGAAAAGACGTCCTCATAAGATTTTCAAGAGTCAGTCAAGAGGCTGTTGAGTTTGCAAAAAAAAAACGAAAAAATAATTTGAACTTTGATACAACAACATTTTACTAATGCATATTTGGTTATATCCTCATATTTTGACCCAAAGAATCTAACCCCTGAACTATGGTCCATTCTGTATAATGTTCCTTCTATTAATAAAAATAAATATTTACTTTTGGGCAGAAACAGTTCAGGTCCGGCAACACGGCGAGAGGTCGGATACTGAACTGGCACGATGCCAATGTCACGATCCTATCAACTACAGAATATAAGTGCCCCTAGACAAGGAACAAATTTATTACCACGCCACCGACCACCGTAGTATTAGTGGGCTTTTGTTCTTCTGCGATAACGGCAGTTCAAAATCCGAAATCATTATTAAACAAATTTGAAAGAGGATGTTTATGGCCATAAATTAAAATTGGATTCAATAACACTGCAGTCGATCCCAAATAAATAAAAGCGCACACAAATCTTTTTTATTATTTTCTTCTGTGGCTTTACGTCGCCTTTGATGTATATGATGGACCACGAATGGATTTTATATCTCTTCCATCTCCCAAATTAAACAACATGTCATTTTAGAACTTGGAAGTTCTATATTTGGAAGTAACCTGTTTTAATATGCTAATTTTAGACGCAAAATTATTTCATAACTTTATCATAATTTTTAATCTTAACCCCTTTAGCTACACAACAAAGAAATATTATCTTGATTATTGTGTTTTGTATACTTACGTATACGATTTTTATCTTGAAAGATCTCTCATTGTATACTATCAGAGAAGTAGATGTTAATAGCTGATACACGTAATAGTGGTTGATAGTGATTTGCATTAAAATAATTATGTGTACGATTTGTCGATAATGCTTTACCGCCCTAAATAGCGGGAGTAAAGTCATATTTTACCGCTTTAGAGTGCTAAGACGGCATTAATAAGGCTTATTGTTTATGAAATGAACTGAAATAATATATTTTAAATTAAAGGAAATGAAAAAAATTGTTTTAACAAGAACATTTTGTCGAGAAAATGGCGGAGAATATGGGTACAATGTTAGTAATTTTATTTTACTTATTTCATTTACAACATCCAACCGGCAGAACCCAATTACAGGATAAGATTACGAATTACAAAAGCATTTAAGAAAAATTCAAATATAAGGCAAATTACTTAAATGTTTAATACTAGATTACAATCAGTATCACAGGTTTTATTATGATATATCACATATTTATTAATATAAATGTTTAATAATACTTCTAATATTACAGAATAAAATATCTAAATCATCTTCAGTCTTTGAATTATTATTAATCATATGATACCTAGAGATATTTTATATCCGTTAGTATTATGATTTCTTATATAACATAATTGTTTATGTCGAACATTTATCCTCGGTACATGAAACTGAAACATTTTGAATAGCGACTCACATTTAATTATATTATTGACTATTTTATATAAGAAAAGGACAGAATGCATAACGTTTAATCAAGCTGCCCATTTCAAATCTATTATACAAAATTTCTTGCGGGATGCATCTTTTATGGTATTGATTGTCGGGATGATATGATGATGCTATTTTAAGAACATTTCTCTAAACTCGCTCAATATTGGTAATGTGAATATTATGTATAGGATTCCAAACTATTGAACTATATTCAAGTTGCGACCTTACAAATGTAATAAAAATAGCTTTAATGTATCTATGTTGTTAAAATCTTTTGTATTACGTAAGATAAAACCAAGATTCTTATGAACCTTAGATATCATTTTATCGATAATGGTGACAAAAGTAAAAAAACTTGCTCTCAAAGATTATACCTAAATCCGAGCCTAAATCTTTAATAGTATTTAGACGAGGAAAGATTACAGTATCAATATTATAATTGTGTACTATTACGTCATATTCTTCTTTACGGTAATACGAAATTACGTTACATTTAGTTGCATTAAGCAATAGTTTATTTTATTTACACCATGAGTTTAATGTGTTTAGGTTTTTTTGAAGTAAGATACAATCATTTTTAGATTCAATTTTTAAAAAAAGTTTTAAGTCATCCGCATATAACAAACAGTTTACATTTAGACCAGCTACGATGTCATTGATAAAAATTATGAACAATAACGGCCCTAATACTGATCCTTGAGGAAGCGGGCTGAGCAAACTTGGACGATTTGTATCCAATATTTTAATAAGAACGCCGGAATTAGATCCAGACCTGCTGTCATTTTGGGTTGGTCAGGTTGATTTGTCTTAATGTCATCCTCACTTACTGACGTAATATGTAAAATGCCATTATTGTTATTTTTCGATGTATATTGGGTATCATATGTATTGGAATTAAGGAAATTGTTAACAAAAAGACTGCAAATCCACTTACAATTTTCTGAGGAGAATCCAGTCCAGTCTCATTGTGAGTCATGACGGATGGAACTGATGAGTGTCCTTTTTTTATTGAATATATACGACAAATATTTTTTTTATGATTTGGTTTTATATTGAATTCAGTCTCGGCAACATATCGTTGATAAACTTGACTAATTTTATTTTTTGTCACTTCTTATGGTTTTATTGTAATTGTAGTTTATTTGAATGCGGTCATTACGATATTGCTTCCATGTTTTATTTTTTTGTCTATGTGTATGGATATAGTTATTAACGTCATAAGGCCCATATGTAGCAAATAACAGACAAGATTGAAGGTTGTAAAATCGAGGCGAAGCTGTGATATTACTATCAGAGCCGGAAAAATTTTACTAGGCAACTTTCCGGAGTGTTTTCTTATTAACAAATAAAACATGCAGTCGCTATGCAACTTTAAATACAATGTGACTTTGGTTAAATCACGGAATATCGAAAGTACAAATGAAATAAGATATGATACGACTTTAGTTAAATCGCTGAATATCAAAAGCACATTATGAAATAAAATGTTGTATGTTACACATATGTTAAGTGATGTTACAGTACTCGTTCAGAAATCCCGGTAAACCCTAACTCGAACCGTAACACATCACTTTCCGGACTTAAATAACTATAACACCGTAACGTAAATAACTATATCAAACCATGGCGGATAATGTTTATTGTGGATATTTAAAGGTTTTTGTCTAGATATGTTTGCTGAATATTTCATTTAATTTTTCATCAAAAAATATCAGTTGCCTTATTTACGCATTCATAACTAGATTGTAGATTGTTTTATGGGGTCGTTTGGCTTCGACAGCCTTACTTCACTTCGACCTAAAAGATCATTTGTGATTTACCCTACATCTAGTTGTTGCCCAGGATTCCAAGACTTTTTACAAGGCTTATGATTTTCCTAGGGGCTAATTTCCCTATGTCTTCAGGTTAATTCCGCCTGTTCTAGGAATTTTAGCCTAGTGCGGACTAACACCTTGCATTCACAAAGTATATGTTCCGCAGTTTCAGTTGCAGTATTGTAATATCTGCAATTGTTGTCTACTGCCTTGCCCATATTCTTGAGATGATATCTCAAGGGGCAGTGGCCAGTTAGAAGGCCTGTGATTAGCCTTAATTCGGACTTTTCAAGTTTGAGAAGCCTTGTGGCATTCTTTGTCGAATAAGTTATAAACTTTTTCGCTTGTCTTTGGCCTGGAGTATTCCTCCAGTAGGACTTCTGGTCCTTTTCCCATTCTTGTATCTCCTCCGCTATATGTCCCTTGGCCAGGCCACAGAACGGTTCGGGTCCAATGAATGGTGCTTTAGATCCTTTTTTTGCAAGGCTGTCAGCAAGTTCATTTCCTTGTATTCCCTCATGCCCTGGCACCCACATCAAGGTAACCTTGTTGTTGTTGGCCAGTCGCTTCAGGGATTATCTACATTCCCAGGCAATTTTAGACTCAAAAGTATAGGACCTTAGAGCTTTTAATGCTGCCTGGCTATCAGATAATATATAGATCTTTGCCCTTCGGATGCCTTTATTTAGGCATTCCTGGGCACATAGATCTATAGCGTAAATTTCTGCCTGGAAGATGGTTGGGGTGTTACCGACGACTTTGGATAGTCTACATTTAGGCCCTGCTATGCCCACTCCTACTCCTTCAGCCATCTTAGATCCATCTGTGTACCAGATGAGTGACCCTTGTTCCAATCGCAGTGCCTCTATCCTGCTCGTCTGACGGCTTTCAATTAGCACGTCAAACGGGCAGTCAAAGTCTTGTTTGATTGGCATTGAGTAAGTGGGTTTGGTCATGGACTTCAAATGGATTAACTCCAGAATCCTTAAGTGACCAACCAGATCGCCTGGCTTAAATTTATGTGCCTGGTGCAGTCGTAAGGCACTAAGTGCTGCCTCCTTCCTTACATGCAAGTGCAAGGGAAGTAGGTCAAGCATAGCCTCCAAAGCTGCTGTGGGACACGAGTGCATTGCTCCTGTAGGGACTACAGGCAAGGCGTTGCAGTTTCTGCAACTTTCCCTGTGCTATTTTTTCTTCTGTTTTTGGCCACCATACGCATGATGCGTAGGTTACCATCGGTCTGACAACCGAAAGAATTCATAACTAAGTAAGAATGGCTAATCGGTGAGTTGTTAAAGATTTAAGAATTGATATTGTATAAGTATTCGAAGTATTTACTTTCAAAAACCACGCGTTAAGAGGACTTTCCCTTTATGTGACATTTAAAAACAATGAGATAATCTGGAGTCCTATACCATAGGTGAATTTAGACTCATTAGGTCAAATACACCTTCCTACACTGTTTGCTTTAGAAACATTGACTAGACGGAAGATTAATTTTTATATCATGTAAGCCAAATTTGTAAACACACAAATATTATTGTTATTACTATACCCCAAAAGTATTTATCCAACAGAGATATCACTTGTTAAGGCAAACGCTGTAAGCATCGGAATTTACGTACTCTTGGACGAAGCCAATTATTATTTTCTTCAACGATTTGTCACCAATTAAAGGTTCCCTGCTGCGTCCTTTCCATCGAATTCAGATCCTACAAGCTTGTTCTAATGGTTTCCCTCGTTCTAATACTTATTAGCGAAATATTAAAAATGAATTGCTCAGCATGACAAGTTAAAATGAGCCCTTGTCTCGATACTGTCTTCTGAGAATTAAGCAACCCTGTGACTTTGAGTAGTCCAATCAACGCAGGGAGAATCTGTCATTTATTATTTAATGTATCTTTTAAATGACATTTAAATTTATTATAAATACATTTTTTACAGTGTTTACGCTATCTGAGACTTGCTGTTATTATAATATGAAGGTGTTTGGGGCTAAACATAATAATTTGTGAGTTTGAAGGGTTTTTATTAGTCCAATTTTAGAAATATAATAAATAATTTCGGTATTTCTTTAAAATATTAATTGATTCATGTATTTATTTTCAATCCAAACTAATAGATCGTGATACCACTGAAAAAATATATTTTATTATCTTTTTTGCAATAGGTGCAAAGAGTGGGGGAAGTAGGGGTCATAGCTGGGCGCGATCGGAGCGGCCATGTTTATTATTAAATTCGAATTGAAATATCAGATGTTTAAAAAGCTCTCTTGCTGTCCATATGGTACATGTTTTCAAATACTCTGAAAATTTGAAAGAGGCAACTTACCAATGAGTTCACTTATTTCTCCTTTGTTAGCTGTGATAATAATAATAATAATAATAATAATAATAATAAATTGACTTTATTAAGACTTTAAACAGATACAGAAATAATATCAAAAGAATGGCGATGTTCAGCAACGCTGCTCTTCCACATAACCATTCCAATTAAAATATTGGTGAAAATTTAAATTATAACACAAAAAATTATACGTGAAATACATAATTAATCATTTCTATTGTTAAACAACAGGTGTTTGATGAGGTCTCTGAACTTATATAAACTAGAAGCAAATTTAATATTAGAGGGTAGACTATTATATATCTTAGTAGCATTGTACACAAATGATCTTTCAAACTGAGCAGAACTGTGTCTAGGTACAGTGTACAAATCTCGAGAGCGCGTAGGACAGTCATGAGTAAGACTACCTTTAACAAGTTTAACACATAAGTATTCAGGAAGTTTTAACCTGTTTAATTTGTAAATTAGACATCCCATATGGAGTTGAAAACGTTCATCCAAATTTAGCCAATGCGACTCTCTAAATTTATCAGAAATGTGGTCAAATTTTCGCAGATTATAAATAAACCTCAAACAGGACTTTTGAACTTTCTGTAAACTATATTTATCCCTACCTAACAAAGCAGGCCAAAAAACAGTATCACAGTAAGAAAAATTGCTAAGTATTAAAGCATCACAAAGCTTTAATTTTACATCTGAGCTTAGGGAGTCTTTATGGATGTACAGTGTTTTCAATTTACAATATGATTTTTGAAGCAGACTGTTGACATGCGTAGTGAATCTAAGATTAATATCCAGGTATAGACCCAAATTCTTACAAGAATTAGTAGGAACTAAAGACATCCCGTTGATAGTAATATTAAAAACAGGATTACTTACAACATTCTCCCTGTATGTTCCGAACACTAATAATTCTGTTTTAGATTCATTGCGAACTAGTTTGTGCGCCCTAGATACCTCAGATATAGTAAGCAGATCGAAGTTAATTTTAGAGACAGCGTCTCTAACATCACTTAAGTAAAATGAAAAATAAATTTGCGTATCATCAGCGTCCTGGTGCATCTTACAATACTTTAACAATTGTGAAAAATCGGCCGTATAAATAGCAAAAAGCAGAGGGCCCAAGATGCTACCCTGTGGAACCCCTTGATTAAGATTAACAATATTTGAAAATTCACTATTTACAAGTACCTTCTGATTTCTATTTAAAAGGTAATTTTTAAAGAATGTAACCGCCCCAGCACTTACTCCAAAATATTTTAATTTAGAACACAGAATCTAATGATTTAGAGTATCGAACGCCTTACTATAGTCCAGCAGAATCAAAGCAGTATTTTGTTTTACATCATTGGCCCTAAATATATCATCTGTGACCTGCAGCAAGGCAGTAGTTGTACTGTGATGTGCCCTAAAGCCAGACTGAGTTGGCGGTAAGATTTTATTCTTGTCCAAGAATGATCGGAGCTGTTCGGAAACAATTTTTTCAAGAATCTTTGATATTAAAGGCAATAAACTAATCGGTCTAAAGTGTGACACAAGTGAGGGATTATTAATTTTAGGTACAGGCACAACAATCACCGACTTCCAAAGCTGTGGAAAATTATGACTCACTAGGCATTTATTAATGATGAAGGTAGGTGCTCACTTAAGTGGGGGATAACTAAAGAAAGCATCTTAAGATCAATTCCATCCACTCCTTTGGCATTAGATTTAATAGTGAATATAATTTTTTCTACTTTGTCAACCGTTACTGTGTCAAACTTGAATTCACCAGAAATTGCAGAATGTATGTTATTATCATAATTCTCAGAGACGAAGTTATCACTAACATTGACATCTATTCTAGGTAAACTACTTATGAAAAAGTCATTGAATGAATTTGCATTAGCAACCGCCGAGCAAGGGTTGTCTACATCCGGACTAATATTTAGAGCTTTTAGTGTTTTCCAAAATGTTTTAGGGTCTTTTTTAAATTGATAGTGTAAATATGCCCTTGATATTAATGGCGAATTTAGAAAGTTTAATTTTCGACAGTAATAATAATTTATATACACATATTTTCTATTGGACTCGTTATGTAGACGATATTTATTGCATATGGACCGGCACAGAAAGAAACATAAGTAATTATCTTAATTTCTTGAATTCCTTTAATAGTAAAATTCAATTCACAGTGGAGTTTGAACAGAATAGTCAACTTTTTAGATATTAATGTTAGAAAACATAATAATCAGTTCAAATTCAGTATTTACCGTAAACCTACTAAAGTCGGGGCAAGAATTCAAGCGATGCACGTCACGAGTGATATCATTAAAGAACTTTTAATACTAATATAATTTTTAATTATTAATTACGTTAAAAAGAATAATTCTTGACACCCAGTTATTAAGCTCTTTTCAGAAGTAGGTATACAGTTTAATGGGGCTTCTTGATTCTTAGCAGTATTGTCTTATTTATTGAATCGATCTGTGACGTGCATCGCTTGAATTCTTGCCTCGACTATACCACAGATACAGTCATCCATTATAATTCATAATTCACAACAATCGTGGCAAATTAAGCTCTCACCTTTGCATAGTGTAATACATAAACTTACAAATTTTCCTTTAAACGAAAACGATTTCGTTAGGGAATTAAATACAATTAAACAAATTGCAAGTTATAACGGAAACAGCGAATCGTTAATAGAATAGAATTTTTCAACGCACCTAACAAATCAACAAAATATAGTTTTATTAATTATATCCCAAAATATAGTGACAAAATTTCTATGAAATTAAATAATTTAGGTATCCTCTACAATAAGTGTGAATAAAACGAATTAGAAAAATTAACTAAACTTATTAAATCAGATCCATATGAAATCAAATGTAAAGATCGTAATGCCGTCTATATAGGTCAGAGTGGTTGAAGCTTTGAGAAACAGGGTAAAAGAACATAAAAAATCAGTTTTAAGTAACAATAAAATAACATAAATTTGTTTCATACCGGAAGGAAAAACTAAACGTCTAAATCTTCTTGAACAGTTAGACATTTAAAAATTCTTTAAAACAATCCTTTTACCACGGATGACCATCAAAATTTCTTAGATGCTCCTATACTAGATAAAATGTTAACAATTATTCGTTGATTTGCATTATTACGTTAGGTCTGCCCGAAAAATTCCCATAACTAAAGTTTAAGTCAAAGATATTAAGTCTGTGACATGCCATCTTTTACTGGTGTCCGCAAGTTAATAAGTAGATCAATTCACCACGCCATGGTATAGAATTGCACTTTTACCGCTAGCTGGCATGCCATTTGAATTATCACCTTTTAATCCTTTCGTCAACAGATGGTTCTCGCTAGGAAAATATATCAATTTATTAAATAGATGTGTATATCTTAGTAAATATACAATATAGACTATTATAATAATTAGCGTATAAAAATTGTTTACAAAATGATAGTGTAAAGATAGTTAATGATTGAAAGTCCATAAAAATCGATATAGTTTTTAACATTTCACAAGTTGGTACTCCGACAGTCGAACTGTCAGTTTAAGTCATTTCCTCTTGTTTTTGTGAGTTACCAAAGGTTATAAAATCACTCAAATTGCTTAAAACTTCCTTTTTAAATCAAGAAATTGAGCCAAAAACTTTGTTAGGGATTATATTAGTTAAAAGGCACGTGTTGCTAGTCGGTTTAATACCGGATCAAGAGCTAGATTTAACCTAATATTTCAATTAATATTTTGGTTTGTTTAATTGAAATTTCAATTTATTCGCATTAATAAGCAAGATATCGTCTAGAAGTAGGTAAGTTTGACTTTCTTTGATTTATTATAGACACGTGCTCACATTAGAAGTTAATTTTGAGAATAATTTTGTAACTTTAATTAATTATAGACGATTTTGGTAAAGCCAGATTTTGAGTACAGAACTTGTCCACTGTTCTGTTATTTTTGGATTATTTGGATTTTGGACTTTGGATCATATGCTATTCTTTGGTACACGAATTTTGGTATACTAATTTGCCTGATTTATGCATTACGATTGAGAGAAACCTTATCTAACCATTGAGAAGATTTCTAAATCCCATTAAATTGTGCTGTGAAGATTTCTACCTCGATCAACAACCTTGAAGTCTGGAGCGCCTGGAAACTCTCCAATTTTCTTTGTAAAAGCTAAGTAACTACTGAATTTCCTTTGTATTGTAGAATTGTTTAAATTCAGTAATCCTTTTTTCCATAGCGTTAGCTTTAAACCCTAGATTTGGCTGTATCCTTGGTATTTATGTTATTGTTAAATGTTTACCCTTTATTTGTACGGTGCTTTGCTTATTTTTATAACAAATTGTATTTGTTTTTTGCTTGTTCTTTTATTTGTTCGCTCTCACTACAAGAATTTGTAAGATCTGGTACCTCGTTTGCTTATCCCGACTATAGGTCGTAATAAGTCATACATTGAAATATAATATTTTTAATCGCAAACTCCTCTATAAAATCCTTATTTTACTATAAGGAACGTAACCAAACTGCAACCAACAGCTACTCTCCGGGCTATGTGCACCGCCGAGCGCTGAATTACAAGTTACGGTGCTCGGCGGGGCACATAGCCCGGAGAGTAGCTGTTGGTTGCAGTCTGGTTACGTTCCTTATAGTAAAATAAGGATTTTATAGAGGAGTTTGCGACAAAAAATATTATGTTAATATTCCGCCCTCTAAAAGCACATTTGAACTATGCTAAGACGTGCTATGCTGACTGTTTTACATGTCGCTATCCCAAAGATACCGAAATGTACTAAATAGTCAAGTGATCCTCGTGTCGGTCGTCACATGCCTACCTTGCACTGACGAGAGCCAACAGCTCGAAACTGCAGTCTGCAAGTGGTATGGGACGACTGGCACGAGAGCTCCTTTAAGTAGGATCAGTCTTTCGGCTGGTGTTTGTTGCAATCGAAGCATTAGCGTTTTGATGGTAATATGCAATTATTACACTTAACCTGTAATTCAGCGCTCGGCGGGGCACATAGCCCGGAGAGTAGCTGTTGGTTGCAGTCTGGTTACGTTCCTTGTAGTAAAATAAGGATTTTATAGAGGAGTTTGCGACTAAAAATATTGTTTTAATATTCCGCCCTCTAAAAGCACATTTGAACTAAGTCATACATGTTTTTAGGTATATATTTAGAATAACCACATCTGTTACTTTAATATACACTTTGTACTCTTGATAAAGGCCTAAAAAGCCGAAACATTTATAGAGATTGATACATCCAAAAGCAGTGTTTACTTAAAAACAATTATAACTGAAAATACTTGCCATCAATTTCTCATGTTGTGATTTTACTCCAATAACCACTACATTCACCCCTAATTAATCCTGTGTTTTAATTTTAAAAATTTCAAAATAACCAAAATCGTAACCGTAATTATAGCTTTAATTGCAAGGAAAATTGCTGAGGATTAGCTATTAATGACGTTTCACTTGAAGACGGCGCAACGTATTTCGTCGAAGCAATCGATAAATAATTTGCAAATTGCATACTTCTAGCTGAGGAAAAGCATATCTCAACAGCACAAAAAATCTATACATTTGCATTTCTGAAATAAAAGCGTATATAAGAATTCATAGATGAAAACAAAAATCGAATTTACTCAATTGAATTTGTATCGACGTGTATGTAGCGAGATCGTATCTGTATCTTTCAAAGAAACAACATAACTCCAGGGTGGAGAACGAGGCGAACGGCGGCATCATAAAATAAATTTGTTCCTTGCGATTGTATTAAAATTCATTCGTATGATATATGGAAGAAATAAGACTTGGCCTCTTCGTCGTGGCAAATTTTGAGATAAATCAATAAATGCACTGTCTGTATGGATGTGTTGCAGTGCAGTGAGCTAATAGTCGATTGAATTGTTTTTATTTCAGATTATACCAAAATATATTTCATCGTCGAGGAGAAAGTTATGGTCTCATTGACAAAGAAAAGGGAACAAGAAATATTTGTACAAACAAATAAAATAAAGAAAACCAGACAGAACGTAGACGGAGTACAACAAAGAGCAGTTTAAAGAACAAGAGTAAATGAAATATATTACTTTAAATATGTCATGAATTATTTTAAGTTCATTTATTTAGAATAAAATTTCAGTTCCAGTCAGACTAGATGCACTCAGTCGCGTGCGCGACGCACTTTTTTTCGGCGCGCTTTGGATATTTGTGGACGATTTTTTTTTTAATTCATGAACTGAAACCTAAGGGCTTTTACTTCATAATATTTTTTTACTAAAATAGATATTATAATTAGTTTTCTCACAATCACGACATACACAGAAGGTAGCTTTTGCTCGATTCTAGAATTGATGTTTTCTTGTTGGGTTGTAGGTTTTGAAAATTTTTTTCATTATAAGTGTATTCAATTTTATGTAGATAAAAATTGGACGAAATAAGGCAAGAGTCACAGAAAATTTTTGTCTTGAAAATTGTAAAAAATTGTACTGTTATGTGTACGCCCACACCCTCTTACGAAGAAAGATTTAATTCCTAGTAGCACAGTAAAAGGAAGTCTGCCTAATTAGTTATCATAGGATAATAGTTCACCAGTCGACCCAGAGGTGGCGCTCCCTCATAGAATATACTAGATGGGAAGAGAGGTCCTCTGGAACAGCCTGGAGTGAAATGGATGAATCAAGAATAAGCGCCAACGAGTATATAAGGCGCGGGAACAGCACATCGGACAGTCAGTTCAGTACAGTTCTGAGATAGCCAAGTCATCAGATAAGATAAAGAGCAGTAAAAGATTGCGAATTATAGTATTCTCGTGTTATCTAGCATCTCTATGGTAGGCTTGCCTATATCGCCATCTCTGAGGCGACTAGTGAACTACCATTATATTTGTTAGATATAGCCAAAATTTAGAGACCTTAATTTTTGTAATGTTGCCAGTAGTCTAGGGACATTTTAGTTTTCTTTATTTGTATCTCGTTTAGGAACCTCACTTGAACGCGGGATTTCCTTGTGTAAGTATTTTTTTTATGCTGTTGTTAATATTTCAGTTTTATTGGTGGACATTACCGTTTTGTATAATAAACCTGTTTTATTAATAAGTTTTTCTTGTAAGTTTGCCGTTAATTATTCTCAATAATATTGCTAGCCTACTAAGAGGACTGCCTATAGTCTTATATACTCCTTGTTGTATTGCCGACGCATATATTTTTTAACAAACAAGACAAACCACCGAAATTAATTGATGAAAAGTTTCCTCGTGTTTCTGCGCGAAATTCCTTATGTTTTTCTCGCATTAATTTTATTTGACATGGCTGCAAATCTCCATCAACTAACTTATTAATAACGGAAAATGTAATTAGTATGGACTAATTACAGTGGATACAAAATTCCGCAACGTTTTGTAAACGAATATTCATCGTAGTTTGCATAGTTTAAATTTAGTGTATCAGCTTGATATCGAACAACAAAGAAGTTCCACATGGTTGTTTAAGTAATGGTAGCTAGAACAATTAACAAGTTGAAAGTGGTAAATTGTTCGGCTCTTGCTTCCAGAATTGACATTGAAATACATGGCCATTCCCTTGAAGTTCTGGAGTTGTCTATGGTAATGAGAAAGATAATTAATAAAACTGGAAAGAAATTAGTAATAAATGCGCTGGTGAAACATTGTCACTCTGTGTTTATTAAAATTTACTCTTTTAATCACTCCTGGACGACACGACCATTATTGTAAAATTAATGTGTAATAATTTACTACCTAAACTCGGATAACCCATATAGAATACAAAGGAAATTTTAGAATTACTTTAAGGAATGTAACCAGACTGCAATCAACAGCTACTCTCCGAACTATGTGTCCCGCCGAGCGCTGAATTACAAGTTACAAGCCTGGCGCGTTAAGTGTAATAATCGCATATTACCAACAAAACGCTAAAGCTTCGATTGCAACACACACCAGCCGAGAGAATTTTTTTGTACACATTGTTATTCTTATTGTTATTAATTTTCTTCAGCTACTCCTTTTGTGGTATTTGGATAAACTCTTTCTCACTCATTTATTCTCATTGGAGTGGAAAATATGATATCTGGAACTTCCCTTGAAGACTGCTCTTGTTTTATTTTTCATGATTGGATAAAGATGATTTAAATAGAACACATTAATATAGGTATTATAAACACCATACATGTGACTTACATTCCCACTTTTAGAAATCCTTCTAATACGCACAGGAACTCAATATCTGAAGTCACAATTGTTGTTACGCGTTGATTGTTTGATGTTTTGGATCTGTTTTTCCTATGACTTACAACTTTGTATTTGGTTTCCTCTTGAGTCAGCACCTCTCCCAGGTCAGCACCCCTTGCATCGTAAGAAACATGATGCAACGGATGTTTTCGTCTTTGCCTTTAAATGACAAAACAACCCCATTTCTGTTTCATATAAATATGTTTGAGAGTAGTTAATGGCTGCGAAGTATAAGTTTCATCTTTCGTTGTCTTTCGATAGATTTCTTATCTGCTACGTTAAATTCTTGTAGCAACTAAGATGCCATTAGCAATATGAGATATGTAAGTTTTCCACTGAACCGTCACCATGTCAAATAGATTCTTTATTACACATCATATGGGAGTTCCTATATCTTCTTTTCCACTCAAGTGAACCCTTTGGAGCCTTCGCTTATTTATCTTCAGTAAAAGAAAATATAATGAAGGATACATGGGAAAAGGGGGTTCATAAACAATGACTTAATTGTTTGTTTTCCCTTTCTTTCCGTATATCCTTCAGATTTAACTCCCAGAGTTATCCACCATGTATTTTCCGCCATTTTAGAACCAATATTGATTCTATATACATTAGATTGTAGATAATTTAATGCCTTTCGCGATGTGTAATATACATGTTTTTATAAAATATTTATTTTTTATCTCTGGAGATAATTCATTTGTTGAAGAATTTCACCATAATATGCATGATGCAATATGACGTTTTGTTACCATGCCCCTTTTTCAGGCAACATATAAACCATTATTCCGAAAATCACAAGAACAGTGATGGGAATAAATTACGGAAATTAAAAAATTTCTATATTTACCCTGTTAAAATGAAAACAGTGGACTATAACTAGATTTGTTCAGTAGTTTCCACAGAGGGAACTTCGTTTGACATCTACAACTGTTAATTGTTTAAATGAACGATAATTGTAATTTCGAATTCAACTGTCTGAAATTAGATTACCTACTTGGTTTATTAACGTTTAAATAAGTTAAATTCACTGCATCTTAATTGTATTTGAAATTGATTTCACAGTCTATGCGAATATTTACTCCGCCGGATAAAAACTTTAAATGTAATAATTTGGCAGTAATTGAATACTTCGCGTCGCAAAACTCGCGAAGAATTTGCTTTTGGAACTTTGTTACGGAAGGGTTGAAACATTTACCAATTATGTTATCAGACGCTTTCTCGGGTGGGATATTAATTACAAAATGTTCTCCGGTGGAGTTATGTTAGCAAGAAGCTCATTTTGTCACATTAAGCGTCTACTAATTTTGTTCAAATACTTTCCTAATGAATCGTATAGTTCTCTTTCATGTAGTTAATATTTAAGAGTGTATCTTATTCCTTGATTTTTACAACAATTTTGGAGACAAAATAGAACATACAGGGTGAGTCACGGTGGGTGGAGTTTTAAAAGTATATGGAAAACGGATAACCGATTGCTTTGAAATTTTGGTTACCAGGATAATCGAGTATAATCTTGTGAACGATCCATCTTTACATGTCTGAAGGACTTTCATTATATTTTCCAAAGTAGATATTAAACGTTCACAAAGAAGGGTTCAAATCGACAGAGAATAATACAAAATCTATACTTACTGTTTCGTTTTTGCTTAACTGCTTGATGGTACCAATTGGACGTCGTAACACTATAAATCTAACACAGTAAATACTAACACTTTCTTAAATTTAAACCTGAAAAGGCCCAACGGAAACCGCGTCCTCGCCTCACACATCTTCCAGCGGCTTGTATACCAGTGTATGCGCGGAAGCTATACAACCTTAGGCAAGGGTTGTATAGGAGATATACCATCCTTCGGAGGGGATGTAAAGCCGTCGGTCCCTTGTCTATTAAATGTTAGGCAAGTGAAAGATCCCTACTCTTCTTAAGGGAAGAGGTTCGGCAAAATTCCTGGTTGGGGGTAGCTCATCTACAGGCGTCGGTGTTAGGCCTCAGTAGCGGAAATAGGCCGACGTTAAATAAATGTATTAAAAAAAAAACCTGAAAAGAAATTTTGAAAACACAAGAAAAAGACAATATAAAGTTCAAGAAATATATATTAAATCTCTTTTAAAAAATCATGTTTTACAAAAACTTCAAGAAAAATGTTTGAACGGAACGACTTATAATGTACCAACTACCATCCAATATGCGGTTTCTAGCTAACGATTGCACGATTCAAGAAAAGTTCAATGTTTAAAAATTTTTGGTGGGCTTTTGCTTGCCTGTCTATTTACGTACTATCAGTTCAATTATAATTTGGTTCGCTCCTCAGAGCTTGAAAATGCTTGAATCGCAACGACTTTGAATTATATTGTAGCAATTATAAATTCATATGTTCAGGCAAGGTGGTCCCATGCACATATGAGTAATGGTAACTATACTTTTCTGACACCGAATCACCGAGGAACCGGTTTAGGGCAAATCCCGTTAAAACTCATCATTTTCCCGTCAAAATCGACTGCTAGAAAATGATAGGGGACCCTTGTCGCTAAAGGCTATTTTCGCTAAAACTCTCGATATACTTTGAATAGAGACTGGATTAACTTGTCCTTATATTCAACACAACGCATGAGTTGCAGTGCTGCACAACGTGGATTCGTAAAAGGGTTTTTAATTTTAGTTACACTTTCTAAATTTTGGTGGTTGGGGCGACATTACGTCTCTGTGCAGCGATAATTACTACACTTTCTAAAATTATACTCCTTGATGAGTTTCTGAAATTTTTGCATAAAAAACGCTCCGTAGATCGAAAATATGATTTAAAAATATAAAAACCCCTTCCAACGGCATTTTTACGCGAAGCACGCTTTTCATGCAAAAAATCGGATTTTGTTACAGTTTCTAAAAGTTTATCGAGAGTTTTGGCGTATTCTTTAACATAAATAATGGTTTTCTGTAAAATTTACTTAAATGTACTATTATTTGAAATGCGAAAATCATTTTTTTTTCGAATATTTGTAATTGCTGCAAAAATGTATAAAAGAATTGGAAACTGTAACGAAAATAAATTGTTAAAGAGGGATATAGCTCAGTGATTGGCACGTTGCTTTCTCTCTAAGCCTACCTAGCGGAATAGGTTCGATCCCCACCTACTGTGAAATAGTTTTCAATTACCAAATTGTCCCAAGAAGTGGTTTGGATCCCACTGTGAACTATATGGCTCTGTCTCCTTTTTTCAGAAACATGTAGATCATCTAGACTTAAGAGGGTCGTTCAGGTGACGTGAAAGGCGAATAAAGACCTTTTTTTTTGAAAGGCGTACATTTTAGGAAGTGTTCTAAAGTTTAAAATTAATATTTTGATTTTGGCCTTTAGTACTGAAAATAAATCGGTAAACGATTTTTTTATTATATTATTGATATGGCAAGTGTAGATAAGTAAATTATTTGGCAAATTTTAACGTTTTCAATTTTAATGTATGCATGATCAACGAATTGAGATAACTACCAAGCATCTGAATTTATACTTCTCGCTAATACTAATTTGTGTAATAACGTAACAAAATAATACCTTTAATTATCACGAGCTTTCCTGAAACAACACATAATTGTCTGAAAATAACAAGGCAACTGGAACTGTCAGATAAGGGCTTAAGAAAGTCGGTGTCCTTTGGAGAGCCGGTGCGGCATTGAAACAGATTTTCTGTAGAACGTCGCATTCTCGTCACACTAATAATGAAAATGGATACGCAGCGGTATATAATAAATACGAACGAATTCCTTCCTTTTTGTGAGATTTTCAGTAATGCTAATGCTTTGTTTGTAAATCAGATTTTCATATATTAGTCCAGATGCCGTAGCCCAATTTGGGACCTTAGGGATCAGGACAATAATAAAAATAATAGAATAGTAACTTTTTCAAGACCGAAACGGGATTTCCAGATTAGAACCAGTGTTAATTTTTATGTAGCCCGTGCTTTTGAGAGGTAATAAAAAATAATTATTAGTTTTTTCGGTTCTAAAACAAAAAAATTAAAGTCATAAATAGTCTTGTTAGCCGCCACTAATTATTATGTTTTTCCGCGAATAGAAAATAGTTTAAAGTACAAAAAACAGAAGCGACCAGAAAACTTGCATACAATATTCTTACCAATATACAAGATAGTCCAAATTTATCTCCCGATATTTCTGCGACTGATAGTATATTCAAAAATAATGGTAGCCTTTTATATAAACTTTTTTCCGAAAATGGATAATAAGGGAGATATATTCTTTAAAAAGGGGATAATACATTTCAATTTTTCTGCAAGATCTTCTGACTCCGTTACAATATCAAATTCATATTTTAAACCTAGTCATAGGCCATCCGGATACTAGTTTACATGGTATCAGTCAAACCCCCCTCTGCTGCTTAAGGGGTAGTTATAGGGGGGTGACTGTTGGTATTCTTCTCATAACTTTCTAATTGTCTCCATATTTCTAAATTTTTTTATAAAAAACTAATTTTCATATCATTAGAAATAAAAAAGGCATTCTTATCGCACTTCGATGAACAAAGTCGTTCTCGAGTAATTTATGTTTAAAAAACCACGTGAATTAATTGTTTTTATCCACTGAATTGACAGAGAACTGGCATAATGCTGAACGTTGGTTGCGGTTACAACTAAGGATTGTATTATTCATTTGTAAAACGCATCATTATGGTTGGAACTTCTGTCGTAGCCTCAACAGACGTGACTTTCAATTATTTACATTCCATGCGCTTTGTACTTACAGAAAAATCTCGTGTCGTTGTTAAGTACGGTCGTGATAAAAAAAAATAGGACAAGTCTTATAACGACATTTTGCTAAAATCTAGTTGTGTTGTCTAGTTGTGTACATCTAACTTTAATTTTTGTGACATTGTCAGTTAGTTGTCATAATTTATTGCAAGTGTGCAAAAAACTAATATGCCTCAAATAAGCGATTTAGTTAAATCTGGAGTTATTGCTAAAGCAGAAGATGGATGGTCAATGAGACAAATTGCACTGCGTTATAATCGAGGTTATAATATTGACAAAAATTCGATGTGTAACATTTTAAGAAAGTGGAGAATAAACGGTACAATTAGTAGATATCCTGGACCAGGGCGATGAAGGATATCAACTCAACAACAAGATTTGCAATTGGTAAATGCTTTAGTGGAAAATTCATTTTACTCAGTTATTAAGGCTGCTGAAGAAACGAATTTTCCTGGATCGAGTAGTACTGGTCGTCGGCGAGTAAGAGAATCGGAGATACGCTGTCATGCAGCAGCACAGAAATACTTACTTCAAGCTGAACATAAAGAAGCTCGAGTAGGATTTGCGCTTGAATTTTTAGCGCATGATGTAAATTTTTGGAACAATGTAATCTTTACAGATGAAAAACTTTCCAGTCAACACACAGCGGTCGTATTCGTGTTTACCGCCCTCCGAATACTCGATTCGATGAGAAATATATATCTAACAATGACAAAAGTGGTAGATTTTCCGTCAATATGTGGGCTTGGATATCAGCACGTGGTCCTGGTGTTTTGTGGCATATTGAGGAACGATTTGAAGTGAAACGTATATTAGGATTTTAGACAATATTATGCTCCCTTCTGTGTCACAGTTATTTTCTAATAATGAGTTCATATTTCAACAACACAATTGTTCCGTTTATACTGCTCATACCGTAACTAACTGGTTTCAAGATAACAACATCAATGTTCTTAACTGGCCCAGTCATAGTCCAGATCTTAACCCTGTGGAAGAAGTATGGGGACTACTCGTAAGAAGTATCCAAAAACGAAATGTGAGACTACGGAATGCCAAAGAATTACTGGAAATAGTAAATAATGCATGGGAAAATATTATTACTAATGATTATTGTATAAGGTTATTTAATTCTATGCCAAACAGACTTATAGAAGTTATAAATAGAAATGGTGCAATAACGAAATATTAATAGTTAGTTTCTTGTTAAGTAGGATATCCTTTGTCCTTTGTCCAGGATTTCTACTATTCGTATAGTGTATAAGACCAGAATTGAAACCATATAAAAACTAAAAGCCGGCAAAAACAGTCGGCATCTCTTTATTGTTTTTCTTATGACAAGCATTTCTATTTACCTCCGACTGTTTTTGCCGCATTTTAGTTTTTATACGGTTTCAATTCTGGTCATATACACTATACCGTTTATTTTCCACTTTCTTAAAATGTTACACACCAAATTTTTGTTAATGTTATAACGCAGTGCAATGTCTCATTAACCGTCCATCATTGACTATAGCAATAACTACAGCATTAAAATAAAAAATAAATTAAAAGTGATATCTGTTTTATTTCGGCTACTCATTACATATTCAAATAGAGACAGATTTACATTAGAAAAATAAAGTTGTCTTATTTTTTTCTGCTCACGACAGTACATAAATTGATAACGTGAACAACAACATTCAACTTAACTTAATGTCACTTAGTAAAAAGTAAACTTTCATGTGAAAACTGTCTTTTATTATTTCCATTCCTATCTCATCTATGCCATACTTTTGTATTTGTCTACTTTTCTACTAGGGATATATTTTTTTGATGAAATTAAATCAGAAGAAGACAATGCTATTCAAGTTAGGTACTGTTTTAACTCTCATCTGGGCATATTTCATATTTTTTTATTCCGTACAATTTTTAAAATTAAAGTTTGTTCATCCCTCCGGGCAAATATCATTGAAACTAATTCAATCACTATATGCAATGTCATAGAAAGGTGCCTATCCTGATCATACAGGCGATTTATAAGTTTTGCGTTTCACCCCCAAATGCATTAGAACTCAGCAGGTTTGAACTTTTATTATTATTCATTAATTCTTCTGATATTTTCCAACGAACTGGAATTGTTTTTTGTGTTATCAATGCATCTCTAATTTGTGACAAGGTATTTGTTTGTTTCTTATATCTATTCCAGTTTTACCAATCTTTTGTATATCAAGCATGTTTTAACAGCCCTTCTTTTTATTGCCTCTTTGCGTCTTTTCATAAATATCCTTGTTTTTGTTGTTAAATATAATTTATTTAACTTTATTACGATCAATTCGATATTCATAGTAGGTAATAAATGAGAATCATCATATTATCCACGATTTAGATATACTCTCGATTCTCGCACTTAATATTATTGGTCAGTTGGTACAAGTTATCTGCAAGTAGTTGGAGGTGGGCTCAGAACTCTCATTACTTACCTACTAATTATACAGAACCGCCAACATAAACGAAGACAAATTACTTTGTGGTATGTGGTATTGTATACGCGAAAGTCTATACAGTGTCTGATTCATTTTAAGTTGCATTATGTGTACAGTAATTGAAATAAGATATTATTGCTGCTATTTACGATAAAATTAAATTTAACTACATATATTTTTTATGTTGGATAATTTATTATTTTTGTTAAAAGTTCTGTGCTTGACGCAATTTTCGTAATATAATAACGAACAAAGCTCAAAGGATACACTCCCGCCGGCGGCGTCAATATTATTCCTCTTCGGGGCGTGCTCCGTCTCCCATTCATCTGTTTATTCCTTAAGAAACAGAAGATATCTATAAATTTAGCTTCCATTCAATTAGGCAAAAGACCTTTTTTAGGAGTCGCCTAATCCGACCCTAGCCAGCTGCACAGTCCAATTACGTAATGACTGTTAGTTAATTAAACTAAATGTAATAGCTATTAGAAACGGAGCTGAAATTTACATAGAAAGCGGAGATGTAAGTTTATTAGCTCTGGGCGACAACGAACACCCCGAAACAAATAGTATGGTGATGATTGATTTTTTCTGTGAAAGGTTCATCCGACTAAGCTGTTGTTTTTATGCGGTGCTGTAATTCCCCGCTGAAATTTAAATTAAACGACTTTCCCGGATTTGAATAGAATGCGTTGTAATGCAATTTTTTTTTTCAGAAACATTAAAATTATTTTCAATAAAACAATAATTTGGCAGAATTCGTAGCCCTATTGATTGCAAAAGTAACCAGTCTATATTTATAGTGTCTGCCCTAAATATATTAATGAAATTAATTAGGTGATAGTCAATTTCAAACATCAAACTTCTAATGAAGGTGTGTCCTAATAGCTTCGTGAGGAAGCTGCAGCTTTATTAAACAGGGTATACCGCAAGGGTCGATTCTAGGACCTTTGCTATTTATAGTTTTTGCCAACGACATAATTAATTTTTTAAACAGCAACTACCCAACAACTCATACTGTATGTTATGCCGATGATACCAATGTTTTAGTAGTAGAAAATGATTTATATACTTTTAAAAGTACAGCCCAACATATATATCAGAGTATAATTCTGTGGTCAGGAAAAAACTTGTTTGCAGTTAAATAAAAATAATACAAACTCAATTTTATTTAGAATACGAGGAGATATTAATAAACTTTGTTTCTTTGAGAATGAAAAACTTGAATTTACTTGTACTGAGTCAGTTAAGATGTTGGGTATTGTTTTCGACTACAAATTAGTGTGGTTACCACATCTCGACATGTTGTGTTCTAAATTGCGTAAAAGCTGCTACACTCTGAACTATATGGCAAAACATTATAGCCCACAAGTGCTCCTAACATATTATGCAAATTTTCATTCGCGCTTAAAATATGGAATAGTTAATTGTGGAACAAGTATTCAAGTGAATAGAGTATTTGTACTTCAAAAGTATGTTATAAGGATAATTGCTGAATTAGATTACCCTCAGTCGTGTCGTAATGCCTTTAAAGTCTTGAAAATTTTAACGGTTGCTAGAACCTACATTTTAGAAGTGTATACTTGTATATAAAAATATTTCACTGTTTTTGGCGAATCTACAGGATATCTGGTCATGATACTAGGTTAAGAGGCTTGCTAGTACCTAATAAATTCCACACTACATTTTATCAAAAAAGTTTTTATTACACTGGATGTAAATTTTATAATGTATTAAACCCAGAAATTAAAAACTCCTTCAATGCTCATACTTTGAAATTGAAATTAAAAGAATATGTAGGTACTGCAAAATAATTATTATACCTTTCAAGAATTAAAAAAAAACATCCATTTGAAATTTTAAAAGTATGCGGTCTTAATTATATTAATATATGTTATGTTTGTAATATTTTATTACTATTTGTATGTCTTTTTGCATATAAATGTGTGTGTCTGTACCTATAAATATATTTTATGTGTGTTTACTTCTGAATGTTATATACATACTTTTCTTGACTTTTTGTTTTGTTAGTGTATTTTATACATTTAAATGAAAGACATGAAAAAATATTGTTATTATTATTATATTATCATTATAAATATGGCGTCCAAAAGACAATTTTCAGATAATATCTCAGCAACACTTAAAGATTTTCGCACCCACCAGTTTTCATTATTAGTTTCAGTTAATTTTACTAATAAAATAATTAGTTTGTATGGGATAAGCAGAAACTGCGGAATAATAATAATCTACGCCACATCTTTTTAAACAATTTTTTTCGAACCAGGTTTCTTCTCTCTTTGTCTTGAATATTTCTGGTTGTATTTGTTATATCTATAATAAAATTATAGCAGTAAAATGGTTACTCGGGCGCCAAATTCTATTTTAAGCATAAGACACCCCCCGATTAAGCAGGACTTGAGTAACTACCGCGGAGATACGGTATGTCCAGAGGATTAAGGCAAAATCTAGAGTTCTCAAACACAACGGTAAAAGGCACAATGTATATTATTACATTCAGAAATCTGGAATTACCATAATTACACTTATTATCTATTAGCAAGATTTATATCCAAATCATAAGCTTATACGAGTTACATGCAACTTAAAGTGGAAATACAGTAAAACGATAAAATAGCGACTACTACAAGTGATATATGAACATGTATAATTCAAACTAGATGAGATTGGTTAGTCAGGCAAGCGATTTTTGGTAATTAGCGTTCAATCCGCTTTAAAGTCTTTCAGTATAACAAACAGTGCCAAGTAAAATTCCAACAGATTCTAATGATAGGAAGATGGACTCCAAGCAAGAGTAGGCTGGAAAATACGAACAAATATTCGATTGCCATTCTATCAAGTGTTACACTAACTGTGGGCGACCTCATTAAATAAATGGGGAATTAATAAATATTTCCTAATAATAATCTAACAAAACTTTATTTTTTACTTCCACGTCCAGTGGAAGTATAGTAACGCAAAAAAAATAATTTTTTTTGTTGAAATAGGCTTAAAATGTCATGAGTCGTCGAGATTTTAAATTTATGTAACAATGCCTGCCTACCAACTTCCTATCGACCTTCCTCTTCTTCTGTTTCCATGTGGTGACCATGCCAATTGCCTTTTTGATACCCTCCATTATTGTTTGATGTTCATTATTTCTTCTTAATTCATATATTTGTTACTCCGTTGGTAGATCATATAGCACGTTGAGCCCGGCCACCGTTGTGTTGATATAACACCTAATTCAGGGACATGGTTGAATGTTTGTTGAGATCTTAGTGTTATAAGGCGATTAGTTCGTGATGAACTCAGCCTCTGATATCCATTTTGCTGTGTCTATCCTCCTGAGATTTTGAGTTCACCGGAAATTTCTAAGTTGATCATTAATACTGTTCGCTGGATTTAAAAATCAGTACACTGCATGTCTACTCTATCCACTTTCCATCTTTCACTTTAAGTTCAAATACCACGTGATTTAGTCCCTTTTAGCGGAAATCAAAATTGTTCACCTATCGTTTGGTCTGTTGTCTACTTTTCTTCAGATTTAAATTTTGTTTTAATGTTAAATTTTGATTCACATACATAGATATAATTTAATGGAATTGTTAATATTAATTTTAACTTTGAAGAATATTGTAATATTAGAAACTGCGCATTTTACTGCTGCATTTGTGAGGTCTTCTTTTTCCTTGATCCGCTAGATATACCATGCCTCCACTGTAGTTACTTAAGCCCTGCTTAACTATCTTGTAGGGTAGTTACTACAACACTTAACACAGGAACTGGCGCTCGAGCAATCGTACTGCAACGTACTCAAGTGCATGGCACTTGTCACCGTTCCGTATACAGAGGGTTGAAAAAACCCATTGCGATAGGATCGTGGAAATATAATCCCCGTTAACGAATATTGAATGGCGTAGGACAAGTGCATCAATTAGTATAACCAATTGACATTTATATTTATTGCTCGAAATCGTTTAAAAATAAAGAGTTCATTACATAAAAGAAGCGAATTTATTTACCTACAGTTTAATATTTAAGCAGAAAGTATACTCAAATGATTTCGAAGGACGACGTAGATTTATTAAAGCAAATTGTGGAAGCTGTTGCAACCATAAATGTGATCTCATCTACGTATGAAGAATTCAGAAATAGATTAGAAAAAGGTATACTAATAGGAGGTCTACATATAGAATAGTGTTCAACTTAGTTGATATCATTATGTGCACTCCTACGCCACTGCCTCATAGAAAATTCGAGAAAGGCCCAGAAACGCCGTGAAGGATATACTGGAACATTCTAGAATAATCGCCGTAGATATATATAGGGACTGGATTGGCGCACGGATTTCAGTTATGTATGAGATGAGCAAGTGATAAGATAAAATGGAGAACAGCAACTAGTTGTAAATTATAGTAGTGAAGCTAGGCTATATTAGAATAAACTTGTAATTAGTGTGTACTAATGTGTAATTGTAAGAACTAGTTTTTGTAATTATTAATAAATCAGTGGTTTATGAAAGTTCTTGTTGGCAATTATTGAACCTGCGTTTAGAAAGCGTTTACTACAGAGTGTAAACACGTAACAATATGGTCGGAAAGTAGTAGCTTTGAATCTATTTTTACTGATATAAAGCTCACAAAATATGGAATCAATTTTAAACGAAATATTAGATAAATTAGACGTCCTGTGTAGTGTTTATTATGCACTAAATTGCTCTATGTTACACGTATTCGTTGGATTAAACGATTACAAATCTGACAGTACGTCCCGTATTCCACCTAATATAACTTGCGCTGTAATTTTCCAAAGTTATTCTATTAATATTTCAATGTTTTTACTAATAATCTTTCTCTCTTTTGTTACAGGTAAGATTAATTTAGTATTCCGAAAGCGTGGCAAACTGAATAAATTTGACAGGTAACTAATGGAAATATCAATCATAATTAATATTGAAATTTGAAAATAATTGGGTCGATATGAAAAGTTAAAGCCTCTGCAGAATTAAATTGAATTCATGTTCGCCTTTGGCATTCTAAATGATCGCCCTACGTTTAGGCAGCCTAATTGTTAGCATTTTAATTTCATGAGCTACATTTCGCGACGTCGAACTTCTGCTGCTATTACTATAGGCATATTATACTCCTAATATCTATTCCATCCACGGAGCTAATTTAAACTTTTAACGCTATTGTATCAAAAACAGTCGATGTTAAGGTCTTATGTTTTCAGTAATGAATCGTTTTAATAGACGGCCTACCTTTTTATAGTTAATTTGTTTAATTCCCTTCGTCACACAGGGTGGTACCCTGGAATATTTTTCAGCCGTGCATGCCCTTTAAAGAGAATAATTTAAAAGAGGCTCTTGTTACAATAGAAATACTTTATTTATGACAACTCATAGGTTCATATGCACTGGGTTGTCAAATAACTTATTTGGCTATTGTTACGTATTTACACCCTCCAGTAAACAGCCCCAAGCGTATGTCTAATAATTGTTGCAACACAGATTGCCACTAACTATTGATTTATTTATTACTAAATTCTTATAATAATACACAATTATAGCTTTCATCTACTGTAGACTAACTACTATAATTCACAACTTATTACTGTTCTTTTTCTTATCTGATCACTTGGCTCATCTCAAAACTGCACTGAACTCCGTGCGTTGGATCCGCTTCTTATATATCCGTAGCACTGATTCTCGATTTGTTCATTTTCCTCCCGACCATTCTGGATCAATTCACGATCCCATCAGATGTTTCTATAGTTTTCTACTCTATCCGTGTTAATGGTAGTACGCCAGTTGGGCGATGCATTCGTAATCTACAGGGCATAAGCAACTTATCTGGCAAAGTCATACTTTTTACTCTAAAAGTGCCAACGGGCTAAGAGATCGAAATTAAATTACACTCCACTCTATTTGTTGGCATATAATTGATCGATGTTTAGATCAGTTTTTTTTATTGTATTATGTTTTCCCATCCGGTAAGGAGATACTCGCTGTTAAAACGGAAATAGATCAATTTTTTTCATACGCAATTTTGAAGAATCCTCCCGAGCCTCCGACGTACTCACGGAGAATACGCAGGCAAATTATCTACAGCCACTCCCCACATCCCCCAGGATCAGATCGACTGCAGAATCTGGACTCATGTGCCTTAAGTAAAGAAAAGGATGCGTAGAATGAGTGTCATCTACATTTGGTCTATCAACCCCCCCCCCCCCCTTTTTATTTGTGTTTCCGAGGGGGGCCAAATTATTAAGAATTCAGTGACGTACAAATTTCATTTTGATAATTGCAATAAGTCTTACTTCTAAAATTTAAAATGGTATTCATTATTATCAGTAAAGTTCAAATTCTAAAAGGATGTCATAAAATACGCGAGATCGAAAGACATTAAAACGTAAAATGCAAAAAATAAAAATGTAATGTACAAAACTTTATTTACTGCAGACATCAGACTGACTGTTTTTACTAGTCTGCTGGAATAAATAAAAAAATCAATATAGAGCTTGGCATCCACAGCGTGAACGGATTTGTTATTTTGCAAATTGAGTCCTTTTTCTGGAAACTTGACTGAATTGCATTTTATTGAATTGAGTCTAGGCCAATTTCGTGAAGGATAACTCTTCTCGGAACATTTACTTGTATATAAAGTGGATATTTACATATATAATTGTTCTCTTATTGCTTCCTTGATGTATAAAAGGGAACGTTAAAAACAAATCATATGGGAGTACATTATACGATGTTCAATTTAGTTCGTTCTTTAACGAAAAATCGATCGGTCTAATACAGTGGAAAATAAATAAAATTAAATCCGACTACATTTCCACATCTCCTTTTAAAGAAAATTTATGTTCAAATAACAATAGGGGGCGAGTGTAGGTGCGTCTTTACTATGTACATACTTTGATATGCGATGTAAAGCAACGCCAGGCGCAGTTAGTAGTTGGATGGGTGACCGTTCCAACGAAGACCGCGTCCTCGCCTCTTCCAGCGGCTTGTATATCAGTGTATGCGCGGAAGCTATACAACCTTAGGCGAGGGTTGTATAGGGGATATACCATCCTTCGGAGAAGATGTAAAGCCGTCGGTCCTTTGTCTATTAAATGTTAGGCAAGTGAAAGATCCCTACTCTTCTTAAGGGAAGAGGTTCGGCAAAATTCCTGGTTGGGGGTAGCTCATCTACAGGCGTCGGTGATAGGCCTCAGTAACGGAAATAGGCCGACGTTAAATAAATGTATTAAAAAAAATAACAATAAAATAATAAACAATTTTTAATAAATCTTACAATACTCCTGCACTAATTACAAAAAACACACAGAAAATGTAACATATTTTTATAGATACACATTTCTTGTTGGCTGTAAAAAATAGTTTTGTTCAAGTCAGATTTCGTGTTTTTATGCTGGTTATAAGTTAACTCATGACTGTAAAGACTATTTGAAATTCCCAATCCAAAAAACTATACTGGACTTAGCTTTATATTCTGTCTCGCTGTTAATTTTAGGCCGGAACAGAATGGGAGTTGGCAATCTTGAATCGTGCCTGAAAGTTACGTAGAAATGTCGGCTCAATGCTTACGCGTTAAGCTTGAGGTCAAGAACTCCCGGGTTCGAATCTTGGCTGGGGTATGGATGTTTAGTGGCATTTTCGATATACTATCGAGTTGATAAGAGTGAACTGGACAGTTTTGTGCGTGGAGCAACATGACGAGTCGTTATTCCACTCTTGAGTTCGAGTCTCCGCGGAAAGAAATGTCGTAAGGAATGGTCGCTGTGTAGTTATCTGTGTGTATGTGTCTTGTGTGTGTGTGTTTGAGGAGGTGTATAAAAAAACTCGTTCTTCCACATAAACCCAGACAAAGAAATCTATAATATTTAGATATAATTAGTAAGCAGGCCAAGGTACAGGTGCGTTTGTTGCAATTATTCGCACATTATAACGGTTCGCTAAATGGGCCATAATTCGAGCGGCATTATGCCGCATTTATCTTGTTGAAAATACATTGGTTCTGAAAGTGCAAGTGGTAAGTCCATCAACACTTCTTCAATATCATTTTGTGGGAATTCTAAATATCCCAATATATTCCCTGTCAAGTTTTACTGACGACAATCGTCCGACTTGGCCTTTAGATGATCTTGTAAATCGCCAATATTGTTTTCCATTATCACACAATGGATTTGTCATATGTCGTATTGGATGTCTAAAAGATGTTGCCATTTAAAGAGGTTAATGCAAGTTGACTTTGGAAATTTTTGTTGGTCGTAGCTACTAAATCAATTCGAAAAATTTCACTTTTACATTTTTATCTTAACCTTTTGATCCATTTGATCGATTTGTGTGAGTGCATTCTCTGTATTCTAGATGTAAAAATAAAAATGATCCTAAAAAACATGCGGTCTCAATTTTTTTTTTAAAACTATACAATCGTACTTAAAGTCGTCTCCGGAATCCAAAAATATAAGAATATGTTCCATATAAAATTTCAAAGCTGGGGTCATTTTCACGAAAACCGGAAGTAATGGAATAGCGTCAAATAATGAAAAATTGGCAGCTTATTCCTGCCAAGTTTGAATCCTATACCTTAAAAACTCTGGCGTGTCTATGCTTCCGTTAACACCCGGTATAAGAGTGTTTTAGAATCAGGTTTATGTCGTCTACCTGTCATTAAGCTATGTACAGTTACTCACAGACCATCCTGTATATTAGTGTATAATGCCAGTGATCCACTCAAACTCTACTCTTCAATTAGAGCATTGAATTACCAAAGGCATTTGATTTACATTAGGGCTACAGTTTCGTCCCAGGTTTCATTCATTACAACAAGGTATATACTGTATATTGTCACGACCCCATAAAATATGAATGCTCCTTACGTAACAATATTACGTGCCATTTTAGGCGCATACAGGATGGCCCAATTATACCTAATTTTATTGTGCGTGGACACCCCTCCTAATACAAGTCATGAAGTATATTAGACACTTTTTCAACAACTTACACAAATTTATATATGTTATTTATAGAATCATAATTTAATAGTGGGAGATTAGCGGCATATTATTTTGAAACCTTAAATTGAAGAAAAGAATGACCTAGATTGCTGCAAATAAACCTCTTTTGTAATGTCCTCAACTTAAAGCAATTTAACTCTATTACAAATATCAACGGGAGGTTATCAGACTTAGTACCCGGCAGTATAAATTGTTTTACCACAAAATCAAAAGATCATGAGCTAACTGAGAATTCAAATCAATCAACAAAGTTTGGATCTTACGTAAGAATAGTAAAGTGTTGTTAAAGCAAATTTATTAGAGAACAAATAACAGTTCTTAACAATGAAACCTAACATTTTCAAGGCAGAAGATGTTACTTGCGCCAGGGTTCGATAAAGTAAATTTCTGGTCAAATATTTCCCTAAATCTATTATTGCCCCAAAACATTCAAGTACTTGCGAATTTAAAGGGTAGACAAATGCAATTTAATTAGATTTTCACAACCTTATACTTTCACGCATTCAAATGACAATTGTTTTGGATGTACCAGATTTCTACTATTTCTAGTTATACTAGAACGTTTTCGCAATCATCCATGCTGCTTATTTCGGCAAAGATCTTCATATCATCGGCAAATAGTAGTTTGTCACATTGAACTACCTTTATGAGATCGTTTATAAATCACGGAAAACGCAGTGGTCAGAGGTTGGAACCTTGAGGTATGTCTAAAGTTGCAGTAAATAGTTTAGATTCACATCCATAGTACATTACGTGTTGCTTTCTATTATATAAATATGACTCAAAAATGCTATGAAATGGTAATTAAATCCAAACATGTTTAATGTACCTAATAGAAGCTCATAATCAATATGAATCGAGTATTTTCGATATAAACTAAGTTATCAAACATAAATTAAAAGCGGTGAACCGCATTTCCATGAAGCCATGCTGAATCAGAATTTATTTGAGTTTAGACATTTGAGACACAAACAAGGCGAAATAGGTAGTTTTAA
The DNA here is from genome assembly GCA_963675555.1 of Leptura quadrifasciata. Lineage (NCBI taxonomy): Eukaryota > Metazoa > Arthropoda > Insecta > Coleoptera > Cerambycidae > Leptura > Leptura quadrifasciata. The sequence goes on along the minus strand of OY776674.1, from coordinate 162,085,303 downwards.
TCACATGATGTGGAACTGTCCGAATGACAAAAATATTTTTTTAATAGTTTGTTCGCAAGACTGTCAATGTGTGGACCCCGGTTAAGTGTATAATCCAGATAGATACCCAAGAATTTACCATCTCTGGATTATCCAAGGGATTATCGAATGTGTCGTTGCTTCTGTGAGAAAAAATTACATTGATGGTTTTATTTTTGTTCATAAATAATTTGTTGGTCAAGAACCAATTTTGAGCATTTGACTGCCCTTCCGCCATGGGCCTCTTGATGTCAAACAGTTTTTCGTGAGTTGTTACAATGCTGGTATCATCAGTAAAAAGCAGAACCTCAGTTTGAGGTATTTCCATCTTTATATCATTTATATAAATTAAAAACAGTAAGGGGCCTAATACTGATCCCTGAGGGACTCCTCTGTTGATATTTTTTTTATATCTGAGACAGCACCTTTCAAGCATGTGTACTGATTTCTGATTACTTAAGAAGAAATGTATGATCTGCAAACTGGCTTTACTGAAATTGTAATGTTTTAATTTATCAGCACCTGGCGTGACAGACAGTTGAGTAGCTTCTGTAAGTCACAGAAAGTAACCCCCACAAACTGACCCTTTTCCTGACCTTCTACTATAAGATTGGTGGACTTTTTCATTCCAAAACGATACTGATTTTATTAAAAAAAAAGTTATTTCCTTTCACGTGTTTAGTCAATCATTTGCTAAGAGGATATATTAAGGATTTTATAGAGAGGTAGATGTGAACATACAATAATATCTCGAAGACTCTGACAAAGAATTGTGGCTCTGTAATTACTTATTTCCGATGCATTTCCGGATTTGAAAATAGGGCAAAATCTAGTTAATTTGCAGCAAACGGGAAATGCGGCTATTTTTAACGATAAGTTATAAAAAGTGGTTGAAATGCACAATGTCGAAAAAGAAAAGAAGGAATTTTGTCATGGCTTGATGTCATCTTGTTCTTAAGCTTCCTAGTAGCGAATATATTTCATATTCATGTGTCAAATGTCAAATATTTTAAATTCAATAATAATAATAATAATAATACCTTTATTTCCATAGACTTTTACAAGTATTGGAATATAGTCACAAAAAATTATAAATATAAATAAAAATATGTATAATTAGGTATACACAATACAATTTGAGAGGTATATATAAAAAACATTTAAAAGTAAAGAACAAAATGCATAACAGTATGCACAAACAAGACATAAAGTTAAAAAGTCATATAAACACATTTTAAAAAATATATACAGAAAAAAGATAACCTGATTAAAACATAATAAATTAGGATGTGTCCCCGTCATTGGATATTTAGGTTAGTACTTAAGTACTCTTCCACTGAGTAAAAGGCATTTTTAAGCAAAAGGGATTTAACTTCTTTTTTAAACAATGGAATAACATTAATTATTTTAATATGAATTGGTAATTTGTTAAATAATTTTATTGCCATTAGTTTGGGACCTTTTGCTACGCTGGTTAAGGTATGACCTGGTATATTTAAATTATCATTTGGTCTTAAATTAATACCATTAGGAGAGATTCGCCCATTGAATTGATCAGAATGTTCCTTTATGTATAAAACGCAGTTTAATAGATAAAGGCATGGTACAGTTAAAAGTCCTAATTCAATAAAAATAATTTTACATGAATATCTGGGTGGTTTAAATAACATTGTGCGAACTATTTTTTTCTGGAGTGTAAATATTTCGCTGGACCGTGAGCAGTTACCCCAGCATATATTGCAATAGTTCAGATAGGACTGAATATGAGCAAAGTAGTACATCTTCAATATATGGAGGGTTACAGAACGGCGTAGTTGCCAGATAACAAAACAATGGGTAGCTAACTTACCAGCTACAAAATCAATATGAGCTCCCCATTTTAATAAAGGATCCATATAAACTCCTAGGAACTTGACAGTATTATTTAGTTTTATGCTGTTTTGATCTATTTTAATTAACAGGCTGTAATCAAGTTTCGTAGTTGAAAATACTAGAAGGTCAGTTTTTGAATTATTCAGGAATAGACCAGAGGTTGCACAGTAATTTTGCATAGTCCTTACGGTCTGACTAGCTTTAATGCTAAGCTCACTAATACTGCTGGAATCAACTGCCATCGTGGAATCATCAGCAAACAACGTTATAAAGACATCTGTCATGTGCTGTGTAATATTATTTATAAAAATAAGAAATAGAACCGGTCCCAGAATACTCCCCTGAGGAACACCTGTCGACACATTTAAAGGACTGGATTTGTAGGTTTTACCGACATCTTTTATTACAACAGATTGGGTTCTCCCGCTTAAATAAGATTTGATCCAACTTAAGGCTGGGCCGCGAATTCCATAATTAAAAAGTTTATTTACCAGTAAATTATGATCGACTGTGTCAAAAGCTCGTGTTAGATCGAAGAATAAACACGCTGTCTTTGACCTGTTCTCAAAATTATCTAAAATATAATTATAAAGTGATAACACATCGTCCGAAATCCAAATTGACGAGCAGACAATAAATTTTGTTTGATTATAAATCCATTCAGTCTAATATAGTAAGATTTTTCAAGAATTCTAGAAAAAGCTGTTAAAAGTGCAATACCTCTATAATTTGATATGATTGACTTGCCATTTTTTTTATGAATAGGCAGGACTAACGCGTTTTTTAAGCTAGCTGGAAATACACCTTCTGTAAAAGAAAAGTTGTCAAAAAAGTCAATGGTTCAGCTATAAATTCGGCTACTTTTATTAGAAGCGAACACGGGATTTCATCCTCTCCAGATGAATTTTTAGTTGAAACTGACTGAATTATATCTAGGATTTCCTTTGCATTGAATGGACGCAAAAAAATTGACCTATTATTAAATAATTGTTTGTCATCATTCGAAGGAGACATGTTATCAGTCATGATTTTTACGGAATTTATAAAAAAAATTATTGAAGGCATCTGCTGCACTGGACAAATTGTCAACATTATTGCCATTCTGATCAAGATACAAATTGTAACGACCGATAAGTGTGATAAATGCTCCTTTGTACACGACAATTTATACCAAACTGAGGTTTTATTGCTTGTCGAATAACGAAAACGGCAAAAAAATTACAAAAAAAAACATTACATTAAAGGACCGGTTAAATACCATTTACTCATTTCAATGGATTGGGAGAAATGGTCCCACTAAATGGCCTCATTTCAAAATTGCATGAAAATGTGTGTCAGTCAAAATGGGCACACGTCGAACACCAATTATAAATTTTTCTAATGAATTAAGTATTTGAGGTAACATCTTTTTCTAAGTTTATTCTTGAATTTGACACTTATTTATTTATAAAACGAAAATGGTTTGTCATAGGGAAGTACTTACAAAAAAATGTTCATTTCTCATTTCTACATCACATCGTCGAAAAATATACAGGGTGTTCCATTTGAAAAAATTGAGAAAATTCAATTTAAAAAGTTCTTAATTGAAAAATAAAGTCTTATTTATTTATAAAACGAAAATGGTTGCAATAGGGAAGTACTTGCAAAAGATGTTCGTTTTACATTTGTACATCACATCGTTGAAAAGTATATAATGTAAAATGTTCGTAACTGAAAAATAATTTTTGGCCACCCTGTACATTTTTAGCAAATGAAAATGATTCAGAAACATTAATTAGATGTCTCGTAACTGGTATTCAGATAAGTTTTTCTTAAAACTCATAATTATGACTGTGGTGATTTTTTAAATATCCATCTGCAGATTGCATTATTTCAACAAAAAAAATTAATTACATCCAAGTGGTTGGGAGATATTCAATGCTAATATGGGAATAAATAGAGCCTAGAAAAGGGAGTCTAAAAAAATGTACTGATATACAATTCCATTAAAAAAAACTCACTTGATCATGTAATTTCGTCTTGGTTAGCCCTGTATATTCGAAAATAATTTCAAGTTATAGACTTTTTAACAAGTTTACTTGCAATTTTTTAAAAAATTTGTAGCTATCGTAGAACTCGAGATATCGAGGTCGGACGCACTATTGCCCCACCCTGTATATTGTTACGGTTCAATTGTAGCTTTTTTACCTAATAGATATGCATTATTATTACTATTATGTAAGTGCGAATTAAATATTTACTCTCCTAGACGCAATACACAGATATTCTAGCAATAAATAAAGTTCGCCATGATCATTCTGTAATTTACCCGATGCGACTGCTCCTTTAAGAAGTAAAATGTTTAAAAGTTGCCGTTTTGGCTCGAGCTGGGTATTTAATGTTGCACATAAGCGAGTATATTCGACAAGCGGTTCAAAGACCATCTAACGACCTTCCGCGAAAGTGAATTGAGAGAACTGCACCGGTACGAAGAGGCAAATCGTTTGCAGTACACAATTTTATTTCAGTCAAATGGGCATGAAAGAGGAAAATAATTGAGGTCGCATTACAGGAATACTGAAACGTCTCTGGTATATCCGATGCCATGTATAGGTGTCCTTTTACGCCGACCATTTATCTTGACTGTTTTTATAGAGACCAGTTCTGGTTACTAAAGAACCGTGTGGCAGTCGACAGTGAATGGAGTGGAGCCGGTCCCTCGGGGGGTGTTTCATGTCAATATGTAACGGAAACGTGAGCGCGAATCTTAATCATTTTTAACGCCACTGGCACGCAGCTCCGCCATCTCTCCTAAAATATTTAACTCTCGACATGCCCTGAAATTGCATATTACAAAAGAGGGTCAGCACGCTATGTAACCCTCGTTGGAAAATATGATCTGCTCATACTTTTACATTTTCAGTTAATTGCGTTTTCATGTATCACGGAGCGACTCCATATACAAGTATGTGGTTAAAATGTTTTAAAAATGTAATATTGTCGATATTTCATACTTCTAGAGCCTTATTGGCACTTGTAAGTCTCGTGCAATCATATACTTAGTACTTAGTACGCTAGCAGGGAAAAATAGAACACAATTTGTTCTGAGAAATATTGTTCCATCCATTATCTAACGTTTTATTTATTTAGTTATTTAATATCTGTATATTTTTGCGACTAATTTCAATTACCAACGTCGGGATACGAACTACCTCCAACTGACTGCATACACCTGATAGAGAGTATATTCTCGCCCAAAATTACGAGGCACTAGTGTGAAGCAGCCAAATGGAATAAATTCAGTATCTTAATTATTGTACATATTTATAAAAATTCCCGAGACACGTCGATGTGGATTCTGAAAAGTACGATGGCTCTGAAGGGCCATGATCAAAACATTTTTTCAAATATCTTATTAAAATGTCGCACTGCAATATTTTAAGTCGTAGTGCCTGTTAAAAAGTTGCACTGCGAGTTATAAAGTCGCACTGCGAATTTTAAAAACGCACTGTGAGATTTAAAGTTGCATGGCGAAACTCAAACAATCGCGTATACACAAGGATCCAGGGTCCAGATTGTTATCTGCGTACGCTATGAGCTGGGTGGATTTGTTGATGTGTCTTTGCCCAGCTCCGGAAATTAGGAAACCTTAAATTTATTAGAATGCTTGATTTGGCCAAATTAGCAATTCTGGACCCGATTTCATCAACTTCGTATACAGAAGTTTGCACTGCTTTAATTTTATATTTAACGATTCCTGTATTAGTAGCTTCAGGCGAGAGGTCATTTTCGAAATTGAAATTAATTAACAACTACTTAGGGAACTTTTTATTACAAGAAAATTTGACATATTTAGCCATAGTTTCCATTGAAAATGAATGGGTCCGAAGTATAGATATCGACAGATATGTCCAATATTTCGCCGAAACCAAAGCCAGGAAAGTAACTATTTCTTTGGCATTATTTTCCAAATCTATGTATGATTTTTGGCGGATGCAATTTTACGAGCCATGATGTTAATGTCGTCTGCGTACGCTACGAGCTGGATGGATTCGTTGATAAATGTGTTTGTCCCTTACGCAAACATTTATTTGCAGTGCAACTTTAAATCTCCCAGTGCGTTTTTAAAATTCGCAGTGCGACTTTATAATTCGCAGTGCAACTTTTCAACAGGCACTGCGACTTAAAATATTGTAGTGCGACATTTTAATAAGGCATTTGGAAAAATGTTTTGATCATGGCCCTTCAGAGCCATCGTAGAAAAGACATCTTGCAACGTACAAATTTCCTCTCTAAATTCAACCCCTTCGAGTGGCAGTTGCAACCCCTAAATTTTGAAATGGGAAATAGAGGCTTGTGATATCTCATTTACAAGGTATTTTCATTCTCTATTCAAAAATGCTATGGTTTTAATATTTATGGCGTAAATTAACGATCTGCTTGACGAAATTCGCCACTCAACATAAGAGTCTGAAATTTTAGGCTTTAGACCTGGTAGGTCTACGGTAGAACGGTGATGAATGTACGGGATATCGTTGTACAAGGGGCGGTCCTGGCAAAACCAAAATACAATTTTTCTAAATCTACAGGGTGGGGCAATAGTGCGTCGGACCTCGATATCTCGAGTTCTATGATAGCTAGAAATTTTTTAAAAAATTGCAAGTAAACTAGACAAAAAAGTTTATAACTGGAAATTATTTTCAAACATACAGGGCGAGCCAAAACGAAATTACAGGATCAAGTACCTTTTTTTTATTTCATTTTTTGAAGCCTTTTTCTAGGCTCTATTCATTCCTTAGCAATAAATTCTCCCAACCATTTGGATGTAGTGGATTTTTTGTTGAAATAATGCAATCTGCAGATGAATATTAAAAAAATCATCACAATCACAATTATGGGTTTTAAGAAAAACTTACGTGAATACCAGATACGAGACATCTAACTAATAATATAAATTTACATTTATCTGACCATTTCTCTCAGTTTCTGTTAATAGATTTAAATGTTACCAAAAGTAAATTTTGCAGTAATAATAATAGGTATGGAAGAAAAATAAATGAGGAAAATACAACAAATTTTTGTAGTTATCTGGAAAATGAGAATTGGCACACTGTGCTAGTACAACAATGCCCTAATATGGCCTTCAATTCATTTATAAATTCCTTTTTATATTACTTTGATTTAAGTTTTCCATTAATGCGTTTCACAACTAATAACCAAAAAAATGACTGTAAATGGATAACACATGATTTACTGGAGCTGAAAAATAGAGTATGTATATGTTCTCTGATTTGGCTCAAAAATATCCTGAGCTACGTGTTATTTGTAGAGAACTAAACGACGCATATAAGGTAAAATTAAAAAAGGCTAAATGTGCATATTATGATAATAAAATAAATAGTTCAAATAATAAAATGAAGACAATGTGGAATGTTATTTCAGAAATACAGGGTAAAGAATCTACTAGGAAAATTGAACTCTTTGAAAATAATGTTCAGATCGGTGACTTGGAGGCTGCAAATAAATTTAACACTCATTTTACTAAAAATGACACAAGCAACAGTTTGACTAAAGATATTAATTTCTTAAATTCAAATATTTCATTGTCAGATAAAACTTTTTTTCTTGCTCCTGTAACCGAGTATGATGTTATTTCTTTTATTAACAGACTAAAACCATCAAATTCTTGCGGGTTTGATGAAATTTCAAACAACTTAATAAAAAAGTGTAAACTATTCATCTACATTCCTCTTACTTTTGTTATAACTTTATGTTTTGAAAAAGGAGAATTACCACTCTACAAAAAAGGGGATGTTAACATGCTTTCTAATTACAGAGCAATTAGTTTATTATCGGGCTTTTCAAAACTGTTAGAGTTAGGTATAAATGATCAATTAAAGAATTTCTTTGTTAAAAACAAAATTTTAATGCCGACTCAACATGGTTTTATGAAAACTAAAAATGTAGACACAGCCCTTTTTGAATTTATTACACATATTCTTAATGCTATTGACAAAAAAATTATTCCACTTGGACTATTTGTAGACTTTTCTCGTGCTTTCGATTGTGTAGATCATGAACTTCTTTTGCTGAAACTAAATCGATATGGTGTTCGTGGTCATGCTTTAAATATCACAAACTTGTTTTTAAACAATCGTTATCAAATAGTTGAGATTAATGGTCAAAAAAGTAATAGTTGTTTAATAAACAGAGGTGTTTCGCAAGGTTCTATTCTGGGACCATTGTTATATTTAATTTTTGCGAACGATCTAGCTTTAACTATTTAACAATCCCTAATACACATCTTATCTGTTATGCTGATGGTACAAACATGTTAATAGTAGAAAAGGATGCAACGTCAAGTTTGAACACCATGCATATTGTATATGAAAAAATAAAATCTTGGTCAGAAAAAAATTTTTTGGAATTAAACCAAGATAAAACTGTAAGAGTGATGTTTTCGCATAATTATAACAGTAATAAAAACAATATAATAAATAACACCTATCTTAACTTTAGTCAGTCAGCCAAAATACTAGGTGTTACCTTCGACCACAACCTAAAGTGGGCTAATCATGTAGACCTAATGTGTGAAAAGCTAAGAAAAAATTGCTATGCTCTTCGTTCAATAAAATACCATTGCAGCTTAAATGTTTTGCTTACGTTATATTATGCAAATATCCATTCAATTATTAGATATGGAATTCTTAACTGGGGCACCTGTAGTCAAGTCCAAAGGGTATTTATTTTACAAAAATATGCAATTAGAATATTAGAAGGGTTGTCTAGAGGAGAATCTTGCAGATATCACTTTAAGAAATTAAGCATCTTGACTGTGTTTAGTGTTTAAATTTATGAAATCTGTTGTTTTGTATTTAAACATAAATATCTATTTCAACGCAACCAAATAAATCATGAACATTCTACTAGATTTAGAAATACCCTGATTCCTGATCAACACGTCTCGGCTTTTTATCAGAAAGGGCCTATGTATAATGGCTGCAAATTTTTTTCTTTCCTACCTGACACGATAAAACAGTCTAAAAAAATTATTATTCCTTGGAGGAATATTTTGTGTAACATTGACTTTTATATACATACATATAATAATATGCTTGTTTGTGTGTTCTATACAATTATTTGTGTTTTTATTTTTTGTTGTCCGTATGTTATACTATTGTATTTATGGACATTTTTTTATAATTGATTACTAATATTTTTTATACATATATATGACCCATATGAATATTGTAACGTGCTTACACTTTTCAGTAAACACTTTGTGGATTCGAATAACTTGCAACAAGAATTTTCACAAACCACTGATTTATTTAATCACTAAAATTACACTAGTAAATACTTAAAAATCACACAACTAATAATAACTTAATCTAATATAAATTCACTACTTTTAAAACACTATGTACTTTTCTGTTCTAAACTTGACAACTTTTGTCTAACCTAAAAACTCTCTGTTTGTTTACTTCACTGAACTGAACTCTATTGCCTACTTCACTCAACTGAAATCTTCTTCTACAACTGTCTCTGTAACCAGAACCACAGATTACCCAGAACTGTACTGGATACTAAACTGAACTGTTTATCCTTCACTAAACTGTACTGTACTGTTCCATCTGCTGGAGTCACCTCTTTATATACACACTTGGAATCCTTCTAGAACTCTTTTCTAGAATTCTCCATAGTTTTCTACCATGTAATAGATGATTGTTCGTCAATTGGCTCATAGACGGCGCCACCCTACTAGTCAGGGAAGTAACTAAGCTTCTGAGGAAAACTTTGAACATGAACTTAATCACATCTTTCCTTGTTAGAGGGCAGCACATAACACTGCCCCCTCCTTAAGCCTGAACGTCCCGGTCAGGCAATTCAGATTCCCCAATATACTTTGCCAACCTGTCCAGGTGCACGATCTTCATCTTGGACTTCTTTCTACGTTGAATCCTATAAACAACGTCGTTGATCCGAGTGATGACAGAATACGGTCCTTCCCAAGGTGAGCGAGGCTTCGAGAATCCTTCTTCACTCCGCTGTGGGTTATACAGCCAAACCGAGTCTCCCACCTTGAATCCTGCTGAACTGGCATTGCGGTCATATCTAGCCTTCATTCGATCACCACTCCCTGTAGGTGACCTCTTGGCAGCCACATTCGCACAAACCTTGCAACTGCGACACCAAGCCTCTACATCCTGACAGCTATTTACCCAGTAAAATCGCTCCCGTACTCTAGCCAAAGTCTTATTTCTGCTAAAGTGCTCCCTGGATATTCCCTCGTGCACTTCCCGAAGTACTTTTGGTACTCGGCACCTGGGTATCAGCAACCGCATGGTAACTTCTTTCCCATCCGGGCTCTCCCATGCTCTCCGTAATAGTCCATCTATAACCTTAAGTGAATCCCATTGCGCCCATAAAACCTTCAGTCCAACACTTTTACTGGAAACGTCCTTCCATTCCGGGCGGATTCCTTTTTCTTTCGCCTTCAACATTGGTCCAATTTCATCGTCGTTCAGTTGTTCCTCTCTTAGAACTTTCTTTGACCAGTCCTTCGGAACCTCTATCTTAACTGCCTTCACTTCTGCTATATCCTGCTGCGTTTTTACATTCTCGGCATTCACTTCATTAGGGCTCCTCTGGCGACAGTACCTCTTGACATGCCCCAATTTGCCGCAATTATAACAGCGGATTACTTTTGTCGGACCTCCAGCACTTCGCTGCTGCTTCGGCTCCTGTTTCAGCGGTTGCGGTTCCTGTTTCAGCTCCGGTCGCGAACTTAATTCGTTTAGTAATTGTGCGACCATTTTCTGTATGTCTGTTAACATAACAATCAATCTCCTCTTATCAGAGCGAACTTCCTCTTTCCTTGCAGTGTTTACTTCCCCAGGATTCCGTTCTCGACACTGCCGCATCATATGTCCTGGTTTGCTGCACTGATAACACCGAATCACCTTCCTTGGCTGTCCATCGCTCTGTTCTCTTTCCTGCTTCCTTGGAGCATCTGGTTTGTTCATCAACTGGCTTATCATTTTGTGCAGGTCAGCCATCAAAGATTCCATATTTGATTTTTCTAAATGGTTCCCTTCTTCTACTTTCATGGCTCGTACTCTCGGATGTAGAGTCTCTTCATAAGCGGCTTCAACTTCGAGGGCATGGATCAAGGCTTCGCTACCAGTCTTAGCTCGAGATAATCTAAGGACTCGCCTGATCTCCTCGTCTCTTATGCCATCAATGAAAGTATCAACTGTTAACTGTTCCTGGAATTCTTTGGGTGCATCCGGGTAAGCCAGGTACGTCAGTCGCTCAACAGCTGCTTCAAAATCTTGTAAACTTTCCCCAACCTTTTGTGTGCGTGACTTGAGCTGAGTCCTGTATACTTGGGCGAGGTGTTGGTCGCCATATCTTAGATCTAGTGCAGCTTCCAAAACTTTAAAATCCCGTTGCTGCGTCACTGGGATACTCTGAAGCAACTCTGAGGCTTGACCTCTTAATGCTAGAACCAATGCCATAGCTTTGTCTTCGTTACTCCAATTGTTTGCGTATGCCGCTGCCTCAAATTGTCTTTTATAGGTTGACCAAGAAGTTTGACCATCAAAGGAAGGCGGTTGTAATCGAGGACCTGACGATGATAATACCAGCTGACCTCCTTGTTCTCTTAACAGTCGCTTAAGTCGCTCTACCTCTCCTTCAACTGCACGAAATTTTTCTTCCATATCAGTAACTTTCCCTTTAACTCCACTAACTTCCCCTTCGACACCAGTAACTTTTCCTTTGACTTCAGTTACTTCCTCTTCAACCTTATTTACTTTTCCTTTGACATCACCTACTTCTTCTTTGACTGCGGTCACTTTTCCTTCCACGCCAGTCACTTTTTGTTCAACTTTATCTACTTTTTCCTTGACCTCATTAGTGGCTGACAGGATAGCATCTTGTTGCACCTGTATAATTTTTCTCAATTCTTCTTGACGTCTCTCTTGTTCTTCTTTTTCTTCTTGGCGTCGTTTCTCTTGCTCTTCCTTTTCTTCTTGACGTCGTTTCTCTTGTTCTTCTTTTTCCTCTAGCATCATTTTTCTAAATGCGGCGAACATGTCTTGCATTTGTTTTTCAGCGGCCATGCTTCTTGTTTCCATTCAAAAACTAACAAACAACACTAACAAGTCTTATTTAAAGTCTATATCTGGTATACGTCAAATATGTCCACAAAATCCTCACACTAGCACAAATAAGTCTTGTCCAATATCGATATCACTTTCCAGTTCGACTCACTTCACTATCTCCAGTGGTTTCCAAATAGAACACTATGGAACTTTGTCGAATTCTTCAAAAATTCTGTTGCAATTCCTCTTCTGACACCAATTGTAACGTGCTTACACTTTTCAGTAAACACTTTGTGGATTCGAATAACTTGCAACAAGAATTTTCACAAACCACTGATTTATTTAATCACTAAAATTACACTAGTAAATACTTAAAAATCACACAACTAATAATAACTTAATCTAATATAAATTCACTACTTTTAAAACACTATGTACTTTTCTGTTCTAAACTTGACAACTTTTGTCTAACCTAAAAACTCTCTGTTTGTTTACTTCACTGAACTGAACTCTATTGCCTACTTCACTCAACTGAAATCTTCTTCTACAACTGTCTCTGTAACCAGAACCACAGATTACCCAGAACTGTACTGGATACTAAACTGAACTGTTTATCCTTCACTAAACTGTACTGTACTGTTCCATCTGCTGGAGTCACCTCTTTATATACACACTTGGAATCCTTCTAGAACTCTTTTCTAGAATTCTCCATAGTTTTCTACCATGTAATAGATGATTGTTCGTCAATTGGCTCATAGACGGCGCCACCCTACTAGTCAGGGAAGTAACTAAGCTTCTGAGGAAAACTTTGAACATGAACTTAATCACATCTTTCCTTGTTAGAGGGCAGCACATAACAATATTTACATTCTAATTTTGTAATTATTACTGTTTTATCGACGCTTTCTTCAGTTACTTGTGTTGTAAAAAATTCTTTTTGTAACATATTGTGATTGAGAAATAAAGATTATTATTATTATTATTAATTAATGCTTTTGAGTTATTTTCATTTTCTAAAAATGTACAGGGTGGCCAAAAATTACTTTTCAATTAAGAACATTTTAAATTGAATTTTCTCAATTTTTTTCAAGTAGAACACCCTGTGTATTTTTCGACGATGTGATGTAGAAATGAAAAACGAACATTTTTTGTAAGTACTTCATTATGGCTAATTGCAACCATTTTCGTTTTATAAATAAATAAGTGTCAAATTCAAAAATAAATTTAAAAAAAGAGTCAAATGTGTTCGACGTGTTGCCCATTTTGATTGACACACGTCTTTATGCAATTTTGAAATGGGGCCATAACGGTGTAGTATATGGGCCTTTAATATTGAAAAATCTCGTTTGCAGGAATTTTGGTAATATGAGAAAATTACTTCATCAGTATTTGGGTGGCCAATGCATCAAGATATTAATATCATATTTTCTAGAAACGAATCATTGAGGAATGGTAAGAAAAGAATACGACCTTTAACAGAAAAGTGATGTTGTATTTTTTGTTACTTGTGTAGAATTTCTCGCAACAAACGCAAAATTTCATTTTTTTTTTAGACTAATTGTTTTTGTGGAATTTGTCGTGAGTGGATTACGAATTTGTCGTGCCAGAAAACAGTTTGTCGCGAATTTCCAATACGCAGAAATAGTAGAATTAATAAATTTTTCTTTGTACTCAACACTACCACCACTGTAAATCATCAAGGGGTGGTTTTTTTGTACTGATTCTTTTTTAGGAATTTGTTGTAGAGGGGCTACGAAATTGTCGTCTAAAAAACCAGTTTGTCGCAAATTTCCATTACGCAGAAGTAGGAGACTTAATGCATTTTTCTCTGTATTCAGGACTACCACCCCCATAAATCATCAAGGGGTGGTTTTTCGCATATTATTTGCGCACGACAAATTCACGACAAATTATTTTGATACTCAGAACCCTTTTTTCCACCATTTTAGCTCATTTCAGTATGAGGTAATGCTAGCTTGACTATCACGTTGACATTACCATGGGTTTAAAAAAATAAAATGCGACAAATTTACGACAAAGAGCGACAATTAATTCATGTCTATCTGGTCGATAGCCGCGTGAGTTGGCAATCGCGATTATGGCTCCGGCACTGTCGGAGGAAATGGTTGTATGTCCGCGTTTTTTCAATGTGTAATCCCCTTCCGCACAAGCCCATGGCTTCTGGAATTGGGGGTTGTTTAATTTCTATTTTGTTTATTTATTATATGTATTGACATTGCAAAATTTCAATACGGCAATGCTAACTTGACACACATCAACAAAGCTATGAGCTTCAACCATTTTTGTTTTAATAAAATGCAATACGGGAACTATTGCCTTTTCAATGGTATGTTAATTTTGGCTGCCCGTGTATCTCGGATAAATTTTTTGTTTCAAGTTTTCAAAAGGAAACATGCCATTTTCCTATAAATAGATTTTTCATAGAGATAAAAGTTAATTCGTCTCTGTAAAATCTAATTATTATAACCTGTAATTTCATTGCGGTAACGCTATTGTGTACTTTTATGATTTTATTAAAGTTTCCAAAGCTTATTTCAGGCATAATCCAGAAAGCTGCACGCGGCATTATCTGCGTCTTTAGGGACTTTAGTAATAATCCTGATTTGTCTTTCGCCACACGAACAATATATCATTAAAGACATCAGATGCTAATATTCTCTACGGAAAAGCAGCCTTATGCCGTATTCTGGGTACAGTCGCATAACTGGCAATCAATTCGAGACGTCAATCATAAAGGGCTTCTGGGGAGCATGTCACCTGTGGTTTGGAATGTGACCGGAGCATGTTTGAGATTGGCAGGCGTTTTGCATTCTGGATGAGAACGGGATTCGCTCAATTTCCCAATCGGCACAATGGGCGGAATCAAATTAGAATAGTTCTGAAAAGCTTTCGGAGCTCTTATACTTTCAAAGAAAAGACCAAAAAAGCCGGCGTAATTGTCAGCCTTTACTCGGAAGACGGCCTGTCGTGTCCTGCAAGAATTTAGTATGAGTTATAAATTTCATCATAAAAAAACTGAATAACTTTTTAATTGTTGTATGTCTATTCTTCTTAAGTAGTTGTATACATATACAAATTATTGTGTGTGAGTATGTATCTAGTACAAAGAGTATAAATGTTGGAATACCGCAAGGGAGTATTTTAAGTTCGCTTTTTTTATTTTATATATTAACAACATTGCAACTCTGTTCAATAACTGCAATTATCACTTATCTGCAGATGATGCAGTTATTTATATAACAGTGGAAAATAGTGCGTTATTGGTGAGTCGAATGAATGAAGTCTTGAAAGAAGTGAGTGACTGGTTTTAGACCTTCCCCTAACAAGGATTTCATTCACACGTGGTCAGGAATCCATGAGGTAGACATCCCGGAAAGTGGGAGGAAGTCCACCATATTGGTTTTTATGCCAAACCGGATGTGCACTCTATTTCCGCAACCGCTGATCCGATTTTAGTTCAACTACAAATTTTACGCTGAAAGATTAGCGTTTTGATGGTAATATGCAATTATTACACTTAACGCGTCAGGCTTCTAACTTGTAATTCAGCGCTCGGCGGGGCACATAGCCCAGAGAGTAGCTGTTGGTTGCAGTCTGGTTACGTTGCTTATAGTAAAATAAGGATTTTATAGAGAAGTTTTTGCAAGCGCAAAAAATTATTTGTAAAATACTGGATGGACCAGGTTGCGTCATCCTAATGCGAACCAAAGACACATCTTTGCGTTCCCATCCCCGGTCTACAGGATTTAGATTTTCGTCCTCTCCATACAGCCAACTTTAAACCTGCAGATAAACTCTTTTCAAATGTTGCGTTATCGCATCCAGGGTAGGATTAGAAGTTTCGTGTTAGTAAGTTGGATGCTAGTACCAACTGTGAAATATGTAAGGCGCCAAATTTAAAAGTGGACAGCTACGTATGGATGGCCACCCTGGGCCCCAGGTGCCTCGGACGCCGTCGCCGACTGCATAATCGTGCTCAGCGACCCCCAAAACCCCCGAGTAAGTATTTTGTCTCCGTGTTTTTTAAATTGGAGGCAAAACTCCAGAAGACGACGTGTTTGACGCCCACCCTGGGCCCCAGGTGCATCGGACACCGTCGCCGACTGCATAATCGTGCTCAGCGATCCCCAAAACCCCCGAGTAACAAAATTGGACTTACTTCTATAATAATTGACCGAGTTCTAAAATAGTTATTTAATGCTTCTTAGCGTTGCTTTTCTAAAATCAGTATTTTTATTGCAATAATTTATTTATTCAAAATGCATTCAATAACTATCTTCACAAAGTTTCGGGACGGCATTACGAATCGAATGCAAAAAATCTCATCGCGATCCATCTTACTGCGCCAATTTGAGCTTGTTTGGCCTGATTTTGTGCTTTATTTCTTCGACTATGTTTTAATATTCCGTCCTCTAAAAGCACATTTGAACTATGCTAAGCCCAGTCAGGCTATTTATTTTTCGATTGCAGCAGACACTGGACCGCTAAATGGCGCCTGCTGACTATTTTACATGTCGCTATCCCAAAGATATCGAAATGTCTAAATAGTCAAGTGATCCTCGTGTCGGTCGTCACATGCCTACCTTGCACTGACGAGAGCCAACAGCTCGAAACTGCAGTCTGCAAGTGGTGTGTGACGACTGGCACGAGAGCTCCCTTAAGTAGGATCAGTCTTTCGGCTGGGTTTGTTGCAATCGAAGCATTAGCGTTTTGATGGTAATATGCAATTATTACACTGAACGCGCCAGGCTTGTAACTTGTAATTCAGCTCGCGGCGGGGCACATAGCCCGGAGAGTAGCTGTTGGTTGCAGTCTGGATTTTATGGAGAAGTTTGCGACTAAAAATATTATGTTTTAATTGCTAGTTTTATAAAAGCTTTTAACTTTAAAAACAAGTTCATGTTTGCGGGCAATTTGTGACACCTAGGTTGATCCATAATTATTTCAGTTATTTTACATCCTTATATTTCATCTAATTTTTGACAAAACGGAGATTAATGTTGCGTTCAGAAAGCTCTTATTATTTTAACCTCCATTACACTTTGAAGCCGCGTATTCATGGCGGATATAATTAATCAAAGACAAGAAATTATTACATTTAAAAACTCAACAAAAGACGCTTAAGGCGAAGTAGTAATTATGTCAATTAAATTTTTCTCAAATACAATTAATCCCAATTGATTGCTCCTAAAAATACTAAACGCTCCCTTTATTCGGGAGAAAGCTTACAAATGATTTAACGTATTTTTTTCCTGAATGACGAATTGCCGTTGAAATTCGTTAGTACACATTATTTAGACCCTTAATGAACTCACAGATGTTTAAATTCGGAATAATTCTCAAAGTTTAGTTTCATTCTTGAATATTCAGGGAGCAATTTAGGTTGACGAAAACACCAAGAACTCCATCACAATTGTATTACTTTGCATTTGCATGAAACGTGTTTGTATTGCCCGATGGAAATGTTATTTTAGCATGAATCTTAGTGTTTGCTTTGATGTTAAGCGTTTTTACATATTCATACTGCATCCGTGTTATTATTGCGAATAATTTTTTTTGCTGCAACTCGTGCACCCCTATCCAGAGTCATAGATCGATTTCACGCACAATTCTTCATTTATTAGGCAAAATAACGAATGAATGTTTACTTGTATACTTAACAATACTTGTGTTTTTCATTGATACATATGACATTTTCCTTGAGTGCCTGTTAGGATAGTCCTTATTTGAGACCCTCAGAGTTTCCAAATTTGCTCTAACGGCTCGGTAGAATGAAGTATTAATTTTCAAAGTTAATTCATGTCTTCTCTTGCGTTTGAAGCTTATTTAAAAAATAACTATTCTGTTGTAATCACCCAACGTTTTTTTCGTCGTTACTTTCATTGAAATCCATGAGATCCAGTTTTTGGTCGAATAACAATTAAAATGGGGATACACAAGCTTCGCAGTAGTGATTCATGTACCAGAGAAAAACCAAAAAGAAGAACTCGTTCTGCATGCACGCTTAAAATTGTCGCAAGGATAAGAGCCGATGTGCTATGAAGTCCCAAACGATCTGCAAAACGACAAGTATTAGCACAAAATATTTCGAACCGTAATTATATCGCCGCATTCTGAAAGACTTACAAAATTTAAGTCGTACAGAAACTTTTGCTTCAAAATTTTGGAACACGCGTTGACTTTTGCGAACGTTTCGAAGAACTATTTGCTGAAACCTCGAATATTGGTGATTGCTTACTTATGAAGCTGATTTCCCTCTTTCACAAATAGAACTTTCGCTAGTGGGCGATGAAAGTACCGCTTCATAGCAAAGAGGTTACTGTGTGGTGTGCAGTATCTGCCTTTGGAATTTTTGGGCCGCTGTTCTTTGAGGAAAATGACTTGACGGTTACTGTTACATCACAACGCTATCAAACATGGGCTGCGTAACTTTGAATTACAAATTCAGTAGATATCTAATGACAGAGGGTCGGAGAAGGTTCCGGTTCATGATCAGTGATCAGATTAGGAGTGGGGGTTAATTAGAGTGGTGGGGGTAATTAGAGTAGTGGAAGGTAATTAGGGGGCAAGACGTAATAGGGTGGGGCCTAGGAGTGGTGGTGCTGGTGGGGGGGTTCAATTGTAGTGGCGGGTGGTAATTAGCATTGTGAGAGGTAATTGAAGTGGTGGGGGGCAATTTGTAGTTGTGGGAGCTAACTAAAGTAATGGGGAGTAATTGAAGTGGTGGGGGGGGGGTAATTAGCGTGGTGGGGTGGTAATTAGAGTGGTGGGGTCAATTAGAGGACAATTACGGGTAATTTAGGTACAAATAAGGGCAATTACTGATAATTTAGGTGAAATTGAGGGTAATCAAGTTAAAAATAAGGGTAATTTAACGGGGTATTTAGCGTGGTAGAGGGCGGAGGTCACGGAGTCAAGGTCAAAGGTTCAAGTGGTGGTGGTGGGGGGGGGGGTCAATTAGAGAGTAAATTAGGTAAAAATAAGGACAATTAAGTTAAAAATAATGATAAAGTGTTTACATTGCAAATGAGGATAAGTACGGTAAAATGAGAGTAATCAGGAGTAATTAAGGGCAATTATAGTAAATTATAATTATAATTAAGGGTACTGTGGGTAAAAATAAGGGTAATTAAGGCAATTATGGTCCAACACTCCGTCCGCCCGCTCGCATGCCAATCTGTTCGTCCGTATACAGGCCGTTATTGCATTGTCCTATTACACAATTATAGTATCTTTCTATTGTTTCTATGAGATAACAAACATTCATTTTATTACACATTCTTGATTATATGCTTGCCGGGTTATTTTACCTGCCTTATCCTTATGCTGATGAACATTTGCGCCCTGCTTGTCTTATCTACAGAGATTTGTATGGTTTTTAATTTAGTTTTGAAGCATTTAAATTATTACTTTTTAGTGAAATATTGCAGTGCATTTCAGTACCCTTTTATACTGCAGTGTACCCTCTTTATGGGCTTTATGTACTTAATATCCTGACGTTACAAGTGAAGTGAATGTAAAATGCTATAAATCCTACTGTTTATATTTTGTATATTATGATGAGGTTAGGAATTAAACAAAGATTAGTATAATACATTCATTTTATTACCCATTGTTGATTACATAACTAAAGACATTTATTTATTTTCAAATCTGCAATACATTTGTATAGACAATGAACATTTGCGAGAGCACTATGACAATCATTATTATACTGGTAATGTTCCAGACCTTCTGGTATTGTCAATGATTTGAGACTAGGCGAAGTGATGTATAGTCATCAAGATCTATAATTTTATGTCACTGTAGATGTATAGTAGGAAATTCTTCTCCATCACATCTCTGCATAGTATTATAACATCGTTTAATGGTCCTTATGTTGATAGTTGTTAACAGCGTTCTGAGAAAGTTGCTCCAAGATTAGTTGCAATTCTTTCAGTTCAGTATATTCCATTTCCATTGACTGCATTTTAAGCCATGATAATTCTTTTCCAACTATTGCCATTTATTAATGATGAGAATGGACAGGGTGGTTGGAAAATATAATGTGTTTGATTTTTAGAGTTACCGTAGACAGCAGCCATTACTATAAACTCATTATTCTTATATTGAAAACCTTGTAAGTCAATGATCAAAGTAGGAAATTCATGCACGGTTATTTATCTTTCACGGTGGATCGATCATTGAAAGTTTGTCTTGTGAACTCAGTGACTTAATCATTTATTAGTTTATTTTACAAAATGTCTGCTACGATGTTGAAGTAGTTAGACGCATTGAAAAATATGATGAAGTACCTACCTAAGAAAAATATCAACTCGACCAGTCCGATGATAGCGGTACAGGCATTATGTTGTATTTATTATTAGATATTGTTTTACTATACAATTATAGTGTCTTTGTATTTTTTATTTATGTTCCTCAAGTTATGTCGGTCTCCCAAGTCCCCATGACCGAATTTTAAAGTTAACCAATGGTAATTTATGTGAAAAATAAGGGTTAATTAAAGTACAAATATGGGTAATTAAAGGTAATTATGGCAAAAATAGGAACAATTAATGGTAATTTAGGTAAGAAATCAGGATAATTAAGGGTAATAAATACAGATATCTCGACACTTAGCATCCTTAAATATTTATTTTTCTCAAAGTGTGGAAGGGAGCAATTAAAAACTTCTTAAATTAGTATTTTTTACAAATCACCGTCCAAATTAAATTTTTAGCATCATTGTACAGTATTACACTACAATTACTGTTTCTGAAAAAATTTTATCGAGAAATTTGAATTTCGTGCGGTATATACTGCTTTTTTAGCACGCCTATGGAACACCTTTTCGTAGAGCGAGCTTGCGCGTAATTTCAAAAGTGCTTCCACAAGCCGGTTAAACATTTTTATAGCATCATCATGAGTGCGGTGATTCAATCTTTAAATTATAAAATTACTGCATTTTTTTTTATTATCCCAAGATCTAAAGACGAAATAGTCGAATCCGAACATTCGAGAATATTCTGGAATTATTAAAATATTGTTTCTTGTATTAACAAAAACAATACGTTTTTGTGATTTTTCCACGTGCATATTCCCTGAACTTATTTTTGCAGCGTTATAAAATATATGCGTTTCCGTGTATAAATAGGGTCCTGTAAACCAAATAAAAGTAGAGTTTTTATTACTACCGAGTAAGTAAACAACTTGTTTTTGTAATAACAACAAGCTGTCTTTTTGTGATTTTTTCACCCATCATGTGAAATTTTGTCAGCCCATCATTAACTCGCCATTATCATTCTATGATAATTTTGTGCATACCGAGGATCACTAAAAAAATACTATGAACCTAAATTAAAGATTATATTAGGCCTTAAAATTAATTTTTATTTGTTTTTGCAGCAAGATGACTAACAACTGTTGACCTAAACAATGTATGTTTTCACATTTTTGAAATAAAAATTATCCCAATTGTGTTACTATAATTATCCGGTAATTTAAAAAAAAACATGAAACATTGTGTTTAATATATACCTTTGCCTGGATGCTCAATTTGGTGGGAGTTAAATGGTGCTATAACTTTCGTAATGTGTAATTGTTACCAACAGGAATGACAATTTTTCTTAAAAAGTTTCTGATTTATGTTGGACTATTTCAAGTGACTTGCAGGTGGCTCGAGCGTAAATAACGAATTATTAAATTAGTATAACAATGATAAATTGAATGATGGGTAAATTTTCATGAAATCATCAATAATGAGGATGCGTCTGGTCGATAGCCGAGTGGGTTAAGGCGCGAGGTGGCAATCGCGATTAATCACACGAACATCGCATCACCGGGTTTGGAATCCTGGCTCCGGCACTAGCACTGTGGAAGGAAATGGTTGTATGTCCGCGTTTTTTCAATGTGTAACCTCCCTTCTGCACAAGCCCTGGCTTCTGGAATTGGGAATTGTCTAATTTCTGTGGTGTTTATATATGAAAGCTTAAAATCTATTAAATCACAAGTACGGAGTAAATGATAGAAATACAAAAGTGATAAATATTGTATCGCCATATTGTTGAGATCTAGTAAGAAATCTTTTTAATGACTATAAATTAGGGGATCTTTCCACTCATTTGGAAATCTGCAGACGTCACCCTTGCCTAAATCGCTGTGTTCAAGGTCATATAATGACTTAAGACCATTATCAATACCGCCAGCATTTACAAAACTGCTGGAAACAATTTATGCTTTTGAGGTAAAAATTACTTAGAAACAAATCAAATTCTCCTTTTGATACCATCATGTTTCCGTTAAAAATTTACCACAAACACAGCTTCATTAAAAGTGGTTGTTGATATAGCGACAGCATTTGATAAATCCTCCACGACAATACTAATACTTTTGGATCAAAGTAAAGCATTTGATTTAGTTTATTTTTGATATATTGCTTGCAAAGTTGTCCGTCATAGATTTTGATGCTACTATCTTAGCGTGGTTTTCTGAATATTTGTATGGTCGTTCGCAAAGGGTGAAAATCAATAAAACAATTCATTCTGACTTTAGTCACAGTAATTCCGGTATACCCCAGAGTAGCATTCTTGGCCCATTTTTATTCTCGATTTTTACATTTTATCTGCCTAATGCGATAAAATATTCCCAACTTCATTTGTGTGCTGGTGATATACAGTTGTGTAACTCTTGCGGAACTAATCCTATTGAGGTTATAAATTTAGTAAATCTTGATCTAAAACGTATCTTTGACTGGCATGATAAACATGGTCTTAAAATAAATCCAATTAAAACAGTGGCTGTCTGACTGCCAACGAGATGATATTTTTAAAAGTCACCTGGAAATTAATAACTCCACAATAAAGTGGATATCTTCAGCAAAGGATATCGTACTGATGAGTCGAAACTAGTCTACGGCTGGCGACGTACTGATGAGAACTAACAAACTTGAAACTGGTCTATGTCTAGCGATGCACAACAGCTCTGCACTGTAGTTCTTTCTTTAGGATTAATCTACCTGCTGGAGGATTATTACAATCGGATTTTATTTTTGCGTTTTCCCATTGAAGACGTAGTATGTCTCAAGTTATAGGACATTATTTTCAATTGATTTGAAAATGCACATTGTGCACCTTGATTGGTGGCAATGAATCGATTTCATAGGAAACAGCGGAATACTGGACTTTAGTAGTAAGTATTTTTACTTTACTACACATTTATTATTTATTTTTATTTTATTTATTTAATAAGGATAATGCATATTGAAAATCATACTTAATTTCCCAATGCAACGTGTTATCTTGACATCTTCAATTTTTTTTTACAAGCGTTATGTAAATAACTATTACTGCCATCGTCCGGTGTAATAGCAATTAAGATGACAATCTCTTGAGGCCGATTTATCATAAAATACTAAACACCACAAGGGATTACATTAAAAATTAAAGTAGGAATATTTACTTTTCGTCGATAAATAGAAAAATAATGTAGGCATCAATCATTCGGTGCGACCGATTTTAATATTTGATTCGAATGACAGGGCGGGATGAACATTACAGGTGAATGAAAATCGATAAGCCAAAACGCTACATAAACAGCGGCACTTTCAACAGCTGCTTAAGGTAAATATTTTCTCTAAAAATTTGCTTTCCTGATCCTTTAATTTCCGCAGTTAATTTGGCATAATCGACCATTGTTGACTATTTAATAATGCCTAAAACATTACTAATTTATTCTAACTTTTCTTTATAATTGAAAAAAGTTTGTTTATTTATTTACACTGCTCTCCAGATTACAACAATCCAATTACAGAGCCGGAAGTAGTCCCGCAAAATTATAAATAACATACATAAATACCACATGTAACATATATAACAACATACATAATAACAATATAGTAAGTACTTAATATAAATCATAGAGGTAGAGAAATAAAATTTATACATTACTTTAATAGAAGTGATTTTAATGTTTTAGAGCTGGTGTAAAAAATATCAATACTCGAACAAAAATTATCAAAATTGTGACATATTTTTGATAGTGGCGATAAGCATTAGTACAGGGATTTGGTGAATAAAAAGTTGCGCGGTTACTTGTCGATACAGATGGAACTCTGAGATTAATTTGGTCGAGACTTTCTGGACAGTCTATTTTGCTATTTACAATGTTAAAGAGAAACATACACATGCAATGAATTCTTGGAGGTTCCAAAGATTTAAATGACCATCTTTCTAGTAGTTGGTCCTGCGGTGTTTCGATAGCCGGGTAAAAACCATCAGTTTTAAAACTAAGAAATTTCATTAATCGTCTTTGAATATTTTCTAAATTTTCCACACGAGTCTCATATCCTGGACTCCAAATTATACAGGCGTATTATAATTTAGATCTTACGAATGTACTGAATAGCATTTTTATAGTATCGATATTTGTAAAACTACGACCAGTTCTGCATATGAAGCCTAACGTTTTGAAGGATTGCTGGATTATGTGATTCATGTGAGGAACAAAAGATAATTCACTATCAAAGACAACACCTAGATCTTTAAATGTATCAGGTCTGTTGAGAGATATATCGTCAATTTTATAATCGAATATATTTTTTCTCTAACTTTTACTGCAAGTAAGAACATTAAATTTTATCGCATTAAGGTGTAAGCCATTGTTTACACACCATGTATTTAATCTGCTGAGGTTACTTTGCAAATTTAGACAGTCATTAGAGTTTCGAATGTTTGTAAATAGTTTCATGTCATCGGCATAGAGTTGGGTATTACAATTAAGATTTTTATTGATGTCATTTACAAATATATTGAAGAACAGGGGTCCCAGGACTAATCCTTGTGGAACTCCAGATTCGACTGTTATTTCATGAGATTTATAGCCATTATAGTGTACAAATTGGGTTCTACCGCTTAGATATGACTTACATAACTGAAGCAGTCCATTAGAGAGGCCATTTAGATGAAGTTTGTGCAGTAAGATTTCGTGATCCAATCGATCAAATGCTTTAGAAACGTCTGTATAAATGACGTCTGTTTGGACCCCCTCATCTAAT
The DNA here is from genome assembly GCA_963675555.1 of Leptura quadrifasciata. Taxonomy (NCBI): domain Eukaryota; kingdom Metazoa; phylum Arthropoda; class Insecta; order Coleoptera; family Cerambycidae; genus Leptura; species Leptura quadrifasciata. The sequence goes on along the minus strand of OY776674.1, from coordinate 162,060,274 downwards.
GATTGTGATAAAAACTGGGTTATGCAAAATAGATTTGTTGTGGTAGATCTACCTTTCATAAAGCCATGCTGCTGTGTTATTATGTTTGGTTTTACATGATTATATATATTGTAATATAATAAATTCTCGAATACCTTTGCAAAGTTGCATATTATTATAATGGGCCTGTAGTTGGTAATATCAAATCTGCTTCCTTTTTTAAGAACGGGACATATTTTATAGTTCTTCCAAACGTTCGGAAAAGAACAGGTACTGACAGATAGATTAAATATAATAGTAAGTGGGACTACGAAAATATGTGAACAGTCTCTTAAAATAAAAGCTGGTATTAAATCTGGACCGGCTGTCATTTTTGGTTTAAGTATATTGAGCGACTTTAAAACGTCATTTTCATTGAATTCTTTTATTGTGAGGATATTGTTACTGTATGGAATGTCATTGGTGATATTAAGATTAGTTGGTTTGGTATAAGATTCTTGAAAGTAATCAGCGAATGCATTTGATATTTCAGCTGATTCATAAAAATTTTCATTTTTTTATGTAACATAATTGGGCATACCTCGATCACTGTTAAGTGAATTCACAAATGACCAGAATTTATTTAGTTCGCTGCAAATATTGATGTATTTTCTATGTGATCTTTTTATATCGTTTTTTTAATGCGTTTCCTAAGTATTTTAAATTCAGTCAAATACTCTGTGTTTTTGTTCTTACATACAATTTTAATAATTTCGATTTATGTTTAATTTTATTTATTATATCTGTCGTGTACCAAGACGGATAATCATGCTTTCTGCTAACCGTTGGGTACGCAATAATTGAAAGTTTGCCATAATTTATTATAAAATGCATCACACGCTTCGTTCACATCTTTCAATTCGCCTAAGAAATCCCAGTTAATTATTGATAACTGCTCATAGAGAGTTGCAAAATTTGCCTTACGAAAATTATATCTACGCTCAGTATTTAGTTGTTTTTTATTACCAACGCTTTTAATATTTTGTTTAACTATTCTTAACGCAGGGTGATGTAAGTCTTCCTTAAGTAAGACGTCAAGTGCCTTTCCTACTTCACAATAATTTTTTGCAATAACCAGGTCCAGGAATCGATTATTTTGATTTTTCACCGAGTTAAATTGTTTCAAGTCAAAGAAGTTTAAAAAAAATTGCAGTAAGATATTATGGTGATCCATGACATTTAATAAAATATTCATTAAAAATGTAGTTTTTTAAAAGTTGATTTCATATTTTCTAATTTTTAGGATACCCTGTATAATCTATCTTAAGTTTGAAGACAAGTAAAGCTTTTTATAAAGAAAGACTTTTCTCGGGCATTCAAAATAAGAAAGTTCACAAAAGTGCGGTATTTTTTGAAAATATTAAAGTATAAGAATAAGAGAGACATATTGACATGTTTCATTTCATCTGTCTTTTTGCATTAAGGCTTAAAGCCATACAGCCAACCACAATTTAAAAGACTACGGTAAGGAGGTATATATAATATAATATATAGGCATAAGACATAAGGAAACAAAGTTAACATATATCTTGATTTTCGTTAAATAGTTAAATAATCAAAGATGTTATTTTTATTTAGAGATAATAGATGAAGTATATTGAAGAGTGTTGAAACGTTACCATAACTTATTAAATTATATAGTTTATCAGAGGTTTCTGTGTGCTTTTTACATCCAAAAAATATATGATCAGGATTTCCAGTAACATTATTGCAAGGTTCACAATTATCCGAGTCGTAAATTTGAAGTTTAAATAAATGTGCAGGGTAGCATGCATGTCCAAATTTCAATCGAGAAATTATTGTAATATACTTAGGATATATAAATGTTGATTCTTTCCACATATATTTCCATTTGCTCCTTAGTTTTGATTTAAGTATATTTTATTTAAGTATATTAAGGCCAGTAGAATGGATAACGAATCAGAAAGAATAACAACTTTTGGAAATTTCGATGTATGTAATCAGCTTCAAACTTTCAAAGAATCTGCCTTTTGGTCTAACAAAAACACACTGAATTTTGATGCAAAAATATTAAACCCATTGTGCGGCAATTGAATTTGTTATTCAAAATTTGAATTTGCCGCCATTTTATGCCATTAAGTCCGAAATGGGTCATTTTATTTTCAAATAGGTCTCGACCCCAGATTTTTGATGCCGCGAAAGAAAATTTTTTAAACCTGTTTTGGAAATTTTTTTTACATTCGTTTAAAACCCAATTAACAAAAAAAAACAATCCGGCTGTAAAATATTAAAGCAGGTGCGAATAAAATTATTATAGAGATTAATCTTACCGACATCCAGGGTCTAAATTTAATTTCAAAAAAGAACTTAAGCATTTACTTTATTAAAAGTTTCTAATTACTTGGGGAAAAATAACGTATTTTAAAAAAATCCTAAAAAATTCAAAAGCAAGGAAGTTATTGGCATTTTACAACTAAGGTCGATAAATAAATGAAAAAAAGTTCTTTTCAGGTAAATTAACAAGATCCATAGTTAGGTTTTCGGGTTTTCTTCCGCGTTGATGGTTTTGAATACTTACTGGTATACAGGGCAAAACAAATATGTGAAGAAGAACATCTCCAAGGGGAATACCATACTTTAAAGACATCTCTACAGAAAAATGGATATAGACCCAAGGACATAAATAACGCCATCAAGAAACAGAGCATAGCCAATACGAAAGAACAAAAGAAATATACAGCGACTACTTACCTACCATATATACAAGGTTGTACGGACAGGATTGGAAGAGTGCTAGCAAAGAAGAACATCAAAGTGATCTACAACGCAAAACAAAACATCGGACAACAATTCCCTAAATACGAGCCACTAGAAGAGCTTGACTCGCCGAGAGTTTATAGCATTCCATGTTCGTGTGGAGAAGTTTACATGGGAGAGACCAAGAGACATATTAATACCAGGCTTAAATAACATATCAGGCATACAAAGAAGGAAAACATCACTAAGTCTGCAAAGGAAACCGGCCACTGGATAAAATTTGACGAGACCAAAAGATTGGCGAGCACGAGACACTACTGGCCCAGAAGATACAGAGAAACCATAGAAATACATAAAAATCAAAATAATTTCAACCGTGACGCCGGACTACAGCTTACACTTACCATGCGACATCACTAGAACCAAGCCACGCAAAGCTCACTTAATTCAACCCAGGGCAAGCATCTAGAAGATGGAGAGCCCCAAGCAGCTGCACATACATACAAAGCTCACTTCGCTCCAGAAGAATACCACGACAAGATGGTCGAAACGTCAAGTATTCAAAACTATCAATGCAGAAACTTAACTATGGATCGTCATCAGCTCTGCAAAATCCTTAGAGAACCAAATTAACAACAACTACATTTAAATGTATGCAAACCTGTTTTTACAAAAAAAATAATTTTTTTTTCGAATATGCTGTATGAAGTGAATATGTTTCAAAATGGTACAGTTCAAATTTTGGCCAAAAACATGCATTTGTTAAAATTAACAATTGGCTAAACTGCAAGAAGTTGAAAATCTTGTATCTAGTTTGACTAAAATAAACTTTTAGGTGGCTATGCCAAAAAAATTTTAGAGTCCCTTGGTTCTCGTATACACACTAAATCCCAATTTAATGTTTTACTCTCTTTATTAATTGGGTGGGGGTGGAAATGGGGGTGGTAGAGGGGGTAGCCAACGCCAGAATTTTTTTTTGAGACGTTTCGTTCTTGTATACACACTAAATCACATTTTATTTTTTTGACTCCCTTTCATAATACTGTGGGGGTGGTATTGGGGGTGACAGTGAGGGTGGGGGAGTGGCTGATGTCAAAAAGAAATTGAGACCTTGAGTCTTCGTACATGCCGAAAATTGCAATTTTATGGACTCGTACCTGCTTTCTTTGCCTATTTACTCTTATTTACCCCCGAATCCTTCAACGGAATTAGATCAAAATATAATCTAGTTCCAGATCTCGTTATAATATATAAGTGTACCAAATTTCAAGTCAACATCATAAACGGTTCCAGAGCAAACGTGCGCACAAAAAAGTTATAGACCAGCTGACAGACAGGAAATTTTTTTTTTTTGCTCAAATCTCGACGCGACGTTTCATGACACTTTAAGCCTATTTCAACAAAAATAAATATTTTTTTGCGTTACGATACTTCCACTGGACGTGGAAGTAAAATGAAACACTCAGCCAGAAACTTTATTACACTCAATATTTTTTTAAGGAATACAATATGCAGATGCTGTTCAGCCTAATAATTTAGATGCATCTGTGTATACAAGTAGTGAATTTGGAAATTTTTCGAGCATTATTCTCAAATTTTCATTGTATTGAGGTATGTATACATACTACTAGGTTCGTTAATAAGGAAAAAAACTGTAGTTCTTAAGGCAGTTAGTATCATATTCAAAACTGTTTGTTTGTTTGTATACTCCACTCCATTATTAGCCATGATGTTTCATATTATTACCCAAAAAAATCCTCATTAAAAGTAGATACAAGCTTAAATAAAAGAAAATCCAAGTATTCTTTTATCACCTGCGCATTCGCCATATTTTAGAATAAAAAATATTTCTCATTTCTTTCCTTTTAAAATATTTTTAAGTAAATAATCTGTAGATTATGCAAACAAATAATGGAAAAAAGTATAGAGATATTTTTCCAGAAGTGGTCCAAATAAGAACCGTTACAAAAAAAGGGAAACTCGACATTATAGAATCTTCTGATTTACAACCGCCTCTGCTTAGTCCCTAATGCAACTTTTTTTGTCGCCCTACGTTCCACTCTAAATCATTAAAGTTACCCAAGTTTTAAAACTACGTTTACGTTTTAACCTATCTCTTGTAAGTTTTCTCTTCTAAGCCTCTATGAGGCCGGTTTATAAAAATTATGTACATTTTTGCACGGAACATGGTTAGATAGCTTTATAGAAATATTATTTTAGCATGAAGTTAATATTCGCTTTGAAGTAAACGTTTTTATATATCCGTGGACGATAAAAATTCCCGATTAAAATGTGTTTTTAACGGCCTTCGTCCTACGTATACGATACAAAAATATAAAGTATTTAAGAGATAATAAATAAAACATAAATGGAATGTAGGGTTATTGGCTTTATACGAAATGTAAAAACTTCGTCAGTTTTTATGCCTTAATTTCTGTTTTCTGCTGCTTTTGAGTAATGGTCAGGAGTTGTTTATTGGTTGTATATAATCTTTACTATAAAAAATATTCAACAGCTTAAACCCAATTGTTTATGTATGAGTTGTGTTTTTTTTTTTTGTATTTAGAGCAATCGGCCCAGACGGTCGGCTAGACTAGGTTTGTCTATTTTATTTAAAATGTTAAAAATAAATAGTTACAAGTGGAGGCGGAGGCTACTCCTACCAAATAAAATTAAGAAAGAAGGAAAATTTTAGACTGCTCAGCAAAACCCAGTTTCTGTTATACTTCGTAACTAAAATTACGATATTTGAAACCTGATAGAAATAATTCCTAATGAAGGAAATTTCGTGAGCCCTTTCAGGGGAATTTGTCATTATTATTGTATTGTATTGTATTATGATTTATACCACGTGTCATCGTAAACCCTCTTTTTTCCGGTTAGTTGTTGTTTTGTTGTTATATCCTTATTGTGTATAAAATTTCTATGAACAGAAGGTTAGCAGTACAGTACAAAATACATATTTCAATACAAATTAAAATGAATATTGAGATCTGAAAATCAGAGCCTTTAGTTCATTTTTTATTGTTTGGGTTGATGTGTCGTTTAAGTGTAGAGGTATATTCGAGGGTATATTATTGATTACGCTAGCTCAGGGATACTAATAGATAAGTGGACTGTATTTCCAAATATTGCAAATTATAACTAAATAATAAATCGTGTCGAAAACTTACCACAGTTGTTGTTGTCGTGTCCCTCGTATATGACGATATAAGGATAGGAAAGGTGGAACAGGAAATAGTTTCCGACACAGAAAACAAAACTAAAATTTCTTAATTCGCGAGATAAATTATGCAATGTAATTCACTTCACTCAACAATAATTCTATCTTTTTAAACCAAACTGCGGGAGCCACTCTCAATCTAACAACAATCCTACGCGACAATAAGTCTCGCCCGCTTCTCCCTACCCATATTACAAAAAACTATGTTTTTTGTCCCTTTTTTTTTAATGTCTCCATTTGAAATTAAACTGTTCTATAAAAAAATTAAAAGGCGCGTCACCAATTATTATAAACATCATCAGCGTACATGTGTAAAGAACAGTATTTTGTGACTTGTGGTAAGTCTGCAGTATACATATTAAATAATGAGGGCCCAAATATTAAACCCTGAGGCACTTCAGATAGTAACAAGCGTCCAGCAGAAATTTTTCTTCTACTAAAAGTGTCAAGACAGATACGTTGGTAGCGATTAAGTAAATTAGAGGTGAACCACATTAAGATGTTATCATTCATACCATAATATTTTAGGTTTTTTATCAACAATTACGTATTTAATGAGTCAAAGGATTTTGACATATCCAATAGTGTCGGAGAAGTTACTTTTGGTATTACATCATTTTTAAGCACGTAAGGTGACAGTTGTCGTGGATAACACCCTCAGCATTTTTTGGGGGTACGACTACGTAAGTAGACTGATAGGTCTAAATTCCGATATTGCGCATATTTTATTACTTTTAGGAATTGGCTTAACTAGTATCTATTTCCAAATTAGCAGGACTGTTCCAGATTCGAAGGAAAAATTTATAATGTAAGCTAGGGGTTCCGTTATGATTCGTAAACTAAGTTGAAGCATTTTTCCGGAGATACATTGCATATCCTACTACATAGGGGCTTTTGCTTTAAGAATAGAGTTTGAATTAGTACGGTAGAGGCAAATTGAAATTCAGTTATTATCTGAAAAATCTCCTACTCTCAAATTTTGAGAGATAGTTGTCAGGTACCTTTTCGCGCGGTATGGAATCTATAAAATAATTGTTTATAAGATTTGCGTTACAGAGATGTTCTGGAAGTGAGTATATGTTTTGGTTAGTTTTAATAATCCCATTTGATTTTAGGGTTGACCAATAAGTTTGAGTATTTCTGATGTTTAAGTTGATATGGAAATTAAGAAAAGCTTTTTTCTTATCCTGCAAGGCCGTGTTGTAAATATTTCGAAAATCACAAAAATATTTTCTACACGTGATATCTGTTACTTTAAAACCGGCCTACTTTTGATTTTTTTCATGACACGTAAAGTATCAGTAAACCAAGGTTCACTAGCTCTTTTGACGCCAATTGTCCTAGCTTTAAGTGGGGCATGAATATCAAAAAGTGCTGTTAATTGAACGTTAAATTAAGAAACTTTTTCATCGATGTCAGTCGTTGTATGCATACAATGCCAAGCAATGCTACTTAAGTCCAAAACAAAAATTTCTCTGTTAAAATTTGAGAAGGATCGAAAAGTTTTTGCGTCATTTTGTATCTAAAGCAGAGAATACGGTGTTGTGGTCTGCGATGCTGTGATCTAGAACTCCAGAATTTGAAATATTCAAGTTTTAACGTACTATAATCAAATCAAGAAGGCACTCGACTTAATATACAAGAATGTTCAAATATTATATTTTTTTAAAACGTAGATGCAGGGTTATTTTTGTTAACAGGTTTTTATTTAAATCACCTGTGAAAATAACGTTATTATAGCTATTCACATATAAAAGTTCAAGTAAATCATGCGTGGCAGTAAGATTTAAATAATTAACATTTGGTAGTTTATATAGTACTATGACAATCAAAACCGTAGTAGGAAATGATAATTTTACAGTATTTCAATTTGGTAAATATGTTACAAATTAATTTTCTCAAATTTAATATCCCAACTTATGTAGGCAGCAAGTCCATCATCGCGGTTATCATAGTCACTCCTCAATAAGTAAATATTTATAAATATGAGCAATAACTAACTAAACTCCTACGCTTGATATTATAACAGGTATTTATGCACTGCACTGGCACATTGACAGCACATCTCATAAGTCCACCGTTGACTACTGAGAAACGATTTACGAGTTTTTTTATGCTAGTAGGCCTGTCCGTTTTATTATCTTTAAACCAGTGCAGTCGAAGATGGTTCATTCAGGCTGATTACATTGCCAGTCTCGGACTCGCCTGCACAGTTTCAACTACCATTCGAATCTCGATACCATTGCTAAGTATATAGGACAAAATATCAAGTTCAGTGCGCACTGTCCTGTGCTTTAACACTGACCAGTTTCAATTGTCCTCGTATAAAGTATACCATATCTCGCACTATAACTATGAGCTGTACCCAGAGTGTCAAATAATGCCATATTATCCTTCGCAAAAAGCAAGCATTTATAAATATAAACGCTGGGTACTATAAGGATTTTATTGTCCTTAAACACTATTCTGCACGTATCATTGTATTTTATATTAAATGTCTTAATTCTTTTTTTGTTGAAATAGGCTTAAAATGTCATGAGACGTCGAGATTTTAAATTTGAGCAAAAAAAATTTCCTGTCTGTCAGTCTGCAACTTTTTTTTGTGCGCACGTTTACTCTGGAACTGTTTAGACTTGAAATTTGGTATACTTATGTATTGTAACGATATCTGAAACTAGATTATATTTTGATCTAATTCCGTTGAAGGGTTCGGGGGTAAACGGGGTAAATAAGGGTAAATAGTCAAAACAAGCAAGTAAGAGCCCATAAAATTGCAATTTAGGACACGTACGAAAAGTTAAGGTCTCAAAATTTTTTTTGTCATCAGCCACCCCCCTCCCCTCACTATCACCCCCAATGCCACCCCCACGCGAGTCAGTATTTATATATTGTGACAGGCAGCGCATTACTATCAGTCTCTCCACCACTTATAGATTATCACGGAGCTTTCAGATTATTTGGCAAAGTAGTGTATGTAAGGTTGCTCCATCGACCACCCCTATGATGGTACTGTTTGATCCTGGTTTAACTTAGAATAATAACAACTTGAACTAGTTTTGACAAGATTTTTGTCAATTATTAGTTTGCCTTTATAATTAGTAGTAGTTATAATATTAGCAGTTTGCGTAATGAAATGTCGACGCTCCAGAAATACATTACGGTCTAAAACCTTTAGATTATCATGGCTATCAAATAATTTATAGAATGACTTATTAATGTCAAAAATGAATTTTTTTCAATACGGGTCTGGAGTTCCAATAAGGACCGTTACAAAAATTACATTAGTTTTTGCAAGATCTGTAAGCAATTCGGTCATCACATTGGACTTGATATATCCTTTGGAAACTGCATTGTTTAAACCTGCCATTATAACAACTAAATCATTCGAAGAAGAATCTTTGGTTAAGTTTTTAACATAGTTTACTACACTTTTAAAACGAGCATTTGGCTTATAAATTATTTCAACAGTGTTACTTACTTCTAGGAAAAATGTTATTCAAGATTTTAGCATAGCCTCGTTCTTGACAGTCTGCTAATATTAGTATAATTTATTAAATGTGGTTGTACAATAGTGTCTGTATTTTTACCTGAGATGCTGAAATGTGTGTTAGCTTTTAAAGAAGGATTGATTTGTAATTGAGATATACACTTATCGTCGGTAGATTTTTCTGTTTGGATTTCGGCATTAATTTTTTTTTTTTTTCGATTTTCAAATCATTATCCGTTTGAGTAGTGCAGTCTTTATTCATTTGAAAAGTCTGACTCACAGCATTGCAATATGTTTTTTTGGCTGACAAATGTTCTATCGCCTCTTTTAAATGGTTTATTTATTATTTCATTTTTATGGTTTACTCACTCTGAAGTTCTTACATTTATCACAATCTTTCATTTCATAGAATTTACTAACTAAAGATCGAGGCATTGAAATGACAAATATTGAGATTACTCACATTTCTAATCATATTACGCAGGGTTCTGATTTGGAACTTTCTTGCGTTTTCTAGGATTATCTTCTTGTTCCTATTAGCATTAGGATACGCATTAAATTTATATCACACACTTAAATATCATATATAGTTGCAACTTTTCGTAACATATGTGTAATAAACATAATTTGTCGTTCGGTATTACTCGTTGGGTGAACGCGATAAAAGATACCTTGTTTTTAGTATTTACCCTGGCAGGGTCGATATTAAAATGAAGCAACTATAAATCTTTGGCGGAATCGAGCGAGCTGTGATTAAGACGGATGAAGAGATGAATGCTCGCCAGATTCTTATTTGACGAGCATTAAAACAGCAGCTTTATAAAATCAATCCGGCGATTAAAGCGGCAGTATAAGTAATGTGCAAACGATAAACTGCCAATTAATCAGAAGTAGTTAAGAGCAAGCGGCAGAGAAAACGGGAATTTCTACTCGGAAGGTGAGTAGGTGGAACTGGAAGGTCAGCGGCCCTGGTGTAGGAGAGTGGAAGAACTTGCTCCCGATTGCCCCCTGGCTGTCAGTCATGGATTAGGCAGGTCTAGTCGGGAACAATTTAATCACGCGCGTCAGTTGAAGCAGGCATTGTCTGTGTACAGCGCGAACGTCGACAGGTAAAGCACACGGATTGTGAATAATGTCGTCATTATCCGTAGTCAGCCTTAGCCTCCGCAGGATAGAATAACTTGCCTATTCAAACTGTTTTCGAATAGAGCTAATTTCGAGCGAAATTAATTGGGTTTGTGCGCGTTACGAGACCACCGCCAAGTATGGCAAAATGTAATATGCAAATGGCCTGGTTATGTTAGTTCATTGGATTATTTAGTGTCTGGTTATGTGGGACAATTAATTGCAAACCTCATTATATTTTGGCTATCTATAACGCACCGAGACGATTACTGTGGTATTCCACTTGTGTCGTATTACTGCCGGAAAGTTTAGGGAGGGATGCCAAGATGAGGGCGATAGTTCTGCGTATAATTTCTATTGATTATAAGAGTGTTCATCTCTCATATGTCTAGTTTATGTTACGAGTAATGAGCTAAGATACTATACTATAAAAAATATTATTTATCTATTTATATATTCATTGACATGTCTTTTATACCACATCAAAAATAGGTAGAAGATTTGCTTGCCATTATAGAGTTAAATAGAATAAGTTTTGAGTTTAACGTTTCCATACCGATAAAGTAAGTTATTTTTCGTGTGTAATAGTTTAACAGTATTAAAAGTATAAAGTTAGCCACAAATATGTAAAATAATGCCAAGTGAAGAATTTAAAACATTTACCTGAAGCCACACCGAAAATAGAAAGTAATATTCCCATGAAACTCAGCTTAATGGTATCACATTTTTCAAAAAATATTGTCTCTCGAGGAGTTAACGTTTGCACGTCTACAATTTTCTAGCATAAACTTGTGTATATTCAGAGTTATGCAAATACAAGAAAATGTAGCTTCAATTAAACTTTAGATCAATTCATACCAACGGCTGACCGTGTGCCTATTAACAGGTAAGATATCACAAGAATGTTTTGCTGTTCAAAAAGTCTTCAGTACGGTCTTAACTGATCCACTATAGCGAGTAATGAGGTCAGGATATGATATCGCTTTTCAATTTAGTTTTCTATGATTGTTTAGTAACTATATCTGTTCTACTTAATATAAAACAGTCGGGCGAACAGTCAGTTCATAGGCCCATCGACCGATATCTTGCTATGATTCTTAGGGGGATACCTTTTCATCGATGTTCTGAACCGGGACGCTTTGTCTGCAAAATACTTCAACAATTCACTTTTTATGTTTTAGGCAGTTGGTAGTTGCTATTTGTCTAATTACTTTAGAGAATTTTCTCCAACATTCTACGATATTTTACATAAGTACTCACATTTACAACTTAAATTCGATATTGCTAGAACATGGACATGGTTCTTGTCATTTGTTTTGCATTAAATTTTATATTATATTGGTGATTGCTACAATTCTAATTTAAACAATGTTTATATTGGTAATTGCCGTAACTTTAACTTCAAACAAATAACACGGAGATTCAATTGCATATCATGGTTCTTGTTATTTGCATAATCAACTCTGAAATATATACAGTATAGTCATTACTGTAGCTTCGTAAACTTTCCTATATGAAGTGTGTCCCTTGATTGAGTTTGCGATAGGTCTAATATACCAAAGGAAAATTAGTACGGTTTTTATTTTCTGCAGTCTCGGTCTTTAAGTCTTCTGAGTCGTCCTGCTATATACTCAGCATGATCTTTCCACACACTAGATGCTGATCAATCAGTACGCCTAGATTTAATACAATTTGTTTTATGAATAGCTGATTATTTACAGGTTGCTTGATGGGCAAGTAGACAATTCTTTATTATTATTTTAATAATATTTACACATAAAAACAGTTGACCCGTATTTTTATTTTATTATTTTTTAACAGCGCCTTATAATAGAAGAAAATCATGAAGTTAAAAATATGTTTAAGCGGTTAGATATTGCCGCAAAAGTTATTCTATTGTCTATGACGTAATAGCGTAATCAGCGGAGAAACGAGCGCTAGTGGATGGGCGGAGCCAACAAAGTTGTGCAAAACGTATGTGCGGCGTTGTCGGCGTTATATTGATTGCGCGCGCATGTTAGGCTATTACGTCACGAGATAACCGGCAAACTGCCTTATTTTAAATCCACTGTAATCTCAAGCATATTCATTTTACAATAAAACCTATAATAGTCGGTAATATTACCTTGAAATTATATTTATAACATATTGAAGACTCATGCTATAATACTATATTACTACTTTTGTCGTTTTCGTTATTGTCCCATTGTTACATGGGCTAGAGTTAATTTTTATGTTGTTTAATTCTGGTTGATCAGCAACTGTGATGAGAATGTTACAAATTTAGTTTTGTCAACATTCCGGCTCAAAAGACTGTTATCCAGCCAAATTTTAAATTTTTCCAATGCTCGTTCAGCTTTTTTATATACATTTTCCCATGACTCACTTATGAATATAATAGCAGTATCATCAACAAATGATATAATTCCCCCATCTATACTGTCTATTTGTGAGATATAGTTAATATAAACTAAAAATAAGATATGTCCCAGTACAGCACTCTGGGGAATACCCATTGTGGCGGTAAGGGGGTCTGTATATGTTATTAACTTTTACTCTCTGATTTCTCCCTGTGAGGCAGGCCTGAAAACTGTTTAATGGTTCGACTCTTACACCCAGGGATTCCAGACGTTTCAATAATAATTAATGATTAACAGCCTTAGCCAAATCCAAAAATATTGCCAAATATTTTTTTTTTCATTAAAACCATGTACAGTATCACTTAAAAACTTCATAATTTTATCTTGAGACCTAGATTCTGTTCGAAACCAAATTGTTTGCTATTTATAATTTTTTACTTTCTAAAAAATTTACTAGACTTTTCAAGACACTTCTCTATGAATAAGTGTTTAGTTGAATTCGTCGAAATTCTTAATTTTTAACATAAAAAAGGCTAATTTTACTGAGATAACTGTGATAATTTTCTCGGTGATGAATATTTTACTTTCTCATGAGATTTTTAACCTTCACATAATTTTTTTTGTAACATTTATTTAGCTTCGGCCTATTTCTGCTACTGAGGCCTAGCACTGATGTCTGTAGACGAGCTATCCCCAACCAGGAATGTTGCGGAATCTCTTCTCTTTCGAAGAGTAGTGATCTTTTATTTGCCTAATATTTAATAGACAAGGAACCGACTGCTTTACATCCCCTCAGAGGGATGGTATATCCACTACGCAATTCTCGCCTGAGATTGCATAGCTTTGGCGCATACACTGATATACAAGCCGCTAGATGTAAGGCGAGGACGCGGTCTTCCTTGGAATGATCACCCATCTAAGTATAAAATATTTGAAAATGTATCACAACTCATTTTGATCGTGTGTTATTTCGGAAAGAATGAGTGAAGTCAGTGAATTTTCCAACAATTTTACTAGGGAACGCTTCCCTTGAGGATTGAGGAGTACATATTTTCATCATTTACCGGTATCGCTTTGAAAATGTGTGCTGACTGCACTGGTTATTTGTAGAAAAAACAATAAATGTTTTCAATTGGGCATTTATTGATCAAATAATAAAAATAAACAAGACCATCGGCGTCGTCCATACAACACGTGAAAACAAACAAAAGCGCTCAATATCTCCGATTTCTAAATTCAAATATTAATCTTGCTAAATGTTGATTCTCTCGGGAGTAATTTTTATTATACGCACTTCTTATGTATATATCTGCTAAGATTTATACCCGAATTCGTTCGAGGGAATTGCCCAGGTCAGCTTTTACCACGCTGGCCTGAATGTAAATGTATATAAATCTAATCCATTCAGTAGACTAGCAATGACCTCACTGAAAATGCTTCCTATCTTATTCGCAGATTTATATACTTCCACTTGATATTTATGGCAAAGGAATTAGATTCAAAAGCTTAACTCCGGGAAGTCAACACGTAAAGAGCTAAATTTTATTCCGATATGTAAATGATGTTCGATTTTATAGTCAAATTATTTACATTGTAACCTCTTCAGGATTTTACTACTTCTGCTGAAAATATGTACCTAGGGTGTTTAGGAATTTGGAATGACAACTTTACGTTTGTCGGAGAAAGTTCATTACTTTTTCTGGTTTTTCAAACATACTAAAACTACTAAAATAATGCTACTAGACCTCCTAATTCTAACTTCAGACTTTGCCTAGATCATTTAGAAAATATAATATCTGCCTTTTTACTGGATTTTGACCATTTAGTTTTCGGACGAGATGTTGGCTTAGTCAATAAAAAACACGCTTTAAAAACCGAACTAAAAAGTAAGAAATAATAATGTTTAAATATTAAGACTTTGTTCAACAGCGATAGATTGTAAAAAGCGTGGCGTGCTTTTTACGATATTTTTATAATTCTACTTTTATCAATAGCTACCAATAAAATATTTATAACAATTGATCAAGCACCCTACAATCTATCGCTGTTGAACAAAATCTTAATATTTAAACATTATTATGTTTTACTTTTTAGATCGGATTTAAAGCGTGTTTTTTTAATTTTTTAAACTATAATTTTTTAAAACTTACTAAAAATCATTACTTAGGCAACGTTGTTAATGACAAAGCAAACATGGACAGCGAGATTCGTAATAGAATTAACGCTGCATCTAGAGCACTCTGGGGACTTAGAGAGAGAGTATTTGACAACCACGACCTTGCTTTGTCAACGAAAATGGCTGTCTACAGAGCACTTGTCATTCCAACACAGCTATATGGATGTGGAAGCTGGGTCACTTACCGTCGTCATGTGAAAGAATTAGAACGTTTTCAACAAAGACACCTCAGAAGTATGATGAGAATCCGTTGGTTCCATCACATATCAAACGTGGCTAAGAACTCTTATTTTATGTCGTTCTATTATCAGAATGTTCGTGGACTAGGGACAAAAACTAATGAGTTATTTACTAATTCACTCGTTGACCAGTGTGACTGTATTGCTCTCACCGAGACATGGGCTCATGCGGGATTGTCAAATGCCGAACTGTTTGATATAAATGTATATGATGTATTTCGCGCTGATAGGGATTTTCAAGCTTGTAATAAAACGCGAGGAGGTGGAGTATTACTCGCACTTAAAATTAAATACAATGCTTATTTACTTGACGTTCGTTCCCTATGTCCAGGTTTTAATAATCTCAAGAGCATCGATATACTGGGTGTAAGAATTAAAACAAGTAATCACTATTTTCTGATTTTTGTTTTATATATTCCCACTGACGCTACCTGTGAGGATTATGAGTGTTTATTTGATAATATTGAATCACTATATGACCTGTATGGATCCGACATTCTCATTATTGGCGACTTTAACATCCCTGAATATTTCTCAAAAACTCCCAGTCGGAAATACAATTCCCTGCTGCATTTTATGAACTTTTTTAATCTAAAGCAACAAAATAATATACTCAACGCTAATAACAGACTATTAGATCTCATTTTAAGTAATATGTCTTGTAACGTCCAAAAATCAACTTCAGTTTTGTTAGCGGAAGATCTTCATCATCCTGCTCTTTGTATTAATGTGTGTGTACAAAATCTTACGACTAATAAGTTTCCACTATTTAGTCATGAGTCGTTTAATTTTAAAAAAGCTAATTACCCCGCACTCTACAATGAGCTAGCTCTAGTTGACTGGAGTTTTATTTCTAATCTGGCAGTAAACGAAGCTGTGTTTGAATTTTATGACAAAATATATTCTGTTTTTAAGAAACACGTCCCTAAAAAAACACCATCACACAAACAGTATCCCCCCTGGTTTAATTCCAATACAATTAGACTGCTTAAACAGAAGAACAGGGCACGTAATACATACAGAAGGACTAAAAACCAGGATGATCTAATAATGTTCAATGAATTAAGAGCTTTGCTAAAAATGACTATAAAAGATGCTTATGCTGCATACATACGGGATGCCGAGAATGCCATAAAATCTAACCCAAATAAGTTCTGGGGTTATATTAATTCAAAAAATAATGCCACATCTATTCCTAGTACTATGAACTACAACAATGCCACTCTTGAAAGCCCCCAAGATATAGTTAACTCCTTTGCTGATTTTTTCTCTAATGCGTATATTAATTCTAGTGACTATTTGCCTGGTGACAGTGTATATAATAACAATGTTATGCGTATTCGAATATTCACTGAGAGCGAAGTCCTAAACTCGATTAAAAAACTCAAGGCAAATATGACTACAGGACCTGATGAAATACCCGCGTTTATTATAAGAGATTGCGCTAATGTTTTTTACAAACCTCTCTGTATTATATTTAATTTAATCTTAAGCACAGAAACATTCCCTGATAAGTGGAAACTATCCAGAATTTGTCCAGTGTTTAAAAAGGGCAGTAAAAATGAAATAGAGAACCATCGTCCCATCGCAATTTTATGCAATTTTTCTAAAATTTTTGAATTCTTATTGCATGATTACGTATCCTTCCATACTAAAAATTCAACAATTGAAGAACAACATGGCTTTATGAGCGGTCGGTCAACTGTTACAAACCTGGTATGTATCACCCAATTTATTTCTGAAGTCATAGATTGTAAGGGTCAGGTTGATGTAATTTATACCGACTTCTCTAAAGCATTCGACAGACTAGACCATGGCATTTTATTGACTAAATTAGAAAGCTTTGGAATCAGTACTTCGCTACTAAATTTATTTATGTCTTATTTGTCCTATCGGTCTCAATATGTTCAGTATCGTGGTTATCGGTCTGATCATTATAGCCAATCATCTGGAGTACCACAGGGCTCGGTACTTGGACCATTGCTTTTTGTACTGTTTATCAATGACATTGTTGATGACTTGGATGTTCACTATTTGCTTTATGCTGATGACCTAAAAATATACTTTCCTATAAATTCCGACTATGACTGCCTGAGGGTTCAGCGTAACCTGGATCTTCTTAGTACCTGGTGCATTAATAACCGTCTTCCTCTTAATGCTGCTAAATGTAATGTCATGTCTTTCACACGTAAAGTAAATAAAATTTCATTTAACTATAAATTAAACGACTGCACTCTAAATAGACCTGAGTTTATAAAAGATCTTGGCGTTGTTTTTGATACTATATTAACTTTTTCTAAACATATCGAGGAAAGCACCAGTAGTGCATTTAGAAATTTAGGTTTTGTTTTGAGAAACAGCAAAGATTTTACTGAATTATCTACTCTACGTATGTTATTTGTTACATTTGTCAGATCCAAACTGGAATATGCGTCCATTGTTTGGAGTCCTAGTTACAACATTCACATAGCGTCCTTGGAAAAAGTACAACGAAGATTTTTTAAGTCCACAACTTTTATTCTGGAGGGCACATATCCAATGAGAGGGACACAACAAGAATTTTTTTTAAATAAATTTAGTATGAGTAGCTTAATAAGGAGACGTGTAATGCATTCAATAATGTTCTTACACAAAATTATCAATAATAAAATTAGCTGCACCTGCCTCACCTCACTTCTTAGGTATCGAATTCCGAGATTAAATTCTCGAACAAATAATGTACTCATGCTTCCTACTCCACGCACTAATATATTAGAATCATCTCCCCTACATCAAATGTGTTTAAATTATAATAGTATTGAGGCTAGCCTGGATATATTTAACTGTAATATTGCTGACATAAAGAACATTTACTTAAACCCCATTTAAACACGCTCTTGTCTATATTTCTGTGTTACACTTGTGATATATATGTGTATATATATATATATATGTGTGTATGTGTATATATGTATATGTATGTATATATGTGTATGTGTGTATATATGTGTGTATGTATGTATATATGTATATATATATATTTATTTTACTAGAGTATATATTTTGATTGTAGTTGTTACATTTTATATTTGTGTCATTTGTGTACCTTTTACTTACACCATATTGTTCTATTTATCGATATTTTATTTAAATCTGTTGTTATTTGTCCTGTAATTGGGTTTCACCCGTTGGATGAATTATATAAATAAATAAATAAATAAATAAATAAGTACTCAGGAGAGCAAAGAGCCTTCCAATTGAGGTGCTTATTTCAAGAGCACGCCTAAGATGGGCAGGTCACGTTCATCGTATGCATGATAACCGCCTTCCTAAATGTACACTTTATGGTGAATTGCTAAGCGGTAGACGAAGGCGTGGCGGTCAACGAAAGAGGTTCAAAGACGCTCTCCATGAAAATCTAAAATCTTGCGGTATTGCAGACGAGCAATGGGAACAACTTGCAGCGGACAGAACCGAATGGCGAGGGGTTGTGGCCAGCTATCAAGGAAATGTTGCTGCAAGAAGGCCGAATCCAAGACCTAACCAGGTCTATGTTTGTCCTGACTGCGGTCGACATGTGCTCTCCCGAATTGGCCTCTATAGCCATAGTCGTGTGCACCGTAGATGAATGGGAATTACAATAGACTACACCTTTTACTTGTTTTTTATTGTACACAATCTATCGACTGTAACATTTTTATACTCGGACTCGAGTAACGGCTAATAATAATAATAATAATAATTAACAGCGGCGCATCCGCCAAAATCTCGACAATAGGTTACTCTTTTTATTTTATCCTGATGATCTTGGTGAGGACATTAGGACAAAGTTGTCAAATTAGTGTGCAAAGTTTCAGTTTAATCTGACGTTTTGAAGTGGGCGAGAATCACGTTCAAAAATTCCATTACAAGCGAACATACAAACATACAGGTGAAACTAATAAAAGCGTGTTAAAAATAACAATAGCACACGTATATTATTAGGTTTATTAAATAATTATGAGTTATTCCAACATATTGAACTTCCTACTCGAATTACAGACATTTCAAATACTTGATTGATTGATGTAATTATTACATCTACTAATAATGTAGTAGTTGGGTCAAATGTTCTGAAAATGGATGATATTTCAGAGCACTCACTAATCATATGTAAACTAAAAATTGAGACAGACAAACAACAGTCGAAATTTCTTACCTTCCGAGGTTTTTCTAATTTTAATTATCTGCGAGATCTTTTATCTGTAAATTGGTACTACATTTACTGTTACCTCCTTTCTCTTATTATATATTTTTGGGAAAGAAATGAGGCAACATATGCGGACGACTAGCTGGTTTAAGCCGGAGAAAAATTGCTATATCGTATATTGGCCTGCTTTATTACGTAGAAACAAAAGCACTCTCCAAAACATACAAGATGCTTGTATAAAATTTAGTTTCAACTTGCGCAAGTTTGACCATATTACTGAACGCTTTTTGGAAATAAATGGTTAAATGTAGATGAAAGATTTAAACACCATTTAACCTCTTGTTTACAAAATTGATAAATATTAAACACCTGACTATTTGCATTCGATACTTCTAAAAGATAGCGATACACATGAAAGTTCTACTCGTTTTTGTTGCCTGTATAATGTTTTTTAAGCATAATACCGTGCAGTTTCACGTCAACATTTTTAATAAGATACACTTGAACCTTAAACTTCTTTCCAATATTACATTATTTAGCAAACGAGTCAAAGCTGGATGCTGTCGAATAGATGATTTGTGTATTGTATTAGTCTTATAATGTTTTTGAACATAGTTTTATCGAGAGGGTCCCCACCCTAAGAAATGTGTACACCAAATGAAATAATAACTGTAATAAATAACTAATAACTATGATAACCAAATAGTAACTATAATAACCAAATAATAACTACTTACTGTAATAACTACGCAATAGCTAAATAATAACTGAAGTAAACAAATAATAACTGTAATAACCAATTGAAATATATACAGTACGTCCACGGTTAAACTCCTATAATACTTTTAAATAAACTTTTTTTTTTTAATTTTTAGTTTTTTTGTAAAAAGTTACGCTTTATAAAAACTTGTTCTGAAAAGTCCTTGAACATTCTTAGAATTAAGATTTACTATACATATAAAATATTATCAACTACTAATTACATACCATCAAAATACCTTTAATTTGATAAATATAAACAAATATTGTAAAGAGAGCTGTAAATAATGCCAAGTTTACTCCGAACTCGATCCTAACACAAAGTTTCATGTACATAGTTAATCAAGTTTCTTCCATATTATTAGTATTAGTTCTAAAAATTGAAAAGAAAATGAATTATTGACTATGTGGGGGAAACTATTGGGACTCACTTGGCATTATTTACAACTCTGTACATTTTAAATATCAAAATAATAATAAAAAGTAATTATTGTCTATGTGAATGAAATTTTGTATTAGAACTCGGTATTATTTAGAACTTTCTTCACAATATTTGCGCTTATATTTCTTAAATTAAAGGTAGGTACGATATGGGACGGTAGCTCAGTGGGTTAGCGCGTTTAGCTTTGTCTCTGTGCATATCTAGCGAGGTGTGTTCGAATCCCATCTACTGCGAAATAATTTTCAAATACAAACTTATTACCTAGAAGTGGTTCGGATCCCACTATAAACTGTAGGGCCCCGTCTCCTTAACTCAGATAAATCAAGATCAAGACTTAAGAGAGTCACTCAGGTGACCTGGAATAAGTTGCGTTCTCAAGTAAACAGTAAGTTATTTCATTTATTTTTATTTGTAGTCCATAAAATCTATACTGTAACAGTTTAGCCGAAATATGTCTATTATTTATAGAAATTTTAGAAAATAATATCGCGTGCAGTGACAAATGTAGATGCGGGCGTTTGTTTGTTTGTGAAAATTGATTAATACCGAATGAAAACTGTATAATTCGAAATTACAAGAATTTTAAGAAACAGATCTCGAAACAGAACAAGTTACAGAACTAATGGAATAACTGAAATAACCAGGGCGAATTTGCAAAAAAATATGTATTATGTTCACTCAAAGAGGCTGCGACAATCGAGGCGAGAACCGTGAAAGTTGTACAAAAATGAACAACAGTGTTGTAGACAATTAAATTTCTTAAAAAATATTTATGATTAATAATTAAGAATATTTTTTATATATATAATAATAATATATAATTTAATTATATATATAATCGAAAATGTTCTTAAGTGAAAAATAATTTTTAGCCACCCTGTACATTTTTAGGAAATGAAAATGATTCAAAAACATTAATTAAATGTCTCGTAACTGGTGTTCACATAAGTTTTTCTTAAAAGCCATAATTCATTACATCCAAGTGGTTGGGAGATATTCAATGCTAATATAGGAATGAATAGAGCCTAGAAAGGGGCTTCAAAAAATGTACTGATATACATAGCATTCCATTTAGAAAAAAGGCCGTTGGTCTTGTAATTTCGTCTTGGCTCGCCCTATATGTTCGAAAATAATTTCCAATTATAGATTTTTTTTATCTAGTTTGTGGTTATCGTGGAACTCGAGATATCGAGGTCCGACGCATTATTGCCCCACCCTGTATAATAGAAAGATGTGGCCCAAGATTCTATTATAAAGGAGAAATCGAAACTTTGTTAGGAAAAAATTTTTAATTACAAAATAAAACTTTGGCTTTGACTTAATTCGTAATTCCTACACCTTTATGTAGCCTTATTTTTATTACATCATTAATAGTTTTATTGCCGCCAATTCTTTTATTTATTGTAATAATGGTGGAAAATAAAATTTTTACCTACTTGCTTATTTACTTGCATGGTAAACAACCAACAGAATTTCAGCCTCGGTAATTATTTCTGTTTTGACATTTTACTTCTTTGATATCACGCTGCTTCTCAAAGCAGCATAGTCTTGTCATCAGACCTGCATCATCCCTAATGCCGTGGATATGGTAATCTCAGACATGATACACATAAACACACATTTTGGTCGCCAGATCTCCTACTACCCCCCTCAAACATTTTTCGTTCCAAAATCTTGGTATCTTGCAATTTTCTAGTTCTATGTGAAGATGTTCCGTGAGGATTTCAATTAGTCC
The DNA here is from genome assembly GCA_963675555.1 of Leptura quadrifasciata. Lineage (NCBI taxonomy): Eukaryota > Metazoa > Arthropoda > Insecta > Coleoptera > Cerambycidae > Leptura > Leptura quadrifasciata. Next base: position 162,037,824 of record OY776674.1, on the reverse strand, counting down.
GTTTAAGATTTTCTGCCTTCTTTTGTATCTTGCCTGAAAATCCCACATCCCATATTTTAAGTACCCCGTAAACTACTCAAATAATTTATTATAATTCTTAGGAGTTGAAAATTAATAACACGAATGTATTATTATGCAGGTATTGCGTTGCATTATGCGCTATGAAGTATATATTATTAACCACCTATAACTTATATATTATCAGTCGTAATAACTGGAATATACAATTATAGTACATATTTATTAGTTCTAATCATACGGAATTAGCCGATTCTCTGTCCGTATATTGAAGCCCTAAATGTGTTTTACAGTTAGATTCATTAAGTAGTAACGCCTGCTGCATTTTCTTGACTTGTGGTTTCTTAAGCCTTCTGAAATTCGAACTGAATAATATTTGTGATCTTTCAACGTTTGTTCGTATATTACATTGACCTTACATTTCAGTGATCTTCCTACAAAGTTAAGGGCCACTGACGTCAAAGGTTACGCCCTTTGACATCGTATCCACCACCAATCAATATAACATTTGACCACAAATTTTTATAAAGTGTACGTCGAACATACAGGGTATCCCGTAAATAATGTCACATGGAGCAATAGATTCCTTACATTTGTCCAAGAGTTGATGATAACAGAGGATGTCATATTTATTTTCTTTTAATTTTTTTAAATAAATTTTATCTAATATATTTAAGGTTTAGCTAAAGTCTAGTAAGCTTTAATTTGGCAGGTCCAAAACTCGCTTCGGCGCTGTGTTGTAAGGGTCAGATATGCGAGTGGTTCTCAAACAGCTCATTAATGATAACTGTGATGTAGTCGCTAAATAATTATAAAAATGTTAAAGGTGTTACCATGAAATGTTAATAATTATTAATTTACTAACTTCATTATTTAATGGAATACGGAAAAACAAATGGGCACAAACGAAACTGATAACAAAAAATTAATTTCGAATTCTTTCAGGTAGATTTACCAATAATTGTGGCAGATAGTTTTCCAAAAAATGAGGATAAATAGCTCCAGTCAATGTACCATCAAATAAATGTGGCCCTATTACATGTTCTCCAATAATTCCTCCGCAAACGTTTATAGATCATCTGTGTTGGTTATCAACTTGCATAAAAAAGTAAGGTTTTTCCGAAGCATAATAATGGAAATTGTGCCTATTAACAAATCCATTTTTATGAAAAGTTGCCTCATCACTGAATAAAAAACAGTATTGAAGAAGTTCAGATAATTCCTGGTGCATTTGAATATGATATACATGCAACTTATTAGTTTTTAAGATTCGACCCACAGACCGTCTACTTATTCTTACTAATGAGCTCACTTCTCTTTGACTAACATGGGGATTCTCAACCGTTGCCAGCACCACATAAAACTCATTTTCTTCGTTCACAATACGTTTTATTTTTTTACTTTTTTTATATTCGACATTTCCAGTTTCCAGAAATCTATCGAGAAGGTTTTGGAAGCTGCTAACATCAGGAATCCTTCTTTCAGAATAACGTTGGTGATAAATTCTATTGGCAAGTAAACAATTTCTGTCTGACTCGCCCAAAACAAAAGTCATATCTACAAATTCCGTTTTATTAAAATTCATATTGTAAAATTCCAAATATTTTAAATTCAATACAAATTGTAACGACCGATAAGTGTGAAAAATGCTCCTTTGTACACAACAATTTATACCAAACTGAGGTTTTATTGCTTGTCGAATAACGAAAACAGCAGAAAATGTACAAAAAAACATTACAGTAAAAGATCGGTTAAATACTATTTACTCAGTTCAATGGATTGGAAGAAATAGTCCCACTAAATGGCCTCATTTCAAAATTGCATAAAGACGTGTGTCAATCAAAATGGGCGACACGTCGAACTATTATAAATTTTTCTAATGAATTATTTGAGGGAAGCTCTTTTTTTAAGTTGATTCTTGAATTTGACACTTATTTATTTATAAAAAGAAAATGGTTGCAATTAGCCATAGGGAAGTACTTACAAGAAATGTTCGTTTTTAATTTCTACATTACATCGTCGAAAAATACACAGGGTGTTCCATTTGAAAAAATTGAGAAAATTCAATTTAAAATGTTCTTAATTGAAAAATAATTTTTGGCCACCCTGTACATTTTTAGGAAATGAGAATGATTCAAAAACATTAATTGGATGTCTCGTAACTGGTATTCACATAAGTTTTTCTTAAAATCCATAATTATGACTGTGGTGATTTTTTTAATATCCATCTGCAGATTGCATTATTTCAACAAAACAATTCATTACATCCAAGTGGTTGGGAGATGTTCAATGCTAACATAGGAATGAATAGAGCCTAAAAAGAGGCTTCAAAAAATGTAGTGATATACATAGCATTCCATTTTAAAAAAGGCACTTGGTCGTGTAATTTCGTCCTGGCCCGCCCTGCATGTTCGAAAATAATTTCCAGTTATAGATTTTTTTATCTAGATTACTTGCAATTTTTTAAAAAATTTTAGCTGTCGTAGAACTCGAGATATCGAGGTCCGACGCACTATTGCCCCACCCTGTATAATAAGCACTAAACAAATAAACCAAAACAGCTATTTTCCCAGCTACATGCCGATGACCAGCGCTGAATGAAATTGTGAAATTTACCGTATTTTGTCTAACACAGTTAGCACTAAAATACAATAACTTGGATTGCTCGAATGCTACGAGGAAGATGCGAATCCTCTTTCATCTCAGGACGTCCCTAACTGCAGACCTTCGATAAACTTGGGTCGCATCTCATAGACACTATTAAGTTCCACAGCAGTAGAGCGTAACTAGCTCCATCTCTCGGTTTCTTGTTTATTTGTGTTTATATATTGTGTTTATTAATGGTGTATAGTATATTTGCTATACATCTTTGTGCTTTTAATGTATCATTCTTTCACGTTGTAACTCACCTGTTGACAGGTTGTAGATAAATAAATATATAATAGGTCTAATGTTCACTCATCGCCGAATCTTTAGCTGTAAATTCAATGTCATCCCTAAATTTCTCCAACGCGCCCGTCGCCTGAAGCCGCCCTCGTACATCGGTTCAATGAAATTTGTATTCCAGACGAACAAAATAGGCGCTAATAAATTATCAAGTTGGCAGGTCGATACGAAGACTGCTTAAGCCGATATCACTTTTTAATTGAAACAATCCGTTCGACATTGGAAACTGGATATTAACGTAATGGGGAAATTGTTTGCGATTTGCATTGATTGTAAATAATCACATTGAACCGTTCTAAAAGTGACTTAAGAGATGAGTTAACGAAAGCTCGAGCAAGTTGAACCGAGAATCGGGAATAATATTGCCGAAGTGCCCCAGTCAGTATCGTTACAGCCTATAAGGTCGTTTAAAAGGCATTTATAAATAAAATGTCATTGCACAGCTCTGATTAGTTATTGGGGTGGCAGTATTTTGCGTTGCGCAATAAAGAAGTGGCCACAAACAAAGAGCTACACCGATATTAATAATTGACGTGTCGGAATTATTAAACACGCATAACCCTGATTGTCCCGTTGGCCGCAGAGGTCCAATAATTTGGCGGCCAAACTGTTCCTGCCAAACTTCCTCTCTTTATTTTTAGGGTTACGCGAAATCTTTCTATATACAGTGCGTTCCCGGTTAAAAGTTTTTGAGTTGAGCTTGGATCGAAACTAATTTGCCATTATTTTTACTTTCGATAAATCAAGTACGCCTTGGAAATTCCCAAATAACGAAGCCATTTTATAATTCAATTGTTATTCCCAAATAACGAAGCCATTTTATAATTCAATTGTTTGGATCTTGCGTAATCTGTAGACAGTTAAAAGTCGGTAGGGTATTTTTATACGAAGAAAATGGCAAAAATTTCGATTTTCAAAAATTTATCGTTAAAAGCTTTTTGTCGAAAAAGTTTTTTATGTTTCCTAGGTCTATTTCTGCTTTAATCTAACACCACCCCCCCCATGACTTATAATCTTCAGATACCTGTAATAAATTACATCAACAGATACAACAACACAAACTGGGGTATCATAAAATGGCTTTTTAAATATTGCCTTTTTGCTTTTTTTTGCTGAACGGAAGTTTGATAATTTGTATCATTATCTTTCATGGACCAAAGCACCACACCTCTGTAATTTGAGATTTATCAGATTTTTTATGCATTGGTGCTACTGAGAACGATCCATCTTTAGTGTGTCTGAAGGATTTATATTTCTATCTTAAAAAGTTAGAAAAAAAAAATAGGAAAAAGAAATTTTTTTTTTCTTTTAACTCTATTCTATCTTTATTTCAAAAAATGAATATTTACGTTCACAACATTTTTTAGGGTTCAACACGACTGTTTCGGACGGAGAATAATATAAAAAAATCATACTTACTGTCGTTTATGCTTAACTGCTGCTCTAATGGTATCAATTGGACGTCGTAACACTATAAACCTAACACTGGATGTACTACACTTTCTTAAAATTATACCTGAAAGGGAATTTTGTTAGAAAACACAACTAAAAGACAATATAAAGTTCAAAGATGTATATATTAAATCTTTAAAAAATTTATGTTTTTACAACAACTTTTATTTTAAGAAATATGTTTAACAAACACTAGTCTGGCCCGTGTACAACACATGGTGAGGAACGGAACGATTTATAATGTACCAACTACCATCCAATATGCGGTTTTATAAGCTAACGATGCACAAAAAGATTCAAGAAAAGTTCAATGTTACTGAAATTTTGGTGGGCTTTTGCTTGCCTGTCTTATAGACGTATTTTTATTTCACATTAATTTTGGTCGCTCCTCAGAGCTTAAAAGTGCTTGAAGCGCTACTACTTCGAATTGTATTCTGCAATTACAACTTTTTACGTTCAGGCAAGGCGGATCCCATGCACGTATGAGTACATGGTAATAATACTTTTCTGACACCGAATCACTGAGGAACCGGTTTAGGGCAAACCCCGTCAAAACTCATCATTTCCCCGTCAAAACCGACTGCTAGGAAATGATGGGGGTCCCATGTCGCTAAGGGCTATTTTCGCTAGAACTTCCGATATACTTTGAATAGAGACTGGTTTAACTTGTCCTCATATTTAATACCTCGTAAGAGTTGCAGTGCTTGACAACGTGGATTCGTAAAAGGGTTTTTAATCTTGAAAATTTCGAAGTTAGTCAAATTTTATTATACTTTCTAAATTTAGGTGGTCGGGGCGACATTACGTCCCTGTGCAGCGACATTTACTACACTTGCTAAATTAACGCTCCTTGAGGAGTTATTGAAAATTTTGCATGAAAAACGCTCCGAAGAGCGAAAATATGATTACAAGTATTAAAAACCTCTTCCACGATATTTTTACGTGAAGCACGCTTTTCGTACGAAGTATCTCCTAAGTCGGATTTTGTTACAGCGTCGAAAAGTATATCGGGGTTTTAGCGTGTTCTTTAACACTACTATGGATTTTTGAGGGCACTAGGTAATTGATCAAGAGATGGTCTTCCACTCATGCTTTTTGCTGTCCAATATGCAGATAACCATGCGATAATATCGATTCCCGTAAATTTGAAGATATTTCAATTACTGCATCATTAGAAAATTTTCGATTAATCGCTCTTACCATATTTGTTTGTTCTTTAGGTACTTTAATATATGAATAACTATGTTGGACAATTTCATTTATAATAAAATCACTAGACGTGATATTCTTATCCACACCCTTAACAATTAAACATGGATCGATTATATTTTTTAATTAAATTAACATTAAATTGTCCACCAAATTGTCTGCCAATTTCCACTGTGAGTATATTCAGTGAATCTTTATTCAGACAGTTGACTAAAATTCCTTTTTTAATTGGTTTAACTTTGTTAACATATGTCTAAATTAGCTAGCAGGGTTTATTTTATTTTTTATTTCATGTTCAATATTGGTATTTGGGTCATTAGATTTTATAAACATGACAGGAGAATTTTGTTGTGCAACATAAAACTTTTCCTGTTATTTAATTTCATTATTTATAATTTTACCTCAGGACTGCTGTTTTGTGGACATTTTAACTTAACACTATAACAAATACTCACAGTTTTTAGAGCACCCGCACTATAGAATTGATATTTTTGTAATGATACTGTGTATTATAAATCGCCAGTTCTGTTATTTAATAAAATATTTTCACTTACGTAACACCACTTGGTCGTAGATAATCCAGTACAGGGCTGTATTTCTTCCGGTAAAATTGGATCAGCACAATTTCTGCAATGCCAGTATTCTTTGTATACGTAGAAACATTTAATATTAGGCATAATAACAATACCAGGTATGGTTTCCGCATCTATTTATCCTGTTTACATTTTTGCAACTTATATGATTACTACAAATATAGCAGGTTTCATTAGAGAGATCTTTATCACCCGACATACTTTACTTGTATTTCAATTGCATATTAACAATTTGGTTCAAAATATGCGTTATTTTTCATTTAATTAACGACAAAATGATTTTGTTTCTCGAAATCTTATGCGAGTGGATGTTTAGTTTAGATTTACATTTGTATGACGGTATCACCTAAAAGTAAACCCTTTAGAATCGTTTGCCTCTAACGGAAGTGCAATTCAGGGAACAATTTCTATCTGCTATCGTGATGATATGACAGGAATTGTCAAAAATAGAGTATAATTCCAGTTTGACTGCAGCCAAACTTAACTGACAGGATAATTAGCGATGAATAGCTCAGCGCAAACAGAAACGCAGATGTGAAGCCGAAACAAGGCGCATCATTGATTGTTTTATTGCATTTCTGGTAGAATTAAGTTTTTGCTGGAACTCTCCAAACCCTTTTACTCCCCTCTAGACGTGACTCCTCTGATTAGTCAGTGATTTAATTGAAATGACTGAGAAGGGGTTCCCTATGGACAGCACCCTAATTGAAGTTTAATTTTACCCTATATATCCCGTTTTTTTTATACATATACAGGGACACTAGAAAAGGCTGAGTGGATAAAGGGGAGAGGGCTTAATATTATTCATGCATGAGGGAGAGTGACATACCAACACTTTCAGATAACATAAATAAATATTCTCTAACCTGCAGTAATGCAGTTACCGTAGAAAATAGAAAATGCATTGGACTCTTTTAACGTAATGATGACAAATAGGTATTATAATTTAAAAAATACTTAGAATGGATTGGATTTTTGCCTTATATGAAATTGCCTGGAAAGATGAATTTTATTAATGATATGAATAATCCAATAGTGACCCTATGGATCATCTCTTTTTACTTCTTGTACTCACAATGTCATGCACAATGTTTCTGTTGAAATCTTGCATCCTTTATTTAACACACTTTCTGACATAATCAGTTGATGAAATTTTGTACAGTTACTAAAATCGCATAACAATACAGTATTCTACCGTTACTTTTGCAAATATCCGCACGTAGGGGGCGCGGAGGTAAAAATTGAAAAATCTGTAAAACGAAGGAGCGAGAAATCAAAACAAATCGTTAAGAGACGAATTTTTATTGAACGATATATGGGGGGGGGGGGGGGGGTAATCCCCTCAAAAGTATGACTAAAAATAGAAAACAATTTTTTTTTTTAAATGGTTAAAAACTTGCTTTTCTGTAAAAACTCGTACTAAAATGTAAAAAATAAAAAAATGCTAATTGCAACAAAAGCAACACTTTGTATATATGTCTCATTTTTATGTACGCATAACTGAAGGCGCTATATAACGATTCCACCCCTTTCACACATTCATGCCTACAATCATACAACGTGCGCACGCCTTGATTTTCTTGCATTTGTACGTCAGTACGACTTTTTTCAGAAAAGCAAGTTTTTAAACATTTTAAAAAAAATTTTTATTTAACAATTCATTTTTTGAATCGTGTTTTTTCTCACGTTTTGTCGAATATCTCCGGTTGCATTTAATATATCGAGAAAATAAAAATACGAGCTTCTCCGCAATTAAATTTCTCACAAAACTGGGACAGTAAAAGTTGCTTCCGTTAATTTGGTAAGTTTGATAAGCTTTGTAACAAATGATTAATTTGTATATTTTTTTAATAAAAAACGCTGCTTTTTAAAATTTCAATTTTTTTTAGTTATAAACAAATTAATATAACTCTGGTTTTTCGATTAGAAAGAAAAGCAAAAACATCACCTAATAGGATTTAGAGAGATCTACAATTCTTTAAAAAGATTGTTGCAAATCGTTAGTCAGAAATGTAAATATGATACTCATTAGATTTTAATTGTGTGTAAATAATCATATTGATGTTTTTACTTATAATTGCATTAGTTTACTAAGATGCTAACATACCTAATAACCTAACCGAATCACTATTTTTTAGACACATTGTTGATTTTTACTAGTAGACTATGAGTTTTATTAGCGAACGTCAACATTTGAGTTTTGTTCCGTTGAGTTTTAAACCAAAATCGGTACAATAATTCTTAAGGTACAAATATACGCTTTTCGAGAAAGCTCCTGCGCGCTATAAGCCACTGATGGAATAGCTACTTTGCATGTCAGTAAATTAGATGACATGAAACTCATTTCTTGGATTCATGGACTTTTGAAGGTCGTTAATACAAATCAAAAAGTGAATTGGGCCTTAAGTACCGCCTTGTGGAATTCCAGTAATTACTACACTTTTATCAGTTTGGTACGATACGCCATAAAGTTTCAGTTCAACTGTTTGAGTGCGATTACTCTAGTAATAATTTATCCAAGAGTTTGGCACTCCTCTAATACCATATACAAACATTTTGTTAAGCAACATTTCATGATTTCCCAAGCAACACGTGATGGTTTAATAAACGTTTATTATATGAAATTATGGTTTAAATTTCGTTATCGTAATCAACGTCTATGAAAAGCGTTAATTTCATAAACGATTTTTATACGTATATTATATATGTATTTATCCTAAAGTTTTTGGAGTAACATATTATATACGTTTTTAGCGCGGACATTCGAACGTTGAATATACATTGCGAAAAACGTTTATTTAACCATTTGGTATTCCTTGGGTTATTGTATCAAATACTCTAGAAATGTCAAAAAATAGGCATTCGCACTTTTTGTTCATATTATTCAGTAAATAAATATTCAGAAAAGTAATTGCGTCTTGAGTAGAGTGTCCTTCTCTAAAACCATATTGACTAAGGGATAAAATATTACGTAGATTCAAAAAAGATTTAAGTTGACTTGGAAATAGTAATGATATTGCCCTATAATTTGATATTGTATTGAAATATTAGAAATATCAAAAACAATCTGTATCTTTTAAACCACTTGATCAATTTAAATAAAAATATATATGTGTTGTAGATATTGCAGGGTACACCCGTCCAAAAAATTGAGCAAGATCATTGACGATGGAAATATCGAAAAAAAATTGACATATATTTCTTGATTGACAAGGGCACATACAGCCCGTGTCATCCTGCTGATAAAAATATCGGCGTTTCTATACAACATAGAAATTATTCTCGTAGCAAAACCGCCAATGAAGGCGCAAATTTTCAACACTATGAAGTGAGTGTTACAAGCATTATTTTGCCTATATTAAGTAGATTTATGTTCATTTCGTTAGATCACGGTCAGAACCAGTAAAGTGTTCGGTCAATTAATTGACTGTGGAGTAGCCCTAATGCCATCTATGAATTTTAGGCCCTATATAGATAACTATATATAAAATATTGTCTGAAAGTTATTTGTGGCATTCTACGAATATTCTTTCCTATTATTTGGGTTTTCTACCACATGTATTATTATCCTCTTCAAAACAAATCACCGAATCTACAAAATAATAGAATTATTGGAAAAAACCTCTGCGCCCGTGACGTTTACGCCAAAGGAAAAGTCAGAGGTTATGTTTTGCAAATAACATAAATCGGAATAAACACAGAAATAATGTGTTTTGCTGACGTTTCGGAAAGTAATCTCTTTCCGTTTTCAAAGCTATTTTTTGGAAGAACTCTTATTTTGCTGTGTATGTCAAATACACAGCTTTAAGAATTCTGTTTATGTTATTTCCATAGATACTTACTACTTACACAGAACATAGAACTGATGATATTTTCTTTTAGATAATGTTGAGTTTGTTAAGTTCTTCTTTTAACATTGGTAGCCAGGTTGTACAAATATCTACAGAACAATTCGATACGCACTTATCTTCATTTAATAAGATTATTACTGATTCTTTAATTTTTCTTTTTTTGGTATCTGTTTCTTTTGTTAAAATTTTTGCCGAGTCCCAGTTTATTCTATGTCCGTTTTCCCAAGCATGTTCACAAATCTTTGATTTCTGAATTTCATTATTTCTAATGTAATTCTTGTGCTCATCCAACCTCACACTGATAGGTCTGGACATTGTAAATACAGTTTTTTGAATTCTGCTCCCAGTTTATCGGTTTTGCTTTTGTTAAAATAGATCTTAAAGTGTTCCCCGTTTGAAATATCGTCAAGTTTGTCAACTATACGGCGTAGCTTTTCCGATAGTCCGTATACATAAGGAATTATTGCTGTATAATGACGTTCAGGTTTTTGTCGTACCTGATTGTCCCTATTTTCAACATTTATGAAAACTCTATCAACAAAGGCTTCAGGATATTGATTTTGTACTAGAACCTCTTTGATAATTTTTTTCTCGTTATTTAATATTTCATTATTAGATGAAATTATTTTGGCCCTATCGTATAAACATTTTACAACACCTCTTTTTAACTTTTATTGACTGATTTGAGTTAAAATTTAGATATCTATTAGTATGTGTTGGTTTTCTATAAACGCTTGTTTCAATTGTATTATTTACCCTTCTAATTAAAACATCTAAAAACGGTAGTTCATTCCTACTTTCTACTTCTAATGTGAATTTAATAGACGGTTCTTTACTATTTATATTTTCTAAAAAAGTATCTAGTAAATCGACACCATGAGGCCAAATTGCAAAGATGTCGTCAACATATCTCCATATCTTTGTTTATACAATTTTGAACATGTGTGTTCTCAAAGTTCTCCATAAATATGTTGCTTAAAATTTGTGATAATGCAGACCCCATAGCCATACCAAAATCCTGCTGATAGAACTCATTGCCCAATTGAAAATAGATTGTTTTTATACACAGTGTTAAGAGTTCCATTATGCTATTTACACTTAATTTAGTTCTAATTTCCAAATTATTATCATTTAGCAATCTATCTTAACTATTTTTAAGGTTTCATCTACCGGAACATTGGTGAAAAGACTAACTACATCAAAGCTAACCATCATGTGTGATTCATGAATATCGTTTTCATAAATTTTTTCTATGAAATGTTACACTATTTTTAATATATGAATCGTTATTTCCAGATAATGGATCAATAATTTTAAGTAAAGATTTTGCCAAATTATGACATGGTGAATTAATAGAACTAACAATTGGTTTTAAAGGAATATTTTGTTTATGTGTCTTTGGTAAGCCATAAAAATGAGGAGGCTTACTGTGATGTGGTGTACGTTTCCTTCGTTCAAAATCATTAAATTCTTGTTTGTATTTAAACAAAGTTCTGTAAATTTTGCTCTCTATTGATTTTGTTGGATTTTTGTTTAGTTTTGAGTAGGGTCCCTCATTTACAAGAGTCGTGATTTTTGTGTTATATATATCTTTATCTATAATGACTGTGGCATTACCTTTGTCTGCTGGCAATATTTTTATACTTTCATCGCGTTTTAAAGAATATATCGATAACTTTTCTTCTGGAGTTAAATTATCTTTAATTTTGTATTGCTTTGGAACAGTTTTCGGGTTTATTGCAAAATTTAAACCTTCTGATAGTACAGGTCTGTCTGAAATGGACAAAAGTCTTTTTGACATATTAATGACAGTCCTGTCAATTAAAGGATTATTATAATATATAAATATTTAACATCAGGTTGTAAAAAAATCCTTCTCTAGTGCACTCGTACCTACATTTTCGATATTCCTAGTAGTTCTCAAGGTTCGAGAGAACCTACATAAATTGAATTTACATAGAGGTCAAATAGTTTTTTAAAACAAATTTCTGAGGTCGGTTAAAAGAACGTCAGACTGTTTTATTCGTTCCTGCTGCGTTCGCTCCTGTTAACCGTAGCAAGTGCTAATATGGAAACTGAAAGAAATACAAAATGGAAACATTTTTTACGTAAAAGTAGTCCAAGTAAACAAAATCTCCGTGGGTTTCGTGAACATCATGATTGCAAGCACGCATTCCAAAGGGGGAGCAAGTTCATGTGCGGTCTTGGGTAAATATCCGTTCTGTGTGATAAGGCACCATGTTTATGGCATTATAGACACGTCTCGATTGTGTTTTCATTCCATTAGCAACGCTTCACGAAGCACTCTGGCATTACCTATCTTACTTCTCTTCTTATCTTAATATTTAATAGAGGATGTTAACTAGCGCGATTTTTCTGGAAGGCACTGCCTTGTTTCCTGTTCCTGTTCCACCTAAGTATATAATTATGAAGGTGTTATCGCAGATAATCGTACTTTACCTGCGTTTGCATGCCAAATCTAATGTATTGTGTTTAGAAATTTCAACTCGGATAGTTTTTCCAGTTACGCACCTACATACAATTCTCTCACAGATAATTGAATGAAAATACGTATTGTAAAATGCAATGTTGCGTTGTTTTTTTAGGATTCAATTTGTGAACTGTTAGTAAACACGTATTTTGTATGCATGCGCTAATAATTTCTTGCTTCATAATCAGAACAGTGGGGATACAAGAGAAACCCTTTACTTCGTTTAAAATTCGCGATGAAATTTCATGTGTGTGCTCTTAACCGTTGAAGAGGTCAATGGGGTTGAAAAGAAAATGTAACCGCCATATTGGATCGGCGCCCATATTTCAATTAGTGTGATGTCACTAACTTTATCGTTTTCTGCTCTTTAAGCCCTTTCATATGATACCCATATTAATTTGATACCTATATTAAGGAGGTTGACAAAAAAAACATAATTCGCCATCTTGTGGCCGCGGCCATTTTAAAATGGCGTCACTCATTTTTATTGTTTCCTACTTTTCAAGCTCTTTCATTTGATAACAGGATTGACAAAATATACATCATCCGCCATCTTGTGGCGGCGGCTATTTTAAAAATACTACAATATTCAGTATTGCATATTGTATTATTTCCAGAACTAAAGGTGTATGCAAAATTTCAGCAAAATCGGTTAGGAGGAGCTGGTTCTAATTCACCTTGCAAAATTGGACCTAAACAAACTAACAAACATTGCAAGTTAAATAAAAGCTTGTAAAAACAACGTGCATTCACAACATTTTATTAATAAATTCTTTTATACATAAATGCTTTGAAATAATACTTTGACGTTTCTGTTATTTACTAGATTTTGATTCTTTTTTTAAAATAATGCCAGTTTAATTGTTAATAGTATTTAAACATAGGTTCCCTGAATTAACAGACGTATCGTCTGAAAGTTGTTTGTGCATTCTACGAATACTCATTCCTTTTATTTGAGTTTTCTACCACATATATTATCCTCTTCAAAAACACACCACCGAGTCTACAAAATAATAAAATTATTGGAAAAAAGCCTCTGCAAATTAGTTATTTATTAGCTTTATTGTGGGATTTTTTTTGGTTGTATTTTTCTCTATTCTATTTGTTGAGTTTAGTTTTTCATTTGTTATTCTGCAGACAAGGGAATTTAGAATGATTAACTCAAACGATACGAAAAACAAGGAAGCGGAGAAACATGAGACACATGACTCACGTTAAGGTGTTCTTTGGATATCTCTATACAAATTGAAAATATTTCAAATTTATAGCAGAGATACTAGAGACGTAATTTATAGCTTACTTTACCTCCAGGATCACGTTTTTTATTGATTATTTAAATTCATGTTTTGCCTTTTTAGATAACATGTTTGATTGTACCGCTTGCTGTATTGGTATATTTATATTATATTTTGTTAAACAATATTTCCTGAAAGCGCGATATATTTTTCTCAGTGTTGGCAAACAAAGTCAAGCATTTCAAATAAGCCAACGGTAACACATTGGATTGTTACATTTTTCAGACGATATACAGGATGTTCCGCTTAAAACTCCCAACGCCAATTACTCGAAAACTGAAAGAGGTAGTAAATTTCTGTAAATGGCAGATAATTGGTGTGATCAAGAGCTATATTTCGACTTATAATAGATGCCGGCGCCTTTGACGGTTTAGGCGTCGCGACGACCGGAACAAAATTTTCGATGGCAGGAGTTTGGAAAACGAAAGATACCAGTAGTACTTTTAATTCTGAAGTTTTTTTACTATTAGAATTTAATAAATTGTCTGCATCTAATAGGCTGTTACTATTCTGTTAACCTAAATTTTAACTGTCAAAACAGATTAAAAGACAGGTAGTGAGTATCACTTTTATTTACATAAGTAGAACAATATCGTTGAAATATTTAAACAGAAAAAAATATAAGTGTTTTAAACATAGTCATTTTTTTATCTAAAATCTAAAGTAAATAAAATATTTTACAGCAATTGTTCAAAATTGTCTCCACTTGCCCGAACGCAGCAGTCAGTCATACCGGCGTCTTAACTCAAAATCTGCAGTTCTTAACAGAATTCTTCTATTTCTACTAGCACAAGATGCAATTATTTTATTTTGGAGATCCGCCATATCCGCAATAGGCTCTATATATACAGTGTCTTTCAGCTGACCCCAAAGAAAAAAGTCAAGAGGGGTCAAATCCGGTTACCGTGCTGGCCATTGTAGTGCACCGTATGTCCCTATCCAACGATTGGGGTACAGTACATTCAAATAATCTGTTACAATTTGGACATTGTGAGGTGGGGCCCCATCTTGTTGAAAAATAAAGTTCCTCCTAGTTTCAATCGGGACGTCTTCTAACAGTTGAGGTAATTTTCTTTGAAGAAAACTGCGATAACCATTTAAAGTACCTTCGTAAAAGTGAGGTTCTATTAAATAACCATCGAGTATACCACAACATACATATAAATGTATGGTGTGGTAAACTCAATAGTATAACCAAAAACGCGCTGGTTACCTATTTCAGTAATCCGACGGAGATTGTTCTGTGCCCAGTAACGGAAGTTATGTCAATTCACAGCTCTATTGTTGTGAAATCTGCTTTCATCGGTCCAAAGTAATTTTTTAAAGGTATTTTCATCACGGTAAAGTTAATAATCAAATCTTGCCAGAAAATGAATGCGCCTTTCGGGGCCACCTGGCTCTAACTTATGTATAAGTTTAGTTTTGTAAGGATGGTATTTATTTTGCTTAAGAATTCTTCTGATAGAGCTTATTGAAATATTAGTATTTCTCTTAAGACATCTTCGGATTATCATTAATCTGTTGGAGAACCAATGCAATGTTAAAATCATTTGTTGCTGGTTTTGATCGTTCCCGTTTTGGCTTTTCAAAT
This sequence comes from Leptura quadrifasciata, assembly GCA_963675555.1. Lineage (NCBI taxonomy): Eukaryota > Metazoa > Arthropoda > Insecta > Coleoptera > Cerambycidae > Leptura > Leptura quadrifasciata. The sequence goes on along the minus strand of OY776674.1, from coordinate 162,022,378 downwards.
GCACCGAAATTCACTAAATTTCTACATAAATTCAAAATTGTTTCATGATCTGACTTTCGTCTATCAGGATAACGCTGTGCGTAAACACTTTTCGCTTGCCACGCATTTCGCTTACACTCACCGTAAACCAACACCATGCCTAGCTTTTCTTGTTTCGTGTATTGACACATTTCTTTTCCAAAAAGTTAATCAGATATTAAAAAACTGCTTGAAAACAAACACCAAAATAAAAAATTAACACTGTTTTTAACTAATGACAACTGTTTTGACAGTTAAAATTTAGGTTAACAGAATAGTCGCAGCCTATTACATGCAGACGATTTATTAAATTGGCAAATTTTAATAAAGCATGTTTACACTTTCAAAGTCAAATAACTCCGAAACGAACAAAAAATAAAAAACTTTCTAATAATAAAAAAACTTCAGAATTCAAAATACTATTGGTCTGTTTTGTTTTCCAAACTGCTGCCATCGAAAATTTTGCTCCGGTCGCCGCGACGCCTAAACCGTCAAAGACGCCGGCATCTATTATAAGTCGAAATATAGCACTTGATACCGTAAATTGTAACAAAGTTCCTGATCTTGAATTCTAAAAGAATGTCGACGAACAGTAGATTTTCTGTATAGTTATATCAAAATTAAGTAACGTTCCCGTTTGATGACAAGCATTACCAGTTGTAAATATAATAGCGATACGCTCAACTTTATGCGTAGGTGATTAAAACAGTAATACTTGAAAAATCTGTAACGTTCCATTTCCCTTATTTTGATATTAGAACTCTCGTATATGAGCCAGGCTGTAAAAAGTGTTGTTCTTTCTGTTGTTCTCGTTTATTACTGTTTATTGGCAGTCGGTAATCTCCAACTTAACTGAATCAATTTCGAAGAAAACTCGTAAAAGTTTTTTAATATATAAAGTTTAACAATGTGTTCGACTTACCTTGGAAGCTAACTTCACATTGAGGGTAAAACGTTACTGACTTATTTATTATTGTATAGAGGATTCTTATAAAATTTTTCGCCACGGTATAAATGTAGATTAAATAAAGGAGGAAAATTGTACACCTCCTCATACAAATTTTGTCTTTATCTCAGAACAGTAAAACGAATTACTTTTGACTTTCTCAAACTTGTCTGGTTGTTATGCAAAATTAAAAAGACATTTCACAATCAATAAATATTATCTTTCTGTTTCAGGTAAGCAGCTACATAATAATTTCGAGTATCAGTGATTGAGTAAGTATTTATTTTTCGTTATTATTCGTTATAAAAGATTATTCTTACTTAGTAAGAGATAATAGGAAGGAAATTAAAATATTTCTGTGCTATTCAAATTAGTCCATGAAAAAGTTACAGAAAAAGGCTTAAAACACCAAAGTTCTGTAACAGGGATGAATCATTGGTACTTCCCCGTTTTTGAACACGATGATGATATAAAATAGAATTTTGGACTTATTTGCAGAAATTTACTACATTATTATAAAGACCTCCCCAGATAATAATACAATACCGAATTGCAGACTCAATTAGGGATTTATAAATAGCCATTAATTTTTTCTTATTTAATATGCCCCTTAAAATACAGAATTTATGTGTCACTTATCTAATTTCTTTTGTAATATAAAATACATGCTCTTTCCGTCTTAAGTGGTGATCAAGCAAAACTCTTAAATATTTTATTTTAGTTGTTTTAAATGTGTTAAATACTGCAAAATTAGGTGTTTTTAAACAAATTATTATTTCCCTGAAGAAAATGGGCAAATTCGAATGTTTTAAATCAATCTTTATAAAAAACGGTTGGTCCTATGTTGTTTAACGAAGAGGACCATTTTTGGTGTAATTTTGATCAGGGAACAATATTTCTGTACCAAAGAGCACTAAAACCTATTCTAGGGCACCACGTTCTAAAGGCGTAGGAAGGATTTGTGGGCTCATGTCTATAGGGACTTTTTTTATATTGTTGCGTGTTTACAATTTCCAGTAGACTGTCTGTATGTAGGTTCAATAAATTTCAACGAGAATCTTCACAAACCACTGATTTATTAGTCACTTAAAATTACAATAATTAATCCTTAAAAATATCACAACTAATTATACTTTAATCTAACATAAATTCACTACTTTAAATCACAACTTGATACTGTTTCTTATTTCATCTTATCACTTGCTCGTCTAATATAAAACTGTTCTCAGTGCGTTTGGGTCTACTGTATATATACCCGCGTCGAATGTACTCGATTATTCTAGGATGTTCCGGTCTATCATTCGCGGCGTTTCCCGGCCGTTCTCGAATTTTCTATGACGCAGTGGCAAGTGCACATAACACTGAACCCTCTTTAAGCGAAGAGCGGCTGTTTCAAATCTTGTGAATGCCCAACATTTCACAAATTTTCTGAAATATTCCAGACCCAAAGTTTTTCGGAATTTAGCTCCAGGGGTAGACCAAATCGGCATACAAGGTTATCCACCAGAACTCGAGCAACAGTAACTGCTTCCTGATTTGGAATATAGGCTTCCGACTATTTACTAAAATAGTCCATAGCAGCCAGGACGTATTTATTGTCACCATCTGTCACTGGGAATGGGCCCGCTATAATATCGATAGCAATCCTCTCAAAAGGGGTTTCGTTGTCGTCAGTTTCGTTTAATATACCCAAGTTTGCCACACTCATAACAGCGAATTACTCTCCTTGGTTGTCTATCAACCTGTTCTCTTTCCTGCTTCCTCGGATCATCTGGTTTGATCGACAATTGGCTTATCATTTTATCCCTGTCAGCCATTAAAGATACTCTCGGACGTGGTCTTTTTATAAGCGGCTTCAACCTCGAGGGCATGGATCAAGATCCGGCTTCACTGCCAGCCTTATCTCGAGATAATCTAAGGACCCGTCTAAACTCCGCATCTCTTATACCATCGATGAAAGTACCAACTGTCAGTTGCTTCTGGAATTCCTTGGATGCATCCGGGTAAGCCAGGTATGTCAGTCGCTCAACAGCGGCCTCAAAATCTTATATACTTTCCCCAGCCTTTTGTGTACGTGATTTGAGCTCAGTCCGGTGCTGGTCGCCATATCTCAGATCTAATACAGCCTCTAAAACTTTAAAGTCCTGCTGCTGCACCAATGGGATTATCTGAAGCAATTCTGAGGCTTGACCTCTTAATGCTAGCACTAATACCATAGCCTTGTCCTCATTACTCCAGTTGTTTGTTATATTTAACAAAATATGTGTCTGTAATTTGATGACTATAGAAGGCCAGTGAAGTGATGTTGTGCATTTGCATATGTCGCACTGATGAGAGCTAACAAGCTCGAAACTATTCTACAGCTGCGTGGTTTTCCGGTTTGAAGACGTAGTATGTCGGAAGTTATATTTTCAATTGATTTGGAAACGCATATTGTGCACCTTGATTGATGGCAATGAATCGATTTCCTTTCATAGGAAATAGTGAAATACTGGACTATCGTAGTAGGTATATTTTTACTTTACCATAATTTTATTATTTTTGTCTTTTATATGTTGACCAAGAAGTTTGTCCATCAAAAGAAGGAGGTTGTAATAGAAGGCCTGACGATACTATTGGCTGGTCACCTTTTTCAATCAATTGCCATTTAAGTCTCTTTAGTTCTTCGATCAAACTTACCTTCCCTTCGACATTAGTAACTTTTCCTTTAATGCCATTAACTTCCCCTTCGACGTCACCAACTTTTTCTTCAACCTTGTCTACTTTTTCTTTGACTTCATTAATTTCAGCCTTTAAAACGCCTACATCCTCCTTGATTTCATTCTTTATTCCTTCAGTAGCTGACAGGATAGCGTCTCGTTACACCTTTATAATATTTCTCAATTCTTCCTTACCTTCTCGACGTTTTCTTTCTGTTTCTTCTTCAGGTCTCTGTTGTTCTTCTTGTCGTCGTTTCTCGTGTTCTTTTTTTTCCCTCTTGACGTCATTTTTCTTGTTCTTCCTTCTGGTCTTGTATCATTTTTATGAATTCCGCGAACATGTCTTGCATTTGCTTTTCGGCATCCATGCTTTTTGTTTTCATTAAAAAATTCTCGAAATAACACTAATAAGTCTTCTTTAAAGTTTATATTAGGTATAATTCAAATACTATACTTCCACAAATGCCGGATAGAATGTTATAGAATATTTCTCGAAATATCACAAATATTTTTTTTAATCGCCTTATTTTAGACTAACGTCCTGGCGGAGCATTAGCTATTCCACCACTCAACTAGGACATATACACAGAGACAAGTATACAACGACCATTCCCTACAACATTACCATCTGCTGCAGCTGAGACTCGAATTCAGGAGTGGTACAGCAACTAGCTGCGTTGTCGCTCACACAACCTCGTCTAGTCTACCTCCACCAACTCGGTAACACATGAAAAACACCACTAAACATCCATACTCTAGCCAGGATTCGAACCCGGGACTCCTTGGTTGCAAGCCTAACACATAAACGTTGAACCACTGGTTCGGTAATGTCTATATCACTTCCCAGTTGCCAGAATTTAACTAATCGCACTAGTTTTCAAATAGGGGATTCTAGAAATTTTCTCAAAATGTCACAAATAGATTTTATTTCATGTCTATATTACTTTCCAGTTGACAGAACTTGGCTAACTGTACTAATTTCAAAATAGAGAATTCTGGAAATTTTGTCAAAATGTCACAAAGTCTTTTCTAATGTGTATATCACTTTCCAGTTCAAAGCACTTCAATATCTACAGTGGTTTCCAAATACAACATTCTCGAACTTTCTCGAATTCTTCAGAAATCCTGTTACAATTCCACTTCTGGCATCAATTATTACGTGTTTACAATCTCCAGTGAATACTCTGTATGTAGGTTCAATAAATTGCAACGGGAATCTTCACAAACCACTGATTTATTAATCACTTAAAATTACAATAATAAATCCTTAAAAATAACACAAATAATTATACTTTAATCTAACATAAATTTACTACTTTAAATCACAACTGGATACTGTTTCTTATTTCATCTTATCACTTGCCCGTACTAATATAAAACTGTTCACAGTGTGGTTGCATCCACTGTATATATGCCCGCATCAAATGTACTCGATTGTTCTAGAATATTCCAGTCTATCATTCAAGGCGTTTTTCGGCCGTTCTCGAATTTCTTAAGACAGTGGCGTAGTCGTGCACATAACAATGTTTTGACAAGTATGAGTCGAGCTCAGATTTATGGTGCACTCAAAAAAGGCAATGAAAACTTTATAACCTCATTAAAATAGCGTTACTACCTGTATTATTCCGTCGGAAAATCACCTGCCTTTATAGGATTTTAATGTACATCGGCGTGTTTGGTGACACCGTACCGGCTGGTTCGCCGGCGTTAATAATTAACTCGTGAAGCTTTTGTTGTATTTTTTATTTGCAGTAAAGCTTTGAACGATACAATAGTGTCATCCAAACTTAGAGATAAGATGAGAATTTTTTAGCACTCTGTATATTTCATATGAAGCACTCGTGCAATCCCCTACGCCTCTCATTATTAATAATCTAACTTCTAATCTCTCTCTCTCTCTCTCTTGCGAAAAGTAAAATATAGACATGTCTTAAAAGGTATACAGTAGGGCACGGTTTGGACTAATCGCATTATTTGCATTATTATTAAGAAACATTTTATGATATTTAGGAAACAACTCATTAATATTATTGCTTTGTTTCCCATGAAAATGACCATATTTAATATCACCATGACGCCACTAGGTCTCGTTAATACCGACTTTGATTTATGTAGCGTGAATTAAAATTAATTAGTATAAACAAATTAATCACACAGCCGAATATAATATTATCAAAGCCCGGATTGAATTATGGTGTCGTTTGAAATAATTCCGGTGCCATGTCAAATGTTCACTCATTAGCATTAGCCCTGATAATCCGTTTCCGTTTTCCTGAATATCACACAACTAAACACGGATCCTATTTCTCCAGATAGCAAACTATCAAGTGTTCGGCGGACCGTGTGATATACGCGGTGCGGATCCAAGAGGCTGCGGTCAAAACCACTCGCAGGGATAGCATTGCTACAATTCCAGAAGTGATACGGTTACATCGGCACTGGGTTCATATTTTCCCTGACAACCTCACTCCAAAATTCAACCCTTCCGAAATTCCGCGCTATACAATTACAAGGTGGGCCGTTTGTGCGGCCGTTTTGACTTCATATAATCAGTGGTTGGGGTCATTAAAACAAATTACACGAATATAGTTATCTCTGTCGCCTGTAAAGTCTAAATACCCGTGTGTGTATTCATTTGCTTTTACGGTAACTTACAACTACGATGTGGGCAATGGCAAGTTCGATTCGCAGTAAAATGTATGATGCTTTTTTGAACAGTAGACGATTGAGATATACAGGCTGTCCATTTTATCAGGGCCCTCGAGAATATCTCACTTAATATCGGTCGTACAAAAAAAATCTTTTTACGAAAATTGTGCCGATTTATATAACTTACAAAATGGTTTAAATAAAATTAATACAAAAAAATAATCGAGGATATAATACCAATTTTCTATTATTCCAAATTGAGTGTAGATGATGCTGGGACGTCCTAGTACTCCAGATTTCAAATGTCTCGAATTTAAATCTTTTTGGCAATTTATTTTCGCTAGGCAACATTCGATTTTAAAGGAAATTTGAATGAAAAGATCGCAGAATAACTTCTAGTATTGTCGAATAAAAGATGAATGCTTAAGGCGTCTTAGCAAAAGCCTCAGTAAGCTTCAAATAAAATTAATGTCTGTTAATACTTTCCATATATTGTATTCAATATATAAATGCTGATTAGAACTAAATTGCCAAAAGAGAATAGAAATTTTTTTATTACCATGTGGTCACATGCGAAATTTTAGTTATATGAAATTGAAGAAATTGAATTTAATTTATTTAATAAAAGTGAAAATATATTAATAAATAATTGAAAATCATTGAAAATCAAATAATTGATAAATAAAATTTACCTGATGGCGTTCTCTAATACAGTGAAATGTGGATATAATTGTAATAGTAATTACTGGAGGATCTCACAATCAAAATGGTGTTAATCAGATCAGATTTGGAAGGCAAATGGCCACTTCGGATGATTAATTAATAAAGTAAACCTTTTTATATCATTATTTTAACTACAGTATCAATGTACAAACTTTAAAAATATATTTTTACTAAACAGAATGAAAACTAATATTTTACTAGTGTCGCCATCTGTTGATGGGCGACTCAATTAATTAATATAAGAATGTACTATAATCGGATTCCTTTTCTAGAGGTTTCCTTTCTCAAACAAATTACAGCACCGATTTAGAATCGATAAAGGAATCTATAATATGCACATAAATGTAATTAAATTGCATATATAACCTAAGTACGAACTGTCCAAATAAAGCAAATTGTTTTCAAACTGTAATGTGATGATCCAGTAAATTCATTACATTATATAAGATACACTATATAACAGGTGCGAATGAAATAAATTTTAGAGGTAAGAAAAATAACTACATTTGCTACAGAGTGAGCAAAGTAAACAAATGAAATTTAAATGAATGTAAATGTTTTTGCAGACTTGGTCGACAATAGGAGATCTGTAGTGCTGTAACAGAGAATTACATAAATTAGTGTTAAAAATACATGACTGAGCTCCTAATATACAAAAATAACTATATATAAAATGTGAAAATATTTATCAGTGACACAAAGATAATTCTGCTAGTTTGAAGTATTCTCACTCACGAAAACTAAATCAAAATGATATACAAATCGTGCTAAACACAAACAAATATCAGTTATTTTAACGAAGTTGTTAAATGGACATATGCCATGTAACACTTTGTTGCCCAAACGGATGTCAAGTAGTGCATCATTTTCATAGTTGTAGGGTGTATTCCACTTAAAATTTTAGCGAAAAAAGATAAACGTTTCGTCGTTTTAAAGTATTATTAGAAAGTTCAGAAAATACTATTTCATGAAACAAGTGATTTTTATCCCTTGTACCATTTTGGGCTTTATAAATGTTATAATAACCTATCGACTTTCGGCAAAGAGTAATTCCAGTATATCACAGGCCTGTAATGAACCGCATAAAAATAGTACGTGAAATTTTATAGACTCATGGTTGTGCTCACACCTCGTCATTAGGCATAAAGAAGTAGTTTTATGAAAGAAATTGAAGGGTCGACTCGAATGCGATCAACAGTTCATCCGTTTGTCTCAAAGCGTAGATACCAACAATCGATACCCATTAATGTAATTAAATAGTGGAGTAGTTCATTAAACTTGAAGAATATTTCAAATTGAGGAAATAATAAAATCTCCAACGTAATGCTTTCGAGAGTTTCCATTATAAATATAAGATTTAATTTCCGCAGTTTGATTGAATGAGTGTTGAAACCAGAGCAAAATTCGAGTTGTCGCGCAATAGGATGTACACTGTGGATCACAAAAATGGTAACAATACTCGTTTTACTGGCATCTTAATCAGCTCTAGGGAGAAATGGAAATAGTTTTCATTATCATGTTTATACTTTAGATAAATTTTCTTCACTAACCGCATGCCAACTGGGCTCTGTCTGTAGGATGCTGGGATTATAACGTACATTTCTATTTCTGTTATTTCACAGGACTCGTTTATGCGACGTAGGATTGTTGTTAGTAGTAATTTGGTTTAGTTTTGTTGTATTGTGATCATGCAAAAATCGATATCGAGTTTTTTTTGTCGATTTACACATTTTCAGATACCCTCAAGACAAAAAAGTGGTTTTTAAAAAACGTCCGTCTGTCGTTTACGGTTGTACCTAAAGCCCAAGCTATTGGATCGACTTTGTATGCGTATTTAGGACAGCGAGGTAAAATCGTCAAAGCGAACCTAACCCAAATATGGGGAGTTAACCCGTAAAAACCGGTAAAACAATACAAAGTTGAGGCGAGTATAGATGCGTCTTTACTATGTACATACTTCGATATGCTATATAAAGCAACGTCAGGCACGGTTAGTAGTTAGATGGCTGACCGTTCCAACAAAGACCGCGTTCTCGCCTCACACATCTTCCAGCGGCTTGTATATCAGTGTATGCGCGGAAGCTATACAACCTTAGGCGAGGGTTGTGTAAGGGATATACCATCTTTTGGAGGGGATGTAAAGCCGTCGGTCCCTAGTCTATTAAATGTACGGCAAGTAAAAGATCCCTACTCTTCTTAAGAGTAGATTATTTCTTCACAATAGTTTTTGGCTTAGGTTTTGTCTTCCGGTAGTCTGTCACTTTTCACGTGTAATTCGCTCGAACGCTTGGCAATTTATTAAGTGGTATTTTTACGTGCTCGTTGCGATTTTTGAAACAAGTAATTTCACCATTTTGGGATATATTCGCAACGTTTTATTTTTCGGTTATCCATTTATGTTTGGACGAGTGCATATTTTTATGGTATTGGAAATCGATTGTCTTCATTGGAAGGATCTATACGTAAAAGCCATTTTTGCCGAATTTACACGAGGCCAAGGACATCCAAGGTCAACAACATTTCTCTAGGAAAACCCTCCGAAACGAGGTAATTATTTTATTTTTATATTCAAACTAGCAAAATTTCACTTGTAGTAAATTGTTCAATGGTAAAAATTTATTTTTAGGGTTTTATTTTCACCTACGGTTTCGTCTAGGAATTCGTAGTTTTTTTTCATACGATTTTTTTTTGTCTCCCTGGATACGAACGAATAACTTTTTTTTCCACTGGTCTACACGTACTTATGTTACTTCTCCTTACTGGACTGGAATTTCTTTTTTGTGGAGAGCCATCCATTTTTTTGGGTTAATTGATAGGCTGGAAGTTGCCCATTCCTGAAAATTGAGCCGAAGCTGAAGCCCTGCTGCCTGCAAGTTGTATCCTTCTTGTACCATATATATATTGATTTTTTTTAAATATATTGTATATTTTGCTTTTAAAAAAAAAATTTCACCACTGCTAATTTTGCTAAACATTTTATGAAAATATTCTGTCAACTAATTAAAACACCTATGATATTTGTTGGGGGTTTAAGCACTTACGTAAGACGCGTATACCCAGTTAGATATATTTTTTTTGTGTGTGAATTTGTCTACCATACTCTACGTTATTGTATTTTTGAATGTTATAAAGTTAACCTACTTCGTTTATTGTTATTAAAAGATAAAACTGAATTTGAATTTTTCATTATCGTCTCGCTAAGTAATTTATTTAGTAAATTTAAGGTTACATTGTACTTGAGCTGGTATTTGGAGTGAAAAAAAAATTTACTTGGCGCCCTGATACATCAAAGTAATTTAGAACCCCGATCATCTCCACTGTTAGTCGGCCGGCAAATACTGTTAGTCAACAGACGACGACCAACTAGTTACGTCAGATTGTAGTTTTGAAATTTGACGTAGCAGTTTTTAATATCATAGATGTTTAAATTAATTAATGTAATATTTTCATAAAATGTTTAGCAAAATTAGCAGTGGTGAAATTTTTTTTAAAAGCAAAATATACAATATATTTAAAAAAAAATCAATATATATATGGTACAAGAAGGATACAACTTGCAGGCAGCAGGGCTTCAGCTTCGGCTCAATTTTCAGGAATGGGCAACTTCCAGCCTATCAATTAACCCAAAAAAATGGATGGCTCTCCACAAAAAAGAAATTCCAGTCCAGTAAGGAGAAGTAACATAAGTACGTGTAGACCAGTGGAAAAAAAAGTTATTCGTTCGTATCCAGGGAGACAAAAAAAAATCGTATGAAAAAAAAATACGAATTCCTAGACGAAACCGTAGGTGAAAATAAAACCCTAAAAATAAATTTTTACCATTGAACAATTTACTACAAGTGAAATTTTGCTAGTTTGAATATAAAAATAAAATAATTACCTCATTTCGGAGGGTTTTCCTAGAGAAATGTTGTTGACCTTGGATGTCCTTGGCCTCGTGTAAATTTGGCAAAAATGGCTTTTACGTATAGATCCTTCCAATGAAGACAATCGATTTCCAATACCATAAAAATATGCACTCGTCCAAACATAAATGGATAACCGAAAAATAAAACGTTGCGAATATATCCCAAAATGGTGAAATTACTTGTTTCAAAAATCGCAACGAGCACGTAAAAATACCACTTAATAAATTGCCAAGCGTTCGAGCGAATTACACGTGAAATGTGACAGACTACCGGAAGACAAAACCTAAGCCAAAAACTATTGTGAAGAAATAATCTGTGTTACCGATCGTCAGTCGGTTATAGGAATCTACCTATAAACTAATTGAAAGTTATTGGTTTCCTAGCTTAAGAATTACAGAAATAGAGAGCTTAAGTATATGCAACACGCTACACAACAAAATGTATAACGCCATGCCTATACCTGCAACAGATTCCTTACAATTGCGAATTCATATAGACAACTAAATAATAAATATTACGTGTGACGACGGATAACACGAATTCGTTAGACATTAAATGTAAGAGATTTTAGAGATTTTTTTAAACAATGTATAAATGTTAAATTGAACTGTAACAAGAGGTTCGGCAAAATTCCTGGTTGGGGGTAGCTCGTCTACAGGCGTCGGTAGCGAAAATAGGCCGACGTTAAATAAATGTATAAAAACGGCTCCCACGATTGAAATCAAATTTAACTTAGTACTAGTAAAATAATGTATTCTGGGGATGTATAACGAAAATTTCGTTTTGCATTGTAAAATTCGAAAATCTATTCAAGGTGCATTGCGTGCGGCGCAGTACTTCATAACGTGTATTACTTTGACTAGCATTCTTTTACTATATATAAATGAGTGCGTTATTTTTTTCCATTTCTCATTCCGAGCGTCCCGGGAACAGGTTTAGTGTCTTAAACACAATTGGTCAACACTATTAAATTCACACACCAAACACTGTACACTGAATATTTCTTCTGTCAATAGAAAACATATTAGCATTTGATTATTTATTGAATACCGACTAATATTCACAGCAAACCTAACTTATTTCCAAGCCGTATGATGAACCTTCCAAGTCCCAGTAGGCTACAGCTGTGCACTAAATACTTTTACAACTTTTAATGTGGCACTCTAAAGCTTCTCTTCGAGTTTTCTTTGGTGGTCCCTCTATTGATACATGATGTGTGATATATGTCTACATCGCTGGTTCTGTTTGAAACATTTCTTCTCGATGTGTATAGACGAAAACTTTAGATAGATGGGAGCTTTAAAACTCCCTGAAACTATAATATATAGTCCAAAAAATAAATAAAAATTCTTTTATATACCAGCGAGAATTCTTTCCGCGACAAATTCTGTTTTTATTTATAGCTTTGTTTTTATCAGCAATATATTTGGTATCCATTTAGGTTTAAGAATTTATGAGTAATATTTTATAGGAAAGCATTTTTTGTTTGTTTTAAAAATTATGTTTTTATTTTATTTTCAACTAGTGAAAATTGACCTAAAGCTCGGCAATATTTTATTTCAAATCATAAAAGGCGCTTTTACACTGAATTTGTCCCAGAGTTGGTATCTTGCTCCCTTAAAAGCGCTGATTTATTTGTGTGCTCATTATATTTTTATTATCTCGCAGTTTTATTAAGTCTATCACATAAATGATTTTTTTTTATTGATTGTCCAACAATATGCGTTTTAAAGTAATTATAAGTAACTATCCACTTTTGTTCTTGTTTTACTAACCAGTGTACGGTAGGCACTGCTACCACTTCGGGAACACACCATTGGGTACATCTAAAAAACATAGAAAAACACTTCTACGTCCAAACTTTTTTGCTGAGTAAAACCATGTTGATAAGGCGACAGTAGCTTATTTATATAAATGAATGCGAGAAGATGTTATAAGTTCTTAATCGTTACTACTTCAATGTGAACTTGAAACTTTTTGCATTACGTTAAGTTTCGGCAAGCTATGGAATGTATAACTTTGAAAATTAGTGGGTGGGGGGGTGCAGCCCCCACTTTACATCCCCAATTCAATAACTCGTAAAGTTATCAACGAAATCGGTTAAGATTCATATCATGGGGTTTTTGGAGTCGCTGATTACGCATCCGAAGTTAAAGTGGAAAATTCAAAATGGCGGACTTTAAGAATTAATTCCTGATTTACGCCGCTTCTATTGATTTAACTGAAAAATATGTAGAGTAAAAAACGTTTAGAATGGAATTTTGCATAAGAGTACACCATTTTGGTAAGCACATTATTTAACCCTTTCATTTCCCCCGTGGAAAACCTCCTACGTCGGACCTTTTCTTTGCGACAACTTTTTTTAATTTTTTTTGTTGAGTTATTGCAAAAAAAAAAACGGAAAAATAATTTGAACTTTGACACTGTATCTTTTTCCACAGGAACGTTTTACTAAAGCATATTTGGTTATATTCTCATATTTTGGCCCACAGAATTTACCCATGAACTATGGCCTATTATTAATGATCCACCCTGTATATTGTAGTTTACCCACCTTGGGTAGAGACAAATTGAGACAATTGCAGAACATCGGAAAAACGAGATGGTGGACCAAAGACAAAGCCTTCATCCATCATCATGGAGAAAACTCGATATTTTGCGTTGATAAAGACCATAAGTGCCATATCTTCAAGCACGGAGCTCGAGCCAAAACGAATTCATTTCAAGCACGCACAGGCATTGATTCCTTATTGAAATTTGAAACTATTCTGACAGCTTTCGCATTCAAGAAAATGTTCGATTTATCAACCTCAGCAAGCCAATACCTCCAAACTCCTACATTAGACTACTTTAAAGCTTGGAGATTTATCAAAACTTTGGAGAAGAATTTGCGGAAACAACTAGATCATATTCTTTTCTATTATTTGGGTTTTCTACCACATATATTATTATCCTCTTCAAAACAAATCACCGAATCTACAAAATAATAGAATTATTGGAAAAAACCTCTGCGCCCGTGACGTTTACGCCAAAGGAAAAGTCAGAGGTTATGTTTTGCAAATAATATAAATCGGAATAAACACAGAAATAATGTATCTTGCTGACATTTCGGAAAGTAATCTCTTTCCGTTTTCAAAGCTATTTTTTGGAAGAACTCTTATTTTGCTGTGTATGTCAAATACACAGTTTTAAGATTCTGTTTATGTTATTTCCATAGATACTTACTACTTACACAGAACATAGAACTGATGATATTTTCTTTTAGATAATGTTGAGTTTGTTAAGTTCCTCTTTTAACATTGGTAGCCAGGTTGTACAAATATCTACAGAACAATTCGATACGCACTTATCATCATTTAATAAGATTATTGCTGATTCATTAATTTTTCTTTTTTTGGTATCTGTTTCTTTTGTTAAAATTTTTGCCAAGTCCCAGTTTATTCTATGTCCGTTTTCCCAAGCATGTTCACAAATCTTTGATTTCTGAATTTCATTCTTTCTAATGTAATTCTTGTGCTCATCCAACCTCACACTGAAAGGTCTGGATGACTCACCCACATAATATTTATCACATTCGCATGGGATATTGTAAATACAGTTTTTTGAATTCTGCTCCCTGTTTATCGGTTTTGTTTTTATTAAAATAGATCTTAAAGTGTTCCCCGTTTGAAATATCGTCCTAACATCAAATTTATCACCTATACGGCGTAGCTTTTCCGATAGTCCGTATACATAAGGAATTATTGCTGTATAATGACGTTCAGGTTTTTGTCGTACCTGATTGTCCCTATTTTCAACATTTATGAAAACTCTATCAACAAAGGCTTCAGGATATTGATTTTGTACTAGAACCTCTTTGATAACTTTTCTCGTTATTTAATATTTCATTATTAGATGAAATTATTTTGGCCCTATCGTATAAACATTTTACAACACCTCTTTTAACATTTATTGACTGATTCGAGTTAAAATTTAGATATCTATTAGTATGTGTTGGTTTTCTATAAACGCTTGTTTCAATTGTATTATTTACCCTTCTAATTAAAACATCTAAAAACGGTAGTTCATTCCTACTTTCTACTTCTAATGTGAATTTAATTGATAAAGTTGGACTAATAAAGTTGAAATAACCAAAAAAATTAACCCTAAGCGTTTCAACCCTATACTGGAGGTGAACATAGGGTGACCTTCCGAAAAAATACGATTTTTCCTAATTTTGTACTACAAACTGATAGGGGGAAAATATGGAACTTATACTAATAGTGTCTATTTTTATGAAAGTATCAGTAATAATGGATATACATACACCCATAAAAAATAATTTAAATCGTGTTGAAAGGACAGAAAAGCGCATAATTTCGTTATGAAAAAAGAAATGTTTTTTGGCTCCCAAAGAGGTGAAAATTATTTTTTAGGTCCGTAGAGTTTATATGTAATTTCTGTATTGTTGTTGAACATCTCAGGGAATTTTCAACAATTTATTTCATTTTTAGTCAATTTTACGGAAGGGTTAAATGTGTCCTTATAAACTTGTTTTAGAACAAAAGATATTCACGCTGTTTCTATTACTTTTTAAGAAAAATATGATGATTAAAAAAATGTTTAGAATACGTTTTTGCATAAGAATACATAATTTTAAAAATATTAGTCCTTAACCCTTTCGTTCTGGGGTAAACATGGTTGGAAAATTACATTTTCAAAACGCAAATATCTCCGTTAGTATTCATCTCTATCCCTTACACAAGAGGAGAAGAAATGATTAGAATGCCATTTTGTATCAAAATACAAATTTTGAGAGTACCATCAATTAACCTTTCCATTTTATCGACTTGAATCACTTCTCTCGTTTTTAAGGATTCATATAAAAACGCGATTTGCTCCGTTCTTATTGATTTTAATGAAAAATGCTTAGAGTAAGTTTTTAGAATGCGATTTTGCATAATAGAAAAAACTACATCCTTTACATCCCCCATCCGTTTACAGTAAAAATTTAGGAAAAATCGCATTTTTTGGGAGGTCACTCTATGTTCACCCCCCAATAAAGGGTTGAAACGATGATAGTTATTTTTTTTGTTATTAGTTCAATATTATCAAACTATAATAAAAAAAAATTAAAAAGTTTTCATCGCAATTTTTGCAAAAAAAAGGGTCAGGCGTAGGGGGTTTTTCACGGGGGAGAAATGAAAGGGTTTAAATAATATGACTACCAAAATGGTGTATTCTTATGCAAAATGGCATCTGAACACTTTTTTACTCTACATATTTTTTTAGTGAAGTGAAAAAGCATTTTCATTTGCACAGTCTGGAAACAGCAAGATTATGGTTTTATCCTGTTTTGGGTATCACCTGGAGTATATTCCTAAGTTTTTTACCTCGAAAACCTTGTGCTATTTTCTTTTGTAAACAAGTAAAGTTTTTTACCGCGTTTTTCGAGCTTAAAATGTGAATAACTCCGGTTCTATGAGTTGAATCGGGGCAAACTAAAAACATATCTCTTCGTAATAAAATTGCCAATAAATCCTCGTTGGTTTCAAGTCTCTGAAGTACGTACAGAGCCTACAAAACTGAAAAAATGAGAAAAAAACAGTTTTTTTTTCATTTTAGTGGCCAAGACCGTCAACTACACCAATTTGCATCAAACTTTCAGAAAATATACTTTTTGATGTAATAAAAGGATCCTAAAAAGTTGGTGACAAAATATTGAACCCATTGGCTAAAATTGCATTTGTTATCTAAAATTTGAAATGCCCGCCATTTTATGCCATTAAGTCCAAAATGGAAAATTATTTTTTCAAAATGTAGATCTCGATGCCAGCTTTCGAATGCAATTAAAAATAAGTTTTTTTAATGTAATTTTGTTACTTTTTTACATTTTTTTAAAACCTAAATAACAATTGCATTTTTTCGGCCATTTTGAAAAAAAAAAAATTTTTTTATCAGGTCTGGTACAGAATTTTGGGACCTTTAATTTTAAAAAAAAGAAAGTTCATTTTTGTTAACGTGAACTCGAGATATTTCATATTTATATAATATTTATTTGGCCAATTGTTAATTAATAAATGCATGTTTTGAGCTAACATTTGGACTGTATCATTTTGAAACCTATTCATGTGATGAATTAAAAAAAAAAAAAAGTTTTATTGAAACTTATTTACAAGCATTATAATGTAAGTATTGTTAATTGAGCTAAAAGTGATTTAGTTGTAAAATGCAATAACTTCCTTGTTTCTTAAAATTCCGAGGACTTTTTTTATGTGTTATTGTTTCACTAGCAATATGATGAGAAACTTAGTTTTTTGTTTTTTTTATTTAAATTTTTTAAAATTTCTTCATAGAGCTTAGTTGTAAAATGCAATAACTTCCTTGTTTTTAACATACAGATGACTTTTTTAAATTTGTTATTTTTTCCTCACAATGCGATCATCAACTTAGTTTTTGTTAATAATGAAAATGAGTATCTTTTATTTCCAAATTCATATGTACATATGTACCAACGATTGCCTACGTATAAACCTGTATAAATTTTACTATTGGATTAAATTTATATTATCTTCTAAATATAATGTTTTTTTAAAGTTTTATTTGAAAAAGAAAGTACTAAATATTGTAATATAAATACTTGTTAGAACAAGTTTTAAAGGCCAGGATTAATAATATGGTAAAAACATTTTATTATTTATAAAATAAACTTTCATTCTTATAAATGTACAAAATCGTAATGGAATGGAATGGAAGTGGTGGGGAATACGAAAGAGAAAGAAAATGTAAGAATGTATCCTCATTTATAAGCAGCTATTCGCTCCGCAGGTACAATGTACACGAACATAATTGAAACCATATAAAAACTAAAAGCCGGCGGGGATAAATAGAAATACTTGTCATAAGAAAATGTTAAACTTTTCTGAAAATTGTATTCATTTTTATTATTTTTTGTTTATTAGATGCCTATATTGGTTACTGACAGCACATCTCACAAGTCCACGTTGACTGTTTAACAGTCGGTATTTCTTTATCTCTTAATATGTATGTCCTCTGTATGTTAAAAAACCCCGATGGCGGGGCCAGTCGGAAAGGTAGATTTCGTCCTATATTATTTTGCACTGTTTTAGATCTCTATTATTTTAGTAAATAAGCGATTAAGTAAGTAATTAAGTATATCTTTATTAGAACTGCCCAACTTCAATTTATTGTCATCGATTTATGAATTATTAGAACGTATGTCGTTTTCAAAATATAAATGTCATGCTTTTAAAAAATATATATTGTGTGTTTTAGCAACAAGTTGAGTACTATCCAACGATATATCACATGTACATATTGATTCGAAATAAAATTTTGAGAATTTTTTTTAAATCTGAACCGCCGCCATTTTTAAAATTTTTCCATGCGTTTTAGCAATAAATGTTTTAGACATAAGTTGTAGGGTTAGATGAGCACTATCCAACGATGTATCACATGTACATATTTGATTAGAAATAAAATTTTGAGAATTTTTTTAAAACTTTGAGCCGCCGCCATTTTGAAACAATGAAGGCGATTTGACCCATCTTCGAACATAACTGAGATATGGACCCAAAGTATATGCCTACCTAATTTCGTTTTGATCCTCCGTTGCGCCCTCTAGAGTGTTTACAAATTTCATTATATAGCATATATATATTTCTGGGGACCATAATCGAAGAAACTATAGTGAAAATTTCCCGAAGTCGTGACAGCTCTCTACCCGGAATATCCCATACCCACCATACACAAACAAGTACACCCACTGTATCTACTCCTCCATCAGATAGCAACATCACTTCCAAATCTTCGTCCGTTAAAGTTACTTCCTTCTCTGCAATAGGTAGAAGAGAAATCTACCTAAACAAGGAAGTTCATTTTGTAACTAAGCTCTAAAAAAATTAAAAAATAATAACAAAGTTTAAATAAAAAAAAACAAACAGAAAACTAAGTTTCTCATCGTATTGTTGGGGACAAAATAACACATATAAAAAATAAGTTCTCCGAATTTTAGCTCAATTAACAATACTTACATTATAATGCTTATAAATTAGTTTCTATAAAACTTAAAATTTTTTACAGCCCAAATTTTAGCTCAAAATGCAGTTGTTAATTAACAAATGGCCAAAATGCAAAAAGTTAAATATCTCGAGTTCACGTTAACAAAAATGAACTTTCTTTTTTAAATTAAAGGTCTCAAAGTTCTCTACCAGATCTGATAAAGAATAATTTTTTTTTCCAAAATGGCCGATAAAATACAATTGTTATTTGAGTTATAAAAAAATTTAAAAAAAGTAACCAAAATTACATTAAAAAAATGTATTTTTAATTGCGTTCGAAAGCTGGCGTCGAGATCTACATTTTGAAAAAATTATTTTTCAATTTGGACTTAATGCCATAAAATGGCGTGCATTTAAAATTTTAGATAAATGCAATTTTGGCCAATGGGTTCAATATTTTGACACCAACTTTTTAGGGTCTTTTTATTACATCAAAAAGTATATTTTCTGAAAGTTTGATGCAAATTGGTCTAGTTGACGGCCTTGGGCACTAAAATGAAAAAAACACTGTTTTTTCTCGTTTTTTCAGTTTTGTAGGTTATGTACGTACTTCAGAGACTTGAAACCAACGAGGATTTATTGTCAATTTTATTACGGAGAGAGTGATTTTTAGTTTGCCCCGATCCGACATATATAATCGCAGTTATTCATATTTTAAGCTCGAATAACGCGGTAAAATTTTTTAAAATTTTTATAAAAGACATAGCACAAGGTTTTTGAGGTCCAAAACTCAGGAATATACTCCGAGTGATACCCAAAACAGGATAAAATCATAATCTTGCTGTATCCAGACCACGCCTATCTCTTCCATTTTTTGGCCTTTTTTTACTGCACTATAGTCGAAGTAAATTAGGTTTTTCAAGAGAAATAATTTATAAAGTTTTAAAAATTTGGGTACGAACTCTCTAAAGGCAAGCGAATATAGGTCAAAAGAGTTCCCACCTCTCAGGAGGGTGCTTCATCCCCTTTAGCTTAAGAAACCACCCTTCAATGTTACCTCCTGCTAGTTTTTTACATTTATCTCGAAAACCGCTACCCTGACGTCAAAAAGGAATTAAATTATTCGCTATAAAATTCTACATAATTTATGTCCTATACAATTTTTCCCTATATGGCATCCTAATCTCACAAATTTAGATCAAATACTAAAGTTACGCAAAAACAAGTAATAAACAACTTAAAATACCTTGACCACAGAAAAATGTTACATAAAAAGCAGATTATTGTTTACACACCTAGCAATAAAAACAAAAAAATACTTCAAAAATGTTTTTATTACTACAATATAACACTACTAAAAACTAACAACTGCTTATTCAATAATTGGATATTGGATTGTCTTCAAGTAATTCTTCCTCTACCAATGAATTAAGACATCCTTGTCCATGACAACTGGAGCACATTGTTGAACATTTTAATCCAACCTTAGCACAACCGCACCGTTTTCCGCAACCCTTTTTACAGTTACAAGATATCAATTTAAGAATGAAAGTAGGAACTGGTATAACAATATCTCAGTTGTAGGATTAGGCACCAAAATTTTTCTGACTGATTTCCAACCCCAATCATTAGGCTTCAAAATCTTTCCACGCCAGGAGTGAATTTGTTGGAAAACGCGAGTCGAATGTTGTCCTAAAGCAGCAGATGTGGCTGGTAGTTTTGATAACAGCACCGCCTGATTAGATTGACCGACAAATTTGTTAAATGAAATGAATCTATATTGGTTTAATGATGTAGCAGTACGAGGTGCCTTGTATAAAGCAAGTGTAATTTTTTCTCCAGCGCGAACAATGTCAGGCTTCATCGATATGGATTGTTAAATATATTCAAAGCATCATCCAAGTCCCTTCTAGTATTTATCAACTTTACAGTTTGTGCTTTTCCTTTGCCAAAAAATGCCGATGTAGTATCACGTCCACTGAATGCGTGAGCAAATAATATGTTATTTTTACAGTTATAAAGGACTTCCGAGTTCTGAATATCGAGAGAACTATATGCCCTTTCCTTGATATTTCCTTGAACATCTCTTAAAAATCGAACATCTTTATCAAGAGGACAACGAGCAATTATAAGTATGAGAAGGTCAACATCCTGTCCCACGACAACAAACGTATGACGATTATATGCTTCCTTAATAGCGGTTTGGACAATTAGCGTATCAGCGTCATCTATTGCAGAAAGAGCTTGAAAGCTGGCACATTCCAATTTTTCCTTCAGTTGATTAATTAAACGTTGTTTATTCGCCAGATTGCTCAGAAATTTTTTTTGTGAATCAGGAACAGGCGTCTTTTCGTTAAATATTATTTTAGGAGATATTCGTTTTAAAAGTCTTTGTTGTCGTTCGATGCCTTTTGTACTCTCCATATTTTCAGAATAACCGTCAAATACTACGATTACTCGTTGACCGTACCGTTTTTTAATGAAATTAATATAAGCGGTGTAAATGTCTGCAAATGTCCCTTGCTTCGGCCAAATCACTCGATGAATTAAATTGCCCCCATCTACAATATATGTACGTTCACCAGGATTAATAGGACGCTCTATAACAGAGTTAAAAATGTCATACAGGAACGAGCGTCACGATTAAAATTTTGTAAAAATATGCTTGCTTCTATCATCGTAATTTTAGGGAATTTGTCTTCTCTACCATCCTTAATTAACTTCAAACGCTATTTCTGCGATTATGGCTCGATGTAGGAAAAAAATGTATAGAACATAAAAGATGCAGAAGAATAAATAGAATAAATTAAGTTCTGTACATTTTTCTCGCCAGGGTAACGGTTTTCGAGAAAAATTTAAAAAACTGGCAGCATGTATCATTGGAGGGTGGTTTTTGAAGCAAAAGGGGATGAAGCACCCTTCTGAGAGGTGGGAACTCTTTTGATCTATATTTGGATGTCTATTAAGACTCTGTACCCAAATTTTTAAAACTTTATACATTTTTTCTTCTAGATGCCATTATTATATCTAATTTACGTCGACTATTATTTCAGTAAAATCATTAGAAACGGCATAAATCAAGAATTAATTCTTAAAGTCCGCCATTTTGAATTTTCCACTTTTCACTTGCTATTCGTAATCAGCGACCCCGAAAACCCCCGTGATATCGAGTTATTGAATTGGGTGTGTAAAATGGAGGCTGCAAACCACCAGGGTGGGGTGAGTGTACTATTTTTCAAAGGCATACGTTTCTTATGTTACCGAAACTTAACATAATACAAAAGGTTTCAAATCCTTACATTAAAATAGTAACGATTAAGATCGAAATACATTCACTTCCTCTACTATACGACTTGATTGTAATTCAGTGAATGAGTAGCCAGCCCTTTCCTATTATCTTCGCCGTTTAGTACAGGCAATAAATAAATAAATATTTCATTTACAAACAAGGACATCAAATTTGAATCTCATAAATAAAAAACGCATGCGACATGAAGCCCCTTTTTTATAAAACTAATTATACCAAGAGCGTTAAACCAAACAACCCTTGAAAGATAACGTTAATATCCATTACAAACACATCACTACACTTAATCCTATTAAAAATAATACGCATGGGCCAGGCACGACATATCAAAATGTATCTTTATCAGTGGAAATGAATTAAACAACATGCATATTCATGCAGTGTGCATAATTTGCAATGTAGGTAAATTTATTTCAGTAATTGCGTTCTACCGCCATAAATACATTAAACTAGATGGCATTGGACGTCCAATATGTATACGATGTACACATACATAATAATTATTACGGTGTATGTAACCCTACTATACTTGGAACGGATTGATTTAAATTAATACGTGTTCTTTATTTAAATTAGGTTGATTATATGCTATTTGATAGAGTAGTGTGTGCAAACTTGTAATCAAATCATTTATTGGCTACATTGTAAATATTTGTTGGAAGTCAACAATGGGAAACTTCATACAATAAAAAGCATATATGTAAACTATATACAGGTAAAAAAACGTATAAAACAAACATACGTACACGTTATTTGTAGAACACAAATTTAAACATTAACACACAATTGGTAGATACGAGCAGGTTCTAGGTTAAATTCATTTACACTCTAGAAACCGAATTTTAAAATGTAATTGTCATATTCGTCAAATTTGACGGGGACGGTAGCACAGTGGTGTGAGCGCGTCTAACTTTCGCTCTAAGCATACCTAGCGAAGTGAATTCGATCCCCATCTACTGCAAAGTAATTTTCAATTATAAATTACTGGTGCAGTGCCGAACCGGTTTTCAGACGCCAAAAATCGACAAAATTCTTAACAATATATGGATGGTAGAATGCAGGTTTTCACGGCCGTTGTCTAATGAATTAGATTTCCAGGTCTTGCCGTGGTCGTCAAACTTGACTTGACGTTTCGCTGATCATCCTGTCAGCTTCTTCAGAAGGATTCTAAATACTGAATCTGTTGTGTTACACTCCTCGTTATATACCTAGGCGCCGCTTCGCTGGTCATTGGTCGCGCTTGGTTCGCTTCGCTGCTCATTCGTCGTGTTTGGTTGACTGTGACTTACTACGGTGCTGGTACTTGGCAATACGAGTCTCCACGTGTTACTAAGTCGATACCCATCGTCTCTGTTAAAGTTGTTTTTTGTTTTTCATAATTTCCAGTGATTCCCTAATGATTCGAGGATAATAGCGCGTATTCCTGTCTAATATATTGACGTCCTCGTAGTCGATTTTATGGTTCTCGTTATTATGGACATGTTGTGCTATCGCCGACCTATCCGTGTATCTAAATCTGGTATTTCTCTGGTGTTCTTTGATTCTGCACTGGATACTCCGTCCTGTTTGTCCGATGTAGCTCTTACCACATGTGCACTTCAACTGGTAAACACCTTTTGATAACAGTTTGGGGACAGGGTCTTTGACTGAGGGAGTCACAGATAGGCTGAAGAAGATTTTATTCAAAAAGAGAGTAGGTGTACGGTTTCGAACAGTTAAGAAAATACAGCCAGATACTTCCCTCACTTTAACTTTGACAGATACGGAAAAATGTCAGTATCTTTTATCTGTACTCTCTGGTGAAGTCCTAACCTTAATAAAAAATACCACTCTCTAATGATAATTATTTGATTGCATTTAACAATTTAGAAAAGTGATATCAAAATACTCGTTTACTTGCCACTTATTACTGGGAAGAAATAATCGTTGCCCCGAAGCTATCTATTGAATCACCACGTACACTCAGAAATTTGTGAGATATTTTTTCCGACAATTTAGAGGCTCTCAAAAATTTAAAATTTCCAACCAATCATTGGGATTTTATTTTGTTTAACATTATGAGTAAAAAATTAGAGTTTGAAACATTAAAACGTTTTGAATTGCAGTGGCTCATCAGACACCCCCACTTATAAAACTCTTTATGATTTTTTATATAAACAGTGCTTTGCCTTTGATTCAGTTGCTCTTGTAAAACCTCAAAAATCTCAGAATATTGTACAAAATAAAAATAATCATATCTTCGATAAATGTAAGTCATCGTATATTCTCGTTAATAGTGATAATAATCAATGTCCTCTCTGCGAGTCAGAACATTCTACTTATAAATGCTCTTTGTTTTCCGCCAAATCTCCAAAGGAGAGAGATAATATAGTCAAACAAAATAGATGGTGTACTAATTGTCTAGGTTCAAAACACTCATCACAAAACTGTTCCTCAAGCTCTACTTGTAGGGTATGCAAATGAATGCACCACACTCTTCGTTGCGATTCACAGCTTGTTGCTAGTACCTCACAAGTTAATTCACTCACTAATTGTTTCACGAGTTTGGTGGGTGTTGGGATCAACGTTTTGTCAAAAAACACAATTTTTAATTTGTCGACGTTTCGTTTATTGTTACAAACATCCTCAGGATAATTTAATTTGTGTTTTGATGGCGTATAAAATACATAACTTCTGGGACATCACTAGATAACAGTTATTAAAAGCATTCAATATTTTAAAGAAACCGAAGTCAAAATGTTATGTATTGTTCATGCGGCTGTCGCAAACATGGAGTAAAGTGCTCTAGTTGCGACGGGTCCGAAAACTGTTCTAACGCTGAAATACAATAATTAGAGGTAATCAGCGATTCGGAGGACATTGCCACCCCCATTCTACTGCCGGTTATTTGTTGGGGTCCAATCGATTTTTCCCCACTTAAATATCATTAATCTTAAACTTTCCGACCATCCATATTTTTTTGTACAAAAATTATTGGCACTGAACTATCCTCTTAAGAAGTGGTTCAGATCCCACTATAATCTGTAGGGCCCTGTCTCCTTTTCCTCACAAGTCTAGGCTTAGGAGTGTCATTCAAGTGATCTGGAAGGCGATTAAATCATTTATTTATATTAATGTCATTGAAATTTACAATTTTAGTATAAACTAGAAGCATTTTTTTTTATACATTTATTTAACGTCGGCCTATTTCCGCTACTGAGGCCTAACACCGACGCCTGTACACGAGCTACCCCCAACCAGGAATTTTGCCGAACCTCTTCCCTTAAGAAGAGTAGGGATCTTTTACTTGCCTAACATTTAATAGACAAGGGACCGACGGCTTTACATCCCCTCCGAAGGATGGTATATCTCCTATACAACCCTCGCCTAAGGTTGTATAGCTTCCGCGCATACACTGATATACAAGCCGCTGGAAGATGTGTGAGGCGAGAACGCGGTTTCCGTTGGAATGGTCACCAATCCAAGTACTAACTGCGCCTGTCGTTGCTTTACATCGCATACCGAAGTATGTACATAGTAAAGACGCACCTACGCTCGCCCCAAACTAGAAGCATGTTATAATAATAACAGTAATAATAATAATAATTTTTTGCCCAACAAAATATTTCAAATATAGTACAACAGAGAGACTTTTTAGCCGAATCATGAAGATTTTCACTTTGGAATTCTCAAAAGCAGATCGGATTTGGGTGAATTTAAAAAAAAAAAAATTCTTATAATACATAACATGAAATCAGAAACGTTCTGATGGGCGTATATAGGTGGTACTATTTGTCCCATATGTAATTCAGAGATATCAAAAGCTCTCAAGAAAGCATAAAGGGAGCCGATCACTTGTGATTGTTATACCGCTGGTGACGTTATTTGGTAGCAGTACACATGACCGGACTTAAAATATATTTTCAGTTTCAAGCAATGGATTATAATAATAATTAATAATAATAATGATTTGAATAATCACCAAATAACAAAATTATTTAAATATATCAAACACACATCACTTACCAGCGCTTAAAATTATATAGTGGCGTTTCATTTTACACTTATTAAGATTTAAAAGTTTTTCATGTACCTCCCAGTGCGCATTTAGTATTCCTATATACATCTGTGTCTCATTTAGTCGGCACGTGATTATAACTGCTAGAGTTCTCTGCGCAAAAGCTATATTTTGCAGGGCATTTTCATAAAGTGGTCTACATGAAACAATATCGAGTTGCTGCCTGATACCGTATCGAAATGGCATGGTATACTTTCACAGAGTCGAGCGGTCTTTCACGGATTAATTAAAAACCGTTTCATCACCTTTCATTTTCATAGTACCACGATTTTTTTTTTACTTTGCGAAATACGAAGTATATAGGGTAAGTATTGTGATGATGCAAAAAATGGACTTTGAGTTTTTGGTAGATTTACACATTATCAAGTCCCCTGAATCCAAAAAAGTGATTCTCAAAAACTGTCTGTATGTAGTCAATGTCTGTCGTCTGTGTTCGCACCTAGAGCCCAAACCAGTAGATCGATATTCAAATTTGGCATGCATATTCAGGACGGCCACACCTCGAGGCGAGGGAGTTAGCCCCTAAAAATATTATTTTTACTCTATATAAAACAATATATTATTTTTACTTTCAGTTGCTCTTTAGTGGTGACACGTTCTCCTCAATTTTCTATGGATTTTCAATTAAATTAGTATATTCAAATAAACCTAGTATTACAGTACTACTTTTTCTAACTAGTTACTTTCTATTAGAAAAAGAAATCTACAAGTTATTATTTACCAGAAGGGGAGCAAGCGTAACAACGAAAATACTAGTAGTATCAGATGACTCAAGCGACAGAGACAGCAAGCTGCAACACAGAATGTACGGTAAAGCATTAGAAAAAAGCAAACAAGGTGCAGACTATATACGGATACCAGGCAAGTGAAGCAAGACCACAATTATATACATAAATATAAAGCTACAGTGCAACAGTTTAAAGATTAGTACTTGGCTAGTGTTGCTCGTGCGGGGTTGTAGGTCCCCCATCGGGCGCCTCCACGGGTTGCGAATAGGGGAATGCCTCCTAGATACGGGTGGTACCGGGGAAATGAAATACCCGGGGCGGACAAAAACCTGCAAATACATGTATGTAAAATGGCTGATAAAACAAAGGATATACCCCGGGTGGGTACTGGGAGTTCCGGAGAATCACACTCCTCCCTAGCGGAGGGCAGTCCCACGGATTCTGGGGGGGACACTCAACCAATGGAACGGATGATAGTGGAGAACATAGACCCTCAAGAGGAGAGAAAGTATAGCGCGGTCACCGCCGCTAAAGGGCGAAACTACGCCAGTAGAGATTGGGAAAATCTCTCAGCCACAAGGCAGTTCACAGACTCGGGTGCTAATAAAGTTGAGACAGACAAGCATAGTAAAAGAAAACATGGATCTCACCAGGGCAAGGTCCAACTCAAAGGGTTCAGCATCGGTAGGAAAAAGAGGGAGAGAAGAGCCCACCCAACAGGAAGAACTGACCGAGTTTCGAAAAATACTCGCTAAATTGACTTCAGGATCGGAGGAGCTGATAAAGTACATAAAGTCAAATGTGAACACAAAAGCGGAAATTAAACAAGGTATAAGAGAAATGCATCGGCAGATCGAGATTTTAAGCAGAAAGAACCTGGAATGGAGCGAACTGCCGATAGGACCGAAAGAGAAAGAAAAACAAGTAACAAAGAAAATGAAAGGCAGTGGTATCCAAACCGATATCCCATCTAAGGAAACCAAATCAGTGGCAATACAAGTTGATATGGAGCAAATAGAGAAGAAGGACGAGCAGAGAAAACAAGAAGAAATGAGAGAGATAAAGGAAATTATAGATCAGGGAGCAGACTTTGAAGGTCTCGCCAGGATCATAGACAAAAACTGGCCGGAGGAGATATTTAAAATCACCAAGGAAGAGGAAAGCCGTACATTAAACGCTGGTCTAAAAGAAGACCTGGCAGTAATTATAGACCCTAGTATGGAGGCACAGGACAAAAGGATGGAAAGCGTCACGCTCTCTTCCCGGAAATCTCAACACTAATACAGGAAGGGCTAATCGAGGGTCAGGTCGAATATATACGAAATAATATGGAGACGATATCCAGTAAAGGAGGAAGAAGAGAGAAATCAAATACTTTGTTTGTCCTTCCCTATAAGGCAGACATCCCCGAGATGTATGACCTTTTGATAAAACTTAAGGCAGAAATGCCTATACAGAACTCACAAGCAGTAAAAATCTTAGCCATAGGGAACCAGAAAATGACTATGTGAGGAAATGTGCTGAGGCCATATTTAGAAACACAGAATACGAGATAATAATCATGACGACAAGCAAAACCGGCAAGCTCAAACCGGAGAGCAAACCTAGACCTAAACCTAGAACCAGATACCCTCAAACGGACAAGATCATCGTTAAATCTGAGGGAAAGACATATGCGGAGCTATTAAGATTAGTAAAAACAAATGTAGATATCACGGAAGTAGGAGTAACCATTAAATCCCCAAAGAAGACAGAGAAAGGTGACCTCTACTGAAAGTGGCAGGGGGAAAGGACAAAGTCAAAACGTTGAAGGAAACGATTGTAGCTAAAACAAAGGACACGGAAGTGTTTGTAAGATCCAACGACGCAACCCTTCACATAACAGACATAGACGCGGACATAAATGAGGAAGAATTAAAGAAGGAAATAGTGAAAAGTGGAGCAGGGATCTCCGAGGAACAGCTAAGTGTGATATCACTCAGGCCAAATCGGAGCGGAAACCAGACAGCAACGGTCAAAATGAGGAAAGATATAGCTGCAGAGTTGGCGAGAAGAGGCAGGATTAAAATTGGATAGGTGTTTTGCAGACTTCGCCTTAGAGTTAACATCATAAGGTGTTACAGCGATAACTTATAAATATGGTCTAAAAGCACATAAAAACCTTATTAGCACCCTGGAAAGCTAAGGTATGATTAGTAGACAGTTATGCTACTCTTCAGTGTTCCAAGAACCTGTTAGGTATTACTGGAACACCCACAAGTAACAGTGAAATTTACAGAAAATGGCAATGCTTAAAAGCTCAAAGCATGATTAACACACAATAATTGTCATAGCCAAGTTTTCTTACTCAGTTATCTCCCTTCTCTGTGGTCTTACTTCTTGGTCTAGACTTTGGACGGAACGATCAGATCGGTCTATCATAATAATGGCACCTTAAGTTCAAATCTCGGAGTGAACATTTAGTCTTTCAAATTCCTATTTCCGACATTAACCCTCTTTTAAGCTTGATTCTATCAATAAGAATCCAGTTCTTCTGCAAGTGTTTTCGATTTTGTTAAAAAAACTTTAAATTTATTTTTTATATTTATAAGAATGCTGTTTTTATTTAAAATAAATATAGCGCTTTAATGAAATTTTAATAATTATAAATAACCCATGGGCACTAGAGTTCTTTTTTCTTTTTTGAACTCTCGGTATATTAATTCCCAGACGTGAGGAGTGCGCTCTTTCATTTTCCAGATGAATTTGACGTTTAAATTCATTTTCCACGACTTGTTTCGGGGGCGCCGGCCGAAACTGTTGTATTTTATTACCAAAATAACCAGAGTAGGTCCGAAGAGATTGATAAATCAATAACAATTCAGCTCAACTCAAAACATTTAACAAATTTCAAATTAAACGGAGAGCCTATGGGATTATAAATATCGGTTGGGCGTTTAGGGTAGAGGCAATTCCCGATAAAAGAAAAGTCAAATAAATTGTTAATTGTTATCCCATCGGATTTTAATACAAAAATCTACTGAAGCGGACACCATCGCCCTTCCAAATAGGAACATTAACAGAAAGGATTCTGACAGGGCGGAAGTAGTTAGATGGACCGGAAGTAATTTGGCAGTCATGTTTATATGGGCAAAGATACGGTTAATCGGATTGAGCACTTCGCTACGGTTCGCATGAATTTCAAGTTTTATGATCCATAATCTACATCTGGAAGCTCAATTAATGATAGCAAATTTTTGAATTTATTTTGTTCTGAATAACAGATTCTGTATTGTGAACGAGGCTGCTTTGATGTTGTTTCTACTTTCATTTAAGATTGTTTCACTTAGTGTTAACTTCAGATCTATTTTTGCAAGTTGCTCGTAATTCTCTTGTTATACAAGTGTAAGTTTTATAAATTATAACTTAGCTTATTTTTTTCATGCGAAAGAGTACTTGTACGCCTTTTGAATATGTAAGAATAGAAATCGTCCTTTCGTTGACGTTATTAGAAAATTTCTAGCGTCGTTTGGTTTTCTTATGGACGCCATATTAAATTTATTGGTTGTCCAGTAGCAAGGTTTGTAGAGTAAGATAGGTAGCATGGTAACTTCAACGGAATGGAGGGGGTTACGTTGAAGGCGGCCATCTTGCGCGTCATCGTGCCTGCTGAAACTTAATTGTACGTATGCATTTTTTGAAACATTGCG
This sequence comes from Leptura quadrifasciata, assembly GCA_963675555.1. Taxonomy (NCBI): domain Eukaryota; kingdom Metazoa; phylum Arthropoda; class Insecta; order Coleoptera; family Cerambycidae; genus Leptura; species Leptura quadrifasciata. The sequence goes on along the minus strand of OY776674.1, from coordinate 161,991,654 downwards.
CTTATTTGTTGAGTTATTTCGAAATATTTATTGTTTTTGTGTTTATAATCGTGCAGTTATAGTTATTTAGTGTATAATCTAATTGACAATTACTATTAAACAGAAAAGACTCATAGTATATAGAAGTTTGTAACCTGTGTATTTACAGAAATAATTTTAAGGTAAACAGTTTTTATTATTTTCCGTTCATAATAATAACAAATAGCAATGTTACATACAATTATTAGATGACTGGAGGAAAGGTTTATAGTGTAGCTGTTTGCAAAAACAACTCAAAAAAGGCAAAAGAGAGTGGTGAGATGTTGATGTTTTTTTCCTTCCCTAAAGACCCTCTTATCAATTGCTGTGTCTAATATGACATGATAAAATTTAATGGCCCTCTTGTTAAATTTTATTAATAAATTATTATATGCACATCTAATTCTAATAAAAAATTTGCATTAAAATTTTTTAATACTACATAATTGTAAAGGTTGGCCTGGGGGAAAATTTCTACTCAGTACGTCATAAAATAAGAAACTTTTCTAAGTAACTCTTTTCGTTAGAGCGAAAATTAGTATCATGTATGTTTCTTCATCTATCTTATAACTTATTAAATTCGCTAAGAATTACATAAAGCAATGAAATCAAGACTGAAGTCTCGGGCAAGACATTGCACACAAGATTAAAAGAACCTACTTCAGCCCCTTGATATAAAATGTACTTCTTTAATTGCATACATTAATTAGTTATAAATTTGATATATAGTAATGTCAATTTTAAATTCCAAGGAAAATGTTATCGATGTTAATAATCATTAATCAAAAAAGTCAATTTATTAATTTGTGCTTGTACATTAAAAAATACAAAATACGGAATTCAAATTCATAATTCAACTATATTTATTTTAACAGATTCCATTTTATTAACTTCAATTTAATATTTAAAAAAAATACTTCAAAAGAAACTAACATGAATTCTTGAAATAGACGTACAGTGGCTCAATACTTATGTATTTGACATGAGAACAAGGAGTCCTAGATTCTAATTCTGGCTGGGGTATGGATAGTGGCGTTTTTAATGTGTTAACGAATTGGTAGCGGTGGATTAGTGGACAGCGGAAATTCTGTGACGAGCAAAACTTCTAGTCACTGCACCACTATTGAGTTCGAGCCTCAGCTGCGCCAGATGACAATGTCGCAGGGAATGGTTCTCGTGTAATGTCTGTGTGTATGTCTCCTGCTTCAGCGGTGGAATATTTAATGCTAAATTGGGAATAATGAAGAACTTCACTAGTTTTTTATTTTCATTTCTTTGTTAACATAACAATTGTTCAAATGTGCTTTTAGAGGGCGGAATATTAAAACATAATATTTTTAGTCGCAAACTCCTCTATAAAATCCTTTTATTATAAGGAACGTAACCAGACTGGAACCAACAGCTACTCTCCGGGCTATGTGCCCCGTCGAGCGGGGGTAATGTTTTTTAAAATGGCCGAAATTCTCAAGAATAATGACGAAGACAATAACTAAACAACCTAATTGTTAACATAACTTGAATAATATAAATTTTGCAAATAGGTTATGTATAGGTAGTTTTTAAATTGGTGGTTTATAGCCAAATTTACTTTGAGGTAGATTTTCACTTATAATATCACAAGAACTTATTAATCCAACCTGACATTTTAAATTAATTTCACTGCTTGTCAAGTTGGCCAGGGTATTGTTGTTTTTGACATATGTTGATTTGTCATTTTTGTTTAACCCGTTTTGTCACAAAGCTTAATAATTACTAGTTTAAAAGGTCTGTTTTAATAATAATTTAACAAATTTGTGTTTTCTGTTTAATGAAACTTTATAGCGATTAATAAATAATAATGTTAATTCAGAAATTTTGCATTATTCACAGGTACATCTACATTATTTAATAATTGTAGATCATATGTTTACCTTTTCAACTGTCAAAAAATTTTCACTTAAATATCGTGGCGCCTCGAAAAAATTTCCGGAAATTTTTTTAATTGTCATGGTAACTAGTCAAAATTAAGGTATCTTATTGGTTAAAAAGTAGAGGTGTGAAATTTTCCAGGTAATTGCTACAAAAAAGTTAATAATTATTTCTTCGGGATGACTTTTAGGTCAACTAAATGAGTAGTCGACTATTTGGTTGAAATTAAGTGTATAAGCAACGTAGAATTTTTCTACGATATCGACCTAATATTACTTTAAGGAGGTGTAAATAAAGCCACCAAATAGGTTACTAGGGAGATATAAAATTACATAGGATTTTCAATCAAATCTATCTAGTAGGATATTCTACTATAAAGACAATTTTTAGTTACCAAAAAGGTAGATGTTACTTAATTTGACTTCAAAGGAAATTTACCCTTTGGGTAATTTTTGGTATTTTTTTTTTAGTAGTTTTTCAGTTCCTGATTTGGTTAAAGTTACTTTTAAGCAAATTTATGTATGAGGTAGATTTTTTTGTTCAATTTACGTAAATTTAACTATAAATTAGAACTATATGGTAAATTCCAATCTTCTTCTAGTCAATTTTACGTAATAAGTAGCTTAGTAACTAAATTCGACTTTTACCAAGTCGAGTTATAGCTGATTTTATAGAAAATGTTTAATGCGGTGGTTATTTCATTCCAAGAGAAGGACTGTTAGAGATATCAAATTATTACTAGAAGTACATCATACTCTGTAGCGTCCTTTTCAGTAATCGTTGAAAAGGTTTTTTCTTGAAATCGTTTCATCTCTCCAGCATTGCAGATTTTCTGCATATTATTAAAAGCTAATGCACATTTTCTAATCAGTTTTACACGCGGTTCCCCTGTAAATATTACTTTCAGCATATTCCGCCGATGCGAAACGTAAACTGTTCCTTTGATGTCGTAAGGTATGATTACTGTGTGTACGCGTACTTACGTACTATAGCTTTTAAAGTTCATTCATATGTTTTGGATGGCAGTTTAATTGCAAAGACCGTAACAAAATCGCACAGACATATTGCATTTTATTTGATTCGAAATGTAATACCACTTCTATTTCTGCAATGTAATTAAGTAAGTTGGGGGGATCGCGATGCAGTACAGATGAGCGAGTGGCACATCTAGAAATAATATACAGTTCTGTTTATTTAATTAAAATAACAGAGTGCATTACGTCATGCTTTAAAAAGATATTGTGCAGCACATATTTGCCGAAGTTGTGTAGTATTAAAGGAAAAACATCCTTTACTTTGTAAGTACGATAATATTGCACCCATGAATACACTAAAAATAGTAAAAAAATTCTAAGGACCAAGGGGATGGTTTTTGAGGGGGTTGAAAATTAAATATTTAAAAATTACATAACTTTTTGAATAAGATATGTGAATCTACGAAAAAGATGTAAAGTAAATGTAGTAAAATATTTGTAATGGCCTAAGGGATGGTTTTTGAGGGAGTGCAGCGGACAATTTTATATTTATAGAAAGCCAGAATTATTTCAATTATCTTTTTCTGTTTTTGATGCAAAATGGTTTACTTTATAATTTAAGGTTGTTTATGAAATAATATTAAGATTTCTAACTTAATTTGTATTTAAAATTAATTGTTTTATATACAAACATATATTATATAAGTGGTAATAAAAGTAAAAGTAAGCAAGCAAAAAAATTAGTCGCTAACACTATGATCAGTTTCACAATGGTGTACAATGGACTTACTTTCTTATTCTTAAACAAAATTACCAACATTCAGCTTTTAGTACTTTTATAGGGGTGTCATTTGTAACCAAACGAGAATTGTAAGTTTCTAAATATCTACAAATTGTTATAGCTGTGTAGTTTTATTCATATTGATTCAAGTTTTGTCGTTTTATGATGTAATTTTTAAATATTTAATTTTCAACCCCCTCAATAATCATCCCCTTGATCCTTAGAATTTTTTTACTATTTTTAGCGTATTCACGGGTGCAATATTATTGTACATACAAAGTTTCAGAGTTTTAAAAGTAAATTTATATAATTTATTATATTATATAATTTTTTAAATATTTTTCCATTTTTCTAACGAATATTTTCTGTTCGTTTACAAACTTGTAGAATTTTGTCCACCTAAAACTTGAAAATTTCCCACTGCGTGACACGAGGATTCTTCGACTATTTAGTACATTTCGATATCCTTAGGATAGCGAGATACAAAGCAGTCAGCAGGCGCCATCTAGCGGTCCAGTGTCTGTTGCAATCGAAAAATAAATAACCTGACTGGACTTAGCATGAGTTCAGTGTGCTTTTAGAAGGCGGAATATTAAAACATAATATTTCAGTCGCAAACTCCTCTATAAAATCCTTATTTTACTATAAGGAACGTAACCAGACTGCAACCAACAGCTACTCTTCGGGCTATGTGCCCCGCCGAGCATTGAATTATATTCTTAAGGATATCGAAATGTACCAAATAGTCGAAACATCCTCGTGTCGGTCATCACAACCTACCTTGCACTGATGAGCGTCAACAGCTCGAAACTGCAGTCTACAAGTGGTGTGGGACGACTGGCACGAGAGCTCCTTTAAGTAGGAATTATCTTTCGGTCGATGTTGGTTGCAATCGAAGCATTTGCTTTCTGGTTGGTAATATGTAATTATTACACTTAACCGGGCTTGTAAACTCGTAATTCAGCGCTCGGTGGGACACATAGCCCGGAGCGTAGCTGTCGGTCGCAGTCTGGGTCTGGTTATGAGTTAAAGAAAGCAATACTTTTATGATCAAGACCACAATATTTAAGTTTTGCGTACATTAATTCCTGACTAATCGTGTCAAAAGCTTTGGAAAACTCAAGCAGTACTACAGCAGTTCTTTTTATCAGTGCTTATTGCGATGTCATCGACAATTCTAAAGAGGGTCCTTTTCTAAAGCCTGACTGATTTTCGTGCAACATATTGTTTTCATTTACAAACTCAAAAGGCTGCTTATGCACAATGTTTTCCAATATCTTCGATAAGATAGGCAACATACTTATAAGTCTTAAGTCAATCAAATAATTTACGTCATTAGTATTAAGCTAAGGAATAATTAAAACTTCCTTCCAGAAGTCTGAAAAGTATTCAAGTTCAAAACAGCAATTTACTAGTGGGTAATGTAAGTTCAATATGTGGGCAGCTGTAGTTAAGCATTGTCAAAAATATTCCATCTACTCCACAGGCATTTGATTTAAAGTTCTTTGTAATGTCACTGAGCTCTTCTATAGAGCATAACTTAATAAAGAACGGTGCATCGTTAAGGGAATTATTGTTGTGTAGTGTAATAAGTAAATTATTAGATTGATTGCAAAATACAGGTGCAAAATAATGATTTATATCAGAGGCACTACCAACAGAAGATGGAATTCCATTTAGCTTATTACATTGAATATTTTTAGTGTTTTCCAGGTATTTTTTATATTTCCCTACTTACATATATTATTTACATATGCTTTTTTCATTTCTTATTGATTTTAAGGTGTGATTACGAAGGTGTTTATAATAATCATAATTAGCAACATTTTGTGTTCGTTTGTAAGTTGACAAAGCTTTATCTCTTGCTTTAACTATTCTTTTTATCTTGTTAGTAAGCCAAGGTGCTGCAGGCTTACTCGCCCTCACTACTCTTACATATGCATGAATGTCAAGCAACGTTTTGTTATATATAAAGTGAGTATTACTATTTTAGATTCAACGTTAACAAACCACAGCAAGTTTTGAAAAGGAATAGGTTGTAACTCGGCCAGAAAACGTTCGTAATCAAAGGGTTTAAAACGCGAAATTTTAATTTGAATATGTGAGACAAAATGCATTATCCAACTCCATTCAACCCAAAGAGGTAACCAACTTCTCAGCATCCGTTAGGCGATCAAGAAAATAAATATCCAAATAAAAAAATATCTTAGAAAGAAATGATAGAACCACCATTTTTTATCTAGAACACTGCAATTATTTAGTCATATAACTAATTAAATATTTCATATAATTTTAATCCAAATTGTACCACTTATTTCGAGTCGGATTATTGAAATCTTTCTATTTCTTAAGGAGCTTAAACAGATGATTCTAAATCAAGATGCGTTTTTGCTGCATGGTAAAATGGAATTGGAAGTTAAAGTTCACAATATTACCTCATTTTTGTTACTATATTACTGTTTTATATTTATCTAACAGAGGGCGTATATAACGTTTACAAAAATCTGGCAAGGCGGATAATACTAAGTTGCAGTAGATACACGAGGGTGGATGACATGTTAGCTACCCTGGGTTTGATGAATATGCGAGAGTTTTTTATTCATAAACTTAGATTAGAAGAAGAGCCTACTTACTTACAAAATATATTAGAAATATTTCAAAACATTCATAATTACAAGAGATGAAGAGGAAACTTTGTTTTACAAAAGGTTCAAATAAATGCTGGGCAGAATCAAATAGCCTTAGTCTTGAATTAAAAGCAGCTCGAAACATAAGTACTGTCAAAAGACTTCTGAAAAAAAAATTACATATAATATGTTGCAAATATGATACATTATATGGACGCTTGTACAGATTTAGTGTTTTTTGTATTCTAATTTTGTTAAATAAATTGATTTTCTTTTTTGCAACGAAGTGCTAAAAATAAAAAAATTGAAAATGATAATACAAACGAAATTTAATTATATGGCGGAGTCGCCGGTTGAAGCGCGTTATTTATGTCTTCTTAGCAATTTAATAATATTATAGAAACGAGGGAAAACAATATACGTTAACCGCTATATTTACAGGTTTGGTAGCGGTGAACACATTACCTAATCGATGATTTAACAAATCAAATTTATAAAACGAAACTTTGCAATAAAATAACTTGCAGAAATAAAATTCCAATAATGTCATATTATATAAAATGTGCCATTGCTTGCACGTGGATCTTACTCCCAAACAATAAGCATTCGAAAAAAATATCAGGGAAGAGCTCAACAGACGTAAAACTCCCGGGGAGTAAAAAAACTAACATCTCCCGACATTTCCAAAATCGCTTACCTTTCCATCTACTACCAAAATGTTCGTGGTTTACGTAACAAACTCAAGTCGCTACTACAAACTGACCAAGCTTCCTCGTACGACATTATTATTTTTATTGAGACACGGTTGAACGACGAATTGTTCGATTCTAAGCTACACATGGACAACCACAACATTTATCGGAAAGACAGATCAACTGACACCAGTCCTTATCGAGGGGCGGCGGAGTGTTGACAGTTTATACTTTCAATGGGGGTTTTTAGTTTTAAAAAACTTATCTTTATCAGTATTTTAATTTAAAGTATTTATACTTATTGCATGTTATCCTATATTTAACTTACCTTTGATGGGATATTGTACTAGGTTTTATTATGGTAGATAGCAAGAAGGACTGGTATAGATCTTTATCTATATATCTTTTTGTCTTTACAAAGGGACAAATTCATATTTTATAAGCAATGGAATGAATTCACCATGTTAATTAGGGAATCTGTATGGATAGTTATTGGGTTTTATTGCTATTTTAAAGCAAATTTTAATATTTGGTTTTGACATAAGTCAAATAATTTCTTAATTTCCATACAATTTCTTAATTTAGCCAATATAAGCAATTAGAGATTATATAAACTGTTTAAGAAGAGTTGAACTATGATATGAATAGTTTTTATACATCTGGGTATCTGTATCGGACAGTCATAAAACTGAGATTACTCAAAATCATCGTTAGTGATCATTAATAATTTGGTATTGATAGTACACACACGTATCGTGCTCCTGAAATTTTAAGTTGATTAGTGGCATTTTATGCACTGTTTATTTGTGGAACTTGTTATACTGTGGTTAAGTCATCGTATCTGTGTCTATGTGTGACTATTTCCTAATTACTGCTGTGTTAAATATGTTAAAGTCAATATTTTAATAATCTCTCGTCTGCCATGACTATTCAATGTGGTATATGTGACCTAGCGGTATCCAGGAAACAACCTTGTATTCTTTGTGCCGGACCGTGCAAAAAACAAGTTCATACTTCTTGTGTCTATAGTGGGTCAGCTGATCTAAACAATATTATAAACAAAGTGCCGGGGCTCACATGGAAATGTCCTGAATGCACCCATGACTGTGTGCTAATAAATGAGGAGAAATTAAATAATATCATTGAAAATAAACTTGCTCGTGCAATATCATCGCTCGTCTCCGAATTTGAATCCTTTAAAGCTGACTTTCTGAAAGTCTCTTCAAAAAATGTGCAGCAAATTCCGTAGAATACAGTTCCATTGAGCCTCCAAAATACGCAGATATTCTGAAAAATAAGGCAATGCCTGCTGTCATAATTCAACCAAGAAATCTGGAGCAAGATAATTCTCAAACCAAATCCGATATACTGCTAAACATAAACCCTGCAGACGAAGGCATCCAGTTATCTAAAATAAAAAATGTAAAGAACGGAGGTATTCTAATAGGCTGTAATAGTAGAGAAGAAAATAGCAGGTTCAAGAGGATAGCGGCTGACAAACTAAGTGATGATAAATACGAAATAAAGGAGGTACGAGGAATTAATCCAAGGGTTCGAGTCGTTGGTATAACTGAAAACTTTAGTGAGGATGTCCTGTTAACGCATATTACGAAACTTAACAGTCAACTTATTAGCGTTCCCTCGGATTGCAAGCTAATTAAATTCTACCCAACTAGAAAAAACAAGAAAATCTTTCAAGCAATTTTACAGTTAGATCAGGTCTCATATGAAAAAGTTCTCAAGGCAGGTAATCTATTTATTGGCTATGACAGCTGCAGTGTTTTTGATGCAATAGAAATTTTTCGGTGTTATAAATGTAATGAGTTTAACCACTCCTCTAAGTTCTGTAATAAGCCGTGTTCTTGTCCTAGATGTGGGGAAAACCATGTTGTCAAAGACTGTAAGTCGGACATTCTCAGCTGTATTAATTGTACTGCACTTAAAAATAAAGAGAACTCAAATATTTCTATTTGTAATGCTGCATGGGATACCAACAATTGTACTGCATACACGTTAGCTAGAGATAAACTACGGTCTAATCTTCTAACTATGCACTCTGTTCAGTAGCAATCACAGCCACACCTTAAGTCATTCCCTCCTTCTGCGTGCACTAATACTGCGCATAGAGCTCATGATATACTGATTTACTATCAGAACGTCAGGGGTCTTAAAACGAAGACGGTCGACCTGTGCAACTCTGTAGCTTGTTCTAATTGGCCTATTATAGCACTAACTGAGACCTGGCTTGACTCGACTGTCTTTGATTGTGAACTGATAAATAGTAATTACAGTATTTTTCGCAAGGATAGAGACTTCGCTGCTGTCAATCGTAGTAGAGGTGGAGGTGTTCTGCTAGCAATAAGAAATGAGTTTAATGCGGTTAGGCTTGACCTGAGCCAGGCTAACTTTCAAAATTTACCAAATGTTGATATCCTTGGAGTTAGAATCATGATCAATCACCGTTTTACTTATATCTTTGTTATATATATACCACCTGTTGTAAATGCTGTAGACTACGAATCAATTTTTGAATCTATTGAGTCATTAAATAGTATTCATGATAACGACATATTAATAGTAGGTGATTTTAATATTCCCTCCTACTCTTTATCTATTTTAAATGGCATTAACACTGCCGAAGTTACAACATTTTTGAATTTTATAAACTTCCTAGACCTCTCTCAACATAATTTTGTGTACAACAATAATAATAGATTACTCGACTTGGTTTTGTCTAACGTCGGCTGTACAGTTGAGAAAGCTTTAGAAGTATTAGTTAAAGAAGATAGCCATCATCCCGGACTTGCAATCTCTCTACACGTTGAATATGAAAACCTTAATAATAAATTTCCAATTAATTATACAAATACTTTTAACTTCCGGAAAGCTAATTTTCACTTACTCTATCAGGAACTGCTTGAGATAGACTGGTCTTTTTTAAATTACTATACCGAAATTAACTCCGCGTGTCAACATTTTTATGAGAAATTAACTGAGGTTTTCACAGCCTGCGTACCCAAATATGTATACGTAAAAAAGAATAATAGACAATTTCCACCTTGGTTCAATGCTGAAATTATCAGAGATATAAGAAATAAGGAAAGGCACTTAAAACTTTACAAGCGAACTGGAGATGATATTGCTTACAATGAATTTATGAGACTCCGGTCCAAAATTAAACTAAACATTAAAACTGCTTTCCGAAACTATATACATCTGGCTGAAAGTAATATTAACAACGACCCTAACAAGTTTTGGGCTTACATTAATAGCAAAAAAGGAGGGACCAACATCAGTAATAATATGGTTTATAAGGGGGAGCATTTGAATGACCCTAATAATATTGTAAATGCCTATGCCGACTATTTCGAGCAATCATTCTCTACTTTAGAGCCAGAAAACATCTTGTTAGATGATTTCTGTGACAATAATGTCAATAGTATTAATATAGTCTCATTTTCAGAAAATGAAGTGTTATTGGTACTAAAAAAGATAAAACCTAAGCTTACCATGGGTCCCGATGGGATCCCCGCATTTCTGCTGAGAGACTGTGCTGCTATCTTTGCTCACCCGCTCATGATACTTTTTAATTTATCTATTAAATGCTGCTGTTTTCCTGATATTTGGAAATACTCCAAAGTCTGCCCGGTGTATAAAAAGGGAAATAAGAACGAAATAATTAACTTCCGCCCAATAACTATAATCTGTAACTTTGGCAAAGCCTTTGAACTATTATTACATGACTGTATTTACCCTAATGTTAAAAATATCATTTCCAGTCAGCAACACGGATTTATGAAAGGTCGCTCTACTACTACCAACCTTATATGTGCTACGCAATTCATATCTGAGTCCATTGACATGCAGTTGCAAACGGACGTAATATACTTTGATTTTACGAAAGCCTTTGATAGGCTTAATCATAATATATTGATTGCAAAACTTTCCACCTTTGGTATATCGGACTCGCTCATAGCTTTCTTTAGATCTTATCTAACTGATAGACTTCAATATGTCGCGTATAATGGGTTTAAGTCCTATGATTATGGCTCATCCTCAGGTGTTCCCCAGGGCTCTGTTATAGGGCCACTGCTTTTCAATATATTTATTAATGGCATAGGCGATACTTTAGATGTGCATTTCTTAATGTATGCTGATGACATAAAACTTCTACACAGAATCTCTGGTTTAAACGATTGCATTATAATGCAAAATAATATCTCTAATCTGAGTTCCTGGTGCGTTAAAAACAATCTTTCGTTAAACGTACAAAAGTGCAATATAATGTCATTTACAACTAGAGATTCTGAGTATATCTACGGGTACACGTTGAACGACGAACAGCTAACGCGACCGTCTACGTTTAAAGACCTTGGTGTAACTTTTGATAAAAAACTGACCTTTGTCGATCATATCGATACGTCTGTATGTGACGTAAACAAAACTTTAGGTTTTATCATTCGTAATGGTCGTGATTTCACTAATAATTCAACCTTAAAATTATTATACTTTTCATTTCTGAGATCTAAGCTAGAGTATGCATCTCTTGTATGGCAGCCCTGCTATAATACCCATATCGCTAAATTAGAAAACGTGCAGCGTCACTTTCTTAAATATCTCTACTTCAAATCTCTAAATTCATATCCGCCTATTGGTTTTCCTCATTCAAATCTGCTTGACATGTTTTCTATGTGCAGCTTAAGTGATAGACGTAATAATTTTGCTATCAACTTTTTGAAGAAATTAATTCACCATGAAATTGACTGCAGCGAGATACTTCATAAATTGGACTTTTATATTCCTAGAGTTAATTCACGTCATAGTCAAACTTTTTATCTGCCTAGAGCTCGGACTAATGTCCTAAAATTCTCACCTGTATATAATATTTGTTCCTGTTACAATAACAATCCGAATATTGATATTTTTCAATAATGGGGCTTCCTGCATTTGTTCTATCAATTTTCCTCACTATATTTTTATTTTTATATTTTTATTTATATATTCCTTATGTACAGCAATCTTGTTAATTTTTCCATACACTATACAGTTTTTCTTTAGCTGTCTTTTATATCTTTTTTGTTTCTCTTATATTAGTCAGTTTAGATTTTAGATTTGGATTTTTTTTTTCTCTCTCCTACTTTTATTATATATACTTAAGCTACTCACTATGTGTACTGTATATTAAATATGTGTTGTTTCCCATCTTGTAAATGGTCTTTGTACTGTTAGATGGTGTATAAATAAATAAATAAATATAAATAAATAAATAATTCTACTTCAGAAACCATCTCTAATTGTTTATTGCATTTTTATTGTTCTATTACTTTTAAATTTATAAATTAATTTGTGCGTGAGTGCGAATTTTGACACAAAAAGGATCTAAGCTGTACCAGGAAATAAATACTCACAGAATAAGATTAAAATTAGCACAAAAGATGTGTAAGACTCTCGGTCACACATTTTTATTAAGGAATGTCAACCCCAATTTAAAAGGGGTAGACAGAAAACGTATTGTTAGAACTGTAATATTTGCGTTGCTATGGCAATATTAAACGTCAAACCGACCCTATATAAAGAGCTGCAATAGCTGAAAAAAATGTTTTTTCAATTAGACCACGAATCTGAAAACATGTAACAACGTAACCTGAAAATTGGAGATTTGACAAGAGTTGTCAAAAATATAATTTTGAAGAAAAGTCTAAACATTTTGAAATTGGTATCATAGAAATTTAATATTGGAGTGGAAACGAAATAGAGTTGGAGTTTTTTTTTTATTAATAATTTTGGAAAGCCAGGAGAGAGTACATAGACGTTTGGAATTTATTTTGAAATCTATAATCCTTTTAAAACATTCATGAGTTTTATTAATTTTAATACTGAACTTTTATCAATTTGTTGTCATTTTTATATTTTATATTTTAAGTTAGATCAGGCAGATTAAGTTAATATTGTTGTTTTATATTTTACATTTTATAAAAATACAATATATTGTTAGATTTGAATTCGAATTTGTTTCTTTGTGTGTATGTCGAGTGTCAAATTTGAATGCTCTGAGCATTAGGAGTATTTTTGTTAATAATAATTTAGAGTGGGAATGTAATTCCAGCACATTAATAAAGGGGTTTGTTTTTTTTTTAAAGGGTTGTACAGGTGTAATTTGCATTTCAGATTGACCAGGGGTGTACACGGCAATATATACACTATGGAACGTTAATATTGTGTCAACCAATTTTTTGTATTTCTGCTAGTTTATATCGCCAAAGTTTAAATTTGGTCGATTAACTTAGGAAGCATCATGTATATATTTATTTAATAGTCCACCTGAAAATTTTATATTTTTAAAACTTTTGTGTTTATGGCATGGTGTCCCACGTCCGCCATTTTGGATTTTTCAAATTTATGCTTAGTAACACTCCGAAGTGAAATGAAAATCAGTTAATCATAGGTCATAGAGCATAACACCCTTACATACATACATTGATTGATAGCTACCTCGTTCTTAGCATGCTACAGTAGAGTAAAAAATTCTTAATTCGGCATATACTACTAATATTTATTAGGTACTTTTATTTCTAAAATGTTCTTTAAAGTTTTGTCTACCGTTTAAGTTTAGAACTATTAATATAGGTTAAAAGATAGGTTTCTATTAATTATTACCCACGCGGTGTAAGAAGGTCGTTTATATCCACATAGATCTTACTACTTACTGTTTTCTTAGTTTTCCTGTAACAGGAATATCATGAATATGATGTTTTCCGAAGTTAACTGATAATTTATGTGTCTGAAGATATATTATTCATGTCTAACTTGTAAGTCGGCTTTAGAGGATATTGAAACATTCTGACAGGGAATGCGGTGAAATTTGAGGTCCATCAATAAGGAAACCTACGATTATCATAACATGAATATTCAGTGATGTCAAGTAGTATGCATACTGATAGTCTATGAACGAGACGGGGGCTTAATGCACTCGTTAGAACGGTTCAAGTTGCAGTGTTTTCGAGGGATGCTTTTATTTTTTTTTCGATATATTATGACAAAATTACTCCATATCAAATTATTCCATCGACCTTAAATTCAGCTGCTTGCATCCTCTGGGGCGGATAAGTAAAAAACAATATGAAACAAACATCAAATTTTAGTAAAAAAGGAATTGTTTCCTGTGCCAATTTTTTTTAACATGTTAGTTACATCGAATGCTATACGAAATGGACATTTTCTACCTCCAGCAACCGCCGCTAAGTTATCGGCCATTTTGTGAAAAATGTACCATTTTGGTCATTCTTTCTAAATATAGATGAGTATATCTCGGTACGTGTAGGTCCAAGAAAATCGAAAAAAATTGAGGCTGTTATGATATATCAGCGGTTATAATATGAAATTTTTATCTGCACACATAACCTCAAAAAAAAAAACAAAAAACTGAAAAGCTGCTAAATTTTGTTTTTTTGGTTATAACTGTTTTAAGTGAAATTTTATGAAATTTTCAGAAATTATACTTTATAATGTGAACAATAAATGACTAAAATTTCAATTCAAAATATCTAATACAAGTCTCAAAAATTGACTTCAAATTTTAAAAATTGATTGGCCAATTACTTTTGTGTATCGCATCGTATGAGGTTCTTTTTATAAAAAAATATAGGTTTTCTTATGCACTTTACGATGGGGAAAAGAAAAAATTTTAAGTTTGAAAAAAAGTGGAAAAAATTGATTTCTTGTATTTTTTCGTCAATTTTTTCGAGTAATTTCACTGTCTGATAAAACTCAATTTTTTGTATTGTTAATTAATTTTTGACATATTCTGATCTAATTTTTCGAAAGAGCATTTAAAAATCATTTATACATATGAAAAGAATCGATTTTTGTGTTTTTTCGTAAATTTTTTCAAAAAATTCCACTTTTTTTGATAAAACTCAATTTTTTGTATTAATAATTCATTTTTGACATATGCTGATCTAATTTTTCGAAAAAAAAATTATATTCTGTACAAATAGCATTAAAAAATTAAACAATTAAAAACAAATGAATATTTATCATGATTAGAAATTCAAGATTGTCGGCACTGAACAGTATTCGAAAAATAGTTTAAATCAAATAAACCGCCATAATTTGAACATGAGTTATAATAATTTGTCCCACTATAAATTATTGTATATTTTTTTATGGATATAGTACTGATTGTAATAGCACGAAAAATTCAGAACGTTTGAGGAGATTGCACAATAATTTTTCAACTAAAGTAAATATAATTGATATACTTACAGCACCTCCCATAAGCCAAAAAATGTTTTACTCCACAGTAAAAAATAAACAGCAGTTTATTTCCCTTTTGTGTAATCAATTTAAAAATAGAAATATTGAACATGAAATATGCTCTGATGCAAATATTGTTCGTACCGCTGCAGCGCGCTGTTCCGAAAATAATAATAATAATAATAATAATAATGGAGAATGCGATAATGTAATTGTCGGTCAAGATATAGATTTGCTTGTTTTATTAACACATTTTGCTTCATCTTTATCAGAAAATATTTATTTTTATAAACCTGTGATATGAAAAACGAGAGACAAATGTTATTTCAAAAAAACAAATTTAAAAGAACATGTGTCATTTATACATGCTTTTTGTGGTTGCGATACTACGTCAGCATTTGCAGGAATTAGACAAAATAAAATTTGTCTTACTTTGCAAAAATATAATTTTTTGAAAAATGTTGTGTTCTATGATCTTGAAGCAACTATGCTATTTTCACCAGCCACATATTGCATACAAGGGTTATACGGATCGAACCCAATTAAAAAAACAAGTTAGAAAAAATTGAGATTTAATTGCTTTCAAAAAAAATCGGCAGCTACTGGAAGCGGCTGAACCTCCCCACTCGGTGGATCTTTTAAGTCGAAAAGAGCATTAAATTGTGTGACAAAACGGCACTAAACGTAATCCGATCTCATCCAAAACCTTTTCAGATCTTCTGGGGCTATAAAAAAAACCTCAACTTAATGAATTTACAATCATCTATGCGAGTTATTACCTACATTATCGCTCGTTGAATAATATACTATTAGGATATTAACAACTTTAACATCACTTGAACGACTATAAGAAAGTCTAGTTATCCTAAATACTACATATTTGTAAAGCAACAAACTGAAAATTGGTAAAGTGATAATCTATAATAAATTCATCAACGAAGGTACAGAAAGCATATGATATTGATATTGTTACATCTACCTTTAAAGTTTGTGACAATCCACTTAAAGTTACTGATATGCCGCAATCTTATTAACATGACATGACACCAACGTTATCGGATGACAAACGATGACAATGACAATCGTCAAAATTTGCTCATTGCAATCCGATCGCTCGCGGCTGTCTTTGTTAAATGAAACATTAGCATTTCAGTAATTTTACTAGATTTTAGAGGAATATTTGTAGTTTAATTCTTCGATTTGTCTGTATATATATTTAAAAACGGCACTAAACGCTGTACTTCTAGAGCAGTGAAGAAACCCTCACACGTGAATTGACACGTGATGTGATGAGTTTCACGACGTAACGGCTACGCGCATCGATCATGTCATGCGAAATGCGATCTATGCCATATTTGCTTTGTTTTTAATTTTTCTCACGGAAACCAAATCGAAAGGGTGGAAGTGTGATATATCGTTGAAATCAGAATTTTAATTGCTTTTCAATGGTTCCATTGCAAATTGAAAATAATTATAAAATAAACAACTTGTTGCATCAAAATGGCACTAAACGTAATTTGATATCAACCAAAACCTTTTCAGATCTTCTGGGGCACTAAAGAGACGCACACGCAAAGTTTCATTCAAATTCGTTCAGTAGTTTCGGCGCTATCGTGCTAACACTCATACACACACACAGACATTTTTCAAAAACCACTTTTTTGGGTTCCTAGGACCTCAAAACATAAAGATTTGATGTTATCTCAATTTTCGTTTTTGAACCAATTTTAGTAACCTCTCACAATTTTATTGTGGAAAGGTTAAAAATACACATCAACACCATGTAAGCTGACTTCGCTACCACCCACCCCACAAACTGCAAATCAACATTCTTTAAGAGTGTATTATCAAATCCAAAAATGGTTGTTCCCAGAAAATAGTAAGCCTGCACGCAACCACAGATGGCACATGACCTCCAGTGGCTTATTACCTGTGACTCTTCCGAGAAACTGTAAACCACTTATAAAATCAATTGCATGCGTTTGCAAATCAATAGGTAATAAGTGCAAAACTTGAGCATGTTTTTGTAAACGACTGGGAATAAAATGCACTGTAGCATGTAAATACTGCGAAGGCTTAAATTGCTTTAACTGTGAAGATAAAGATTTGGTACCTGAAACAGAAGAAATTAATGACTCGGATGAAGAATTTTAAAATAATTCTGAAACATTTTCTGTAACTGAAAGTCTAAGTACATGTGGAACCAATACAGCAGTGTTAGCGAAGCTTCTTCATTATCATTTACTGATGATTGATCAAGAAATTGATTGAAAAGAAAACGGTGATGCATTTTATAATTATGCTTCAACGATACTGAAAATCAGTCTGATGATTCTTTATCAAGTGAGACAAAGCGAAGGCGATTAACATAATTGCTCACGTTTATATATTTTGTCAATTTCAAGTAAAATGTTTCCATTTTTTTATACAGTATTTAAATACAATAAATATACATTTCCATAACAAATAGTGCTTTTATTGATCTATATCTAAATATATAAATATGTATACGTTATAATTTTTTTATAATTAATTGATTTTTTATAATTTTTAATGCTTTTTCGACAAATTAGATCAGAATATGTCAAAAATTAATTAACTGAGTTTTATCAAACAAGTGAAATTTTTCGAAAAAATTGACGAAAAAATACAAGAAATCAATTTTTTCTACTTTTTTTTAAATTTTAAATTGTTTCTTGTTCACCATCATGAAGTGCATAAGAAAACCTATATTTAAAAGAAAAAGAACCTCATACGATGCGATGCACAAAAGTAATTGTCCAATCAATTTTAAAATTTGGAGACTTGTATTAGATATTTTGACTTGAAATTTTAGCCAGTTATTGTTCGCATTATAAAGTATAATTTCTGAAAATTTCTGAAAATTTCACTTGAAACATCCGAAGTTATAACAAAGAAAACCAAAATTTAGCGGTTTTTCTGTTTTTATTTTTTTTTGAGATTATGTGTGCAGATAAAAATTTCATATTATAACCGCTGAGAGCCTACATCTCAACGAACAGCCTCAATTTTTTTCGATTTTTTCGAACCTACACATACATTTAGAAAAAACGACCAAAATGGTAGATTGAAATAGGATTTAACTGTCATGAAACGAAAAAAAAATTCTGTCTGTCGGTCTGTAACTTTTTTGTGCACCGTTTATGATATTGACTTGAAATTTGGTACACTTATGTATTATAACGAGATCTGGAACTAGATTATATTTTGATCTAATTCCGTTGAAGGGTTCGGGGGTAAATGGGGTAATTAAGGATAAATAGGCAAAGCAAGCAGGTAAGAGTCCATAAAATTGCAATCATCTTGCGAATCATTTTCATCCAGATTTTCGAGGACATCTTCAGGAATATTCTCGCATGAATTGTTGCACTCGAGGTACATGAACATTTCAACTTACTCTCCTTGCAGCTACACGCGCCGCGGTAGCCTTTTTTATACCTGCGGGAGGTAAGCTTTAGAAGTTTTCGTGTAGCAGGAGGATTTAAAGTATGACAGGAGAAAGTCCGTAGCTGGCTTTCTCCAGCCCAATTTATCTGGTTCGATAACTTTTCCTTGCCAAAGTTGGACTTGATGGTACGTTCTGAATGAGTGTTGCGTAACAGCAGCTTCAATTGGGGGCAAAGGGGCAATATTGTGTTTACTGTTGTACGCGGTCTTGATGGAACACTGATGTCTAAAACCGTTCAAAGTCTTGTCTTCAGCCTTGCAACCATACAAATTAACTAAAAATTGATTGCCAGCCTTTGCGATGGCTTTTGGATCATTTGAAGTACGGAACAACCGAACGAGGGGGTGCAAATCTGAGTTTCGAACGAGGACTTTGATCGACTTGGTTTTTCCGTGGCCAAAGATCGCAGCTGTAGAGTCACTGAACGCGTGACTCGGGGCCCACTCACTGCCCTCCCGTTTGTCGTATCTCAAAATGTCAAAGGACTTTTTGTGTTGCAAATTTTGTCTAATTTATGAATGTCTGGATATTTTTTCTCTAAAACGAAAAAAAAAACGATTTAAAAAACCAAAAAACTATGGATTTTTTTTCAAAATTTGAGGTGGTTACGGGAGGAATTTTTGGAGGGAAGTAAAAAATTTGGATTCAATGAACCAAAAAACATAAAGTAAACCCGTTTCCAGAACTACCATGCATTTTTCCAGGTAAAATTTCCTAATGTCTGGAGCACTAGTTTCTAACATTTTGGTTATTTATTTTTCCAATAAATAGACAGCACGCGGTTTGTGATTATTAATTTAATTAATCACTTATTTTCATTCCGATAGGATATACTTAGGTATTCTGGTCTTTATACACTAACCATATTTTACCCAAGTACCTTTATAATGAACGTGCAAATTAAAATAAATGATGGTTATTATTGTTATTACGGCCTAATTTAAATGTATGCTAGTGATATTTTACACCCTTGTGTTTTTTATAGTGGTAGAATGAAATTAATTATAATTAAAACTACTGCTTGGGGATTTTCATTAAAATATCGAGATAATTTAATTAAGACACTGAGCATTTTACTCCAACCAAAAAATAAAATAAAATTTCGCTAGTTCGCCAATTTATTCTTGCAGGATTAAGTTCAGAGAAATCTTGAATTTATGAGAATGAAACCCGTATCCTCCGCTGCATATACTCTACGATGTATTCTCAAGGGTTATTAGAAAATAGAGAGGCACCCATACTCGAGAAAGTTCAGCCAGCACACTTTAAAACATATTTACTTACCGGCGAGTAAATATGAAAGATTGTTAACAAAATAACGGTGGGACAAGAGTGTTATCACACAATCAAATGTAAACACAAAATTAGTTTCAACGATATTTATGTTTAAAAGGGACTTCAGTGTCTTATCGATTTGCTTTCGTTTTTTACATATAAAACTTATCTTTTTACAGGGAAGCTTTTTCCCAAATAAAGAAACCTTTTGATAATATATTGCTGATTTCTCCGCAAGAGTTTGTAGTAAACATACAGTGAGTATTGAATATGTACATATGACAAGTCGATATATAATTAGCATAACCAGAAGAGTGATAAAAATAAACTACAAAAAGTGTATAAAAATATAAAAACAAACGCAAATCCTCAGTGCTTCAAAATTATTTATTTATTTAGATACAACTACCCAACAGGTAACTAATTACATAATGAGAACATTACAGTGAAAACATGATACATTATAATAGAGAAAAAAAACATAATTAAAAACATTAAAAACACATAAGAGAACTTGCATCCTACGCGAGTGTCTTAGGCGTATTAAAAATACCAGACACAACTTTTTGTTTACTGTAGTACAGTGCTTGATTAGTTAGAAATGATAAAAAAAGATAAACGCAGTACACACGAAAAACCAGGAATTGCGTATAAGTAGTACTCCTCCCATTATTTTGAATTAAGTCAATACTATAAAGAAAGAAATTTTTAATTTATTTGCAATTGTGTATTTATTTTACATTCACTATAATTTATATACATTATTCCATCTACTTGTCATTCATTATTATTATATGTAAAACTAATTTTTTTATTAAGCATTTTATATATTATAATTAGTTATATGTCTTGAGCATCACTCAATATATTACTCTATATTTAGCAACTCTTTATTTGAATATTGTTTCCATTAAATACGCACCTAATTTATTTTATTTCACAGTCAGCGTTTAAAATTTCAGTCTCTCCCACCATAAGTCATAAATAGTGATCTTATAAGTAACTTTATCTTCCGCATTCCGTGATCTTGCCGACCGACCGGCCTCCACAGACCTTGCAACATATGCAAATCCCGAGCATGTCGCATGTCACGAAATACTAGCAACTTTTTTTAAAGACAGCTCCCATATACCCATCACGCCCAGAAGTATTTTCAATACTAAAAAAAAACATTAAAAACAGAATAGAACTACAATAGAGCTATATGGTAGGATACAAAAGCAAAGATTGTATTATGTCTTTATTATTATTCATTATTATAAATCAATCTGTTTGCTATAGTTTTATATGTAAAGCCTATCTTGCAGTAGGTTATAGTTATTACACATAAAATATAAAGGAGAATATTTTAATACATTAATTCGAGGAGTAGGAAGATAAAATTCGCTAGAAGAGTTCCGGCTTGTTATACGAGGTTTATGAAAATTCAATTGCCCCAAAAGAAGATGACAAACAAACATGTTAAACATATTTTTTTTATTGAGTCTACTATCCTTCTATTTTTCGTACTTGATATGCGAAATCTTCCCAACATTTTACGAATACTCAGTGATTGTATAGGCATCTATCTAGAATAGAGTCTAGTATACTTTAACTTGGCGTGTGTATGTATGTGTTAATATTTCCGTACGATTTCATTTTCTCCCATATTGTACACAAAGTTAAAGCAATAGCCAGAAACATTTTCTACGTGGACAATATTTCTGGATCTTTGTGTACAAGAGAAAATGAAATCGTACGGAAATATTAACTCATACATACACACGCCAAGTTAAAGTATACTAGACTATAGATGGTTTAATCTATTCTTCAATAAAACGTAAAAAACAAAACGGCACTGGACATTCTCAACACTAATCAAAGATGACTCCAAGATCCTTTACTGTGTCTGGCCTCTGCAATATTTGACCGTTTATATGATAATCGTACTTAATAGTGTTACGCATTTTAGAAAAGGTAAATGTATTACATTTAGATATATTGAGAGGTAAGTGATTAAACAGGCACCAGTCATTAACTATATTCCAGTTGTTCTGAACATTTTCGCAGTCTCGTTCGCTTTCTATTACAGAATATATTTTCAAGTCATCAGCATATAGGAGGCTCTCTACATTGAGATCAACTACTACATCATTTATGAAAGAACAGACATAAGCGGGTCTAGTACAGATCCCTGGGGAACAACAGAAGTGGCCAGGAGGTCAAAAAATGATCTGAAACCACTGTATTCCACATATTAAAGCCTATTTATTCTCTAGATATGAAGAGAAACCTAAATCTAATTGCGAATAAAATATCATGATCCAGGCGATCGAGTGCCTTGGAAAACTCTGTTCAAATGGTATCAATTTGTTTGTTTGCATCCAGTTCCTTAGAAGTGAGTTGTGTAAATGTTTATGAATTATGCACTTCAATATGAATAGATGGAACCGTCAATATTTTTTATCTTTGAACACTCCTCGACAGGTTTCTAATGGCCGTAGGAAAAAAAATCATCTAATTAATATTTTTTGAGCAATGAGTACCCTAAACAAGTCCTGCGCCCCAAGAAATAATATTATTTGCTATATGGCTGTAAGCCAGGGCGCGTAGTAGATGTTTAAGACTTCTTCAGTATTCAAGCAAAAATCATGCTTGAATTGAACTGCATTATAGCATAGAATGCTGAATTTAATTTAGAACAAACATTCAATGTGCCCATTCCAGTTTAGTTTATCATCTAACTATATAAACATATAAATTTTGATGTCTGCGAGAGCGAAATGATTACTCATTAGACATAATAGGCAGAATGTGGTTTATGCAAGTCGGAACCCCCCTCATTTCTTCATTTCAGTCATCTTGATGACACATTCCCTCACAGATGGATCGGTCGAGGAAGTTAATTTAATTGGCCGCCAAAGAGTCCTGATGTAAATCCTTTGGGTTTTTTATGTGTGATGATATATGAAGTTCTTAGTGTATGTAAATTCCATCAACTCAAGGAATTGTGGGAACAAATACAAAACCTATCCAATTTTATTAGCAGGCAACAAAATGTATCTTTTAATTTATATGCCAGTCGTTATAGGATCAAATCTGGGGGTACCTTAGAAAAATTCCGAACTTAATGAAACTTTGGGATGTTGTTTGTGAGTGTCCAGTAGTGCTTCACTCAATTTAACCAACAAGAACCTTGTGGAAATCTGAAATTTTTTCACTTTTTTCGATTTTTTGAAATGTTTTCGAAAACGGTTGATTGTAACGGACAACTTAAAATTAGTAAATTGTAGAGGAATAAATGTCCTGCAATTTGCACGGTAAAATGTACCCATGTAGGGTACCGAGATACAGAGTTTTGAAGAAAAATAGTAAAATAGGCTAGTTTTCGATATTTATTTTCCATTTTTCAACATATTTAATAGACTTGTGGTATCTACTTCCATTTGCATAGGTTCAACTACGTCAGGGGATGCGCTCATCAGTGTCTGTGTAGGTGTGAACGATCCATCTTTTAGGGTCTGAAGGACTTCTACTATATTTGCCAAAAATGAGTATTAACGTTCACAGAGAAGGGTTCAACTTCTGTTTCAGACTTAGAATAATACAAAATTTATACTTACTCTTCGTTTATGCTTAACTGCTTCACTGATGGTATCAATTGGACGTCGTAACACTATAAATCTAACACAGTAAATACTAACACTTTCTTAAAATTAAACCTGAAAGGGAATTTTGAAAACGCAAGAAAAAGACAATATAAAGTTCAAAAATATATATTAAATCTCTTTAAAAAATCATGCTTTACAACAACTTCAAGAAAAATGTTTTTGACAAACTATAGTCTGGCCCGTGTACAACACAGGAACAGAACGGCTTATAATGTACCAACTACCATCCAATATGCGGTTTTTGAGCTACCGATTACACAAAAAGATTCAAGAAAAGTTCAATGTTTATACATTTTTTGGTGGGCTTTTGCTTGTATTTTCAGTTCAATATCAATTTTGATCGCTTCTCAGAGCTTAAAAGTGCTTGAATCGCAACGACTTTGAATTATATTATAGCAATTATATATTCATACGTTCAGGCAAGGCGGTCCCATGCACATATGAGTACATGGTAACTATACTTTTCTGACACTGAATCACTGAGGAACCGGTTTAGGGCAAATCCCGTTAAAACCCATCATTTTCCCGTCAAAATCGACTGCTAGGAAATGATAGGGGACCCTCGTCGCTAAAGGCTATTTTCGCTAAAACTCTCGATATACTTTGAATAGAAGCTGGATTAACTTGTCCTCATATTGAACACAGCGCATGAGTTGCAGTGCTTAACAACGTGGATTCGTAAAAGGGTTTTTAATTTTGAAATTTGAATTTGAATTTTGTTACTGTTTCTAAATTTTGGTGGTTGGGGCGACATTACGTCCCCGTGCAGCGACATTTACTACACTTTCTAAAATTACACTCCTTGATGAGTTATTGAAATTTTTGCATAAAAAACGCTCCGTAGAGCGAAAATATGATTAAAAATATAAAAACCTCTTCCAACGATATTTTTACGTGAAGCACGCTTTTCATGCAGATTTTGTTACAGTTTCGAAAAGTATATCGAGGGTTTTATCGTGTTCTTTAACATAGGCACTGAGACCCCTATCTGGAAATTTTGCCGAACCCCCACAGTTTGTCGTGGGGTAGGGATCTTTAACGTGCTCACATCGTAGATACACGGAACCCACAGTTTTACATCTGTTTCGAAAGATGGGGACGCGAGCAGATCCGATCATCGACTTGCTGTGACCCGATTTTGAACCCGGGCCGTCTGCGTGTGATGATGCGCCATTGTCCATCACACCACCAAGCCGAATAAGTGTACCTTTCTTACGTAGAAATGACTCCTGCATGAGATTTTCTATTTAAAAGTGCCACAACGTTTCTTAAAAAAAAAGAGAAAAAACTTTCATCAGGTATAGCTCATGGGGAGCCCCCTGTGGGCTAAAGTGATACGATACACAAGTTATTGCTTTGTAAATTAAAACATGTTTTTATACCAATTTTGGAGAAGATAGGTCCAGAGGTAGTTGAGATATTGCAAAAGAAAGAAAAAAATACAACTCTGGCACCCTGTATCTTTTTCCATAGCAACAATTTACTAAAGTATGTTTGGTTATATATCTTCATATTTTGGTCTAAAAAATTTACCCATGAACTATGGTCTATTATTAATGGTCCACCCTATATGTGGTAGAAACAACCTATAAAAAAATTAATGAATATGGGAGGACAATTTAAAATTCACGAGATTTAAATTCTCAATGATATTTTTATTGTTACAGTCGAAATTAAATTAAATAATTGTAACCCATTCACCAGATCTGAAACGCTGTACTAGCGACATCTATAAAAATATAAATGAACTACCCTCGTTTTGTTTTTATTACTTTACAGGTAGCATGGTTTATTTAAAATACAAAGTACTTTATTCATATCAAAATTCAATATGTTTCTGTATTTCTAAATTATGTTTTTGTTGGGGTCTGCATCATAAAAATTATAAATAATATTGAAACTATTATTTATACCAAGAACTTGTGTCCATTTTTTTCTTCTGTCCCAGCAGACCTTGGGGTTATTAAACCTCTCTCCCGCGCCGCTGATAGGGGATAAAGTAGTATCCACCACTGCATAATTACTTTCAAAGTGTTCTTTCTTAATTAACTTATCCCGTAGAGTTTCTCTCATTGTGCAGCTTATAAAAACTATTCCGCTGGATGTACCAGCTTCGAGGGAATTGCTAAGCTTCATTTATTCTTATGAAAACTAGGAAATGCGCTTAAATTATCACCAGCAATAAAACAGCTTGCTTGTTTTACAAAAGAAGAGATGAGGGACTCGTAAAACTCTATCGCATTCTATCTTTATTGGATTCAAATTTTCATCTTTTAGAGTTATCAGACACAATAAAACTGTGTCAGTAAAAAGCTGGCGCTCTTAAACGTAGTAAATTTTATCACTTAATAACGTTTCAAAGGTTAAATATATTTAATAAATGTGTAATGTAGTATTATATTCATTTGTAGGGAGAAAAGTTTTAGACGCTCATCTTTGAAATGCAATTTTAGAAGGAACATGAAGACCGGAAAACAAGTTCATTTGGTTACGTTATATTTTTAGTTTTATATTGATTTCAATGTCAATTCTGCCATCAGATTGTTTCCACTTTTGCAGTGCTATAGAAACTCTTTTTTCAATTAAACATCGCTTGCAACAGTAAATGGTACCTTGTGTATATTTTTTACTTATCCGATTCATCTTTAAATTTTATTTTCAACCATGCGTTGCAATATAACATTTGTTTTTAAAATGGCAGTTAATAGTCATTTTCTTGTATTAAGTCTAGGTGGCCATGATATGAACCTCGGCAGATATCCAAAGACCTCTCGTACGCAACTTTGTGTCTCATATTGTTTTGGGCACAATCAGTAACTGAGCAACCTAATTAGATATTTCTTATTGTAAAAAAATGTCTCACCATATCATAAAAACCAAGATAGAAACCCCAGTTTTTCATTTGACTTAAGAAATACTCATCTATCTTTTATTTTTGTCCAGTACAATTGCTATCGTATTTTGCTTTCTTCATTAAAATTACTATCGAAAACTATGGCATAGTGATGAACATTGTTACCACCTACTGCAACAAGAATATTTAGTAGGCAGGGGGTGAAAATAAAATAAAACGAAAAAAGACGCATCATTTTGATTTGACAATTAAGAATTGTTTATTTGACAAAAAATTAATAAGTATTTACTGTTAAATTATACCCAAGTTAGCACGTTTTAAACTATATTTTATCATGTATTCAAGAATCTAAAAAGTAGGTATATGCTACTATGGCGAATGTAACAAAAATAGCAAACGGGCTGCTCAGCTATGTGAAGAAAAATTTCCATCCACCGTACAACTATTTTGTAAGAGTTGAACAGCAATTTAGAAGAAAACCAAATGTATCTGAAAATAATTTTGTTATCGATGAAGAGTCGGAAATCAATTTATTGACAATAATTAATTGTCGAGGCAGATCCAACAATTTCGATAAGACATATTGAGGACCAAACTGGTATAAATCGGGAAACAGTTCGACACGGTTTGAAAAAACATAAATTTAAGTCACCTAAGTACCAAATACATCAATCACCATTTATACGAAAATGATTTTCAAAGAAGATTAGACTATTTCAAATGGTTTTTGAACAGACACAATTTCAACATCACCCGTTATTTGGTACAAGAAAATCCCAGAAATATGAGAGAACGTGTATATCAGGAGCGATTCAGTTTTAATGTATGGCTGGGTGTAATTGGCAGAAAAATTATTCGGTCAATAATTTTTGACGGAACATTAAATGGAGCAAGACATTTGTAGTTTTTGCAAAACCATGTATTATATTCTAATGTTAGATAATTATTTATTCGAAATTCGAAACTTCCTCATTCAACTTTTGCGATGGTATCTAAAAATTTGCAGAACCTGGCAGTGCTACTTTGAAAATTTGTCGTAAGTTGTCAAAGTAATTGTCAGTGTGTATTCGCGCAGTTTGAGCTAAAAAATAATTTAAAATGAGTAATTCCAGTGAAGAGTGGATAAACGGTATACACCTAAAATTTTACTGAAATTATTATATACAGACAAAATTTTAGAGTTATATGGCAAAAGAAAGTAGGTATGTGGTAGGGATTGAACCTGCGACCTCTTGCATTCGAATCGTAAATGCAACCGCTAGGCTACTGCCGCTTTTATAAAATGTTTTCACCTAAAGTATAAGATTAAGCAGAAGCTAAGTTTGTATATTAAAATTTGATTAAAGCTATTATTTGTAGTTTTTCTTAATCCGGTCGTAGAAAAAGTATACTGTACAACTCGAGTGGATTATCCATATCGCACTCGAAAAACCACGGCGTCGTTCTCAATCTTCTTTCTCGTGCGATATGGCTATCATTGCACAAACTACTATATCGCACGCATTTTATAAAAAAGCACGCAATTGTGCGCACCAATAAAATTTAATCCCCACATTTTTGGCTTAGAGAACAGTACTATTTGCACTGCAAGTAATTAAATTAATTAGAGTTTCACTAAATATTTCACTTATATTGTAAAAAAAGTAATAAAATCAGTGATTATTTTATTCTCCAACCCAACACTGACAAACGTCATTAATTCTGTTAGTTGGGTTAGACGTAACACCCCGCGGCATAGTTGGCTGGTCGATGAAGCGACCGACACCACCGGTTGTTAAGGAGATATCGACAAATAGCTATTGTTACTAACTTAGTTATTACCGAAAACGTATTGAAAACGTCGAAATCAAAATAAATTCTATAAAAATTAGTTTTTCCGATGAAGATTTGCTTGCAGATATAGTGCATCTGAAGCAATTCTAGGCTTTGTTCCATAGAAGTCTTGCATACAGTATGCCTTGGTATTTGAGGGATTTGAGAAATGGTGCCATGAAAAGAAAATTAAGGATATAACTGGTGAAAAAGTTCTATTAGCATATTTCAACGAACTAAGGATCGTAAACCCATTTCATTATGGAGTTATGTTAAGAACAGAATTGTCAATGAGAGAAAACGTAGACATAAAAGAAATGTGCTAATTTATTTGTCATGCTTAAAAGAAAATCGGAGGGCTATAAGCCGAAAATATCTAATATTTTAACCAAAAAACATATAACAATATTTCTGCAAACAGCCGACAATGAAATATATTTGGATTTAAAGGTAATTTTTTATATTCTTTTTATTTTTCAACAAAATATTTATTTTTTAAGATCTTACTGATTTTTGGAGTGGCGGGTGTCTGTAGAAGAGTGGAATTGACAAACTTATTAAAGGAAGATGTTATAAATAAAGTTACTTCAAAGTCCGACTTAGAGATACAAAAACAAAAATTAAAACATAATATTTTTAGTCGCAAACTCATCTATAAAATCCTTATTTTACTATAAGGAACGTAACCAGACTGCAACCAACAGCTACTCTCCGGGCTATATGCCCCGCCGAGTGCTGAATTATAAGTTACAAGCTTGGCGCGTTAAGTGGAATAATTGCATATTACCATCAAAACGCTAGTGCCTCGATTGCAACAAACGCCAGCCGAAAAACTGATCCTACTTAATGGAGCTCTCGTGCCAGCCTTCACACACCACTTGCAGACTGCAGTTTCGAGCTGTTGGCTCTCGTCAGTGCAAGGTAGGCATGTGACGACCGACACGAGGATCGCTTGACCATTTAGCACATTCCGGTATCTTTGGGATACCTACATGTAAAATAGCCAGCAGGCGCCATCTAGCATTAGCGTTTTGATGGTAATATGCAATTATTACACTTAACGCGCCAGGCTTGTAACTTGTAATACAGCGCTCGGCGGGGCACATAGCCCGGAGAGTAGCTGTTGGTTGCAGTTTGGTTACGTTCCTTATAATAAAATGAGGCGACTAAAAATATTATGTTTTAATATTCCGCCCTCAAAGCACATTTGAACAAAAACAAAAATTGATAGAGAATTTATTATAACCCCAGGAGATATAGAAGGTGTTGGATATGATGGATACTGTTAAAAAGTATGATGAAATGAGACCACCAAATTGTACACTTAATCATTTTTTCGTTACATATAGAAATAACAAATGTGTTAATATACCGATTGGTATAAATACAATTGGGGCAGTACCCTATAAAATTGCCAATTTTTTGCAAATATCCAACCCTACACAGTATACTAGACACTGTTTCCGACGTTCCTCAATGTCAATACTAGTGAATGCTGGAGTGGCCCTTTTAACGGTAAAAAGGCATGGTGGATGGAAAAGTAATGCGATTGCATAGGGGTGCATTGAAACTTCCGAAGGAAATAAAAAGAAAACTGCAATTAAAATATTAGGTGAGAGTACTGTTACCACTGTTAATACAAAAGCAACGTCTTCCCAATCTGGAGTTAGCTCATATATTGTCAAAATTGGGTAATTAATATTTACAATAAGTAGTGTTGATTATTTATTACTTGTAGATATTGTGTGTAGGCAATAGATAATATTGATTAATTAGTAGTTTTTTTATGTATAAAAAAATTAATATGTCGAGAGTAGATAAAATCTTGTATATATTATACGTGCTATATAAGGTATTTCATAGCACTCGTCTGTTTACAGAACTCACCTTCGGTTCGTTCTGTAAATTGCAGCTGCGGGCTATAAAAGACATAGGCACTTATAATATAAATAGCTATTACCTTCTTTTATTTTATTTAACATCGAATAATACTTTATGTAGATAATGCTATGTGAATGTTAATGAAATAGATTTGTTTTCTGGATTTTTAATATGAGGTGCAATTTTTCTGACAACTGTTGTAAACCATACTTTTACATAAAATTGGCGACAATTCAATTAAAATACCCATTTAATAATGCAAAGCAAATCTAATTGAAAATAATTGCAGTTTGTTCATTAAAATTTATATTCGTTAATGTGTGTGCTATTATTCAGCAGTTAGCCATTTACACTATGAATTTATAGCTATATCAAATGGTAAATTATCCAATATTTAGATATTTATTTTAATATATTAGCGCGTAATGAACACCCATAAAGAACGGGAACACCAGTTTGCTAACTGCTAACTGAAATTAAGCGAATAATTTTAACTGGCACATATTTGTGCAAAACGGCTCTTCTGAACACGTTACGAGAACTGTCTGTCCCATTATTGGTATCGCTTTTTGTAGTGGCTATTCCATTTCAATTTATTTAGGACATAAATGCGGAGTATAATAAATAATTTTTCTTCTTACTGTTACATGGTCTATGTCCATTTAACAATTTTATATAATGACTGGTATTTTACTTGTATTTAACACAATCTATATCTTTGTTACAGCACTTCAGACCTATTATCTATGCCAAGCCTGCAAAACATTTACATTCATTTATATTTCGTTTTTATACTTTGTTTACTATGTACATGTAGTTATTTTCCTTACCTTTGTAACTTTCTCATTAACCTGTTATATAGTGTATCCTATATGATGTAATGTATTTACTGAATCCTCACAAAACAGTTGTAAACATTTTTTTAATGCCTTGTTTATATTTACGTCCTGGCGGAGTTTAGCTACAGCTAATCTTCCACTCAACCAGGACGGCGAAATGAGATGCCGTTCACCCATCCAAGTGACGGAGGAGTTTGCGATTAAAAATATTATCTTTTAATATTCCGCCCTCTAAAAGTACATTTGAACTATGCTAAACCCAGTCAGCCTATTTATTTTTCGATTGCAACAGACACTGGACCGCTAGATGGCGCCTGCTGACTATTTTACATGTCGCTATCCAAAAGATACCGAAATGTACTAAATGGTCAAGTGATCCTCGTGTCGGCCGTCACATGCCTACCTTGCACTGACGAGAGCCAATAGCTCGAAACTGCAGTCTGCAAGTGGTGTGTAACGACTGGCACGAGAGCCCCTTTAAGTAGGATCAGTCTTTCGGCTGGTGTTTGTTGCAATCGAGGCATTAGCGTTTTGATGGTAATATGCAATTATTACACTTAACGCGCCAGGCTTGTAACTTGTAATTCAGTGCTCGGCGGAGCACATAGCCCGGAGAGTAGCTCTTGGTTGCAGTCTGGTTACGTTCCTTATATATAGTAAAATAAGGATTTTATAGACTAAAAATATTATCTTGTAATATAAAAAGTTTACCTTATTAGTTAAAATCGTGAAGTGATCATTTGCCTGCCGAATTTGATCTGATTGTCACTGAAAACATTCAACTGTGAGATCCTCAGTAATCTATATTATATTCATATCCACGTTTCCTTATGTTTAACACTACCAGGTAAATTTTATTTATTATTCATTTAAACTTCAATATTTTCATTTATGTCATTAATGCAAAATAATTTTTTTTAAATAAATTAAATTCAGATTTTTAAAATCCAATAAGTAATTAAAATACTACATGTTATCACATGGTAGTAAAATATTCTTATCTGTCTCATTTTTGACAATTTATAGTTTGCAAATCAGCATTTACTTTTACGTATCATTTACTTTTACGTATTAAGTACTCTTACGTATTACGCAGGCTTACTCTTTAAGCAGTCTTATTAGCAGTTCTTTACCAGCACTTAGAAGTTTTTTAACATTTACATTTATGTAATTTTGCATTTTACGTTTGCGATTATTACTTTTTCCAAGTCGCATGGTTTGATAATATTTCTCTGCTTTTGTTAAGGCGTTTAAGCCTTCGATTTTGTATTAATTACACGAATCAAATAGATTAGAGACTTTTCTACAATCTTTACACATAAACTTCCTTTGAATCAAACGCCGTCTTACAAGAATAAATTGTCAAAAATATCTAGATTCGATGCTCTACGAGACAATTGGGGTCTGAACTGCAGTACCAGAGTTTTCCCACCTTCAACCATATGCAGTCTGAATATCTAGGAGATTGGTGTAATATTCAGTATTATTTTCTTTATATTAAATTATTCTTTTTCGCTGATACAATTTTATTAACATAAAATTTCATCTAAAATTATATTTTAATAAACATACATATTTTCTTAAGGATTTACTGTTGAAATCCAATTTTACAATTTCATATATAACTACATATTGTAAAATTTATTTAATTATGTAATATTATTGTATTTTATCATTCATATTATTCACTATTTATTTTCCTTACCATTAATTTCGGTGTCTTCTATAGGAGACTGATTTTACGGGAAAAAGAGATAAATCAACTAATCATTAACTATAGATGGTGCCCAAACAAAATCATCATCAAAATTTGTCTTGCATATCACACATTCAAAGAGGGTAAGTTTCACATCTCTTACAAGTTCTCCGAATCCACGACTCTTTGCTCCGACTAAAGCCAGCTAGCCGTTCGCATATGTTGCCTCAATTATTTCCCAAAAATAAATAATGAGAGAAAGTAGGTAACATTACCTCAATATGATTTTAATGACAAATTTTGTGAACTTAAATTGACATTTTTCTGACATTCCACCTGAGCGAAAGTAGAAGTCGTTACTTTCGCTCTCATCATTCTGAGCGGCAGTAAAAGTCTTTTACTGACGCTCACGAACGGCGTTAAAAGTATTTGAAGAAAATATGATGGTATTTATTTAATTGATATTCGACGTTTGAAGAGAAGGAGCATGTTTTATGATGAACGCACTGATTTTTGTGTTTCAGCTGTTCTTGCCTTGAGAAGTGCATCCTAGACAAAAAAATGCCAATATACTGTTTCCCCATATATTAAAAAATAGTTAATCTGAAATTTAGTGAAATAACCCTACCGCATCCAACATTTCTGATGAGAACGTTGACGGAACATGTTCCACTAGTTAAAATTCATTTCATACATGCATTACATAAAAGATGATGCCTCCATTCTAATTAATTAAGCATGTTTATGTTACAAGCGGCGCGACAATAAGCTGGCAACTGTTAATAAATTTTGCATACAGTAGCCCATAACGGCGCAATCTCTTTGTGGTGTGGAACTATAGTAATTGATGTATAGCACCCTTTTGTGATTTTCTCTTGTCCACCCTTAGTTATTGGCAGCCATCTTGAATATGTTGAACTAATTAATAATAGCGTTTGACACCCGCTGAGATCAGAATCGTTACTGGGGTTGATTCATGTAATTATTATTAATGATGCAATGATGCCATGGATTAATTCAAATATATATTTGGACTAATGCTCATATGCGCCTTAAAAGTAAAAGATGTAGAGTAGAGACTAAAACATGAGGGCATGATTTCTATTTGATATATTTTTCATTCATTGGTATCTAAAAGTAATTACTTTTTCGTTAATTATATTTAGTAGTAAACAGTGACAGTTTTGACACCTCCCACCACTTTGATGCTCCCACCTTGTGATTGTTATTTTTTTCATTTCAGCACAATCAGTTTAACAAACTAATTCTGTAATATGTAAAAGTTTCTTCTTAATTAAGTTTCTTTCTGACAATGACACAAAAAGAACCAGAACGTTGGAAAGCCTTCGTAATTTTATGTTACTGAAAGAATTAATGAATGAGATTAAATGTGCTAAATTTGATATAACACAACACAATTTCAAAATGAAAAAAAAAAATCAAATTAGTTAATTATCTGAAGAGAAATAGAAAATTATACGCTGAAAGAGATTTCATAACTAAGATGCGCATAGAAGTGCTGTAAATAAAACAATAAAGCATACGTTTCCCGTAGGCATAAATTTCCTTAGTTGTGATCTGATAATAAATTTCCGCTACAAAACAAGAATAATAAGTATTTTAAACTAAGTACTGCAGATAAATTGTTTTTCTACTTTTATGAAATTTGCATTCCATTTGCTGCGCAATGTCGGGGATGAAATATACTCGCGTATTTTATTTATATTTGAGTTCTCCGCGTCCCAAGTTCCAACATAATTACAACAGCTTTTATACATTTTCATCAAAAAGAAGACACTTTAATTTAGCGTCACATATTATGGAAAGTGTTTATGGCGTGGAAAATATCATCTCGTGTGGATGGACAAGAGCGGACGGAAAGGAAAATTTTAATTTGAATTTTATTGCGCGTGTTCGAGAGATGGTAAACGTAATAAAATAAATAGTGTCAATAGCAGGCAGCCTGCTTGTCACAAACAGGTCGCATTAATATTTTGAACGCGCACATTTTTCTCAACGGAAAATTTCTTTTACGATGTGGAGAGGTTCTATGATAAAGATTAATAAACAGAATTTTTGTTTTTATTCTTGCCTTCACACGGTATATTCCAAGTCAGGAAATTAGTGTGGTAATAGTCCGGCCATGACATGTTGTTCCTGTGACATTAGACACGTTATCGGAGAATGCATTTGAATCTAGAACTTAAAACCAGCAGAAACCTGGTCTTATATCTGGTTTGCCTGGCTAATCCCACATATTTAAAAACACTGGAAGTGTTATCGATTAACATTTAACTTACATTTTAAAAACAATAATAAAATATGATTAAAATTTAATTTAAAAGCAATTAACAAAATGGACTCTATTTGTTGAAACTAACAAACTATATAGTTTCAACATGTATAGTGAATTTGACACACGTGAATACACCAGTGCGTAGACATTGATGAGTGCATCTATATAAGCCACACTATTGTAGGAACCAGATTCGGCGTACAGGGCCGTACGAACTGTAATCGCGACGCGATTTTATGTATCAGTTACAACAAATTTTTGCAAAACCTCGGTGACACAGAGCACCTTGAAGTATTGTGTGTTGCGCGTATTTAGTTGGCGTAAAAGACGAAATATTAGTAAATCACCGAATTTAGTTATCAGGAACATATAAGTGCTGTGGTATAATTTGATTTAAGTATAGTTTGAATAATAAATACGTAGGTATTTAGAGCACCAGGAAATGTACAGATGTTTGTCTGTAATACTTAAATGTTTGTAGTTATTTAATAAAGAGGAAATTAGTGAGCTATATAGAAACTCCCCTAATTAAGAATCTGTACCACAATAGAAAATAAAAAATTACTTTTGAGCATTTTCAAACTCAAAAACTATGTTTTAAGTATTCTGTGATCTAATGATAGCCAAAAACAAAATATTGCAGGTTATAAATTATTGAAATCATGTACAGTTAATGTTTCAACATTGTTTTCATAACAGTACAACAAAGAATCTGGAGCTGGATTCCACACTTGGAATCTACACGGGACTTGTTCGATTAAAACTTTATTTTCCAAAAGTAGGTAAATAATTGATTCCTTTACTTGAATTTCTATTTTGTCTTCTAGTAGTACTACCGTAGTAGGGGTACCTTTTTTGCTGGCTGTGACACTCATTGAATTATGCAAGAAAAGCAGCAGCACAAAACACATTCCATATTTAATAGAAAAAAATTATTATTTTGACAGATCTCAAAATTCAAACATCAGTAGCAATGCCGCAATAAGGTGACAAGTTAAAGACAGGTATTTATTTGAAAGATGAAACGATAAACAACGCATTTCACATGTAATTACCAATCTTAAATGATGATGATGTTTTTTTATAAAAGAAAAGAAACATTCACTTGTATTTATTTATCCACAAATTTAGCCACTGTTTGAATTAAGCGACTTCCGTATCCATCAACCGACGTCACTTCCGTCTAGTACACTTTTATAACCGGAATGACAGATCTCAAAATTCAAACATCAATAGCAATGCCGTACAACTCATTTCGCATGTAATTACCAATGTTAAATAATTATTTTTTTTATAAAAGAAATATCCAGATGGCACAGAAAGCAACATCTTGCTGTATATGAACCCCGCTTTAGATTCGCTTCCGCATGGGGGAGAGAGAGGAAATTAGCTGCACAAACCGACCGGGTTTCTTGATTCTAAGTAACTAAATTTAATTTATGACTAATATTAATTAATTCTAAATTTTTGTGAAATACAAACCAAATTTACCTATTAATTGGCTGAAGAGGCACGGATAACTATTCTGGTCCGAAAGATGGGTAGCTAGGCCAAAAGCGCCTTTCGTAAAAATGTTGTTGTGTCCTTATTGAATAAATGTTCCAAAGCCAAAGAAATGTGTAAAAAATGTAATAAACGATGAAGCGGTTTGTACGTCGATATTTTATTACTTTTCGTGTTGTAAAACTTTTGGAAAGGTCTCGTAAAACATTCCTGACAAGAATGACTTCCCAAATTTCAGTTTCAAACCTTCGACTGTGTTGTAAATTTAGATTATTCGTTAAAAGGGCACTACATGTCTACAAAGTTTGGGATCTTTTGGATTTAATGTACATCGGAAATCCCTGCTGACTGCCTCAAGCATATCGACTTCATATTTTATCTCCATCTATAAGTTATTGCGTTGCCCTTCTCTATATTCGTATGATTAGTTATGTATTACAGCAATGCTAGCTAAACTAATATTTCCAGACTTCAACAAATGATTCAATTTGTATCAAGCCTGTTCTCCAGACAATACCCTCAACATTGATTGTTATCGCCTCTATTGTCGTGGACAATCCAACAGAGGATGTAATTAATTATATCAATGTAGATTT
Organism: Leptura quadrifasciata; assembly: GCA_963675555.1. Taxonomy (NCBI): domain Eukaryota; kingdom Metazoa; phylum Arthropoda; class Insecta; order Coleoptera; family Cerambycidae; genus Leptura; species Leptura quadrifasciata. The sequence continues at coordinate 161,954,527 of OY776674.1, read as the reverse complement.
CCGACCAACTCCTTCAGTAATTGTTCAGCTCCCAGTGACCTTCTAGGCAATCACGCATTCTAGAACGTCTCGTTTTAATAATCAAGTGGATTATTAAATATTCGTATAGACAAACCCTCAAATATTTTATACGGAATCGATACTGTTTCAAGATTTAAGAAATTTTTAGTTAACTTTAAAGTTGTTTATTATAAACCATCTCGGAAACTTAAAGCTTCTGTAAACACATACAGTGTGTCCTTATAGCAATCCAAAGTTAGGAAAGCGATAGAGGTTGTGCTAATAAAAACTTGCAGGTGATATATTTGAGTTATGTAAAAGCACATTGCTAGAACAGACCGTCTGTTTATTTTACGAGGGCCGCACCAAATATCTCGATTAATGTCTATTGTAGAAGAAATTGTGAGATATATTACAAAAACCTTAAAAATAGGAAAACCACAAGCGCTTATAGCTTCCTTATTTGAGGATACGAAAAAAGTTAAAGGGTCGAAAGTTGACGGCAAAGACAATAAGAATAATAATGTGTATCAAAAAATTCGAAAAACGCAGTTGGCTATGATATACGCATTTGTGCAAAAATGAAAATAACAAATCTCAAAGTAGGCCATGACACCATTAATTCCGTTTATTTTTTCTCTTTCCAACGATATGAAACATGTCAGAAAAATTTTAATTGATATTGTCAACATTTAATATTTTACGAAAACCACAATTCATATCATTGAATCGCAGAAATCATCTATGTCATGATTAGTGAAAAACAATGTATACAATTTATTTTTATTTTATTTATTTTACGAATACGGCTGCCCAGACAGATATGCATCCAATTACAGAGCAGGAAATATACAATATTACTATTAATACCAAAACTAAAGAGGAAACAACAAAGAAAAGGAAAATATATATGAGGACATAGTTTAAACGGTGGCGTAGTAGAAAACTGAAGGTTAACTTAAGAGTGATATAAAATACATTGTTTTGTATTATTAATGCTACAATTGAAAACATCAAGGTTCGCCTGATAGCTTAGGTAATTTGAGCACATATTGTGAATATGAGAAGATTTTAGTACATTTGTTCTTGGTGTATCCAAATAGAATAGAGCGTATGAGCGAGTTTGAAAAGATGGAATATTAAATTGGATGGAACTAAGAATATCCGGGCAGTCTATCTGAGTTTAAATAGGAACAGAACAGAAAAGTAGACTCTACGCGTTGCTAAGTCATTTAAATTAAATCTGGCTAGCAAGTCAAATTGTTGTATGCTCCTGGGAGGATAAAATCCGTCAGCTTTGTAAGTAAGTTTAACGTGTCTTCTCTGAACCCCTTCCAAATTAAGGATATGATTATTGTAATGTGGATTCCAAACAATACAACCGTATTCCAATTTCGGCCGTACAAAAGCATTAAGTAGGAGAGAAAGTGTGGAAATATCTTTAAAGTGCCTTGAGTTACGCGAGATAAAACCTAGATTTCGATAGGGATTAGCAGTTATGTAATCAATATGGGGAGCAAAAGTTAATTTTGAGTCAAATATGACTCCAAGATCCTTGAACTGAGTGCATCTTGTAACCATTTCATTGCCTATTTTGTAGGAAAAGCTTATTGAGTTATTTCTCCTCGTAAAAGTCATCACATTATATTTGGATATATTTAAAGGTAGCCTATTGATTTCACACCACAAATTTATTTTTGAGAGGTCATATTGTAATCGACGGCAGTCTTTGGAATTAATAGATGCAAACAGTTTAAGATCATCGGCATATACAAGGACGTTACTTTTCAAATCTCGGCAAATATCATTGATGAAAATTTAAAAAACAGTGGCCCGACATCAGAGCCCTGCGGAACTCCTGACATCGCTAGAACTTCGATAGATGAGAATCCATGATACTTGACGTTTAATGTCCTGTTACAAAGATATGACTCGAAGGAACTTAGAAAATCAAGACTTAAGCCAAAGACTGACAACTTTCGCAACAGAAGCCCATGATCCAGTCTGTCAAATGCGAGGTCAAATGCTTTAGACAGGTATCTGTAAATTATATCCATTTGCGATGAAATGTGTAACACTTATCAAGTTGGTAACTGTAGATCTACCTGCCAAAAACCTGTGTTGACTGAAGGAGAGTTGAGATGTTGCATGGAAAGAGATTATATCGTATAAAACAATTTCAAAGAGTTTACCAAAATTATTCAGGATAACTATGGATCTATAATCTTCGATAAGAGTCTTGTCACCTCTTTTAAAAACAGGACAGATTTTAGATTGAGTCCATATGTGGGAAAAAGTAGTTGTTCGTAGTGCTAAGTTAAAGATGATAGACTGTGGTAAGGCGAAAGTTGGGGCACAAGAAAGCTGGTATACCATCAGGACCCGTAGTGACTTTATTTTTGAATTCTTTTAGAGCTTTTAAGACATCCTGTTCGGAAATGGTTGGGATATTAGGTTTAGGAACAAGTCCCGTGGTTTCTTGTTCATTTTTGTTATACGTGGATGATGTGATAAAAGACGATTGGAAGTACTGGGAAAATGCATCGAATGTGCCTTGGGTGTCATTTAGGGGAAACACTTGGAGTTTGGTATGCTAGTTGTATTTTTCATAGCATTCAGACGACGTACGTACGATATCTGTGGATAGAGGACACTTTTGTGCTTCAAAATCGCCCGTCGTTGACGTATATATCGTCTGTCTTTACTGAGATACACGGGGCGGGGCGTTTTATTGATTTTGACCAAATGTTTCTTTGGTCGTAACTTTGAACTACCTTGTATAATTGGTTCATACTTGTATATTTCAGCTTAAATGTTTCCTATCCTATAATTGAATCTTTTTTGTAGAATAATGTATAAAAATGAATAAATAAGAATAAATAATAAAGTATTATTCCATAGATGAGAAAATAATAGTTCTCTTTTCTTAACCATCGCGCACGACATTTTTAATAAAATCATATGTATTGTCTTATCTTTGTGGAGAGGAATTCATGAAACCCCTTCTTATTCTTTACTAGAATATGATAAAAGCTGCCGTAAATTTATTTTACATTGCACTACAATTTTTTCTACGCATTCCCATAACATTATTATATAGCTGGTAGTGACACAAGAAATGGAAATATTTGCCCTTTGGATATATTGACGTCTCAAATTTCTTTCAATACAGTTTGAAAAGGTCACAAGGACCTACCAAACAAATCGTGTAAAGAACTGGAAATATTGACTTTCAAAGTCGAATACGCACATGCACATATAAACACATCGTATTGTGGTCTATATATCTGTAGTTTTGCGTGCCGCAACTAACAGTTGTCTAGTTAGCTGCATTTGTGTTACTTCCTAATAAATCAAAAGTTTTACTGTTTTGTTATGGCCGTAAATTTCAAAACTTACCGAATGTTCCAGATAGTTTACTGTGATTGCGATAACAGATTTTATTTGAGGTTGCGTAGTTTATTTTAACGAGGCTTATCAAGTAGTTAGTTGCTGCAACAGCTTTTTAATGGTACAGGGTGGTTTGAATTTTGTTGATACTTTTAAGCCTCTAAGGAAAGAATTTTTTTTCACTGCAGGTCCACCCGGCCGAGATTAATTTTTAAGTCTTATGCACGTCCGTAGGCCTTATGTCGTGTATGAGTGACATCTAGTTTCAGACAAACTCTCTAAGTAACTGCATCCATTGATCCATGACATCGATTTATTTAATTTTTAGCAATAATCGAACATACGTATTGTTACCTCCTTTCTCTTATTATTTATTTTTGAGAAAGAATTAAGGCAACATATGCGGACGACTAGCTGGTTTAAGTCGGAGCAGAGAGCCGTGGGTCCAGAGCATTCGTAAGAGTGGAGAAACTTACCCTTTCTGACATGTACAGCATAAGCGACAGATTTCTGTTTATTTCGAGAAAAGGAGACAAAGAAAAATTGATGTTAAATTGGGCACCATCTATAGTAAAATAAGCAAAATTGCCTCTTTTTCTCGAATAACCAGTCTACTATAGATCAGGCTGAAATTGTTGGTAAGAGAAATAAAAAGATAGTTTAAAATGAATGTTAAAACATATTACATGAAAAATAGACAAATCGGTTTGAAAGACAAATTGAGATTTAAAAAAAATATATATATATAACAAATTTATACCAGTATCCTGGATTGATTATGGTTGAGGTGACTGGTTCTGGGACAGCAATCCAGGCCCACAATTGTCTCTTGTTGCAAGAATGAATTCTAAAGTTTCCTTGGCAATTTCCGTCTCTTAATGAAATGGGGTGAAAGTTGTAGGAAAATTAACCAACTATGTGGTTTAATGAAAAGATATCGAAATTTTATCTATGAAAGATAAGCTATGCAAAAACTATGCAGGAATATAGAAGAAGTATCTCAGAATTTAAGTATCTAAGAATATAAGCATGTAAATATCAAGCATGAATGCATGTACAAAATTTAAGAAAATTAAAAGTACATATATAAGCAAGCTAGCTGTACAAAATTTAAGCAAGTTAGCTATACAAAATATATTTAAGCTGATTTCATAGACTATAAATTGCCAAAAAAATGAAAGGGAAAGAGAAAAATATTTTTAAAACCATGTTGTACATACAGTATTTTAACTACTTATTAAATTAAAAAGAATTGACTTTGAATTCAAATTTATTTTAAAAATAATTGAAATTATATCAAAGGCAAAATTTGAAGATTAATTAAAATGTTTTTAACGAGTATAATGAAATTACCTGTATGTTAAATACTTGTTAACTGGGATATAAAAATTGTAATATCAATTACTGAAGTCCACAGTTAAAAATTATATACGTTTGGATCAGTACAAAGGCTGCAAGCAAATGACTTCCTAGTGAGTTTTACTGATAAGGTAAACTTTTTGTCATGTTTACTGTGAAATAACGCTACCAAAAAAATAAACTTGAGAAATTGAAATTCCTAATTAAATTGAAAGCTATAAAATATAAAAATAGTACAAGTATGGCCATCTGTCAATGGTTGCGTTAAGCGCACCAACTTGCCTTGTAGATTCCCGTACTCACAACTAAAATAGTGGCATATAATCGATAAAAGGAATCTATAATAAAAGTTTTTGTTCCATACCAATGCCTTTGCCTCAGTTTGTAATTTCTATTTTACATAACCATAAATATGAACAGATGTAAATAAATAATAAAACGTATTGTGATAACTCAGTAAATATATTACATCTTATAGGATATACTATATATAGAATGAGAAAAGGTAAGGAAAATAACCATATGTACTCCATAGTAAACAAAAATATAAAAATTGAAAAATAGATATCTGATGTAAATAAATATATTGTAGACAATTGTTTCCTGGGATAATAATGCTGTGTTACAACGGAAATGAGCTACATAATTTAGAAAATGACAGTTCCTAAGATATAAAACTAAGTACATAAACAGTGTGAAATGGTTTAGCAGTTATACATGTAAAATCCTGTTAGTTGAAAACAGTTTCACTTACAAAAATTGAATCGAAAAATGTTATACAGATCGTGCTAAATATAACCAAATCACTAGTTTCTATATTAAACTGTTAAATGGACATAGGCCATGTAACAGTATGGCAACCGAAAATAACTACGAATTTCATACAAAACTGCAGTCGGCATAAGAAATTTACCACATGCGCAAATCAGAGTCGTCTATATACGATGTTAGGTCATGCGATGTTCTACGATCGGTCGAAGCGGTATGCTATCAGACACTCCTCAGAGGTGCTCAAAAGATAAGTGTGTCGCAAATTAACGACAAGGGGTTCCTGGGTTTGTAGAACCTCTGTCGCGTATACGCGACATTCGGCCACACGGACAAAAATTCAAGTGTCGTTATATACGCGACATTCATACTTAGAAGGTCAAAAGTCTGCAAGCGACATAGTCATATATACCAGTGAGTATTAAGAACTTCAGGTAGCTAATATTTCTATGTAATCTTTCAACCATACCATTACTTTGAGGATGTTATTAGTATTCTATGAATGTCAAGAAATTTTGAAAATTGCGAAAACAACTTTTAGATTCCAATTGAACAGCTTGATTTGTAATTGTGTAAAGAGGTCATGATTACATTAATATTGGTTAGTACTTAGATGGGTGACCGTCTCAAGGAAGACCGTGTCTTCGCCTCACATCTTCCAGCGGCTTGTAGTAGTGTATGAGCGAAAGCTATGCAATCTTAGGCGAAGATTGTGTAGAGGACATACCATCCTTCTTCGGAGGGAATGTAAAGCCGTCGGTTTCTTAGCTCTGTGAAGTTAGCACTACCACTTTAAAATTTTGAAATCATTTTGGCCTCATCAATTGTAGCTTTTTTGTTGCGAATTTGTTGCGGTGAAAAAAAATTTGTAGCTCTTTATTTTTTAAAAATAACCCATAGTAATGCTAACTTCACAGTGAAGATAGCATTACCACTCACAGTGCTTTAAAATTTTGAAATTGTTTTGGCCTCATCAATTGTAGCTTTTTTGTTGCGAATTTGTTGCGGTGAGAAAAAATTTGTAGCTCTTTATTTTTAAAAAATAACCCATGGTAATGCTAACTTCACAGTGAAGATAGCATTACTACTCACCAGTGCTTTAAAGTTTTGAAATCGTTTTGGCACCATTAATTGTAGCTTTTTTGTTGCGAATTTGTTGCGGTAAGAAAAAATTTGTAGCACTTTATTTTTTTTAAATAACCCATGGTAATGCTAACTTCACAGTGAAGATAGCATTACCACTCACAAAAATAACTTTAAAAAGTGCACAAACATTTTCTTATCACAAGAATAATTTGTTGCGAATTTGTTGCACACGATTAATAGCAAAAAATTAATGAAAAAATGTTTTTTTCTGGTAATGCGAACTTGATAGTCAAAATCGCTTTTAATAATTAGCCCAATAAAACGGGAAGTTTGTCGATTTGGATGAAATAATTCAGAGCGGGCTGAAATTTTGGGAACAGGTTATTTTGTGACAATTTTTAATATATCAAAAGGCCCCACCCGCAGACGCCGGCGGAGGCGAGGGGAGGGAGAAAATAGGTAAAAAAAATCGGTTTTTCGTAAAAAACTACAAACAAGCAATTTTCGTCATCTTTGAAGTACAAAAAGGTACATTTAATAATATTTTTTAACTTTTTGAAGTATCAGAAATTCTCACAGAATAACTTCAGCCCGCTCTGAATTATTTCATCCAAATTTCATTGGGCTAAATAATTTATAAATAAGAACGATAAAAAAAATTGTTTAAATATTTTTTTAAAAAGGACCGGAACAAACAGATAGCTTTAAAAAAGTGAGCAATCGCGACTGAACGAATCCGGGTGCATCGTATAGAAAATAAAACACAAAATGCGCAAGGCAAGTAAGGAAGGAAATTTGCAGATAACGGGTTTCAAAAGATTTTGAGAACAAAACGTGGACTACTGTAATTTATATTGAAAAACAGTAGCAGTTTACTCATAAAAACAGGTATTTCATTTTATTTCGTAAACATTTTACTCAAAAATGTTTTCTAATGAACGAAAAAGCATAAATCGCTAGAATTCTAAGGTTGTCATAAAAAGAGAACATAGTTTATTATGTTGAAACTATATTAGAGAAAACATTATTTGTAACGAATTGTTTCTCGATGCAACAAATTCGTACGCGACACGTAACAAAGTCTCGAAATGAAAAATACATCAAAAAATGCATTTGCAACGGTTTTGGCAGGTGGTAGTCTTAGGTTGCGCTGGAAATTCAAAGTTTCATTAAATTTTACTAAAACTTTTTTCGCAACGAATTAGGTCACGGTGCAACAAATTCGTACACCACACGGTACAAATACTCGAAGCGAGAAACAGATGGAAAAATGCATTTACAACAATTTTTGGCGGTGGTAGTGTCAGGTTGCGCTGGAAATGCAGCGCATTATCAATTTTTGCGAAAACCTGTTTCGTAACAAATTATTATTCGGCACAACAAATTCGTGCATCACACGCTACAACTCATAGAAGTTAAAAACACATGAAATAATGCATTTACAGCCATTTTCAGTACGACCTGGCATTACCACTGCCAAAAACCGTTGCAAATGCATTATTTCGTGTGTTTTTCACTTCGACGATTTGTAGCGTGTGGTGTACGAATTTGTTGTGCCGAGTAATAATTTGTTGCGAAATAAATTTTCAGCAAAAACCGATAAAACGTTGAATTTTGAGTACAAGCTGGCATTACCACTGCCCAAAACCATTGCGAATGTATTATTTCGTGTGTTTTTCACTTCGACAATTTGTAGCGTGTGGTGTACGAATTTGTTGTGACGAGTAATAATTTGTTGCCAAACAACTTTTCAGTATAAACCGAAAAAACATTGAATTTTCAATACGACCTGGCATTACCATTACCAAAGACCGTTGCATATGCATTATTTCGTGTATTTTTCACTTCGACAATTTGTAGCGTGTGGTGTACGAATTTGTTGTGCCAAGTTATAATTTGTTGCGAAACAAATTTTCAGCAAAAACCGAAAAAACGTTGAATTTCCAGCACAACCTGGCTTTACCACCTACAAAAATTGCTGTAAATACATTTTTTCATGTGTTTTTCACTTCGACGACTTGCAGCGTGTGGTGCACGAATTTGTTGTGCCGAGTTAATAATTTGTTGCGAAACAAGTTTGCAGCAAAAACTGATAAAACGTTGAATTTTCAGTACGACCTGGCATTACCACTGCCAAAAACCGTTGCAAGTGCATTATTTCGTGTGTTTTTCACTCCGACGATTTGTAGCGTGTGGTGTACAAATTTGTTGTGCCGAATAATAATTTATTGCGAAACAACTTTTCAGTATAAACCGAAAAAACGTTGAGTTTTCAATACGACCTGGCATTACCACTGCCAAAAACCGTTGCAAATGCAGTTTCTCATGTGTTTTTCACTTCAAGGATTTGTAGCGTGTGATGTAAGAATTTGTTGTGCCGAGAAATAATTTGTTGCCAAACAAATTTTCAGCAAAAACCGAAAAAACGTTGAATTTTCTGCACAACTTGGCATTACCACCTACAAAAATTGTTGTAAATACATTTTTTCATGTGTTTTTCACTTCGACGATTTGTAGCGTGTGGTGTACGAATTTGTTGTGCCGAGTAATAATTTGTTACGAAACAACTTTTCAGTATAAACCAAAAAAACGTTGAATTTTCAGTACGACCTGGCATTACCACTGCCAAAAACCGTTGCAAATGCATTATTTTGTGTGTTTTTCACTTCGACGATTTGTAGCGTGTGGTCTACGAATTTGTTGTGCCGAGCAACAATTTGTTGCGAAACAAGTTATCGCAATAAACGATAAAACGTTGAATTTTCAGTGCGACCTGGCATTACCACTGCCAAAAACCGTTGTAAATTAATTTTTTCATGTGTTTTTAACTTCAAGGATTTGTAGCGTGTGATGTAAGAATTTGTTGTGCCGAGAAATAATTTGTTGCCAAACAAATTTTCAGCAAAAACCGAAAAAACGTTGAATTTTCTGCACAACTTGGCATTACCACCTACAAAAATTGTTGTAAATACATTTTTTCATGTGTTTTTCACTTCGACGATTTGTAGCGTGTGGTGTACGAATTTGTTGTGCCGAGTAATAATTTGTTACGAAACAACTTTTCAGTATAAACCGAAAAAACGTTGAATTTTCAGTACGACCTGGCATTACCACTGCCAAAAACCGTTGCAAATGCATTATTTTGTGTGTTTTTCACTTCGACGATTTGTAGCGTGTGGTCTACGAATTTGTTGTGCCGAGCAACAATTTGTTGCGAAACAAGTTATCGCAATAAACGATAAAACGTTGAATTTTCAGTGCGACCTGGCATTACCACTGCCAAAAACCGTTGTAAATTAATTTTTTCATGTGTTTTTAACTTCAAGGATTTGTAGCGTGTGATGTAAGAATTTGTTGTGCCGAGTAATAATTTGTTGCGAAACAAATTTTCAGCAAAAACCGAAAAAACGTTGAATTTTCTGCACAACTTGGCATTACCACCTACAAAAATTGTTGTAAATACATTTTTTCATGTGTTTTTCACTTCGACGATTTGTAGCGTGTGGTCTACGAATTTGTTGTGCCGAGTAACAATTTGTTGCGAAACAAATTTTCAGCAAAAACGATAAAACGTTGAATTTTCAGTACAACCTGGCATTACCACTGCCAAAAACCGTTGCAACTGCATTTGTTTATGTGTTTTTCACTTCGACAATTTGTAGCGTGTGGTGTACGAATTTGTTGTGCCAAGTTATAATTTGTTGCGAAACAAATTTTCAGCAAAAACCGAAAAAACGTTGAATTTCCAGCACAACCTGGCTTTACCACCTACAAAAATTGCTGTAAATACATTTTTTCATGTGTTTTTCACTTCGACGACTTGCAGCGTGTGGTGCACGAATTTGTTGTGCCGAGTTAATAATTTGTTGCGAAACAAGTTTGCAGCAAAAACTGATAAAACGTTGAATTTTCAGTACGACCTGGCATTACCACTGCCAAAAACCGTTGCAAGTGCATTATTTCGTGTGTTTTTCACTCCGACGATTTGTAGCGTGTGGTGTACAAATTTGTTGTGCCGAATAATAATTTATTGCGAAACAACTTTTCAGTATAAACCGAAAAAACGTTGAGTTTTCAATACGACCTGGCATTACCACTGCCAAAAACCGTTGTAAATTAATTTTTTCATGTGTTTTTAACTTCAAGGATTTGTAGCGTGTGATGTAAGAATTTGTTGTGCCGAGTAATAATTTGTTGCGAAACAAATTTTCAGCAAAAACCGAAAAAACGTTGAATTTTCTGCACAACTTGGCATTACCACCTACAAAAATTGTTGTAAATACATTTTTTCATGTGTTTTTCACTTCGACGATTTGTAGCGTGTGGTCTACGAATTTGTTGTGCCGAGTAACAATTTGTTGCGAAACAAATTTTCAGCAAAAACGATAAAACGTTGAATTTTCAGTACAACCTGGCATTACCACTGCCAAAAACCGTTGCAACTGCATTTGTTTATGTGTTTTTCACTTCGACAATTTGTAGCGTGTGGTGTACGAATTTGTTGTGCCAAGTTATAATTTGTTGCGAAACAAATTTTCAGCAAAAACCGAAAAAACGTTGAATTTCCAGCACAACCTGGCTTTACCACCTACAAAAATTGCTGTAAATACATTTTTTCATGTGTTTTTCACTTCGACGACTTGCAGCGTGTGGTGCACGAATTTGTTGTGCCGAGTTAATAATTTGTTGCGAAACAAGTTTGCAGCAAAAACTGATAAAACGTTGAATTTTCAGTACGACCTGGCATTACCACTGCCAAAAACCGTTGCAAGTGCATTATTTCGTGTGTTTTTCACTCCGACGATTTGTAGCGTGTGGTGTACAAATTTGTTGTGCCGAATAATAATTTATTGCGAAACAACTTTTCAGTATAAACCGAAAAAACGTTGAGTTTTCAATACGACCTGGCATTACCACTGCCAAAAACCGTTGCAAATGCAGTTTCTCATGTGTTTTTCACTTCAAGGATTTGTAGCGTGTGATGTAAGAATTTGTTGTGCCGAGAAATAATTTGTTACCAAACAAATTTTCAGCAAAAACCGAAAAAACGTTGAATTTTCTGCACAACTTGGCATTACCACCTACAAAAATTGTTGTAAATACATTTTTTCATGTGTTTTTCACTTCGACGATTTGTAGCGTGTGGTGTACGAATTTGTTGTGCCGAGTAATAATTTGTTACGAAACAACTTTTCAGTATAAACCGAAAAAACGTTGAATTTTCAGTACGACCTGGCATTACCACTGCCAAAAACCGTTGCAAATGCATTATTTTGTGTGTTTTTCACTTCGACGATTTGTAGCGTGTGGTCTACGAATTTGTTGTGCCGAGTAACAATTTGTTGCGAAACAAGTTATCGCAATAAACGATAAAACGTTGAATTTTCAGTGCGACCTGGCATTACCACTGCCAAAAACCGTTGCAAATTAATTTTTTCATGTGTTTTTAACTTCAAGGATTTGTAGCGTGTGATGTAAGAATTTGTTGTGCCGAGTAATAATTTGTTGCGAAACAAATTTTCAGCAAAAACCGAAAAAGCGTTGAATTTTCTGCACAACTTAGCATTACCACCTACAAAAATTGTTGTAAATACATGTTTTCATGTGTTTTCACTTAGACGATTTGTAGCGTGTGGTGTACGAATTTGCTGTGCCTAGTAATAATTTGTTGCGAAACAACTTTTCAGTATAAACCGAAAAAACGTTGAATTTTTAGTACGACCTGGCATTACCACTGTCAAAAACCGTTGCAAATGCATTATTTTGTGTGTTTTTCACTTCGACGATTTGTAGCGTGTGGTCTACGAATTTGTTGTGCCGAGTAACAATTTGTTGCGAAACAAATTTTCAGCAAAAACGATAAAACTTTGAATTTTCAGTACAACCTGGCATTACCACTGCCAAAAACCGTTGCAACTGCATTTGTTTATGTGTTTTTCACTTCGACGATTTGTAGCGTGTGGTGTACAAATTTGTTGCGCCGAGTCATAATTTGTTGTGAAACAAATTTTCAGCAAAAACGATAAAACGTTGAATTTTCAGTACAACCTGGCATTACCACTGCCAAAAACCGTTGCAAATGCATTTGTTCATGTGTTTTTCACTTCGACGATTTGTAGCGTGTGGTGTTCAAATTTGTTGCGCCGAGTCATAATTTGTTGCGAAACAAATTTTCAGTAAAAACCGAGAAAACGTTGAATCTTCTGCACAACTTGGCATTACCACTTACAAAAATGGCTGTAAATGCATTATTTCATGTGTTTTTCACTTCTATGAGTTGTAGCGTGTGATGCACGAATTTGTTGTGCCGAGTAATAATTTGTTACGAAACAGGTTTTCGCAAAAATTGATAATGCGCTGCATTTCCAGCGCAACCTGACACTACCACCGCCAAAAATTGTTGCAAATGCATTTTTCCATCTGTTTCTCATTTCGAGTATTTGTACCGTGTGGTGTACCAATTTGTTGCACCGGGACCTAATTTGTTGCGGAAAAAGTTTTGGCAAAATTTAATGAAATCTTGAATTTCCAGCGCAGCCTAAGACTACCACCTGCAAAAACCGTTGCAAATGCATTTTTTGATGTGTTATTCATTTCGAGACTTTGTTACGTGTCGCGTACGAATTTGTTGCATCGAGAAACAATTCGTTGCAAATAAAGTTTTCTCTAATATAGTTTCAACATAATAAACTATGTTCTCTTTTTATGACAACCTTAGAATTCTAGCGATTTATGCTTTTTCGTTCCTTAGAAAACATTTTTGAGTAAAATGTTTACGAAATAAAATGGAATACCTGTTTTTATGAGTAAACTGCTACTGTTTTTCAATATAAATTACAGTAGTCCACGTTTTGTTCTCAAAATCTTTTGAAATCTGTTATCTGCAAATTTGTGTTTTATTTTCTATACGATGCACCCGGAATCGTTCAGTCGCGATTGCTCACTTTTTTAAAGCTATCTGTTTGTTCCGGCCCTTTTTAAAAAAATATTTAAACAATTTTTTTTATCGTTCTTATTTATAAATTATTTAGCCCAATGAAATGGGAAAATTTAGATGAAATAATTCAGAGCGGGCTGAAGTTATTTTGTGAGAATTTCTGATACTTCAAAAAGTGAAAAAATATTATTAAATATACCTTTTTGTACTTCAAAGGTGACGAAAATTGCTTGTTTGTAGGTTTTTTACGAAAAACCGATTTTTTTTTACCTATTTTCTCCCTCCCCTCGCCTCCGCCGGCGTCTACGGGTTGGGCATTTTGATATATTAAAAATTATCACAAAATATGCCTGTTCCCAAAATTTCAGCCCGCTCTGAATTATTTCATCAAAATCGACAAACCTCCCGTTTTATTGGGCTAATTATTAAAAGCGATTTTGATTATCAAGTTCGCATTACCAGAAAAAAACATTTTTTCATTAATTTTTTGCTATTAATCGTGTGCAACAAATTCGCAAGAAATTATTCTCGTGATAAGAAGATGTTTGTGCACTTTTTAAAGTTATTTCTGTGAGTGGTAATGCTATCTTCACTGTGAAGCTAGCATTACCATGGGTTATTTAAAAAAAATAAAGTGCTACAAATTTTTTCTTACCGCACCAAATTCGCATCAAAAATGCTACAATTAATGGTGCCAAAACGATTTCAAAATTTTAAAGCACTGGTGAGTAGTAATGCTATCTTCACTGTGAAGTTAGCATTACCATGGGTTATTTTTTAAAAATAAAGAGCTACAAATTTTTTCTCACCGCAACAAATTCGCAACAAAAAAGCTACAATTGATGAGGCCAAAACAATTTCAAAATTTTAAAGCACTGTGAGTGGTAATGCCATCTTCACTGTGAAGTTAGCATTACTATGGGTTATTTTTAAAAAATAAAGAGCTACAAATTTTTTCTCACCGCAACAAATTCGCAACAAAAAAGCTACAATTGATGAGGCCAAAACGATTTCAAAATTTTAAAGTGGTAGTGCTAACTTCACAGAGCTCGGTTTCTTGTCTATTAAATATTAGGCAAGTGAAACATCCCTACTCTTCGAAGGAGAAGAGGTTCAGCAACATTCCTGGTTGGAGGTAGCTTGTCTACAGGCGTCGGTATTAGGCCTCAGCAGCGGAAATAGGCCGATGTTAAATAAATGTTAAGGATGGAGCATTAATAATAGCCCATAATTCAGGGATAAATTCTTTGGGCCAAAATATGAGGATATAACTAAATATGCTTTAGTAAAATGTTGCTGTGGAAAAAAAGATAGGGTGTCAAATTTCAAATTTTTTTTCGTTTTTTTGCAATAACTCAACAGCCTCTTCACTGATCTTCGCCAAATTTGCTAGAGGAACTTTTTTATTCTAAGAAATAATAATTTATGCATTACATTACGTTAGATCATAGAGGGTGCCGCAGGACCTGTATCTGATGATGAATGTTTTTCATATGTTTTTTTGACGAAACGTTGTGGTACTTCTGACCAGAAAATCCGATGAGGGTGTCATTTCCACGTATGAGAGGTACACTTGGTATAACTTAATAACTCCAATGAAGAAACAATTTGAACGTTGACACCCTGTATCTTTCTCCACAACAACTTTTTACTAAAGCATATTTGGTTGTATCCTCATATTTTGGCCCAAAGAGTCTTCCCTGAACTATGGACCTGCTATTAATGGTCCACCCTGTATTAAAAAGAATTTAAAAAAAGCTTTTATTTAAATGCTCTAAAAAATTGAAAATAAACTTTGAAGCAAATCATACCCATCATTTTGTTACATTATATAATTTTTTTTATGATATAAAAATTATTGATAGATTTTCCTGTGTAAAGGAGATTGCTCACGACAGGCTTCATGAAAAAAATTAATTTAACAAAATGATGGGATTGATTTACTTCAAAGTTTATTTTCTACTTTTAGAGCATTTAAATAAAAGCTTTTTTTAAAAATTTTTTTTATAGAATTTTATTTTTTACATTTTAGTCTTTTGATGTGCTGTAATCCCCAGATATAGATTTTGAGACAAATCGGATCATAAACGGTAAAGTCGTCCGCCATCCTGAATTATTGTTTTTAGACAAATGTGAAGTCTATAAGCTTAAAGGTAACGATTGTAATAGTACATACATAGGTAGAACTTATATAAATTTCAAAACGAGATTAAAAGAACACCTGAGATTAAATTTAGGTTGTTCACATTTTTCGGGATACCTCTTAAATGAAAACAACAATTTTGATCAAGAAACTGGTTTTGAAATTTTGCATTTAGCGAGTAAAAGGAAATTTACTCAATAACTTAGCGCCATTAGACATTTTTCGACACTCCAAATCTAATAATGCTAGTTCACTTAACACCCAATTACAATTCTGTTCTACATGTACTTTCTCTGTTTTATTTTGAAATTAGTTTATTTTTTTATATGTTCATTATGCTCCATATAGTTTTTGACTCCCTTTTTTCATATTTTGTAGTTATAATGTTCATATTTTGTTGTAGATGAATTTTTTTAACTTTACTGTTTATTAATGATTTTAGTACAATTGTATACCTTCTATCACATATTTATATATACGTGACTTATATTTACTATATAATTTCATAATTAGAGGGCAGCAGGTATACTTAATACTAACTCTCCAACAGAGGTCTCATATTAGTGGCATTACGAGGTTGTCTATAGAACACAGCGTGTGGTTTTGGTTCACTGCTGTCATTCTTAATTATTTTTAATTTGTTATTGTATTGTTTATTGACGTTATATTGTATTTTTATCCTATGGAGAAATCTTTTCAGTTTCGTGTAACGTAAGTTATTATATTCTAAATTTTAAATTTTTCTATAATGGCATTTTTATATTTATTTTAGTCTTGATGCCTGAAGATGTGGTAGTACTTGATATATATTATACCACAAAACCGGAAGCATATATATATATATATATATATATATATACAGTTTGTGAGGTAAAGGACACTTATTTTTCAAAATTTTCAACCTAATAAATAAATAAAATAAAACGTCCCATCACGGTTCCAAATGGCGAAACATTTTTTTGTTAGCACATCTGTTATTACCATTACGTTTTATTTGAAACGTGAGAAATCATAATTCATATGTTAATATCAATTTATCTTATGCAGTGAACAGTCATAATCTCTCCCCAAGTACGGGGGATCTGTTCTGTAATAGTTTTATGTTAATATGTCAATTATAGCCTACAGAATGTAGAATTGCAAATATTAATTTTCATCGATCGTATGCGATAACACATCAAAAAGATAATTGGATAGGTAGTTATAATTAATTAACTAAATCACTTACAGCAACAAACTGGAACCTCCCTCATTAAAAAGTCTGATATCATCAATCATTTAATATATCGTACGTTATAGAAATTAATATTTCATAAAAGCTTGAATTAATAGGAAATTTGGGAGAAACAGATATAAAAGTATGCAGCTGCAGTTCTGGTTTAGTCAGTTTAAAATAAAATCCATTGCCAAAAAATTTATTCGTCACCATGACACGTCAATAAATTGTATTCCAGGTGTCTTTGTAATTGGGGTGGATATTGTTTGACCTAATAACACAATACAAAAATAGAATAAATAATTTTGTAACTTATACACAATTTGCTAGGGCTTCCCGATTATAAAAAAAATATTTTTTAAAAAAAGCTTTTATTTAAATGCTCTAAAAAGTAGACAATAAACTTTGAAGTAAGTCAAACCCATCATTTTGTTACATTATATAATTTTTTTTATGATTGCTCGCAACAAGTTTTTATATCATAAAAAAAATTATACAATGTAACAAAATGATGGGTTTGATTTACTTCAAAGTTTATTTTCTACTTTTTAGAGCATTTAAATAAAAACTCTTTTTTTTAAATATTTTTTTATGTAATTTTATTTTTTACATTTTATAATCTTTTGATATGCTGTAATCCCCAGATGTCGATTTTGAGACGAATTGGATCATAAACGGTTAAGTCGTCCGCCATTTTGAACTAAATTATTGACTAGAAATTCGTAATCCACGACCCCGAAAACCCCCACATATCGATTTTGATCAATTTGGATTTAAATGACAACAGTCGTCAGCCATATTGGCGCTGCCATTTTAAATTTCTGAATTTCGGCTAAAAATTCATAATCCGCGACCTAGAAAACCTCCAGATATCGATTTTGAGTTGAATCGGATCTTAAACGGTAAAGTCGTCCGCCATCTTGAAGTCGCCATACTGAACTAAATTTTTGACTGAAAATTCGTAATTGGCGAACCCGAATACTCCCATATATCGATTTCAATCGATTTGGACCATAAATGACAAAAGTCGTCCGCCATATTGAGTTTCTAAGTTTTGACCAAGAATTCATAATTGGCGATCTCGAAAACCCCTAGATATCGATTTTGAGTCGAGTCGGATCATAAACGGGAAAGTCGTCCGCCATCTTGAAGCCGCCATCTTGTTTTTTTTCTTATATGAAATTGTGTATTGTCACCGGACATATACACGTGCAAAAGCTGTGGCTTAATTAGAACTAATCGAAATTTTGATGGTAATATTTGGCCTAAACAAACAAACTAACAAACATTGCAAGTTAAATAAAGAAAAATATATCCAATATGACCATCAAAACTGTAAGTACTTGTAGTCGGGTTAATGCAGTCGCTTATGCCAAAAAAGAGGGTCAACCTCGGAATGAGAGATAATTAGCTGTAAATTTGCATAAACCTTTATTTTGGCATTCTAAAAGTTGTCTCGAAAGTCTCATAAAATCTCGTATCCGCGTCTTAAGATATTCAAAGTCAAAGGTCACAAAAATCTGTTTTTCACAAATATCTCGCTTCCTATGGTTTTAATGATATTTGCATCTATTATGAAAGTTGCAGAGCATAAGCATAAAATTCTCTACAAATTTTGTTCCAAACATTTTATTATACGCTTAACCGTTTTTAAGATAGAGCGCGGAGAGCGCGCAGCACTTGGCCATACATAGCATAATGCAATGTCAACTGTGAGTCCCGTGGGTTTGTTTCGACGAAACAATGATTGTACCAATCAGCCAAGAGAATTTTTGTCAAATCAATGTAATAAAAAGAAACTTATTGATATGTTTGTTGAGAAATTAGAAACTGTTAATATCATTACAAAACAAGCCAGAGATGATGCTGATGTTCTTATCATCGAAACAGCTATTGGCGAATCAAAACTGCCGCTATCACAGAAGAAGATATAGATTTGCTCATCATTTTAATTGGACGTACCCAAGCACGTCAACAAGAAATTTTCTTTAAAAAAGTAGGCAAAGGCAATGCCAGAACACAAATATACTCCTCCAATAGTTTCATTAGATATTCCTGTTACAGAAAAACCCATTTTATTTTTGCATGCATTTAGTGGATGAACACGATATCTGCGCTATTTACAAAAGGGGAAAAACTTTAATTAGAATATTAGAGAGACTTCCCAATTTCGATCAACTGGCTCAAGTATTTCAACAAAAAAACTGCCCTGTTTAAACATTGTATGAAAATGGAGTACGCATCTTGTTGGCAATATATAATGCTCTAAATCCTGAGGACAATATCGATCATCTTCGCTACATGTAATTCGTCAAGTCAACAAAGTTTTATAAACCTGTGCAGCTATCCAATCTTCCACCAATAAATGCAACGGCTCATCAACATATCAACCGTGTATACTATCAAATTAAAACTTGGTTAGGGAATGATTTAGAACCCCAGGAATAGGGTTGGGCGCTGCAAAATGAACTCTTGGAACCGATAACGACAATATTACCAGCAGCTCCAGATGAACTACTGAACACAATACTTTGCAACTGCAAGAATGGTTGTGGTAGTTCACGCTGTAGATGCAGGGAATCGGGGTTGCAATGTTCTTTAGCTTGTGGCCAGTGTAATGGGCAGCTTGCCTCAATGCTTCATCGTATCAAAGCGATCTCGATGAAGAAAGTGCATTTGTCCCCTAAATCCTTGACGATTTAGAGAGAAATATCTTTGACAACGAAGATGATGATAATGAAATGTAAATTTTCAAGCGGTCGGACGACGATGATGAAGGAGAAAATTGAGACTCATTACTAAAGTTTACGTAAATCCTCCACACATTTGAACGTCAATTGTAGTAAATGTATGATATATAATTACTAAATAAAGATATAATTAAAATGTATTTATTCTATTCCTTTTCTATTCAAAATTTAATTTAGATATATTAGAATATAATTAAAATATACTTTATATACAGGGTTACTGGTAATTCGATACATTCCTTTGGAGATGTGATGGGGCAAGTAAATTTAGCCCTAACATATATTATGCAAAACTCAATAGTTTTTGAGATATTAATTTTTTTTGTTTTTCTCAAAAAGTAGATCTTAATGTCCTAAAAGTTAATTTTCGAAAAATCTATTTGACATTTTTAAATTTTTTTACTGGATTACTTGTCCAATATTATAGATATCCGTTTGGAATGAAAAATATCCGGAAACATTTCGATCATGTGAACATCTGAAATAAAAACTTTTAAAATTTTTTTTTTTTAAATCAGCTATGAAATTTACCTATTAGGTTTTTTCAAAAAAATATTAACGTAACACCCGTATAAATTATTATAAAAACTGCCTTATTTCAATAACTATCTATCAAGGTACAAATGTCCAATGTACCCTTAATAGTTCTAAGAAAATACTAGTAAAAATAACACAAGTAGTACGAATTTTATTTTTAGATAAACAGTAAAAAACATTTTAAAAGTAGTTTAATTCTTCATTAATTTCAAAGTTGTAATTTATTTTTTATATGTCTTGCTCAAAATGGGAGCCCCTATTCCGTATACAGACACGGCAGCGTCTTCTTATTTCCGTCCTTGTTACTCTGGTTGTCAGATTATGCCTTATGTGTTGGGGAGCATCGACTATCCTTTGTCTAAGGTTTTCTATAGTATTGACTGGTGTGGCATAGACCATCTCCTTCATATGACCCCATACGTAATAATCAAGGGGTGTTAAGTCAGGGCTTCGCGCTGGCCAAGGTATTGGGCCCGCTCTTCTAATCCAACGGTTAAGGAAACGTTGATCAAGTAACTGTCGTACTGTCAGCCGATAATGTGCTGGACAACCGTCGTTCTGAAATATCATTCGCTGTCTGACGGCGAGAGGAACATCTTTTAAAATCACCGCCAGAACATTTCTTTAAAAAATGTCATAGATTTCCCCGTTTAAATTTTGAGGAAGAAAGTGTGGCCCTATTAAATAGTGGCCAATGACTTCCATCCACACATTAATAGAAAACTTCATTTGGAAACTAGTTTCACGTGTTAACTTGGGATTTTCCTCTGCCCAATAATGTAGGTTGTGGAAATTTGTTATACCCTCGCGATTAAATTTCGACTGGTCCGTCCATAAAATACTTGTTAAAGAATGTGCACTTTCTGCATCTGAATTTAACATAAAGCGGCAGAATTCCACTCTCCTTCCAGGATCACCTTCCTCCAAGCCTTGGACAGGGGTATAGTGGTAAGGATGACATCCAACTCTACGTATCGTAGACCAAACTTTCCATTGTGACGCTCCGATTAGTCGTGCGACTTTATTAGTTGAAATAGTTGGGTCTTCGTCAAAATACCTCAATATTTCTTCCTCATCATCCGGTTTATAAACGGGAGGAGCACCAGCGTCACTTCTTCTACATTTCACGGAGCCAGTTTCAGCGATATTTCGATATGCCGTACTGGATACACGTGCATTTGGTAAGCGGCGGTTAGGGTACCAAAGACCATATTCCCGGCGAGCTTCAGCAGCGTTGCCGCCACAGTATCCATAGACAAACAAGATATCAGCGTATTCTGCGTTGGCATACGCGGCCATGGCACAGAAAATATAATAACAACAACTAATAACAACAACTACGAGCAAAATCAAAATCTTCGATAACTAATTTAACAAGACCAACAAACTTAAGGGACACGGAGATAAGAATGTCAGTTAATGACATATATGCACAAACGTCAAAGTCAAGGACTGACTGACTTAAATGAAAATGAACGATTAGTCGTTTAATAAATTCCGCCGCCAGCATTATCTTTACTAATTTTTTATTAGAACTATCAAGGGTACATTAAACATTTCTACCTAGTTAGATACCTATTGAAATAAGGAAGTTTTTATAATAATTTGTACGCGTGCTACATTAATATTTTTTTGAAAAAACCTAATACGTAAATTTCATAACTGATTTAAAAAAAAAATTTACAAGTCTTTATTTTAAATGTTCACATGATCGAAATGTTTCCGGATATTTTTCATTCCAAACGGATATCTATAATATTGGATAAGTAATCCAGTAAAAAAAAATTTAAAAATGTCAAGTAGATTTTTCAGAAATTAACTTAAGACATTAAGATCTACTTTTTTGAGAAAAACAAAAAAATTGAAATATCTCAAAAACTATTGAGTTTTGCATAATGTATGTTAGGGCTAGATTTACTCCTTAGCTCATGCCCCATCACATCTCCAAAGGAATGTATCGAATTACCAGTAACCCTGTATATTTCACTTAATTACACCAAAAAGGTAAGCATTATTAAATAAGTATATTTGATAAATGAAAAATATTAAATAAATAAATAACACCACAGAAATTAGACAACCCCCAATTCCAGAAGCCAGGGCTTGTGCGGAAGGGGGTTACACATTGAAAAAACGCGGACATACAACCATTTCCTCCGACAGTGCCAGTACCGGAGCCAGGATTCGAACCCGGTGGTGCGATGTCCGTGTGAGATTAATCGCGGTTGCCACCTCGCGCCTTAACCCACTCGGCTATCGACCAGACATTAAGTATAATGTTTTAATTAATAAATAATGCAAATTATTCATAATTATGGATTTTTTAGTGATTAGTTAACTTTAAACGATGTGTTATTTACCGGGACTCACGATTGACCTTGCATTATGCTATGTATGGCTAAGCGCTGCGCGCTCTATCTATAAAACGGTTAAGCGTATAAAAAATGTTTGGAACAAAATTTGTAGAGAATTTTATGCTCTACAATTTTCATAACAGATACAAATATCATTAAAATCATAGGAAGCGAGATATTTGCGAAAAACAGATTTTTGTGACCTTTGACCTTAAATATCTTAAGACGAAGACACGAGATTTTATGAGACTTCTGAGACATTTTTTAGAATATCAAAATAAAGATTTATACAAGTTTACAGCTTATTATCTCGCATTTTGCGGTGAAACCCCTAATGTGACTGGATTAGGTCTATATTTATTGGGCAGTCAAAAAACGTAACAAAAACTTTACAACCTCATTAAAATACCATTACTCTCTGTACTTTCTCGCTTGCAAATTGAATCATTTGTCTTTATAGATTTTTAATGTACATCGGCTTATTTAAAAACACCATGCCGAATGGTTCTCCAGCGTTAATAATTAGCTCGTAAAGTTTTTGTTGCGTTTTTTGACTGCCCAGTAAATATACACCCTATAATTTATTGGGTTCAATGGCGAAGTAATGTAAACAGCGACCCGTCACTTTACTAAACATTAAAGTTTCAAAATAAAATTTAGAAACAATCAAGTAACGTATCCTCGCATTTTTATAGAGTATCTCTAAACAGAACTTTCTAAATTGAATCCTTTGTCGGGGCCTTAATGATATGGAAGGTGCCTCGCCAAAAGGATAACGGGTTCAATTTCAGAATAGAGGTGCTGTTACTGTGCTATTGGAAAATATTCACACATATTAGTTTATAACAAAATACGGGGTCGCTAATGAAAGCTGCTGGCATTTGATTATTTTCATTTGAAAAATATACAGGATGGAACAGCCAAATGGAATAAATTCAGTATATCAATTATTGTGCGTATTTATAAAAAAATCCCAAGACATTTTAAGTGGCAGCTGCAACACCTAAATTTTAGATAACAATGTTATCTAATTGGAAAATTGTTTGAAAAGTTTTCGGACGAATCCACTGTTACTCTCCATGGTCATGTTAATTAGAATTACGGTCGTGAGCAAAAAAAATAGGACAAGTCTTATAACGGTATTTTGCTAAAATCTAGTTGTGTGCATCTAACTTTAATTTTTGTGACATTGTCAGTTAGTTGTCATAATTTATTGCAAGTATGCAAAAAACTAATATGCCTCATATAAGCGATTTAGTTAAATCTGGAGTTATTGCTAAAGCAGAAGATGGATGGTCAGTGAGACAAACTGCACTGCGTTATAATATTGACAAAAATTCGGTGTGTAACATTTTAAGAAAGTGGAGAATAAACGGTACGATTAGTAGAAATCCTGGATCAGGGCGACGAAGGATATCAACTCAACAAGATTTGTAATTGGTAAATGCTTTAGTAGAAAATCCATTTTACTCAGTTATTCAGGCTGCTGAAGAAACGAATTCTCCTGGATCGAGTAGTACTGATCGCCGGCGAGTAAGAGAATAGGAGCTACGCTGTTATGCAGCAGCACAAAAATACTTACTTAAAGCTGAACGTAAAGAAGCTCGAGTAGGATTTGCACTTGAATGTTTAGCGCATGATGTAGATTTTTGGAACGATGTAATCTTTACAGACGAAAAAGCTTTCCAGCCAACACACAGCGGTCGTATTCGTGTTTACCGCCCTCCGAATACTCGATTCGATGAGAAATATATATCTAACAATGATAAAAGTGGTCCTGGTGTTTTGTGGCATATTGAGGAAAGATTTAGTAGTGAAACGTATATTAGGATTTTAGACAATATTATGCTCCCTTCTGTGTCACAATTATTTCCTAATAATGAGTTCATATTTCAACAAGACAATTGTTCCGTTCATACTGCTCATACCGTAACTAACTGGTTTCAAGATAACAACATCAATGTTCTTAACTGGCCCAGTCATAGTCCAGATCTTAACCCTGTGGAAGAAGTATGGGGACTACTCGTAAGAAGTATTCAAAAACGAAATATGAGACCACGGAATGCCGCAGAATTACTGGAAATACTAAATAGTGCATGAGAAAATATTATTACTAATGATTATTGTATAAGGTTATTTAATTCTATCCAAACAGACTTATAGAAGTTATAAATAGAAATAGTGCAATAAGTTAGTTTCTTGTTAAATAGGACATCCTTTGCCCTTTGATCCAGAATTTCTACTAATCGTACGGTTTATTCTCTACTTTCTTAAAATGTTACAGACCAAATTTTTGTTAATGTTATAACGCAGTGCAGTTTGTCTCATTAACCATCCATCATTTACTATAGCAATAACTACAGCATTAAAGTAAAAAATAAATTAAAAGTGATATCTGTTTTATTTCGGCTACTCATTACATATTCAAATAGAGATAGATTTACATTAGAAAAAGAAAGTTGTCCTATTTTTTTCTGATCACGACAGTACATGCGCTAAAAAGGTTAATGTTTGGGCGGGGATAATTGGAAACCATGTCATTGGTCCCCTTTTTCTTTGATGGCACTTGGAATGGAATGGCTCTGCTCCAAAATACCAACTTTGGCAAACTTATATCCCGCTCAAGCAAACCCACAAGATTAGTGTTGCCGCGGGACTCGTCTCGAGAAATTGTCTCATCGGGACGATAACTTTCAGTTATCACGTCGCGAAATATTCTCGTCTACCTAAAATCTCGTCTCGAGGTCGAGATCTCGTCTCGTCTCGACAAATGTGAAATTTCCCATTTTTCCCCTTTTTCACAAGTGAAATCTATATTTATTTAATTTATAAAGTTACACTTCAATTTATATGAATATTTTACTTTTGTTTAATTTCTAAACGTACCTAACTAAAATAAATATATTTGAAATATTGTGAATTTTAATTTTCCAAATCCATCGCTGGTTGGAAAGCGAAAATCAACAATTATTTTGAATAGAAAAGGGCAGACCATAAATAAGATATTTTTAAAATGGTGGAAAGACCATGATAAAATATATCCTAATTTGGCCCGTATGGCAAGGGATTATTTAAGCACACCAGCAATGAGTGTGCCTGGCGAAAGGTTATTCTCAAAAGCAGGACTTATTATCAGAAAACGTCGAAATCGGCTTGATAACGAATCTGCAAGGTTTTTATTGTGTATGAATTCGTGGATGTCTTCACCGATAAAAGATACAATTCGTATCAATATGTAAAAAACATGTAAATGCAAAATAATCATTATAATTAGGTAGTAGGTGGTAGGTGTATTAAGTTTATTATTATATTTTTTTTCTTCTTAAAATATTTACAAATAGTAAAAGGCATTGAATAAATTTTATGAAATAAATCTTGAGTTGAATATAGGCAGGGATCCTTTTGTTGTTACGTTTACTTTAATGTTTGTAAAGGTTGCTTTTTTAAGAAATAAAAAATGAAATTTTTTCTATATGTGTAGGATTATTTATGCCACGCCACGCGATATAGCTGACTTAAAATGAAGAATAACGGATGCAGTTAGATTGGTCACGCCTCAGATGTTGGAGAACGTTAGAAGAAATTTTTATTTACGATTAGGATAAGACGTTCTAGGAACTCATTTTGAACATTTACTACATTGAAATTAAGTTGTTTTTTTTTGTTTTCTGTTGCGAATTACGTGAAGCACATGAATAAATTCTTAATTACGATAGTATTTTATAACTTCTAGAGACATGTCAAAACCGTATTATAAAAGTAAGTAATATCAAAAAAACCAAATAGTTCCACAAGCAAACTTTGAAAAACTAATTTCCTGCACATTAAATTCTTACACGCATTACAATGTCGAATTTTCATACACACCAATGAGAAGCAGTACGTAAACCAATCATACATACGAAACAAGCGATTATAAATGCGTTAATTGAATAAAAACTTTTAACTAAAAGTATATGCCAAAATTTTGTTTCGTTTAATTTTTAATGAAAACATCATTTTAGAACAAATGTTGTATTAATTATTATTAACAATCGGTTTTTAATCTTGACTTCGCTGTGTTTCCATTTCTGTTTCGTGTAATATTAAACGTCATCGGAATCATTTTTATAATATTAAATTTGATATTGTTACTATGGAACACAAGGGAAGCAGAAGATGTACGTCAAGTGTAAGATTGAAGATGATGTGATATAACATAAACTAGTTCACTTTTCATTTACAAATCCTGTTTCTTATTAATTAATATTTTTTTTCTTTTCAGGTAAGCAGCTGTTTAATCACAGACTTAAATTTTGGAAAATTAGTTAGTGGTAAGTGTTCTTTGTACATTAAAAAAATATGAAACGTTTTTCATGCAATTGTCACAACTATTATCGAAAGCATCGTCCGAATTTAAATTTGTTGTTATTAGTGGCGACCTGAATATAAATAATAATACTAACAACTTGCACTCAAGAATTTTGTCGGATATATTTACGTCACTTAATTTTACCTCATTAATTTTTGAACCCACTCTAATAGCAAAAAATAAATCATGCACCACGCAAACGATTATAGACTATGTTGTTACCAACAACCCTAAATTTACTATATGTGAAAACTTTGACCCCGGACTGTGCGATCACCATGGTCAGATGGTATATTGTAATCCTCCCTTTGAAGTGGCTCCGGTTTTGCCCAAAAACGTAACTAATTTACCCATCAACTACTATAGAAAAATTAACAGCCAGTCAATAAACGAATTTAAATACCTGTTTAAAAATTTCTCTTTGCAGACTAATAATACTAACATTGACAGAATTTTTGATGACTTTTTTTAACATTTTATCTGGTGTTCTAATACGTCATGCAGTTTTAAAGCCACACCTAATAAGAAACAAGTAACAGGTAAAATTAAATTTTCACAAAAATTATTGAAGGATATGGAAGAATTAAAAAAACTGAACTGGCACAGACAAAACATAGAAGATGAACAACTAAAGGAAAAATATAAACAATTTAAAAAGCAAGTACAGAGTGATATTCGCAATGAAAAGTTAGCTCATAATGATGCTATCATTGAGAACTCTCAAAATAAAATAAAAACTGTGTGGAATTTAGTCAACGAATTGAAACAAACATCTCTTAATAATAGTTATAATACTATTTATTGCATCAATAAATTGTGAAAATTCTGCAATTAATGAACCAATAGAAATTGCAAATATTTTCGGGGAATACTTATCAAATATAATCGAAAAAAAACTTAGATTATTTTGGTGACAATGCCTCAGCAATAGGAATAAAAGCATATTTTTTACCCCGGTTACGAAATTTACCAAATAAGAAATCCACAGGTCTTGATGAAATACCGGTAAAACTAGTTAAGGAATGCAGCAGCTAACTAGCTGAAGTTCTCGCTGATATAATTAATGTGTCAATCTCAATGGGGTAGTTTCCAAAGTCCTTAAAAAAAGCTGCTGTAATTCCTATATTTAAAAAAGGCGACCGGACTAATATTGAAAATTACCGTCCGATATCATTGCTGAGTATTTTCTCCAAAATCTTCGAAAAAGTTGTCTACAATAGAATCTTTATTTTCTTAAACAAAAATAATATACTCACAAACTCCCAACATGGGTTCCGTCCCGGGTTTTCAACGGAATCGGGCACTGTTGATCTAATTCAATATGTGAAAAGCAAAATGCATGAAAATCATTATGTACTAGCTATTCTTTTCGATCTTACAAGGGCTTTTGACACCATAAACAAAACTTTTGTGTGTGAAAAAGTCTTTAATATGGGCTTACGTGGGCCTATAAATACATGGATAAAATCTTTTTTATCGGAAATAAAAATAATTGTTAAAATAAAAGATGTCGAATCTGACATGTATGACATAAACATTGGAACCCCACAGGGGAGCGTATTGGGTCCATTCATTTTTTTATTATTTGTGAACGATCTCCCTAATTATATAACTGGTGGTAAAGTTTTCATGTATGCAGATGATACTACGATTGTAGTATCTGATGCAGATCCTTTAAATCTTAAAAATAAAGTTGACGAACTTTTAAAACAATTTAGCGACTGGTGCTATAAAAACCGTTTAATAATTAATTACTCAAAAACAGTTTGCATTGAATTTAAAAACAGGTGCAGAATGATAGTTAACGATTTCACATTTGCATTTAATAACCATGACATCAAAACAGAAAACTCAGCTTCTTTTCTGGGAATAACTCTAGATAGCCATTTAGATTGGAGTCACCATATCGAAATTCTATCTGCAAAATTGAACAAAAGTTTTTATGTAATATGTTCTCTCAAAAATTCTTTAAATAACCAAGCCCTTTTAAACGTATACTATGCATTCGTCTATTCTCCTATTGCATACAGCATTATAGTCTGGGGACAAGCTAGTGACATTTGCAGAATATTTATACTTCAGAAAAGAATACTCAGGCTTCTGTTTAGTGTTGGCTATAACGAATCGTACTGCGAAATCTTTAAAAAGTTTAAAATTCTTACTGTGACGTCTATATATCTGATGAAACTGTTGACATATATCCATGTAAATAAAAACAAATTTATACTTAACGGAGATTATCATAATTATGATACAAGAGGAAGAAAATTTATTTCCTTAAGTAAACATAAACACGAATTTGATAAAAAGTCGCCTATTAACTCGGGTTGTCGCATTTATAACCTTCTACCAAAAGAAATAAAAGACCGCGTTTTAAAAACAATCAAAAAAAAAAATAAACTCATTTTATTCAGTAAGAGAGTTTATACTTTTTCTACAAGCCAAATGACTTACTACATTAATATTATATGTTATACTTTTTAACTATATATCTTCGGATATACTATGCTTCTAATGTCACTATTCATTATTTATTGTAAATTTTGTTATACCCTGTATATGTCTGTATTTACTCTTTTTTACATATATATGTATATAATATATTACTTCCGTAAGCCGTTAACATGGCAGTATTTTGACATGTCTTATCTATAATTTATTATAGCTGAAAAGATCAATAAAGATATTATTATTATCATCATTATATAGTTTAAAAAACTAAAAAAAATACGCTTTAATAGCAAACCGAACTAAAAACTAAAAAATAATGTTTAAATATTAAGATTTTGTTCAACAGCGATAGAAATATAACTCAATATAATTAAATGATTTTTAATAACTTTAAAATAAGAATGAAGTGATTGACAAAAAAATTCATTTTATTGTAAAAAGCGTGGGGTGCTTGATATCAATTATTATAAATATTTTATTTGTAGCTATTGATATAAGTAGAATTATAAAAATATAGTAAAAAAACACCCCACGCTTTTTACCATAAAATTATTTTTTTTGTCAGTCACTTCATTCTTATTTTAAAGTTATTAAAAATCATTTAATTATATTGAGTTAGTGGACTTTCTATCGCTGTTGAACAAAATCTTAATATTCAAACATTATTTTTTACTTTTTAGTTCGATTTGCTATTAAAGCGTGTTTTTTTAGTTTTTTTAAACTATAATTTTTTTCGCCAATCTCCTCTTTTTTAATTGTCTGTAATGAATTTGCCGTTGTATAACCCCTTGTTAAACGCTAGTTCCAACTTTAATACATACATTATGATGTAATATTAATTATATACTACTAGCGGATACTCAGTAGTTTCGAAAAGCAGCCGGGTCTCAGCTGGTTTCAATATGTATCGGTGTTCATGATGCTAATTCTAAAATTCACCCAATCCAGCATATTGATGAGAAACGTGCCAAGGGATGAATGGCAAGAGGGTGATAAAAATGCCATGTCGCTAGCGTCAACCTTAGGTAACCGGGCACACCCTGTTGTATAAGAACCTCATCCTTCTATCTGACCTCTGGGAGGGTTGACCGTTTGTAATAAAATATATATTAATAACAGCGGCGCCTCTGGCAAAATCTTGACAATAGATTAGTCATTATTTTTATTTTATCCTGATGATCCTGGTGAGGACATTAAGACAAAGTTGTCAAATTATTGTATTGTCATCGGTCTTTGATAAGTGTGCAAAGTTTCAGTTTAATCTAACGTTTTGAAGTGGGTGAGAATCACGTTCAAAGATTCCGTTACAAACAAACATACAGGTGAAGCTAATAAAAGCGTGTTAAAAAGGCTTACTGCATAAATAAATTCCGTACTGTTTGAACTTCCAAATGACGTTGCCTTTAGGAATATTATCTGTCCACTGGTGTCGCTTTATTTTCCCAGTAATTGGTCTAGGAAGATTTAGCTGAAGCACCCCGTATACTGTCAACATTGCTCGTAATTTCTATAACAATAATAATTAATGTATGTAGACACTATTCTTCTTATTTTAAAATGTATTTATTCCAGGACCAGATGTTAGTCTATCCTTACAAAAACATTTTAAATCAGGATCTATTTAGTTTGAAAATTGTATGCTCTCTACTGAACTCAGTTCTGATGATTATGTTTATTTCTCTACTATTTTGTGTACCGTACTTTCTTTGCTCTGTGAAGGTTTGCTTAAATGTTAACACAATTTGTTCAATTTGTATTTATTCAAATAACCCATCACTTTAATGCAAAGAAAATAGAGCTTGCACTTTGGGGCGACAATACTGCAAACATTCCGTCCTCTGCTATACGTTATTTCCAGTACAAATATTTGCATATATTTCCCTACATAAAATGCTTACTTTTATTCAGATAGCGGTTCACATAAATCATAAAAGACAAATTTGAAATACAGCAATTCTTGCAAATGTACCACATCTTCGACTGAGCATAGGCGGCCCATAAAAGTGGAGATACGAAGGGAAATCAAATACGCAACAAGGTGTGTTACTGTTGCTCTCATGAAAATAAATCTAATATCTAATAAATAAAAATACAAGTACAAAATGAACATCTAAAAAAACGGCAAACTATGTATAACAGTACTACCTACTACCATACTGGAAAGAAAATGGTGTGTATTTATTTTTCTAACTACAAATGTTCAAATTGTGCAACATGCATTCTAATATACAGACGTGCTCTACGAGACACCTCACGCATTATATTTTGGAGAATTTCAGGAATAATTGCCTCGCATGCGTTTCTAATTCTGGTTTTGATGTTCTCAATATTTTCAGGGGTAGTTTCAAATACCTTGTCTTTAATGTAACCCCAGACGAAAAAATCCAAGGGAGTAATATCTGGTGATCGAGCTGGCCATAGAATGGGTCCATAGGTATATCCAGCTATCTGGCATAACTTGATTTAAATAATTTATACATATTACAGTAGTGTGAGAAGGGGGCCCCATCGTGTTGGAAATATAAATAATTTAATATTTCTGCCACTGTTATTTCGTAAAGAAAATCTTGAAATTCGTTTTGCAGGAAATTAAGGCATTGTTACCTCCTTTCTCTTATTATTTATTTTTGAGAAAGAATTGAGGCAACATATGCGGACGACTAGCTGGTTTAAGTCGGAGCAGAGAGCCGTGGGTCCCGAACATTCGTAAGAGTGGAGAAACTTACCCTAGATCAGACTGAAATTGTTGGTAAGAGAAATAAAAAGATAGTTTAAAATGAATGACAAAATATATTACATGAATAATGGACAAATCGGTTTGAAAGACAAATTGAGATTTAAAATATATATATATATATATATATATATATATATATATATATATATATATATATATATATAACAAATTTATACCAGTATCCTGGAATGATTATGGTTGAGGTGACTGGTTCTGGGACAGCAATCCAGGCTCACAATTGTCTCTTGTTGCAAGAATGAATTCTATAGTTTCCTTGGCAATTTACGTCTCTCACTGAAATGGGGTGAAAGTTGTAGGAAAATTAACCAACTATGTGGTTTAATGAAAAGATAACGAAATGTTATCTATGAAAGATAAACTGTGCAAAAACTATGCAGGAATGTAGAAGAAGTATCTCAGAATATAGGCATCGAAGCATGTAAGCATGTACAAAATTTAAGCAAGTTAGCTATAGAAAATATTTAAGTTAGCTGCACGAAATATATTAAAGCTGACTGTACAAAAGCTGATTTCATAAAAACTATAAATTGCCAAAAAAATGAAAAGGAAAGAGAAAAATATTTTTAAAACCATGTGGTACATATAGTATTTTTAACTACTTAATAAATTAAAAAGAATTGACTTTGAATTCAAATTTATTTTAAAAATAATTGAAATTATATCAAAGGCAAAATTTGAAGATTAATTAGATTTTTAAATGAATATAATGAAATTAAATTACCTGTATATTAAACACTTTGTAACTGGGATATAAAAATTGTAATATCAATTACTGAAGTCCACAGTTAGAAATTATATTCCTTTGAATCAGTACAAAGGCTGCAAGCAAATGACTTCCTGGTGAGTTTTACTGATAAGGTAAACTTTTTGTCCTGTTTACTGGAAAACAACGCTACCAAAAAAATGTGAGAAATCTAATTCCCTATTTAAATTGAAAGCTATAAAAATATAGAAATAGTACAGGTATGGCCATCTGTCAATGGCCGAGTTAAGCGCAACAACTTGCAGGTCGCAACTTTACAATTTCCTTCACTCACAACTAAAATAGTGGCATATGATCGATAAAAGGAATCTATAATAAAAGTTTTTGTTCCATACCAATGTCTTTGCCTCAGTTTGTAATTTCTATTTTATACGTAACCACAAATATGAATAGATGTAAATAAATAGTAAAACGTATTGACTATGGTGTGAACTTAGTAAATATATTACATCTTATTGGATATACTAATATAGTAACGAAAAGGTAAGGAAAATTACCAAATATACCCACATAGTAAACAAAAATATAAAAATTGAAAAATAGATATTTAATGTAACTAAATTTTGTAGACAAATTGTTAATTGTTTCCTGGGATGCTGTGTAGAACGAAATACATAATAGTGTTAATAGAAAAACTACGACTAAGTTCCTAAGATATAAAGCTAAGTACATAAAACAGTGTGAAATGGTTTAGCAGTTATACAAGTAAAATTCTGTTAGTTGAAAACAGTTTCACTTACAAAAACTGAATCCAAAAATGATATGCAGGTCGTGCTAAATATCCACAAAACACTAGTTTTTAAATAAAACTGTTAAATGGACATAGGCCATGTAACAGTATCTACGAGCGGTTAATTTGTCACCATAAAAATAAAGTCCAATTATTTTAGTCCCTAAAAGACCCACCCAAACATTCGTAGAAAATCTTTCTTGGAAAGCAGTCTCTCTGCGCCAATGTGTATTTTGTCGCATATTTCTACTGAAAAATCCATTATTAAAATTGACCAAAAAATTTTGCTACAGATCAGTGGGTCATTCGTTTTAGGTAGATTTCTCATCAACCTATTGCAGGGTGCAGCATGTCACGATTTCGGGAAAATTTCACTATAGTTCTTTGATTATGGTCCCCAGACCCCAAGACATGCCCCCCGTACAAAAGTTTGTATATATTATTCTGTTTAATTGTAAATGCAGAATTTTAATTATTTTTTTATACATTTTAGAGATTTAGTTTTAATTATTCTTTTATTGAAATACAAATCCAGGGCGCCAATACCTTTCGATATACCTAATTTAAAAGCATGAGCAGACTGTGCATTGCCTGCAACCAGTTCTCCTAATCTCAAGAGCAGCTTCAAATATGGGATTTAAATAAATAAAGAACTGTTGAAGATAGTTTTGAGATAACAATATATTTTGATATTGTAGAGAAAATTTGACAAACGAATTATTTAACCTAAGAACTGAACATTTTACTTATTTATATGACTTATTTACTAAGTAAGCTTACTTGTATGTCCTTTTTTAAAACGTAAGATGTGTTATTGTACAACTTCTCTTAATCTTTCTTATTACTAAATGCTATCTTCTATTCTTCCTTTCTCTTATATCTAACTCTTGCTTTTATCTTCTTTTAATTAAAATTTCTCTCTTATATTTCTCTATCTTTCTCTGCTATCTTATTATATCCTTTGATTTTGTTTTAAAACTCCCTTTCTACCTTCTCGTTTTCTTCTTCCCAAGATTTCTGACATACAATTTTTTTTTAAATTATTAATATTTTTCTATTTTTGTATCTTCCTCTGCTGTCTGATATATCCTTTGATTTTGTTTTAAATCTCCCTTACTACCTTCTCGTTCTCTTTTTCTCAAAATTTCTGATTGTTTCAATCTTTTTCAAATTATCTCCCCTTCTGTCAAAAAAAATCTTGACAATCCCTCTTTCACACCGGCCATGCCGTCACTGATTTAAAATATTTCAGCTCATATAAAAAATTTCTTTTCTCTACCTATTTAAACAACATGCTTAAACAAATTTATACATGATGACACAAATTATAAACAATAAAATAAATCTAAAACAATGTAACCCATATAACATTTCCGAGAAGCTTCCGCGGCCATTGGTATGAAAAATACTAGGTTCTCGAGTTGAACCGCGTCTGAGATTATTAATTAATGTCTCGACGTTTCGGCTCCCGTTTTGGAGCCATTTTCAGGAGAGAAATGGGGTCCAGAAAAACTTGTTAAAGTAAATAATGCTAGGAGTTCGTAGAACTGGTTCGATCCGTCTCTAAGGCCTCAATTTGCCTACTCCCTAGAGCGAACTCGCTG
Organism: Leptura quadrifasciata; assembly: GCA_963675555.1. Taxonomy (NCBI): domain Eukaryota; kingdom Metazoa; phylum Arthropoda; class Insecta; order Coleoptera; family Cerambycidae; genus Leptura; species Leptura quadrifasciata. The sequence continues at coordinate 161,919,330 of OY776674.1, read as the reverse complement.
GCAGTATCTGACGAAGTGTTATTTATACGAAAGGTGTCTGTGGGTGGGAGAGTGGTAGGGGGTTGAGGGTCAGTTGATGGAGGCATCAGAGCAGAACGGCTGCTATCAGGATTATGAGGTGTGGATGAAGATTGTGGAGCTAGTCTGGATATCAATGATTTCCAAGTGACTGGAAGACGATGACCGTCATCCCTTTTGTTTAGACAATTGGGACGTTTTTCAATCTCAATTGCTTCGCGGATGATTCGCGGATGATTCGCGGTTTCTGGAAAAATTAGGGTGCTATGGTTTTGGTGTTATCGAAGTCTATATTATGGCCTGTTAGGCGGCGGTGTTGGGCAAGTGATGATGTGGGATCGGATTTTCTAACTGCAAGACGATGTTCATATGTTCTATTGTTAATCCATCTATTGGTTTGTCCAATGTAGGTCTGGGGACAGTTTGAGCGAGGTATTTCGTATACACCGTGGGAATCATTAGGTATTTGGTCAAAGGTGTCACAGACAAAATTTCAAAAGTCCTGAAATCTAGTAACATAAAAACCATATTCACAACACACCAAACAATTTCCAATTTAATCAGAACCCTCTTGCACTGTCTTTTTTTATGCGACAGTGTCTCTGAATTTGTCTCAGATAGGTTTCTGAACGGAGAGCTCCACACATCTAACGTTGGGAACGGCTTCTCGCGAGCTGACTGTCGGACGGCTTCAATTATTTCCTTGTATCGAAGGGATGACGTTATATGAGTGACTGAAGTTCAGTTCGAGCAACGAGAAGCAGCAGTAGGCAGGTTTCAGTGAGAATCTGAAGATGGCAGATGAGAACTTCCTAAACATAGCTCGATTTGGCTACGGAGCATCTACAAATCTATCTCTGCAAACCGTGACTGCCATCTCAGCAACAAAATTGCACTGAAATGCTAATCATATGTAATGTATTGACATTTTCTACGAAGGACACCTGGTATACATTTAAAGACCTTAAAGAACTTATTATAAAAAAGTTATTATATTTTTTTCCATCTAAGCTAGAATATTCATCTCATCGTTCATAGCTCCAAATTAGAAAATGTGCAACGCCGTTTTTCAATTTCTATATTTGAAATTTGAAGATACGTACCCACCCATTGGTTTCCCGCAAAGCGATCTACTCTAAATAATCTCTGTCTATAAGTACTATGTCCGAAAGACGTAATAACTTTACAGTAAATTTTTTAAAGAATGTGATCCACTATGATATTGACTGTACTGATATAATCCGAAGGCTTAATTGCCATGTCCCGCAAGTAAATTGTTTTTCCTCATCCGCAAAATTTGCGCTCGCTGTTGACCCCACCGACGAGCCGCCCGCTTCCACAATGCAAGGGAGTTAATAAAATATAAGATACCGCTGAAATAGGAAGGGCCAGATATCAAGGTATGTTCACCTGAGGGTGATGCAGACGCGTACGTGTAGAATTATTCAGCGAATTCCACTAGTTAATAATTAACGGGGACAGAGCGGCTAATCAATCCTCACAGAATTACATGGATATTCGGTTGTAAACACGAAATTGTTGAGATTGTTTTCGGAAGAACATTGCCTGCCCTATTATTTCAGGTATTTACTAACTGGCGAGTGTGTGTATGTATGTTTCCGAAGAGGATGGATTGATTTATGCCGTTAAATTTACTTGGCATGCCAGATAATAGTAAATCCAATTGATTTCTAAATTATAAGAGTTGATCAGTCAGTCCGTTAATTAATTTAACTAATATGATATTTTTGATACTTTAAAGAAAACGATAGAGTTATTATAATAATATTCTACTAGTAGTGAAATCAAATTAGGACAAATCCGGAACGTGATTTTTCTGGTCAGATCACTTTTTTTAAATGTATTCAGGGGCTCAAATGCAGTCCATAGGACACTATATACAGTGTGACCCATTTCAAATAGAAACCTCTCTGTAAAAAATGTATTTATAATCCTATGTTAACACTTTTCTTTAAGATAAACCATCGAAAATTACACTTTATGACAAAAATTTAGAGATAAATTTCAATTTTCAAAGCCTTCTATGATTTATTTTTAATGTCGAAAATGAACAAATTTGATTAGCGATTTTTTATTGAAATTTTAACTACACCATTGGATTCATTAACCTCTCAAATGAGTAAATCCCAAGTTTCATGAAGAAAATATTGAAAAATGACAGAGCTGTGTTAATGTAGGCAGTTGTGCGACCCATTTTGAATGGAAACACCCCTGTAAAAAATGTGTCTATTATCTGATTTTGACGGGATTTTTTTTAAAAGATGCACCATCAAAAACTCCACTTTATGACAAAAATTTAGAGATAAATTTCAATTTCCAAGGCTTTCTATGATTTATTTTCAATGTCGAAAATGGACAAATTTGATTAGCGATTTTTTTATTGGAATTTTAACTACACCACTGGATTCAGTAACCTCTCAAATGGATTAATCCCAAGTTCCATGAAGAAATATTGAGAAATGACAGATTTATGACAAAATCAATGTAGGCTCATAGTAAATATTACTTGATTGCTTCTAAAAATCGAAGTAGCCCATGAAAAATAAACAAAAGAAAGATAAATTAAATGAATAGTTTTAATAAATATTACATTTTTATTGAGTAATGGCAGATAATAATAGGGTGCCATGGAAAACAAATTTTATAGTCAAACGTCAAATCTTTAAAATTCGCATATTCTCATATTTATTGTTATTGAATTATAAAATTAATCGATAGTTATTATTAAGTATTAGTTTATTAGTTTGTAGTTAATTATGGATAATCTAAATGTACAGGAAAAAATTGAACTTGTGCGCCTTAGAGGAGATAATGACAGAACTTTGAAAGAGGTATGCGAGATATTCAACAACAGGCATCCGAATAGGTCCATATTACTAAAAGTACTGTTTATAAAATAAACAAAATTTTTAATGAGTGTGGCGCTGTGACACGGCGTATTATAAGAACAGATAATATACAAAGAAGAACCAGGTACGAGCAGACAGTTTTAAATTATTTTAACAACAATCCAAACGCCAGTGTAAGAGTAGCTAGCTTAGATTTGAATTTACCTAGAGAAAATATTCGCCGATGCCTTAAGAAGAATTTGGTAAAACCATTCAAACCCAAATTTTTATACACGTTGGAACCTGGTGATGATAACAGACGGATGGAGTTTTCCTTGTGGGGTCAAGGAGAGTATCTTAATAACAGAAATTTTAATAAAAATATTTTATTCAGCGATGAAGCAACTTTTACAACAAACGGGGTAGTATGGTCACAAAATTCTAGGTTTTGGGTTATAGAAAACCCACAGTTTGTCATTAATTATAAAATACAATATTCCCAAAAAGTTAATGTTTGGTGTGGGTTGCTCAATGAGACAATCATTGGCCCTTTCTTTTTTGAAGGTAATATGAATAGCATGCACTTTTTACAGTTCCTAAGAAATGAATTTTGGAATATTCTACATGAACTTCCAGTACAAGAAAGAGTAAATCTACATTTTCAATTAGATGGAAGCCCTGTCCATAATGCCAGAGTGGTTACCAGATGGCTGAATGCTAACTTTCCTAATCGATGGATAGGTCGTGGTAGCCCGTTAATTGAATGGCCACCCCGATCCCCGGACTTAACACCGATGGACTTCTTTTTATGGGGTTTAATAAAATCTAAAGTTTACAGGTCACGCCCGAGTAATAGAGAAGATAAGACAAGCTTGTGCAGAAGTTACCCGGCAACAATTACAGAATGTCGTAAAAAATATTAAAAAACGATTCGACAAGTGCATCGAAATAAACGGCGGCCTTGTAGAGGCTACAAAAATTTAAGAAGTTTTAGTGTAGTGTTGTATAATGTATTATTTTTTTATTTAATAGGTATCTAATTATAATTGCTTTTAATTGTTCGTACTTATGTTTTTAGGTCCAATAGGATTAAGTTTGTTTAAATGACAATATTTATTAAAACTATTCACTTAATTTATCTTTCTTTTGTTTATTTTTCATGGGCTACTTCGCTTTTTAGAAAAAAAGTTACTATGAGCCTACACTAATTTTGTCATAAATCTGTCATTTTTCAATATTTTTTCATAAAACTTAGGACTTACCCATTTGAGAGGTTACTGAATCCAGTGGTGTAGTTAAAATTTAAATAAAAAAATCTCTAATCAGATTTGTCCATTTTCGGCATTGAAAATAAATCATAGAAGGCTTTGAAAATTGAAATCTATCTCTAAATTTTTGTCATAAAGTGGAGTTTTCGATGGTTTATCATTTAAAAAAAAGCGCTAACATAGGATTATAAATACATTTTTTACAGAGAGGTTCCCATTTGAAATGGGTCACACTATATACAGGGTGGGGCAATAGTGCGTCGGACCTCGATATCTCGAGTTCTACGATAGCTAGAAATTTTTTAAAAAATTGCAAGTAAACTAGATAAAAAAGTCTATAACTGGAAATTATTTTAGAACATACAGGGCGAGCCAATCTGAAATTGGGGTTCCCTCAAATAATTCATTAGAAAAAATGTATAATAGGTCTTCGACGTGTTGCCCATTTTGATTGGCACACCTCTTTATGCAATTTTGAAATGAGGCCATTTAGTGGGACCATTTCTTCCAATCCATTGAAATGAGTAAATAGTATTTAACCGTTCCTTTACTGTAATGTGTTTTTGTAATTTTTTTTGCTGTTTTCGTTATTCGATAAGCAATGAAACCTCAGTTTGGTATAAATTGTCGTATACAAAGGACCATTTATCACGCTTATCGGTCGTTACAATTTGTATTTAATTTAAAATATTTGAAATTTTACAATATGAATTTTAATAAAGCGGAACTTCTAGACATGGCTTTTGTCACCAACATTATCCTGAAAGAAGGATTCTTGATATTAGTAGCTTCCAATTCCTTCTCGATAGATTTCTGGAAACTGGAAATGTCGAATATAAAAAAAGTGAAAGAATAAAACGTGTTGTAAATAAAGAAAATGAGTTTTCAGTGGTGCTGGCAACGGTTGAGAATCCCCATGTTAGTCAAAGAGAAGTGAGCTCATTAGTAGGAATAAGTAGACGGTCTGTGGGTCGCATCGTAAAAACAAATAAGTTGCATGCATATCATATTCTAATGCACCAGGAATTATCTCATGACGATTTTCAAAACGCCTACAATTTTGTAATGGGGCCAGAGATGAAAGATGATGATAGGCACAATTTCCATTATTATGCTTCGGGAAATCCTCACTTTTTTATGCAAGTTGATAACCGACATAGATGGTCTATAAACGTTTGGGGAAGAATTATTGGAGAACATGTAATAGGGGCACATTTCTTTGATGGTACATTAACTGGAGCTATTTATCTTCATTTTTTGGAAAACTATCTGCCACAATTATTGGTAAATCTCCCTGAAAGAATTCGAAATAGGATGTGGTTTCAGCAGGATGGTGCTCCACCACATTATTTAAATGGAGCTAGAAACCACTTAAATAATACCTACCCTAATCAATGCATTGGAAGAAATAGACCCACTAAATGGCCCGCTTTATATCTAGTTTACTTGCAATTTTTAAAAAAAAATTCTAGCTATCGGAGAACTCGAGATATCGAGGTCCGACACACTATTGCCCCATCCTGTATATTTTGCACAACAGAGTATTTCAACGAGGTTTTATCTAAATGTTTTCAAAACCGCTATATTTTAAGATTTTCTCTTCAGGGTATGAAAAATTTTTTTTTAAACGGGCGTGAAATGGCGGCATTAAGTAGTGTATTTTTCTCCCTTTCAACGATATATCATAGGAACTAAATAACTAATTATAAAAACAATTGTTTAAACCGATAATTCTTTTAACGAATCATACTTGCCGTGAAGAGTATGATTAAATAAAACCATTAAAAAACTCAATAAGTTCTTCAAATCTTTACTGTAATATAACATTAACAAAAAAAGTAAATTCAGCTAACAATAAAAAATAAATAAAAATCAGGAAAGCGACCTGGACCAATTATGGGAAGAGTATTCACAGTTATGCCAATGTATAGAGGTCATCCATGAAAACGTCATTCCTTACTCAGAATGTTCAAATATCTTTGTCAATTAATTTATGTACAATATCTATTTGGCTGTATTTCCAGTTATCTATTAAATTGATCGCACTATTATTTCAATTATTTTTAAATAGTTGACTACGGAAAACTTGACAATTTAATTTTTTTTAATCATTTTTTGACAGGTTAATTAGGTTAAATAGTTAACCCTCACTCACTCACACTCTTTTAAGAATTTGGAATTTACAAAAATGATTTTCACTCACATTGATCGTTATAATATGTCCGTTACATATTGCCAATGCAATTTAAACTCTGGACTAGCTGCAGTAGGATATAGAAACAGATTTCCACACTGCAGGCGAATAAAACTCTAAATTAAAAAGTAATGGTTAATTTTTGAAGAAGAAGTCAAGGATGAACAGTGTTACTGATAATATGAATAGGGTAAACCGACTTATTAATTATATAAGAAACAAAAATGCAGAAAATTTGGAAACATCATTAAGAAAAATTAAGTTCAATTTTCGTATAAATAAAAATGTTAAAATTTCCTCAAAGAAAAATGTTTACTGATGTAGATGCCTGCTTTAAAGAATCGACATAAGTTTCAATATTTTCAACAAGATGAATCTCCTCCCCACAATCCCCGCATTTGCTTAGACGATTTAGACGAAATTTAGACTCAACATTAGATATGTACCAATGGATTTATTCGATGGCCCCCTGGTTCTCCAGATATAACCCCAACACATTTCTTTCTATGTGTTATCGATATATTAGAGATAAGGTATTTTCGACCACACCGTAATTAGTCCTCTGCTGTGTGTAGGAGGCGTAGCGGGCGCCTGAACTAACCCGACAAGTGACGTCATTGAAACCTCACGTGACTTGTCGTCGCTGGTTGTCAAGCATCCTCGCATCTAGTGGTAGTTGTAAAATGTCGCGTTTCTTTCTAATTTGCTACTATTACCAGGTTTTTTAATGACATGAAATTAGTTACACCCTGTATAAGTGGCAGAGCCAACGCGCTGGAGTTAGTTCAGTACAACTCTGAATAAGTTAGGTAATCGGATAAGATAAAGAACAGTAACAAGTTGTGAATTACAGTAGTGAGTATAGTAGATAAGTTATAATTAGTGTGTTATTTGTTACGCTTTTCCTCTGTTCTGACCAAAAAAATGCTCAAAACAGAACAAAAGCACAACACATTTGCGAACGGCTAGCTGGTATAGTACGGGAGCTTAAATGGGCCGCGATCAGGGAAAAAATCAATTTTTATTTTATGGAAAATATTCTGTGTTAATCAGTCTAAATTTTGTCAAGAAAAAGAGAGCAATTTAAGGTAAATTATTAGTGATATTTAGAGGGCTCCATCTATAGTATATTCAGTGCTGCTCTTTAAATTTTCAAAAACAAATTTCTATAGGCAAATTTGAGTTATCTGAAATGTTCAATTAAAACGAGAATAGCGTAAAGTAAATGTATATTAAAAGAGAAAATTGATGATTGCTATAAAAAGTATGTACAAGGAAAAATATATTTTAATATAATAAATTCAAGTCGTTGAAATTAATTTAACAATAAAATAGGTATTACCAAGTCGCAAATCGGGAGTTGGTTGATTCTGGCGAGGAGTTCCCTAGTAGTTCCAGCTTCCAGAAGTCTTGGTCCTTTGTTCTATATCTAGCGGTGATGGGATCAGTTTATATATAACCAGTAGTTCTTAGCAAAGCATAAATATTTTGTGGTACTTTATTTTAATAAAATTTGAACAATTCCACTGGGGAATTTAGGTAGTTATGTACTCTAGCAATACGTGCTCCAAAAATTAGCCGCAAGGTATTCTTATAATTATATAAGACAAAATGAATCACGAAGGTAAATTCTGATTTTCAATTCGGATTAAATCTCAAATTTAAATTTTAAATAAATTCTAAATAAAATTTTCATTTATTTAAATTAATTTTTATGTTTAAATTAATCTTGATATTTGAATTAATCTTGATATTATATAAATTAATCTGGATATTATTTAAACTGGTATGAACTGAAGCCGTAAGGGAGAAAAAAAATAGATTAGCTACACTCATTGATAAACGTGAAACTATATAAAAAAAATTACAGATATAATACTTTAAAAAAACGATAAAAAATGTATGTTGAAATAATAGTTACTAAAATTTTAATTAATAAAAGATTTACCTCTTTCTGATGTAAGCACACTATTAAATTTACGACCCAAAGATGTAATCTTGAAGAATTACTATATTTCGTAAATGAGTTCAAAAGTGGTCTGCCAATCTCAAAAGTCGAATTGAAAATGATTGTTCTTCAGTTCTATTTGAATAAAGAAAACTAATTTCGTACCAGAAAAGAACTTTATAAATCTAAAGGAACTAAGTTGAAATAGCACCATTTTGGTAAATTCGCAAAAGTAAAGAAACCTAATTTTAATAGCTAGTGTTTATACCAATTGTGACTTTAAAAATGCATTCTGTAAAAGGTAGCGCCACCTGGTATCGAATTATGTAAGTACCACCATTATACAAATAAACGACTCTGTAAACACTAAACTATTAGTTTCTATACCAGTAGAGGTCAGTGCTTTTCATTAAGTTGTTAATAAAGTCTGCTATAATAAATGTTACTTTGACAAACTGATTTGTTTCGATTATTGGATAACCTATAGATCATAAAGGTAAGTAATTATTTAACATGTTTAAATGTTAAATAATTATGAATAATAGAAAGTATGAATTGACATATTATATACCTGTATAGTTTCACATTAATCATTAAGTGTTAACTGTAGTTAAATAAAGTTATGTTTTAGGATGAAGCTGCCTGGAAGACTGGGAACTGTACAAAAAATGATAAAATGAAATAAAATATAACTTAACTATGATTAATATACAAGACTTATTAAATTATGATATTAACAATAACAGTACAAAATTGTTATGCACTATATTTATCAAATAGTTGCAATCTTCAGTGAATTTCAGCTACAAAAATCCATCCATGTGTTATACAGGGCATGTTAAGCATAAGGAAATATGGGGAAATTTGAATAAATGGTAAATTTGATTATTCAAATGTTACATATTATAAGGACTAATTATTGCAATTTGTTGATAAATAAATCAGTAGGTAGTGAAAATTTGTGTTGCAATTATTGAACCTGCGTTTGGAGATGTTTACTGCACGTAACAATACAGATTCGCGAGAAAGAATATGACCCCGTTTCTAGTAATTCATAACTAAAATATCATTCACAACGCACGTCATAATAAGCTCAGCGGGGCACATAGCCCGGAGAGTAACTGTTGGTTGCAGTCTGATTACGTTCCTTATGGCAAAATAAGGATTTTATAAAGGAGTTTTGCGATTGAAATATTATGTTTTAATATTCTGCATATTTAAATTATGACGAAACCTGCCTTATGCATTATTTATCTATTATTGCTCTAGTTAACTTTATTCGTCGATGGAAAATATGATTTACAAAAATTTAGTTATTTAAATAAAGAATACGCTGACTGAATACGAAACCACAGAAGACCTATACTAGAAGAGACACTTTCGGCGGAACGTTTGATGTTTCATTGACAAATTGGGGTGACCTTCGGCCATCTTTTTGGGGGTATCAAGCGGGAAATTTAAATGTCCCATAATTATTTTATTGATGCAACACAAATTTACACCAAAATTAAATAGAGGCTTATTAGAAGGTTTTATGCACATACAATTAATTAAAGAAATGACTGTCCAAAAACCTGTTGGAGTGCACACAATCTAAAGTTATTGTATAAATGATTTGGGTCCTTATCAGCTAGATCCATACATTACATCTATAAACAACAACAAATTACATAACATATTTAAAAATCGTATTTTATAACCAACCGTGCAGCATCCTTTGGGAATCTAAACAGCGCAATGTCTTTATTTGTTGTTCTGCTTGGGCAGCCGCGAACAACACACACAGTTCCTCCTTTTCCACCCATCATAAAAACACACAACGCAATAATGAATAATTATCAAGTAAACAAACTACCAACTCTACGCTACAAACACAGTGACAATAACAATAACTCAAAATACAGTAAAAGATTTATAGGTTGACAATAATACCACCAAAAAGATGGCTGTCTCAGAAAAATTCAATATTGGCAGGAAGGCTGAAAGTCCATTCTGGTATAGGTTTTCTGTGACGAAACTGCGAAGCTATACTGTCAGCAGGGAGTCAAGTTAAGTTTAACTTGACTCCCTGAAAACTTGAAATCAAAAAACTGCCCTGTCCCAACAATTCGCATTAAAATTTTAATCAACTCCAGTAGCAATCAGATTATAGTTAATGGAAGGTATTAATTCTTGATATTGTGTTATTTTAGAACTTATAAAGAAGTATCTTTCTTGGTGGATTATTAAAAGTGTAAAACCTCTTTGTTCTTTCAAATTGTAAAAATTGATATGAAAAATTGTTAGTGTTTGTTCTCTTAGTTAGCAGAATTGTTGCTCGATCTAAAGCCGAGTTAAATTGTCTTCTTTGAGCTTGGGTTTATTAATAAGATCAAAGGCTCTTTTGACTCTTTCTGACGATAGCTATGAACTTCCCCTTCACTCTCGGATTTTCCCTTAACTATATTGTTAATATTATACTGTACGTATGGATACAGGGTGTCCCGAAACTCCCACCTTCCCCTTTAGGTGCTAATTCTCCATGCAAAAATAGTAAGAAAAGTTCCTATAAACTTGTGTCCGGAAATGCTTCCTAAGGGAGCCACGGCCCTCTGAGGATGGCGCAAGAATAGGTGTTTTTACTAATTATCTCGGAAATGATTTGGGACAACTTTATGAAACTTGGCTAACTATTTTGGATTATTAAAGGTTACTGTTTTACAGTATTAGCCAAAATTAATTTTATCCAGGGGCGGAGAAACGAGGGGTCGGTGTTCTTTATTTCTACATATTTATTTTACCATTTGACATTTTTAGTATTATAATCCCTGATTATGATTCCCTGGTTAATTCTGCAAAAAAGGGCTTCTTTACAATTTCCTATCCAGCGCCCTCGAAAAACTAGGTTCAAGTGACGCCTTGCTACCTCCTACTGAAGTGCGCCGGAGCCCCATCGTACATAAAAATCAGATTCAAGCGAGAAAGCAGCGGGATTTCATCCAGTAAACCGGGTAGTTGTCTCCGGAGAAATGGTACATAATTCGGTCCATTAAGTCATACGGGAAGAAATATGGGACCAATCTGCAAAATTGGTGGTAAATATTATTTTCAAGTTTTACTTAACCCATTAGGTACCCAATGAAAATGTAAATGTACTTACCATTAGATTCCCTATTTGTCCCGTCCAAACATTAATTGAAAATCGGTATTGAAAATGTGTCTGTGGAATTAAATGAGGATTTTCATGGGCCTAGTAAACAAAATTTCTTGAATTAAATACTCCATTTGGGGGAAATGTCGCTTCATCAGTCCACAATATCTAATTAAGAAATGTAGGTTTGATTAAATTATTTTCCAAAAAATCTGTGAAATTAAAAAAATCGGTCATTTTAAGTGGTAGAATACTCATGTAGATACTGCATACAAAATTTAGCTTACTTGTACAGAGATCATTCGAGGTTCATGTTGCTGAACCCGTCGATAACGATAACAATGTTGATTTTCACGTCGAAGGGTTCGTGAATACGTGTTCTTGTAGTCCCCAGTAGTCTAGCAGCTCGCCTAGTACCCAACCTTGGCTGATCAGCAAATGCATCAAGAATCATCTCTTCTTCAGCTACTGGAATGCCTCTTGGGCGACCGTTACCTCGTCTATTAGGTAGGACATTTCCACTGTCCCGTACACGATTGAGGCAGCGTGTGATAACTTTTGCGTCGGGAAAATGTGCTCGTTGCGGGAATCGGGACGCGTACAGTCTTGCGGCTGGTACAGCTTGTTGATCAGCCATACCATAACAGATAATCATATCGAGATACTCCTGTGAGGCCATTTCTGTTACTGAATGACATACGCCTACTTTGAAAAATAAATTATGCGCATTTAGCAAACGAATACGCAATATTTCGTTTAGACCGCTTTTACTCGAAAACGGCTTGCCATATGGCTAATTGTAAAGAGGATTTTTTTTTGCAGAATTAACCAGGGAATCATAATCAGGGATTAAAATACTAAAAATGTCAAATGGAAAAATAAATTTGTAGAAGCAAAGAACACCGACCCCTCGTTTCTTTGCCCCTGGATAAATTTAATTTTGGGTAATACTGTAAAACAATAACATTTAATAATCGAAAATAGTTAACCAAGTTTCATAAAGTTGTCCCAAATCATTTTCGAGATAATTAGCAAAAACACCTATTCTTGCGCCATACTCAGAGGGCCGTAGCTCCCTTAGGAAGCATTTCCGGACACATGTTTATAGGAACTTTTCTTACTATTTTTGCATGGAGTATTAGCACTTAAAGGGGAAGGCGGCAGTTTCGGGACACCCTGTATATGTATATCTAAACATAACCACAAATAAGCGAAACCATATTTCGTATTTGTTAAAATAGGGAGTAAGTAGGAATTGGCTTCAGTACTTTGTGCTTGGTATCTGTTAACAATTTGAACTCCACCCACTAACAGTTAGCTCTCTGCCTGTGGGATTAAATTTTTGAGCTCCGGGCACCGCTCGACTCTAATGGAGTTCCGGAGTATCGACCCCCCTGCCTGAATATGCATTACGCATCCGAATCCGGCTGCTAAAACGCCATGTGTTCAAATAGAGAATAAAATATAATCTATCGATAAATTAGGGAGGGAATTTAATTTCACTAATGCTGGCTTAACGCTGGATTAACACCGCAATGGTTGTAGCTACATTAAAACGCTTATTAATTTCATAAATTCCTTTTATGCGCTTTTTATTACTTGTAATGTTTTCGTTCTTATATTATGTGAACCAATATGCCGGCGGAATGCGGTTTGCAAGAGATATACGATCGTAATTTAGCGCTTAGTGAACTTCAATGTTTCCCAACATGGAAAAAATTTCAAAAATGGAGAGGGTAATTTAATTAGAGATGTGTAAGTGGTGCATCTGGGGAGGATTTAAGGCTAAAAGTCCCTTAAAAGCTATTAAGTATATTAATAAGTTTGCTACCGGGGCGAGATGATAAAAATCGTTCCGTCGGGGCCAAAGACTGAAATTCCTTTTCTCCAACATGTCCGTGGCTCTTTTAGACCTGTTACCTTTGCGAGGTCTTTCCGTGTTAATAAATTATTGGGGCCTTATAACACACATAATTAATATACTTTAGGTATTACTTGAGTATATAAAGATGGGTGCCTTTATCGCAAATGAGAGGATGGAAACTAAACCATTAAGGGATTAGCGGACAAGGATGTGAATATCCACATTTTAGACGATTAAAATAGTTAATATTGGAGCTATCCGTAAGAGAATACCTTTACTTTGTAAACCTAAAGGAATTAAACATCTACGGTTTTTAGGTTTCTTTCCAAAGCTGTGAATGGGTGGATCAAGATGCAAAATGTGATTTAAATCTTCTGGAAAGAAATGGCCAAAAAATGCATTGCAACACAACCATGATTTAATTTGAGTTGAATTATTTAGTTGTCGAATATGGTCTGACGACTGATTGAAATTTAAAATTTTCAAACTTTCTTAATGTAATATTATTTTTTGTTGCAATATTCCAGTTTTTAAGAAATTTTAAGATATTGTAAATTGTGATAAACTTTAAGTGATTGTCCATATTTTTAACCTGTTCCATCTACATTTGCAACTTTTACATAACCTCATTTTTTTTCAGTTCCCAATGAGGAGACAATAAAGCCTCGAAAGCTAGAACAGAAATAATATTCCATTTAAAGAGTCAGAATTTATTCTTTGAGGAAGGCGATAGATGACCAGGATTGTGTTTTCACCCTTCAAAGGGGTGAAAAATCAATTTCTAAATACACTTTAATAAGCATATTTTTATACTAATTTTTAATTACAGAGGAAAAAAATCCACCCCCTTGAAGGGTGAAAACAACCCCCGGGGGTGGTTAAACAACCCTGATCACCTACCACCTTCCTCAAAGAAATTCATCCCACAAAATATCAATTTTTTTCTCACAAAAACAAATATCAATTTTCCACCACTTACAAGGGTTGGAAGTCTGGGGTAGGGGTGGCTGAGGTTAAATTCTTCGAGAGATCTTCCGTTCTACTCGAGGGAACAACAATTAGTCGAAAAATTGAGGAAAATAAACGGGTTCACGGAAAAGGGGATTTTAAATTTTGGTATATCCAGGCTGTCCATTTTATCAGGGCACTCGAGAATATCTCACTTAATATCGGTCGTACAAAAAAAAGGTTTTTTTTCCGATAATTGTGCCGATTTATATAACCTACAAAATGGTTTAAAGACATTTGAAATCCATGGCCTACTTTAAGAGTTATGACGGAAAATATCAAAAATGCGGAAAACGTCTAGACCAAATATCTCCGTTATTTGAAGAGATACGAGAAAAATTATAAGGCGAAAATTTTTTGCAAAACAGAGTGTTTCAACGAGGTTTTATCTAATTTTTTTCAAAACCGCTGTATTTTGAGATTTACTCTTCAGGCTGTTACTTTGAAACGGGCGGGAAATGGCGCTATTAAATAAAGTATTTTCCTCCCTTTTCAACAATGTATCACATGCCATATTTATTCATTGATACTACGTTAGTAATTATAAAAACATTTTTTTAAAACCAATAATTTTTTTTTAACAAGCATTATACTTGCCGTGGAGAAGTATGTTGAAATAAAACGATAAAATAATTCAATAAGTTGTTCAAATCTTTGCTATAATAAAACATTAACACAATTAAGAAGAATAAAGTAAATTCAGGTAACAAAAACAAATTAATAATAAAAAGAATATAGCACAAAGAACATTAATATTTATCTAATCCTCAAAATAATTATTAAGATATCGTATCAAGTGTTCAAAGTGTCCACCGCGATTTCTTATGCACAATCGAGCGCGGCGAGGCACTGCATTTAAAACATTACTCAGCATTTCGGGGGTAACTGTAATACATGCCTGTTGAATTCGAGCTTTTAGGTCCTCTACATTTTGCGGTGTCGCCGAAAACACCTTATCTTTAATATACCCCCATAGAAAAAAATCCATTGGGGTTATATCTGGAGAACGAGGGGGCCATCGAATAAATCCATTGATACCTATCCAATGTTCAGGCAAAATTTCGTCTACGTAATCTAGGCAAATTTGGGAATTGTGGGGAGGAGCTTCATCTTGTTGAAAATATTAAAAGATGTGTCGATTCTCTAAAGGTAGTACATCTAAGAATTCAGTAAATTCATTTCTCAAAAAGTTTAGGTACCTTTGACCACTGAGGTGACCATTATAAAAATAGAGACCTGTTAAATTGGTGCCTAAAATACCTATCCACACATTTATTGAAAAACGATTTTGAAACCCTGTCGGTCTATGCCAGTGTGTATTTTCAGAAGTCCATTTGTAATGAATATTGCGATTAAAAAATCCATTATTGGAAAAATTTGCCTCGTCGGACCAAAGTATTTTATTACATATTAATGAATCGGCACGCTTCTTCTCCAACAGCCACCTACAAAAAGTCGTCCTCCTTGGCTTGTCCCCCGCTTGTAAATTGTGAACTTTTTTGGCTTTATAACACCGGTAACCATTTTTCTTTAAAATTTTTCTAGCACTTGTTTTATTTATATGACAAGCAATTTGAATTTCTCTTAATGATGTTTCCAAATTTTCTGCATTTTTATTTCTTACATAATTAATAACTCGGTTTACCTTATTTAGATTATCAGTAACACTGTTTGTTTTCTTCTTTAAAAATGAACGATTATTTTTCAGTTTCGTAGCTAATTTTCTGAACAGAGTTTCATTCGGCTGTAGTGCTTGTGGAAATCTGTTTCTATATTCTACATGAGCTAATCCAGAGTTAAAATTGCATTGGCAATAGGTAACGAACATATTACAACGATCAATGTGAGTGAAAATCATTTTTGAAAATTCTAAATTCTTAAACGAGTGTGATTGAGTGAGATGATCTGTCAAAAAATTAAATTGTCAAGTTTGTTCATAGCCAACTATTTTAAAATAATTGAAATAATAGTGAAATCATGAAATAAAAACAAATGGATATTATACTTAAATTAATTGGTAAAGACATTTTAACTTTCTGAGCAAGGAGTGACGCTTTTATGGAGGACCTCTATACATTGGCATAACTGCGAATACTCTTTCCATAATTGCTCCATGTTGCTTTCTTGATTATTATTTTGTTTTTGTTACCTGAATTTACTTTATTGTTCTTAATTGTGTTAATGTTCTAGTATAGCAAAGATTTGAACAACTTATTGAATTATTTTATCGTTTTATTTAATCATACTTCTCCACGGCAAGTATAATTCTTGTTAAAAAAAAATTATTGGTTTAAAAAAAATGTTTTTATAATTACTAACGTAGTACCAACAAATAAATACGGCATGTGATATATCGTTGAAAAGGGAGGAAAATACTCTATTTAATGGCGCCATCTTCCGCCCGTTTCAAAATAATTTTTTTAACAGCCTGAAGAGTAAATCTCAAAATATAGCGGTTTTGAAAAAAATTAGATAGAACCTCGTTGAAACACTCTGTTTTGCAAAAATTTACGCCTTAGAATTTTTCTCGTATCTCTTCAAATAACGGAGATATTTGGCCTAGACCTTTTCCGCATTTTCGATATTTTCCGCCACAACTCTTAAAGTAGGCCATGGATTACAAATGTCTTTAAACTATTTTGTAGGTTATATAAATAGGCACAATTCTCGTAAAAATTATTTTTTTTTTACGACCGATATTAATGTGAACCTTTAAAATAAAAGGGTAAAGATCGGTGGTGAAAACGTTTAAATTATGTCTAGTGCGTGAAAGAGGTATGGGAGTACAGTGGACAGCTATAAACACTTAATAGGTCACATAGGAAGATGAAAGTGATAGCGAAACAACCAGCAGAGGCCAGAGACAAAGAAAGGAAAGCACTGGTACATGTAGAAAGCAAAAACAAAGAAATATCGAAACTTGTAAAATTGGCAAGAATTGGAAAATTTGGTTGTCATGGTAACGATAAAAAAGTATAAAAGAGACGTCAAAATTTGCGTCTACAGCCGTGAAATTTGTTTATAAGTTAGCCTTTGCGACCGCGAAACAAAATATAACCTTAAAACTTGTGTATTTGTCAAACTGACAAGTTTGGCGACAGGTAATAAACAAGCCATAAACAAAAAGCAAATAGAGCAAAAGTGTTCATCAAACTTACCTTTCGAGTGATCCAGAGCATGTTTTGCATGCATTTAAATAAATAAACAATCATAATTTCCGAGTAATAACATCACGTGTGGTGAAAACTCTACCAGTCCAGCCGAATTCAGCCGTTTTGAAGCACAGCAGACACATCGAGGGAGTAAGAGCACTCACAAAACGAGAGACTAAGGTTTTTACAAGACATTTGATAATAGGCATATGTGTTTTCTTCATATTTGCACCATTTGTGTATCTTAAAATTGTCTACAGACAGATATGAGTCACTGATTGAAGCAGTCATACCAACCAAAACAAATTAATAGTAATCAAGTAAATAAAAGGTAGAAGTACCAAAAAATTGCAACTAGACACTCTTAAGATAGATTTAATTAGAAAATAAGTTAGCTAGAATAGGGAATTAGGTTAAACATAAGAAATTCCACTAGTTGTGCCATATTACATCGATCATAAACAAAATTTGTTGAAATAAACGTTCAATTTGTTCATTTGAGGGAAGCAGGGTTTCAATTAAAATATAAAGCAAAAGTAGGCAACCAAAGTTGCATTTCAATAACTTAAATTCATTCAAAAAGCAAAGTAAGATAACTATTTATGGAGGCAGTATTTTTTTAAAAAACTTCAAGGGCTCAGTTATGCAAATCGCCTAACGTATCCCACATCCTAAGAGAAATAAGAGTAATAAAGGTAAATATAACAATTTTTAAAATAATTCCAATTTAGTCTAACGTAATAAATTATTTTTTAATATTACATAATTTTTAAACAATAACAATTTAGATTATTAGGCGCTCAATAACCTGAGACTTTTTCAAAAATTTTAAAAACTATTACATTACAGATTAATATATATAAATTAAAACATAATATTTTCAGTTGCAATCTCCTCTATAAAATCCTTATTTTACTATAAGGAATGTAACCAGACTGCAACCAACATCTACTCTCCGAGCTATGTGCCCCGCCGAGCGCTGAATTACAAGTTACAAACCTGGCGCGTTAAGTGTAATAATCGCATATTATCAACAAAACGCTAATGCTTCGATTGCAACAAACACCAGCCGAAAGACTGATCCTTCTTCTCGTGCCAGTCGTCCCATACCACTTGCAGACTGCAGTTTCGAGCTGTTGGCTCTCGTCAGTGGAAGGTAGGCATGTGACGAACGACACGAGGATCCTTTGACTATTTGGTATATCTCGGTATTTTTATGATAGCGACATGTAAAATAGTAAGCAGGCGCCATCTAGCGGTCCAGTGTCTGTTGCAATCGAAAAATAAATAGCCTGACTGGGCTTAGCATAGTTCAAGTGTGCTTCTAGAGGGCAGAAATGTTACAACATAATACTTCAGTCGCAAGCTCTTCTATAAAATCCTTGTTTTACTATAACAAATGTAACCAGACTGCAACCAACAGCTACTCTCCGGGCTATGTGCCCCGTCGAGCGCTGAATTCGAAGCATTAGCGTTTTGTTGGTAATATGCGATTATTACACTTAACGCACCAGGCTTGTAACTTGTAATTCAGCGCTCGGCGGGGCACATAGCCCGGAGAGTAAGTTTCCCAATGCATTTTTTGACAATTTCAATCGCATCTTAAGTTACTAATAGCTTGCAATGAAGATGTTTAAATTTGAAATAATAACTGTGCCTCCCATAACGCGTAACATTTTCTTTTATGACACATAATCATTAAGGCCGTTCGCATTTATTAAATAAATATTTTATTAATTCCTCTTCCAATAAAATACCAACCACTTGCGGTCATCTACACATTCATCAAATTTAATCTACCACAATAACATCGAAAATCCTGAATCACTTGATACAGGCTTCCCTAACGTAAACTCACATTAAACATATCTACCATCACAAGAATCAGATTATAAAACGCTAACATTAATTTTCCATTTATAAAACTCTCCTTGCGTCAGACAGTTTTCATGACATGTTTATTTTTCATTTTCTTGTGGTGAATAATCCCAGAGAGCGCCTGGGTTATATGAGAAACCGGAGTTTGTACATCTATTTATTTTAATTTTCTCAGCTGAAAAAACTTGAAAGCTATTCAGATAAAAAATGATGCAGAATATTTGTTTTAATGAAGATTTTTGTACATGTATTATAGAGACCACTGATATATTTTCCTATCAGCTTTTAACATTTAATTGATGAGCGGAACATTATTCTGACAAGAGTCAATACTAAGAAATAGGTGATAGATAAAACATGAATACTCTGATTGTAAGTGATGGTTTAAAAATTAATTTAAATCTATTTTAAACATCTTGAATATGTGAAAATGTTTATTTCAGATTTTTTGTTGTCAGAATATTTCAAATAAGCAAACTAAAACATATTGGAGAAAAGTTCATAGATTAAGTTTTGTTATTGGATATATATTTATGTTTTTTATGTTAAACTGGTAACGATGATATTATGTCTGATTTTAATGACTGATAACTTATCACCTCTTTAGTCCTGAAGAAGACAATAAAAATTGTTGAAACGTCGACTTTAAGAGGAAATAAGATTTGCTTTTTTTCTTTTTATCCAATTACCGACTAAAGATTTACTTAACGTTCATTTTGTGGATACGAAACTTATGTACTAAAATAGTTTTGTTAAATGCAGTTTTTTTGAAGTTATGTACTAAACGCGGCATAATCCCACTACTTTAAGGCTATGAGTTTATTTCTGTCATGTAACCTTTTGAAAGCGTCCTCTATGTTTTAAATACGCTCTAAGTACTAATAAGTACAATATGTGGTAATAATGAGAAGACAAACTCTTAAATTGATTCGGGTAATACCACCCTAATCCGCAAAAGTTTAATAAAAACCTAAACTAAAAGTGAAAGTTTTTATTTAATTTGTTTGGGACCCGACTTTACATGTGTATTTGATAAAACTTTTCATCGGGTGCAGTTAAATTGACGGTGGGGCGATAACAGAATCATTCTTCGTTATTTGTCCTCCACGAGAAGTTTTCGACGCGTAATAAATCAGATCAGCAGCAATATATTTTTTAAATTGTCCCTCATTTAATCTCTGAAGAGTAAAACCGTGTTTTGGAGATTAAAAGTAAATTTCAGCATACATCACACACACTTTGTTAAACGTCGATTCTAGGAGGAAAATAGATTTATGTTACCATGTGAGTATTGTCTTTTTATTTCACTTTGCATTATATATATATATATATATATATATATAAGTACAGAGACGAATATTAGACGACTGTCTAAGTTAAAAACAAAAATTTATTATATATATATATATTATAATTTTTGTAATATATATATATAAATAGCTGAAGGTCGCCGCTCTCGGTACTTGCAAAATAGCATGTCGCTATACGCCATGGAAACATTTATAATGTCCGGTGTATAGTAGCATTTGACCACATGAGAGGATTCACTTACCTCTCACCACTACACCATTTACACCAGTTTGTATAAAACTAGCAGGTTGGCCTCTGTCATTTGTCTGTTCCATGACCTATGGCATACTGATGAGAACTAATAAGTTCGAAACCGGTCTATGTCTGGTCAGGGAATTGACAAATGACATTGGCTACCAATCTTTCATGATTTGTAAGGTATAATTCAATGCAGGTCGGGGTATTTGCCCGCTGAGTAGCTGTTTCCTGCAAATCATGTATAATAACACCATATATATATATATATATATATATATATCGTTCTGTTCTACTTTTATTGAACTTAATAATTTGCAGTACTAATCAAACTTTAACTTGTTTATTTCCAATAGATAAAAAAAACCTTTAAAATCAAAAGATCAAATTAAAATCTCTTACCTTTTGATCCGAAAGTATGTCAAAATATTTAATGGGCCGGCAAGCTTATCTTTTCCTTCAGGAGCTGGTTCAAATTCAGTTCCTGTTTTAAAATGAAATTTTATTAAAGTAAAATTTTTAATCTGTTATAAATAATTTATTTTCCTTGATATTTAGATAATTTAGCTTTATAACAGGTTCGAAAGTCTAATACACTATTTAAATTTTAATATACAACCTTGTCCAAAAATTAAATACACGAAAACCTTCCTTCTTCGTAGCTACACTCTTCTCTCAAATCCAACAATTCTCCTTTCATTAATTCTTCACCTTATCTCGTCCTTATCTCCTCTGCAACTCCTATTCACAATAACACCTCTACCTTCTTATTTACAGTCTATTTTTACTCTTCTTCGCTGATCTCCACAATTTCTGACTTTCAATTCAATTTCAAATTATTAATCCTTGTTTATTATTTTTCTTCTTCACTCCCTAATTTTCACTTGTTCTTTTTTTTTTTAATTTGTTTTTCCAATTTTACAACCTCTCTTTTATCTGTTGTTTGTTGTTCTATATCACTAAATATCAAAGTATTCAAAATAAACAAAACAAAACACCATTTGAATTTTGATTAATTTCATTCCAAACATAACCTAACTTAAACCTCCTTGTCTTTCTCCAGGAAAACATTTACCAACTATAAAAAAATTTCCTACTTAATAGAAATGTCATAATGACTTAAATGTCAGAAATTATTTCAACAACAACTTAATAACTACTAACATAGATGTCAGTATCAAACTTACTGTTGACATCAAATAAAAACTTAAAAACTATTAAAACAACTCTAAACAAGTATTAACATTCTAAAACACATACCTTTCGGATCTTTAGCTAATTTAAAGTATTGTTGCTAGTGGTTTGGGAAATGTTGTATACATGATACTAACCTGTCTGTTGTGTGTTACGCTTCAATGTACTATTTGTTGCCCTGAGACTTTGATATAAATTAATATTAAGAGATATTGATTTAAACGTACATAAAGTATTGTGCGAGAAACCTATAATTGAGAAGGGAGTGCGAGGTGAGACGCTAAGAAGGCGGACCACATGTTTGACATTCTCTCTCATTTTAATGCACACGACATAAAAGACGCAAAGCTTTCATCGAGAAGGGAGGTGCCAGATGAGACGCTAAGAAGACAAACCCCCAAACCTTCTCTCTCATTTTAATGCACGCGACATAAAAGACGTAAGACGTGATGATGCATCGGCACTACCCATCACTATTCCCACTACGTCTGTGATTGTTTTGATTTATCGTTTTGCTCTACAATACCATAGTAGGGAAAGGTTCTTATAACGTTTACCCCCAGGTTTATTAGTAGTTTTGGAGTAATTTAAATTGGAGTGTTAAACTCCACCGTGTTTTGGTTTGGTCTTGACAGTTAATCAAGGATCATAAAAATCTGTGAATAAACGGGTTAGGAGTTTTTTTTAACAAAAATCAAAGATGCAGCAAAAATGTAGCCATTTTTCTTATGTATTATAAATATATTTTTATATACTTTTTGCTTGATTCCCGGGTGATTTTTCTGAGAATACCATTAAATTTTACGGAATCTTTAGCAAAAAATATTATGAAAATATGAAGTTGTGTATTCATCCGAATCACTTTAAATTTTTTTAA
The DNA here is from genome assembly GCA_963675555.1 of Leptura quadrifasciata. NCBI lineage: Eukaryota > Metazoa > Arthropoda > Insecta > Coleoptera > Cerambycidae > Leptura > Leptura quadrifasciata. The sequence goes on along the minus strand of OY776674.1, from coordinate 161,896,405 downwards.
ATAAATCCTTGCTTAAAAGTACACAGCATTTCATATTCGAGGATTTGCCAGCGCACTGTAGGTAAAATTTATTTTTATAAAAGTTGCTGCATAATTCTAAAAAATACAATGCACAATAATATATAACTGTATACAATTGCGAGTAAAACATAACATAAAAATGATTTACTTTGTGTAACATGAAAGTGGCGAACACTTCTAGGAGCAAATTGCCGCTAATGCACGTATAAGCTTATGAATTATGCACATTTTTTTAAGTTTTCACTGCAAATCTTCATCTCCATTAAAAAGAATAAGCGTTCTTTTCCAGGTAAAAGCTATAATATTTAAAAGTCCTAATCTACTGTTTTAATTATACACTAACCTGCCCGTGTATAATTACTATCTACTGCAATTTAATTTCATAATAATTTTTGGTCGTTTGAAGCGTTAAATAAAATTGAGCGAGAAAATTTAATCTTGTGACTTTTGTTGTTGGTCGGAGTATGATGATGGAGAGAGGTATTAGAAGTAGTTACATAATGAGAGAACTGACGTAATTCAAGGTCAAATGCCGCCACGACACCACTGGGGCCATGGGTCGGGACGATTCTAGGTTCTAGTTCCTGAGTTGGGGATGTGGGAGGGAGCGATTCTAGGTCCTAGGACTCTTTTAGGTCCACGGCCCTCGTGACGTCATTTGACCTTGAATTGTGCCAGTTCTCTCACTATATAACTACTGTTGGACTCATACTTAAAATATCTAGAAATATGATATAAAATGTTACTAAGAATAATATTGAATAAAGAATATACTTACCCTTCAAGATTCCTCTTCAAATATATGTAATGGATATTAGGTTACTGTATTTTTTTCAGTGTATTTCATATCATTGGCAATCAAATGACTAAACATCTGATGTACAAAAAACTATAAGAAATGTAAATCGTAACGTGAGACCACCAAAAATCAAAACAACTTGTGGACAGAGAAGCTTTACATACCTTAGTTCAAAAGCATTAAATACGTCACCCAACAATATTAAATGCGTATCTTTATTTAGTACGGTTGAAACCATAATAAAGCAGCACATTCTAGAAGAATCTAAAGAAGAAGTACATAACGTCATTAGAAGAAGTTAAAAACGAAAGATATGGAAGAAGGACTATGCCGTGTTTCAAAAAGTTACTGTAGGTGAAATATCAAATTTTCTCGAAATTACTGAAGCAAACCTAAACAATTTTCTTTCTGACACATGGGTTCAGTCTTTGTCAAATAAAAAATATTGTACTGTCATGAATAGAAAAAAAATAGTACAACTTTTTTTTTCTAATGTAAATATGTCTCTATTTGAATATGTAATGAGTAGCCGAAGTAAAACAGATATCACTTTTAATTTATTTTTTATTTTATTGCTGTAGCTATTGCTATAGTAAATGATGGATGGTTAATGAGACAAATTGCACTGCGTTATAACATTAACAAAAATTTGGTATGTAACATTTAAAAAAAAGTGGAGAATAAACGGTACGATTAGTAGAAATCCTGGATCAAAGGACAAAGGATATCCTACTTAACAAGAAACTAACTATTAATACTTCGTTATTGCACCATTTGTATTTATAACTTCTATAAGTCTGTTTGGCATAGAATTAAATAACCTTATACAATAATCATTAGTAATAATATTTTCCCATGCATTATTTACTATTTCCAGTAATTCTTCGGCATTCCGTGGTCTCACATATCGTTTTTGGATACTTCTTACGAGTAGTCCCCATACTTCTTTCACGGGGTTAAGATCTGGACTATGATTGGGCCAGTTAAGAACATTGATGTTGTTACCTTGAAACCAGTTAGTTACGGTATGAGCAGTATGAACGGAACAATTGTCTTGTTGAAATATGAACTCATTATTAGAAAACAATTGTGACACAGAAGGGAGCATAATATTGTCTAAAATCCTAATATACGTTTCTCTATTAAATCGTCCTCAATATGCCACAAAACACCAGGACCACGTGCCGATCTCCAAGCCCATATATTGACGGAAAATCTGCCACTTTTATCATTGTTAGATATAAATTTCTCATCGAATCGAGTATTCGTAGGGCGTTTAAAACGCGGTTAAATTTTTTTCGTCTGTAAAGATTACATTGTTCTAAAAATTTACATCATGCGCTAAAAATTCAAGCGCAAATCCTACTCGAGCTTCTTTATGTTCAGCTTTAAGTAAGTATTTCTGTGCTGCTGCATGACAGCGTAGCTCCGATTCACTTACTCGCCGGCGACCAGTACTACTCGATCCAGGAAAATTCGTTTCTTCAGCAGCCTGAATAACTGAGTAAAATGGATTTTCTACTAAAGCATTTACCAACTGCAAATCTTGTTGTTGAGTTGATATCCTTCGTCGCCCTGATCCAGGATTTCTACTAATCGTACCGTTTATTCTCCACTTTCTTAAAATGTTACACACCGAATTTTTGTCAATATTATAAATCAGTGCAATTTGTCTCATTGACCATCCATCTTCTGCTTTAGCAATAACTCTAGATTTAACTAAACCGCTTATACGAGGCGTATTAGTTGTTTGCACACTTGCAATAAATTATGACAACTAACTGACAATGTCACAAAAATTAAAGTTAGATGTACACAACTAGATTTTAGCAAAATACCGTTATAAGACTTGTCCTATTTTTTTTTTACTCACGACCGTACCTATCCTTTTTAGGTTTGTTGAATATTTCTCTTTCTTAGTTCGTTTTCTGTTTTGAACTTAAACCATTGATGATACTTGTCAGACAGAATAAATATTTTTGCTACATATATCTGTAGCGTAACATCATATATTACCCTCTCCAAAATGCTAGTTTATACATGTAATGAACTGATAAACAAATGGTTTTATTCGCTAGGACTACTTGTTTTTGATATCAGGGAACAACTACAACTTCAATTTTGTGGGGAAAATAGCAAATAATATTGGTTAACGTATATAGACTTCGCTAGTGAACATAGCTTAAGGAGTTAAATTCCTGCAGTTTGTTATATTATATACTCAAACTATATCTACAACGAGGGCAAGTTTCCAAGTTCATTTAGAACAAAGTTATTATATAATTCATTAGGTATTTCGGAGAAGTCTAATTGATACAGTAGAATAGTATACGTTGGAGCTTGGTGGAAATCTAAAATCTCCGCCGTTCCTTAAACAATCTCCACCTACACATCTGTTATATTATATATCACACACACGCGTATGCCTTTGCATTGTGTTACATCGTAATTGTAATTCTCTACTAACGTTATTAACTTAATAATCAAGGAGAATTGCGCAGTACAACTTCTGGATGTAAAATATTTATGTTGTTTTAAATGAGTTGTTGGAAGCTCACAGTACGCTAGAAATCGGATCCACCGGCCAAAATTCTGAAGCTCCATATAGTGCTCACAGCGAAAACGTTAAAGCAAATCAAATTATACGGGGTTGAAAATAGGGAAAGAAATATCTGAAACATCAATTGAAATTGATTACGGTGGAATAACGAGAAAATTATTTGAAAGAAAGTATCTTCGACAAATAAGGTTTTTGTTTGTTTTCATTGTTGTTTAAGGTAAATAAAACAAAAATAAATAGAAGTAGAAAATATTTAGTGTATTGTTCAAATTTTTCTTGCATATATTTTTCAATAACAAACTAGGTGCATTTGAACTACTTTTTTTAGCATTCTTTTAACAAAGATCTCTAAGAGGTGCTGTTTTACTTTAAATTCTTGGTTATTAATAATAGCTACCACTTCCATACAATGAATGCACAAACTGTACTTTTCAAATTTTTTTATTTTTACACCATGAATACATACAACAGCCTAACTGACGGAACTATCAATTATAGATCCGTGGCCTCTCACGAGCGATTACCCGAAATAGAACAAATTCATTTGAGAAAGCTGATGTTTCACGAACTTTAATACATCATAATTCATTAAGTATATAAAAAAAATTATATAAAAAAATATTTAATTTTTTTTTAATTTAAATGCTCTAAAATGTTGAAAATAAACTTTGAAGTAAAGCAAACCCATCATTTTGTTACATTATATATATTTTTTTTATGATATAAAAGCTTGTTGCGAGATTTTCCTGTGTAAAGATCAATTTTTTTTTTAATGGAATATCCTATATATTTTTACATTTATGAATTCAGTGTAAAATTACCTTTTCAAAGACCTCCACATTTTTATAACAAACTAACTAACTAACAAATTAACAAACTAACACACTAACACGCTAACAAACTAGCAAACTAACAAACTAATAAACTAACAAACTAACAAGCTAAGAAACTTTCAAACTAACAAACAAACATACAGGTGAAGCGAATAAAAGCGTGTTAAAAATGACCTCGAAGATGCTACGCTGTAGCGAGTCACCCTGTATATTTCAAAATATTTTTAAAATGTGATCCTTTAGATACTATATCACTTCCATAAAAAATAATTTTCCAAACTTTTCTAACAAGGCCGACATTGGACTTTGACGCATTATTGAGACACCCTGTATGTACGTAAGAGTCGTCTTTGGAATTTAATTCTGCGTTCCAATGTCTAGTGATAAAAGTCATTGTAAAACATGTTTCAGGGCTAGAGAAATACATTATCTCTCCTAAATAATATATTTCTCTGGTATTCATTTATCAAGGCAATGAAATGTAAAGAAAGGAAGTTTCAGGACCTTCAGTTTCACTGAATATATGCGAATATCAATGATATTTTTAAAGAATTTTGGAAAATTACATAATACAGCAATTGGCCTATAATTGACTTGAAAAGAGAGATTGCCTAACTTGTGAATTGGTGAATTGACCAAATAGATGTCATTTTCCAAACATTAAGAAACGTGCCCGTTTTAATAACCGAATTATATAATCGCAATAATAATGCCAATCAGGCAAAAGTTGGCAACTCATTTTCTGAGAACAATTAAAGATGCTTTCGTTCTGGCCAAAAAATAATTTTTAGATTAATTTTGATTTTTTTGTGCAATTTTCGTTTACTTGTCTATTGAAATGCCAGCTCTACAGTACACCCAGAGTTTGGCTTCAAGGTTTCGTAAAATCCGCTAAATTGGTTTTTCAAGCAAGCCTGTAGTGCCAACTGTTAGAACCGCAACGTTTATTTATAAAATAGTATAACGACAAACTAAAACCACATTGACAACATATGGCTGGCAGTAATTTCTCGTAGATACACAAACAAATGCTGGTGCGTTAACCGGGAAACCCAACCACTTACGGAATAACCTCCATAAAGTTTCAGTCGTTGTATAAGTTAGTGATATTCTCGTTTATTCCAATCCAGTGAGGTTCGAGTGAATGTAGCGTATTTCATTTATTTCGTCTTGTTATTAATTGAAATTGCATGTTTTTAATTGCATTAAGTTAAACGATGGAACAAATGTAAACATTGTTACGCCGTTGCTTGCTTAGGGCTGTACTAGCAAAACGAAACATGAACCAATTAAAAGTAATGTTTTGCCACATTTGTTCGTTTCTTTTTAAATGTATCGAGTAAATGATATTTACTGGGTAGTTTAAATTGAAAGAATTTTCCACTGATGAATTTTAACTAAAAATCTGGATTTGGGACAGTTTCGATTAAATAGGATCTTAGGATTATATGTAATTATGGAGAAATAGCAGATTGCGTCTTCCAAGTAAACAATTAAAGTAATACAAATAATACGAACCCAATATTTATAACAACATTGTCTACCAATTAATTAGGCGTTCTGAACCAGGTTCCGTCAAAACACTCCTCTTTGACAAAATTTTGGTCCACCCGGAACAAAATAGTAATAATCAGAATATTATTTGATGCCCCTCAGCATCCAATGTGCAAGTTAAATAGCCATGCAATGGATATTTCACTACTTGCTGGATTTTTTTTCACTATTTTGTTGTTCACACAAAAAACATAGCCCAGTTCTATTCTATCAAGTTTTCTTTAAAAGCCTTTTGATTCTATTGAGAGGTGTATGTGAAATTGTCAAATTATGTACACGATTTCGCCCACCCTAAAGGGAACAACTGTAAAGTTCTTCAACAATCTGCTACGGTTATATAATATTAACTGCGTTGGGCTACTGTAGCAGATCGTGGACATTACCTAGCCCGGATAAGTGATGTAGCGTGCCCACGACAAAAATTTCACTAGCTCAGAAATTTCAGAGCATTGAGCCCAAGTTTAACATAAACTATTACAAGTGTTTAGCTTATTTAACATAGTCGCTGAGGGTTCCATTCTTGGTAGCCGCAGACCAAATAATGACACTGTCTCACAACTTGAAATGGACTATGTTACAGTATTTACAACTTATAGTTCTCTAATATGAACCTGGGGATATGTAATTATATGGCTATATTCAGATAAATATGTTACAAAACAAATAAGGATAAATTCCCCTCGTGTAGCTACACTTGGTTTACAAGCGTGAGGATCGACTATAATAAATATGGCCGCAATGGGTTACATTAGAGAACGTACTCAATTAATAATCAATGAGTAAAATCTTGGTTTAAATATATACAAACGGAAGTTGAAAGAACAATAAATATTGCTACGCAGAACCACTGAAGGTAGTTTCCATGTAGAGAAAACGATAACAGTTATCTAGGAGGTACGATACCCAGACGTCAGCAAGTAGTGAAGCTGCAGCGGGCCAGACTACGGTGGGCCAGGCGATGGTGGTTGGTTTATAGCCTCCCTAATCCGTGGAAAATTTCATCCGAGTCCGTGGAACGTTCTAGCCTAGTCCGTGGAGCGTTTTAACCTAGTCGGTGGACCATCTGATTCCTCCAGAGTGCAATTCGGATAAAACACTGATAGAACGTTGCAACTCAATTAACAGGGTCGAGCTCGTCTCTCTAGCAAACGAGATACTTCCAAGTAAAGTCGTCAACCAGCCTGCATACCTAAATCCCGCACAAAAGCAGATAAAACTCCCTTCGTAACATCAACCATTCTCTGACAAACAAAAACAGCCAAAGCGGACGAAGTTTTATTGTTGCCGATAATCCCAAAATCCCACAAGTTGACTTAAATAAATCAAGTTTCAGGAATTGTCGACAGTGTACACACAGGAGCACCTTTTACCTTTCGTTTCAACCAGCCGGAAGGCACGCAACGGCTCCTAGCAAACAGAAGTCAAATCTGTGCGACCAACGGCTCGCGGCTATTGGCGATATGTGGCCCGCGAAACACAAATGTGCGTTGCGGGGCGTATATACATGAAGAGCGTAACCAATCTTTAATAATCCATGTTTCCAAATCTAATGATATAAATTCTGTGCGCCCTATTTCACCAATGTTTTCCTTGACTCTTGAAAACAGTGGAAAGAGTTATAAAAATGATGTTGGAATGGTGGTTAGAAACAAAAAAATTGTTACCTTATTTTCAATTTAATTTCCGTAGAATAGTTGTTTATTTACTTTACTTTGATATATTTTGTCGATTAAAAATTGCGAAAGTTATGCAAATGATTGTTTGTAGTTTTGCATTACTTTTTTATCCCGGAAGACTTTTTCACAATTTTTTTACCCGTGCCAGAGCACGGCCACGATTTTGACGGTTTAAACAATAAATGGGGGTCTAAACAATTGCGAAAGTCTTAAAATCGGGTTGCAAATGTTTTTTTTATATATATACATTTATTTAACGTCGGCCTATTTCCGCTACTGAGGCCTAACACCGACGCCTGTAGACGAGCTACCCCCAACCAGGAATTTTGCCGAACCTCTTCCCTTAAAAAGAGTAGGGATCTTTTACTTGCCTAACATTTAATAGACAAGGGACCGACGGCTTTACATCCCCTCCGAAGGATGGTATATCCCCTATACAACCCTCGCCTAAAGTTGTATAGCTTCCGCGCATACACTGATATACAAGCCGCTGGAAGATGTGTGAGGTGAGGACGCGGTCTTCGTTGGAACGGTCACCCATCCAACTACTAACCGCGCCTTACGTTGCTTTACATCGCATATCGATGTATGTACATAGTAAAGACGCACCCACGCTCGCCCCATTTTATTTGTTAAAGGAGCATAAAAATTCTCTTTTCAGTAGTCAGTCCTAAACACACAAACTAACAAAGGCATGCCCCAAATAAAAGACGAAATGAATTCAAAAGTTATACTGACATATAATAAGTTGATTGATCGATCAGGTAAATCTTCCAAATTCTTCAAGTACTTATTTTTCTTTCTTCTTAATTTCTTATCAATTTCTAATTTCGTTTCTACACTTTCTTGTCCACCAAAATAATCTGTTCTCCTTCTGTATTCTTTTATTGTCGAATTCTTCCAATTTCAAATGCAACTCCTCTCTTTTTTCAAAATAATGTTCTTTTCTTAAAATTTTCAAAATTGTCCGTGCTTTCAAAATTTTTTAAATTGTTATTCTCCCTCGGTTACCAACCAATTCTTTTCTTCGCCATCTTTTCATCATTTTAATAAAAATCATAACAAATCTTTATTTAATACATGCCAACATAAAATCAAATTCCCCGTCAGTTCAAGTGACATAACCTTAAATTGCTAGTTTGACGTATCGACTGGACCGTCAAAAATTACATAACTTAAAAATGTCGGAAGTAACATAACCAAAAATTATCAATATAACATTTCTTCCAAATATGAAATTTCCTAACCTTGAAGTAACTGATCAATTAGAATATGACTGATGGTTGATAGGTAAGCGTACTTGCCTCTCACTCAAAATTCCGGGTTCGAGTCCCGGTCGTGGCAGTGGAAAATACTGTGAGAGGGATCTTTCTATTATACGCGGATATTGTGTGTGTGTCCCTTGTCTCTAAATGTATAGCCCCCTCCCACACAAGGCTCTCCTAGAGCCTTCCGGGATAAAGGAGGTCTTAATTACCTGTGGTGTTATTTATTATTATCTATTAATAAATTTAACTTTTGAAATTATCAAAATGACATAACTATTAGAATTTACAACTATTAACAAAATTTTATAACGTTAATACTTGTTATATTTTGAAACAAATCAAAGTTATTCTAAAACACTGAAGGTATGGATATCATATTAGTATATTGGTTAGTTAACTTGCATAATTTGACTGACAATTTGATGTGATTGTAATATATATATATATGGATATATATTGTTCTTATCTTTATTACTTGTATCTTCCTGCCCTTTAACTGGATTTTTATGTGTCTGGGCAGTTGTACTTTTAAATAAATAAATATCTGAACTTCATCTTTCTCTATCGCCCTGTATATATATAAGTAAATATTTTCAAGCTCCGCGTGCCCCAAAGCGACCTGTTAATTTTTGTATACCTCCCATAGCAACTTAGAGAATCACCTAGTATGAAAGTTTCAATCCTCAATGTGCAGGCGAGATTACTGTTAATTCCGGTTCCACGCGACTCGATCTGGCTACGGGTATGATTAACATAAAACTAACATTACTCTAAATTCACGAGTACCCGGCGGCGGCAGTGTAAGCGGAAGATTATCAGGACGGGATTGTAAGCAATTATGGTTGCTACTATGACTCATGCCTGAGCATAATACCAACTTAAGCCTGATTTACAATTCCCCAATAGAATCTACCCCATTTCGCAGAAATGGCGCGATGAATTGCAGAAAATTTTTAAGTAGCGCGACGCGTCCCCAACGGAATTGAATTACTTCACAATCAGTCCTATACCCTGACATTTCTCGTATAATGAATCGTACATTATTTGATGTAGGAATATGTAATTTGTGTTAATCCCCACATAGAAAACAGCGCTTGTTAAATTGGAGAGGGAAAGCTCCGCTATACATCAAACGGGGAGGTGCATTTTTAATGTGGGTCTATTGTGCAATCACACACGGGGGCGAAATGTAAGCAAGTGAATTATGCAGGGTAATTTTCAACTTGTTGCGAAACCAACGAATCCAATAACCCGCCCAATTTTTTCATTTATAATGATTAGAAGTTCATAAACAGAGGTGCTAGATCACAAATCCTCACAATGATACAATATACATAGAAAAAGCGCCACCTATCTCGAAAAAAGGTAAAATATCACTAACAAGTATGAGATATAATTCCATTCATTTTATATATTAAAACCGAAAAACAGTTTAATAAAAAATTGAAACATTGGTTTAATTGCACTCCATGTGTTGTATTTTATAATTTCATAGCACTAAATTGAATAATAATGAAAATTTCACACCTCTACTTTTTAACCAATAAGATACCTTCATTTTGACTAGTTACCATGGCAATTTAAAAAATTTCCGGAAATTTTTTCGAGGCGCCAAGATATTTAAGTGAAAATTTTTTTTGACAGTTGAAACGGTAAACATTCAGCAAACTGTTTCCATACACTTGATTTTGATTTTCGGGTGTTATCTGGTGTTATATTTTGAATTTCTTGTCTAATTACTTGTTGATTTTCTTTACCAAATCGCGACATTTCGCTATACACTTATTAAACTCAACGTACAGACCTTTTAAACTAGTAATTATTAAGCTTTGTGACAGAACCTGTTAAACAGAAATGACAAATCAACATATGTCAAAAACAACAATACCCTGGCCAACTTGACAAGCAGTGAAATTAATTTAAAATTTCAGGTTGGATTAATAATTTTTTTCCAAATTATGGTGTTAAGTGGTGTGAAATTTTCTTACCGAATACCACGCAAGCTTAAATTATTCCTGGAAATTTAAGTTCTTGTGATATTATAAGTGAAAATACTCATCAAAAAAGGAAAATGGAATAGGCATTATTTGTGAACCCTCATAACTCTTTTTTGACCATTTTAGACAAGTTTTCAAGTAAAAATTTCCTAACTCTAAAAAATGAAAAAAAAAGTAATTTTTTTTACCCTGGATACTTTAAAGCATAAAAATTAATCGTAGATTGAAGTTTAAGGTATAAACAAGCTATATGTACAAGGATTTTTTAAAAAATAGTATTTTAATTAATATTTATGTTTTAATATAGAGTGGAAAAGAAATGATAAAGCTCATCGTTCAGCTGTTCTGTTTTTCTCATAAAATAAACTTTTTTGACATTTTATTTAATATATAGTCACAATGTTTTTTAAATTTTAAGTTCTCATCTATTAAAAATCAAGTACCCAGGTACATAATTTCTTTAACTTGTTCAAGCTTATAATTCCTTATCGCAATATACAAATTTGTTACATTGAACCTACATAACCTATAATTTTTTTCTATTAGCAAGTATTTTGTTTTATTTAAATTAAAATATAAACTATTTATTCTCAACCAATTATTTATGGTTATTTATATACTTCTGGTTAAGATCATTACCACGGTATATACAATATTGTATTATATGCAAACATGAACATTTTACAGTTACTTGCACGGTTAACAATATCATTTATATAAAGAGTAAATAGAATAGGACCAAAATAGTTTCCTGAGGAACGCCATGTTTAATCTGTTGTTACTGAGTTTTTACATTTGACTCTGTGATCTATTGCTTAGGTAACTTTTAAACCAGTTTAACATGTTATTTCTCAGCCCTATTGCCTCTAGCTTGGATATTAACAACTCCTTGCTCATCGTTTCAAATGCTCTTTTCAAGTCAAGAAGTACAACTAAAACCACTTATTACCGTCTAAAGATTTAAACTATTTATCACACACATTTGTAATAGCAGACCCACAGGAATAATGTTTGCGAAACCCAGACTGGTTTTGAAAATTATTTCATTATTGTCACAAAAATTAATAAGTTGGTCTTTAACTGCCAGTTCCACATTTTTTCAATAATTGACACTGTATTTATGGGCCTATGGTCTTCATATTTCGATAAATTTTGGTACTGGTATAACGTAGTAACGACGTTTTCCATGCATCAGCGAAGATACCATATGTCAGCAAAGTATTTAGTAGATCAAGAAAGCGATCTTCTATTACTTCAAATGCATCTTTCACAACTTTGATACCAGTCATATATTCAGTGTATGTAGTCTCCTTCAATGAATATATAATTTCTCTTACCTCTTCATAGTTATTATACCAAGTTTTTCAAAAGTACTTATATCTTCTGGATCGCCCGGAATATAATTATTATTTTTTCCATATTAATGGATCTAATAATTATAGTGTCTATACTTTCAATAAAATACAGGTTGCATTTTTCGGTAAAGTTAATTCCATGATAATGATAAATATAATTATATAGGTATTATAGAAAATTATGTTAAAAAGTTAATAAATAATAAAAATTAATTTTTATATCGGCGCATATAAATTTCAAAGCGCTTTTTCGCCCGGAATTGCTTAGAGTGAAATTGATGAAACCAGAATAAGTGCCACGGAATATATAAGAAGCAGAACCAAATCATCGGTCGGCCAGTTCAGTATAATTCTGAGATGAGCCATGTGATCATACAAAAAAAGAACAGTAATAAGTTGTGAATTATAGTAGTATCTATAAATAGTAGATAAAAGTTATAATTAGTTTGTTATTATAAGAACTATTTATTGTAGAAATTTAGTGTTTAATAAATTAGTGATTAATGACAATCCATGTTGCAATTATTGGACCTATGCTTTACTGAAGGGTGTAAACGCGTAATGTAAAAAAACACACCAAATCCCATCTAAAATCATCACGCTTAAACGGAGCAAAAAATCTCATCAGGAAAATTTTTCGTAGCTATAACGAAATAGGAAATATTTCTCATGAAGCGCGTGCTTGTGAACGATTCATCTTTTGGAGTCTGAAGGACTTCAAAAATGAATGTTAACGTTCACAAAATTAGGGTTCAAGATGACTGTTTCAGACGGAGAATAATATGAAAATTTATACTTACTGTTCGTTTTTGCTTAACTGCTGCTCTAACGGTATCTATTGGACGTCGTAACACTATAAACCTAACACTGGATGTACTAACACTTTCTTAAAATTATATCTGAAAGGGAATTTTGTTAGAAAACACAATTAAAAGACAATATAAAGTTCAAAAATATATATTGAATCTTCAAAAATTTATGTTTTTTACAACAACTTTTAAGAAATATGTTTAGCAAACACTAGTCTGGCCGGTGTGCAAACACATGGTGAGGAACGGAATGATTCATAATGTACCAACTTCCATCCAAAATGCAGTTTGGTGAGCTAACGATTACACAAAAAGATTCAAGAAAAGTTCAATGTTTCTGAAATTTGGTGGGCTTTTGCTTGCCTGTCTTATACACGTATTTGTATTTCAATATCAATTTTGGTCGCTTGAGCTTGAAAATGCTTGAAGCGTTACTACTTGTATTACTAATTGTATTCTGCAATTACAATTTTATACGTTCAGGCAAGGCGGTCCCTTGCACATATGAGTACATAAATAAATAAATAAATAAATAATAAATAACACCACAGAAATTAGACAACCCCCAATTCCAGAAGCCAGGGCTTGTGCGGAAGGGGGTTACACATTGAAAAAACGCGGACATACAACCATTTCCTCCGACAGTGCCAGTACCGGAGCCAGGATTCGAACCCGGTGGTGCGATGTCCGTGTGAGATTAGTCGCGATTGCCACCTCGCGCCTTAACCCACTCGGCTATCGACCAGATAACATGGTAAAGATACTTTTCTGTCACCGAATCACTGAGGAACCGGTTTAGGGTAAATCCCGTTATACTCATCATTTTCCCGTCAAAATCGACTGCTAGGAAATGATGGGGGTCCCATGTCGCTAAGGGCTATTTTCGCTAAAACTCACGATATACTTTGGATAGAAGCTGGATTAACTTGTCCTCATATTTAATACCGCGCATGAGTTGCAGTGCTTAACAACGTGGATTCGTAAAAGGGTTTTTAATTTTGAAATTTCCGAAATTGAAGTCAAATATTGTTATACTTTCTAAATTTTAGTGGTCGGGGCGACATTACGTCCTGTGAACGATCCATGCTTTTGATGGAAGTCTGAAGGACGTATTTTTTGTTCGAAAAACTTAGAAAAATTGAAAAAAAATAGGAAAAAGAAAAAATTAATTTTCTTTTTCCTCAACCTTTTCTAAATACTAAATAAAAATATTACGTTCACAAAATTTTTAGGGTTCAAGTGACTGTTTCAGACGGAGATTAATGGATAAATCATACTTACTGTCGTTTATGCTTAACTGCGGCTCTGATGGTACTAATTGGAAGACGTCGTAACACTATAAATCTAACACTGTCTGTTTTACACTCTCTTAAAATTTAAATCTGAAAGGGAAATTTTGTTAGAAAACACAAGTAAAAGACAATATAAAGTTCAAAAAATGTATATTAAATCTTTAAAAAATTTATGTTTTTTACAACAACTTCTTCAGAGAAAATGTTAACAAACAATGGTCTGACCCGTGTACAACACATGGTGAGGAACGGGACGATTCATACGGTACCAACTACCATCCAATATGCAGTTTGAAAAGCTAACGATGCACAAAAAGATTCAAGGAACAGTTCATGTAACTGAAATTTTGGTGGGCTTATGCTTGCCTGTCTTTATAAACGTATTTATTAATTCACATAAATTTTGGTCGCTCCTCGGAGCTTAAAATTGCTTGAAGCGTATCTACTTCGTTTGTATTATGCAATAACAAATTTTACGTTCAGGCAAGGCAGATCCCATGCACGTGTGAGTACATGGTAATAATACTTTTTTGACTCCGAATCACTGAGGAACCGGTTTAGGGCAAACCCCGTCAAAACACATCATTTCCCCGTCAAATCCGACTGCTAGGAAATGATGGGGGTCCCATGTCGCTAAGGGCTATTTTCGCTATAACTTCCGATATACTTTGGATAGTCGTTGGACTAACTTGTCCTCATATTCAACACTTCGTAAGAGTTGCAGTGCTTGACAACGTGGATTCGTAAAAGGGTTTTTAATCTTGGAAATTTGGAAGTTCAAGTCCAATTTTATGATACTTTCTAAAATTGGGTGGTCGGGGCGACATTACGTCCCTGTGCAGCGACATTTACTACACTTACCAAATTAACGCTCCTCGAAGAGTTAGCGAAAATTTGGCATAAAAAACGCTCCGAAGAGCAAAAATATATTTCCAAGAATTAAAAACCTCCTCCACGGCGTTTTTACGTGAAGCACGCTTTTCTTACGAAATATTTCCTAAGTCGGATTTTGTTACAACGTCGAAAAGTATATCGGGGTTATAGCGTTCTTTAACACTCCCCTCCTTTCCGTGAATCTTTTTGTGTAACGTTTGGTAAATTGTTTGTTTGAAAATAAAATGGATCATTGGATGTAGTCTCCCATGTGTTGTATTCGGTTATCGTTCAGACCGGCCTATCTGAACAAAACATAGATGCAAATCTAAAAAATGGTGATAAACTTGAACATATATCGATGCATAGCATTCGATTGAATTATTGAACATTGTGTTTCAAAAATGGCATAAAAAGAAAAAATCGAAAATCCTCAGATTCTCGATGACACAACACAAACACTTTCGACGCACTTATCTTTCTTAGTGTTCTTCCACTAATGCGGGCTTGCGTCTGCTCCTCCTCGTGTCTATGCCTCGTCGATCACCTTCGGTGTCGAACTGCCTTCTGGAACAGCTTAGGTGGTCCTCGGACTGCTTGCTCCAGCTATACATTGGTTCTGCTCGGTTTATATGAAACAATAAAACAAAATTTTAGTAAAATGTTTGTTTACATCCCGTCTGGGGATCTGCGACCGATAACATATCGTCGTCTTTGAGAATAGGAACACTGAATTTTGTTGACTTATATTGATTGAAATAGTTTTTATTAAAATCTCTTCTTGGGAGAAATCTGCGACAGAATCTGCATCCGTCGGATCGTTGCATCTGCCCCTCCAGCAGACGTGGCGGCATCTCGCCCTTGAGTTGCTAGACTCGTCTGAATCGCGCTCTGCGTCAGAGTTGTCGTCTTTCCATGCCGTGCCAATGGAACATTTGTTTGAACCCTTTGGGTCGGACTCTGCTTACAGATGAATGTTTAGTAACATTTGAGGACTTTGAAAAAATTATAAAAAATACCAACTCTGCCGGACACGGTCAGAGTTGCTGCAGTGAATTTGGAAGATTTGTATGGACGATACAATATCCCCAATGAAAATAACTTGTAAAAAATGCATAAAAAATACCAACTTTTGCCTGACACGACAAGAAGTTGGTATGGAAATTTTGATATAAAATAAACCTAGCACTAAGTTAAAACTTAGCCTAGGTTGAAAAATGTTATAAAAAGATGATTGAATCTCCAGAACTGGATTCTGAATCAGAAGTGGAAGCATCTCGTGGCGGTGCATGGATTTGTACAACCGTTTGCTCCGGCGGTAGAGGTTCTGTGGAATCGTCTGAGAACGGGGAATCATTTCCATCGAGTGATGTTCCGCCTGGACTAGCATTTTCTTCATCGGAAGATTCGATTTCCAAGTTGTGCTCCTCTGGCGGGGCTGGTCTCAAATCATCGACATGTACTCTTGTCGTTGCATTTCCCTTTTGCACGAGATACACCTCGTCTGAAAACTTCTTCAGGATTCTGGTTGGGCCTGACCAAGACGGCGTGAAGGTATGTACCTTCTTTTTTCTCTTACTCATGACTCTGTCTCCTACTTTGTAGACGATCGGAGTGACGGCCTCTTTCGGCGCATATTTCTGTTTATAATTTTGTTGGGCCTGACGGGCTTCCTTGATTCGCTCGTATCGTGGAAGCGTTTGTTGCTTGGCTCTTTCTTGCCTCCAGGCATACAAATCCCATTCGCCTCTTTCGGCTGGATCATATCCTAACACGACCATGCTAGGTGTTTGATTTGTAGCGGCGTTCCTACGATTTCTTAATATATATGTCATTTGATGCACGTAGCGATCCCAAGTGTCGTTTGGCTTTTTGAATAAAAGAGTCTTTAAAATTTTCTTGCATTCCTGCACCCGTCGTTCCACGGGGTTGGACTGTTGGTGATATGCTGGAATTAAGTATCGTTCGATACCATTCCTTTCGCAAAATGTGATGTACCATTCGGAATTGAAATGACCACCGTTGTCTGATATTATGACTCGAGGGACTCCGAATCTTGCTACTATTTCTTCGTCGATATATTTGGCTATCGTTCTGCCGTCGACCTGAATGTATGCCTTTGCCTCTATCCATTTACTGAAAACGTCTTCGACGATAATCATGTATCTGTTTTCGGCGTCTTTAGTCCTCTGCAGCGGGCCAATTACGTCGACGCTCAAGGTTTCAAATGCATTTTGTGGTGCATGACTTCTAAGTGGAGCATTGGGTTGGGCTTGTCTTGTCTTTACAGACTGGCATATCAGACAGTCATTTATGTATCTGCCTACGATCCTGGCCATATTATTGAAATAGTAGCGTTTCGCTATTTTCCTGAGAGTCTCGTCTCTTCCTGGATGACATGCTTCATCTCGGTCATGATAATGGTAAATCAATTCCTTTATTTTCCTCTTTGGAACTATTAATTTAAAATTTCTATCGCAATCTTTAAAAAGTACATCGTCTTGGACGTGAAAATTTTGCATAAAAATAAGATCCGCATCGGAACGTTGTTCCTGTTGAAATAGATCATTCCAACGGCGGATCTTGTCTTGAATATCTCTTGAACTCAATTGAGCCTGTACGATATCTTCGTATATTTCTGAATGTGTTAAAACAGAAATACGTTCTGGACACTTATAATTTGGTAGGAACATTCTTTCCTCTTCATCGTCTGTCTCGACATACTGATTTTGTGGGTTACGACTTAGAAAATCTGCTAATAAATTCTCCTTTCCTGGACAGTGTTCAATTTTGAATGCATATTCTTGCAATAGTAATGACCATCGTGTAAATTTTGTTTTGTCGTCCTTATGTTTGTTTAACCAAAGTAACGCCCTGTTGTCCGTCTTCACCAAGAACGGTTTGTCTGCTAAGTACATCTTGTACTTTTTAATATAGTTCACCACCGCCAAGCATTCTAGCTCATTTATGTGGTAACGTCTCTCCGCTGGAGATAACGTGTTGCTTGCATACGAGATTATGTATTTTTCGCCGTTGTCGCCTAATTGATATAATACGGCCGAAAGGCCTTGTAGTGATGCATCTGTTTGCAAAATGAATTGACGTGAAAAATCCGGCCGATGGAGTTCCAGCGGTCCGGATAATAATTCTTTTAATTTTCTAAATGCTTCATCGCATGTATGGTTCCAGTGAAAACGATTTTCCTTCGAAAGAAGTTTCGTTAGTGGCTTCGTGATCATCGCCACATTTGGTAGATATTCTCGTACCCAGTTGCAAAGCCCTAGGAAACTTTGTAGCTGCTTTTTCGTAGCTGGAACGGGATAATTTTGAATTTGTAAGACATGTTTTTCTAATGGTTGGGAAGTATCGGTTCTAATTGTATGGCCTAAATATTGAATTTCATTCGTCGCTATTACACACTTTTCCGGTGACACTTTCAGATTATGCAGACGTAGTCTTTCAAAGACTAATCTCAAGTGGGACATATGCTCCTTCACGTTTACGCTGTAAACGATTATATCATCTAAATACACTTTACAGAAATGGTGCAGGTAACCCGTTAAAACGTCCTTTGCCATGAATTTCTGAAAGGTACAGGGAGCTGTCTTGAGGCCGAAAGGCATGACATTAAATCTGTAAGCTGCCCCATCAGGAGTGGTAAAAGTCGAAAAATCTTTTGATGCTTCATCTAGCGGTATTTGCCAATATCCACTTTTTAAATCCAACACAGAAAAAATCTTCGAATTGCCTAAATCTTTAATACTTTCGTGTATTTTTGGTAAGACGGAAGCCTCGTCTTCAGTCATTTCATTCAAATGGCGATAGTCGATGCAAAATCGTGGTTTCTTGTCCGAGCGTTTTATTATCACGGGTGGTGAACTATATTGGGCAGTGCTAGGTTCGATGACGCCAGCTTTCAACATCTCTTCGATTTGGTCGTACATGATTTTCTTAGTACTCGGAGACATCGGATATGGTCTGATATTAAATGGTTTCGTGTCTTTCACTGTAATTTTGTGTTTCACAGTCACTGTGGTTGCTTGAGTCGGTTCCGCAGTGAACAGATCGACAAATTCCTCGAACAGCGGCCGTAGAAATTTGTCATTTATAATCAGCTCTTCAGGAAGCTTTGCCTGCTGTCTCTCCCTCTGAGAAGCTTGATTCCAGAAGACGGTAATACGCTCTTCTGTGCCGGCATATAGGCATTTTCTGCCATAATCATATGCGACATTGTTCATATATAAGAATGGTGATCCTAATATTATTGTTTCGTTCAAATTTTCGATTACTTGAAAATCAATTTCAAAAGAGGTGCCTGAAATTATTACTTGTAATTTTGTCGTGCCAAGAGAGTCCACCATTCGATCTCCGCACGCCATAGCAAATGATCGACGTGTCGTGAGATTTTTAAAATTATCCAACATCCTCGGATGGATAACGTTTCGTGTCGAGCCTGAATCAATCAGTGCGTCGACCGCATGTTCATTAATTTGAACTTTTATACGAGGCAAAGGGAACGCTTCGCTCATATAATTTATTGCTTCCTTCGTCTTGTGCAGAGGAGCGTCGTAGTGGTCATGAGTATTAGAAATGTTTAATGGACATTGCTGCCGCCTTGGTTCGGCCGTTGTGCCGGGGATCTTGCAGATGGACCCTGGCCTGGGTCTCTGGCCCCTCGAAAGTTTCCCGGTCTCCTGCTGAGATGCGGGTTATTCGGGCATTGGCTATGGAAGTGCCACTGTACTGTGTCTGTACAGTATCGGCACGGGGTTGCCGGTCGGTCGGGTACTCGGAATTTCCCCGATCCGCCATTAAAATTGGTCTGCCTGCGGTCAGGATTCACTGATCCGCTTGATAAATTAGGCATAAAAAAAGGACGACCAGGCGCTCTGCCTGGACCGTCCTGTCGAGATACGTCCTCTCGGAAGTGCACCCTCGGTGCTGTCGGAGTTGGGCTTCCATTGCTCCTTATACTTGAATTTTGTGGACTGATGTGTCCCGGCTCTCGATAGTAAGACGCGCGGGACAGACGTTGATCAATAAGCTGGATTAGCGACGTCTGTTCGTCAGCTGAATCCCGCTCGACGTTAGTAGCCGCTGCTATTAACATCTCTGTGTTTGAAATTAGGTTGCTTCTCAAGCGTGACCTAATTTCTGGACGCAGTTGGTCCATGATGACCCGAGCTCTGATGGCTTCGGATTTAAAGGGATCAATACGATCGAAAAGACAGGTTTTCCTTGTGATAAACACTGCCGTGTCGTCTAAAGACGTTTGCTTGACGGCATACAGTTGAGCAATAGCTCGTGACTGTATGTCGGGAGAATTAAATCTCGTAAGGAATCTTTCCTTGAATAAGGCATACGAAGTAGTCAACGTCCTAAATTGTTCGGACCATCGTTGAGCTTCGCCCTTGAGTTGGCCGGTTACGTTATGGAGGCGATCATAGTCGTGGCTTATGCGAGCTCTGTCGAAATATTCCTCCATAATTTTCAGAAATGCTTCTGGATCTTCATGATCAAGCCCATGGAACGTCACGTTCGGACATCTTTGTCTCTCATGGGGCGTACAGGTCGACACGTTCTGTATCGCCTGCACGAAGCCCTCTGCCATTTTCAGAAACATACTTTCCATCGAAGCAGTTTGTGGCTGTGAAGCTGATAAATTAACATTATTTCCCTCTGGAAACAGTCGCTGTGGTTCTATCCCTCTAGAACCGTCGTCGACGAGCGGTGCGGTGACTCGCTCATAAAATTCTCTTGGGGTCGACCCCTCGGAGTCTTCCGCCATGAATGAGAAAGGATTTGTTGGGTTTGGGGACGGCATGGTCCCTGCTCGGGCGCCATGTGAACGATCCATGCTTTTGATGGAAGTCTGAAGGACGTATTTTTTGTTCGAAAAACTTAGAAAAATTGAAAAAAAATAGGAAAAAGAAAAAATTAATTTTCTTTTTCCTCAACCTTTTCTAAATACTAAATAAAAATATTACGTTCACAAAATTTTTAGGGTTCAAGTGACTGTTTCAGACGGAGATTAATGGATAAATCATACTTACTGTCGTTTATGCTTAACTGCGGCTCTGATGGTACTAATTGGAAGACGTCGTAACACTATAAATCTAACACTGTCTGTTTTACACTCTCTTAAAATTTAAATCTGAAAGGGAAATTTTGTTAGAAAACACAAGTAAAAGACAATATAAAGTTCAAAAAATGTATATTAAATCTTTAAAAAATTTATGTTTTTTACAACAACTTCTTCAGAGAAAATGTTAACAAACAATGGTCTGACCCGTGTACAACACATGGTGAGGAACGGGACGATTCATACGGTACCAACTACCATCCAATATGCAGTTTGAAAAGCTAACGATGCACAAAAAGATTCAAGGAACAGTTCATGTAACTGAAATTTTTGGTGGGCTTATGCTTGCCTGTCTTTATAAACGTATTTATTAATTCACATAAATTTTGGTCGCTCCTCGGAGCTTAAAATTGCTTGAAGCGTATCTACTTCGTTTGTATTATGCAATAACAAATTTTACGTTCAGGCAAGGCAGATCCCATGCACGTGTGAGTACATGGTAATAATACTTTTTTGACTCCGAATCACTGAGGAACCGGTTTAGGGCAAACCCCGTCAAAACACATCATTTCCCCGTCAAATCCGACTGCTAGGAAATGATGGGGGTCCCATGTCGCTAAGGGCTATTTTCGCTATAACTTCCGATATACTTTGGATAGTCGTTGGACTAACTTGTCCTCATATTCAACACTTCGTAAGAGTTGCAGTGCTTGACAACGTGGATTCGTAAAAGGGTTTTTAATCTTGGAAATTTGGAAGTTCAAGTCCAATTTTATGATACTTTCTAAAATTGGGTGGTCGGGGCGACATTACGTCCCTGTGCAGCGACATTTACTACACTTACCAAATTAACGCTCCTCGAAGAGTTAGCGAAAATTTGGCATAAAAAACGCTCCGAAGAGCAAAAATATATTTCCAAGAATTAAAAACCTCCTCCACGGCGTTTTTACGTGAAGCACGCTTTTCTTACGAAATATTTCCTAAG
This sequence comes from Leptura quadrifasciata, assembly GCA_963675555.1. NCBI lineage: Eukaryota > Metazoa > Arthropoda > Insecta > Coleoptera > Cerambycidae > Leptura > Leptura quadrifasciata. The sequence continues at coordinate 161,874,301 of OY776674.1, read as the reverse complement.
TCGGATTTTGTTACAACGTCGAAAAGTATATCGGGGTTATAGCGTTCTTTAACAGTCCCTGTGCAGCGACATTTACTACACTTTCTAAAATGACGCTCCTTGAGGAGTTATTGGAATTTTTGCACAAAAATCACTCCGTAGAGCGAAAATATGATTAAAAATATTAAAAACCTCTTCCACGATATTTTTACGTGAAGCACGCTTTTCATGAGAAATATTTCCTAAGTCGGATTTTGTTACAACGTCGAAAAGTATACCGAGGGTTTTACCGTGTTCTTTAACATGCTCCACATAAAAACGCCGTCGGAAGATATTTTTGGACATACAACGAAAAAGGACATAAAATTTTTAGTTTATAACGAAGTTTGATTTTTGCGTAACTGTGTCGAAAACCCAATTTTGCAAAATATTACGAAAATCAATCCAACGAACATAATTATTGTAAGTATAATAAAAGACGTCGTCCCGTGCATATTTGATTTTCGTATTTGCAACGAAATTGTTAACTTTTCGAAACTATAGCAAAAATTCAATTTTGAAATCTGTTATAAAAATTCGTTCCACGGATCGTTTTTTATGAATGTCGCTTCTTGGAGCATTATTTACGTAACTAAAACGAATGTCGCTCCACGGAGAGTAATTTTAGCAACTATAATGAATGTCGCACGGGACGTAACGTCGCTCCGACCACCAACATTTAGCAGCTAGCTTGAAAACCGACTTTTACTTCCGAATAAAAATTCTTTTTACGAGCCGACGTTGTGTGGCAGTGCAACTCATGCGTTATATTAAATATGAGGACAAGTTAAAAGTTCCGAACTCAAAATTTTAAGGACAAAATTTTTGAAGGTACATTGTCATTTTTGCAGTCGATTTTGGTGGCAAAGTTATACGTTTGCCGTCGTGCTTGCTCTTAAGCTGCTCCTCAGTGATTCGGTGGCAAAGAAATATTCTTTCCATGTACACAGTACCTGGGACCGTCTTGCCTGAACGTATGAATATGTAAATAATTCTATTATTCCGAATTGTTGCGATTCAACCATTTTTAAGCTCTACAACGAGCGCCCGAAATTATTATTGTGGTATTTTAAATACGTATAAAGACAAGCAAAAGATATAAGTATAAATTTTGTATTTTCAATCAGTCGCATCGAACCCTTCATGTGAACACATTAGTATCCATTTTTGAAAGAGTAGCAAAACGTCCCTCAGATGTCCATAGCATGGATTGTTCACAAATAAGATATATTTATACAACTATTTATAGTGTCTATCTAATTAATTAGTAAGTAATAAACTACGTGTGAATTTTAGTCGCTAATTGATGATTTCATGAACTTTGTTTCTATTTTTTTGCATGTTTCTTTTGAGCAGGTACTTGAATTTTCTAAGATTTTGTACTTTTTTATATTGTTAGATATGGAGTTGTAGATCTTTGGAGTTAGGCAGTTAGGCAGCTATGTTGTCCTTTTACTGTAGTTTCCGATAGAACCATTACATATTTTTCTTTGAGTACTATAATAATATTCAATAATTTTTAAGTTGTTCCACTCAGAGTTACATCAAGTAACAGTGTTGCAATTATATCAGTAAAGGAAGTTTTTGACAATTCGTTTCTGTCCTTAACATTTTATGTTTCATACTACACCGCTCACTTTGTAGTAAAAGCAACAATCAGGTGTTTTTAAAATTTGTAGTGTACTGAAATTTCTCAAATCCTTTAAGACGCTGTCAACGTATTAACATTTCAAGAGATAAATGCGTGTTTCTTTTATAGCATTTGTAAAGGCAGACACCCCTAATAAATAATATATAAATAGCTGTACCGAAATAGCTTCTGCATTGTATATTCCACCTCTGCATTTTAATTACGGTATAATTATTCAAACTTATCGCCCATAACACATAAAATCTTTTGATTTAGTTTCAAATAATAGATGTAATCCCTGTAATTAATAGCTGCGGTGAATATTAGCGCAATTAATAGGTGAGGAGTAGTATCACGGGCACGATCGTTAATGTAATAACAATAAATTTGCCTTGAACCGTACCAAATGTTATTGGCATTATGATATTAATACTATGAACCGTTCCGGTAAATGATTTGTTGAATTGAAAATCATTCCCGAATATTGCCAAGGCGTAGCACACACATGAAAATTTATTTGTGTGTTTCAAAAATACGATAAAATTATTGTGTGTATCAACTGATAGAATAAACATTCTGAGGAAAATCTCCATGTGGATTTACGCTAAGTGGTTTTGTTTTGAAATTTTGCGTGCAAAGTTGGAAAATAGTATACTGTTATTTGTGGAGTGAAAGTGATACAGCCGAAACAAAAAAATCACTTTAATCTACATATAACATGCTATTTTTGTCACTATTTAGTAAGATTTAAGACAACATAAACAGTAAGCTATTTCTTCATTTTCTTTTTCGTCATAACCGTACGTTCCGTTCTCTTAGGCTGCTATACTGGGCCAATCAGTAAGGCCACCTTAACACCTTTTGCTGTGTAGGACAGCCGTTCCCTATGCCCTATGTTCTTGCCAGCGTACCCCGCTTTGTCATTTGGGCTGCAGAGCCTGCAGTTGCATCGTGAAATAAATAAATCTACAGCTTCGTCTCGTAGCTTAGCAGAGAGCCGTGAATCCAGCCTCGTGGTAAAACGTGTATCTTGAATATAAATGACATTTCACATATTTATTTATTGGTACAAGTCTACAGCCAATTGCAGACTGCATATACTTAACCTAACTTAAACTAGACTAAACTTAAACTAAAAAGTATTCAGGGATAAGAGCGAGGGGGAGGAAGATGAGGTAAGGGAACTTATAATACGAGAAAATAGATTATAAAAATGGTAAATGGTGGACAAATGCTTACAAAATTTCTATTTCGTTCTGCGTTATTAAGTAATTTATTTTTTAATACTTTTGTGAACATGACACATGTATCTCCGAGTATATCTAGATATAAATTATTGAAACAGTTACTAGAGGTGCTTTTCCTAAAATGCATGTATTATGCCTTGGAATCTGGAATTGGTTTGGAGAGTGGTCAATAAAATTATTGAACCATAGCACGTAGGCCCCATTGGCCCCCGTACATAACCTCGCCTAGGCCTCCAACCAACCTAATATTGCGAAATAGGTGGTGATGCTACCTAGGAGTATCTCCCTTCTATCAGCCAAAGTGGGCCAACGTCTTCCAAAATGGATTTTCTGATTGATCAGACGTCAGAACCGTCACAGAGTACATGTTGAACCGTCTCATCTTCTTGTTCACAACCTCTACAGAGAGGTGTTTCGCTTAATCTCATATTATGTGGATGTTTTCTTAACGGACAGTGTCCAGTCTGGATTCCCGTTATAAAATGCAGGTTCCTTTTGGACATTGCCAGGTAAGTCCATTGCTGTACTCTTGTTGGGATATTTTTTTAGTTCCTTAGCAAGCTGACAGCTGCTTGTTTCGTCCCACAGTTTCTTAAATTCATTGTGGGTGTTCTCTTTAATTATTTGCATTATCGCCGTGATCGGTAACAGACTGGCCGGGCCTGGTCCAAAGATATTTAGGCCTGCTGCCTTCTTGGCCAGTCTGTACTTTGTTGCCACTACACTGTGTGTATCTTTTCACCTAGCATACCAGTATGTTATTCGTGCTGGAGACACCCACAAGTGCTTGGTGACATTCCCATACTGCTCCTGTGGTAATTTTGTAACTTCTCAGGGCTAGTAATGATTGGCTACAATCTGTGTAGATCCTTATTGTTTTGCCCGTAATTTGTCTACGGACAATCTCTTTTGCAGCTATGGTTATGCCCGCCAGTTCCGTTCGTACTACGCTGGCTCGCCCATCCATAGCCCATTTATATTGGATTTGCAGACTTCTGGAGTATATTCCACATCCTGCCCCATCCTTCTTTTTTGATCCGTCTATGAAGATGTTGATCACACATTCGCCAGCAACCTCGTTCTCACTATTCGTCTGTATTATGTAGGGTCTGTCAAAGACAAGCCGGGGGGGAAATGCCGTCACAGGAATGGATTATTAAAATTATACTAGGTAAAGGTTATACTTACCCCAGCGATGACCTTTATAGAGAAACTAGCATTTTTGATCTGAGGCAATTGTATTGTCAAAGTACGTTAATTTATCAATGCAAAATGAAATTGACTTCAAAAACATTGAACACGTTTATAACACCCGACATAAAGAACAAGTTATACAAGTACCAAGAACTGATAAAACAATTAAAGAAGCTTATTATATTGGACCAAGAATATACAATGAACTACCAATGGAAGTAAAAAAAATAATTCTATGAATATATATAAGACTAAAATAAAGCATTGGATTATGAACAAACCAAGATTATTTTTTCATCAAATAGTGGATAAAAAGTATTTACCATATTTAGGTATGAACCTAACCCATGAACATAAACATATCTGTGTTATATACCGCTATAATATAATATATGAATGTCAGTATAATTTCTCACAAGTATGTTACAAAGTCTATGTTAAAAAAAAACTGCGTACCTATTCTCTTTTTAGTAATTAATCTTATTCTATATCTCGATTACAATAAATAAATAAACACCACAGAAATTAGACAACCCCCAATTACAGAAGCCAGAGGCTTGTGCGGATAGGGGTTACACATTGAAAAAACGTGGACATGCAACCATTTCCTCCGGCAGTGCCGGAGCCAGGATTCGAACCCGGTAGTGTTTATTGTAAATAAGTTGTTAGGAGTTAAGTATACTTCATCTGTAATATGAAATTAATATACATTATAAACTTTTTCTGCAAATTTTTAAACATTTGTATATATTTGTTATAGCCAGGACTCCAAACCATGGAACAGTAATCTAGTTTTGATTTTACAAAAGAGAAGTATAACATTAAAATAGTTTTCTCGCGTTTACGTGGACTAAACCCTAAATTTTTATGGAACTTATTTGAGATACTAATCACATGATCATTAATTGTTAATTAAGAGTCGAATACCACACACAAATGTGTTTTTGTATAAACCCTCTATAAATGTTTGTTTCCGATTTCATATTTATAATCAATCATTTCTTTACACAACGTGTTTCCTTGCATTTGTCAATATTAAAACGTAATTGATTTTCAATAGACCAATTGAATATTTCTTTGATGTCATCTTGTAATTGCAAACAGTCTTGGTAATCCTATTTGCTTAAATATTTTCATATCATGGACAAATAGGCTAATTGATGAATATTTTACGGTATCTACAATATCATTTATAAAAATTAAAAACAAAGTGGACCTGGGTTTGAACCCTGGGGAACTCCTGAATCTGATGTGTAGTAATCCGACAGTATAGACGGAAAAATTTCTAAGTTTATTTAACAATATGCAGTGATCAACTTACTTTATCAAATGCTTTGTCAAAGTGAGTATAGATCACATCTATTTGATTATTATTTGCCAAAGTATCAGCCACAGTCACAGCATCCACCACTAGATTTCCATTTACTGATCTTTTTTTCTGGAACCCATATTGAAAGTTTGATATTTTATTCTTAGGGTGCTCATAAAGGTAGTGATATGTAATGGTCTAGAATATCTATCTCTATCTCTTATAGATAAATTAGACAATATAGGAATTGGATGGTGATTTATAATTTCCCTTCGATCTCCACTTTTGAAAATAGGAGTAATTCTTGCTATTTTCAACTTATCAGGCAATTTTTTACTTTTAAGAGCTAAATTAAACATTAATTAATGGTTTAACCAATGATTAATTACATAACCTAGTATATTATCATGTCGCATTGTTCCCTTTGGTTTTAATTTATCTATTGCCTTGATGACATCAGCATTAGAGATCGGCCTAATGTTCAATAGTTTTAGTTCTTCATTGTCAATTATACCATTTTCTGTTGCAGGATCTATTCTTTTAGATAATTGAAAAACAGACTTAAGATTGATGACAGAACCTTGAGCAATAGGGTTCCCTCCTGATATAACCTCATTATTCAGAATCATTTCCTTTGGTAATCATTTATTATTATTTCTTGTTTTGATAAAATTCCAAAATTACCTCACATCACATTTGATAGTATTTTAACATAACATATTTTTAACATAACATTTGTGATATACTTATATGCTACTTTGATAACTTTTTTAATTTTTATTATTCCTAGTCTTTACTTTCGCAACAGACTTGTCAAATATATTGTATATTTCATAAAATTTATCTAATGCTTCATCTACAGCAGATATTTAATTTAATACATCCCAGTCTGCTTGCCCCAATTGATTGAAAGATTTAGAAAATCTGCTCGTTTAAAATTGAAATATAGTGAATCTAAGTTAGATATACATGTATCTAGGGAGCATTTTTAGACTTGGATGAATGCCATCTTCATTAATAAATGGCTTGTGATCTCTACTAAGCATTGTTTATTAGATACAACAACTAGTGTCTTACCATTTACGTTACTGATGCTATTATATTGTGTGTCACTTACTAAGTTACAAAAAATTTCAAATCTCATCACGATATCATGTTTCGTTCCGGTTGTATTTAGGCACCTATTATAATAAAATTATTATTAATGACATAATCTAATGTTTCTAAATAACTAAATAATTGATCATAGTCCTCAATTTTTAAGTTTGGTTGAATGTATATAGTAAATACAAATAATGGTTTAGGTAATAACCTTAAAGCACCTCCACCCATGTTTTTTGTCACTAACCTATCCTCTCTGAATACGACATAAGTTTCCATAATTGCAACTATATCATAATCCGACGTCACTGAACTAGTATAGTATTGAAGTCAATCGTTTTAGTTCTTAAACCACGCACATTTTGATAATAAATTTTTAGGTTCATAATGATGAGTGATAACCAGCGCTGTTCAGTGTAACTAACATTCTAAACGATCAAGTTGTCAAGAAAAACAGTTTTAAAATACCACACCCACATTTATCAATATCATGAATATCTACAAAGTATATTTTTTCGATATCAAATTACGTTCCTATTTATAATAGCAAGCATGTGTTCGACAGCGATCACCTTCAGCCCACCCGTTGGGATTATTCAATCTGTAAAGCTCAGTTGCTCAATCTTATGTAAATTGTATTAAAATAGTAAACGCGTTTATGACTTTGTTAAAGTGAAAATATGGCCCATTACTGTCACACTTCTATCCTGACGCTTTAACCATATTGCGGCACATCCTCTGCAACGATTAAGATAAATTTCGCACGCAGGGGTGGAAATGCCAATTCCTGATATATTAGATTGGGGGTGTATTTTACGTAACACATATATAAATACATATATACAAAACACACGTACTTGAGAGTTGTATATATTTGATTAAGGAAGAAATATTGTTATCTAGACTCCTATGAAATGCATGTAGATATTCTTGTTAAAAAAAGGGTTAGGTAAAATTTTGAAATGAAAATTCACCCAGTTGACAGGTTAACACGCGGTCGATATCAAAGTGAACAAACTATCAGTAAGTAAAAAAATCGATAAATATCACTGTTATTGTGTACGATCCATGATTTAGTTGTCTGAGGAACGAGAAAAGCGATTTAGAGATGCTTCACAAGAAAATATTATCGAGCTATCAATGAAAGTGTCCCAATTAAAACGAGAAACTAAGAATTCTATATGGAAACAATTTAAAACTTTTTGCATCCCTTTGCAATCCCATTCTGATTTACATTTAATATTAAATTGTTAACAAAGAATGATGTTTACAACATAATTCGTAATATAAGAACTTGCAGTGTTGGCGCAGATGGTAATTCTGTTAGAGATCTTAAACTATGTTTGCCACTTTGTATAAATCCTCTCATAAATATTTTAAACACCTGTATAGTTGATGGGCTATTTCCATACTGCTGGAAAAGGCAATAGTCAAGCCTCTTGCAAAAATAGCTAATCCTGTAGAACTAAAAGATCTCAGACCTATTAGTATCTTCCATTTCTAAAAGTTTGGAGAGACATATTCACAACCAAATTTTCCTTATTTCAATGAAAATTATTTGACGTCCTCGACACAATCAGGCTTTCGTAAAAATCGTAGCGCTTCCACTGCGCTTATAAAAGTAACTGATTTTGTCAAAATTCAGATAACAATAAAGCAACGATAGTTCCACTTGATTTTAGTAAAGCCTTTGCTTTCTAAATTGTATTATTTCGGTTTCTCGAATAATTGCATTAATTTTTTTAAATCTTATTTAACTAGCAGTGAACAATGCGTAGCTTTGACAATAGATAATAAGATTGCAATATCCAAAGTTGCTTCATTACATCATGGTGTACCTCAAGGGGCCATCTTAGGACCCCTGTTATTTTTAATATATGTTGCTGACATGATTGGCGAAGTTCAATATTCTAATGTAGTGCAATATGCATATGATTCTCAATTAATTCTCGATGTTTGTCCAAATAATAAAATATTTGCACAACAAAATATTTCATCAGATTTACCGAAAATTTAAAAAAATTTCTTTGGATCATAACTTTAAAATTAATGCTTCTAAGTCTGTTTTATTGATAGCAGGCTTAAAACATTCTAGAGATGATCTGTGTGATTTTGTTGTCAAAATTGGGTGAAGCAAAAAATCTTGGCGTAGTCATGGACGACACACTTATGGTTCAATCACATGTTTCCGCTAAAACAGGATTGGTTTTCAACCGTCTAAAAAGTTTATGCCCATATGAAACTTTCATGTCGTGTGTGTAACAGCCTTGTTCTCTCTATCTTGATTATGGTGACATAGTATATCATGATTTTATCAGTGCCGCTTCCTATCGTCTAATACAAAAGGTTCAAAGTGCTTGCATGCGCTTTGCGTACAATATTCACATCACATCACTCCCTACTTAAATCAAAGTTCTATCCTAAATATGAAAAATAGGCGTATATACACACATACGGTCTAATTTATAAAGTTATGACTACTGGTGAGCCTAGTTACCTAAAAAGCAAATTTTCTTCTTATAATCACGATCAAAACACAAGGCACATGCCAGATTTTAGAATACCTAAACACAAATCGACAGATTTTCAAAAGTCATTCCCATTTGATGTAATCCATTTGTGGAGCAAGCTTGACTCGAATATAATCTCCAAAAGCATTTAATAGTAGGATAAAAAGTATGCTACTTGCCAATTAAAACGTTGCCAATTTAAGACAACAAGACTACAAGACCCTACCAATGTGTATGCACCACTTAAGGACCAATTTATATTATTTTAGTTTATTTTATCATTGCAAAGTTTTTCTTATTAACCTCTCCACAATAAAATTGTGAGAGGTTACTAAAATTGGTTCAAAAACAAAAATTGAGATAACATCAAATCTTTACGTTTTGAGGTCCTAGGAACCCAAAAAATTGGTTTTTGAAAAATGTCTGTGTGTGTGTGTGTATGTGTGTTAGCACGATAGCGCCGAAACTATTGAACGGATTTGAATGAAACTTTGCATGTGCATTTCTTTAGTGCCCCAGAAGAACTGAAATGGTTTTGGTTGAGATCGGATTACGTTTAGTGCCATTTGGACGCAACAAGTTGTTTATTTTATAATTACTTTCAATTTGCAATGGAACCATTGTAAAGCAGTTAAAATTCTGATTTCAACAATATATCACACTTCTACCCTTTCAATTTGGTTTCCGTGAAAAAAATTAAAAACAAAGCAAATATGAAGCATAGATCGCATTTCGCATGACATGATCGATGCGCGTAGCCGTTAAGTCGTGAAACTCGGCACATTACGTGTCAATTCACGTGTGAGGGTTTCTTCACTGCTCTAGAAGTAGAGTGGATTACATTTAGTGCCGTTTTTAAATATATATACAGACGAATCGAAGAATTAAACTACAAATATTCCTCTAAAATCTAGTAAAATTACTGAAATGCTAATGTTTCATTTAACAAAGACAGCCGCGAGCGATCGGATTGCTATGAGCAAATTTTCACGATTGTCATTGTCATAGTTTGTCATCCGATAACGTTGGTGTCATGTTATGTTAATAAGATTTCGGCATATTATTTGTAACTTTTAGTGGATTGTCACAAACTTTAAAGGTAGATGTAACAATATCAATATCATATGCTTTCTGTACTTTCGTTGGTGAATTTATTACAGATTATCACTTTACCAATTTTCAGTTTGTTGCTTTACAAATCTGTAGTGTTTAGGATAACTAGACTTTCTTAGTCGTTCAAGTGATATTAAAGTTGTTATTATCCTAATAGTATATTATTCAACAAGCGATAATGTAGGTAATAACTTCATAGATGATTGTAAATTCATTAAGTTGAGGGTTTTTTTAGTGCCCCAGAAGATCTGAAAAGGTTTTGGATGAGATCGGATTACGTTTAGTGCCGTTTTGTCACACAATTTAATGCTCTTTTCGTATTCAAAGATCCACCGAGTGGGGAAGTTCCAGCCGCTTCCAGTAGCTGCCGATTTTTTAAATTAGGTTTCTGTTTAGTTAATTTTCGTTTTTTTTTGTCTTGAGGCCATTGGGAGAGCACCATCTAGGTAAAATGGTACCAATTTACGTTTATACTGTTTTTTATGGTAAATAAAGATTTATTAAAAAAAAAATAACCAAATCGGTCCAACCGTTCTCAAGTGCTGCGCTTGCCAACGAACAGCATTTAATTTTTATTTATATAGATTATTATTTTTTAAATTTTAAATAAACAGTTTTTTTGTTCTAACAATTATTTTAGATAATATGTTTCAATTATATTAACACGAGGTTGATTTTCTACTCCGGTAAATTTTTTTGAAGTGACTCAAAACTGTTTCCCCTGAAAATTTTTCTCGAATTAAGGGACATAGGAAAAAGGGCTGTATTTCGTGCCGCGATTTTTCTATGGTTTTAATTCTCGAGTAATTTAAAAAAAAATATCCGGTAAACATTGACCTCTTGTATTAGTACCCGAAAAATGCGATGTTTAGGGTTAAAATAAAAGTTCTCATTTCGTTTGCATACGACCTGCCAAAAGGATTGACATAACCCTTAAAAAACACTAATAACGATTAATAGATAGTGAAAGCTAAACAACAAGTGTGTGGCGAATTAATTCAGTCAACGTTTCTAAAGTTATTCTTCGCAAATAGCGCTATACAAAAAGTTATACGTAAAATTCCAGACTGCATATTATGTATCGAGTCTGATCCGGGATTAAAGTTAATCCGCTGTAGTGCAAATTGCCAGAATGATTAAAGTCCTGGCATTTCGGTCAGTTTTTACGAGTGAAAACAGCAATTATAATACAAAACATTAAGTTCATATCCGGCAGTGATCTATTTTCAGATGTATTTTATTTTCTTTAGATGTAATTACGTCTAACGAAAATAAAAGAAAATAAAAAAATAGAAAAGAAAATAAAATTTACTTTATTTATCGTATCTAATTAGATACGATAAATAAAGTAAATGTTTATTTAAAAAAAGTAGATGAATTAATCTGTCCACACTATCGAAATATTAGATTCTTATAAATGTTTAATAATAACAGAAGATGTAGGGATGATTTTGGAAATTACTGTTAATCTCGCTTTTTAAATCATACCTGCTTAACCGTCAGCAGTGTGTTGTCATAGCCAATGAAACGTCAGGATTTCTAAACAATAATTATGGTGTACCCCAGGGCTCTGTCTTGGGGCCACTGTTATTTTTAGTTTATATGAACGACTTTCCTCAATTTATGTTGCTCAGCAAATCCACTCTGTTCGCCGATGACACCACTCTCTCGTGTTCCCATCATAACATTGACAATCTACTGGAACTATCTTCTCTGCTACAAGCAAAAAATTGGTTCACCTCTAACGAACTAACACTTAATCAGGAGAAAACTCAAAGACTGATAATATCCTCAGACAGAAATATATCCAAAGGCGAGCACGTTAAACTCCTAGGTATCTATCTAGATCATAACCTTAGTTGGGTAACCCATACTGATCATCTGGACAAAAGGCTTTCCAGCGTAATCTGCCTTTTTAGGAAACTAAAAAGCATTCTTGAATTCGACCTATTAAAAAATACTTACTTCTCTCTTTTTCATTCTAGACTTTCCTACGCAGTTATTGTATGGGGTAACTCCCACCACGCATCTAAAGTCTTTCGACAACAAAAGAAAATTATAAGAGTTCTTGTCAACGCTAAATTTAGGGAACATTGTCAACCCATCTTCATTAAACTGGGAATTATGCCACTACCTTCACTTTTTATCTACAACACTCTTATCGAGATTCACAGAAATGCATCCGGTCTCTGTATTCAGTCGGACTATCATGAGCACAACACGCGTGCTGCTGGACTTCTTAGAGTACCATGGTTAACTCTAAGTGCAAAAAATTCGCCCAACTTAAACCTATTTAACCATTTACCACATCATATTACACAGTTAAAATTTAGGTCCTTCAAAAATAATGTAAAACGATTCATTCTTCAGTTCTGTTTTTACTCAATTGATTTTCTGAGGACGCCATATTTGGTCACTCCTCTTTCGGTTGTCTAATGCTCATACTTGCAGAATGTTTGTACTTTTTATAGGTACCTATTTTATAAATTAAACTTTTATATTTTCGTGTTTAACAATGTGTAATCGTTATATACAGTATTTATATGTACTTATATATATTTTCTTGTCTAACAATATGTAAACATTATATACAGTATTATGTTCTTGTTATTGTCCTTGTTTTATATATGTATTGTATTCTCAAAACAAAATTATTATTTTTTTGTAATGCAGCTGCTTGCCTGCTGATTTTCTGACTTGCTGCAAATGTTTAATCATGTAACACATAGTGGTGAAATAAAGACTATCTATCTATCTATCTCTATGATTTTAGTATATAGTAGGGTATTTGGCTTTTCGAATTTGTTCACTTCTCTTCTATCCTCTTCTTTAACTGGCAGGCATCAATATGTTGAACGCCGCGGCTTTAAGTCTGATCAATTTCTGACTACACCTGGAGTACCCTAAGGATGAATACTGGGACCTCTATTATTTATATTGTTTATCAATGATACAGTTACTTCTGTTGATGTCAACTGTTTGCTATATGTTGATGACATGAAATTGTTTTGCGCCACTGATACCGATGTGGATTACATGCTACTTCAAAGTAACGTAAATGATGCAAATGATTGGTGTCTTCGGAATAACCTACCCTTAAATATCACCAAAAGTGCTTCAGCCAAATCAATCCATTAATATTAGACCATGAGTTGAACGGTACAATCCTAAATCGAAAGTTTTGTTCTATCCGCTTATAAAAGTAATTATAAATTCAAGAGACTGTACTGATACCGATACGTTAAACCTGCTTTATACTGCATATGTTAAATCTAGGCTTGAATATGCTTCACTCATTTGGGATCCCGGCTATAACAGAGCTATTGTAGCAGCTTCGAGTGTATTCATCGATTCTATCTGAAATTTGCATCATACAAAATGGACAATGTTTACCCTCCTACCGGTTTTGTACATGAACAGTTGCTAAATAAATTCGGTTTTCTTGGCCCACAAGATCGCAGGAAACTTGTCTCACTTTTGTTTTTACACGAATTAATTCAGAATCTAGTTGACTGCCCAAATATCTTGAACATGATGAACCTTCTTGCCCCTGGATTTGAAACATGTAATTACAAAACCTTTTATCTTCTTACCCCACGAAACTTTTATACATTAAGTGCAATAGTTATATTATGTCTATTGAGAGCAAACTTGACATCAGCGTTGTTTATATTCTATATATTACTGAAAGTAGTTCAGTTTCATATTCTCAAAATAGTACTCTTCAGTAAAAATTGTTCCCACAATTCCAGCTATGACAGTTAACGAAGAACTCCTTTAACGTTTCAGAAACTGGCTATAAATTCTAGTAGAAACTTCTAGAAATGATTAATGATTAATCATTATAATTGAAGCAACACAAGTATAATTGGTATATTATAAAACGAACTATATTTATTATTCCTTCATTGTCTATTGTATTTACGAATGTATATTTTTCCTTCTCTACTATATCTGAAAATCTTGTCTGTTGTATTCTTCCTACTTTTGTGGGATGGTGTATCTAAATAAATAAGTAAATAAATAAACTACCCAGTAGATGCAAATTTCATTTATAAGGTTGTAACTATAATACATTTGATAAATTAAAACACAGTCTAAAAGAATGTCGATTATATTTTTTTTTATATCATATTCCTTCGGCACTATTTAGGTGTATAATAATGTATCCTGTCTTTAGGAGGTGGATCAAAGAACACAAATGTGCAAAGAAAAATAGCTGTCGATACTATCTTTCGTTAAATCCAAAGAGAATCTGGTAGCTCCGGATATACGCACATCAAATGCTGCCCTTCAGGCCCGTCACAAAGAGCCCGAAATAGAACAGAATAGTCTTTATTGAATAAAACATACAAAGTGTAGTATTCAAAAGTGTTCACCCTATCTTAAAAATTTAAAACATATAATAATTACTTTTACTCTTCGTTAGATACACAAAAAAATAGAAAGGAACAAAGATATGTATATACATATACCGTCTGTTTATTCATATTATTGAATCGTAAAAATCAGCTATGCCATAATACCAAAAATTCACTTTATAATAATTATAATTCAGTAATTATTTATTACTATTTAATGCAAACAAACAAACATCTCATAAATAAAAATATAAGTACAAAATGAACATAAAAAAAAACTAAAAATTATGTATAACAGTACTACCTACTACCATACTGAAAAGAAAATGTGTGTATTTATTGTTCTAACTACAAATGCTCAAATTATGCAGCATGCATTGTAATACACACACGTGCTCTACGAGATACCTCCTGTATTACATTTTGGAGCATTTCAGAAGTAATTGCCTCACATGCGTTTCTAATTCTGGTTTTGATATCCTCAATATTTTCAGGGGCAGTGTGAAATACCTTGTCTTTAATGTAACCCCAGAAAAAATCGAAAGGAGTAATATCTGGTGATCGAGCTGGCCAGAGAATGGGTCCATAGGTGCCTATCCAGTTATGTGGCATAACTTTATTTAAATAATGTTTACATATTACAGCAGTGTGAGGTGGAGCCCCATCTTGTTGAAAATGTGAATAATTTAATCTTTCTGACACTGTTAATTCGTAAGGAAAATCTTGAAATTTGTTTTGGAGGAAATTAAAGTATCTATGAGCGGTTAATTTGCCATCATAAAAATAAGGTCCAATAAAGGGACGGTAGCTCAGTGTGTTAAAGCGTCTGACTAGTAAACTTTGACTTTCCTGTAAATAAAGTGAAAATTTTTGTAATAAGAAAGAATAAATTTAATTTTATCAAAACCGAATGGATAATAAAATATAACGTGCTTAATCTATTTTTAGGAGAGCAATCGCATCGTATCAACTTAGAAAAGGTTATATTGTCTGTTCTGGCATAACATCCGCCGCTCGGGCCGTTTCGTTTTAAATAAAAAACATGTAACGGGTCGGGAAATAATGTTTATATTGTAAAATAAAATAAATCAGATATATGAAATATAATCTTGCAATGTATAATAGTTAAACAAAATAAAGCATTTCTTAATGGTTAATGGAATGGCTAGTAAACTGAGTTCGATTCCCGCAATGCGAAACAATTTTTCATTAAAAAAATTGCCCCGAGAGTGGTATTGATGCTCGTGTTCGCCCTTTTGTGGTTTCATCTGTATATTATAATAAATGTTATATCTCTTAATATTTAATATGGTATCTACATCCTTTCTTTATAACCATGAATCCATTTAATAAATATTTTTCTTTTGTAGGTAAGCAGCCATGTTGTACAAAATAACCAAGCGTTACATAGTTAATCTGGGAAGGACGTAAGTGCTTTTTATTGTATTTAATCGGCTAGGATAAATGCATGTATAGGGCTTTTGCATTTGGAGCGTCAGGAATAACAGAAATGCGAAAGTTAGGCTTGAAACCAAGGGGTTCCGGCTAGAGTATGGATGTTTAGTGGCATTTTCAGTGTGTTATCGAGTTAGTAGCAGTGGACTAAACAGAGTTGTGTGAGAGGTAACACGGCTATTTCGCTGTACCACTCCTGAGTTCGAGTCTCAGCTGCAGCAGATGTCAATAGCGTATTGAATGATCGTTGTGTAATAGTCTGTGTATATATGCCCTGATTGAGTAGTAGAATAGCTAATGTTAAACTCCGCCAGGACAGAAATCTAAATAAGGTGATTAAAAAGTATGGAAAGAGTTATTCTAATAAAATAATATCTCAAAAAATTTACTTTCGATGGTTAAACGTTGTACAGTGTTCAGAAAATTATTATGACCATCAATTTCACCTTGGTATTCAAAAATTCAAAAATGTTATAGAAATACACTGCAAGAAGATAAAATTTAGTGAAAACCTTTAAAAAAATTTCTTAGCTGCATGCAACACATTGACAATGGCTTTGCTACCCATGAGTTTTTCTAGATTCCCTCACGGTACGCCTAACAGCATAACATTAACTGTCGCATTTGCTTGTTGGACGTATGATCTCAAAAAGGATAAATTGTTTTTATTTTGAGACTAATTTACCCCAAATATAAATTTTAAAAGAAAAATGCTAAAAATGAGCAAATTTTGAAAAATCAAAAAATAAATTTTATCTAGATTGGCTCACCATTGATCCTACCAGCTGTAACAACTATCAAGAAGTCATTGAACACTAAGTACCTAGGAATATATATGTCGTAGTCACATGGTGAAATACGGCTTTTCGGGAAAAGCCTGGGCAGTTCATGAAATACCGGCAGATAGTGTGAAACACCTCATGTTACATTATGTGACTAGGCTTTTCAAGTATTTTGCTGTAATGAGAAGTTTAACAGGATCTGCCGTGATTGCCATCGGCATTTCATGAAATGACGTGATGCTGGCATTTCATGAACTGGCTAGGCTTTTCCCGAAAAGCTTATGTTGTAGACACATAGTGCAATACGACTTTTCGGGAAAAGACTAGACAGTTCTTGAAATGCCGACAGATAGTGTAAAACACCTCGTTATATCATTTGATTAGGCTTTTCATGAAGTGCGTTAAAATATTATTATTTTCGTGTAATGAGAAGTTTAACATTATCTGCCGTGATTGAGGGCATCGGTATTTCATGCAAATGTCGGTAGATAGTGTGCCGGGTTAGTCAGCTAATGTTATGATTCGTGCTTCATATGATCTGCCGGCTTCATCGCTAGGCTCAGTCACGATATGACTAAATCGCGTCATTTCATGAGATGCCGATGGCCTAAATCACGGCAGATCATGTACAGCACGAATCATAACATTAACAAACTAAATAAACCAGGTTCTTCATGAACACCCTAGGCGAATCGTGTAGCATACAGATTTCACACTATCTGTCGGCATTTCATTAACTGCCTAGGCTTTTCCCGAATAGCCGTAGTTCACCATGTGACTACGACATATATATCGACCAATTTTTACAATGAGACGCACACACGGAAATTCTAAAAAGTAAACTGAGGAGACTAATACACAAATTTTACCAACAAAAATGTACTGAAACTAAAACAGTTAAGCAATATTTGTAAAGCATTAGTAGAATCTCTTAAAATATGGTTGAATAATATGGGGATGCGCTTACGTAACCACGCTAAATAGTTTAGAACTTGTTCAAAAACATATTTTGAAAATCATATTATTAAAGCTAAAAAAGTATTCGTCAACAAAAGTATGTGCAGTACCTGCAATGTTAGGAATATTGAAACTACAAGATATGAACATTGGTACTATTTTAACCTCTCCACAATAAAATTGGGAGAGGTTACTAAAATTGGTTCAAAAACAAAAATTGGGATAACATCAAATCTTTACGTTTTGAGGTCCTAGGAACCCAAAAAAGTGGTTTTTGAAAAATGTCTGTGTGTGTGTATGTGTGTTAGCACGATAGCGCCGAAACTACTGAACGGATTTGAATGAAACTTTGCATATGCGTTTCTTTAGTGCCCCAGAAGATCTGAAAAGGTTTTGGTTGGGATCGGATTACATTTAGTGCCGTTTTGACGCAACAAGTTGTTTATTTTATAATTACTTTCAACTTGCAATAGAACCATTGAAAAGCAGTTAAAATTCTGATTTCAACGATATATCACACTTCCACCCTTTCGATTTGGTTTCTGTGAAAAAAATTAAAACAAAGC
The DNA here is from genome assembly GCA_963675555.1 of Leptura quadrifasciata. Classification (NCBI taxonomy): domain Eukaryota; kingdom Metazoa; phylum Arthropoda; class Insecta; order Coleoptera; family Cerambycidae; genus Leptura; species Leptura quadrifasciata. Next base: position 161,856,058 of record OY776674.1, on the reverse strand, counting down.
AAATATGAAGCATAGCTCGCATTTCGCGTCACATGACCGATACGCGTAGCCGTTACGTCGTGAAACTCATCACATTACGTCTCAATTCACGTGTGAGGGTTTCTTCACTGCTCTAGAAGTAGAGCGGATTACGTTTAGTGCCGTTTTTAAATATATATATATAGACAAATCGAAGAATTAAACTACAAATATTCCTCTAAAATCTAATAAAATTACTGAAATGCTAATGTTTCATTTAACAAAGACAGCCGCGAGCGATCGGATTGCAATGAGCAAATTTTGACGATTGTCATTGTCATCGTTTGTCATCCGATAACGTTGGTGTCATGTCATGTTAATAAGATTTCGACATATTTGTAACTTTTACTGGATTGTCACAAACTTTAAAGGTAGATGTAATAATATCAATATCATATGCTTTCTGCACTTTCGTTGGTGAATTTATTATAGATTATCACTTTACCAATTTTCAGTTTGTTGCTTTACAAATCTATAGTATTTAGGATAACTAGACTTTCTTAGTCGTTAAAGTTGTTAATATCCTAATAATATATTATTCAACGAGCGATAATGTAGGTAATAACTCGCATAGATGATTGTAAATTCATTGACTTCAGAGTTTTTTTAGTGCCCCAGAAGATCTGAAAAGGTTTTGGATGAGATCGGATTACGTTTAGTGCCGTTTTGTCACACAATTTAATGCTCTTTTCGACTTCAAAAGATCCACCGAGTGTGGAGGTTCCAGCCGCTTCCAGTAGCTGCCGATTTTTAATTTAAATTAACTAATTTTGCAAACAACTGAAATTATTGAGTGAAAATTCATATCACTATACCTGTTATAGTTCTACTTAGGTAGTCTTATTTTTTTTTACCAATATATGTATTAAAGAAAAAGTTATGGGCAAAAATAATAAATATTTCCTCATCGAATCTCTCTCTCTCTTTCTTGCATATACCTACTTTAATCAATATTATTTCGTGTGTTTATACTTAAAGGTAATAATGTGTTTAAATTATTCTTCGTTTATTGAACAAGAAATAAAACCTGTAGCTTTCTTCCGGTTCTTATGGAATAATAAACAAAAATCAATGTATTCATAAACTTCTAGCAGACCGAAACTGAAAACATTTTTTTTTCTATTGTCGCTTTTCGACCGCCTGAACCTCAACTAAATGTTGATGAACGGCTTCCAAGTTTGCGTTTCGCTGTAATTCCGCTATCAGTAATATCTTGCAACAGCTTCCACGGACCACTTTAACCAGCAGGTCACGATAATTTGGTAGTGCTCGTTATCTTCTAACACTGACTTGCATGGTTTTTTTTTGGCGCAAGTAAATTAATGCAATTTTTGATAGCCGAGTAGGCGGTCTGGCGAGACACAAATATAGATAGTATTGACATCAAACGGAATTATGTTATTTGAACATCCAATAAGGGTGTCAGAAGTGGCAATTTAATTTAAAATCAGTGGTGTCGTGAAATAGAGTTCTAATAGTCTTTTAATGAAACATTGGAATGAAGCCTAATGACTTTCATCTGTATTTATGGATCTATTAGATGTTAGGCAGCAATATCGTGTCGGTGCTCATTTGTTTACGAGTTTGCGCGCTGGGACCATCAGATGTATTTATTTGATAAGTCAAAGGTGTAGCAGCATAATGGGCTAATAAAAGGTCCACTAATGTAATAATAATAATAATAATAACAATATGTCTTTATTTTCTATATAGGATGAGAAATACAAGAGAGTACATGTGGAAGATGGCGATATTCAACATAGTTGCTCTTCTATATAACCATCCCAATTAAGAACAGAACTACAATAAACAATATAATAATAAAATACAAAACAGTACAAAATTAAATATCGTTTCCTTTGCTAAATGTGTGGGCTTTGACCTGTCTCCTAAATAAGACAACCGAGAACAGATTTTTCAGATTATTAGGTAAAGAGTTATACCGTCATGAGCAGAAAAAATAGGACAACTTTTTTTCTAGTGTAAATCTGTCTCTATTTGAATATGTAATGAGTAGCAGAAATAAAACAGATATCACTTTTAATTTATTTTTTATTTTAATCCTGTAGTTATTGCTATAGTAAATGATGGATGGTTAATGAGACAAATTGCTGCGTTATAACATTAACAAAAATTTGGTGTGTAACATTTTAAGAAAGTAGAGAACAAACAGTACGATTAGTAGAAATCCTGGATCAAAGGACGAATGATATCCTACTTAACTAACTATTAATATTTCGTTATTGCACCATTTCTATTTATAACTTCTATAAATCTGTTTGGCATAGAATTAAATAACCTTATACAATAATCATTAATAATAATATTTCCCATGCATTATTTACTGTTTCCAGTGAAACTAGTTGTAGGGTACCCTGTTTAATTACTAAAAGAAATTCTGGTAATTATGTCACCAGTAATTTTAATTACTATTTATTTATCTGAAGGATAAACAAATAAGATTGGCCGTTTGCGTGATCGTCTAGTTTTGTTAGTGTAGAACCCAAATTTTGTTGTGTGTGTGTAGTAACCATTTTTAATTTGCCCAGGTTCTTTTATATAAAGTTTAATATTACTTGTTTCTGTCTGATACTATATACCTTAGAAAATTAGTCACTCTACCTGGTAAACTCGAACACAATGTCTATTAATTGAGAGACCTAGTTAATTATATATGTTATTTATGTAGTATTTTATTACTCAAGATTGCACTGTACATTTATAGTTGAAGTTTGTCTTCTATTTTGCTTTGAAATAAAACCATTTATTTAGTTTATTACTTATATGACGAAAAAGGTAAGGGTGAAAGAAAAGACAATAATTGATGGGAAAAATAGTAAAAAACCCCATTTTATTTTAAATAAATTGATGCAACAATAGTTGAATATGAAATAAAAAAATAATCTAAATATTTGAGACAATTGTCTAAACATTATAATAAGAAAATTTGCGTTGCTATAGTAATTACCATACTATAGATATACTGAGTGTTTTGATGCAATAACAAGAACTGAGATACAAAAGTATGCTGTGTTATTTTAATAGTAATTAGAGTTGTAGCAATGGCCTGATAATGATAATTTATAATTAGACCTGTTAGCAATCGCTAGGTAATAATTGTTTATAATTAAAGTTGTTAGCAATGGCTATAAAGGCATTAAACTTGCAAAACAGAGTACAAGAATCATGTCATGTTCGTGCATCATAGAATATAAGTGATCAATGAGAATTAAATACTCATGTAAAAGATCATAGAATGTTGAGGAAAAATCCCTTGATTATAATTAAAACAAGCAGTCTACCAAATTTTGTATGACTGTCCAACAACGTAAAACAAGGTGGGTAGATGTAAATCAAACAGACGAGACGTCGCGGTTCAGTACTCGACGAAAAGTAAACTCTTCTTAATACGAACAAGTTTACGGGCTAATTAACCCAGTACTGACCGATGGCCTGTACAGTTTGTGAGCGCAATGTAATTAAGTGGATGGATTGTTATTAAACAATCATAGAAAACCAAATAGATCGCTGGTGAGAAATCTCAGATAGTCATTTGAAAGGTAAACATTCCTATGACATTTGACATGTCCAAAATTAGGCACACAGTAGCCTTAATAAGTACATCAAATTAAAAATAATGGAAATGAAAGTTTCTTGTTATTGCATAAACGCAGAAAATATATAGTTCTTGAATATAAACTTATTATTTTGCAAACGCAAATCTCCCTAGTAAAATATTCAGAAAGTGAAATTTTGTGAATTAAAATCGTGAATGAAATCATAACTGGATAACTGGTAATATAATATTATATTTTCTTGTTGAAAATCAAAGCTATTATTAAAAAAAATCTAATATTCTTTTAGTACCACAAATGCGTCAAGTTAAAACTCCTTTTAACCACCCAGTAACCAGAATATGAATGTAATTACAAATAATAAAATAGAATCTCGAAATAAGCAAGCGATCACCTTTAGAAATTTATGCCAGCTGAATTTCTGTGCGCTCTGTATAGTGTTATATCGCTCGCGAAAGCTCTCCTCCAGGTTCTACATGTTTAACGTCCTCGTCGAGCATGTCGGTGGTTGAAAAGAATTCGTTAAAATAAGATGTAAGTTATAATATTGTTTGGCTAGTAGTTTTGACGGCTGATTTAGTGAAAATATCCACAAAATAATTTATTAAGCTCGGCGAAACTCGCGACGTAGCTTAGAATGGATTTCAAAGGCAAATATAAAAGTTCGGCGAAAATATCGCGACGTAACTTCCAGGTGTTTGCAATTTAATTTCCAAAGCTCGGCGAAAATATCGCGACGTAGCTTAGAAGATGCTGTCTTCCGATGCCGTCTATCTTCTCTTCTTTAAATACCACACCGTCTTCCTTTTATATGGTAAAAATGACGTCAGAATTACATGAAAGCTTTGGATTTCTGGTTTCACGATTGTAAAATGTTTACATTATAAATTTCAATGTCTACATGCGTCGTAGTTTGCAGAGTCCGGCCTTTGCATGACTTAAGATAGAAAACGACAGGCGATTTCATCCTGTGAAAAGTAACAGAAGTACTTGACGCTTATCGTGTCCATTGTAAACAAATGCTGTGACTCGACTAGATTTTTAAGTAAATTATTTCGTACAAATGTAGCGTTTAATGTTGCTTTAAAAGAATGTAATTTTAAAATGCATTCTGGTAACTTTATTGTGTCCAATATTAAATGTGTAAATAAATGTAAAAATGAAATGAATTAACTGCAAGAATTACTGGAATTTCTCTCACATTTCGTTTTTGGATACTTTTTACGAGTAGTCCCCAAACAGGGTTAAGATCTGGATTATGACTGGGCCAGTTAAGAACATTGATGTTGTTATCTTGAAACCAGTTAGTTACGGTATGAGCAGTATGAACGGAACAATTGTCTTGTTGAAATATGAACTTATTTTTAGGAAATAATTGTGACACAGAAGGGAGCATAATATTGTCTAAAATCGTAATATACGTTTCACTATTAAATCGTTCCTCAATATGCCACAAAACACCAGGACCACGTGCCGATATCCAAGCCCACATATTGACGGAAAGTCTACCACTTTTATCATTGCTGGATATATATTTCTCATCGAATCGAGTATTCGGAGGGGGGTAAACGCGAATACGATCGCTGTGTATTAACTGGAAAGTTTCTTCGTCTGTAAAGATTACATTGTTCCAAAAATTTACATCATGCGCTAAAAATTCAAGCGCAAATCCTACTCGAGCTTCTTTATGTTCAGCTTTAAGTAAGTATTTCTGTGCTGCTGCATGACAGCGTAGCTCCGATTCTCTTACTCGCCGGCGTCCAGTACTACTCGATCCAGAAAAATTCGTTTCTTCAGCAGCCTGAATAACTGAGTAAAATGGATTTTCTACTGAAGCATTTACCAATTGCAAATCTTGTTGTTGAGTTGATATCCTTCATCGCCCTGATCCAGGATTTCGACTAATCGTATTTTTTATTCTCCACTTTCGTAAAATGTTACACAACGAATTTTTGTTAATATTATAACGCAGTGCAATTTGTCTCATTGACCATCCATCTTCTGCTTTAGCAATAACTCCAGATTTAACCAAATCGCTTATATGAAGCATATTAGTTTTTTGTACACTTCAATAAATTATGACAAATAACTGACAATGTCACAAAAATTAAAGTTAGATGTACACAACTAGATTTTAGCAAAATACCGTTAGAAGACTTGTCCTATTTTTTTTACTCACGACCGTACATTTTGGCGGCGTTGAAACTAAATGAACGTTCAAATAGAGCCGTATTATATTTGTAGTTAGCATTAAATTTGAATTTATCTCAAGAAATTATTGAAATGTTTAACGGCACTTTCCTCGAAAACGGTTGGAGTTGTCAAGTTCTACCAAGTGTACCTTTTATACGTGGAAATGACCCCCTCATCAGATTTTCTGGTCAGAAGTACCACAACGTTTCGTCAAAAAAAAATATGAAAAAAATCCATCATCAGATCGGCCCCCTTTATGATCTAACTAACATAAATTATTGTTTCTTAGAATAAAAAAAAAATCCTCTAGCAAATTTGGCGAACATCAGTCGAGAGGCTGTTGAGTTGTTGCAAAAAAGCGAAAAAATAATTTGAATTTTGACACCCTGTATCTTTTTGCACAGCAACATTTTACTAAGTATATTTGGTTATATCCTCATATTTTGGCCCAAAGAATTTACCTCTGAACTATGGTCTATTATTAATGGTCCACCCTGTATATTTAAAATCGATTTAAAACAAATCGAAGTCTCCAATGGTTTACTTATTTACAAAATAACTAACAATGCTATTGGCGTTTCTATCTAGTTGTGCTTGCTTTACCATCAACGATTTTCATCTCTTCTTGCAATTTTTCGATCCGACCATTACAAATAGGGATATTTACGCAAATGCCTCGAAAAAGCGCAAATTTGCAAAGAAATTTGAACGTACTTTAACATCGTTTAAAAAAGAAAACAGACCCATCTGAGTCTCTATTGCCTCTAGGCAGATTGATTAAAGCATAAAGTGATTACCGTTATTAAAGTATTAAAATTGCTAATGTGACACGTGTAGTTTTAAAATTCCGTAGTTTTCCCAGGGTCTGTACTTCACTCGCCTTCATCTAAACCTTTCCAGGTCGAGAGGAAGCTTATGCGTACCATTTCATTTACCCTGAACATTGCGTATAAACTGTGACGTGCCGTCGTCATCGTTAAACTTTTTACAGAACCATGGATTAAGCCGTAACTACTTCAACTGGAAGAATTCCCTAAGACCGCCTCTGTTAGTAATCCCTTTCTGACGCAATTTACGATTCGCGTGCGCGCCGTGTGGCTGGCTATCCGTACAGCCCTCCATAATTATGGATCTTGGAAATTATTTCCAATTCTTTCTGCGATTATCGCTACGTCGAGAGAATTTAGGCTTTTTATCCACTTCGACCATTAGGCCGCCCTTTCGGTTGACTGGCCAACCATTTTATTCTGATAACTATCTTGAGGGACATCTGTCGAAGTATTTTTCGTTCTATGAATGATTCGGGAAATTATTATCCCCGTGCACTTCGTTGCTCCAGGGGCGTTCTAAATTCTTTTTCTCTTGTTGCACAGCTTGATAATAAGTATTTGCATTTGAGTTCATTCTAGGCGGCTTGTAAGGATTTTAAAGCAGGTAGTCGGAATTTAAAAAGGAGATAAATTAGTTTGTTAAATTCTTTAAGCTCACATAATGCTCACCGATTAACAGCGGTTAATTAAGCGAGTATCGTTAGTTACTATAATGAGATACGTAAGAGACCTCCATTCTAATTTTTATTTAGATACCTTTGACTCGCGCGGAAGAAAATATAACGTAATATTGAGGTTTTTGTGAGAATTTGATCCTTACCGTAACACAAAGTGCAGACATATTAATGTTGTAGTTCTGGAGTAAACTTTGTTTTTAAGATATCTCCACAAATAAAAATTGAGGGTAGTCAGATCAGGTGATCTAAGTGACCGCCTTATTGGACCATTGGTATCAATGCAGTTCTCTGTAACTGTAACTTTAGCCCAATAGAATGGGACAAAATTTGTCGATTTGGATGAAATAATTCAGAGCGGGCTGAAATTTTGGGAACAGGCTTGGTACTTTTTAACATCCGCACCTGTAGAGGGGGAGAAAATAAGTAAAAAATAAACGGTTTTTCGCAAAAAACTCGGAAAGTATCAATTTTACTGTAAAATATGTACATATGAAAATTATAGGTAGTAAAAATCCTCACAATTTCATCTTTTTTAACTTCGTACGACCTATTATTGGAGCTGAGAGATTTTTTGAAATTTTGACAGTTTTGCGACGCAGTCTGGTTGCGTTCCTCATACTAAAGTAAGGACTTTATAGAGAAGATTGTGACTGGAATATTAAGTTTTAATATAATAAAATCTTCTTGTATTTCCAGGTGCAGGTCCATTTTTTTCTCTAAAATCTCGAAAATGGTCATTGGGATCGCAAAATTTTTCGAATGAAAGTTGTAGAGAATTCAATTACAAACAATTTCCATTCATTTTTCATTTCCATTCGTTCAATATTGACAGAGATATGAATTTCTAAACATATTTATAGCGCGCTCACTGAACACTTGTTTCATGATAAAATCGATAAAAATTCGAAAACGATAGATCGTATGCATATAGTGTATCTAATGAAAGTTAAATTTTGAATGTGGTGGTGTATGTACAAAATCGTTTTGATAACGAGTGAATGGAGATAAAAGGGAAAAACGTGAAACATTGTAATTTTCAAGTGCATTTTGACAAGTAGCTATTTTTTGATTGGCTATAGGCAATTGCAATTTTTCATGTTTTTCCCTTTTATCTCTATTCGCTCGTTATCAAAACGATTTTGTACATACACCAACATATACAAAATTCCCTTTAACTTTCATTAGATATACTATATACGTACGATCTGTCGTTTTCGAGTTTTTTTCGATTTTATCATGAAACAAGTGTCTGATAACGCGTTATAAAGATGTTTAAAAATTCATATCTTTGCCAATATTGATCGAATGGAAATGAATTCTCTACAACTTTCATTTGAAACATTTTGCGATCCGAATCTGTCAAAATTTCAAAAAATCTATCTCGGCTCCAATAGGTCGTACGAAGTTAAAAAAAGGAACGAAATTGTGCGGATTTTTGTTACCTATAATTTCCATGTGTACATATTTTACGGTAAAATTGATACTTTCCAAGTTTTTTGCGAAAAACCGATTTTTTTACATATTTCCAAGGTACCTCCAATTATTCTAGCGTACATATTAAATTCAAGTCTGCATTGATTTAATAATCTCGGATTTCCTAGAGCCTAATACCTCATGTTGTTTCGTTTGAGCATACCATTATTAACAAATGTTGCTCGGACTGAACTTAAGTGCGAGGAGCAGTAGTAGACAGACAGCTTTCAGCGAGAACCTGAAGATGGCCAGATGAGATTCTGCCGACACGTCGTTTAGACAATCGTGGGTCCGGGAGGAGCCGATCATCGACGCGGATGAGCACAAGAAGATTTTATTATATTAAAACTTAATATTCCAGTCACAATCTTCTCTATAAAGTATTTACTTTTAGTATAGGGAACGCAATCAGACTGCAACCAATAGCTATTCCGCGAGCGATATGCCCCACCAAGCGCTGAATTACAAATTACAAGCCTGGCGCGTTAAGTATAATAATCACATATTACCAATAGAACGCTTAATGCTTCGATTGCAACAAACACCTGCCGAAAGACTAGTCCTACTTAAAGGAGCTCTCGTGCCAGTCGTTTCACACCACTTGCAGATTGCAGTGTCGAGCTGTTTGCTCTCAACAGTGCAAAGTAGGCTGTAGCGACCGACATAAAAATCCTCCGAATATTTGGTACATCATGAAATGCTTAAGATTGCGAGATGTAACACAGTCAGCAAGCGCCATCAAATGTTAAGTATGAGAGCTATTCAGCGAAAAAAGTTTAATATTTTATTATATTTAATAAGTTTAATTTAACCTAATTATTAGTTTACTAAGAATGTTGTTTTACAAATAATATAAATTATGTGTTTCTTTCATATCAGCAGTAGCAGTTGGTAAAATTGGCGTACCCGTTTTCTCTACACATATTCTTCTTGTACGTCTATGGCAAACCTAAATAATTTTCATGCTGTGAGCCAACTGGGGAAATTATTATCTGCCTGCAGTTCATTGGGATTAGTCATGGATTTTAATTGTCATCGATATCGAGGAAATTGCTGCTTATATCTCCTCGTAAGTTTGCCAAGCGAGGCATGAGAAAATAATATGGTTTAAGTCCTGTAGGGATATAGCTCCTTAAAGCATGTCTATATGGGGATCTTATATTTAACAAATCTACTATTTATACAATTTCTAAAAAAGTAGAGCTCACCGAGATGAGGAACCATTATTTAGTCACATAATTTGCAGTACTAATCAAACTTTAACTTGTTTATTTCCAATAGATAAACTCAAAAAAAACTTTAAAACCAAAAAGATCAAATTAAAATCTCTTACCTTTTGATCCGAAAGTATGTCAAATTTATTTAATGGACCGGCTAGCTTATCTTTTCCGTCAGGAGCAGGTTCAAATTCAGTTCCTGTTTTAAAATGAAGTAAACTTTTTAATCTGATATAAGTAATTTATTTTCCTTGATATTTAGATAATTTAGCAGTTTTATAACAGGTTCGAAAGTCTAATATACTATTTAAATTTTAATATACAACCTTGTCCAAAATTAAATACACAAAACCTTCCTTCTTCGTAGCTACACTCTTTTCTTTCCAAATCCAACAATTCTCCTTTCATTAATTCTTCACCTTATCTCGTCCTTATCTCTTCTGCAATTCCTATCCACAATACCACCTCTTCCTTCTTATTTACAGTCTATTTTTACTCTTCTTCGCTGATCTCCACAATTTCTAACTTTTTTATTCAATTTCAAATTATTAATCCTTTTTTTATTATTTTTTCTTCACTCCCTATTTTTCACTTGTTCTTCCTTTTCTTAAATTTGTTTTTCCCATTTTACAACCTCTCTTTTATCTGTTGTTTTTTTCTATATCACTAAATATCAAAGTACCCAAAATAAACAAAACAAAACACAATATGAATTTTGATTAATTTCATTCCAAACATAACCTAACTTAAACCTCCTTGTGTTTCTCCAGGAAAACATTTACCAACTATAAAAATAAAATTTCCTACTTAAAAGAAATGTCATAATGACTTAAATGTCAGAAATTATTTCAACTACAACTTAATAACCACTAACATTGATGTTAGTATCAAACTTACTGTTGACATCAAATAAAAACATAAAAACTTATAAAACAACTCTAAACAAGTATTAACATTCTAAAACACATACCTTTCGGATCTTTAGCTAATTTAAATAAATTTTGAAAACCATCTAAAGGAAACAAACAAATTCAAACCCTGATTCAGCAAATAACACAAACATGCAATCTTCGTAATCGTCCAATATGCGAATACATAGCATTTATATATATATATATATATATATATGTATGTATAAATTTCTCAAAAACAACCCTTTTTGGAAACTGCTGGGGGTGGAAATCATGTGTAGACATCCCAAATACTAATCTTTTTATGGGTGTCATAACTCTGGGAAAATTTTCCATAAAACAGCGATTTTTTGACTAATTTAAAGGGACTATGATTATTAAATCCAATAACCTTGAATTAAAATTAAGTATATTATTACATTGTAAGTAAATCTAATAATGGTTTAAGTACATGAATTTAGCTTGTTGATTAGAATTGAGATTTTTAATGTAACAAAATAATTTGACCTTTGTGTATACTTTTAAGCATACCTGGTATTTTCATATGCGCGTGTTATGTGTATTGATCAACCGTCGTTTCAGGGCACTGTCGATGATTTTGTTATTTAGGGATTTCCTTAAACGCATAACGAGGGATCGACATCAACTGTCTTCTGCGGAACGGGACCAATATTTGATTGAGAAACGGTGCCTCGGGTGAAAAAAGGGCGTGCGATCCCAAACTCCGCGAATGCTGCCTTCGGGGGAGTATTAGCAACTTCAAAAGAAGAGAAGATGTCGTCTGCAGCAGCAATATTGATACCAAGAAAATAGATTTAGAAACTTCAATATCTCTTCGGGGGTTTCACAAATATTCGGTATATAAGGTTTATCAAAAATATATTCTACGTCCAAGTGTTTTCATATTCAATCAAAATACATACACTACACAAGAGCGTATAATATGTAAATAACTGCCTATGTGTTGAAAACTTTTAGATACAGCCAATTTGCTAGTTAATGATTTAACGGGATTGATAAAGGAATCATTAAAACTTTCCGCAGCACAATTAAAATCTGTTATGACATTAACTTCCGCATCCGTCAATGACAACAGAATTTTGTTAACCACTGGTTGGCTATAGGATTTTATAATATTCTCAGTCGTTTTAGAATTATTATTAGAATTTACAATTATAGGATCATATGTTCCTTCAACATGTTTGGTATTAATGCTGTGATTTTTCTTTAACGCTTTCTATTTTTCATTGTTACTTGTTTATTTCCCTTTTTGTCAGAATGGCAAATAATGCGAGCGACTAGCTGGTTTAAGCCGGAGCAAAGAGTCGAGGGTTGGGAGAACTTTCAAGAGAGGTTAAATTTACCTTTTTGTATGTATAATATATAAGACAAATTTTGTTTTGTTTGAGAAAAAGGGGCAATGAAATATAGATGTAAAGTTGGCACCATCTATAGTAGAATATGAGTAGATTTTTTCTTTTTCCCTTAAAGGCAGTCTCCTATAGATAAGACTGAAATTTATTGGTGAGGAAAGGAAGTAATTGTTAAAATGAATGATAAAATACAAAAAAAAAACAATAATTGGGGATTGGTCCTATGATCGCAAAATGGACGTATGTGAAGCTGGAACGTCTTGATACAGCATCCACATGCCTATTGTCTCGGCAGCAAATCTAAATGTTTTTGCCAATTTGTTCTATCGCTAGACAGCATCTGATTAAACTGAATTGAAATTTTGTAGAATAGCTTCTAGTATATGATTTTTGAATCATCAGGTATTAATTAATAATAATTAATAAAGAAAACTAAAGGCTGAGTGTCTTAGCATAAGCCAAAAAAATAAGGTCAAACCTAATAGTTTGATTAAATAATATATTTAATATTATTGTAAATGTAAATAGCTGGAATGCTATTCAATTATGTAATTGTTACTAATATTTGCCATTATGCTTGCTATATGGTAATGCTTGCTATATACTCGCTAAATGCTTGCAAAATGCAAACGCCTGTAAAAAGCTGATTGTGAACTAAATTGCCAAAAGAGATAGAAAAAATATTTTATTACCATTTGGTCACATGTAGAATTTTAGTTACATAAAATTAAAGAAATTGAATTTAAGTTATTTAAACAGTGAAAGCACATTAATAAAATAATTGAAAATGAATGAAATTGAAATAATTAATAAATAAAATTTACCTGTATGGTGTTCAAAACAAAGAAATGTTGATTATGATATAATAGTAATTATTCGAGGATCTCACAATTGAAAAGTTCGTATAGGTGTCAGTCAGTTCAGATTTTGAAGGCAAATGGTTACTTCGGATGATTAATTAATAAAGCAAACTTTTTATATCACAGTTTAAATTACGGTACCAATATATAAACTTAAAAGTACCTATATATATTTTTGCTAAAAATAATGAATACTACAAAATTTACTAGCGTCGACATCTATTGATGAGCGACTCAATTGATAAATATGGTAGTGTATTATAAACGGATTCCTTTTCTAGTTAGGTTTCCTTTCTCATCCAAATTACAGAACCGGTATAGAATCGATAAATGAACCTTTAATCAGTAATAGTTTGATATTAAATTGCATACATAACCTAATAAGTACGACTGTCCAAATAAAACAGATTGTTTTCAAATTGTATTGTGATGATCCAGTAAATACATTACATTATATAACATGCACTATATAACAGATGTGCCTATAGGAAGTTTTAGAGGTAAAAAAATAACGACATGTGGTACAAATAAACAAAGTAAACAAATGAAATTTAAATGAATGTAAATATTTTGCAGGCTTGGTAGAGACAATTGGTGATCTGTGATCTGAAGATATACAGAAGTACATAATTTAGTGTAAAAGACATGACTGAGTTCCTAAGATACAAAAATAACTATATAAAACAATGTGAAGAGATTTAGCAGTTATACAGAGAAGTAGCAAAGAGTAGAGATTAATAAGAGAGGGCAGTTAGAAAGAGTAAAAAAATTAGAGGGAGACAGGAAACGTACTCCAATTTAGTCCGGAGGAGAACAAAATAAACGCAAAGCTATATATACAAGAATGCGTATATATTATCATTTAAAATAGAGCAATTTAAATTTTAAAAGTACGCCAAAAAAGAATAGAAAACCATACCATATTAATGAATCTGTAAATATAAATGTATTAGATGCAATATAAAATTATTCTTAAAGCAATTTTTTATTTTAACGTCTAAATCCAATAACAATGCATGTATCCTCCATAAATATTCGTTGACTCCTTAATTATACGATAGCTAGTTTTAAGAAAAAAACACATTTTTTTACCCAAGTACACGGACTATAATGTAAACGGGCTTTGATCTCGCTTCTACCGCGTTCTACTCCAAACAGCGTTGCCAACACTAATGTAGTTTCCCGTCTTGAGAATTTAACCGTCGTTTGTGGGTCTTGCTTAGCGATTACCGCTTCGCCAAAAACACGTATCGTTTGATAAATATAATGGTTACGAACGAAATTATACGCAATTAATGAATAATAATTTTTGAAACACTAGTATTAAATATTTGAGAAAAAGTAAATACATATGTTCTTTAAGAATATGTACACTTGGCAACGGTATTTGGAGTACGGCACGATTCAAGGTCAATGAAAATAAATTAGCAACATAAAAGGAAATATGCCGGCTGTCTCCTCTTATTATCTATTATGGTTGCAAGGCCGAAACATATGTCAGAGACAAAACTGAACAAAACTTATGAAACAATAAACCAAGTGCTTATTGTAACTATTCTTTGAATATTTATAATTATTCTATTAGACAGAAAAGGATATAACTATCCACCATGCCTTCGAAGCAGTCTCTCGCGTCCTATTTTACCTGCTATGTATTCATTTCATTTTATTTGAAGAAATTTCAAATTTATTCTTGAATTTTATACTTGTTGCACACACATCGAAAATGAGCAGAAATAACCATAGGAAAATACATACAAAAAAATTCGATTTTCGTTTCTAAAAATTGAAAAAATCAGTTCAAAAAGAAATTGAGAAATCATCGTTAAAGTCGAGGCAAGAATTCAAGCGATGCACGTCACGAGTGATCTCATTAAAGAAATGTTAATACTAACATAATTTTTAATCATTAATTACGTTTAAAAGAGTAATTCTTGACACCAGGGTTATTAAGCTTTTTTCAGAAATAGGTACAGTTTAATGGGGCTTTATGATTCTTAGCAGTGTTGTCTTATTTATAGAATCGGACTGTGACGTGCATCGCTTGAATTCTTGCCTCGATTATAGCCACTCTATATTTGTATAAAGTGAAAATGATTAAAAAATATCACCTTATAACTTATGTTTTTCTTAAAATATATAATTATTGTTCATGTATCTTCCCGACCCCCTGCAATAATGCTAATTACTTCGAATTGTTAATTAACTTTTATTTATCCATCTGTCTATTTACAAGTAATTTGTTTGAGTTTGGTCCTGTCGGTCTTTATATTTCCAATTAATTTTTTTACTATTTTTCATCATAAATCGAAATAACCCAATTATAAGCCATTACTGTACAGTGTACGTACAGTTTTCAAAGAAAAATGTAGAAATCATTCCACGGGCAATCTGCATTAATTTAAAATGCCATTTGACGTTGAAATTATAGTCCTTTTGTTGATTCACTTTCAGAGAATATAAAACCTAGAAAGGAAAACATATCGATCCCGAATTTAATCACATTTAGTTATTAAATATTTAATAGTTCAAAATATAATTCTATACCAATCAAATTGGTTATAAACAGCTTGTTAAACATTGATTTATGACCAAGGTAGTTAGTGTTTATTGTCATCTATATCTATTTAACATTATTTATGGATATTTTAATTAGGGGAAAATTTAAATACATGTTTTTAACGGCAGTGAATCCCTTTTAAATTGATAAAACCACACATAAAATTAAGCAGTGTATTATCAGGGTTAAATATATAATAGCTATTTAATTTTTATTTTATAATATTCTGTTAGCGACTTTATAACACAAGTCTGAACAATAAATTAAATAAAATGAAATATGTGCACATATACAAATAAACACTGTTTCTAGTTTTCTGCAATGAAATTGGTCGTAACAATCAGACAGACTTCATTGAGTATTTGAAATCATAAATAAAACTATTTTAAGGCATTATGGCCAAATAATTTTCTGTAGAAATTGTTGATTGTCACGGGAACCTCGTCTAGATCGCAGACATTAAAATCAACCATAGATAAAATATTAGAAGACTGCAGATATTCAGCCATATTGCAGTTAGTACATTCGTCTATGCACACGTACCTCCAGGTTCTGTGAAGCTGTTGAAGTGTTGAGTGAGCAGCGTGCAGAGATATATCAAATAAAATCGCAAGAAAAAATTAAATCGGTATGGCAAAGGATAAGTTTTGTTTTGTTCTTTGTTCTTTGTTCTTTGTTCTTTGTTCTTTGTTCTTTGTTCTTTGTTCTTTGTTCCTTGTCTTTATTCGTTGTACTTTGTCTTTTGTCCTTTGTTCTTTGTTTTTCTTTTTGATTTTTGTTTCTTTGTTTTCTTTTATATATCTGAATAATTAGAGTGTGTTCCCGAATGGAATAACGCACTCTTGTAAACTTCCTTATTTTTGATTTTCCGAGATAGTCATGCTTTATCAAAAGTTTTGCTTGTCTTAGAAAATCATCAACAGTTGTCAAAGTTAAGATAAATTATGCAAAGTATACTAAAAAAAATTTGAAAATATTAAATCGACTTAAGGCATATTACTTTTTACACTTTTACTGAAAAGTTTTTTTAATTATGAAGAAAATCTTAAATGAGAAGTTTAGTTGCAAAATAAACCAAAACTTGTTAAAAAACATTTTATTCTACATGCAGAAGACATTTACTAGTAGACATTTTTCTGGCCTTTTTCTGAATTTTTCATGGAAAAAGATCTAAAATTGACTGTTGCTACTTACTGAAACAAGTAGATTGTACCAGTTGTTTAATCACCTCATTCACCAGATCTACTTACTCCCGATTTCTTTTATGTGATGTAATATTAAAGAAAACGTCATACACATCAGCGAGATGCAGAGTTAATTATAGGAATCATTCTGATAAACATTTATACCTGTGAAATTGTCTCACTTGAGACTTGGAATGCCCTGTATTTCATATTAATGAGTACGTTTTATTCGTATCATTTTGTATTATTTAACACTTAAAATAAAGCGACACCTGTTGTTCAACTAGACAATGTTTTATAAAATCATCAATTCGCTAAGTCAAATTTATTGCCATCAAACAACAGTTACGGAATAACAGATAGTTCTGTTCAATAGATTTATTTAACAGTGAAAGCACTGGCCACGTAAAATAAATCTCAGAGGCACAGAAGAATATACAAATTCACAATGTTGTTCTTGGCATTAAGGAAATTTACGTAGTTTATGCCCGTCGCATCCGCCATTTATTTAAAAATTTAATTCTAGAAAATCTTTCATGTATCAGGAGGCTAATTATTGTAATTAATATTCAAGGAATATATCGCGGGTTCCTTGGTAAAAGTGACCAAGTTTCATAAATTAATATGACCAAACAATGCACAAGACAAAAGTTACAACTGAAAAAAATGCTCAAATCCAAATGTACATTTCAACACAGCACAAGCATGTCCCTTATTACTAAGTCTTATATTTATTTTGTAATACTGGTAAATCTGCCCCAAGTCCCATAGCTGTATCTCATAACATCTAATTATGAACTTGGTCACTTTTACCTTGGCTCTCGTCAGTGCAAGGTAGGTATGTGACGAACAACACGAGGATCCCTTGACTATTTGGTACATCTCGGTATCTTTACGGTAGCGACATGTAAAATAGTAAGCAGGCGCCATCTGGCGATCCAGTCGAAGCATTAGCGTTTTGTTGGTAATATGCGAGTATTACACTTAACGCGCCAGGCTTGTAACTTGTAATTCAGTGCTCGGCGGGGCACATAGCCCGGAGAGTAGCTTTGGTTGCAGTCTGGTTACATTCCTTATAGTAAAATAGGTGTTAGGCTATTTATTTTTCGATTGCAACAGACACTGGACCGCTAGATGGCGCCTGCTTACTATTTTACATGTCGCTATCGTAAAGATACCGAGATGTACCAAATAGTCAAGGGATCCTCGTGTCGTTCGTCACATGCGTACCTTGCACTGACGAGAGCCAACAGCTCGAAACTGCAGTCTGCAAGTGGTATGGGACGACTAGCACGAGAGCTCCATTAAGTAGGATCACTCTTTCGGGTGGTATTTGTTGCAATCGAAGCATTAGCATTTTGTTGGTAATATGCGATTATTACACTTAATGCGCCAGGAGAGTAGCTGTTGGTTGCAGTCTGGTTACATTCCATTTTTTGGAAATTTACTTGTCAACCCCCTACATGAAGTTCAGTGATTCAACCATTTTCATTAAGCTATCGAGCCATTCTTACGCATAGTGCATGGATGTAATTCACAGCCCATTTTGCGGGTTATAAAATTTGGCGCCCCACGTGGGGCATCAGTCCTGCCGATCATGCCAATTATAAATTTGTGTTTTGTAAAGTAAAATTTTATGCTTAAAACTCGCATATAGACACATTGAGACGAAGATGGTCCATATAAGTAACAGGGGATTTGGGCAACTTCCTATTACAATATGTGTTTATTAATATTATTTTCATCTAACGCTTTAATGTTAGTATTCTCAGCAGAAGAGCATAGAGTTAAAGAATTTTGTTTGAAAATTTATAAGTATGTATTTCTTTGTTGTAATTTAAGTTATTTTTTTTTAAACTCATTCAATTTTTTTTCCAAAAGTTGTAGAATTTTGTTCTCTTTTACTGGTTTCGCTTATAGCAAAATAGAATCCGTGTATCGCAATTGAAACCTGAAATGTAGCATCCAATACTGTAATTATTATTGAACAAATGGGGCAAGTCATTACTTTTGCAAGCTTGTACATTGAAGCTATGCATTTGTTCTATTTTAAACACAAAAATGATACAATTTGCAATTGGTAACATTGCTTGTTACGATTGTTTTACTTTTTATTGTTGTTAAAACTGCGATATATATGTAGCATTTTCTCTCTGAGGCAACGAAAAGTAATAAAGCCCATAAGTTAAACAGAAGGTTCTCTTAAAGACACCATAAAAAATCATTACTGCATGTTAACCGAAGTCACAAAACAATAGTTTAATTTAACGGATATAAAAACAGCGATTTATATAGGACGTATGTGTTTTTCTTATGATCTTTCGTTTTCAAAAGGAACGAATAAAGTAGGCGAGTCTGCACGAGACGCCATCTCGAAATATATGAGATGATTTGACTTTCAGATCACAACTATATGGCTCTCGGATTGTTTACTTCTTGATATTAGACTAAGTAACGGGCCGATATTAATCTTCCAAAGAAACATATATGTCGTTTTCTGATATGCCACATATTTCGCGTGCCTACTTTGAATGCTGTAGTCATACGCGAACTGAAATATAGGAGGCAAAAAAGGGTATCTGCTTAGATATGCAATTCGAAATTTTTACATATTTGTAAGATTTATGTCTAGCTACTAAAACTGAAAATGTGCGTTATAGCTAGAAACTTATTAAATAAAGGAATTTGTTTTGGATTTACACAAGTTGCCTACCGCTCTTTGTTTTGGCTATAAATGTGGAATCATCAGGTAGCAGCGACTTCTAATTGAATTATATTCAATATGTGTATTAATGCTTATTTATCTTATTTGCGAGAAAAGGGGAACGCTTTACCCTTTCTAATATTTGGATGTCTGGTTAAATAATACATTTGTCTTACTACATCCTCATCAAACACATATTTTAATTTATCCTTAACCTTCATAGCCTGTGAAAAATATGTGATATAGTGGATATAATCTTCTTCGAAAGTGCGGTGTTGCCGCTTATATTATATATATATTATTTTTGCATTTTTTCGATCGTCGTCTCTTTATGAGTAACTTTTGTTAGTATTTCCCTATACCTATCTCAAGCCGTTTTCGAGATAATTCTTTTCTGAATTTATTGCCAAAAATTTGACTTTCAGTAAGTCGTGTTTTCTCCCACCTAGCTAGTGATATTTGCATTTAATTTGAATAGCTGTAATACAAATATGGCAGAAAATAATTATACAAATATAGTTAATGGATTTGTTTATTATCCATGGAAAGTGCAATAAGATTATCAGCAGAACTTCACATGGAAGCTAGCAGAACATCTATCAAAAATTTATTTTCATTAAAAGTAGGTAGCTCAGAATTTGCCGTTTTTTAGCCGTAAACGAATGGTGAAAATGAAATTTAAAAAAAATAAAAATTAATGCGGAAAAACCAAGAAAATATTTTTTTAGAATCAGCAAAAATTTTGCAGAATTAAAAAACCCATAGGCCTATTATTTGCCGTTAATTAGCCGCCAATTAATCGTGAAAGAAACAATTTTACCGTTGTTAATTTTTTAAAAATTTTCAAGTGTTCTGCTAACTTCACAGAACATCTACCAAAAACTTTCTTTAATTAAAAGCAGGTGGCTCAGAATTTGCCGTTTTTTAACCGTAACCGAATGGTGAAAATGAAATTTAAAAAAAAAATAAAAATGAAGGCGGTAAAACCAGAAAAATCATTTTTTAGAATCAGCAAACTAATTCAGAATTGAAAGTTACGAAAGAAAACACAAACACGAGAGAAAAATGATAATCAAAGTCTCCGCAACAGACTCGAGGATTAAATAAAAGATTTTTAAAGGAAGAACATTAATGAGACAGACGAAATATCGTGAAATCAGAAAAAAATGATTGAATGAGACAAAACTGAATAACATGCAGAGTAAAGAAATTTTTGAAGCGATACTTGAAAAAAAAACGAGAAATAGTCTTAAAAATTTTTAGTACATACTTAGGAAATAAAAATAACTGCTTAATTAATACAAAATTGGTAGATCATCTCGGCAAATTTTAAAACGTCAATTACAACTAGGGTGAAGGAAAACTTACTCCCAAAAGCCATTTTCAAACGAGCTTAATGGCCTTTCTATTGAATTTCGAGGAAAGAAAAATCAATGTCCAAAAAAATTGCAAAATTATAACGGCACGATTAATTAAAGAACGGGATCAGTAAATTTCTAAAGGAATACTGAGCGCCAAAAGCCATTATCAAACGAGCTTAATGGCTGTTCTGCTGAGATCCAGAGAAAACAAATCAAAAAATGTCAAAAGAAATTGTAAAGACATCACGGCAAATTCGATAACGATACAATTGATTATAGAAAAGGGAACGATAAATTCTTAAATGCAAACTGAGTCCCAAAAGCCATTTTCAAACGAGCTTAATGGCTGTTCCGCTGAGTTTCGGGGAAAAAAATTAAAAATTCTTAATAAAAAATTGTAAAATTCGCAAGACAAATTCGAAAATGTTATGTTATGAATTATAAAAGCGGGGATAGAAAATTCCTGAAGGAATAGTAAAATTTAATTTCCTTTTTTGGTTTTACCGCCTTAATTTTCCATTTTTTTAAAATTTCATTTTCATCATTCGTTTACGGTTAAAAAACGGCAAATTCTGAACTACCTACTTTAGGTAGATGTTCTGCTAACTTCCATGTGAAGTTAGCAGAACACTCGAATACTTTTAAAAAATTAAGAACGGTAAAATTGTTACTTTTACGATTAATTAGCGGCAGATAATAGGCCTATAGTTTTTTAATTCTGCAAAGGTTTTGCTGACTCTAAAAAATTATTTTTTGGTTTTCCCGCCTTAATTTTTGTTTTTTTAAAATTTCATTTGAACCATTTGTTTACGGTTAAAAAACGGAAAATTCTGAGCTACCTACTTTTAATTAAAAAAAATTTTTGGTAGATGTTCTGCTAACTTCCATGTGAAGTTAGCAGAACACGCGAAAACTTTTAAAAAATCACCAACGGTAAAATTATTACTGTCACGATTAATTAGCGGCAAATAATAGGCCTATTATTTTTTTAATTCTGCATAGTTGTTCTGCTATGCTCACACAAATCTTTGAATAAACAAAGTTAATAATTAGGATGTAAAATGAAAACTTGTTGCTGTGTACCAAAGTGCTCTAACACAATGGACATTTATTTCCTAAAAATGACCGACAAACTATTTAAAGGTTATATATGATAAAAGTTGAGAATGACATTAAACCGAGTACGCATGATGTCATCTATTGGATATATTAGGAACTGGTTTGGATTGTTCCCCATTGCCTAGCTTTCCAGCTATTTACTTTTATAATAATAATAATATATAATATTCCTTCAGTTTTTTTTATTAACTATTATTAATTAATACCTGATCGTTGTCGAAATAATCAAGAACCGATAATAATATACTAAAAGCTATTCTACAATATTGCAATTCAAACTTATCATTTGGAATCGGATGCTGTCTAGCGATAGAATAAATTGCCAAAAACATTAGATTTGCTGCTGAGATAATTAGAATCTCGACTGCAGTATCAGGACGTTTCAGCTTCACACTCGTCCATTTTGCGATCATAGGACATTGGCATTATATCTTCCATTATTATTTCTTTGTATTAAATTCCTTTTTTTGTATATTTTTTTCAATTTAAAATTTCGTACAGGCCAAAATTATATTTTAATAAATTTATATATTTTTGATTTACTTTTAAATGAAACTTCTACAAATTTACTTCTTAAATTTATGTTATAAACTTCAATTATTTTAAATACGTTTTATCATTCATTTTAACAATTATTTCTTTTCCTTACCAACAAATTTCAGTCTCATCTATAGGAGACTGGTTTTAAGGAAAAAGGAGACAAATCTACTCAATCTTACTATAGATATTGCCCACGTAACGTCAATATTTGATTGTCTCACACACAAAACGGTAAGTTTCACCTCTCTTGAAAGTTCTCTGAACCTACGACTCTGCTCCGGCTTAAACCAGCTAGTCGTTCGCATTTGTTGCTTCGCTTGTTTGCCATTCTAACAAAAAGGGAAATAAATAGGTACCAGTTAGTAGAATAATAAATAAATAGAATGTAGTAGTGCACGTAA
Organism: Leptura quadrifasciata; assembly: GCA_963675555.1. NCBI lineage: Eukaryota > Metazoa > Arthropoda > Insecta > Coleoptera > Cerambycidae > Leptura > Leptura quadrifasciata. The sequence continues at coordinate 161,833,062 of OY776674.1, read as the reverse complement.
ATTGACATATAAAATATATATTTACTTAATTGGAAGTCATTAATTTTACGTAACATCAAAACCATTAAAAATTAACAGTAATTAGCAATAAAATAAATTCTTGCTACATCGTTATTTCAACATTAATTTGCAAAACAAGGAACGGAAAGTATGTACTCAACTAATGGTCGGACCTCATTAATGAGGTGCGAAGGGTTATCTTAATTTGGATTCCTCGGAATTCTCACGACTCACAACAACCGTATAATTAATATATGAGTTGGTTATCGGGTAGTATTGAGCAATAATCATCAGGAAGTGAGCCAGGCATGCTGATGGGGATCGAGCCCTTATGGTAATCAGCTCACATAGAGCCAGTATTTCAGGGACAGCCGGATCGGGACGTATATCTAATGAAGACTGTCGCTAGATCGGGATTTTCAGCTAAACGTGTTAAGATGTGTGTTCTGAGAGATAGCGGGATTACCGCGGAGTAGGCTATTTGCATTCATGAGACGATACAAGATTGCTACGAGTACAAATATTAGACTTCCGACTTCTAAACACTTCGGAAATAACGACTGGAAATATGTCATTGTTTCCGACTTTTTTGCCAAACTCATTTTACACTCGATCCACGGACGGCTGTTTTATGCAAATCACTGCGGAGATAAATGGAAATTCTTATAATCACGAAACTTTTTTGGTGTAAAATGCCTTTCATACTCCATGTCGACGACGGCCGCAAATGGCTGCGGTACCTAATTATAAAATACCCAGAAAGATAAAGGCATGTTTGCAAGGTAAAGGCGGAAAACTGCAATTACTGATTGACTTAATCATCATAAAGTGAGAAGCCATTTTGAAAATAATTTTGAAATTTTTTCCATCAGATCTTAAAGAAAATTTTAATATCTTTACTTTAATAAAAGAAAAGTTTATCTTGATCGAATTTTTTTCAAAATGGCCGACAAAATTCATTTTTTGTTAACTGGGTTTTTAAACAAACACAAAAAAAATGGCTGAAATAGGTTTAATTTTATTTTATGGCATCAAGAAGCTGGCGTCGAGACCTAATTTTTGAAAAAAAAATGATCCGTATTGAACTTAATGGTATAAAATGGCGGCCAGTTCAAATTTCAAATAACAAATTCAATTGCGCACACTGGGTTTAATATTTTTGCACCAAATTTTCGGCGTGTTATTGTTAGAGCGAAAAGCAGATTTTCTGAAAGTTTGAAGCTGATCGGTTTACCCAGCGGCTCTGGGCAGCAAAATGAAGAAAAAACTATTTTTGGCCAGTTATTTCACTATTGTAGGTTATGGTTGCGCTCCTAAGACCTATACTAAACGTAGATTTGTAGAAAATTTAATTACAAAGATTTTGTTTCTTTTATGTTGTCCTGATCGGACCTATATATCTCGAGTTATTCACATTTTTAGGTTGAAAAACGCGGGTAAAAAAAATTAAACTGTTAATAACAATTGAAGCACAGGGTTTTTAAAGTACAAAAATTTTCTTTTGGCTCACCGCTCTCCCCCTCAAAAGAATCCAACTATAAAATTGCTTATGGAAAAAGTTCCATTTCAAATCCCATTTTAACTGCATTAAAAAGTATTAAAGTCAATTTGAAAAGCGCTATTATTAGTCGTTATTTTGGTATAATTTAGGGTGGCAGAATAATATCTGGAGAGATTACCTGTTATGTTTTGGCAAATATCTGCGTATCTATGTCTAAAGTTGCGGGTTTCAATATTTATTTATTAAGCCACACTGTACAGGAACGATCTTCCCAATTAAGGCGTTGTATACATATACACATAGACAATTATATACAACGACCATTTCCTACGACATTGCCATCTGTCGCAAGTGAGACTCGAACTCAGGAGTGGTACAACAACTAGAAGTGTTGTCTCTCACACAACCTGTCTTGTTTCGATAAAGGTAAATTTCCTAATCTGCTAAAAATTTCTAAAATTATTCCTTTTTCAAAGAAAGGAGACGGCAACCATCTTAATAATTATCGACCTATTGCTCTATTATCAGTTTTTCGAAAATATTTGAAAAACAATTGTCGAAGAGAATAGTGTTATTTTTAGAGCCAAATGAACTATACTCACCCAACCAACACGGGTTCAGAGATAATAAATCTACAATCACTGCCTTAACCGTTATTTTACACTTTATTTATAAAAACTTAGATGAAGGAAAAAAGTAATGCAATATTTATCGACCTATCAAAGGTGTTTGCCTGTGCAAACCACACATTTTTCGCGTCAGAAAACAGTTTGTAGCGAATTTCCATTACGCGGAAATAGCAGAATTAATACATTTTTCTCTGTACTGAGCACTACCACCCCCCGTAAATCATCAAGGGGTGGTTTTTCGCATATTATTTGCTCACTACAAGTTCATTATAAATTATTTTGATAGTCAGAGCTCTTTTTCCACCATTTTAGCACATTTCGGAATGTGGTAATGCTAACTTGACTATCAAGTTGGCATTACCATGTTTTTTTTTAAATAAGGCGCGACAAAAAAATTTTTTCTCGCAAAAAAGCGACAATTAATCCATATATTGACATTGCAATATTTCGACATGATAATGCTAGCTTAATGGATGTGTTTCTCTTGCTTTTACTTCCCTGTGTTTCATAAAATTATCGGTATTGTGGTTTCTGAAAAACGCAATTATAGTTGTTACTTTTGAAAACCATTATAATGGTCGCAAAAAAGGGAAGTGTAAAAGGTCGAATGTGTACTGTGGAAAGTTTATGGGTTAAGCTACCATAAACATTAACATAAAAATGTACATTATATTACTTTACAGATATCTACATTAAAACGTCCATTGTGTTGCCTATTTAAGATTTTTTTTCGTTCTATTTCTATTAAAAATACTTTGTCATACTGTTTACTAATGGTTTTCAGTACTGAACAATTTACTGCATTTCGCAGTTGAAAACTAATTCACTTGTAAGTTTGTAAGAAATCTCAAGAGGCACTTAGCAGTTTATTTATATTATGCTATAGAAACTGCTGATTTGCTTGATTTTATTATCTAGCTTCAGAATCGTCCTAACTTCGACTAAGACGGGCGAACAATAAAACTTAACTGTGTTCACCATTCTTATCAAATCATCTGGACACATTCAAACGTAAATAAACTGAACGGTCTTATGGTCTTTCACTAATTTGCTTTTATAAAAATGTGTATAGAGCGCTTCAAAGGCGATGCTCATCCTTTAGGAGATGAATTCAAAAGTAAGGGTAAATAAATGTGCTTATAAAATAAATAGTCGACAAAGTTAAGATCGAGTGATCGAGCAGGTCTCGTCCATTTCGTTCAGTCCAATCACTAGAGAGGTTGGTTTCTTTTATATTCACGTATTTAAGAATTTTCTGCAATTTCATAAATAACATATTTTTTTAAGGAAACGTAAATATTGATGTCAGTTTATGAATCGGTTATTCATTTCGAAGCGGTGGGGGAGACCATTTAAAAATATTGGAAACCGGTTTTTCGTCAATAAGTCGGCGGGTGTTGATTCCACAAAAAATATATACTTCTCAAAAATGAAGAAATTGACAAAACACGTAATTTTGGTTCCCGGCCTCATCCACGTCGGACCATAATTTAGCGAGATATCGCGAATTAACGTTACATGAAAGAAAATTTTTCAATTAATTTTTTCTCGGCTCGATATGCACGTAGGACTTTTATTATATTTCTCGTAGAAGGTTAATGTCATCCATTTTAAGAGGCTGGTGGGAGGGAGGTAGGGCAAATTTCTTTTAAACCCTGATAACTCGTGACCGGAGAGGTGGATCGCAAAAAATCAAAGTGACATTTCTTCAGTTTTTCACGTAGAACTCAATAAAATTGGCAGAAATCGCCTTTTGCGAAAAACACGCGGGTGGCGCGCCAAAGAAGTTTTGACCCTTTTTTCAAAAAATGTTTTTGTCATGAAGGGAAGGGGTGGGGGAATAATTTTTATGTCAATCGATGGCTTCATATTTTATCTTCAATTTCCGCCCAACTAGACTGCAATCCGATATTTATTATGGGAGAGTACAAAGTTTTTGCTGTATAGCGGGGGAACGGAGAGGAGTGGGGGGTTCTAGCAGGGCTCAAAACAGAGGGCAAACAGTTTTCTTTTTATTAACCACTTTTTAATTTTTCATGTCCGTATCTTGCCCGCCCGCGTGAGTTACAATTAAAAAAACAAATGGAAACGGGTGATCGAGTCAGTCGACGGAGCGACGAGCAACCAGGGGCGGAGCTTACTCTCTCCTCTTCTTTCTTTCTCCTGCCTGATTCACACACTCGTGCACTTACTCCGATTGTCATAATTCTCCTGTCATTAATTGAGAGTCGCTTGAGAACCACATAGAATCGCTTTTTCCTAGTATTCTATCAAATAGCAATCTGGCACGCTCTTTTTGCAGAATTACTGGTATATAGTTAAGTATGCATTTACAGTTTTGGAATGTAAACGGAAAGAAATTTGTCAAAGTGCTGGTCTCTCCATTGCCGTGTTTGTTGGTAGTTGCAGTCCGGCACTTGAAACTATAATGTGAGAATGCCATTTGTTATGAATCAAAAAAGAATGTATTGCGGTGCCAGTCGACATGCCACTAGAAAAACCATGTTGCTTTTTTGTAATTATTTTAAAAGTTTCTAAATAACTTATTAACCTATCGAGATAACAATGTTCTAAAATTCTTGAGAATTCAAATGGTATGATTATGGCCTATAATTTTCCATTATTTGGGCACCCTTTTTCTTAAAAATGGGTACCATTTTCCCAGTTTTTAAGGTATTGGGAAACGTTCCTGTTTCAAACGATAAATTAATAATATATGTTAGTGGTTTTATAATATAATAAATTTTCTTAATTATGGAACAGGGAATATCAGGACCAGACGATTTTTTAGCTTTAAACTTTTTTGTTAATAAGTTTTGCAATTCTATTTCGATGAATGGTATTACTTTATCACATTCTTCATAAGTAATAAACAAATTCAAAAAGTCTTCGTTGGTGTAATTTAAACGTCCTGGTATTTTTTTACATAAGTAAGTGACTGACATTACAGTTGTATCTAATCATGGCTACTTTGATCATCTACGGCGCTTGGAATGTTCGTACTTTGAACGACAGCACTCGCACCGATCGGCCTGAAAGAAGAACTGCTCTAATAGATAGAGAACTTCACCGACTCAATGTTGACGTTGCAGCGCTCAGCTCTCAGCGAAACTTTTTGGAGGAAGGCTCTCTCACAGAAAAGTACTACACCTTCTATTGGAAAGGTCTTCCCACCAATTCAAGAAGACAACATGGAATAGGATTTGCCGTTCGGAATCAACTTGTATCCAACTTAACACAAGTACCACAAGGCCTATCCGAGCGTCTAATGCTGCTACGCTATGAGCTATCAGATGGCAACGCGGTAAATCTAATAAGCGCCTACGCTCCCACTCTGGATGCAAGTCACGAAACCAAGGTAAGCTTCTGTCAACAGCTGGAAGAAACCCTCTATACCTAAAACGGAACGACTCGTTATTCTTGGCGATTTTAACGCTGGAGTAGGGAGAGATGCAGATACCTGGCCAGGCATCATAGGCAAGAACGGTTTAGGCAACATGAACGCTAACGGTCAACTACTCCTAACTAAATGCGCCGAACATGATCTAGTTATAACAAACACCTTTTCCGACAAAAGGATAAATTTAAAGGCACCTGGCGTCATCCCAGATCAGGTCACTGGCATCTACTGGACTATGTTATCGTACGTAGGAAGCATCTCAAGGACGTCCAAATTACAAAGGCGCTCATTGATAGCGAATGTTGGACCGATCATCGTCCTGTTGTCTCTAAAATGAAAATTGCTATGAGACCCAAACACCGAAGAACTCAAGTAAAACGTAGACTCCGTCTCTGTATTAGTAAATTGCGTGACCAACAAACCGTCGAACAGCTAAAGCAAAAAGTTCAAAAGAATTTGAGTGCACTAGAAGAAACCAATTCTGTAGATGTCGCTGCTACCTGGACACAAATTAAAGACAGTTTAAAAAGTGCGAGTAAGGAAATTCTTGGCACTGCAGCAAGTAAAAAATAGGAGGACTGGTTCAATGATAATGAAGCTTTTATACAAGAACTTCTTGACCGCAAACATATTGCCTTCCAAAACGCTATCAACCACCCCAACGACTCATCAAAAGCAGAAGCTTTTACCCAATCTAAGTATGAAACGCAACGCGAAATCAGAAGAATAAAGAACGAGTGGTGGGCAAGCAAGGCCAGAGAAATTCAAAGGTACGCCGATTCACACGACTACAGGAATTTCTTTCAAGGAGTAAAAGCAGTGTACGGCCCCAGTCGGAAAAATATGTGCCCTATTAAAGATTTAAATGGAAATCTCCTCAAAGAAGACCAGGAAATAAGAGCCCGATGGAAAGAACACTACTCTAACATTCTTAACCAGCAAAGTCAAGCCGATCACGATATTATAAATCTTATCCCTCAATATGACACCTTCGAAGACTTAGATAAACCACTAACAACGGAAGAGATCTTAACCGCCATTGGGCAGCTAAAAAATAACAAATCTCCCGGCGCCGACTCACTCCCAGCTGAGATCTTTAAAGCTGTGTCGTCAGAGTTTGATGTCGTGTGGGAAAGTGGTCAAGCTCCGCAGGAGTTTCGTGATACACTTTTAATCAACCCCTTCAAAAACAAAGGGAGCGCTGAGGACTGTGGAAATTACAGGGGTATAGCTCTCCTGGCTGTTGGAGGGAAGATACTCACTAAAGCGATGGCAAATAAGCTAACACCTGTTATGGAAAAGTTACAGGGAAGTGCTCTGGAAAATTATGTTCCGCTTAGGTATCCCTAGAAAATTTGTGGAAGTATGTCGCAGTCTACATACAAACAACAACGCCCAGGTTATGTATAATAATGAGGCAACCGAACCTTTCCAAACCCTTACTGGAGTTAGGCTGGGATGTGTCCTGGCACCCCTACTTTTTAATTTGTTTACCACTGCTCTAACAATTATTGTTGACAACAAACTGACAGTCAGAGGAATAGGTCTCAGATACCGTTTTGATGGCGGTCTCTTTAACATAGGGCGCTTTAGAGCTTTCACGAAGACACGCACACGATTCATTTGTGATCTTCAGTATGCGGATGACTGTGCACTTTTAGCCTCTACGCCGGAAGAGCTTCAACAACTTCTAGATGTGTATGCCCAGAGCTATGATTCCTTGGGACTTAAAATCAACATTGGAAAGACTAAGATTATGTCAACTTCTCATCAAGTGAACCAAATAGACATTACACTTAACGGAAATTCTCTTGAAGTGGTGGATCAGTTCGATTACTTAGGCAACGTTGTTAATGACAAAGCAAACATGGACAGCGAGATTCGCAATAGAATTAACTCTGCATCTAGAGCACTCTGGGGACTTAGAGAGAGAGAGAGAGTATTTGACAACCACGACCTTGCTTTGTCAACGAAAATGGCTGTCTACAGAGCAGTTGTCATTCCAACACTGCTATATGGATGTGAAAGCTGGGTCACTTACCGTGGTCATGTGAAAGAATTAGAACGTTTTCAGCAAAGACACCTCAGAAGTATGATGAAAATCCGTTGGTTCCATCACATATCAAACGTGGAAGTACTCAGGAGAGCAAAAAGCCTTCCAATTGAGGTGCTTATTTCAAGAGCACGCCTAAGATGGGCAGGTCACGTTCATCGTATGCATGATAACCGCCTTCCTAAATGTACACTTTATGGTGAATTGCTAAGCGGTAGAAGAAGGCGTGGCGGTCAACGAAAGAGGTTCAAAGACGCTCTCCATGAAAATCTAAAATCCTGCGGTATTGCAGACGAGCAATGGGAACAACTTGCAGCGGACAGAACCGAATGGCGAGGGGTTGTGGCCAGCTATCAAGGAAATGTTGCTGCAAGAAGGCCGAATCCAAGACCTAACCAGGTCTATCTTTGTCCTGACTGCGGTCGACATGTGCTCTCCCGAATTGGCCTCTATAGCCATAGTCGTGTGCACCGTAGATGAGTGGGAATTACCTTTTACTTGTTTTTTATTGTACACAATCTATCGACTGTAACATTTTTATACTCGGACTCGAGTAACGGCTAATAATAATAATAACTTTGATAAAATTTTAGACAATGTTTGAATTTCTAATAAAATTGCAAATATTTCAAAAAGTTGTAACTTAAACCCCCACAATGCTGATATCAGAAAAAAAGGAATATAATTTTACATAACTTGATGTTGGAAAGTATAGGGTGTTCCATTTGACCTAAACAAGTTTTCGCAGTTTGAAGTTTACAAAATGTAACGTCAAAAATGCTTGTAATTATTTTAGTTGGATTCACGACGCTGCCATTAGCTCCCTAAATTTTCAAAAATTTTCTGGTAGTACTTTTCCATATATCGGTCGATGCAGTTCCTCGTGATACACCCTGTTTATTGACAACAAGTTTAACAAACGAATAGTGCTCAGTTAAAAACTTTACAAACTAATAAAATGTTTCAAATGTTGTTTTGAAGAATTTTTTCTCCATGCAAAAAGATATCACAATAAACCCCGTATGAGAAAATCGGCAAGAATGTACAAAAACTTTCATCATGGCACTTAAACCGAAATTTGTAATAAAATGTTATTAAATGGCACATAATACCGTATAATGCGTTTAATATGAGGAAATTTGTGATTGTCACCGCCAGATTTACGCTACCACAAAGACAAACAAAGACGGGAAGCATCTTGCATCGCCTGTTGTGCAGGGGGTGTGGTATAAATTCATTATTTAAATGGCGAACAAAATCCAGGGACATTAATACAACCTCTAAATTGACAGGCTTTCATTAGAATGCCCAGACAAGTAACACAATCCATTGAATAGAGCTGGAAATTTCCCAGACGATATCAATTGCTGCACCTTAATGTAATATCGGGGAGCCCGCGGAAAGTGACAAGATGATTTATGTCCCCTGTTTGGTCCGCGGTATCCCGTATTACAAAGTAGAGCAATATTCGGTCAGATTAAACACGACTTTTCCTTGGGGAGACAGCACAGCATTATTTCGAGGGAAAAGACGTGTTTTGCTACAGACTGCTTTCAACGGTAATCAACGACATAAGTTTACTCTTAAGGGTGTGTTTGTGTCGCAGGGCGTTTAACCATACGAAAAGAGAAACATCTTTGAAAGTTTTATGATATACCGGTTGGCCACGAGATCCCATTCTCCGATTCAGACTTATAGCATATGTGTCTATGAACTAATCCTTTTAGAATTTGCAACTTGTATGCATATGGACCATTAATAATTAATAATAGATTCTTTGGGCCAAAATATGAGGATATAACCAAATAAGCTTTAGTAAAATGTTGCTGTGGAAAAGATACATGGTGTCAAATTTCAAATTATTTTTTCGTTTTTTTGCAATAACTCAACAACGTCTAGACTGATCTTCGCCAAATTTGAGGAACTTTTTTTATTCTAAGAAACAATAATTTATGTATTACATCACGTTAGATCATAAAGGGCGCCACAGGACCTGTAGCTGATGATGAATTTTGATTTTGACGAAACGTTATGGTACTTCTGACCAGAAAATCTCTTGAGGGTGTCATTTCCACGTATAAAAGATACTTGGTAGAACTTGATAACTCCAACCGTTTTTGAGGAAAGTGCCGGTAAATATTTCAATGTTTTTTTTTAGGTTTTCGCGGGTGTTAAATGAAGTGTTATTGTACTTGCGGATGCTCTCCCGCGTCGATGATCGACTCCTCCAGGAGTCACGGTTGTCTAAACGTCGTTTCGGCAGAATCTCATCTGCCATCTTCAGGTTCTCACTGAAAGCTGCCTACTGCTGCTCCTCGTTGCTCGAACTGAACTGACGTTCCCCGCGTTGAGCGGCTCCTTATATATGCTGTAGTCTAGGGCGCGCCTGCGCGTTTGGCTACGTGTTACCGGTCCCCCACCACCTGTGGTAGGCATAGCGGGCGCCTGAGCCAACCCGACAAATGGCCTCGCTGAAATGTCATGCTCCACGTGACTTCTCGCTGGTGGTCGGGCATCCTCGTGTTCAATCGGTGCCGCAGAATGCCGTGGTTCTCCTCCTCGTGATAGGTCCATTTCGGGTAAGTTGCTGTGTTTCTTTACTATTTGTCAATACTTTAACGTACCTTCTCGTGATTGGTTCGTCCACGGCGGATCGTCGTATGTTTTCGGTTACGTAACTTCCCACAAGAGCGGCCTTCCAAGAACTGGGCAATCTCTGCGTATCATCTCGTTTATTGTGGTCTTTTTTCAATCTCTATGGCCTCTCTGGTAATCCTTGACCTATAATGCTTGATATTAGCTACTATTCTGGTGTTGTCGAAGTCTATTTTGTATTCTGTGGATTTTACATGCTGTGCTAGGGACGATGTTTTCTCATATTTTCGTACTGCATTCATATGTTCTTCCTTTCTTACACTAATACGTCTATTGATCAGTACTATGTATGATTTGTTGTAATTTTGGCATCGGATTTCGTATACTCCTTGGTTTTCTAGGGTAATTTTTGATTTTGGATTACGGAGGACTGCACTGATTTTTCGGTCTCTTTTTAAATATTGTTTCTATGTTATGTTTACGTAAAAGTTTGCCAATTTTATCTGTCGTACCTTTCACGTAAGGTAGATATGCTTTTGCCACTGGTGTCTCGGATTCCTCCTGGGTTTTTTGTCTGTATGGCCCCCGCGACTTCTGTATTGTGTACCTCTAAAATTAATTTTTCATTAGTGTTTTCTGAAGTGACGACATCTCTTCGTTGATATGGTCGACGTCTGCCAACCTCTGAGAACGTGTCACTAGAGCCTTTACTACTGAATTTAATTGTGCTGGATGGTGATGTGATGCCGCATTTAAATATCTGTCCGTGTGAGTGGGTTTTCTGTATACTGTGTGACTTAGTGTCCTGTCTTGTTTCTTTTTCACTAATACGTCTAAAAATGGAAGCTTGCCTTCTGTTTCTACCTCCATGGAGAATTTGATATTATCGTGAATGCTATTCAGGTGGTCTAAGAAATTATTTAATCCAGATTACGAATGTGTCGTCCATATATTTCAACCAAAGTCTTGGTTTGAGTGGCGCCGTTTGTATTGCACGAACTTCTAGGTCCTCCATGAAGAGATTAGCGATGACTGGAGATAACGGTGAACCCATCGGTGCTCCTTCCGTTTGCTTGTAGCGCTGGTCATTGTATATAAAGTGTGTGTTGTTTAAACAGTGTTTAGTTAGGCTAAGAATATGCTCATCTGGATGATACTTTCGTTTGATCAATTCGAGTGACTCCTCTATTGGTACGTTAGTGAATAGAGACACTACATCGAAGCTCACTAGAATATCTTCGGGTTGGACAGTCTCGTTGTTTAATAACTCGATAAAATGTTGTGCGTTTTTCACATAAGACGTTGCTTTTTCTGCTAGTGGCTGTATCTGTCTAGCCAGATATCTCGCTAACTCCTGTAACGGTGACCCTACAGAGCTAACAATAGGTCAGTAGGTCATATAATTTAACACATCTTAAAGATTTCTCTCTCGTTATAATCTGGTTTTTCACTTGATCATCGATAGGGCTGGCTTTAATTTTGGATTTGGTGGTCTTCTCCAGGTAAGTAGTGGGATATGTCGTAAGCGCTTGGTATGCGGTGTCTTCTAGTAGTTTTTCTATTTTACTGTGATAGTCCTTGCTATTCATTACTACAGTGGCGTTGCCTTTACTTGCTGGCAAGATTATGATGTCTTGGTTTTGTCGTAATGCTTTCAATGCCCTTAATTCGTCCTGCGATATATTTCTCTTAGGTGCCTTTGCTGCTCTTAGTATACGTGATGCATCTTGGCGTATAGTTTCAGCTATGTTGTTATCCATATTGGAAATTGCTGATTCTACTCCACAAATTATATCTTCTACTGGAACACGAGCTGGTGCGATTGCGAAATTATGAGGCCGCTTTAAATGTCCTAGCCGAAGGGTTTAATATGCGGAATTAAAATAGAGAAAACCTGTAGGAAGGTTTATGCTATACAACTTTGCTCTCTTGATATTTTTCACCAAACTGTATAGTTTTTCTTGAAAATAGAGAAAAAGGCGAAAAAACGCTAAAATTCATATATATGTATATATTTCTCAAAAACCACCTGTTTTTAGAACTACGGGGGGTGAAAATCATGTTTAGACAACCCAACTACTTGACTTTTTACAGGTCTCATAACTGTGGGAAAATTTTCTATAAAACAGCGATGTTTTGATGAGTTTGAAGCTATTAAGGAGAAAATTATTACATGATCTTTTCATTAATTTGACTTTATCAATGTACTAACTGATCAGAATTTGATCAGCAATATATGTAGAGAGTTTTTATATTAGATTTTGAATGAATGATTTATCTGCTAGAAACAAAGAAAAAGGATTTTTCAATAACTACTTACTTGGTCCTTGAGTTTGGTAAAAATAGTTTGCGTACGTCGGCCAGCAATATCAATTACAATTTTTTGTTTGTTTCATACACTATTTCAATTACTAAACAATAAAACATGCAAATCCCTTCCTAACACGTCCATATAAATAAATCCATGGATCGCTGTGGCCCTCATGAAATAAATATTTATTTATGCGTTGCAAATTTCCCAAGCTACATTTAATTCTCAAATTTTTTATCTAAATTTATTCAGCTTATTTAAATCCCTTTAAACCATACACATACATCGTATCACGCATACTGATATACTGCATGACTGAAATGTTCAAATCCGATTATGCGGCTCGAATTCTATGAGGCTGAATCGGCTGAAATGTATTGGGAAAAGTGGACGCTGTTCTTTATTCCTACTTAGTTCGCGCTTACCGATGGAATTAAACGTCCCCCAAGAATGGCGACTGCAATTAGTAAAAGTCCCTGCATCCGAAGGGAATCGATGGGTGATTCGATTATCATAAAATCGCACTCAAGTATTGTAATATTATGGGTGCTCCGGATGGTTATTTGGTGTGAATTGATGGGCGGTACAAGTGGAATGTACGTACGTGATTTGATTTAGAATATAAGGTTGTAAATAACGGACTCATCATTTTTTAATTCTTTATTTGATCCTTCGAGCACGGAGTGAATTTTTTCATTTTAATTTCGTGTGCAGGCATGAACAGCTTAGAAATCCTAAAAAAAAAACTGAAATCGCTTATTATTATTACATTTTATATTCGATGGTTTAATCCATTGAGTGCCTTTCTAGTGATTTAGTGATAAACAGGATGTGAACACTATCCACTGGCTTATTGATTTTTTTATGCGATTGTTGAACATTCAGGTTGATATCCTTCGCGTTCTATTGCAAACAGGTTAATGTTTGAAGCATATTTGCTATATTTATAATTCGAATCAACTTCCGATGACGCCAACTTTGTTGACGAAACATTCTTCGGTGCAATATGGAGCATTTTTGATGACTCCTGTTACCTGTATAACTTGTACGCATCACATCAATCTGAATTTCGTAAAGCGCATGCCACGCGCGACTGCTTTGCTGAACATTGGTGACAATATAATGCCCTAGACAAACGCATGTCAGCTATTCTTGTTTCACTAGACTATTCCGAGCCATTTGACACCATTGGTCGCCCTCCTCTTTTTGCCAAGTTAAATTTTGTCTTTGGCTTCTCAGTGTCTATCAATTGCAGAAAAGTATTTGATTGCAAGAGAGTACATCATGTGTCCCTCAAGGGCCTATCCTTAGGCTTATTTTGTTCCTTATGTATACACCAGATATATTTAACGTAACTAGTTTACATCTGCAAGTTTATGCTAACGAAACCCAGCTACTACAACACTGTTTGAGCTATCTAACGCAGACATATCTATCAATGTTCACATCAACATAATTTTAAGATTAGCCCAACTAAATTGGTTGTTTATTCTAGTCTGCTCTGGAAATAATCGGTGATAATAGATGAAAAATTACGATTCGTGTCACATACAGTAAGGGGATCGCTACTAGGCATATAGGGAAGCCCTGTGCACTTCTATACACTCATATCTTCATGATAGTCAGCAGAACAGTGTTTTATATTTTTGACTGACAAGAGCAATGCGTTGGGTACGAACCCATTTTTACTTCCGGAATGTAGAATTATAATATATTTTTCCCTTGAACATGGCGCATTTTAAGTACAATTATGAGTCGTATCTACCTAACCGTAATTAAAAGTATCATGCGTATCAAACCGCATCTCGTCAAGGTATATTACCATCATTATAGTTTAATTAAATCGCAAATAATCGTTTAAAATTACAAAGTTGACATAAATAATAGGAACAGAAAATACGGTATTACGTAATACAAAAATTGGTCAAAATCATGACTACTATACTTCGGTCGAAAACTCTAGTCAGCAGAGCCAGGGGCGTGCGGATTTACGAATTTTGTAAATTCCCTAATATAATATGTTTACGCTGTTACCTATTTATTTTCCTTAAGTTTGGAGAATTTTGACGAATAACATCAATTTCGAAGGAATGAAAGTCCTCGGATTGAGTTAACTATGCATAAACTATCATATCTTAAATTTAGAATGTTATGCTTAAATCTGGCAACATTCTCCACATATTCAGCGGCATTTGGTGCGTTAAACCGTTATAACTCTACACTACAGTTTCGGAAACTGAATTTGATATTGTTGCGCTGAGTGAGACCTGGCTGCAAGATGATGTAGGCAACAGTGAACTTTTCCCTCCGATCTATAACGTGCACAGATGTGACCGTAAGTTGGATCGTACAAATCTTACTACAGGTGGGGGCGTACTCTTAGCTTGCAAAAACGTTTTAAAAAGTGAAAAATTAGATCTATCTCATCTTGAGACCAATTTTCCTCTTCTAGACATTATAGGATGTAAGTGCACAATGAATGGCAAAGTGATTTTTATAGTAGTTATATATATACCTCCTACCACCACATTACAATGCTATGAGCAATTTTTTGAGACTCTTGAGTTGTTGAATTTATTATATAATCAAAATATTTTAATCATAGGGGATTTCAATAATCCAAATTATTGCAACAATGACAGCAGTAAGAAAACAATATGTATAAATAATTTCTCCAGCTTTTTCAACTTATGCCAGTTTAATAACATAACCAATGTCAATGGTAGAATACTCGACCTAGTTTTCTCGAATTTGAAATGTGAGACTATGCACAATAATACTCCTTTTGTAAAAGAAGATGCATACCATCCTGCACTATTTATCTCAATTGAAAAAGTGTCAAAACCTAATAACTTTCATTCCAACCTAACACAGAAAGCATATAACTTTAGGAAGGCCAATTTCGCAACTTTATATGATGCGTTTTTTAATGTCGATTGGTCTTTTGTAAATAACTTCTCGGATGTAAATATTGCACTTGACGCGTTGTACAGCAAATTGTATGAAATATTGGACGCCCATGTCCCTCTTTATAAAAAGATAAACAAAAAATATCCCAAGTGGTATACGTTGGAGATAATTTCTAATATAAAAAGAAAGTACAAATATTACAAAAAATATAAAGAAACAAAGGATAATTTTTATTTGAAACAATTTAAACATTTAAGATCTGTAATAAAGAATCAAATCAAAGCTGCATACGATACCTATCTGTCGGACGTTCAATCGTCTCTAATTGTAGATCCGCAAAACTTTTGGTCATACATACAGTCAAAAAAAAGTAATTCTAGAATTCCTGGTAAAATGTTTTTTGAGAATGAAGCGTATGATAACCAGCAAAACATTGTCAACGTATTCGCTGAATTTTTTAGCAATATATTTGCGCCAGCTGATAATCAAATAAATATAAATTTTAGAAATGAAACAACTTCCTTATACAATAATAATGTACATATTGATATGATAAATGTAGACGAAATATACGATGCGATCAAAAAACTCAAAAACAAATTAACCTCTGGTCCCGATTTAATTCCATCGTTCATGGTCAAAGATTGCGGTTATATTTTAGCTGAGCCGTTATGTCATTTGTTTAACATGTCTCTACGATTAGCTACTTTTCCCAGTAAGTGGAAGCTTGCTAAACTCTGCCCTATATTTAAAAGTGGTGATGTCACAAAAATTAATAATTACCGCGGAATATCCATCCTATCTAACTTTGCAAAGGTTTTTGAAATAGTCTTATATAATCGTATCTACCTTTCAACTAATTACATTTTATCTCCCTTTCAACATGGATTTGTTAGTAATAGATCTACCGTTAGTAATCTCGCCACATTCTCTCATTTTGTGAGCAAAGAACTCGATAATAAAAGTCAGGTGGATGTGATATATACGGACTTTTCAAAAGCCTTCGATAAGGTCGACCATAACTTATTGTGTGACAAACTTTTAAATATTGGTTTCAGCAATCAACTAGTTTTGTTCTTTCAATCCTATTTCTATAGACGTGAACAGTTTGTTACATACAATGGTTTTAACTCTCAGATGATTATTGCTACCTCCGGGGTCCCCCAAGGCTCCAATCTTGGTCCATTGTTCTTTCTGTTGTTTATTAACGATATATTTAACTATATTAGTTGTAATAAATTGTGTTTTGCCGACGACTTAAAAATCTTCACGAATATCCATACCATCGAGGACTGTATACGCCTACAGAACGACTTGAATAGTATTAAGGTTTGGTGTGATGTCAATAAACTGCATTTAAATGTTTCGAAATGTAAAGTAATGACATATTCTAGGAAACAATTAAATATAACTTATGAATATACTATTGATGGTAACACTTTAGTCAGAGAAAACACAATAAAAGACTTAGGGGTGATTTTTGATTCACAAATGACTTTCATCCAGCATATAAATACAAAAACGTCTGAAGCAGTTAAAATGCTTGGGTTTATTATACGCAATTGTTTATCGTTTACTAATACCGCTGCTTTAAAAACACTATATGCCTCATACGTAAGATCTAAACTGGAATATGGCGCTTTAATTTGGAATCCTTACTATTATTGCCACAAATATGCCTTAGAAAACGTGCAAAGAAGATTTTTAAAATTTTTGTATTTTAAGACTACATATAATTATCCTGAGCGGGGAATAGATAATAATTATTTACTCCAATGTTTTAACCTCCAATCCTTAGAAACTCGTCGCAAATACAGCTCCCTATCTTTCCTTCACAAACTGTTACACAATAAAATCGATTGTTCTGACCTTCTGGCTGCATTAAATTTTTTAGTTCCAAGGCAAGAGTCGAGGCAGAATCTCACATTTCATATTGATACAGCTAGGACAAATGTGTTTTTTAATTCACCAATACACACAATGTGCATTAATTTCAACAGCATTAGTCATTTATGCGACATTAACCAATGCAATTTAATCAAACTAAAAAGTATATGTTACAATCAGGTTTAACTACACACTAATATTTTTAGATGCCATTATGTATGTATCCTTACAATTAATTAAAACAGATATTTTAGCTCCTCAAATATTTAGATGCAGGTAATTATAATTTTTATGTTAACTGTTTTTATACTCACACTTGTCATATATACGCTATACTTCTTTACATTTGTGGTCTCTATTGTGTTTTTTCTTATTATATTTGTTTTTTTTTTCTACTCATACTTTTAGCTATTACATTAGTTAGTAGTACTATATTTTGTACACTTCAAAGTGTCCTGTAATTGGGCGTGAGCCTGTTGGACAATAAACGATTATTATTATTATAACTCAGTTTAAAATCAGTGTACATAGAGTGCGGTCGTTTATCAGTTGGGCGGTATTAATTCGTTGTTTATAAATTACGTATTTGTTATATCATAGTGCCTTAAAATTTTATTTCGTGTGAAATATTTATAGTGTGAATTGTTTAGGAATTAGGCGGCATTAATTTTTGTTTATAAATTACGTACTTGTTGTATCACAGTGCCTGAAAGTTTTATTTTGTTAGTGCTTTAGTGAAAATAAGTATATTTGTGGGAATTGTGTCGTAATATTTTTAAATGTGCAAAAATGGAAGCTGTTCCCGGTTGTTCAAAAGAGGTGGTAAAAGTTCATACCCCTAGAAAGTCTCCATTAAGCTTCAAGGAGAAGAAAATTATTTTGAATGTTTATCATGCATTGGAGAAAGATCATCCCTAAAGCGAAGTCTGGAAGAAAAAAAATAGTATTAGACAAATTCATAAATTCTTCTATGATAATGAAATCCCTACTGTTAAGAAAATTTTACAGTCCCTGAATGATGATGAACATATACCCAAAATGAGCAAATCGACGTTAAAAAAATGTTTGCATGATATAAACTTTGTATTTGCAAAAGGAAAGAGAAATAGCCTCCTACTTGAGAGAAATGATATTATTTGTTGGCGAAGGAATTATATTCGGGCAATTAGATCTGCCCGTGAAAGAGGAAGAAAATGCTATTATTTAGATGAGACATGGTTAAATGAAGGATATACTGTAATGCAATTTTGGCAAGATAAAAATGTAAAAAGTGTTCGTCAAGGCCATATAGAAGATTGGTCAACAGGATTAAAAATGCCAACAGGAAAAGGAAAACGCTTAATAATAACTCAGGAAGTGATTCAGGATTTGTGGAAGATGCACCTCTATCGTTCTTGTTAAAAACTAGTGGCGATTATCATGAGGACATGAATGCGGATGTTTTCGAGGAATGGTTTGCAAAAATTCTCGCTAAGATTGAACCCGGATCTGTCGTTATTATGGATAACGCCCCATACCACAGTCGATTACTGGAAAAATTACCAACCAGTGCATGGCGAAAAGCGCAAATTCAAAAATGGTTAGATGGTAAACGTATCCTATTCGATCGTGCTTCGCTGAAAGCCGAACAGCTAACTCTAGCGAAACAGCATTCGCCGATATATAAGAAATATATTGTGGATGAAATGGCTAAAACTAGAGGTATTGAGGTATTACGGCTTCCGCCTTACCACCGTGAATTTGGGCTGAAATAAAAGGGAATGTTGCAAGAGAAAATAGAACTTTTAAATTAGAACATGTAAAAGAGTTACAGCTGCTTATTGGCAAAAATGCATAAGGCACGTTAAAAAAGTTGAAGAACAAATGTGGAATACGGATATTCAGATTGGCGCAGTGATTGAGCCAATAATAATAAATGTAGGAGCCGGCAGTGACAGTGGCGAGTGAGTGACAATCTGTGATAGTATCGTGTAGTGATAGTGACAATGACAGTGACAGTGGTGAGTGAGTGGTAATCTGTGATAACGTCATGTAGTGAATGTGATATTATGAATTATTTATTGTGGAAAATTATTGTTGGTAAGTTTTGTTTTTTATTATATTAATTAACAGGAACGTTTATTTATGTTGTTATAGAACAGTTATTTATTTTTAACTTTGGTATGTTTTGTTTTTAATTATTCTATTTTAACAAGAAAGTTTATTTATGTTATTTGTTTTCAAGTTTTATTTATTAATTTTTTTTAACTGTTACTCTCTAATTAATAACCCTGTCACCATACTTTCCCGGCAAGGAATATGCTCACGCCTCCACGTTGGTCCTTACTGGGCAATAAGAACAACTGGCATGGTTAAAATTTTTATAAACCAACCATTCTATAGTTTTAATGTCGGATTACGTAAGTATTCCACTCCTAATAAAATTATGCCTGCCATTAAAAATTTTCTTAAAAGCACTCCAGTTTTTTTTCTTTTTGGCTGAGTTGAGCGTGAAAGCAAATTTAATTATATTTATTTTTTATTTTATGAAATATGTATGTGGCGCCACTGAGTGCCCGGGATATACGATTTCTTTCTTTCCAAGTTTGTTTACGACTGAATAGTTAGTCGAGCAAATTATTAGGTATAAAAGCGATACCGTTAAATCATTTACTCTATGCGGTCGACTAGGCCATTAAAATTGTTTGTGGTAGTCGTTGTTTCCATTTCTAGCAGGCGGATAAAACTTAATATATTTCTCTCAATTCAATGGGATTATATGGTAGAACGAGGTGCCGCTTTAGTATCAAATAAGAGCTGCTATCCTTTGACGAGATTGCCGCTTATTTTTTGCGTTACCGACTCGAGTTTTCGGCCGAAGTATAGATCAGTTCGAAATGAAAAATATAATTTAACAGTTTTTAATGAAAAAGTAAAAGTATCTCTGGAAATATCGATTTTAGGCATAGGATAATATTCACAAAAATCGTAGGGAATTTACGTGCCAATCCAAGAATACAATAATATACAGAGTGTTCCATTTGAAAAAATTGAAAAAATTCATTTTGAAATGGCCTGAATTAGCGCTAGTATAAAATACACCCCGTATAATTATAATCAATATTTGGTGGTTGTGTCGTTGTAGCACATCCTTTGTCTGCATAGTTGCAAAATAAATCTTCTTAATTAGTAGTAATACACACACAGCGAATTAATTTGTTAAACCTTGTTCCGACCAAAATTTTCATATTTTTTAGAATAACTTGGCAACGCTACGTCAAAAACAAAAAATCTGGTCACTGGAAAGGTAATTTTACGCTGAATTCATAAATGTAAAAATATATAGGGTGTCCTATTTAAAAAAAATGACCTCAAAGATGCTCCGTTGTAACGAGTCACCCTGTATATTTCAAAATATTTTTAAAATATGCGCCTCTTGGCACTATACCACTTCCTGTATTGGACTTTGAGGCACTATTGGGACACCCTATCTTCCATCTTTAATTTGTTAATTACATTACAATAGCCTCCATGTCGACCTAAATTGACACGGGGACAGTTTATCTATGCTTACTCTACTGTATGTTTATGTTTACTTCATAAAATTCTGCAACCACTTTTGTACGCTAGTATTAAAATGGTCCCTGTTGCATACGACAGCAGTTTTTTGGGGGAGAGCATAGGGCTGTAAGTCAGGAGTGTGGATATGAGAGGGCGCCACTTGGTTGTTAAAAGTCACTCCCAATTCTGCCCAACCAAGAAGCAAAATGGTTTCGACTATATTATACTATTAAACTGAAATTTATAGATTGATTAAAAGATTAATGATTATTTATTTAAGAGAAAACTATGCTGGTACTATTATCAACTCATAAGATAAGTTTACCAGAGGCGATGCAAGTATTAAAAGTAAACGTTAGACAAAAAGACATTTATTATCTGCACAAGATATATATATACAGGCTGGAGAGGTTCAGTAAGATGTTATATATTTAAAGTGATGAAGCTAAGTTTTTTTTTTTAAATTAAACATAAAGTGAACAGTACATGTAGACTTGGAAGTGATGTGCATCCAACAGTATTATCTGTCTACAATGTAAAATGATAACTAGCGTTGCATGATCATGCGCTGCCTTACAGGCTTATATAAGAAATATATGAAAAATTTATGAAAGTTGTATTAAACATGCATGATTAAATTTAGACGTTACACAGATTGAAGATCTTAAAAAAATGAATTAGATAAAGTAAACCTGCTCCAACAAAACAGCTCCACCTGACTGGACAGCTCAATCACTGCATTCCAGAATATCTGACTTGGGACGTCTGAGTAAAGCTGCCATGACGATGGTCTCTAGACTTGTGGTTGGTACTCCACTGACTTGATTTCATATCATATCTGATAGCTGGTACGGGCATCTCAGCATAGGCAAATTCTGGCAAATACAGGTTTAAGTACATCGGCAGGCAAGGGTGCATTGCAGGTCACAAAAATTATATAGTCAAAAAAACAACCAATCCAAGATAATGGTCAGTCCCAAACACTCTGGAAGTTTCACAAGCATGAGAAAAATCTGACATAAAATAAAAGTAAAACTCACCCTTATAAGTGGAGTAACACGCGAATTTCATAAAAAATAACCCAAAAAAACAGGAGGCTTCTCCTTGACGAAAACGAAAGTAATTCTTCGTGCAACAGCTGAGAAAGCTTCTACACAACAGCAATACAAAATTTCTCAATCAAAATCTCTAAACTAAATTGGCTAAAGCTCATCAAAACGAGAAAATTGCTTCCTTCCACGTGCACAGGCAAGGAGAGAAGGGCCGTCATTTTCACCTTCGAAATTTGACAACTCACTCAGTGCTGCCAATTTTAACTAAAAGACTTCCCATTGCCAACTATGGAATTATAGGGAAATATATTTACATAAAATAGAAAACAACCTCTATTGTCCAAAAATTCAATGAAAGTTACAAAATGAGTAATCTGAAAATGAAATAGTTCTTTGAGAATTCTCTGTGGATTAAATTTATGACTCCATGGGAAATGCAATATTAAGTACACTTGTGTGTGCCCTGGTTGCATACCCTTGGCACCACATGTAGTATTTAAAAATGCTACAAATCGTCAATTTTCAGTTGCACCAATTGCACTATTTACATTTTAATCGTTCATTAGATATTAAATAAAGTTTTCCTTCAGTGACTGAGGTAAATAAATCGACATTACAAGCCGGTGATATTTCACGAGGGAATTCATAAAGTTATACGATGAATAAAGATGAATCGGACTCAGTGAGCATTGCAATCCATTCTTTTGTTTATTGAAATTCTCCTCTTGTCGTTGATAAATTTCAAGTAATGCGCTTCAATTATAATTTCATGGCTTGTGTATGTTATCTGTTACACTGGAATTGGGAAAATCATGCATTATTAAAGGAGATGCTAACAATATTCCTGCGGCATCCATAATGCAGCCGGCAGGAGTCGTAGCTGGGGTCCCCGAGGCCTCGTATGCTGGCTTGTTCTGCAATAAATTGTAACGCGTGCACTGTCCGGCATCATGACAGATTAGTACATCATCAATCATCGGCTGCACCACGATAACAACTACACCGCACTAATCTAATTGAAATATTTACGCGGGGATCCCGACAGCGCTCACCGCAAATCAAACACATTTTCGGCTACACAACGTAACATTTGCACAGCGTCGCACTTTGTTACGTTGTACCTGTGTCATGTAGTCGTTGTAATAACTGATTTATGAGCAGACGACTTTCGTTATTACTTTTTTCATTTGCTACACAAGGTCTTCCCTACTAGATGTTCATTTTATTTGCCATTCTTTGTCACCGGATATAAAAGTTGGACCAAGTTTGTGAATATTTTATAAAGGTTGTTGATGGTCTGTTTTATTTTCGGCACCGAATATTAAATTTGTATGACAACTAAACAAAAGAGTATGACGCATAGTGGCAGAAACAGAGCTTCTTGGTGGAATCGAACTTTTTTAAAATAATTTTTCATATTTTTGTATAGTAGTCTTCAATTTTACCGAGCAGATAAAAAATGCAACAAAACCTTTACGATGTTATTATTAATGTGAACGATCCATCTTGATGGTGTCTGAAGGACGTCTTTTCTGCTTTTAAAAACTTAGAAAAATTAAAAAAAAATAAGAAAAAGAAAAAATTAATTTTCTTTTTCCTCAACCCTTTCTTAACTCTAAATAAATAAATATTACGTTCACAAAATTTTTAGGGTTCAACACGACTGTTTCAGATGGAGAATAATGTAAAAAATCATACTTACTGTCGTTTATGCTTAACTGCTGCTTTGATGGTATCAATTGGACGTCGTAACACTATAAACCTAACACTGTCTGTACCACACTTTCTTAAAATTAAACCTGAAAAGGAATTTTGTTAGAAAACACAACTAAAAACAATATAAAGTTCAAAATATATATATTAAATCTTTTAAAAAAATTATGTTTTTACAACAACTTTTATTTCAAGAGAAAATGTTTAACAAGCACTAGTCTGGCCCGTGTACAACACATGGTGAGGAACGGAACGATTTATAATGTAGCAACTACCATCCAATATGCGGTTTAATAAGCTAACGATGCACAAAAAGATTCAAGAAAAGTTCAATGTAACTGAAATTTTGGTGGGCTTTTGCTTGCCTGTCTTATAAACGTATTATATAATTCACATGAATTTTGGTCGCTCCTCGGAGCTTAAAATTGCTTGAAACGTCTCTACTTCGATTGTATTCTACAATAACAACTTTTTACGTTCAGGCAAGGCAGATCCCATGCACGTATGAGTACATGGTATAGATACTTTTTTGACTCCGAATCACTGAGGAACCGGTTTAGGGCAAACCCCGTCAATACACATCATTTCCCCGTCAAATCCGACTGTTAGGAAATGATGGGGGTCCCATGTCGCTAAGGGCTATTTTCGCTATAACTTCCGATATGCTTTGAATAGTCGTTGGATTAACTTGTCCTCATATTCAATACCTCGTAAGAGTTGCAGTGCTTGACAACGTGGATTCGTAAAAGGGTTTTAAATCTTGAAAATTTCGAAGTTCAAGTCTAATTTTAGTACACTTTCTAAAATTAGGTGGTCGGGGCGACATTACGTCCCTGTGCAACGACATTTGCTACACTTTCTAAATTAACGCTCCATGAAGAGTTAGCGAAAATTTCGCATAAAAAACGCTCCGAAGAGCGAAAATATGTTTACAAGTATTAAAAACCTCTTCCACGGCGTTTTTACGTGAAGCACGCTTTTCGTACGAAGTATTTCCTAAGTCGGATTTTGTTACGACGTCGAAAAGTATATCGGGGCTATAGCGTTCTTTAACATTAACACCAGTGTAGCATTCGGTATGATGTTATCAAACGAACCGACGTACCTATAAAGGTAAATGATTCAATTTGCAGGTGGAATAGTACAGAGAGTAACGGTGTTTTAATGGGGTCGTAAAGTTTTTGTTGCATTTTTATCTGCAGAGAAACTTTGAACGATAAAAGAAATGACTTGAAATACTTTCAATCTGAAGGAAGGTCGGGAACAAAGAAAATTATTTTTATTCTTACGTAAAGTTTAAACAAAAAACAAGTAACTACAACAAACTACGATATTAAAACATAATATTTTTAGTCGCAAACTCCTCTATAAATTCCTTATTCCACTATAAGGAACGTAACCAGACTGCAACCAACAGCTACTCTCCGGGCTATGTGCCCCGCCAAGCGTTGAATTACAAGTTACAGGCCTGGCGCGTTAAGGGTAATAATTGCATATTACCATCAAAACGCTAATGCTTCGATTACAACAAACACCAGCCGAAAGACTGATCCTACTTACGTTCCTTATAGTGGAATAAGGATTTTTTAGAGAAGTTTGTGACTAAAAATATTATGTTTTAGTATTCCGCTCTCTAAAAGCACATTTGAACTATGCTAAGCCCAGTCAGGCGATTTATTTTTCGATTGCAACAGACACTGGATCGCTAGATGGCGCCTGCTAACTATTTTACATGTCGCTATCCCAAAGATACCGAAATGTACTAAATAGTCAAGAGCTAACTTGACTATCAAGTTGGCATTACCATGTTTTTTTTTAAATAAGGCGCGACAAATTTCAACAAACTTATGAAATCTTTTTGCTGAAATACACGGGGTATATAAAATCTGCTACAATAAAAAGGAAAATAAATAATCATAAAAAGTTAAAACCATGGATCACTTCTGACATTATAAATTCTTTCAGAAAAAAGAGATACTTTAAGCTACTATTAAGTCAAAATAAAACCGAACATGCCAATCTAAATTATAAACAATATAGAAATAAACTAAATACAGTTATGAAAGAAACAAGAAATGAGTACTATAAAGTGAAAATTCAGAATAGAAACAATAATTATACGGAGATTTGGAATATTATAAATAAGGCATCCAATACAATGAAAAAAAAATCAAATAAAATTAACGTGTGTGATGGAAGCGGTAATTTAATAATTGATAATGACAAAAAGTCTCAAACATTTAAAAACTACTTTATTAACATTGGAGGATACGTAGGAGAAAACATGTAAATAAATATAAAGCACAGAAATTTAAATATTGAATTGCAAGAACTAAATGTAAACTCGGTGTGTCTAAGGCCAGTGTCAGAAAATTAAATACTTATAAATATACCATCTTAAGAATAAATCATCACCTGGCGAGGATGGAATGTCTGTAGCTGCCATTAAAAAACACATTATTTCTTAATAAACTCATTAAAAAATATTTTTAATTTGTCTCCAATTTTCGGGGATAATAGTACAATCTCAGAAAATTGGAAATCCATTCATCTTTTCACGTCTGAAGGACTTTTAATACCCTTCCTAAAGTGGATATTATAATGTTCACCTGAAGGGTTCGAAGCGACTGATTTCAGACAGAATAATACAAAAATCTATGCTTACTTTTTGCTTAACTGCTTCAGTGATGGTACCAATTGGACGTCGCGTCGTAACACTATAAATCTAACACAGTAAATACTAACACTTTCTTAAATTTAAACCTGAAAAGGAATTTTGAAATACAAGAAAAAGACGATATAAAGTTCAAAAATGTATATTAATCTTTTTTTTAAGGCAATGTCTACAGCTCCGGGTAAATCCGTATGATTAATTTTTATTATTCCTCCGTCTAAAACCGGGCATGCGCATGATTGGCTGCCGTCGAGAGCAAGGGACATTATCTATCATAAGCAACTATACTACATAAAAAAATATTAACATATTTAACCCAACGAACTAACCTAAAGAAATATTCGTATTACGTATTATAGTTAACAAAATGTGGTAAAAAAAAAAACTGTAGCAAGCGGATTCGAACCCTCGACCTCACGTGTGAGAATCAATTCAATTCAATTCAAAATATATTTATTTAAAATAATCGTACAGTGTATGAGCTGCCTCCCCAGCACCCATCTTGGGACCGACCCCGCGACCACCGCGTTGACGGTAGGATATCAATTGATGTCCTACGTACCGGCAGTCAGTCCCAGCCAAAACTTCCTAAACCCAACTCGACCGATGACTACCCCCGGGGGTGACAAGCTGGCGAAGAAAGAAAACATCAAGACAAGAAGAGCGCCAGAAGAGACCTCAGCCAGCGAGGTTCAACAGCCAGGACCAGGGGAGGTCCGCAGAAAATACCACGACACATCTCACATTTGTGAGCTGGGTCTGGTAGAAGTACGCGGGCCCACCTATCACGAAGGCCGGTCCAGGTCTACAGAGATAATCTAGGTGCAAAGAGTAATAGTCCTACTCGGCCCTAGTTATCGAGACCGACATCCAGCCAATGGATATTGGCGCAGTGGCAGATCGCAAAGCCGAGCCTAGACGGGACTGGTTTGGCTAAAGCAAAAATTGTATAAAAAATAAACTAAACCTAAACTCTTTTTTACAAAATAAAATTAAATTAGGTGGTATAATAACATTGCTTTAAAAAGAAAGCTTAACATAAAACTTGTATAAAAACTAGAACACTTAACGAAGAATATTTTCGGAGAACTGCACTGATTAATTTTCGCACTGACGCCGACACCATAATTTGTACGAAGTGCCGTCCGCGAGTTACTTTAACTACGGGTTGCGCAAGGCAGGCCTAAACTGTGATTCTAAGTTTTGATTGTTTTGGTTTAAAAAATTTGGGTACTGTTACAATATTAATGACGGAAGAAAGAATTTACAGACAAGAATGTACAAACAGAAACGAAGAACAAAAAACAGGACACAAAAATACACAAAAATAAAAGAAGAGGGGGACAGGAAAGATTTAAAGCGGTTAAAAGTTATGAAATATCAGTGAAAAGTGGATAGTATCAGGGAAGTTATAGTTGGTGAAAGTTTGGCTAGAGTGGCTGCCGGAAGATTGGCAACGTCTGGTAAGGTAAGGGGTGTTTAATCCGAAATGGGGCATTATGCTGTCTAATTTGTGTAATGTGTCTTGTTAGCGGGCTATCGCCCAGTTTGAATGAATAGAAGTTTTGAGAAATGTGCTGGACGTAGTCGGCTATCGGGGTTATGTCGTTGCAGCGTTCGTAGAGGTCTCTGAGGGAGGTGTATCTTCCAGAATTTGATATGAGGCGCATATATTTGTGTTCTAGCACTTTTAGTTTTTTCATTATCTTGGCCGATATGCTGCACCACACCGGCGCCGCGTATGTGATGGACGGCCTGACCACCATCGTGTACAACAATTTCTTATTTTGTCTGTTTAGTCTGCTACCCCTGACCATGAGCGGGTACAGACTCCTGGATAGGGAGTAGACCGTCCGTATGGTTTCGTTTATGTGGGTGTTGAACGTCAGTCTTCTGTCCAGTCGAACCCCCAGATACTTCACGCATCCCCTGATAGGAATTTGGTTGCCCCTGATCGAGATTGGTGTGATGATGCGGTTTTCTGTGAACCGACGCGTGAAGCATATCGCCTCGGACTTCTCAGCGTTGACCCGAATCTTCCACTGGTCGTAATAAGCCGTAGCACGAGTCATGTGCGCCTTCAGCAGCATGTTTGCCGCCTGTGCGTTGTGCGAATGCGCGTACATGGCCGTGTCATCGGCGTACTTGGCCAGCTTAGTATTCGGGAACTCTGGGAAGTCTGAGACGTACAAGTTGTTCAACTTCGGTGACAGGCACGATCCTTGCGGGACGCCCGCACGAATGTCCCGCCGAGTTGACAGTTTGTTATTCACCCGAACCTGCAGGGTTCTGCCCGTCAGGAACGAGTGGATGAGTTTGGTGATGTGCGTCGGAAAGTTATAGTTATGGAGTTTGTAGAGTAGGCCCGGGATCCAGACGGTATCGAAGGCCTTCTCAATATCGAGGAGCACCATGGCGGTGCTCTTCCCGAGGTTGTATTGCACCTTCACATCGTTAACCACCCTAACAACCTGTTGGACGGTGCTCCTGCCCCTCCTGAAGCCGAATTGGGACTCGTCGTCGATGTGAAGCTCATCCTGAACAGCATCGAGTCTGATCTGGATGACCTTCTCCACCAACTTAGAGATCGCCGACAGCAACGAGATGGGCCTGTAGCTGCCGACGAACTGCGCGTTCTTTTTCGGTTTCAGGATGGGTACGACCACGGCGCCCTTCCACTGGCTAGGCCAGTGCTGTAGTCGTAGGATTGCGTTAACGATGTACGTCAATTGCACAATACCTTTCCTCGGGAGATATTTGAGCAGCTTGTATTCGATACAGTCCGCCCCGGGTGCTTTGTTATTCGGTAAGTCCTTGACAATTTGTGCTATTTCCGAGGGTTTGGTCATGACTTTAAGGAATTGATGTCTCGTCAGTTGGATGCCATGACCAAGCAGTTCTTGTACGTCTCGTTCGATGCGGTCGTGTTCTTGGTTATTTGGCATGTTATTGTTATGTATCGTCTGAAAATGGTCAGCTAAGTCGTTCGCCTTTCGTGCGTCCGTTAGCGATGTCTGTCCGTTGGTACCCGTCAAGGCTGGTATGGCCTCCCGCGTACTTTTCAGGGCTCTTGTCAGCTTCCACAGCGAGTTGTCCTGAGGTTTTAACGCTGCCAGCTTGTCCCCCCACTTCTGGTTTTTTGCAGTGTTGATGGAGGTCCGGATCTGCCTTTGCAGCCTGATCATCTCGGCCTTAGCGTCGGCATCGCGATTTCGCTGCCAAAGCCGTCTCAGTCGGTTTTTTTCCCTTATGTCTCGTATGACCGCCTCGTCGAGTCGGTCTTTGTTGTGATTGATAATCACAATGGTGGCAACAGTCTGCTTGGCATCCTGCAGCACCCTTGTGAACTCCTCCACCGCATTTTCCAGTTCGGCGGGTGTATTAATCGTGTTCGTTAGTGTGAGAATCGGGAACCCTAAGTATTACACCACAGACTGCTGATGGTTAACCTTATAATTCTTACTATATCAATATGTTTGAACGTCATCGCGCATGTGCGGCGTGAATTGCCTGGATGAAGGAATAATAAAAATTAATCATACGGATTTACCCGGAGCTGTAGACACTCCCTTTTTTTAATTATGTTTTTAGAAAACATTCAAGAAAATGTGTAACAACTATAGTCTGGCCCGTATACAACACATGGTGAGGAACGGAACAACTTTCAGTGTAACCAACTACCATTCAATGCTTAGTTTATAGCAAACTATTACACAAAAAAATTCAGTAAAGAATTCAATGTTTATAATTTTGGTGGGCTTTTGCTTGCCTGTCTATTTACGTATTTTTTCAGTTCAATGATAATTAAGGACGCTCCTCAAAGCTTAAAAATGCTTGAATCGCAACAACTTTGAATTTTATTGTGACCATTATAGATTCATATGCAGGCAAGGCGGTCCATGCACGTCTGAGTACATGGTAAAGATACTTTTCTGCCACCGAATCACTGAGAAACCGGTTTAGGGCAAATACGCGGAAAACCCATCATTTTTCCGTTAAAATCGACTGCGATAAAATGAAAGGGCACCCTCGATGCTAAGGGCTATTTTCGCTAAAACTCTCGAAAAATTTTGACTAGAGACTTTTTTAACTCGCCCTGTTATTTAACATAAGGCATGAGTCGCAGCGCTACACAACGTGGATTCGTAAAATGGTTTTTATTTTCGAAATTTCGTCTAAAATTTTATCGGCGGGGCGACGTTTAGTACATTTTCTAAAATTACACTTCTTGATGAGTTTTCAATATTTTTGCATAAAAAACGCTCCGTAGAGCGAAAATGTTACTTTATTTATAAAAACCTCTCCCAACAGTGTTTTTACGTGGAGCGCGCGTTTCATGCGAAATAAACTGCTGGCCACTCGAACTTACACATAGAGAATTTTAGGCAAAATTTAAAGTTCAATATTTTCAACAGGAATGCAAATTTTTGAACGCGGCTTGCAAATTTTAAGAGCTAGTTTTTTTTCGGATTAAGCTGCATGACGTATATTTATCGTAGGACCATAAGTTTATTATATACGGGGTGATCAATGAAGTCATGCAAAAAATCAAAAAGTTTGTATGAGTGAAATTTCCGCAAAAAATTTTTTTGGTCATTGCAATATGGTTCGTTACTAAGGTAACATCAATATCTCTAGACGGTTTTGTCAGTTTTTGGATTAAGGCCCTTGGGCCTTGTACACACTACTCAACATAAAATTTGGATACCGAAATTTTTAAAATGCTATAACTTGACATTGGATTGACGGTTCTTGATGATTTTTGCGGATTTGGAATCCTTATTTCACGTAGATTTTCTATGGTCTAAGCATTTTATTTGAGGGTTGAAATTTACACATTATACCGGGTCGATAATAAACAAAAACGTAGCGACAAGAACAAGTTTATTACATTATATTCTACAATGTACAAGATTGCTTAACAACGGCCAAAAGTCAATTCTTAAAAAAATTATAATTCTAATTCTGGTAATTTTTAATAATTAAAAAAAAATTTAACTAAAAAACTAAAAATGAATTTAATTTAAACTTAAATTAAAATTACCTAATTAAAATTAGGTACATTAATTTAAAAAAAGAGAAGCTAATATTTTGTTGGTCCTCCTGCTCGTAATATTATTTCCCGACATCGATTTGGTAGAGTATCCACAAGATTATTTATAAAATCTTGTGGAATATTTTCCCATTTCGGATTTTGTTATAGTTTCGAAAAAATTTATCGAGGGGTTTGGCGTGTTCTTTAACATTCCCAGCGACATTTTTCACGCATTTTAATCTTTGACGTTCAAGAAAGTTTTATTTATTTAGACAAACATAGTAGACTTTATGATAGCCTTTCAATCTATGTAGTTATTGAGAAACTATTTAATAGGATTTTTGTCAATTAAGGGAATATAATATAAATCATATTTGCTGTTATAATGTTTATGTATTATATTATGTACGTATGCAATTATGCATAGTTTATAATTTAACATAACCATAAATTAATTTCGAAATTCGTAACAATTCTAATTTAATAAATAACTATTATTTTTTGTGTATAGAATGCAACAATGGCGTTATGTAGGAAATTCAGTAAATTCATTTGTGCCCAATTTTTAATAATAGCTCAACTCATTAAATAATATAATTAATTATTTGCGTAAAAACAAACATATATGGAGATACATATTTAAAATTAATAATGTTATTATATGAATTTAATTAAGTTACTTTTTCATGTTTTTACCGGAAAACATAAATTACGTTATTGTTTTAATATAAGCAAGATATTATACAGGATGTTTCACCAGGAACTGCAGGGAAAAGTGTGCAGCAGAAAATTTTTAAAATTTAGGAAGCTACTAATGGCAGTATGGTCAATCCAAATAAAATAATTACAAACATTTGGCACTTCCGGTTATACCGGAAGTCGAAACCAACTTTATTTTAAATGGAACATCCTATATATGTTAGGATTTTGAAAAATAGCATAAAATTCTGGGTGAAAAATGTCTAAGATACCCTATGCCTAAACAAAGCCGTTTCAGAGATATTTGACATTTTTTTAAAAAATTGCTACGATTTACACGTACATAAATAAATACGTTGGATATTAATGGTTATAAGATATTACATAAAGAAATCACTTGGGCTACTGTAGCGTAGCAGATATCGCAGGCACAACTTAACCCGGATAAGTGATGTAACGTGCCCACGATAAAATTTTTCTAGCTCAGACTATCTCAGGGCGTTAAGCCCAAGTTTACATAAACTATGACAAATTATTAGTTTACTTACTTACACAAATTACTGAGGGTTCCATACGTAGTGGTCGCAGACGAAATAATTACACTTTCTTTAAAAATGAAATGCACTATATTACACAATTTACAGATATTGGTTCTCTAGCCTGTAACCTGGCGATGTTTAAAAGGTGTGGCAAATTTCTCGATTAATAAGTTACAACATTAATAAAATGCCTCGTGTAGCTACACATCGGTTTACAACGTGAGGATAAATGGTAATAAATTCTGCCACAATGGGTCTGATTTAGAGAACCTCCTTAAATAAATATAAATGCATAAAATCTTTAAATATGTATAAGTTAAAATACAAGAGTAAATACGAATGGATATAACCGCGCCGAACCACTGAAGGTAGTCCCCGGTAAATAAAAACAACACACTTATCTAGGGTGGTACGATACCGACTTCGACGTGGAAGAACCTGTAGCCCTACGGAGGTGTCTTCGGGACAAAAGAAATTGACCCAAGGATGGGGTTGATTATATCCTCTCCAGCCCTGGAACTTTCTACTGTGTGTGGATGCCCCGTCCGTGGAACTTCACTCACTGATGAGGGAACAATCCACCAATGTTCCTAGAAAGCCACAGTTGGATGAATGGGGTCGAGTCCGCCTTTCAAATCGACACGATACTTCCAAAGGAAAGCCTTGTATACTTAAATATCCTACTTCCGCAGTTAAAATTTACTCACAACACAAAATATTCCGCTAAACGGAACAACAACAGATGGAAAATTTTTTCCTGTGTTGATAATCCCAAAATCCACCAGGATAGGATGCCTTGGATAAACCGAGTTTGTAGGATTATCAACTATATACCCGGTTTATCCAAGGCATCCTGGTGGATTTTGGGATTATCAACACAGGAAAATTTTCTCCATCTGTTGTTGTTCCGTTTAGCGAAATATTTTGTTAATGTGAGTAAATTTTAACTGCGGCCCACAAAACGCTAAGGCGTATGGTGGGTCGCATAGGCTAGAGGTCCGCAACAAAATTTGACATGTGCAATGGTTTTTAAATGTATGGCTTCAGGGAAAAATTGTGCACAACAGAAGCGATTGTAAAATTTACACAACACACATTGAAATGCTTTGAGAAAGGCAGGTATTCAGCAGCAGTATTTTGTGACCTCAGTAAAGCTTTTGACTGTGTTTTACATGTAGTACTGTTAAAAAAGCTAGAAAAATACAACTTCAATCTAACAAGCATAAAACTACTAAGATCTTATCTAGAAACCCAAAAACAAGTAGTAAGATTGAATGGTGAGATGTCAAGTGAGCTATATGTCAAGGCTGGAGTCCCTCAGGGCTCAATATTGGATCCTGTGCTTTTCTTAATATACATCAATGACTTGCCAGATGCTTTTGAAATGTTCTCTGGATTATTTTGTGCTGATGACACGACTCTCTTGATGTCTCATTACAATCTAGAACAACTAGAAATTCAGTGCAGAGAAGCACAGTCAACTGCTAAAACATGGTTTGGTTCAAACAAGCTTTTCTTGAATGAAACAAAAACAATAAAACTGATTTCATCCACACGGGATATTAGTAATATTAACAGTGCCAAATTCTTAGGTGTTCATCTAGACCCCATTTTGAAATGGGACGCTCATATTAACCTTGTCTCTGATAATCTATCAAAAATTATTTATACTTTGAGACAACTTTCCTTTTCTGTATCAAAGATAGTCTTAAGAACGGCATATTTTGCCTTGTGACATTCCAGACTGTCTACGCAATGCTTGCTTGGGGGCATGCTGCGGGAAAACGTAGACTCTTTGGCCTGCAAAAAAGGGCTGTCCGAATTGTAGGAAGGGTAGGATATCGTGATGAAACTAAAGATTTATACATAAACTTAAAAATACTAACGCTACCGAGTATGTATGCTCTGCAATGTTTCCTCTATGTACACAACCATATAAATGAATTCCATACACATTCAGATAATCATGAACACGATACTATAGAAATAATGTGTGCACTGAGTACACTCGATTAACTAGAGGTCAAACAGGTACCAGCTATTAAACTTTACAATTAGGTAAATCATCCCTTCAACAAAGTTTAAATATGAAATAAAAGAGTTTCTCTTAAACAGAGCATACTTTTCGTTAGAAGAAATAAGTAACAATTTAAAAAATATATGAGCTAATTTTATCTATATACAACCGTCTTTGTTAGTGTTATTGCATATATGTTTTATTAAATGGTTTTATGGTAAGTAAACAAAATGTATATTTTTAATATTTAAATTTTAATCTGTCTTTGTAAATGGTATTGACTTGTGTGTGTATTTTTATACGTTAACATTAATAAATATGAATATGAATGGACTTTTACACAATTCGCATTATTAGAGTGACTCAGGGAGCGAAATTTTCGAGAAAGTTGGCAGTTTAATGTTTATTGTGCCATAAGAAACGCTAGAGTTGTGGCATTAGAATTTTATCAGAAAAATTTAAGCAGTAAGTTAAAAAGATTTCTTCGTCTGCTAATATGTATAGTTAATTCTTTTGCGTTTGTTTTTTTTAGGTGAAAGATATCTAAATATTTTACAAAATTTGAATAACAACCATTTAGAAAATTTACCTCTCGCCGAACATAGAAACATTTTTTATCAGCACGACGCGACGCCGACGGTGCTCCCCCACATAATGCGCGTATTTGACAAATAATTTTTTACAAAAAACTTTTTTACGATCAATGGGTCGTCAATAATGGACCTTTTCTATGGCCTCCTCGCTCGCCCGATTTATAAATTCTAAATTATTTTATTTGGGGAACTATTAAACATAAAGTTAATGAGTGCCCATCAACAACTATTGAAGATTGTATGCAGAGAGTAAGAAATGCATTTCAAAACTTATCACAGGATTCAATTAGAAGCTACCCATCTCCAAAGGTGCAACAAATTTGTGAATTTTCGAGGGCCGAATTTTGAACAATTATTAAGTTAAGATGGAATAATGTTTTTAGTTGATTTTATCTTAGCTTTTTGAGTTTATGCAAAGTGTCTTCAATCCAATTAATAAGCATGTTAAGTGTTTAGCGTTATTTTCGGTTTTTGTGGATATCTAGTAACAAATGTACTACAAGTTCTTGATATTACTTTGTCACGTTCTCCGTAATTTAAACGTCCTGACATTTTTTGAGATAAGAGAATGACTGACATTAATGATTGTTTCTAATCATGGCTAATTTGATAAAATTTTACTAAGAATTATTGAATTTCTAAGAAAATTACAAATATTTCAAAAAGTTGTCACTTAAACCCCCACAATACTTATACTAGAAAAAAGGAATTTAATTTTACATAACTTGTAATAAAATATAGGGTGTTCCATTTGACCTAAACAAGTTTTCGCGGTGTGAAGTTTACACAATGTAACATCAAAAATGGAACACTTGTTATACTATTATTGGATGTAATTCAATTGTAGAGTGCAGCTTTCCTTATGTTCTTTCTACATGCCAAAAAACAAATGAGTATATAATGAAGTCATTTTTGTTTTAAAAATATTCATTTTAATTTAAATTTAAAGTCATAGATTTTTCCTATCCACCGGGTATATAGAGTAAATTGGGAAGAAACCGCTATCAAGCAATTTAATTTCAGGGAAAGATTATATTTAAAAGTCATGAGAGAATCAATGGGAATAAACTAATTTTATTTAGATGAATGATTAATAAACTAGGACCGATAGAATTCAGTTTTCTTTAGTAACCAGGTAACGTTTTCATTATAAATTGATTGCAAGTAGTTTAAACCGCGGGAGTCAATTGTTTGAATTAATTAACGCTCGAAATAATTAACATAAAACCGGAGTTAAAAATAGTATTTTGATTTAGAATTATAACTAGTAATACCGGGGTTATTCTTTTCTGAAATCATAAAAATAATTTATTTGCAATCGATTCCAGTCATGTAAATTGTTCAGAAATTATTGTTTATAACAATTGACGCTACCCATTATAAAACATTTTGTTTCACCGCCAGTTAGTGACTGCTTAACTCACATATGCTCGCGCATTGTGCGTCCGACAGGATGAATTTTAGCCTAGCACGGGGATGTCTTGCGGAGGCCCTCTGCTAACGCTCTCTTTGGTTTTCAACTGCCGACCTGACCAGACGATTATTTTGGTAAGAATTCACTGTGTCGAATTCATATCTATTTTTATTTTGGCAATTTGTACTTAAAATATTTTCTGTAATGATACATATAATTTTAATTGGTCTTTGTGTTAGTTTGATATAATTCCGCCTTCAGCAATCAGTAACAACTTTGAATTTAACGATCGTATCTAGCTTATCCGGGGAAAACATTTTACCGCGAATAATATCCTCAGGGGATGCTGCCTTGCAAGTGGGACACTCCGGAGGTGTTACGCCGAAGCTTTGAACTATAAATTTCAAATTTTATTTTAATTTTGCCTAACGACAATTTAGTCCGCGAAATTCTCAGTCGGGGACGCTGCCTTGCAAGTGGGACACTCCATCTGAGCCGAACAGTCATAAAGCAATATTTTACACTATCGTACTAAACAAAGACAAATTAATATTCAGTAAAGTGAAACTTGACGTTTGAGCCTGTTTATTGTTTGATAGTTCAGCAATCACATCGGGTTATTTTTCGCGAAATTCTCAGTCGGGGTCGCTGCCTTGCGAGTGGGACACTCCACCTGAGACGTACCGCACTGATTAACCATTAAATATTACTTTACCAGGTTCACCACGTCAAGTTATAAAAATTTAGTTATTTTTATAAAAGTAAAATTATTTGCTTCTGGTCAAAAGTTTGTTTAAAATTTAAATAACCGGCTGTATGTCACCAAAGAGCAGTCCAAGTCTTTTTATATCACATTTGCCAAACCGCCACTTTGCTAGTCATATTTACCGCATCTTTGCTTTATCTTGCGTTTCGCCCTGTATATTATGCTTGATATCATTTTCTACGTACCCTGGTATATCATGATTATAGAGATTTTGTTTTTAAAAAATTAAAGATTTGATTATTACTTGAAACTTGGGTAATTAAAAGTATTAATTTATTTGAAACGGTCTTTTAACTATAGTATTTTCTGATTTTCCCATAAATATACATAGTTCTTGCAAATTCATAGCATATTTTACTTTGATTTTTTTCTATTTTAAATTTTCAATATAATATTAAAACATTTTGTGTGCCTTATTTTGAGTTTCTACTCTAAGCTATACTCTCCTGAAATAAAAGTGTTACAAATATAATTTTTTTACAGCTGTCCATTCCTTGAGAACAACGGCCTAAATTTCGGCCCCTGGTAATAAACCGTCTTCACTGACTGTATCTAGGGCCTTTATTATTTTTCTTGTAATAAAGAAAGTGGTGTTTCTGCACTTTAAACAGAAACTGGCGCTCCAGGCAAAAACCCGCTTGTATAGTGCAAGTTGCAGCACCGAAATAGCGACGTTACAAGTATCTTTTACACGAAGAAAGTTATAAAGGTTGTTGTAAACCATTACACATGTAATAATTTTTTTTAATGTCAAATATCTCTGAAACCGTGTTACCCCTAGTTTTCCTCGATGGTTTTTAGCCGTTTGGCGGGTTGGCGGGGATCGAGGAGGGGTCTCGGCATCATCATGGTGCTCAGCATCCTCGAAAACTAGGGTTAACACGGGTCTCTCCGCGGTTTACCCCTTTCGGGGGTGGTTTTTGGCCGTTTGGGGGTTGGCGGGGGTCGAGGAGGGGTCTCTACTTCACTATCATATTCAGCATCCTCGAAAACGGGGGGCAACACGGGTTTAGCCGAGAGAAGACGGCCTCTTCGCGGTTTATCCCTGTCGGCGGTGGATTTTGGCCGTATGGGGGGGGGGGTTGGCAGGGATCCAGGGGAGGTCTCTACATCACCATCGTACTCAGCATCCTCGAAAACGGGGGTAACACAGGTTTGGATGGTAGAAGATGTCGGATAGGTGGTTTACCCCTGTAGGGGGTGGTTCTTCTTCGTGTGGGAGGTTGGGTGACCTTGGAGAGAAGTTTTACCACCGCCATCGTATTCAGCATGCTCGAAAACGGGGAGGGGGAGACATAGTCTCGTTAGATTAGCAAATATTCACATTTTTCGAGGTTCTATCCGACTCACAGAATGTACTATTCCTTCTGAGACACCCTGTGAATTAAAAAATATTACTGATTGCAAGTGAACGAATATATACTGTTTAGATTATGCCGTAATAAATAAAGCTCCATTTCATCCTTTTCAGTAAATCCACATATTCAGACTTGCTAATCTAAATGGCAAAACACTTAGGCCATCAAATACAGAACTGTTTCTAGCACTGCGCTGGTGCTGGTCTAAGCATTCTATGCACTTTTGTTCTTCAGGGTACTGTGTGTAAGAGCACTTTTTAAAATCGATGCTTGGGGCCTCGTGCGCTTTACAAAAGGGAAAACACAGTATTTTGCTATTTAAAAATAGTTGTATTAGGTGTAAATATTGGTTATATTGTTACGTATTTACAATTTCCAATGAGCACCCTGTGCGTTGGTTCAAATAATTGCAAGAAGACTTTTCACTAACCACTACTTTATTTAATACTTAATTACAATAATTAATCGTTAGTATAACACACTAAGTACAACTATAGACATCAGTACAATTCACAACTTATTACTGTTCTTATTTCATCTGTTCACTTGTTCGTCTAATAAAAAACTGTCCTCCGTTCGTTGCATCCATACTGAGGCGCTTTATTCTCCAACGTTTCAGTCTATCCGTCGCGGCGTTTCTGGCTCTTCTCGTATATTCTATGAGGCAGTGGCGTAGGCGTGCACATAACAGTACGCTAGCAAATTAATTACCAGAAGTAACTTCAACCAATTTTTTACTAAAAATTCTCGTACAACGTTTAAGTCCATACAACCTTCACACTCTACATTTTTTAGTATTAACCCGTATAAACATAAATTATTACATTTACATCATACTTTGTCAGGTGTATACTGCATATTCATATAAAATGATACCATTATATTAGCAAATATTTATATTGTTGCGTAAATATAATTTTTGTGAACGAGCATGGACACATATCAATATTTTACATATGCACATGTACGCTCGAATTCAGTGACATTCCGGGCTTTGTTTTGTTTTTAATTTATGATTTTATTTCCATTGGTAATTATTCATTTTGTGTGAATAGCAATGTGTCATTTTGTTATGCATTTGCCATTGCACTTGACATATAACAAATGAAGTGAATTTAGTTGAAATAATGTCAGCGTAGTTTTTCATTTAACTGATAAATTTGCATCAATATGGCTGTATTCCTATGTTGTTCGGCTTTTATTTGAGAGTTTTGTTATTTTGGCGTAACAATTACCAAACTCGTAATAACTGGAGGCGAAAATAATTATTTTATTTGGAAATCATTTTTGTTGTTTTAGTTAACCATATTTTTCTTTTTTGTATTGTATTTGCACAAATTATTCTGTTGTTAATAGGGTTAAAGTAAGGGCTGATCCTGTTTTCTAAGGTATAAGAATCAGAAAAGCAAAACTGTATTACCAAAGTCAGTCCGTATTAAAATCTTAACCATAAGATGGCAGTTCCCTTCTCTGACTGTTTGTATCATTTGAAAATACCTTTGCTGAGATCTTAATCAAAATAACTGACGTTAGCTGAGGTGCAGCTATAAAGGATGATGTAGCAAGAGGTAATTTGGAAGCCATCAAATTTATTGATATTTTGTCTTAAAATATCCCAAACTTCACCCATATAGTGTCAGCCAAAATAGTTTTTTCTTGCCTACAAAGCAAGCAAGCTGTTAGAATAAATATTTTATATAAAACACCAATTATACCGAGTTTTTTTCTTTACTTACACACAATTGTACCTGTGCCTCTAGACGTTCCTTGTTACCTCTTTTTTGCTCATTAAAGACTGAATATAACTAATGCTTTTTTTCTCCTAAGTGATCTTCATTATTGCCTTCTATGCCACTCTGCCTGGACACCCATACATATTTAACTAACATGTATGCGCTCAACTGGGTCAAGACATTCAGTTCAATACCAGCTTAGAGTCCGTTTTGTTTGATTGAAGAGTCGTCAAAGATGTCTGACTATCGTTGCATGCTTCTCAACTAAACTTATTATGATATTTTGTCTTCTCACTCACTCAGATGGCATTTACCACTACTTGGAATA
Organism: Leptura quadrifasciata; assembly: GCA_963675555.1. NCBI lineage: Eukaryota > Metazoa > Arthropoda > Insecta > Coleoptera > Cerambycidae > Leptura > Leptura quadrifasciata. The sequence continues at coordinate 161,792,315 of OY776674.1, read as the reverse complement.
CACTTGGGTATTTGTCAAGTGTCGCCGATATACGAGCCAGCATCAGTTATCTCCCGAGTCTTTGATCCAACTGTACCTTTCCAATCCCCTAAAACCGAGAAATACCTTATTGTCTGTTCCCAACATCTCGACTGGCCTCTTACAAGTGAAACTCAAGTCTTTGTGTGCTTTCGGGCCCTAGCTGAAACTAAGAAAAATGAAGAATGTGATGAAGTAAAAGTAACATTTCTCCATCCAGCTGAACCATCACTGCCATTTTTTTATACAAAGAATACAGATGCATTATGGATACCTCTTAGAGATCTCTTACGTACAGTAAATAGGTACTATCCCAAAATAACTAATAAGGCATTATTATTGAACAACCTCCAGAGAACAATATGATCAATACAATGTCAAGTATATGAGAGCTATTTTTTGTGTTTGTGTTTTTTTCTTATTTGAAATTATCGCATAATGCTTTCCTTTGCCACTTGCAGCCCGAGTTTTTATAAAAATTGCTTTTGTTTTAAACTATTTTAACTATGAATCCAATATCATCCGACTTTTAAACTTTGTATATCATTGTGAGGTTTTTCTCAGCCTTATTAGGCAGGGCGAGAAGTGCTCCTATGATACTCGAGCTTTGGATACGGTGCGGTACGGCTGCTCGGCCGCTAGTACGTGTTTTAAGTATTGGAACAACACTACCTTATAAGCCAGCTACGCAGTTCAAGGGAAGAAACGATAATTACAACGGATGAAGTGAAAACTAGACTTCACCAACACAGTAGTAAAGATCCAGTTTGCAATATTACAATATCTATTGAATTCAAACAAATCTACACTAAACCAAACAAGCCAGTTACGCAGGACTTGAGCAGCTCAAGGGGAGAAACGGTAATTACAACGGATTAAGGGAAAACTATACTTCGTCAACACAGTAGTAAAGACTCAGTTTGCAATACCTATTGAAATCAAACCCACTATGTGCAAATCTAAACTAAAATTATCCAACTTCCTAACACTCCCTCTGGTACGTCTGTCTGGTTTGAGTCGCAGTACTGGACTGACTATAATAGACTTGGGTCCCACACTAAATAAAGTAATCGATAATAAAGGTGGGTATAGAGTCACAAAGCCTGTCAGTGCTGGCAATCAATTTCGGTGGATAATTAAAATATTTAACTTACACGTGGAAAAGTTGAATTGCAATCACGTTGAGCTGGGGCAGGAGCCTTGAGCTTACCTCTGGTATCAAACTATTAGCTTGATTATCCGAGTACTTAATTTTAGCTTTGTTTATTACGAACCAAGCTGTCTTGGTTTTAACTGCGCGTACTGTTTTACTAACATTCTTTGTTATTTGTAATTTTAATTTTACGATGTTAAGGATTTTTTTCCAACCGTATATGAAGCAATTCAATACAAATAAAATATACCTATTAGATCTACTTTTGCGTCAATTAGAAGTTTCCATCTAGAATCTTTTACAATATAAACCCGATTCGATGTCCTAAATTAATGTCACAAAATCTAAGCCCAAATTTAAAATATTCTTCGTTGCCACGCATTTAAATCATTCTACGGAAATCCCATCTAAAAAGCGAACTTCTTTGTAAAAATGTATTCAGTTTTTATAAGATCAGATATTATCTGTAAAACAAAAGGATTCCCAACTCGAACGTGACTTTCCAGAGTTTTGGTTGAATCTCGACCTGAGACCTACGTACAAAGCGTTGATTTGATAAAAATATTTTTAGATTTTCTCTTATTAATATTTAATACTACCGGACTGGAATATTGCAGCATGTGCGAAAATAAATTCATAAATGCAACACAGGTTGATGTCGTGTTGCTCTTTAGCGAATAACGGACGTGATGCAGCCCTATGAGAAAATCCACTCAGTTTTAGCCGTTTTATTATGTACATAATTTCTGCGACGTGAGTGCATAAATAAATATCTCAATTAGTCAAATCTCGCACTGCGATACTGTCATAAATATGTTATAAGTGTTCTAGGCGAAGCTCAATCGATATCGGAGCCTATTTTAGAGATACGTAAATATAGTTAAATAGAAGTGAACACAAATAGCCAGTCTTCATTACCTAAAAGGCCATAGAATTACGCATAACTGAGACCAAGTCGTTAGTTTAACAGTAAGTATATACAATACAAATTACAAGAACTCCGAAAATATCAGATTATGATATAGGAAATATAAGATACAAAAATTTTTTTAAGAAAGAAGAGAAAGTTAGTTACGAATTTAAAAACCGCTGCCCAAGGCACATCCAGATTTTGTATCCAAGTCTTTTACACACTAAATCCCAATGTAATATTTTACTCCCTTTAATAATAGGGTGGGAGTGGTAGAGGGGGTGGCTAATGTCAAAAAATTTTTAGAGACCCTTGGTTCTCGTATACACACTAAATCCCAATTTAATTTTTACCCCCTTTAATAATAGGGTGGGAGTAGCAATGGGGGTGGTAGAGGGGGTGGCTAACGTCAAAATAAATGTTAGAGGCCCTTGGTGCTCGTATACATACTAAATCCTAATAAAATTTTTACTGCCTTTAATAATGGGGTGGAAATGTCAATGGAAGTGGTAGAGGGGAGTGGCTTGAAAACTGCACAGTGTACAGGGAACAGAAAAACTTAACAACAAAAACAATCGAATTAGAAAAGAGAAAATATTACAGAGAAATAATAGAAATAAATAAAATTAATGTGGGAAGCGATTAGGGAAGTTATGGCAAATTTTAAAAAATAGAAATTAAATTGAGTCTCTATGCTTTAATGGAATAACAATAACAGAAAAAGAGAACATAATTAATGAATTTAATAATTATTTTGTAGGTAGTATACAAAATATTGTGGGTTATTAATTTATTAAGAGCACCTAGCACAGCATGTAAAATCCACAGGACACAAAATAGACTTTGACAGCACCAGAACAGTAGCTAATATCGAGCATTATAGGTCAAGGATTACCAGAGAGGCTATAGAGATCGAAAAAAAGGCCACAAAACCTGAATAAACGAGATGATACGCAGAGAGTGCCCAGTTCTTGGAAGCCCGCTCTGGTGGGAAGATACGTAACCGAAAACACACGACGATCCACCGTGGATGAATCAATCACGAGGAGGCATGTTCAAGTATTGACAAATAGTGAAGAAACACAGCAATCTGCCCGAAAGGGACCTATCACGAGGAGTCAGAGCCGAGCGCTGACAAATCAAGGAGAATCACGGCATTCTGCGGCGCCCATTGGACACGAGGATGCCCGACCACCAGCGAGAGGTCACGTGGAGCGTGACGTTTAAGTAGGCCACTTGTCGGGTTGGCTCAGGCGCCCGCTACGCCACTACGTGGTGGGGGACCGGTAACACGTAGCCAAACGCTCAGGCGCGCCCTAGACTGCAGCATATATAAGGAGCCGCACAACGCGGGGAACGTCAGTTCAGTTCGAGCAACGAGGAGCAGCAGTAGTCAGCTTTCAGTGAGAACCAGAAGATGGCAGATGAGATTCTGCCGAAACGTCATTTAGACAACCGCGACTCCTGGAGGAGTCGACCATCGACGCGGGGGAGCACCCGAAAGTAGAACAACACTTCTTCATTTAACTCCTAAACCTAAAAAAAAAACAACACATTTATATATATATATATATATATATATATATATATATATATATATATATATATATATATATATATACAAAAATTGATACAAGTAAGAATGCATTGGAAAATTAAATTATTACCTGAATTATTGTCCGTTTGCAAATATTTGGGATCTAACCTGTTCTCTGAATGAGGCAATACTACTGGAGAAGGACTTGATATACGATGGTAAATTATTAAATAATTTTACAGGATTGTAAGAAAAGACGTTTCAAATTGATCAATCGCATGCTTTGGGACACTAAATAAGTACCTCAACCGTGTGGGACAATTATGTATATCTGTACTTCTGACTAATTTCTCAAATAAATACTTCGAACTTTGATTTTTAACTATTTTGTAAACAAGACACGCTATATGAAGCTGATAGCGTTCATCTAGGGTAAGCCATTTACTGTCACGAAGTGGATCCGATATATGATCAAACTTTCTCAAATTGAAGCTCAACCCTAAGCATGAGTTTTGGACCTTTTGTAAACTTGATCCCTTTTTAAGAGGGCCGGCCAGTATACACTATCACAATAAGACAAGGCAGACAAAATTAAACTATCACGTACTTTTAGTTTTGATTCGCTTGACAAAATATCTTTGCTCAAATACAATAACTTTAATTTTGCATACTTTTGAAACCGACCGTTTTGAATATTTTAAGTCTTCATCGATGTAAATCCAAAGGTTTTTGCGGCTGTTACTAAATTTTAAAACCTGATTATTAAGTGTAATTTTAAAATTGTTATGAGCTTTTAAATCCATCTTATTCTTCCCAAATATTAAAACTTCTACCTTCGACTCGTTTAATAAAAGACCATGAGCTTTTGAGACACTCGATATTTTTTCCAAATCGGAGTTAATTGTTTCAGTTTCCTCATTAACTTCATATGAAAGAACCGAGAAATATATTTGCGTGTCATCGGCATATTGACGTGTTGTACAAGATGTTAAAAATACGTGAAAATCGACTGTATACAAAGAAAATAATAACGGCCCCAGAATACTATCTTGTGGTACACCTTTTATGTCCAGATATTCTGAAAAACTACCATTAAAACTGCTCCTTGACGTCTGTTTAATAACTTTGAAAAGAGTCGCTAAAATTAAAGTATTTTAGTTTTTTTGTATAAAGTGGTATGATTTAAAGTATAAAATGCTTTACTAAAGTCCAGCAATGTGAATGTAGTGGTTAATAGGCTAAAATCACATGGCAAATTGCTGTCAAGTATTTTAAGGTTTAGTTAACTGCCATACAAAATTTTTAGTGTAAAAAAAATCGATTTAGACCATTGTTCTGATATTACACCCTCTGCAAAGATCAGCTTGCTTTTGATGACCTTGCAAAATACATTCTTGCATATTAACTCGTTCGGCGACACAAAGAATTACTATCTTAGTCTTCATAAAAGCCACGTTTAAGCAATCTTTCCATTTTAGACAAAACAGCTTCTTGTACCATCGTGACAGATAGCCAGCAAAAAAGCTAGTGAGACATATTTGCAGCTCTGTGACGGTCTATTAGTACTAGTATGATATGACATGACTCATTAACTAGTAAAAATGTAGGTCGGTGGCTGTGGAGGGTAAGCTTAAAATAATTAAATAAATTTTTTCTCCAAAAAAGTTGAAACGTTTGTGATAAAATTTGGCATACGGATAGTTCCTTAGTACCCAGTATAAGACGGCGTGACAATTTGCTTCTAAAGAATTCAGGAAAGAATGTTGCAAGGGGTGTTGTTTAAAGAATTTAATATGTTTCTTCTCTAAACCGGCTCTGATGATTTTGATCAAATTTAACACATAAGATAATCCCTTAATAGCAGTATGGGATGGTGTGAGGCTGTTGGATAAGGTTTAAAAACATAAAATAATAAAAATTGCGGGGCGAGCGTAGGTGCGTCTTTACTATGTACATACTTCGGTATGCGATGTAAAGCAACGACAGGGGCAGTTAGTACTTGGATGGTGACCATTCCAACGGAAACCGCGTTCTCGCCTCACACATCTTCCAGCGGCTTGTATATCAGTGTATGCGCGGAAGCTATACAACCTTAGGCGAGGGTTGTATAGGAGATATACCATCCTTCGGAGGGGATGTAAAGCCGTCGGTCCCTTGTCTATTAAATGTTAGGCAAGTAAAAGATCCCTACTCTTCTTAAGGGAAGAGGTTCGGCAAAATTCCTGGTTGGGGGTAGCTCGTCTACAGGCGTCCGTGTTAGGCCTCAGTAGCGGAAATAGGCTGACGTTAAATAAATGTATAAAAAAAAAAAATTAAAATTGCAATCGATTGAACTGAATTTTAGCGAAAATTGAACAAAAACTTACTTTTTAAATATTTAAAATATCTCACAACTAAGCCATGAAACCAAAGTGCGTCTTAGACAGTCCACCCTGTAATGAATTAGAAATTGCATTGCATTTAGAAAGGTAAAGTATACGAATTCACACCGTTTCATTATTATATTTTATATCTAGTTGCAGTATTGGGGCTAATTTTGCGATATTTAACATCAAAGTTTTCTATGTTAAATATCTAATTTCACAAAAAGCTTATTATACTTTTATCGTCATTTCTTTCTATTGAATTGAGCATTGCTCATTTTCCGTCGGCCTCCCCTATTACAACAATTACTACAACTACTACTGCAACTGCCATTACAACCCCTATTATTACAACTAATTGAAGTGAAAACTAGGGCTTATGCTAATAATGACCTTAAAATGTTAACATGAAATCGTTGGCCTTCATAAATACAGTTTTCTGAAGGGAATGAATTCACCACGTGGTTTGTAGCACTTTTATATATATATATATATATATATATATATATATATAATTATATGACATTCAGTAAAAAATGAAGTAATTAGCTTGGACAGAACCTTTATGTAATCTACTTACTAATGGGCAATGGTAAAATATTTATATCTGACAATTTCAGCTATGTTATTAGATACATTAGGGTCTGGCGTTATTGTTATTAAATTAATGTAACACAATACAAGTGTGCTACTACCATTCTCCGTCCATCATTACCGGTGCACTTTGTTGCTGGTGATGTATCGCCATAATGAGAATTTATACGCGAGATAATGATCGTTGGCCATAATAATAGATTAAGTATTTAATATATTCATACGTGTTGAACTACTATAGTTTGAAGTTAATGCAAGTATTATTTTTATTTCGTATCAAATATGTTTATTAAATATTGATCTAGGTGCAGTAGGTGCATAATATTGGCTTATTTTAAGGAAATGCATAATATAGTATCATACAGGGTGTTTTATTTGTGAATGCCCAAAACGAACCAGGGGATGGAGGATCCTTCGAAGGGTCCCAAGACCAATAATATTGGCCATTGCTTCACCCTGCACTTTATCAGTACGATATACCACCTTAAAAAGTCCTTCGGCGGTAATTTTGCTATAAAAATCGGAAATTAATAAAAAAATTTCCCAGGAAGACGTGACGGTTGACCAAAAACAAGTTCCGCAGAAGAACATTGTAAATCTTCTTTTGGCATTGCTCGCAAACCGATTAAAATGATTGGAAGTTCACTCTTCCAATTCGTTTTAGAGTTCTGTGAAATCTTTCAACTAACCCATTACTTTGAGGATGATATGCAGTAATATATATTCTATGAAATCCTAAAAAATTTCCAAATTGCGAAAGTAATCTAGATTCAAATTGAGCGCCTTGATCTGTAGTTATCTAAAGTGGGACACCAAAACGACATATGTATTTTCGCAATAATGTTTCAGCGACTGTTTCTGCTATAATTTTACACATAGGATATGCCTCCGGTCAACGAGTAAAACGTTCAACTACAGTAAGAATGTAAGAGCAACCTCCGGAAGGAGGTAATGGACTACATACAATATCTATGTGAATATGTTCAAAACGTCCTCAAGGGACTTCGAACTTACCAATTAGATTTTTTGTATGTTTATTTATTTTATTTGTTTGACAATTATTACTATTTTATGTAATACATATTTAATATTATTTTTTTTTTGGATAATTGATTTTTTTTTATTAACGTTTCTAGTTGTTCATAGATCAGCGGTTTAATATTAAAATCTGGAGAATTTACTGCAGATGATCTACTAGTGTGTGAGTTTGAGCATTGTTAGGAATACATTGTTTCAGTAAAGATAAATCATCTATACGTGAAAGCGTATCGACAAAGAGATTATCTTTACTTTTAACATGTTGAGTATCGTTTGTAAATTGCGCTATAAATTCCGTATAAATTATTTGTCTGGAACTTCTCTCCACCGTGGAGAATAAAGCTATTGTCAAAAGTTTGTGATAATAATAATAATAATAATAACGTTTATTTACACAAAGAAAAAAATACTAATTTACATTTCGTTTCATTTATACAATAATTCATTATAATTGTGTTGGACTAATATTTATCAATACCTATGATGTAAATAAACATAGAAAAATCTCATTAAAACGTTAAGTTGCGCATGAGATTATACTTGCTTACTTAAAATTACACACGGTAAATCAGATATTTTATTTTTGAATTATATATTTTATTTTAGAATTATATATTTTATTTTAATTAATAATGTTTAAAAACTACCTTAATTAATAGATGACTTAAACAGAAGAGAAAAGAATTTTTTTAAAATTTTATAATAATAATTTATATTATTTTTAACGGAATAATACTATAACTCATAATAATTACTATTAATTTTCAATGAGAATACGGACAACATCTCTATCTAAATTTAAAACATAAGCTTTAAATATTTTTTTGATAAGACCTGAAGAATTTATTGTATGTAAATATATTTTGTACATTTCAGGCAGAGAATTAAAAATCCTACAAGAAAGATACGCATAGCATCGTTGACCAACTGACTTTTTTGAAGTAGTAAGCTGAGCATATACTTTTTGCTTGTTTCTTGTATCGTACTTGTGGACAATTTTTTGTAATTTGTTTTTGTCTTTATATAGATATGTGATTATGTTGTACATAAATATTTGCCTAATATCTAGTATACGTGCTTCGATAAAAAGACTATTTGATGGGTAGGTAAACTGTTTATCATACATTATTTTTAAGAATTTTTTTTGCAAAATATCTAACTTTTTTAGATGACTATAATTAGCTCCGCCCCAACTAAGGATAGAGTACTGTATACGTGACTCAACTAGAGCAAAATATACCATTCTCATGTATGAGGTATCTAATATTGTTTTTAGGTACTTAAATTTATATAATAAACCTCTTAAAGTCTGAGTGACACTTTTGATGTGACTATCCCATCTTAGGTGTGAGTCAATTGTTACTCCCAAATATTTAATCTGATTCGTTGCTTTTATTCTAATTATGTTGTTATTATTAGTTATGGATAAATATTAGTATTTTGGTAGTCCGTTTATATATGAAGTATATGCCATGAAATATGTTTTCTCAAAATTGATCGTAAGTAACATATGATTAAACCAATCTACTATGTTGCTAAAATCGTTTTCTGCTTTATTTTTTAGATCCGTCCATGTGTCTGCCGTGTAGGATATAACCGTATCATCAGCAAAACTAGTTATTTTGCCGCAGGTGTTTAACGAAAGTAAATTGTTTATATATATAGTAAACAATAACGGCTCTAGTACCGTAGCCTGGGGTACACCATAATTTACAGTCTTCTGCGTACTTATACTAGTTCTGATCTTAACTACTTGTCTTCTTTCGCTTAAGTAACTTGCTAGTAACATATTTACAGTTCCTCTTATTCCAGCATCCTCCAAGGCCCTCAACAACTGAGGATGACTCACAGTGTCGAAAGCCTTGGCAAGATCCAGGTATATACACAACATCGGTTTACTCTCATCCATTGTTTTGTATATTTCCTTTGTTAAGGTATATACCGCGTCATTAGTGGATTTTCCCTCTCTAAAACCAAACTGGGAATTTGATATTAGTTTAAATTTGTCCAGGTAAGTTGTTAATCTGATTTTAAGTGCTTTCTCAAAAACTTTAGTTAGATTTGTAATAAGGGAAATTGGTCTATAATTTGTTATTTGATTGTGTTCTCCTTTTTTAAATATGGGAGCGATAACCGCCAGTTTGAATTCAGTAGGGCATATTCCACATTCAAAAATTTTATTAATTAGGTATGTAAGAGGTACTGATATTTCATTTGCCACATTTTTCAAAGTTTCTGTTTTTATCATATCGATTCCTGGAGACTTTTTTGGTTTTAGTGACTTAATTATACCAATAATTTCATTTGTGCTCACAGGCTCTAAAAAGATGGAACTTTGGGCAGAATTTGTTTTGGGAGGAGGCGTTGGTGGTTTTATTATTTTATTAGCATATATTTCACCTACATTTGCGTAAAAGTTATTGAACGCATTTGCCATGTCTAGATCGTCCTGTATAATATTATTATCATCGGTAAGTATTTCATTTATTTCATGCGTTTTCCTATTTGAACTTATGCTGTTTATTACTGACCACAGGTTTTTTGAGCAGTTTTTATTTTTATTGATTTCATTTTTATAATAATTAGTTTTTGTGATTTTTATTAACTTATTTACGTGGTTTCGATATGTAATAAATTTTTCTTTTATTTCTTGATTATTTGGGTTATTTTTATGCTTACGATATAAATCATTTTTTGTAGTAATAGATTTTACGAGGCCATTTGTTATCCACTGTTTTCTTTTAATCTCATTTCTATATTGTTTAATAGTCTTCGTATGTTTAGTAATTTTTTCAGTCAATAATTTAACCAGATATGTTGCTTGCTTGTTTACATTTTCTATCTTATAGTATGCACTCCAATCATAATCTTTTAAATCACGTTGCAGATTTTCGTAATTTATACATTTAATGTGTTTTTTATCATTTTTTGTAGATAAGTCATTTTTTGTAGTAATACCCAATATAGTTGCCTTGTGGTCAGTAATATGAGTATCAAATACAACTGAGGTAACATTGTTTTCTAAATCATGTAACTTATATTTAACAAAAATATGGTCTATACAGCTAGAATAGCCTCCCTGTACACGTGTGTCCTTATTTGTTACTGATATACAGTTATACTCACTTAGTGTATCTAGATGATCTGTAAAACAAATAAACCTTATTCCCTCCAAAAGGTATCTGAAATGTTTAATGGCTGAATTTAAACGTAAATTCTTTATCAAATTTCAAATATCGTTTTTGACGGTTATTAAATTTTCGTGAAAAGAAAGCTAAAGGCTTCTTACATTCCCATCGTATACTTGTTCAACACTGCACCCATTGAAACACTTGAACAATCTGTTGTAAGAGTCAAGATTACATTACTGCCACTGTTAGGGTCTGTAAGAACGGTTGAATTGGCAAGTGCTTTTATTGCCGTTATAAAACTATTAAGACCGTCTGGCCAGGAATAGTTTACGTTTAGGCCAGCTGCGATGTCATTGATAAAAGTTATTAACACTAAGAGCCTTAATACGGAACCTTGCGGAACCACAGAGGATTGAGTGAAATTGGATGATTTACATCCAAAGTAATGAATATACTGAATTCGGCCATATAAATTAGACTGTAACAACATTAACATGTTGTAATTCAGACCCATCCTATTTAATTCCATAAGTAATAAGCCATGATTTAAACTATCGAAAGCCTTAGAGACTTAGTATAGATGATGTCTACCTGACTTCTTTCATCAAGTGCCTCACAAATGAATTGACATGTATAAGCCATATTCGTAATTGTTGACCATCCTTCAATTTAAACCGTATTGGTCGGGTATTATACTAGTTCTGACATGAACCGAGAAGTAATTAGATAAAAAAATCGAAAGCTTTGCTGAAGATACATAATATTGAATAACAATATTATAGACCAATAAGGTCCATAGTTTTTAAGTCCATGTTATAATTTTTGTATACAGGGTGTAACGCAACTTACCCGAAAAATCGATTTCTTAAAAAAATTTTTAATAAAAGTCCAACACAAAAAAGATAAAAATTGTTAAAATTACAAATTAATGGACATGTTAAAATAACATTATTTCTATAAAAACTGTTGAAAGTTCTGTCCATTGACATTCAAAGCACACCTGAACCCATCTAATCCAATTTTGTCACACTAGCTGAAGTGTTCTCCCTTCCTGCTGTTCCCGAAAACCCAGATTATGGACAGCTGTTGTGATACGTTCCCGTAATACATCGATATTGTCAACTTCGGTTTGGTAGACTTAATTTTTTAAATATCCCCACAAAAGGAAGACAAGAGGATTTAGATCAGGGGACCGCGGAGGCCAAGCTACAGGTCCATCCCGTCCGATCCAGCGTATTCCGTTTAATTGGGTCAAGTAGCCTCGGACTACTAAACAATAATTTGGGGGCGCACCATCATGTAAAAACCACATCCGACTTCGAACCTCCAAGGGCACATCTTCAAGAAGACCAGGAAGGTCATTACGGAGAAACTCCAGATATTGCAGACTATCCATCTGATTTGGCAATATGAACGGACCAATTAGGCGTTCATCGATGTTCAAAGTGATTCCGAACTACTTGATGAGAATTCTCAATGGTCTAAACGTGCATATTATGTAGATTGGTTATACCATTACGCGTAAAAATTGCTTCATTAGTGACCAAGACATCAACAAATTTTCATTAATTTGTAACTTTAATAATTTGTATCTTTTTCTGTGTTGGACTTTTATTACTTTTTTTTTTTTCAAGAAACCGACTTCTTATTTAAAGGTGCATGTATGGTTAAAATTTTTCGGATAAGTTGCGTTACATCCTGTATACAGGGCACACTCTAGAAATTTTCCAAATATTTAAAATATTTTTAAAAATTAAATTGCATACAGTATGTAACGTTTGGAAAATGAAATGGCACAATATTTTAACAATAACGAGAGTTATGTCTGAGCCTGCAGTTACTTTGGGTTTTATTTGTTATAATGCCTTTGTGACATCATGCTCACTTATTGAAATTGTATGTGAAATGCCATTAGTATCGTTATTTATCGACGTATATTCGATATCGTGTAGTAGTAGAATTAAGGAAATTGTTAGCAAAAAAGTCTACAAATCCGTCTACAATTTGCTGGAGAGCATCCAGTCCAAATTAATTATAAGTTATGACAGATGGTATTGACGACTGTCTTTTTTATTGAGTATAAAAGCGACCAACATTTTTTGGATCAGTCTCAATATTGAATTCGGTTTCACAGATGGCAAGCCTGATTAATTTTATATTTTCACTTCTTATAGCTTTATAGTAAATTATAGTTTGTAATAGTTGACGTCTTGTTCTACTCGAATCTTGAGTTGATTTAAATGAAGTTGTGTACATTACAAACAAAGCAACGCAATACAATAATAATAATAATGATACCAGCGTTCTTGCCACTATGGTGTTTTTACATATTATTAGCGTTATCTCCATAACTAGGTAATTACAAAATGATTCAAGAGTATAATCATTCCAGTCATTCAAAATTCTCTTACATATGTTTAGTATAAAAAGTGGAAAGCCATGTTTATATTATTAAATATAAAACTATACCAACTATTGTACTTTCTGAAAGGCGTGAGTTTAATTTATAGGCACAGGTAATTATCGAAGTTAAGCTAAAACGCCAACAAATACTCGACTTGGGCACCAAAATAAACTGTTCACTTATCTAATTTAGAACGTAGGCTTTTACTGCTGGATTCAAAATGTATCTTAGACTTAGGGATTAGGCACGCTAATCCTCAGAGCAGTTGACGCACGTCTTTAAAGCTTAGAATGTATGTATCTGATACGTTATCTGAACTCTTCTTGTGTAGGAACAGCCACAGAATTATGCCTTTTCGTGATATATTGATTTATGTTTCAATGTGAAATGCTTTGAAGTACAAAAAGAAATCCTCATATTAATATACTTCATAGAGCATGATAAATAAAGCTCAACATATCACAGATCTCCATCAAACACGGGAAGAGTTATATAAAATATATGCCTTAATCTAAAGCAATAAGGTATGCAAGTTGACCGCTGAAACCAAACAGCCACATGTAACATGCTTTGTATGTTATATTCTGTTATTAAATTCTAATATTTATTTCATCATAAATATTCCATCATCAGGCTGGTGAAAAACCTGCGCCAGTCTGAAAGCTGGGGCAGATGATGGCGAAGCCCGCCAATATTATTTATTTTTTGATTTCACAATGTGTTCATGGCTGAGTAGGCGCTGAATCACCCCAGCAGCGCCAGCTTTTCCATGCAAATATATTCAAATTCAAATGACCCGAGGGTCAGTGTCCTTCGCTTACGCCCTTCATGTGTGACAATAAAAGTGAAAAATTGCGTTTATGTGTGTGTTTTATTTGATCTGAACACATTTAATTATTAAACTAATTAAAAATTTAATAAAGCTGTGTTTCACATGACCGGTTGGCTATCTTCTCCATATATGTCCAAAAATAGCGCTGGGGGTCAGGAATATTTCAAGCAACAGTGGGCATTCCAGTATTATATGGAGGCAATTTAAATCTTTTATGTTATATTCATTTGATTTTAGTAGAGATTTATGATTTTTATAATATATTCATGATTGGTTTTAAAAAGGAAACTCACTTTTTATTATTCTGAAAATGTAAAATCCTTTTGCGGAGAGAATTATCCCTGAATTAAATAGCCCCGCCAATAAAGAGCAAAAGTTCCTCAACAAGAAAAAAAACCGCTGCCCAAGGAATCACTACTTCCACATCCAGATTTTGTATCCAAGTCTCATGCACACTAAATCCCAATGTAATATTTTATTCCCTTTAATAATAGAGTGGGGGTGGTAGAAGGGGTGGCTAATGTAAAAAAAATTTAGTCGTATACACACTAAATCCCAATTAAATTTTTTATTCCTTTAAACAATAGGGTGGGGGTGGTAGAGGGGTAACTAATGCCAAAATAAATTTTAGAGGCTCTTGGTTCAAATCCCAATTTAATTTTTTACTTCCTTTAATAATAGGGTGATGGTGGCAATGGGGGTGGTAGAGGAGGTAGCTAACGCCAAAAAAAATTTTTTAGACGTTTCGTTTTTGTATATACACTAAATCTCATTTTAATTTTTTTTGCTCCCTTTCATAATAGTGTGGGGGTGATAGTGGCAGGGGGGTGACTGATGCCAAATAAAATTTTGAGACCTTAACTTTTCGTACATACCCTAAATTGCAATTTTATGGACTCTTACTTACTTCTTTTGCCTGTTTACCCTTATTTACCCCATTTACCCCGAGCCCTTCAACGGAATTAGATCAAAATGAACCTAATTCCAGATCTCGTTACAATACATAAGTGTACCAAATTTCAAGTCAATATCATAAACGGCTCCAGAGTAAACGTGCACACAAAAAAGTTACAGGCAGACCGACAGACAGGAACTTTTTTTCGCTCAAATTTAAAATCTCGACGTTTCATGACATTTTAAGCCTATTTCAACAAAAAAAAAATTATTTTTTTGCGTTACTATACTGCCAGTGGACGTGGAAGTAATTCGATACTAATATCTTGTTTAATATTTGTGTAACCAGTTCCGAAAGTCTTTGTTTTGTGTATAGTCGAGCACAAATTTACTGTACACTCAAAAAAGGCAATAGAAACTTTACGACCTCATTAAAATAATGTGTAAAGTGTAAACGAACTTAATTGAAACCGTATAAAAACTAAAAGCTGGCAAAAATAGTCGGCAACTCTTTATTGTACATGGGCGGAGGTAAATAGAAATGCTTGTCATAAGAAAATAATAAGATTTTCGGGCGTTATTATATTATCCTCTGTTTCAAATGGTCTCCAGAAAGCCATGGTAAATTAGTAAATAATTAAAATATTTTACCTTTTATATAGTAGTAAATATTTATAAATATGAACAGTAACTAACTAAACTCCTACGCTTGATATTATAATAGGTATTTATGCACTGCACTGGCACATAGACAGCACGTTGTTAGACTTCCACGTTGACTGATAAGAAACGATTTACGAGTTTTTTTTGTGCTAGTAGGCCTGCCCGTTTTATTACCTTTAAACGAGTGCAGTCGTAGATGGTTCATTCAGGCTGATTACATTGCCAGTCTCGGACTCGCCTGCACAGTTTCAACTACCATTCGAATCTCGATACCATTACCAAATATATAGGACAAAATATCAAGTGCAGTGCGCACGGTCCTGTGCTTTAACACTGACCAGTTTCAATTATCCTCGTATAAAGTATAACTAAATATTTAAATCAGCATCTCAGTCGTTCAATTTTAACAGCGCCTTACGGTCGTGTGTTCTTGTTTGCATTTTATTTCATTCAGTGAAGTTATATACAGTACTTTTACGGGTAGCTGAAATTTTACTGTGTTTAAACGTATTTTATACAGTAGTGTTTTTATGAATATTTTGGCAGGTAGTGAATATTAGGAGGTTTTTTGTTTACAAGTGAATGTGGTAAAATAATATTGTGAAAATGTTTAGGCCTTGAGAGGATCAACAATCAAGCATCAGCAGAGAATGTCAGGAAGATGTGGGGAATGGTAATGGTTCACAAATTACGAAGAAAATTTCCGCACAATATTTATACCCATAGACCCAAGAAATCGTTTTAAAAGTGTATAAAAATATAAAAGAAAGTGAAGGAGAAGAAGAAGCTGTGGAGAGAACGGTCTAGTTAACAGAAATTCCGGAACAAACTGTTTTAATGTAATTTTATCGATATTATTAGAAAATATATTAATTTACGTCGATCAAATGCCAAACACAACAATTTTTTGTTAAATTTACAAATGAAAAGCGTTATGTCCAAATTGACACCATTGGCTTGTTACTAAAAATAATTGCAAATATAAATTATTTCATATTTACTGGCCACTGCCTTAGGAGGTCATCGGTCTTCGGTCTTCTTCAACAAGTGGAGACAATCTATAAATAACAGTGAATTATATGAACACAACCAACTAGCCGACCGCTGGCGTTGGCTGCTTCGAACGAAATCTGTCTGTCATTCTTCGCTGCTGTGCCGGAACTGGCCGGTAGATAAATCTGCTGCATGTAGCTCCAGCCTAGTTTTTCCCTTGATTCGCCGGAATTACCTTTTCTCCATTTAAGCTACTCATGCCCTGCGTAACCGACTTGTAGAGTAGTGTGGTTTCAACATTTAAAGCAGGAGTTGACGCCCAAGCAACCATATCGTACCGTAACCGTTACCGACTTTGGATGCATTAATAAATGTTCTAGACGATTTTATTATAGTATAGACGATCAAGGTACTAATGACGTACAATTAATTATTTTTAAATGTTTTTAGAAGTGATGGTAGAATGTAACATACCGTGGTTGAAACTAGATAATCACTTTTTAAGTAGTAGGTAGTGTTTGTTTCCGGTTATTTTAACATAAAACTTTTGTCTGTGTATGTTAAAACTAAACAGAATTATAAAACTAATAATGTGGGTGAATTAAAGTTCTATTTTTCGTATCTTGGATTAAAATTTTTCAACTCCAAGTAACTTTCTAAGTTTAGCTTATTATAAATGAGGACCCATAAATTGTTAATATTGATACGAATTTGAGGTGAAAACTATAAAACAGCATTAGTAGGTTAGAAATTGATATAAATTACTTTTTCTAATTTTGACATATAAAGTGACACTTTTTAAAACTGATTGACATTATGAAACGTCTTACTTTTTGTAACTAGTTGCATAAAGTAAAATTTTATGCAATTGGTGACGAAAAATGTATTTCAAAATTAGTGACAAAAAGAATTATTCTATTTATTAAACTGTTATAATACAAGTTAAAAACATAAATTATAAATTAATTAATTATTATAAATATTGATAACACAATTATTGCAATTATTCAAATTAATTCCCGACGACATATTTTTTTCATTGCTCGAACTTGCTGTTATTTGGGAAGTGGCGCACATTGCTTTAGATGTTTCACCAAATATTTCTTGCGCTATAAGTTTCTTATTATTCATAGAATTTTCGACATATCCCTCCGCAACAGAGCTAGATTTCCAACCTCCGTGCCTCTTTAATTTTAAAATATCGGCGCCACTGTCTGCTAGAAAAGTGGCAGAGCTTCTTCTAAAGCAGTGGCCAGTATATAGAACAGGGTTTGAAAGACGAAGAAATTGTGCAATAACTTTTGGCAGACTGCTAAATGTGTTAATTCCAACAGGATTTCTGGTACATTTTCCATTCGCATATTTTACAAAAAATCTGTTGTGTTTAAGAACCTGGGGACGCAACTTAATATATTTTCTTAATATTTCAACAAGATTCGTATTTTCAATGTCTCCAGTGGTAATTGCAAACTGCCGTATAACTTCTGTTTTTGAAGGTGGGATATCAACATGAAAATAGCTTCCTTCGTCTATAACATTTTCAACTGGAAGAAATGTTAATTCTGCATGCTCCTGCCATTCCAATTATCATTGCAACCTTAGCCATTAAGTATTCTTTGTCATCAGCTTCCACTAAAAATTTGGCAAAATCTTCTTTAATAAAAACTTTTGACTTTTTAGCACTGTACCCGTCCGCTTGACTTTTAATATATGCTACCAAATTTGTATATTTTTTAATATCAATATTCCTTTTCAGATTTAGTTCAGACCTTAACATTGAGTAAAGTGTCCATAATGTGGAAACTTTTAGATCTTTCTTACCCTCAAAATATGCAAGTAAAATTTTCTCACTAACATGTTTAATTTTCTTCTCATCACACTACGTAACAAATTTTTCATATGCCAAATCATAAACTGCCTTTGACTTTTTGGGAATTACTGATAATAGAGCATTACCTGCTGCCTCTTCAATATCGCTTGGTAGCTCTTCAGAACTTGAATTACTCATTTTAAAAAAATAAAACTAAAAATATATCAATCTCACTAAAAACCTTCCGTCTAGACTTTTTTACAAAATGTCAAACTGACAACTAACATGAAGTAACAGCAACAAACTAAATTTATGTTTTCCAAATTTTTATCAATTATATTAAATTTAATTTTTTTATTACTTTCTTCAAAATTAGAAAAAATCTTGTATGCAATACGTTACGAAATGAAATTTTGTGTAACTTGTGAATTTTTGCGAAACTCACTTCGTTCGTTCCGCAAAAATCTCACGCGTTACACAAAATTAGGCATTTCGTAACTGATGGCATAAATAGCTATTTCCAAATTCTAAATTGTTTCCATTTACAATCAATAATAGGCAAATATTAAGAATGAGGCCTGACATTGAATTATTAAAAACAAACAATACATACGAACTTGTACTCAATAGGTAATCTGCTAAATAAGCATGTAGTAAAAATATAAATACGAATTTTATTAACGCAGGCGACAATCGAATTCTTAAGGATGTGGCGATTCAGAAATGTTCTCTCGACTTGTTAATTATAACAGTCTTTTTGCTTATGATAAATATTTCATCCAAAAATATAGCTGCAAACATTAGACAAAAGTCGAATAAAATTTGTGATTCAGCTAAAGTTGCTGATAATCTTAGATCCAGTAGTTCAGAAGAGGAGTTTTCACAAGATACTTCTTCTTCTTTAAACCTCTTTGACAATCAAATTCTTCATAAAGCTGTGGAAATTTTGCAAAAAGCTATATCTGACCATAAGACAACAAGAAATGCCTTTCCTTCTCTTAACGAAATGACAAAAGAAGAATTCGAAAGTCAAGTTTCTCATGTTTTATTGATATTTTCAAAATGGCTTTTAAAAACACCCGATGAGAATAGGGGCAATACGGATTGTTTAGCTCTGTTAAGTATTGGCTCTTACTCAAAACAATTTTTCAAAAATAAATTACAGATAAATTTAGGTTTATATCTATATAATAACGTCAGAAGCAGATAAATAATATAATTAATTATAATATAACTTTATTTTTTTATTACTCATTATATACAAACTTATTTGAAATTTGGGTTTATTTTTATAAAATTCTTATAACATATGCTTAGATTTTCTATTGTTTACTGTTGACAATACATATACATTATTTTCTAAATAGGTACTTGGTAATAGTATATTAAATTATAAGGTTGGTAAGTCCATTATAACAGAATCGCGGAAAATTTTGAAAAAACGAGGCGGAATAGAGTTTTTAAATTTCAGATATTCCATTATAATGAATACACTTAACAACCGCAACAAATCTCCAATCGCTAGACTGGAAGAGAACACGACAATATACGAATCAATTCTTCTTTCACTCTTATAAAAAATAATGATTACCATGTGATTCAAATGTTTACTTTTGTATTTTTATAATTGCGCAAGGGACATAGAGTGACTTTTTTGCAGTTGTTACATTTAAATAACTCCACAGGTAATTACGACCCCCTTTATCCCGGAAGGCTCCAGAAGAACCTTGTGTGGGAGGGGGCTACACATTTAGAGACAAGGGACACACACCCAATATCCGTGTATAGTGGAAAAATCCCTCTCACGGTATTTTCCACTGCCACGACCGGGGATCGAACCCGGAACTTTTGGGTGAGAGGCAAGTGCGCTCACTTTTCTACCACCAGTCATACATTTAGAAAGATATTTTTTATAAAAGTGAAAGAAGGTTTGAATCGTATATTATCGTGTTTTTTCCAGTCTGGAAACTAGACTTCAGTAACAACCGCATAGGTTATACATACTATTTTTCGGATGATAGAAGTAAGTATCTTGCATGAATTGAATTAAAAATGTATAAAAATGACTTTAACATCAGCAATCGTGTGTGATTTTCATTCGATTGACAACCGCACATGTATCGGTTATTAATAATAGTAATCATAAAAATATTATAAATTTTGTTTTCCTTGGAAACGAATGACCAATACGAAAAATTCAACTTACAAGGCCTATCAGCAGTACAGGGGTAAGTAATAAAGTAATAATAATAAAATACATGAAATCTTGCGAAAATACTATTGGACTCTCTACCGCACCACATGCAGTTTATTTGTACAGTGCGACTTCGAGCCCAAGAGTCCGAGCGCAACTGGCGCTATGAAAATAAGGCGTATTAAAAATTCGATTGCTCGAAAACTATGATACTTAGCGAGCTGAATCTTTTTTAAAAAACTTTTTTATAGTTTTGTCTACATTTGACTTCATATATACGTACTAAATTTTGAATAATTACCATACTTGCCCGCATGGTTCAATGCACATATTTGCTAGTGACGAATTTGTGGCTTATTTTCTCGAAAAGGCCTTATATTTTGAAAATTTGGAGAGTAGCGTTAGAAGCGCTATAGTTTTTTTGAGTAAATACACAAAAATTTATAATCGTAGCTCAAACCGTTGATTTGAGAACGCAATATATGTATTAAAAAACGCATTTTTCAAATTACTTCCCATGAAAAATTTGTTTTTATGAAATTCGGCCCTGCTAAAAAAAGTTTTAATATTTTATTTCGGAGGGCCAAAATTATGTTCTACAAGATGATGAAGGTCGCATTTAGTTATACCTTAATTTCTGAAGAGCTCTCCGGAGCGTATTACTCATCCATGCTTCCCATTTTTATTGTAAATGACTTCACGTCAATAAAATGACGCGGCCGAATGTACGGTGTACTTGGAAAGAGAGAGATAGAGATGTAAAAGAATATGACATTGTACAAATTTATTATACCTAATCTTTAAATCTCTCTTTACGCCTGAGAACATCAGGACTAATTTTATTTTAGTTCTACAAAAGGGAAAATGTTTATTTTAATAATACCTATGTGGGATGATAAAAATTATTTTTGCAAATTGAAAATAGAAGAAAAAAATTATATTTTTTTATATATACCTTTTTCTCTCTCATTATCCCACATTGTAACATGTTTTTAATTTCTTTTAGTGAAATCTGTTTTTTAAAATAATGATTTATATGAGAATATATCGAGCGCTCTTAAAACGGCATAATTGCAGGCCGATTTTACTCCACTATACCCATTCTCCCTCTCTCACAAGCCAAGTGACTGTCAGTTGCGGCTATCCCGAAAGGGGGTCGTGACAATATCTCCATATAAAAATAAAATCTATTTTACTTTTTTTCACTATTCTGAAACGTCTCGCAGCATAACATTGTACATACCCTATACATCATAAAACCTTCAGATATCAAATTTATCCATCTTCTCAAATAATAAAACTCCCGATCGATATGGAAAGTATTCTCTTTGTCTCGCGTCTTGCGATATTATGAATTCAAGTGTAAATATTACTATTTTGTTTCTGTTTAAAAAGATTCGAAGCGTCGAGAGAAATTGTGGAAAGCGGAAATGGAACTTCAATACTAAAAGTTCTGCACTTGGTGATCTGTTGAGTAAATTGTGTGTATTTGAACGTTCCTATAAAGATATATCGACAATGCGCTACCTACAAGTGGACTTGGATCCTTATTTTATCGCATTTCACCCACAAAATCAATACCATAAGCACCAATTGGTTCCAATCGTCTCTCTATGGCCTGCAGTAAATAACGGAGACTAATGCCGATAGGTCCAATTCTATAAGATTTATTCGGACTTTGCGCTCTTTTAATCAGAGATACTGAAAAGTCGATGTTAAACTCTAGTGGGTGTTGAGGTACTCAATTTTTATTTTATATTTGAAAATTTTATGTCATTTGAATTGCTGACTTTTATATCATATTCGTAAAATAATAAAAATTAAATGCTTTGGACTAGCTCAGCACAGCCGTAGGGTTTATTTTATAAATGTAATGTTCTAGTAGCAAGTATACGCAAGCTTGCCAAATGATACCTTTTATTTAAAATTCATTAAGCAGATTATGTATGTAAATCTGTACATGGTATATAGATATAACTGAATTATTATTAAGAATTAATTGTTTAGTTACAGCTTCGATGTTCTACGTATAGCTATTAATTTGTTAAATGCTTATTAGGCATTTTGAACATATCTCCGACTTCCACGCGTCTCCAAACCGAAGGCGCCAAATCGAGCGCTAAGCGCGAGTGACTCCGCAGGAGCAGGAGCTAGAAATGGGCGTAGACGATCCGTCCACATCCTGTCTGATGGACTTCAGTTTTGTTAATTTCTATGTTTAAAGGCGTTAGTAGACGAGGTATAGTTAACTGGCCACCGAGGTCTCCCGATCTTACATCTCTAAACTTTTTTTATGGGGCCTATTTTTTCTATTTAATAAAATTTGGTCAATCGAAAATTTTGAAAATTTATTAAAGATAACTGTAAATATACAAACAAATATTATTACATTTTACATACTAATATATTGTCTTTTTAAATATTCATTAATATTTTCCACTAAATGATATACAGGGTGTTGTTCGGGGCACTGAGAACAACATTTAGAAAAAAATCACTCCGCTATAAAACTTTCTCAAAGAACGCAAGCTGTAGGGAAGAGTAAAACTTGCATCAAAATTTGTCCAGTTCTGAGAATGAACGGGGTCATTCAGACAGACAGACCTAGCGCCACTTTCTTTTATACTGTCTAGTGGTACATTGGAGACAATTTTTCCTATTAGACATCAATACTCATATTTCCCATTCTATATCGTCTTCAAACTATATTTATTGTCAAATATTTTATTTTATTTAATTGGGTTATTGATTTTTCATTATCTGTTTATTAAGGATTTATTATTCAGAAAATTGCCTTGTACAATATTTGTAATTTAGATGTGTTAATCCATAAAGTACATTTCTTAAGTAATATTTGGGTGTTTTCTATCAGATATAGTATTATCATTAGAAAATAAAAAGCCCTTATCATCGGCAAACATCACTAAATTACTAGCGGTAATATTAAGCATGTCATTTACAAATGACTGGAATAATAAAATAATGTATTAAATAATAGAGTTCATGAACTCAGTAAAATCATATTCCCTTGATACTCAAAGCAAAGTAAAATATGACATTGTATCATTTATTTGACAATTTATCGACCTCGATCACCAGAAGAGAGAAGCGTTCTAAGTATCTCTAATTTGCATAATTAAAAATCATTATAGAAATAAAAAATTGATTTCGACTATATGAAAAAATTTGACAATATATATATATATATATATATATATATTGTTATTATACATAATTTGCAGGAAACAACTACTCAGCGGGCAGCAAATACCCCGACCTGCATTGAATTACACCTTACAAATCATGAAAAATTGGTAGCCAATGTCATTTGTCAACTCCCTGACCAGACATAGACCGGTTTCGAACTTATTAGTTCTCCTCAGTATGCCATAGGTCATGGAGCAGACAAATGACAGTGGCCAACCTGCTAGTCTTATACAGACTAATGTAAATGGTATAGTGGTGAGAGGTAATTGAATCCTCTCATGTGGTCTAATGCTACCTCGAATTTCGGAAATTTCAAAATTAATAACCCTATTACGAATCCACGTTGTTAAGCACTGCAACTCATGCGCGGTATTAAATATGAGGACAAGTTAATCCAGCTTCTGTTCAAAGTATATCGTGAGTTTTAGCGAAAATAGCCCTTAGCGACATGGGACCCCCATCATTTCCTAGCAGTAGATTTTGACGGGGAAATGATGAGTTTTAACGGGATTTGCCCTAAACCGATTCCTCAGTGATTCGGTGTCAGAAAAGTATCTTTACCATGTACTCATATGTGCATGGGACCGCCTTGCCTGAACGTATTGAAATTGTAATTGCCCAAGTATAATTCAAAGTGGTTGCGATTCAAGCATTTTCAAGCTCCGAGGAGCGACCAAAATTGATATTGAAATAAAAATACGTGAATAGACAGGCAAGCAACAGCCCACCAAATTTTATAAACATTGAACTTTTCTTGAATCTTTTTGTGTAATCGTTAGCTCAAAAACTGCATATTGGATGGTAGTTGGTACATTATAAATTGTTCCGTTCCTCACCATGTGTTGTACACGGGCGAGACTATTGTTTGTAAAACATATTTCTTGAAGTTGTTGCAAAAACATAAATTTTTGAAGAGATTTAATATATATATTTTGAACTTTATATTGTCTTTTAATTGTGTTTTTAACAAAATTCCCTTTCAGGTATAATTTTAAGAAAGTGTTAGTTACTTCCAGCATTAGGTTTATAGTGTTACGACGTCCAACAGATACCATCAGAGCAGCAGTTAAGCAAAAACGAACAGTAAGCATAAATTATATATTATTCTCCGTCTGAAACAGTCGTTTTGAACCCTTATTTTGTGAATGTTAACATTCATTTTTGAAAAATCTTAAAAGTCCTTCAGACTCCAAAAGATGGATCGTTCACAATCACACCGGTCTTATTACAGGAAATTTTTTTGTGGTCATGGCATTCTAGATGTACCAATAAATTTCGAGTAAAATTTTTTTCAGGGAGTCGAAAGGTCACTTATGGGGCATCACCGTACTCAAAATTTTTCAAGGATTCCTAAAGTATAATAATATACAGGGTGTTCCAAGTTGGGGTCACTGTGAACGATCCATCTTAACACGTCTGAAGGACTTTTACTACCATACCTAAAGTGGATATTTAAATTTTCACCTAAAGGGTTCGAAGCGACTGTCTCAGACAAAAATACAAAAATCTATACTTACTCTTTCTTTTGCTTAACTGCTGTCACTGATGGAATCAATTGGACGCCGTGGCACTGTCTTAAGTCTAACACTGTAAATACTAACATTCTCTTAATTATTCTGAAAGGGAATTTTGAAATACAAGCAAAAGACGATGTTTAAAGTTCAAGAAATATATATTGTTCTTTTAAAAATTTTTTTTTACAAAATCTAAAGAAGTGTATGATAACAATAGTCTGGCCCGTATACAACATATGGTGAGGAACGAAACGACAAAGACAATGTCTCCAACTGCCATACAATGTTTAGTTTATAGCAAACGATTACACAAAAAGATTCAATATAAAAATTCAATGTTTATGATAGGTGGACTTTTGCTTACCTGTCTATTTACGTATTTTAAAAATAATCCTTATTAGAGCTTAAAAATGCTTGAATTGCAACAACTTTGAATAATAATGTAGCTTTTATATATCCATATGTTCAGGCAAGGCGGTCCCATGCACATGTAAGTACATGGTAATAAACCCTTTTTGCCACCGAATCGCTAAGAAACTGGTTTAGGACAAATACGCGGAAAGCACATTGTTTTTCCGCCAAAATTGATTGATAAAATTGTAAATGTACCCTCAAATTATTTTGTCTTTGACGCCAAATTTCCCATAAAATTTTAACTAGAAACTTTTTAATCCCTCTTCATATTTAATAAGATGTATGAGTTGCAGCACAGAACAACGTCGGTTGATAAAAAGACGGTTAATTTGGAAATAAGTCGGATTTCGTATTGGTGGCCGGCACAACGTTATGCCCCGGTGCAGCGACATTTGTAATAGTTTCTAAAATTTCACTCCACGTACGGAGCGACATTTTTATTTTTACATAAAAAACGCTCCTAGGAGCGAATCTTTTTAATACTTCCAAAAACCATCCTCCGACGGCGTTGTTACTGTTAAAGAACGCTATAACCCCGATATACTTTTCGACGTTGTAATAAAATCCGACTTAGGAGATACTTCGTAAGAAAAGCGTGCTTCACGTAAAAACGCCGTGGAGGAGGTTTTTAATTCTTGGAAATATATTTTTGCTCTTCGGAGCGTTTTTTATGCCAAATTTTCGCTAACTCTTCGAGGAGCGTTAATTTGGTAAGTGTAGTAAATGTCGCTGCACAGGGACGTAATGTCGCCCCGACCACCCAATTTTAGAAAGTATAATAAAATTGGACTTGAACTTCCAAATTTCCAAGATTAAAAACCCTTTTACGAATCCACGTTGTCAAGCACTGCACCTCTTACGAGGTATTGAATATGAGGACAAGTTAATCCAACGACTATTCAAAGTATATCGGAAGTTATAGCGAAAATAGCCCTTAGCGACATGGGACCCCCATCATTTCCTAGCAGTCGGATTTGACGGAGAAATGATGACTTTTGACGGGGTTTGCCCTAAACCGGTTCCTCAGTGATTCGGAGTCAAAAAAGTATTATTACCATGTACTCACACGTGCATGGGATCTGCCTTGCCTGAACGTAAAATTTGTTATTGCATAATACAAACGAAGTAGATACGCTTCAAGCAATTTTAAGCTCCGAGGAGCGACCAAAATTTATGTGAATTAATAAAATACGTTTATAAGACAGGCAAGCATAAGCCCACCAAAATTTCAGTTACATGAAACTTTCCTTGAATCTTTTTGTGCATCGTTAGCTTTTCAAACTGCATATTGGATGGTAGTTGGTACCGTATGAATCGTCCCGTTCCTCACCATGTGTTGTACACGGGTCAGACCATTGTTTGTTAACATTTTCTCTGAAGAAGTTGTTGTAAAAACATAATTTTTTTTAAAGATTTAATATACATATTTTGAACTTTATATTGTCTTTTACTTGTGTTTTCTAACAAAATTCCCTTTCAGATTTAATTTTAAGAGAGTGTAAAACAGACAGTGTTAGATTTATAGTGTTACGACGTCTTCCAATTGATACCATCAGAGCCGCAGTTAAGCATAAACGACAGTAAGTATGATTTATCCATTAATCTCCGTCTGAAACAGTCACGTTGAACCCTAAAAATTTTGTGAACGTAATATTTTTATTTAGAATTTAAGAAAAGGTTGAGGAAAAAGAAAATTAATTTTTTCTTTTTCCTATTTTTTTTTAATTTTTCTAAGTTTTTCGAGCAGAAAATACGTCCTTCAGACTTCCATCAAAGCATGGATCGTTCACATGGCGCCCGAACAGGGACCATGCCGTCCCCAAACCCAACAAATCCTTTCTCATTCATGGCGGAAGACTCCGAGGGGTCGACCCCAAGAGAATTTTACGAGCGAGTCACCGCACCGCTCGTCGACGACGGTTCTAGAGGGATAGAACCACAACGACTGTTTCCAGAGGGAAATAATGTAAATCTATCTGCTTCACAGCCACAAACTGCTAATTCGATGGAAAGTATGTTTCTGAAAATGGCAGAGGGTTTCGTGCAGGCGATACAAAACGTGTCGACCTGTACGCCCCATGAGAGACAAAGATGTCCGAACGTGACGTTCCATGGGCTTGATCATGAAGATCCAGAAGCTTTTCTGAAAATTATGGAGGAATATTTCGACAGAGCTCGCATAAGCCACGACTATGATCGCCTCCATAACGTAACCGGCCAACTCAAGGGCGAAGCTCAACGATGGTCCGAACAATTTAGGACGTTGACTACTTCGTATACCTTATTCAAGGAAAGATTCCTTACGAGATTTAATTCTCCCGACATACAGTCACGAGCTATTGCTCAACTGTATGCCGTCAAGCAAACGTCTTTAGACGACACGGCAGTGTTTATCACAAGGAAAACCTGTCTTTTCGATCGTATTGATCCCTTCAAATCCGAAGCCATCAGAGCTCGGGTCATCATGGACCAACTGCGTCCAGAAATTAGGTCACGCTTGAGAAGCAACCTAATTTCAAACACAGAGATGTTAATAGCAGCGGCTACTAACGTCGAGCGGGATTCAGCTGACGAACAGACGTCGCTAATCCAGCTTATCGATCAACGTCTGTCCCGCGCGTCTTACTATCGAGAGCCGGGACACATCAGTCCACAAAATTCAAGTATAAGGAGCAATGGAAGCCCAACTCCGACAGCACCGAGGGTGCATTTCCGAGAGGACGTATCTCGACAGGACGGTCCAGGCAGAGCGCCTGGTCGTTCTTTTTTTATGCCTAATTCTACGAGCGGATCAGTGAATCCTGACCGCAGGCAAACCAATTTCAATGGCGGATCGGGGAAATTCCGAGTACCCGACCGACCGGCAACCCCGTGCCGATACTGTACAGACACAGTGCAGTGGCACTTCCATAGCCAATGCCCGAATAACCCGCATCTCAACAGGAGACCGGGAAACTTTCGAGGGGTCAGAGACCCAGGCCAGGGTCCATCTGCAAGATCCCCGGCACAACGGCCGAACCAAGGCGGCAGCAATGTCCAGTAATTTTTTCCGATACTCATGACCACTACGACGCTCCTCTGCACAAGACAAGAGAGTCAATAAATTATATGAGCGAAGCGTTCCCTTTGCCTCGTATAAAAGTTCAAATTAATGAACATGCGGTCGACGCACTGATCGATTCAGGCTCGACGCGAAACGTTATCCATCCGAGGATGTTGGATAATTTTAAAAATCTCACGACACGTCGATCATTTGCTATGGCGTGCGGAGATCGAATGGTGGACTTTCTTGGCACGACAAAATTACAAGTAATAATTTCAGGCACCTCTTTTGAAATTGATTTTCAAGTAATCGAAAATTTGAACGAAACGATAATATTAGGATCACCATTCTTATATATGAACAATGTCGCATATGATTATGGCCGAAAATGCCTATATGCCGGCACGGAAGAGCGTATTACCGTCTTCTGGAATCAAGCTTCTCAGAGGGAGAGACAGCAGGCAAAGCTTCCTGAAGAGCTTGTTATTAATGACAAATTTCTACGGCCGCTGTTCGAAGAATTTGTCGATCTGTTCACTGCGGAACCGACTCAAGCAACCACAGTGACTGTGAAACACAAAATTATAGTAAAAGACACGAAACCATTTAATATCAGACCATATCCGATGTCTCCGAGTACTAAGAAAATTATGTACGACCAAATCGAAGAGATGTTGAAAGCTGGCGTCATCGAACCTAGCACTGCCCAATATAGTTCACCACCCGTGATCATAAAACGCTCAGACAAGAAACCACGATTTTGCATCGATTATCGCCATTTGAATGAAATGACTGAAGACGAGGCTTCCGTATTACCCAAAATACACGAAAGTATTAAAGATTTAGGCAATTCGAAGATTTTTTCTGTGTTGGATTTAAAAAGTGGATATTGGCAAATACCGCTAGATGAAGCATCAAAAGATTTCTCGACTTTTACCACTCCTGATGGGGCAGCTTACAGATTCAATGTCATGCCTTTCGGCCTCAAGACAGCTCCCTGTACCTTTCAGAAATTCATGGCAAAGGACGTTTTAACGGGTTACCTGCACCATTTCTGTAAAGTGTATTTAGATGATATAATCGTTTACAGCGTAAACGTGAAGGAGCATATGTCCCACTTGAGGTTAGTCTTTGAAAGACTACGTCTGCACAATCTAAAAGTGTCACCGGAAAAGTGTGTAATAGCGACGAATGAAATCCAATATTTAGGCCACACCATTAGAACTGATACTTCCCAACCATTAGAAAAACATGTCTTACAAATTCAAAATTATCCCGTTCCAGTCACCAAAAAGCAGCTACAAAGTTTCCTAGGACTTTGCAACTGGGTACGAGAATATCTACCGAATGTGGCGATGATCACGAAGCCACTAACGAAACTTCTTTCGAAGGAAAATCGTTTTCACTGGAACAATACATGCGACGAAGCGTTTAGAAAATTAAAAGAATTATTATCCGGACCGCTGGAACTCCATCGGCCGGATTTTTCACGTCAGTTCATTTTGCAAACAGATGCATCCCTCCAAGGCCTTTCGGCCGTATTATATCAATTAGGCGACAACGGCGAGAAACATATCATTTCGTATGCAAGCAACACGTTATCTCCAGCAGAGAGACGTTACCACATAAACGAGCTGGAATGCTTGGCGGTGGTGAACTATATTAAAAAGTACAAGATGTACTTAGCAGACAAACCGTTCTTGGTGAAGACGGACAACAGGGCGTTACTTTGGTTAAACAAACATAAGGACGACAAAACAAAATTTACACGATGGTCATTACTATTGCAAGAATATGCATTCAAAATTGAACACTGTCCAGGAAAGGAGAATTTATTAGCAGATTTTCTCAGTCGTAACCCACAAAATCAGTATGTCGAGACAGACGATGAAGAGGAAAGAATGTTCCTACCAAATTACAAGTGTCCAGAACGTATTTCTGTTTTAACGCATTCAGAAATATACGAAGATATCGTACAGGCTCAATTGAGCTCAAGAGATATACAAGACAAGATCCGCCGTTGGAATGATCTATTTCAACAGGAACAACGTTCCGATGCGGATCTTATTTTTATGAAAAATTTTCACGTCCAAGACGATGTACTTTTTAAAGATTGCGATCGAAATTTTAAATTGATAGTTCCAAAGAGGAAAATAAAGGAATTGATTTACCATTATCATGACCGAGATGAAGCATGTCATCCAGGAAGAGACGAGACTCTCAGGAAAATAGCAAAACGCTACTATTTCAATAATATGGCCAGGATCGTAGGCAGATACATAAACGACTGTCTGATATGCCAGTCTGTAAAGACAAGACAAGCCCAACCCAATGCTCCACTTAGAAGTCATGCACCACAAAATGCATTTGAAACCTTGAGCGTCGACGTAATTGGCCCGCTGCAGAGGACTAAAGACGCCGAAAACAGATACATGATTATCGTCGAAGACGTTTTCAGTAAATGGATAGAGGCAAAGGCATACATTCAGGTCGACGGCAGAACGATAGCCAAATTTATCGACGAAGAAATAGTAGCAAGATTCGGAGTCCCTCGAGTCATAATTTCCGACAATGGTGGTCATTTCAATTCCGAATGGTACATCACATTTTGCGAAAGAAACGGTATCGAACGATACTTAATTCCGGCATATCATCAACAGTCCAACCCCGTGGAACGACGGGTTCAGGAGTGTAAGAAAATTTTAAACACCCTCTTATTTAAAAAGCCAAACGACACTTGGGATCGCTACGTGCATCAGATGACATACATCTTAAGAAATCGTAGGAACGCTGCTACAAATCAAACACCTAGCATGGTCGTGTTAGGATATGATCCAGCCGAAAGAGGCGAATGGGATTTGTATGCCTGGAGGCAAGAAAGAGCCAAGCAACAAACGCTTCCACGATACGAGCGAGTCAAGGAAGCCCGTCAGGCCCAACAAAATTACAAACAAAAATATGCGCCGAAAGAGGCCGTCACTCCGATCGTTTTCAAAGTAGGAGACAGAGTCATGAGTAAGAGAAAAAGGAAGGTACATACCTTCACGCCGTCTTGGTCAGGCCCAACCAGAATTCTGAAGAAGTTTTCAGACGAAGTGTATCTCGTGCAAAAGGGAAATGTAACGACAAGAGTACATGTAAATGATTTGAGACCAGCCCCGCCAGAGGAGCACAACTTGGAAATCGAATCTTCCGATGAAGAAAATGCTAGTCCAGGCGGAACATCACTCGATGGAAATGATTCCCCGTTCTCAGACGATTCCACAGAACCTCCACCGCCGGAGCAAACGGTTGTACAAATTCATGCACCGCCACGAGATGCTTCCACTTCTGATTCGGAATCAAGTTCTGGAGATTCAATTATATTTTTATAATATTTTTCAACCTAGGCTAAGTTTTAACTTAGTGCTAGGTTTATTTTATATCAAAATTTCCATACCAACTTCTTGTCGTGTCAGGCAAAAGTTGGTATTTTTTATGCATTTTTTACAAGTTATTTTCAATCGAGGATATTGTATCGTCCATACATTTCTTCAAAATTCACTGCAGCAACTCTGACCGTGTCCGGCAGAGTTGGTATTTTTTATAATTTTTCTAAGTCCTCATATGTTCAAAACATATACATCTGTAAGCAGAGTCCGACCCAAAGGGTCCAAACAAATGTTCCATTGGCACGGCATGGAAAGACGACGACTCTGACGCAAGGGCGCGATTCAGATGAGTCTAGCAACTCAAGGGCGAGATGCCGCCACGTCTGCTGGAGGGGCAGATGCAACGATCCGACGGATGCAGATTCTGTCGCAGATTTCTCCCAAGAAGAGATTTTAATAAAAACTATTTCAATCAATATAAGTCAACAAAATTCAGTGTTCCTATTCTCAAAGACGACGATGTGATATCGGTCGCAGATTTCTCCCAAGAAGAGAATTTTATCTACACGGAAACCATTTCAATCAATATAAGTCAACAAAATTCAGTGTTCCTATTCTCAAAGACGACGATATGTTATCGGTCGCAGATCCCCAGACGGGATATGAACAAACATATTACTAAAATTTTGTTTTATGTTGTTTCATATAAACTGAGCAGAGCCATAGTATAGCTGGAGCCAAGCAGTCCGAGGACCACCTAAGCTGTTCCAGAAGGCAGTTCGACACCGAAGGTGATCGACGAGGCATAGACACGAGGAGGAGCAGACGCAAGCCCGCATTAGTGGAAGAACACTAAGAAAGATAAGTGCGTCGAAAGTGTTTGTGTTGTGTCATCGAAAATCTGAGGATTTTCGATTTTTTTTTCTTTTTTTTATGCCTTTTTCATATACAATGTTCAATGATTCAATCGAATGCTATGCATCGATATATGTTAAAACTTATAACCATTTTTAGATTTGCATCTATGTTTTGTTCAGATAGGCCGGTCTGAACTATAACCGAATACAACACATGGGAGACTACATCCAATGGTCCATTTTATTTTCAAACAAACAATTTACCAAACGTTACACAAAAAGATTCACGGAAAGGAGGGGAGTGTTAAAGAACGCTATAACCCCGATATACTTTTCGACGTTGTAATAAAATCCGACTTAGGAGATACTTCGTAAGAAAAGCGTGCTTCACGTAAAAACGCCGTGGAGGAGGTTTTTAATTCTTGGAAATATATTTTTGCTCTTCGGAGCGTTTTTTATGCCAAATTTTCGCTAACTCTTCGAGGAGCGTTAATTTGGTAAGTGTAGTAAATGTCGCTGCACAGGGACGTAATGTCGCCCCGACCACCCAATTTTGGAAAGTATTCTAAAATTGGACTTGAACTTCCAAATTTCCAAGATTAAAAACCCTTTTACGAATCCACGTTGTCAAGCACTGCACCTCTTACGAGGTATTGAATATGAGGACAAGTTAATCCAACGACTATTCAAAGTATATCGGAAGTTATAGCGAAAATAGCCCTTAGCGACATGGGACCCCCATCATTTCCTAGCAGTCGGATTTGACGGAGAAATGATGACTTTTGACGGGGTTTGCCCTAAACCGGTTCCTCAGTGATTCGGAGTCAAAAAAGTATTATTACCATGTACTCACACGTGCATGGGATCTGCCTTGCCTGAACGTAAAATTTGTTATTGCATAATACAAACGAAGTAGATACGCTTCAAGCAATTTTAAGCTCCGAGGAGCGACCAAAATTTATGTGAATTAATAAAATACGTTTATAAGACAGGCAAGCATAAGCCCACCAAAATTTCAGTTACATGAAACTTTCCTTGAATCTTTTTGTGCATCGTTAGCTTTTCAAACTGCATATTGGATGGTAGTTGGTACCGTATGAATCGTCCCGTTCCTCACCATGTGTTGTACACGGGTCAGACCATTGTTTGTTAACATTTTCTCTGAAGAAGTTGTTGTAAAAACATAATTTTTTTTAAAGATTTAATATACATATTTTGAACTTTATATTGTCTTTTACTTGTGTTTTCTAACAAAATTCCCTTTCAGATTTAATTTTAAGAGAGTGTAAAACAGACAGTGTTAGATTTATAGTGTTACGACGTCTTCCAATTGATACCATCAGAGCCGCAGTTAAGCATAAACGACAGTAAGTATGATTTATCCATTAATCTCCGTCTGAAACAGTCACGTTGAACCCTAAAAATTTTGTGAACGTAATATTTTTATTTAGAATTTAAGAAAAGGTTGAGGAAAAAGAAAATTAATTTTTTCTTTTTCCTATTTTTTTTTAATTTTTCTAAGTTTTTCGAGCAGAAAATACGTCCTTCAGACTTCCATCAAAGCATGGATCGTTCACATTACGTGGAGTACGGGTTTCATGCAAAAAGTCGGATTTCGTTATAGTTTCGAAAAATTTCTCGAGGGTCTGGCGTGTTCTTTAAAATCATTTCCGGTGAAACCGGAAGTGGGAAAAAATGACACTTATGCTACAAAGTGCCTTTTTGGTCATAATATAATACATCTACCAAGTTTAATTCTGAGATTCTAAAAAATAAAGAAGGACCATGATCCATTGACACCCGGTATATATATCTAAGTGATAATTATTCGTATACTTCATAATTATATAGTTATCTAAAATGGTTTAAAAATTGCCCAGAAGTAGGAATTACGTTTATTGATCATGTATTTTTTAATACATTCTGAAGTACTTCTTCGCAATAAGTTTGACTTTATTTTAAGGCCTAGGAAGTAAGTTTATATAGATATGTAATTTATTTAAAAAATTGGAAAAGAGCTTAGGATTACTATGTAAAAAAAATAATATAAATATTAGAGATGAATAAGTTTTCGAAACATATTTTCTGTACCTCTTGGAATTCTGGATAGAATTTCTTAAAAACAATATCTTTGAGTTCATGCTGCACATTTTATACGCATCTCTTTTAATTATTACAGAAATTTTATTTTCTATTTTCGAAGCAATTTGGGTTTCGAAATTCTCTTCTTAAGAATTCTCCAGGTTTGTCCCACATATGAATAAATACGTAGCGCATATCTGGTTTTAAACTCTAATTCTCTTTTTTATAGTATTTTTTTTAAATTAATTAGTGACAGTGTTTACATAGTTGACAGAGTTGTGGACATTTTAGTTTGATAGAGCAAGAGCTATCTACTTCCTATAATCGATCTTAAAAATGTATACGTATGATTATATCAGTTTTAAAATCCTTCTGATGAATGTTGTGTTTTAATTTAACGAATATATCGTGGATTTCTTAGAAGAAAGCATGTTGGCAACTAGTTATTAAAGAACTTTTTTATTTGAATAGGACCATTATTTTAATTAGGAAAAGTACAATATATACACATAATAATTTGTATGTAAAACCAACAGTTAATGGCTTCAAAACAATACGTCACACGGACTCTAGTATTACAATAAAATATGTAAAAATATTCACCCTGTTCTTTTAATTTTTTTATCTATTTTAATTTGAGTTGATTTGCATAAAAATGTATGTTGAATTTAAGTACTTATTATACTAAAATGTTTTTGTATTATTCTAGATAAGGTTCATGACGAATTTGTCGACTTTGTACTAGTTCCAAATGAAACCGTGTACACAAAAGTAGATTTTCGTTTTGTGTTTAATATTGATTGATGAATGTGCTGTCTCTTATCTCTAATTTGTTGACATGATTAATTTACAGTCATGAAAAACTTTCACGTTGAAAATATTATGCTATAACCCTTGTGCAACGAAAAGGCTCAACTTACTTGTAGAGAAATCTCAGTTATCGAATCTTAAGTATATATTTGTCGTGTTCAATTAGTGAAATCGTTCATTTTGGATATTCACTTCATGGCACCAACTCGCATCGCATAATATCAATTGTTTGCACTATTGTCTAACACAAACAATTAAAATGTCAAATATAATATATCTGGCCTTTCAATATGTACGGGGTTATACACTATATATTGACCACCCTTTATTTCTGTTATTATTGAAAAAAAAGTTTCATGTACAAGTTGTAGGATCTTACCTATATTTTATTGAAACGTGATAAAAAAAATAATATCATGTATAGGTCACGTGATACGAAATAAATATATGTTTTTTTTTAATGGAACACCCTATATATTATTGCATTTTCGAGAAGCCCTTTTTCCCCTGATTTAAAATATATAATATTGTGTAGGTGTATCTTAAATACTTCTTGCCGTATTTGACATTCAAAATGCAAATGAGCTGCTTTATTGCAAGAAAAGTGAACCATGCCTGTCAAAACACAAGTGAAACAAAAATAACAAGGTAGGCCATGAAAATAATTATTTTAAATAGTTGTTTATTCATTAGTAAAATAAAAAGTTTTCTCTACGACTGCCTGAAAAGTGCTATTAACTACTCACTACTAATTACGCTTGAAAATTATTGATTTAACATAGCGTGTGATAAATCTTTAACGCACGTTAACAGTATGTGAAAACGCTTTCACGTATGAAAAGTGCTATTTTCAACATGTAATTATAATCACGTGTAAATAAAGATGATATTAGAATTAACTTCATATTTAATTTATTAAAAAACAGATTTAACAAAGCAAGAGAAAACTCTATAATAAAATAATGCTACATACTTATGTAGTATTATTTTATTATATAGAGTTTTATAATAATGGTTGCCATTTTGAACAGTTTCGTTAATTGATTACTTAATCAATTAAAGAAATTGTTCAAAGTGGCCACCATTATTTTCAATGCAAAGCTCATAGCGTCTTCTTAGGTTTAGAAAAATGTTGCAAATAGCGATATTATGGTTTCTGTTTAAGTTGTTAATTTCTTCTTGAACTTTTGCTGTAATGGCCTAAAGATTGTGGTTATGATTAAAATTGACTTTGTCATTTAAAAAAACCCATAAAAAGCTATCCAATGGCGTCAAATCAGGACTATTTGGTGGCCATCGAATGGTCCCAGCATTGCCTATCCAAATGGGAAATTGATTATTTAAATGTTCCCGAACTTCTAACACGCTATGTGTAGTCGCTCCGTCCTGATGCCAAATCATTCTAGACAATACGTCTATAGGGAATTCTTGAATTAGACGATCTACCTCTGGTAAAATTATTTCGAGGTGTTTGTTGTGTCAGAGTAAAATCATAAAATGTAGGCCCAGCTACTTTGTTTTGAAAAATTCCGCACCAAACGTGGATTGATTTTCTATTTTTTTATTTGCTTGATCTTTCTCTGCCTTTGATTTTTATTCTCCCAGGAACGTCTGTTTTTTCTATTAAAAACTCCCGCAGTGGAAAAACTTGACTCATCTATCCACATAATTAAAAAAAAAACAGGATTTTCATCTAATTCATGGAGCATGATCTCACAAAACTCCAATCTTCTACGGTTTTGGTCTTCATTCAGCTACTGGACGGTTTGAAATAACTTTTTGCGATTTCACGATAAGCATTTAATAAACAATTAACCAAATTTCCTAAAACAAATATTAAAATAAGGTATCGGTCTATTTTTATAATAAATTATTTTTTTACCTTCAAAATATAACAATACATCTAGATCTTCTTCCTTGTTTACTGCTGTTTTCTTGAAAAACTTTGGGTCTTATTTACATGGCGATAAATATTCAAAAATATGTTTTCATTAGGAACCGCTCGATTCGGATACAACATCAAGTATTCTCTTCTTGCGGCAGACTTATTTTTATTTCTCACATGAAGGGAAAACATCGACCTTTTTAGCCTCACTATAACCCATTTTGATAAAATAAATGTTAATAATGGCGGTTTGAAACAATAAAATAATTATTTTCGTGGCCTGCCTTGTTATTTTTGTTTTACTTGTGTTTTGACACGCATGGCTCACTCTTCTTGCAATAAAGCAGCTCATTCGCATTTTGAATGTCAAATATGTCGAGAAGTATTGAAGATAGACCTATACAATATTATGCTACGATTTACACGTACATAAACAAATAAATACGTTGGATAGTGATGGTTATAAGATATTCACTTCACTTGGGCTACTGTAGCGTAGCAGATATCGCAGACACAACTTACCCCGGATAAGTGATGTAACGTGCCCACGATAAAATTTCACTAGCTCAAACTATCTCAGGACGTTAATCCCAAGTTTACATAAACTATGACAAATTATTAGTTTACTTACTTACTCAAATCACTGAGGGTTCCATACGTAGTGGTCGCAGACGAAATAATGACACTTTCTTTAAACATGAAATGGACTATATTACAGAATTTACAAATATTGGTTCTCTAGTATGTAACCTGGCGATGTTCAAAAGGTGTGGCAAATTTCTTGATTAATAAGTTACAACATTAATGAAATGCCTCGTGTAGCTACACATCGATTTACAACGTGAGGATAAATGGTAATAAATTCGGCCACAATGGGTCTGATTTAGACAACCTCCTTAATTAAATATAAATGCATAAAATCTTTAAATACAATACAAGTTACAATACAAAAGTAAATATGAATGGATACAACCGCGCAGAACCACTGAAGGTGGTCCCCGGTAAATAAAAACAACACACTTATCTAGGGTGGTACGATACCGACTTCGACGTTGAAGAAACTGTAGCCCTACGGTGGTGTCTTCGGGAAGAAAGAAATTGATCCGAGGATGGGGTTGATTATAGCCTCTCCAGCCCTGGAACTTTCTACTGTGTGTGGATGCCCCGCCCGTGGAACTTCACTACTGTGTGTGTGGATGCCCCGTTCGTGGAACCCTAAAGATTTCCCGATTTAATTTGTATGGTTGGAAATGCACGTGAAGCATGCCTAATGAGAGCAATTTAAATCTGACATAACCCACAAAAGAAATATAATTTATCTCACTGATGAGGGAACAATCCACCAATGTTCCTAGAAAGCCACAGTTGGATGAATGGGGTCGAGTCCGTCTTTCAAGTCGACACGATACTTCCAAAGGAAAGCCTGTAAATTTGTGAAACACGTGGGTAGAGAACAAGTAAGATGGCGTGAAGAGGTTATCTTACCTTGTATACTTAAATATCCTGCTTCCGCAGTTAAAATTTACTCACAACAACAAAATATTCTGCTAAACGGAACAACAACAGATGGAGAAAATTTTCCTGTGTTGACAATCCCAAAATCCACTAGGATTTGAGGGATTATCAACCGTATACCGCCATCAAAAATGTCTTTCCCCTTTTCACCAGCTGGAAGTATATCGCGCCTCCCGTGGACAATAGCGAAACTCTGCTACGGACGTAGCGGTTGTTATTATGCGACCCACAAATCGCTAAGGCGTATGGTGGGTCGTATACGCTAGAGGTCCGTAACAACTATATATTTGAAATCAGGAGGAAAAGGGCTTTTTGAAAATGCAATAATATATAGGGTGTTCCATTAAAAAAAAACATTTATTTATTTCGTATCACGTGACCTATACATGATATTGTTTCAATAAAATATGGGTAAGATCCTACAAGTTTTATGCGAAACTTTTTTTTTCTATTGTCAATAATAACAGAAATAAAGGGGGGAGGTAAATATATATAATAACCCTGCACCAGGCAAATTAGAGCAAAACCGGGCAAACCAAACCAGTAATTTTGGAAAGGATGAAATCTACACTGTTCTTCAAATTATGTTGTACATAGTTTTAGGCTCAACGACTTGGCACAGATTAAGGGGACATTTAACTCAATCTTGTTCTGAAGTTACGGGCACATATAAAATATTTCTCAAATGTTTGTACTATTACATCCATAGGAATTTCATTCTCTTACATTATATTGTAATATAGAATAATTACTTTTGGCATACATATAAATACTGTCGCTAAAACTGTGAGAAGTTTACTATATAAATTTAAATTTTTAAGTATAACACGCAGTAGCAGAGCCGACGCTGCGGCGGCGTTAAAAAAATCATGGGACTTGTCGAACCCGACGTATACTAGCCTCTTTCCCAAGAAATGAGTATTCTAGACTTAATACATTAACTACAAAACCAAAGTGATGCATAATAAGTGTAGCTTTACGCTTTACGTTGGTGGTTGGTACTAGAATAAAGTGCTGGCTAATATATTCAGTTTGTTCGCTCTTATTGCAGCGAAAAAAGAGAAATAATAAAAACCCGCTTCTATAGTCATGATTCCAGGCGGACGAATGGGAATAGAATAAAAATGAAATTCCCATTCATGCAAAGGAAACTAATCTTCAATGGAGGGGCACTCGATCAATCTGTACGGCAAAGCATAAGAATGCTACATACTAATAGCATTAGCATCCGAGTTAGTCTATAAAGTCGATCCGCGATAAATCCTACTCACAAATTGAAAACCTCCGCTGAACTACTCAGATTGGAACGAGACTTGCATACATCGTGCAATCTATTGCAAAAATGGTTCGAGCTGGAAACGAATTAGACCAGTTATTTTTTCCGATTTTCTTTCGATTAATTAATCGCAAAATTATTATTTTATAAAATTATTTGCAGTCCTCTCAATATCCATTGATAAAATTGACATTAGTAATAATTGAAACAGCGCTTTGTTTAAATTGGCAAAAAAGGAACGATGGTTTGTTCCAGCAGCCAAGTGATAGGTTAAGTCACTTGAATATCTGTTTTGTTGGTATCAACAATTTGGGAGCGTCAGATGGCTCAGTTTAAGAAATATCAAAATAGTTAAAATACATTTATAGTCCAATAAAATGGGACAAAATTTGTTGATTTGGATGAAATAATGCAGAGCGGGCTGAAATTTGGGGAACAGGTTTACTTTGTGGTACTTTTTAACCCATCAAAAGTCCTCACCCGTAGATGCTGGCGGAGGGGAGGGGAGGAGAAAATAGGCAAAAAAATCGTTTTTTTCGCAAAAAACTCGCAAGTATCAATTTTATTGTAAAATATGTACATATGAAAATTATAGGTAATAAAATCCGCACAATTTAGTTTTTTTTTTTAATTTCGTATGACCTATTGGAGCCGAGATAGATTTTTGAAATTTTGACGGTTTTGCGACGCAACAAGCGCGCGCGTTTTTCGCTAAAATCTCGAAAATGGTCATTCGGATCGCAAAATGTTTCAAATAAAAGTTGTAAGGAATTCGATTACGAACAATTTCCTTTCATTTTAAATTTCCATTCGATCAATATCGGCAGAGTTATGAATTTCTTGAACGTGCAATCAGTGATACTTAGATGAGTTATAGCGGTGAAAATTAATAATACCGGAAAATGGATAGTACGCAACAGATATGGAATGACGTATAGTTAAAAATATGAAAAGGCATTAACAAATTATTAAAATGTCATTAATTTAATACTTTCTCTCGCAATATGTTTAGAACATTACGTTCGTTTGACAATTGTAACGTTTTCGAGGTCACTGAATCCGAATGTGGACGCATAATTTTTAAATTAAAAATGGCGGGTACATATGAAGAATGAAATTTAAAGGTATATATGAAATTATATTAAACTTCGTAAATCGTTATTAAACATTAAATTCATTTAATAACATTGAAAATAGACATATGTAGTAATACAATTTTCCATCCTCTTGTTCTTCTCTTTCTTCAGCTTAATTTTCTTCAGTGCCGTTATTATCATTACTCTCCGTAGCTTGCATCCACATGTTGAGGCAACCGGTCTCTATGCAATTACCGCAAAGGTCTGAACATTTCAAACCGCATTTTTTGCACCCACATGATGCCTCGCAATTGGTTCGACAATTGCATGCTATTAATTTCAGCAGCTCATTCGGTGCAGGAGGGTCAGTAGTCGGAATGGGCTAAAGATGATCTTGAACTTTCTGCCATCCCCAAGATTCTGGATCTTTACTATTTCCCGGCCATGTTTGAACCTGATGGTACGTTCTAAATGAGCAGCATTGGAGGTGGACGGCAATGCATGCAAACGGTTAGTCATCTTTGATGCCGATCGTTTATATGCATCGTAACGGAGAGCGTTTAAATCAGATTCTGTAGGTTTCCTTGACCCGTACAAATGCAAAAATAACAATTCCTATGCTTTCTTGACATCTGTGGCTTCCGATGTTGATGACATAAAAACATCTTTGACGGCTTGCAATTTTCCGCTTGTCAATAAAGTATAAACCGTACTTTTTCCTTTCTGAAAAATTGCGGAGGTCCTATCGCAGCTACTGAATGCATGGACTAATAAGATAATAGATTGCAAATTTTCAGTACTTTGCAGTTGCTGAGAGAAGAAAATTTGCTCCTTACTTTTTCCTCTGTCTGGCTTTAAGAAGAAGATATTGCTAAATATGGGCCCAGTATGAGACGACACAGAAATGCTCACAGAATAATTTCTGATACTTCAAAAAGTGAAAAAATATTAAATGTACTTTTTTGTACCTCAAACGTGACGAAAATTGCCTGTTTATATATATAGTGTTATTGTACTTCCGGGCGCTCTCCCGCGTCGATGGTCGACTTCTCCAGGAGTCATGGTTGTCTAAACAACGTTTCGGCAGAATCTCAACTGCCATCTTCAGGTTCTCACTAAACGCTGCCTACTGCTGCTTCTCGTTGCTCGAACTTAACTGACGTTCTCTGCGTTGTGCGGCTCCTTATGTACGCTGTGGTCTAGGGCGCGCCTGCGCGACTGGCTACGTCTCACTGGTCCCCTACTACTTGTGAGAGGCGAAGCGGGCGCCTGAGGAAACCCGACAAGTGGCCTCGCTGAAACGTCACGCTCCACGTGACTTTCCGTTGTTGGTTGGGCATCCTCGTATACACTCGTTGCCGTAGAATGCCGAGGTTCTCTCTGATTGGTCAGCGCTCGGCGCTGACTCCTCGTGATAGGTCCATTTCGGGCAGGTTGCTGTGTTTCTTCACTATTTGTCAATGCTTGAACGTATCTCCTCGTGATTGGTTCGTCCACGGCGGATCGTCGTGTGTTTTCTGTTACGTATCTTCCTACAAGAGCGGGCTTCCAAGAACTGGGTAATCTCTGCGTATCATCCCGTTTATTAAGATTTTGTTGTCTTTTTTCGATCTTTATGGCCTCTCTGGTAATCCTTAACCAATACCACTTCATTTGACACTCACTAAAACATTGGGATATTGCAAATATATATTTTTTTAAATTTTGCTCGTAGTTTAATGGTTTTGTTTTGTCAGATCTATTTTGACAAGTTCGTTAGTTAGTTTTGTTATTTTCTGTAGGTTTTTTTTT
Source organism: Leptura quadrifasciata (assembly GCA_963675555.1). NCBI lineage: Eukaryota > Metazoa > Arthropoda > Insecta > Coleoptera > Cerambycidae > Leptura > Leptura quadrifasciata. The sequence goes on along the minus strand of OY776674.1, from coordinate 161,748,940 downwards.
ATAATTTTCAGAAGATACATATGGTTGAAAATCCTTAAAGAGAAGATAAGAATATTAACAGAACACCACAATTATTGTTTGTCCAACAATTATTAATATTGATCATGTGACATTCTATCTATTGTGGAATATGATTATTTGATTTTTCTGTGATGAAATACAAATAGTTCTGATTAAATGTGCAACAAATAATTTTTATAGTCAAACTATTTATTTAGCATAACTAAAGACGATCTGTTAACATGCACACTTAAAAAATGATACCTGATGCAGACTTTAACAAGACTATTAATCGTTAATATAGGCCCAGGGCGGAACCTTGTGGCACTCCAATATCAACTAAGGTTGTTAGGGAAAATTTTAAATGTATTTAAGAATATTAGGTATGAAACGATCTAAACAAGCATAATACTCCATCAAAAAGTTGCAAGAAAAGGGTTAAAATACAAAAGTTCTGTGAGAGGGATGAAACATGGGTACCCCCTTTTTTCAGGGCGCTGAATACGATGGTGATATTTATAAGGTTCCCAGCCATCAGCAACTACCCCTAAACTCGAAAAACCACCTCTATTTCGCGTTTTTTTCCACCGTAGGCATGCGCATCGGTTTTTTGGGCTGGATTCGGATAGGCCGTATGAAATTTAACCATACACCTTATTGACCCCTTGGGTTGAAACTACCCTTCCCCTAATACTAAAATATCCCCAAGAAAATCAAAATGCATGAAAGTTTGTTTATCCGCGTTTTCGAGGGTAATGTTTATTTCTCCCCCACCCTCCACCGGCCTCCTCTAAAACCACTCCCTTTTCCTATTTATTGATACTGGGCATGTGGGGAGTCGTTGGATCGGGATTTTTAAGAGGATTTCGACATTATAAAGGGAGTTGAGTGACGGGACATGCCATCAACCCCGAAGTTGAAACTACCACCACCCCTAACATTGATATCCACCGAAAAATACAAAATAGTGGAAAATGTTTTCTCCCTGTTTTCGAGGGCGCTAAACACGATGTCAATACTATTTTAGGGGTGGAAGTAGGGGCAAAATTAGGAGTGGTTGGTGGGGGATAATGAATATTACCATCGTGTTGAGAATCCTCAAAAACGGGAACACACAAATTTTCATACACCATTTTTTTTAAAGATATTTTACTATTAGAGGGGGGGGGGGGGTAGTGTCAACCCCGGGATGGATAAGATGTTGCGTGATTAAATTTCATATAGCCTACCCGGATCCTGCCCAAACAACCGATCCGCATATCTACGATGAAAGAAAAACGCGAAATAGGGGTGGTTTTTCGAGTTTCGGGGTAGTTGCTGAGGGGTGGTAACTTTAAAATATCACCATTGTGTTCAGCGCCCTCGAAAACGGGGGCGGTACCCATGTTTCATCCCTCTTACAGAACTTTTGGGATTTCTCAACTTTTTCATGGACTATAAGACGTCCGCGAATAATGAATTAAGATTATCTAATGAGGCAGTCTCTGTAATTATCAGAAAGCCAATGTTGAAGATCTGTTACGTCGCGCCGTTAGCCTCTGTTTTTAGCAATAACTATACGGTTAAATTAATATTAAACAGCCCATATATAGAGTACAGTAAAACCCTTTGAACCTGTGCATTCAAAGCAATTCAGAAAGTGTTTGCAAGAGTAAACAATTTTAATGAATGTGTTGACTTGGCTCTAATTACGTTGTAATTTTGTAATGAACAATTTTCATAGTTTCGCTGGATGAATAAATAAATGAATTTACAAGCGTTTGCCCGTGTCCCGTGAGTTTACACGACCTCGGACAGGTCCAGTACATGTGTTGTAGTTAGCGCATATATCAAGTCAACGCACCTCTCTCTGTACCTCTGCACTGTAATTTAAGTATGCGAGCGAACTGCTTTCACGGCTGTGTTTAAGGATAAACTCATGAGTTGACAACATCCAAGGCCATTCTTTAATTAATAAAAAGGGTATCTATAATCCAATTTTAAATTTAATTAATTACTAGATTTTTCTTTGATTATTCAATACTCATTCAAAAGAACTGCGTATTTCTAAGTCGTGGGTGGCTACGGTAAGCTTTCTAATCTGAAACAGTTGTTGCAAATATATACATTTTACTAACTTATCTAATAATTGCAGTACTATTAAATGTGACAATATGAACCCGATATTTTTTTATCCAGTCACTGTACAGGAAAAGTAGAAGATGTCATACTAGAACTTGCAAATAAAAAAATCTAGACGACGTTCCGGTTAAATTGCTATGTGCTTTGCCCTAATAATTAACAAGCCTGTTGAGGTCGGTGTTTTTCTTCAGAAATTAAAAACAGTCTTAATTATACCAGTTTTTAAAAATGGCGATAATACCGACATTAAAAATTATTCATTGTTGAGCGTGTTCTCTAAAAAGACAATGGCCAAACGAATAATGAAATTTTTGGAAAAATAAAACATACTGACAAATTCTCAACATGACTTCAGGGCATGCTATTCTACAGAAACGTCAGCAACAGACTTGGTTCAAAAGGTATATGGGGGATTAGATGCAAAGGAATATGTAATAGGTTTATTTTTTGATCTATCGAGTACATTTGACAGTTTGCACTTGACAATTTGAAAAAAAAAATGGAATTAGAGGAAATGTTTAAGGCTGGTTAATATCGCTAGAAATATATCATTAGGAACACCTCAGGGCAGTGTGCTCGGTCTCCTGGGATTCTTATTATTTATTAATAACAATAATAACTTGCCTGAGTTTATCAAATAAAGGAATATTTTGATATATGCAGACGACACTTCAATAATTGTTTCGTCCAGGAGTCTGGAAGAACTGGAAGATCTAGTTATTGCGGTCATCGACCAATTTAATTCATGGTGCTTTGCTCATTATCAACTATGATAAAACAACATGTGTACTGTTTAAAACCAAAGGTAAAACTATTCACAAAGATATTAATATTTTCTTTAATAGTCACCAGCTAAGCATACAAAAAGAAACAATTTTTTTTCTAGGAGTTGTATTAGATCTAGTTAGAAAATCTCACCTGGATAAAGCATATTGATCAACTCTGTGTCAAATTAAGTCAGTCGTATATTAAAAAAATATTTAGTCAGTGATAAAAGTATACCTACTATGTTCTCTTTTATTCTACAATCTCCTGTAATAGTTTGGGCCAAAGTGTGGATCTACAGAGAATTTTTATTACAACAACGGATGTTGAGAGTAATATTTAATATGGGGCACGAGGAATCATGTGATACGTTTAAAATGAATAATCTACTGTCGCATCGATTTACTCATACAAGTTATTTATAGGTATATGTATATAGTGTAAAAAATAAATTACCAGTACACCGTGACAAACATGATTACAATATGCGTAAACGAAGTAATATATTAAGAGCCATAATTTAACCCTACCTAAAAAGTCTCCTTTATGTGCTGGTAGCTACTTATTTAATAAATTACCCTCCGATGTTAAAGAGGTTAATAATATAAATATAAAACAGTTTAAACGCAAATTATTAAACTATTATATAGTAAATGCCTTTACTCTCTGGGTAAATATACAAATGAATTTGCAAATTTAAACCAGATTTAAAATTCTGATTTGTCTTGTTTTTTTTTTCTATAACTTTTTGTATTTTATAGGTGTATTTGTGTTTTATATACAAGTAAAATATATGTATGTGTGCGTATGTTTACACTATGTATTACTTTATAATTAGGTATATACTGTTATTTTATTTATTATGCATATATTTATATTTATTTTATCTGTGGGCTTATTCTATCCAATATTGGCAGAATTAATTAATGAAAATCTATCTATCTATATCCTGACAAAATATGGATCTGGATTTTAAGAGAGGGAAGTTGCACTTACATGCTCTCAGGCTTGGGCAACCATATCGAATTCAAAAGTCCATGATTATTTAGCTAATTAGACTTTATATTCGTTGTCTGTATCATTAAGAATATGAAATTAATATTAACAACAACATATTCTTTGCATGGCTGTCTTATTATTGCCCCTTGTTGTCTCGCGACATATCTCTATGGGTGTAGTGATGTAAACAGATACCTAAGAATATAAATGAAATTAATAATACGCAAAAGTTTTGTTATAAATTGGCTAGATTTCGATCTATGCAAAACCCTCGACTCATCTTCGACACCGAACTAAGCTGGGGTAGATTATTTGATTTTATTTGATTTATAGTCCAGTTCAAGTATTATCAGCACTCAGAAAACGCAACAAAAACTTTACGATTTCATACTATCACTTTTTGTGCTGCGTTGACCGCAAATTGACTTGCGTTAAAGTTTTTGTTGTGTTTTTTGAGTGCTGATAATATATGGACTCGACTATACCTACGTATTAGGTTTTGTTCTATAATATTTTGACGTAATATCGTTTTTATTTTGTATAAGTAGAATTGTATTGTATATAGTTATTCTGTGGTCACAAAAATTGCATTTAAATTTACAATGGTTAGTAAGTAGCCAGAGAATTCTGAGTTAACCATTTTGATAATTGTTCCAATTCCAGAAATAATGGGATACGTATACTTAATTTAGACATTCAAATGGTGAACCTTAAAGTTGAGGCAATATATGTGCTAATTTTCTCTCAATCTAATAAAACTAATTAAACCGCATCTGAAGTGCTATTAACAATAATTTGGAAAGAGGCAATAATTATTAGGGCCACTTGGTCTGACGCACTAGGCCACGTTATTGATGATCCTAGTCACCGACCTGTTTGGTTCCAATTTTATACTTTATTTCTTTATTTTTAAACTGCCAGGTAATTGCATTTTGTTTGAGCTAGTAATTTTATAAAAATCAAATTTAAATTCATGATTAAATAAAAAGCCTTCTTTAGTGTCGACTTGCTGAGTCTTTAAAGTTGATTAAATTATGTTACTTAATATATTTTTTTGTTTCTTTGTCAACCTGTTTTCAATTATATAACATTATAATTTTATTTTCATTCGGAGCAGACGGTCTAATTACCATTTTTGTCGTATCAAAGTCTATGATAATTAGAGATGTATTTAAAATATGAAAAGGGTGCCCAATTTTATGCTTTGAAAGCCTGCATTTTCCATTTCAGGTACTTGATATTTTCTACGGTACTAAAAATATGAGGAAAATATTAGATAGAATATTAGAGAAAATTGAGGTGTTAATGGTTTTTGTGCATTTTTTTCTGCATTGATAGTATATGTCAGTACCTCTGGTTTATTTAACAATTAATTAACTTACAATAATTAGTCCTTATAATTACAACACTTGTTAGTACTTTTAACCACTATAAGTCAGTTCTTGTCACTATACTTCTTACTAATCTGATTCTCTCTCTTGATCTGATCACTTTACTATCCAAACTAGAATTAGCCTGTGCCTTGGCTCCGCTTCTCTTATGCACCATGACACTTATTCTAAATATTTCTCTATTGTTCAGATTCATGGCCTGTAGCGCCATGTCTGAAACGACTGACGAACTGCCATTCTATTTGTAGCTAATCAGGCAGTCTTCCTTCTTCTTTCTACCAAGAGAAACTCTCTCTCTCTCTCCGTAAGGGAGCGTGCATATATCTTTTTATTTATTAACCACCTCTCTACAGGAGCAATGTCCTGATTACAGAGTTGTACACACATACACATAGCATTAAGACTCGAACTCAGGGGTGGTACAGCGACTAGATGTGTTGTCTTTCACACAACCTCGTCTAGTTCTGCTTCTAGTAGAGACTGTGTAAATACATACAAGTTTATTGAAGATAAAGTGCCATTTCGGCAGCTTACTGATGAGAATCAGATGCTTGTGAGGGCATATAATTTTGAACTTAAAATTTAATAGTGGCAAAAATTTTAATAAATACTAATAGCTTTATTTCAAGAGAAAAAGAATGAAAAGGAAATAGTGAGAGAATATAGGGCGAATAAATAGAAAGGGAGAGCTAGAAAGAGAAGGGGAAAGAGAAACTTAAGAAGAGAATTTAGAGGCAGTAACGTACATAACGACGACACAAGGAAAGTTATATCTACATGAAAGGAGGCACAAATAAAAATGAGATCATTGTTGCGCAAGGAGATCTTTCATTAATTTTTATTTAAATGAGAGACAGGAGGGCGAGAAATCGGTAATTTTGAATTTGTTAATGTAAGAAGCTATGTTGTATGAAGAGGAACGTTTAAGAATTTCTTTACGATGCACAGGGATAGTAAGAATATGTCTTCTACGGATGTTCAAATTATGAGTCTGCGTGCGGTAGATAATTTTATTATAAAGATAAGGAGGGGATTTAAACTTTAAAATTTTATTTTAAAAAAACCGGCAGCTACTTGAAGCGGCTGGAACCTCCCCACTCGGTGGATTTTGAAGCCGAAAAGAGCATTAAATTGTTTGACAAAACGGCACTAAACGTAATCCGATCTCAACCAAAACCTTTTCAGATCTTCTGGGGCACTAAAGAAACGCACACGCAAAGTTTCATTCAAACCCGTTCAGTAGTTTCGGCGCTATCGTGCTAACACACATACACACACACAGACATTTTTCAAAAACCACTTTCCTCAACCTCAAAACGTAAAGATTTGATGTTATCTCAATTTTCGTTTTTGAACCAATTTTAGTAACCTCCGACAATTTTATTGTGGAGAGGTTAAAAAAACAAGTTGTGTGTAGTATTCTTCGATTGTACGTATTTAATCAAGCTGCGTCTTTTAGTTTGTGTGAAATTATTTGTCAGCGTCTAATTCCAAATACGAATATTAAACATGAATTTTGTAATTTTTGAATGCCTAATGTCAAAATTGTCTAAGCACGGTCCATAAATATTATCATAATAATTAAGTTTAGAGAGTATAAGAGAGTCATATACCTTTGTTTTAATATTTGTATTTAAGTAATGTCTATGTGAATAAATCATTTTTAATGTTGAATATCCTTTTATCAAGGGATTAGTTTTGTAAATCTAAGCATGCAATCGATCATAATACCTAAATTTTTTGCAGTCTTTAAATTGAATGTGATCATTACCCACCTTCAGTCGAGGATACCAAGCAATGCATTTCTGACGTTTTCACTTCAAGAAAGAACTGCAATTGATTTCTTTGGATTAAGTTTAAGTAAATGATCTTTAGATGAAGATACTAGTTCGGCGAGACCACTAATAGTAGTGGAATTGCCTACTGCTACTTCAGAAATGGGAAAGGAGTAATAAAGCTACGTATCATCCGCGTACATATGATAATCACATTATTTTATGGATTTAATTAAATTTAATGTGTAAATGGAGTATAGAAGTGGGTCCAGTGGAACTCCTGTAGTTACTCTGAGCGTATCTGTTTTTTGTCTTCTAGTAATACTTGTTTTCTGTCTGCTAGGAATGAGCCAATAAATGTTGAAGCAGAATTATCAAATCCTATATAATGCCAGATTGCTATAAGTATGTCATGGTTGAGCATATCAAAGGCCTTAGTGGAATCGAGCAAAATAAGAATTATGGCCTTGGTATTATCAAACGGGTATTACCAGATAGTGCCGTAGAACAGCCAAATCCAAGTCTAAAGCCAAGACTGTTTCATAGGAATAATATTTCGAATATTCAGAAAAGGAGTAACTTGCATTCCCATAATTTTTTCTAGAATTTTAGACAGCGTGGGGAGAACTGATGTCGAACGTAAATTACAAAATTCCATAGGAAGATTTTATGCAGTGGAATAATAAGAGTTTGCGATACACCTATGTATAATGTGTGTTATTAATGGGACTATATACGGACAGCATAAAAATATGAGAGTTATTAATAATATATAATTATAACAGTAATAATATTTTTTGTAATTTATTTAATTAATTCATGTTTTTAGGTCTTCTTAAAATACATTAACGCAAAGTTTAATTTAAAATCCATTATGTTAACTCTTTATTTTTAATTTTTATGAAATAAATTCAATTGAGTTTTGAAGTAAATCGAAGTAATATTAGTATAAATTTGAACAATTTCCGTAAATTACGTACCATATCTTATTTATAATACTATGTTAGATAAATAATAACAATTTTTTTTTTCAGGTAAGTTGGCTTCAGATAACAACTGTCAGGGGTAACCGTAAGTAATCTCTTTTGTCGTTCGCACATTATCACCAACAAGACTTACAATTCCTATTTTCTCTCTTACAGTTGGAATTTCCATGACTATTAACACTAGACACTGTAATAGCTTTCCTACGCTTTAACTTGTTACTTTTGACAATTAACTGTTTCAATTTTTTTCTCATGGATGACCATGACCAAATAGAAAATTAGGTTTTTCTCCGTAGTTTGCTCAATGAAGTGGTATTGAAAATATGTGCATCCTAGTTCTGAGATAATTCCGAATCTTGTTAGTTTTCCATTTTTTCCACTTTTCTTAATATATCGAGTGCACTTTACGCTGTTTTCATTCGGATTTTAAATTTGCGCAAAAAAAAAAAAAAATCTGTCTGTCTGTCGGTCTGTCTGTAACTTTTTTTATGCGCACGTTTTCTCTGGAACTGTTTATGATATTGACTTGAAATTTGGTACATTTATGTATTATAACGAGATCTGGAACTAGATTATATTACACTGTTATGAACGAGTGTAAACAAAAATTAAAATGTGATTTAGTGTGTATACAAGAACGAAACGTCTCAAAAAATTTTTTTGGCATTAGCTCCCCCTCTACCACCCCCACCATATTATTAAAGGGAGTAAAAATTAAATTGTGTTTTAGTGTGTGTACAGAACCAACGGCCTTTAAAATTTATTTTGGCATTTTGAATTAGTTCATTATAATTAGAAATATAGTTGGTTTATAAAAAAAATTCTTATAAAGTTTATAAAATTTACATATTAAAGATAATGATATGTATGGTATAAAGTTTTTTGTTTTGCGGCTATGTGATGCTATTGTATCTCGGAGTCGTCAAAACTTAGAGCAAGTATAGAAAATATATGAGATGTAAAAACAGAAATTTTTCGTATATTGCTCAGAGGAACTTTTAGAAAATAAAATAGATTTGTTTGATTTATAATTTTTTTAGGTTGCATCCGTATCACATAGTCCTCCATCAAAGTTTAAATGCCCGCGATTTCAATCAAAGACTAGATTATTGTAACAGGCTGTTGCAAATGATAGAGGAAGATCCTGGATACCTTCACGTACTTTGTGGTCAGATGTGGCTTCATTTAAGAGTGATTGGTACTCTAAATCGGCAGAATATGCATTATTGGTCAGAAAAGAATCCGCGATGGATGCGAGAGGTCCAATCTCAGGGTCATTGGTCTAATGTGTGGTGCGGAATTCTAGGTGGACAAATAGTTGGACTTTTTTTTTCTATGAAACTTTTAATGAAGAGCGTTATCTAAATTTTTTTAGGAAACGAATTGCCATTTCTTTTAGAAGACGTGCCTCTAGCAGTTCGTCGTGATATGTATTTCCAACACGATGGGAACCCGGCGCATTTCTCCTTGAACGTTCAGGAATTTTCAAACCAGATATACCCTGACAGATGGATAGAACGTAGAAGTCTATTTCATGGGCCAGCCAGGTCCCCAGACCTGACCTGTCTAGATTTTTATTTGTGGGGGCGAATAAAAGATCTCGTTTTTGCCATCAGACCCACCACAAGATACGACATGATCGAAAGAATAAGAGATGTCGTCATTCAAAGTATTTCGATGGCATGTTCAATCCACTCATCAGAGAATGAATTCTTGCATCGAAAATGACAGACGACATTTTGAACATCTAGGGCGCCACTAATTACATTCTAAATTTTTTAAATGTGTTGTAATGTGTTTTTAAGTTTACTTTTTGGGCTTTTGATTTGTTACATTGTTACATTGGCATTGAATTTGTAGCTTACGACATCAATAAAATCATCAATCATTTTATATATTTATTCTCAATGTCTATATTTTCGTTTTTTTTGTTCTGTTAGAAAAATTTCTCGAATTTTTATTGTCACTGGAGCAACCATGTTTGTTCTCATTATATTCTATTTCCGATAGTGAGATCTGCTCTCAGCCTTTCCTATTTCCTTTCATTTTGCCACCCTGCGGATAAATTGGTTATGCTATTAAAAGCTCCTTCAATATTTTTGCTTCTCCTATATAGTATATTCAGGACAACGGTGGTTTCCTTTGTAATTGTATGCTCATTGTACGGTGGGACATAATGAAAGTAATCATTATTCAAGCGAATAAAGCACAGGTGATAGCGAGTGACCCTGCGCTCCGAGATAGCACTTATCAAGTCCCGCCGCGCCATCTATCATAACAACGCTCCCTTATCTCGGTCCTGGTGCGGAATATGGACGTCATTTGCATAACTTCTAATCTGCATACACTTACCAACTCGGGAAACAAACTTCCCAAATGCACTAATTTACTTTTTCCTTGCGTTTCCAAATTAAACGAACAAAACTTTTCTTCTACATTTATACTTAATTAATTTACCTAATTATATTTACTTTGTAAAACAAACCCGCTAACAAATTTATTGTAATTTACTATGCATATTCATTTCCCAAATTAAACGTCGTTTCCTATTGGGCTTATACCTATTAGAGTAAAGATGTGCATTAATTTATGTCGTTCCAAATCGTTCTCTAAATTTAATTTGTAGGAGATGATTGAAATGCCATGAGCGAGTATTTAGCGTCATTTTTACTCCTACAATATCGACGCACCTAACTGAAGTCATTATATGAATTTCGATTTTCGGTAATAGATTAATACCCCAGTCTGTATCATAAAACAGTTGATTTAATTTATTACAGGTATCTGAAGATTGTAAGTCTACGACCAAACTCGGAAAACTCAGTTTTTGGGTCGTAGAATTTTCCAGTTACGTTTTAGGGAAAAGTTGTATTAGTAAATGTTGTAGTAGACCAGGGCCCAATCCTGTTTAAGGTAATAAAAATTCTTAGCAGTATACGAATGGTTGGAAAATGTAGTTAATGGTGTAAATAATTAAGGAATAATCGTTCAGACTGAGTAAAAGTTCTGGAAGGGGGGTTGGGGTGGTAATATATATGTTTTTAGGGGTTGCTACTCGTTTTTTGCGATTTGCGGCTAAACTATGCATCCTATCGAAAAATGTTGACTATAAAAGGTGTAGATAATAAAAAAATCTAAAACTTTCTTATTAGACATTATTGGCCATAACCTCAAAATTATCGAGCAAAATGCAAAAAACCGTTTTTCGGTTTTTAATTTATAACTATCGCAAATTTTGTTATATTTCATGAAAATCGGTGAAAATGTTCTTTTTTGTGTTTCAAACAAGCCCAAATTTTTTCAAAGTGAAATATTTAATTTTCGATGTTCTATGAAGAAAACAAGAAAAAGACCTAATTTTCAATCGAAAAATTTGGTTAGCAAATTTTCGATTAATGAACTTTACTAGTGCTCATTGTTTTCGTTGAAATCTCAACTTTAATATAGAATTAAAATATAATATTGTTTATATACAAAAATATCGTTAAAAAAGCGATAATTCTATATTAAAGTTGAGAGAAACATTTTTGCGATAGTTATAAATTAAAAACCGAAAAAACGGTTTTTTGCATTTTTCTCGATAATTTTGAGGTTATGGTCAATAATGATTAATTAGAAAGTTTTAGATTTTTTCATTATCTACAACTTTTATATTCAACATTTTTCGATAGGATGCATAGTTTAGCCGCAAATCGCAAAAAACGAGACCAACCCCCTAAGAACATATATATTACCACCCCAACCCCCCTTCCAGAACTTTTACTCAGTCTGGACGATTTTTCCTTAATTATTTACACCATTAACTACATTTTCCGACCATTCGTATACTGCTAAGAATTTATCGTCTATTACGATATTTTAAACGGTTTGGCCCTGGTCTATAGGTATTAAAAAGACCTTTAATTTTGTTTTTTATGAGTTAAAAGCGATAAATAAATTTTCGAGATAATGGAGAAAAACCCTCCTCCTTTTTGCACTATTTTGTAAATGTTAATAAATTTTGCAATAATGGCAGTAAGAGACGCATAACATTTTCGTGACGAGGCCATTATGGGTCTTTATATGTGTGCGAAATTTCAGCCAGATCGGTTTGATAGTTTATGAATCATTGCATTTGTTCATCCCAGAGAGCGTCTGTTTAAGAGCGCTCCGGATATAAGCCGTCAAGACGCTTCGATATAGTCTCATATAAATCATTATTTTAAAGAACGGCTTTCACTAAAAGAAATTAAAAACATGTTACAATGTGGGATGATGAGAGAAAGAAAAAGTATATATAAAAAAATATTTTTTTTTTCTTCTATCTTCGATTTGCAAAAATAATTTTTATCATCCCACATAGATATTATTAAAATAAACATTTTCCCTTTTGTAGAACTAAAATAAAATTAGCCCTATATGTCCTCAGGAATAAATAGGGATTTAAAGATTAGGTATAATGTATGTATGACTGGTGGTCGAGAGGTGGGCGCACCTACCTCTCACCCAAAAGTTCCGGATTCGATCCCCGATCGTGGCAGTGGAAAATACTGTGAGAGAAATTTTGCCACTATACACGGATATTGGGGTGTCCCTTGCCTCTAAATGTGAAGCCCCCTTCCACACAAGGCTCTTCTAGAGCCTTCCTTGATAAAGGGGGTCGTAATTACCCTGTGGTGTTATTTATTTGTTTATTTATAAATTTTACAGTGTCATATTCTGTTTCACCTATCCAGTGGCGGTCCTAGAATTTCGACGTGGGGGGGGGTATCAAAGATGGGCAGCACAGCTGTCTACATGTAGCGTCAGCTGCAAGGTGATTTAATGGCTAACCCTTAAATAGTCAGAGACAGGACAATAAAAACTATTTTGTCGGCGTTCCGTGTATTTGACGCACACTTCTTCAAGCTTTAATAGTTATAATGCAACATTTTTAAGCACGACAATTTCATTATTATTATTATTAATGTTGAAAATTGGTGTTGATGAAATTGTTATGCCTGCAGATGTTTCATTATAACTAGGGTGATCATATTTTTTCCAGAAAAAGAAGTAGAATGATGAAAGTAGCTTTTTATTAAAGTTGAGGTTGCAGGGCCTAAAACAGTGCTCCAGGCGAAAAAGGTTTTTAAATCCTGTAACAATGGACATGTTCGCGTATATAGGCCTCCTTCGACTAAATACGACGAAAAATATACTTTCGATCCACAAATATCAGGAAGGTTTTCAGTCAATGTTTGAGCTTGGATGAGCCTAAATGGGTTAGGTGTGTATTGGAACAGTGGTGGTCATCTGAATTCCATTAAATATATTGAAATATTAGACAATATTATGTTGCCGTCAGTAATAGAGGTGTTTCCGGAAAATAATTTTATTTTCCAACAAGTCGACTGTTCCATACATACGGCCCATTGTGTCAAGGCAATGGTTTCTTAATAAAAACATAGAGTTGATACCGTGGCCATCTAAGAGTCCGGATTTAAATCCAATTGAAAATGTTTGGGGACTAATGGTGAAACATAGAAAATTAAATAACGATCCAAATAATGCCCAAGAATTGGAAGGGATAATTGAAGACGCTTGGGAGAACTTGTCGCAAGAAGTTAACCTTGCAAGAAATCTAATTTTGTCCATGCCTACAAGACTTCAGGCAGTTTTAGACGCTAATGGAGCAACGACAAAATATTAGTTAATTCTGTATTACGTAGTTGAAGTTCATTTATTTTATTTTTTTATTGTATTTTTATATTCAGTTTGCATTGTTTACATTTTTTTTAATCTCAAGTGGTATTTTTGTGTTCTTATTTTAAAAATAGAATTATCATCATTCAGTTAGTATTTTAATTACAACCATTAGTAGAATTATCCGTAACAAATATTATTTTTTGAACAATAATATGGCAGGTTGGAAAATGTTTTGAGAAAGTTATTTTCCAATTATTTTTTAAAATTCCATTTGAATAAAATTAAAAAGAAAGGTTTAATAAGTTTAAAAACACTAAGAAAACCGGTCTCCTCCAAAAAACCCAGGTCCGGGGTAAATCACCTCTCGACATGCCTGGCCAGCCCTATTTACAGACATATGCACACAACTAAACTATTAAGATTTTCGATTACAAGAGTTGTACCAGTTTTTGTTTTAATTAACTGTACCAGTCGCACTTTTGGGAACTTAGGATTGCTTTCAAAAATTGCGGTCTGACTTTTGGAAACTGGAATATTTCGCTGCAACTCTTATTGATGTTCGTGCGAACTTGCATCACAGCTTTTAGTGCGATAGTGCAAATATTTTCGGAATTCCGTCGGCAATTTTATCTTCTGCAACGTTGGGTTGCATTAGACCAACTTCGCCGAACAGTTCGTCTTCATTCAATACCAGAGCTATGTAGTCCTTAACAGCCTCACATGAACAAAAAAAACTTGATTTCATGAAACTTATCTTCTCAAATTCACACGTTCAAAAACACCCAGGTCATTTAAGTTCGAACTCCAGTTTTGCAAAAAGTAAATGAAAATTTAAATTTCGAATTGTTTGTATCTCAAGAAAAGAAGTAAATTTAGATGTACTTAATGAACTATTAAGCCTGAAGAACTGTGTGCCAAATAACCGAAATGTCGACAAAATAGTGGGTTTCTTTTTTATAATCCTGTCTCCGACAGGACTAATACAGCACTACTGGTCATATTTTATTGTAATCTGTTGAAAGTAAATATAGGGTAGGGAGATCTTAATAATTGGTAATCGGTAGATTTACAAAGTTCATGTGCCCATGGGGGGGAGGAGGCTATGGCTCCATCCCTTAGGACCACCACTGCACTTATCTCTCTCTTTCCAAGCACACAGTACATTCGGCTGCGTCATTTTATTGACGTGAGGTCATTTACAATTACAATTGGAAGTATCGATGACGAATACACTCCGGAGAGCTCTTAAACAATCGCCATAAGCGAGATAATGGATCTAGAGATGTTTAACAAAATGGAATGGATTCTTGAAAGGTTGAACAACAAGGTAAGTTGAAAAAATAAACTATTTGTCCAAAAAATTGTTGTCAAAAAGTCCGTTTAAAATATAGGTGTTTTTTTGCTTATAAACAAATAGAATAACTTTGTTATTTTTTATGATAAACGCTTATAACTAGGAGTATTGAAAAGCCGTTTGAAAAACACGTATTTTAAAAAGAACACTCTACGACTAATAGCAGTCAAGATAGCAATTTTTAAAAAATATATCTGTGTTGTTTATAAACATTAAGAGTTGAAATTTTCACAGATTTTCAATGAAGACCTATATTTTATGATACAATTGATAAGTATACAATTTATGCAATAAGTATGAAGTCCTAGCCCTTGAAAGGGGAGATACTCTTGCAAGAGCACCGTGATGATGAGGTGGGGAGAGCAGCCCGAGCTCCATTTTCAAGCGGCGACTTTTTGGGATCGTAACTTGAAATTGGAGCGCGTATGAAAATTTTACAATATCTCGGCTTCTAGACGAGATATTGTAAAATTTTCTATACACAGACTGGATAACCATATAATGTCAATACTTGTCGTATTTATTCTATTGCCAACTTCAATATCCAAATGAATGTTTTAACAGCAACACTCAGAAACAACATCGAATTCCACATGATCGATTATAGAATATAATTCTCTTTTGAAGTAAAGGGTGGATTAGTCCTACGCCGTGTAAGGAAGTCGAAAGCTGGCTGCATTTAAAGCTCCTTATCCGTACCGGATAATAAAGTAACGCAGCTTTCATAAACACGAGGACATTTACATACGAGCAGCGATAAAGCCAACGTGTTATCCCAAGTGGATGTTTTATAGTCCAATTGCTATAATGCTAATAGCATTCTAGCGAATTTATTTACTTTAAGCCTTGCTATCGTTTACATTTACTGTGACTAGAGGCGGAATTGGATTATTACACACCAGGACATAATCTCAATGTGCAGTATCTAACGTCGTGACTGAAGCTGTGCCTTTATGAAGGGGTTTATGAATGGTACCTTACACCGGTACGCCGCAGGGTCGGCTCTGCAACTTAGCCAAGATCGTCTTATATTGTGGTTTCGCAGCGACAATTTTTTGTTTCTCACGTTTGCCAAATTAGTACGGTAGTTGTTGTCATACCAAAGAATCCACGGTGAAAATGCTTGCAAAGGCTTGGAGTGGTGGAAAATAAAACTTGACAGCTTATAAATTTCAATGCAAAATAAGAATAAAGTCAACCAGTCTTTTCATTTAGATATATTGGCAACAAACTGAAGTTGTGCACTAATGCTAATGTCCTGTTCCACAATTCCTTTAGTTAGTCCAGACAGTAAAAGGAGTTACGTACGTTAGAAATAAATAGTTGTTACTTATTTTCTGAAAGTTATTTGTGGCATTCTACGAATATTCTTTCCTATTATTTGGGTTTTCTGCCATATGTATTATTATCCTCTTCAAAAACAAATCACCGAATCTACAGAATAATTTTATATTTTATTATTAGCCGTTACTCGAGTCCGAGTATAAAAATGTTACAGTCGATAGATTGTGTACAATAAAAAACAAGTAAAAGGTGTAGTCTATTGTGATTCCCATTCATCTACGGTGCACACGACTATGGCTATAGAGGCCAATTCGGGAGAGCACATGTCGACCGCAGTCAGGACAAACATAGACCTGGTTAGGTCTTGGATTCGGCCTTCTTGCAGCAACATTTCCTTGATAGCTGGCCACAACCCCTCGCCATTCGGTTCTGTCCGCTGCAAGTTGTTCCCATTGCTCGTCTGCAATACCGCAGGATTTTAGATTTTCATGGAGAGCGTCTTTGAACCTCTTTCGTTGACCGCCACGCCTTCTTCTACCGCTTAGCAATTCACCATAAAGTCTACATTTAGGAAGGCGGTTATCATGCATACGATGAACGTGACCTGCCCATCTTAGGCGTGCTCTTGAAATAAGCACCTCAATTGGAAGGCTGTTTGCTCTCCTGAGTACTTCCACGTTTGATATGTGATGGAACCAATGGATTTTCATCATACTTCTCATCCATATAGCAGTGTTGGAATGACAACTGCTCTGTAGACAGCCATTTTCGTTGACAATAATAGAATTATTGGAAAAAGCCTCTGCGCCCGTGACGTTTACGTCAAAGGAACAATCAGAGGTTATGTTTTGTAAATAATATAAATCGGATTAAACACAGAAATAATGTATTTTGCTGAAGTTTCGGAAAGTAGTCTCTCGGTTTTCAAAGCTTTTTGGAAGAACTCTTATTTTGCTGTGTATGTCAAATACACAGCTTTAAGATTCTGTTTATGTTATTTCCATAGATACTTACTACTTACACAGAACACAGAACTGATGAAATTTTCTTATCACTTATCTTCATTTAATAAGATTATTGCTGATTCTTTAATTTTTCTTTTTTTGGTATCTGCTTCTTTTGTTAACATTTTTGGCGAGTCCCAGTTTATTCTATGTATGTTTATTTACTTTTCAAAGTAATTGAATTACTAAAAAGGACTGCAATTACTTTAA
The DNA here is from genome assembly GCA_963675555.1 of Leptura quadrifasciata. Lineage (NCBI taxonomy): Eukaryota > Metazoa > Arthropoda > Insecta > Coleoptera > Cerambycidae > Leptura > Leptura quadrifasciata. Next base: position 161,731,387 of record OY776674.1, on the reverse strand, counting down.
AACTGATTGAAGCACATTTGAAAGTAATTGAAGCACTTTCAAAATTAATTGAAACCCTAAGTACTTATGCAAAGTAATTGAAATGTTAAGTACCAAATACTCTTTCTTAAAAGTAATTGAAGCAAATCAAATACTACTCAAAGCACTTTACCAGAGCACTTTACCAGCTCTGGATAGCATTAAATTTCTTTCGGTATACTTGGATAATTAACTGTCGTGGGAACAACATATATACTTTGCCTCGTAAATGACATTTCTCAAGAAACATTAATTACAGATTATCATAGCCCTGCTTACTTCTCATTACCATATGTGATTTTCATTTAGTGGCATCCCACTCACAGCACCAGAGTTTTTGCCTTTCAAAGAAAAGTAAAACGGATTTTATGTGGCCGTAGACAAGCTTCTAAAAATTTAATATATTAACTTTACACAGCTTCTGTCTACTGTGTGTTAAAGAGCATGAATCAGACTGTATATCGCACAATGACCTGCACGGATATTCTACGAGATTTAACGACATTTATCACGTATTATGGACTTTCGATAAACTGAACTATTTTTATATTACGTATCTCATAAACAATTTTTATGCATTAATTTTTAAGACTTTCTAAATCTCGTAATGGAATAAACTTCCACATTAAAATGTGTTTTAATTATTTACCTACAAAAATAAAAGAACTTAATTACGAATTATATAATAATGTAATTTAGGCTTTTGTGTTGACCAAATCTTTAAGAGGTATTTTTCTTATAATTGAACTACTGGATCCATGCTATCCGAACCGATGATCTTATTGATGTACTTACTGCGTTTTAGTAGATTTACAGCTATCGATTTTGAAACAAGGCAACAATATTGACGTCGGAAAAGTTACTTTTACCCATTCGGGAAGTCATAGCGATTAGGATGTATGACATTTTAGACACAACTTTCTGTCTTATCTCTTGAACTGAAACACAAGAGTGAATGCACTGCTTGGTTATGAAGCACTCTGAATCACAACTGCATTAACTGATATAGTCGATGATGTTATTAGGGCATAAATAATAGCTTAATAATACTTATATAATTATATCATCCGAAAGCATCTTGTATTATTATATATATTGTTATATTTTCATCTGATAAAGCTAAAATATCACACAATATGATTTCTAAATTTAATTCTCAAAGTCGAAAGTTCGCAATCAATGAATAAAACATATAGAAACATATAAACAATAAAACAAATTCAAATCAACTGAACAATGTATTGTGATAACAGATATACCATAAAATGAAAAGTTAAAATTTCTCTACCTAGCTAACTCAAATAATTATGATTCTAAAGTTAAAATAATTTGGATATAAATAAGTTGAACATTAAATTTGTTTATAAAAATGAAGTTGATTGTCAAAAATTTACCAATTTCAAATATTTTTAGTTATTTCCAAGTTATCAATTTATAGATTGAATTTATACTAAAATAATGAACTTAAAATTTTATATATAGTTTGTTACAACCTTGTTAGTCCACGTAGCGAAGTACTAATTCCAGCCGCACGGTGTCACTTATCTGCCACGTCAAGTTACCATCTCTCCTATGCTCTTTCACCTTCTCCTGTTTTCACCAGGAATCGTTTTCTTGGTCTTAAGGGTGCATTACCAAGGTCAAATAGTACGTAAAATATCCTCATTCTTATTTTATACTCTTCTTAAAAACGAACCAACAGAATTCAGAATTAATTTCATTATGTAAACTAGCAAACTTAAGACAAGTATCTATTATATTTTATATTGTAATCCTAGGTAAAATGAAGTTTCCAAAATTTTCTCCTCCTTGATTATTAACGCGAACGTTCTACTCATTCGTCTCAAATTCGCCATAAATTGTTTTATATTCTACAAAGGGACTTACATATTCGAATAAAATATAATACGCTGTAGTATAAAATAAAATAACATGAAAAAAAGTGAAAAGTTTGCATAATATTTGTTCCTATTAAAGTTTAACGTCGAATACGAATTTGTTAAAATTCGTCTAAAATAGTTGGACGTTTTGCTACTAGAGGTAGCATCATAGCGATGACCATTGCTAGATGTGTGTCAAAGCAGGATCGAGCTCATAATTTTTCATTTAGATTGAGAACTTCGTGTGGCGGTATCATATGCAAATAAATATGTTGTGTGTTCCTGATAGCTAAATTCGGTGATTTACTAATATTTCGTCTTATTATAACTAAATACGCGCAACCCACAATACTTCAAGATGCTTTGTGTATCACCGAGGTATTGTTTGTAACTGGTACGTATAAACATAAAATCACGTCGCAATTACATCCATACGGTCCTGTACGCCGCTTAGACTAGTGTGGCTTCTGTGTTATCGACAGGACGATGTAATTCGATTACTTGCAAATTTAGCCGCAACTGACTGGTGCGTGCAAAACTCACTCATAAAATAATTTACTATTATTCTTCTTTCACCATACTTCAAATCAAAATCTTTAAACTTGATTCTTTCCATTTATTCCTTGAAAATTCTTTAACTGCTTTTCTTTCTTCGTTTTGCATTTTTCCAATTAAACCAAACAGCACTGTATTCTCTATTTCATTCTAATATCTTCTCTCACCTTCAAATTTCTTGTTACCTTTCCATCCCCGGGCAACCCCCAAATTTTCAATTTTTCCATCTCCTTTATATTTTCCTTAAATAAAATCGCAAATGCCTCGGAAAATACCAACTTGAATCTTTCGTGACATAAACTTAAAAAAACAAAGTGGTTTCTTCCCTTTTCATACAATCATCGCGTGATATTGAACCTTTTTTCACTTTTATCAATTTCCCGCACAAATTAAATTAAAATTTTATATCTACTTGAACATATTAAATGCGTAAACAGTTCGAGATGTAATTTAATAAGTAGTATAACAATAAGTGAGTGCATTTATTTAAAATAACTGATTCTATTTATCATTAAATTATGTTATATAAATATCTATATCTGTCGGACGTTCAATCGTCTCTAATTGTAGATCCGCAAAACTTTTGGTCATACATACAGTCAAAAAAAAGTAATTCTAGAATTCCTGGTAAAATGTTTTTTGAGAATGAAGCGTATGATAACCAGCAAAACATTGTCAACGTATTCGCTGAATTTTTTAGCAATATATTTGCGCCAGCTGATAATCAAATAAATATAAATTTTAGAAATGAAACAACTTCCTTATACAATAATAATGTACACATTGATATGATAAATGTAGACGAAATATACGATGCGATCAAAAAACTCAAAAACAAATTAACCTCTGGTCCCGATTTAATTCCATCGTTCATGGTCAAAGATTGCGGTTATATTCTAGCTGAGCCGTTATGTCATTTGTTTAACATGTCTCTACGATTAGCTACTTTTCCCAGTAAGTGGAAGCTTGCTAAACTCTGCCCTATATTTAAAAGTGGTGATGTCACAAAAATTAATAATTACCGCGGAATATCCATCCTATCTAACTTTGCAAAGGTTTTTGAAATAGTCTTATATAATCGTATCTACCTTTCAACTAATTACATTTTATCTCCCTTTCAACATGGATTTGTTAGTAATAGATCTACCGTTAGTAATCTCGCCACATTCTCTCATTTTGTGAGCAAAGAACTCGATAATAAAAGTCAGGTGGATGTGATATATACGGACTTTTCAAAAGCCTTCGATAAGGTCGACCATAACTTATTGTGTGACAAACTTTTAAATATTGGTTTCAGCAATCAACTAGTTTTGTTCTTTCAATCCTATTTCTATAGACGTGAACAGTTTGTTACATACAATGGTTTTAACTCTCAGATGATTATTGCTACCTCCGGGGTCCCCCAAGGCTCCAATCTTGGTCCATTGTTCTTTCTGTTATTTATTAACGATATATTTAACAATATTAGTTGTAATAAATTGTGTTTTGCCGACGACTTAAAAATCTTCACGAATATCCATACCATCGAGGACTGTATACGCCTACAGAACGATTTGAATAGTATTAAGGTTTGGTGTGATGTCAATAAACTGCATTTAAATGTTTCGAAATGTAAAGTAATGACATATTCTAGGAAACAATTAAATATAACTTATGGATATACTATTGATGGTAACACTTTAGTCAGAGAAAACACAATAAAAGACTTAGGGGTGATCTTTGATTCACAAATGACTTTCATCCAGCATATAAATACAAAAACGTCTGAAGCAGTTAAAATGCTTGGATTTATTATACGCAATTGTTTATCGTTTACTAATACCGCTGCTTTAAAAACACTATATGCCTCATACGTAAGATCTAAACTGGAATATGGCGCTTTAATTTGGAATCCTTACTATTATTGCCACAAATATGCCTTAGAAAACGTGCAAAGAAGATTTTTAAAATTTTTGTATTTTAAGACTACAGATAATTATCCTGAGCGGGGAATAGATAATAATTATTTACTCCAATGTTTTAACCTCCAATCCTTAGAAACTCGTCGCAAATACAACTCCCTATCTATCCTTCACAAACTGTTACACAATAAAATCGATTGTTCTGACCTTCTGGCTGCATTAAATTTTTTAGTTCCAAGACAAGAGTCGAGGCAGAATCTCACATTTCATATTGATACAGCTAGGACAAATGTGTTTTTTAATTCACCAATACACACAATGTGCATTAATTTCAACAGCATTAGTCATTTATGCGACATTAACCAATGCAATTTAATCAAACTAAAAAGTATATGTTACAATCAGGTTTAACTACACACTAATATTTTTAGATGCCATTATGTATGTATCCTTACAATTAATTAAAACTGAGATATTTTAGCTCCTCAAATATTTAGATGTAGGTAATTATAATTTTTATGTTAACTGTTTTTATACTCACACTTGTCATATATACGCTATACTTCTTTACATTTGTGGTCTCTATTGTATTTTTTCTTATTGTATTTGTTTCTTTTTTTCTACTCGTACTTTTAGCTATTACATTAGTTAGTAGTACTATATTTTGTACACTTCAAAGTGTCCTGTAATTGGGCGTGAGCCTGTTGGACAATAAACGATTTTTTTTTTTTTTTTTTTTTTTTTTTTTTTTTTTTTTTTTTTACAAAAAACCAGTCACCCTACTCTGTGGCTCCGACCCTCACAGAGGGGAGCTGGTAATACCAATAGCCACTCCCCACGCCCGTGGGGTGAGTGACTACCGGGTCCGAGAATCGTGTGCCCTAAGTAGACGCAATGATCCGAGGATGACAGCCTTCTGCATTCTGCCGGCTAAGATCTCTGCCGAATCTCGGCATGCCGGTATGATCTTTAGATCTGAAAGCAGCGTCTGTCTCATTCCACCGAGGGCTCCTATAATCAGTACCACTATTTTAACAGAGTGGCCTGGATAAAGCCTGCGGAGTTCGAAGAGCAAATCTCGATATTTTGTCCGTTTTTCCTCCTCTTTCAAGACAATGTTGCTCTCAGCGGGAGCCGAGAATTCCACGACATACATTGTCTTGAGTTGGTGGTCGAGGAGTACTATGTCAGGCTTGTTGGCTTGTATTTGCCTGACGGTGGGAAACGAGTAGTTCCAATAGATTAGGCACTTCTCATTCCCCACAACGGACTCAACATCCCCCGGAACGTAAGGCAGCACTGGTGTTTCGTCTATCCCATACGAGTGCCTTAGATGATAGTAAAGCACTCGTAATGCTGCGTTGTGTCTATGAATATAGGCCGAGACTGCGTATGTCGGGCAAGCCGACAGTAAGTGCATTACAGTCTCCGGCGCCCTGCGGCAGACCCTGCAGCTGACATCAGGGACCTCCATACCCATGACACGATGTCGATAGACGAGAGTGTTAAATACACCATCCTGGCAAGCCATTATGAATCCCTCGGTCTCAGACTTCAGCCCAGCTGACCTTAAGAAGGCGAAGGTCAGCCTTTCGGATAAGCCGAGGTCTTCTATATTTTTATAGAAGATCCCGTGCAATGGCTTATCCTTATGGAGCTGCAGAAGGATGTTGTGTTCTGCAGCTCTAATGTGGGCTTTTAGTCGAACGGGTTCCAACTCGGTGACAGAGTCGGGGTTTACCCGCTCGACGTCGAAGATGAGACCAAGTTCATCGGCTGCTCTCCGTGCTGCCTTAAAGAGAAAAGCTCCTACCTCTGCATTTTCATGGTCTCGGACCATGCAGAGGAGGGGATCCGAACTCCTGATGACCTTACATGCTCCATCCAGAACCATCCTGCTATGGAGACTCTCCAAGCTCAAGAGTCCACGGCCTCCCCGATGTCGTGGGAGATATAACCGTGGAACGGACAATTTAGGATGCAAGCTCCTATTGAGATGCATCTTCTTGCGGGTTACTACATCGAGTTGACGCAGCTCTTCTCTAGTCCACTTCACTACTCCGAAAGAGTAGAGAAGGATCGGAACGGCAAGCATATTTGTAGCAGACACCTTGTTCTTCCCCGACAGTTCTGAAGACCAGATCTGTCGGAGTAGGTGCTGATACTTGCCGCGGAGAGCGTTTTTCACTACACTCACTTCTTGGGTGGAGCGTTGCTCGACACCCAAGTAAGTGTACGACTCTCCGGCATCTAGATGGTGTAAGATGCTTCCGTCCACGAGCTGCGCGTCCTCTCCGTAGTCACCGCATCGTCCTCTCTTGAGATGGATCAGTGCGCATTTGTCCAACCCGAACTGCATACCGACAGCCTGCGTGTACTCCTGTACCACCCTAAGGGACTGCTGGAGATCCCTCTCTCCAGAGGCATAAAGTTTAAGGTCATCCATATAAAATAGATGGGTGACCTTATGCCTCCTGTCGCCGGGGGTACCGCAGTTGTAGCCACGGGTTTTCCGGAGCGAGACGGATAATGGCAGTAGTGAGATGCAAAAGAGAAGGGGGCTGAGGGAATCTCCCTGAAATACTCCTCTTCTGAATGTTACTGACTCTGTTTGGACTCTATCGTTACCCGATGTAATGGTAAAGCGAGTCCTCCAGAGCGGCATCAGTTCTTCAATACATCTCACTACGGGGCCTGGTACCACAAGACATCGGAGCAAGTGAACAATGAGCTCATGCGATGTCATGTCAAATGCCTTGCGGTAGTCGATCCAGGCCATAGAGAGGTTCCGCTTATACTGCATGGAGTCCTGCGTGACACATCTGTCAATCAACAGGTTCTCCTTGCAGCCAGCGACACCTCTCTTCGACCCTCGTTGCTCATATATCCGTTCGTAAACCGGTTCAACTGCGTGGAGCACCCGCATGTACAAAATGCGTGTAAACACCTTGTAGCATGCGTTTAGACAGGTTATCGGTCTGTAGTTCTTTGGGTTGGACAAATCTCCGTTCTTGGGGATCAGCACTGTCCGCCCCTCAACAACCCAAGAAGGGATTTGCTGCTCCCCATTCAACCAGGAATTAAAAATTCTGGCCAAATGGTGGTGGGTGCTCGATAACTTTTTCCACCAAAAGTTATTTATCCCATCGGGACCTGGAGCAGCAAAGTTCTTAGAGCCCTCAAGAGCCCTACGAACCTCTTCTGGGGTTATTGGTTCGCACACTTCCTGTGGTTGCTGAAGCCTTTGACAAAAGGCTTCAAAGTGTGCAAGGGCAGGAGAATCTCGGTTGAGTGGAAGCCTCTCCTCGTACAGCGTTTTCCAGAAGTTCTCCACCTGATCTGCAGTCGGCGGATTTTCTACAACACGCGGAGGCGGTTGGAAAAGGCGCGAGGGCTTTTCGCGGAACAGTTTATTTTCCGCAAGCCCTCTCGCCCGCCTCACTAGTGACTTTTTGCAAGTCACTAGCATCCGTATCCTGTCGAGACAGTGCTGTTTGGTGGTTCGCAGCACTGCCTCATTGAGTGTGTGATGGGCGCGTCTTAAGTTGGCGGCTAATCGACGCACTTTAGGCGTGAACGGCCTGTTGGCCGCCATATAGTCCATCACACATTGGATACGGGATGCGTGTTGCCTCGCCGACCGGATCTTGGCTTCCATCTTTTGTATGCGCCGCTCCGCCCTCTCCTGTGGGGAGGCAGTGTTTCGCCTCTCCACCCGAGAAAAGCGTTGAGCAGCAGCATACACAGCACAGTTTATGTGCCAGAGGTCAGCCCGTTCTGGTAGCACTGCACGAAGTTCTTCATCCACTCTGGCCAGGTCTTGTGGCCCGGGGGTTTTTATGTGGTGTAACCCCCGTCTGGTACTGAGGCCCTCTGGAGTTGGCGGAACGAGGAGAACCACGTCCTCAACCGGTGAATGTGGCGGCTCTTCGGCCACCTCATTCACCGGTCCAGGAGCAGCCCTCACGTAGCCCCTACTACGAAGGTGGGATACATAGTCACGCAGATTTTGTGGCGTGAAGGCGCTATGCTCTGGTAGTCTCTCACACCACAGAGCATGCATCCGCGCCATGTACCCCCTCCGCGCGGGCTCACTGCTTTCATAACAATGCAGAAGCTCATCCCTCAGTCCATCCGTCCACTCAAAGCGCCCTTGTAGCTCGCGGTCGTCATTGGGCAATCGATCCGGTTGGGCCCCACCACCTTGCCCGTGACCCCTATCCGGATGGGGTCGATTGTGGGGGCCCTGCCTTCGGTTTATGGGAACCGGAGTGTAGAAACTTGTGGGTGGTTAGCCCAACAAGCCCACGACCGACACCAGAGGGGAAGATGCTTTCCCCTCCCGGGTACACTAGGGCTGCCGGTTCGGTTTTGCACCCCAGCTGGAGTAAGTGGTGGCGCTACTCACCAAAGGCTTGATAGATGGAAGTCAGCCCCTCCTGCTTATTATTATTATTATTATTATTATTATTATTATTATTATTATTATTATTATTATTATTAATGGCTGAAATAAAAAATAGTATGTATTTATCGAAAATATCTATCTTTTGTAAAATACCTTAATATTTTATCAAACAGAACAAATAAAAGAAAACAAAAAACATGCATGCAACTCTCTACTCAGAATAAAAATGCATCTTAACTCAAATTGACCTGAATATCTTTCTTAGCTTAAGTACAAGTGAAAATCATATCAATCAATATCTTGCCTTAACTGCATTATAACAGGTTTAATGAAGGTGCACATTTTTCATTCAATTTAGTTTTAAATTGATTACGTAATAATGATGGCGTAAAATCAAAGAGATACGTTTTGGGAAACGCTGCATCGGAAGAATCCTTCGCTTCTAAGTTCGCTTACCCAGCTAAAAATGTCGCCAAACAGCAGTCGCTTGGGTCGATAGTGTATTGAACAATTTTATTAAGTGTCCTCAGGTGCTCCTACATTGAAATTATACGTCAAACGTGGCCGGCAGTGTGGTTATTGCAGATTTAAATTGAAGTTATGTTATGCTTTACTATGAAAGAATTCATAACCGACTTTATTGCAAATTTGATTTTTAGTGTCATACGATTTTCCGATGTAATAATGTTATCGGTTTTGCGCATTACAAATGCGGATTTCTGTTTTTACTTGAACCGGGATACATACCCTTTGAGTTTGTTAAAGAGTAGAAGATCTTTTAAAGTTGTTATAAGAAAAATAACGAATTATAATATGATGAATAATGATCATTATAAATTAATTTTTAAAATATGTAAGCCATGGGAGTCCTGGATATCTCACGGAAGAATATCCTGATTTCAAAGGTCATTGCCTAAGAGTCAGCTAACTTCATACTAGTTGAAGTATGTATTACCAATGCGGTGCCACCGGCTTAGATAATCCCTACCACTCTACTTTAAGAGCTACATTTTGTCCGAGTTTCATTGTTTGCTTATTTTCTTCAAAAAAGTAATAATTTGTTTAAAAACACATAATTTTGTAATGTTCCATCTTTTTAAAACCACAATAAAAATTTAATAATTTAAGTAAACAATACGCCGGCGCCGGCCTCATCGGATCTGGAATCTCAACTAGACTCTCGGAATCTCGTCAATAATACATACCTTGATTGGTGTAGAGTACTAGCTCTTCAGTGGTGACCTTGAAATCAAAAGGAATCTCCGTAAGGAATATCAAGGGATTTTCGCCCCGAACTCCCATAGCTTATCTACTTTTAAAGTGTTCATGAAGTTGGTGCGAATAATAACGTTAAATAAATGTACTTGTAAAAGTAAGTGTTGATATTAAAAATTTCCAACTGACATCTCACGTACTAAAACCAATCTATTTTCATCCAACTTTGGTGATTCTTCTTTCAATGCAGTGGAATGCTGTAAAATTGTAATTAGTTTGTTTATTGCGAAATATTAATTAGTTTATAGTTTTACAGTACTTTTAAACATCGTTTAGCGAAAAAACTATGAAAATATGTAATTTATGTATTTCTATATTTGTACTCAAAACGCATGATTTATATATCCAACCATAAATATATCGTCACTAATAATTACAAGCATGCAAAGTATTCTCATAAAAACAGAAATAATCATATACATGTTGCAGTAAAAATCCAAAGAGGTTAAATAGAGCAAAAATGAAACTAGTATAGGAGCAGAGTGCAGTTATCTATATATACAAATTTAGGGGGTGAGTGTAGGTGCGTTGTTACTACGTACTTATTTCGATATGCGATGTAAAGCAACATGAGATGCGGTTAGTACTTAGATGGGCGACCCTCTCAAGATGTTATAGTACGTTTCACGCATTAACAACATAGTCAAGGTCAAAAGTACTATAATTTGCAAAATAATTAAATCTTTAAGGTTACCTAATCAAACCACAATAAAAAAGTCCACACACTCAAAGTACCAAACCACAATTTTTCAAAAATAATTTTGAGAATATTCATGCCCCAACGATAATTCACAATTAACCTAAATGTTTCAACAGAATCATTAAAACATCCAAATTAACCGATTTATAGCCAAAACATTACAAAAGATTGCCCTAAAAAATACCATCCCCTCATTATCTCGATTCACTTCAAAACCACTATCCAAACCCACTTAGGGTTTGACTTACAAAATGTTTTAATTCACTTCCGAAACCTTTCTACAAATAAATTTCTCTTCAAATCAACTTCTAATTCAATCTTCTATTTATACCTCAATACATACTTCAATCAAACCATCATTCCATTCATCAAAAGTTTCTTTAGAAATGCCGACATCAAAACATAATTCCCATTCATATGTTCCATACTCAACAGCAACTTGCAGCTATCTTCACTTCAAACATCAAAACTTTACTTCCATTTCGTTTCAACACCGGTAACGGAACATTCTCAATATAACATTAATATGGCTTTAATATGGATTCAATTACGGCTTACAACATTACTTTACGGGACCAATTCAATTTTAGTAATATTTTCAGACAGTTATCACTCATATTTCTAAAACCAATTTAGATTCAACTTTCATTTATATATCAAAGAATCCCATTTTTCATTGCCGTATGTATGATATATTTTTCAACCCTGAATTCGAATTTTCAAAACAACTGCGCAATGTTTCACAATATCGAGCCCCATAGACTGGCTGGGGACGTATCCAGCTCTATCCAGACTTCGGCGAGCCAAGTCACCATCATACCGTATAAATAAAAGAGCATGATGAGCCCAAACTAAGTCAGTTTCGGAGTACCTCAAGTTAGTTTCTGCGTTCCGCGGGCACAGTCTCTAAGCAAACAATGTTTAATTCTTCCCCGGCCAATTTTAAGTTTCAACAAATCGAGTGGCTGTTCTACTTCCTTGGATAACTCAAGTTAAAAAATATTAATTTAACTAAACTGCCGTCACGCATGTAACAAAAAGTGAATTTTCTGTCTTAAATAATCTAAATAAAACCAAATAAAAACAAAATCGTCTTAAAAGCAAAATTTCTAGTGTTGATAACTATTTTATCTCGTGTAAACAAATTTTAGTTTAAATAGAATAAAATACTCAACTCTGTTACTTACGCTTAATAACATAATTTTTAAGTTTCATTTAAAACCAAGTGTTTAACTTCAAGATATACAGGGTGTAGCTCTTGACCCTGCCATAAATTTTAAAATTAAATAAAGTGCTAGTCAGGCTCTTGAGTAATAAATACAAGTGAACTACAGCTCTGAGTATATACAGGGCGAAGCATTTGACCCATTCCAACCTTTTAAGAACAAACCACCCGAATAAATCAAAATTAAGTTACAAATTTCATATGTATAAGTATAAGGTAAACAAGATGTATAAGTTCAACAATGCAGTCTCCAACTACCATCCAATGATTTACTTTTAAGCAAACGATTCACACAAAAAGATTCAACTAAAAGTTTAATGTTTACAACTTTGTGGGCTTTTAGCTTGCCTGTCTTTATTCGTATTTAGAAATATAACTTGAATAATTTCGGGCGCTCGTTGTAGAGCTTGAAAATGCTTGAATCGCGACAAATTTTAATGATAAAATTATTTTATATTCACAAGTTCGGGCAAGGTGGTTCCATGCACTATGTACATGGTAAAGATACTTTTGTGACACAGAATCACTGAGGAGGGCAAACACGACGGAAAGCGTATAAGTTTACCACCAAAAAACGACTGAATGTGTGGAAAATTTACCCTCAAAAATGTTGTCGCTCGCGCCAAATCTCCCTTTAGAAACTTATAGATAATATATAATATAACGCGTAAGATGCAGTGCTAGACAACGCTGGGTTCGTAAAAAAATTTTTCGTCATTTTTCGAGGTAGTTGTTAAATTTACGGTCGTCGGAGCGACATTTATTATACCTACGTAAATTACACTCCGTGCAGCGACATCCATTGCAGTTACCTAAATAATGTGAACGATCCATCTTTATGGTGTCTGAAGGACGTCTTTTTCTGTCTTTAAAAACTTTGAAAAATTAAAAAAAAATAGGAAAAAGAAAAAATAAATTTTCTTTTTCCTCAATTTTTTCTTTATTTTTAAACAAATAAATATTACGTTCACAAAATTTTAGGGTTCAACACGACTGTTTCAGACGGAGAATAATATAAAAAATCATACTTACTGTCGTTTATGCTTAACTGCTGCTTTGATGGTATCAATTGGACGTCGTAACACTATAAACCTAACACTGTCTGTACCACACTTTCTTAAAATTATACCTGAAAGGGAATTTTGTTAGAAAACACAACTAAAAGACAATATAAAGTTCAAAAATATATATATTAAATCTTTAAAAATTTATGTTTCTACAACAACTTTTATTTCAAGAGAAATGTTTAACAAACACTAGTCTGGCCCGTGTACAACGCATGGTGAGAAACGGAACGATTTATAATGTACCAACTACCATCCAATATGCGGTTTAATAAGCTAACGATGCACAAAAAGATTCAAGAAAAGTTCAATGTAACTGAAATTTTGGTGGGCTTTTACTTGCCTGTCTTATAAACGTATTATATAATTCACATGAGTTTTGGTCGCTCCTCGGAGCTTAAAATTGCTTGAAGCGCTACTACTTCGATTGTATTCTACAATAACAACTTTTTACGTTCAGGAAAGGCGGATCCCATGCACGTATGAGTACATGGTATAGATACTTTTTTGACTCCGAATCACTGAGGAACCGGTTTAGGGCAAACCCCGTCAAAACTCATCATTTCCCTGTCAACTCCGACTGCTAGGAAATGATGGGGGTCCCATGTCTCTAAGGGCTATTTTCGCTATAACTTCCGATATACTTTGAATAGTCGTTGGACCAACTTGTCCTCATATTCAATACCTCGTAAGAGTTGCAGTGCTTGACAACGTGGATTCGTAAAAGGGTTTTTAATCTTGAAAATTTTATGATACTTTCTAAATTTAGGTGGTCGGGGCGACATTACGTCCCTGTGCTGCGACATTTGCTACACTTTCTAAATTAACGCTCCTTGTAGAGTTAGCGAAAATTTTGCATAAAAAACGCTCCGAAGAGCGAAAATTTGTTTACAAGTATTAAAAATCTCTTCCACGGCGTTTTTACGTGAAGCACGCTTTTCGTACGAAGTATTTCCTAAGTCGGATTTTGTACAACGCCAACGTCGAAAAGTATATCGGGGTTATAGCGTTCTTTAACAATAACACTCCGTGGTGCTTTTTATGATAGCTCTCAAAAGTGAAATATTTGGTGCAGTTGTGAAAAAATTAAAATTTTGTTGTAAATTCGAAAAACATGTATCCATTGGACGTCATTTAGTGTTGTTACAATAATTACGTTCGCAAATCGAATTTTTTCAATAGTTTATAAAAATGAAATTTTCATTCCAATTCCACAAAAATAAAAGTTTTCTATAAATTAAAAAACTCTCATCCACGGGACGTCGTTTATTACAGTTACGATAATTTCTCTCGCGGAATTGATAATTTGCAAAATATTGTATTTTCAATGCAGTTACGCAAAATTAAATTTTGTTGTACTTCCCAAATTATCTTCCGACGATGTTTTTTATGTGTCGTACGTGGTTCATGCAAAATATTTCCGGATTTCGTTATAGTTAGGCAACATTTCTTCGATGAGATTTTTCAAATGTGATGAGTTTAGGAATGTTTTGGTAGGTTCTTTGATATCCTCACCTCACAATCTTAGGCGGAGATTGTGTAGTGGACATATCATCTTTTAGAGGGGATGTAAATCCGTCGATATCATGTCTATTAAACGTTATGCAAGTAAAAGATCCCCAGTCTTCGAAAAAGAAAAGGTTCGGCAAAATTCCTGGTTCGGTGTTAGGCCTCAGTAGTGGAAATAGGCCGACGCCAACGTTAAATAAATGTTAAAAAAATATATATGTATACAAACTTATTTAGAGTGGATACTTTTTTATGAAAATGTACTCTATATGACCAGCACTGGATTGTTGATTTGATTTTGGGTCTAAATATTTATGCTGTCAAAATCTATGTTTAAGTTTATGCTTTTTAGTAACTATATAATTCTTTTTTCTTTCTTCGTCTTTGTAATTATTAATAAGCTTACAATTTTAATACAGGTAGAGCTTTATCCGGTAGGTTCAACATGTAGCTCTGTTAGAAACCTGTCTATGTCTTTTCCATAATTTTTAGTTCCTAATTACTCTAATTACAGTAATTTTTATTCACCCTGTTAAAACAGAAGATGCCAACTGTTGAAAATATTTTTGACAAATCTATTTATTATCAACGTTCACTTTTAATCCTCCACCTCGATCTCATCAAGATCGCCATAAAAATGTATACCGCAAAGAGAATGGGCAAGTACATTAGATAATCAACTGGGCCCTTATCGAAAGTACATTCGATGAACTAACTTTAGAAGCAATTCCTATTTTAATATTATAATTGATGGAATATGTCACACCAGAATTTATTGTTTTTTTTTAATCAGTGACGTCATATCATCGTGTGTAAATATGTGGTTTTTCCATCGCTTTTTTAATTAGCCTATTTCAATTTGCACAAGTTATTCATTTAATTTATTAAATGGTATATAAATTAAGCGATTTTTTTGCCAACTGTGGGTTTTGCGGCTTTCTGCAGCCTACAGGTTGAGTAATGGCTTTTAAAAATGCAATTTCTAATTAATTACTTTGGTAGAGTAACTTGGTTAATGCATGTAATTTATCTTTGTACGTCAGCTTTTGAAGACATATATTGTAAATCATATTTGTTCTTGCGCCAAAATAATTCAGGGTACCGAACATATTTTGTTTGAAATATTTATTAAACTTGATTTAATCAGTTAGGTATATTTTGTGTGTGTATCTGTACGTGTGAACCATTTGTCATAAACACGGTAACTTCTGTTGGGCTTAATTTCTTTCATTTCTAAAATGATATACAGGGTGTTAATTTTTCAAGCCTCTGAGATCTTACAAATTGTTGAATGTGGAGAGTCGGTTAGGTTAGAGACAAGTTGAGCCATTTTATGGGAAAAAATTGATATACAGGCTGTCCATTTTACCAGGGCCCTTGAGAATATCTCACTTAATATGGGTCGTATAAAAAAAATGATTTTAAGAAAATTGTGCCGATTTATATAACCTTCAAAATGGTTTAAAGAAATTTGAAATTCATGGCCTACTTTAAGAGTTATGGCGAAAAATATCGAAAATGCGGAAAACGTCTAGGCCAAATATCTCCGTTATTTGAAGGGACACGAGAAAAATTCTAAGGCGAAATTTTTTTGCAAAACAGAGTGTTTCAACAAGGTTTTATCTAATTTTTTTCAAAACCGCTGTATTTTGAGATTTACTCTTCAGGCTGTTAAAAAAATTATTTTGAAACGTGCGTCATTAAATAGAGTATTTTCCTCCCTTTTCAACGATATATCACATGCCATATTTATTCGTTGGTACTACGTTAGTAATTATAAAAACCTTTTTTTTAAACCAATAATTTTTCTTTAACAGGCATTATACTTGCCGTAGAGAAGTATGATTAAATAAAACGATAAAATAATTCAATAAGTTGTTCAAATCTTTGCTATAATAAAACATTAACACAATTAAGAAGAATAAAGTAAATTCAGGTAACAAAAACAAATTAATAATAAGAAGAATATAGCACACAGAACATTAATATTTATCTAATCCTCAAAATAATTTTTAAGATATCATATCAAGTGTTCAAAGTGTCCACCGCGATTTCTTATCCACAATCGAGCGCGGCGAGGCACTGCATTTAAAACATTACTCGTAATTGTAATACATGCCTGTTGAATTCGAGCTTTTAGGTCCTCCACATTTTGCGATGTCGTCGAAAACACCTTATCTTTAATATACCCCCCATATAAAAAAATCCGCTGGGGTTATATCTGGAGGACAAGGGGGCCATCGAATAAATCAAGGTACCTATCCAATGTTGAGGCAAAATTTCTTCTAAATAATTTAGGCAAATCTGGGAATTGTGGGGAGGAGCTCCATCTTGTTGAAAATATTGAAAGTTGTGTCGATTCTCTAAAGGTAGGTCATCTAAGAATTCATTAAATTCATTTCTCAAAAAGTTTAGGTACCATCATAAAAATAAGAACCTATTAAATTGGTGCCTAAATACCTATCCACACATTTATTGAAAAACGATTTTGAAACCCAGTCGATCTATGCCAGTGTGTATTTTCAGAGGTCCATTTGTAATGAATATTGTGGTTAAAAAATCATCCATTATTGGAAAAATTGCCTCGTCGGACCAAAGTATTTTACTACATATTAATGGATCGGTACGCTTCATTTCCAACAGCCACCTACAAGTCGTCCTTGGTTTGTCCCCCGCTTGTAAATTGTGAACTTTTTGGGCTTTATAACACCGGTAAACATTTTTCTTTAAAATTTTTCTAGCACTTGTTTTATTTATATGACAAGCAATTTGAATTTCTCTTAATGATGTTTCTAAATTTTCTGTATTTTTATTTTGTACATAATTAATAACTCGGTTTACCTTATTTACATTATCAGTAACACTGTCCAGCCTTGTCTTCTTCTTTAAAAATGAACCATTATTTTTCAGTTTCGTAGCTAATTTTCTGAACAGAGCTTTATTCGGCTGTAGTGCTTGTGGAAATCTGTTTCTATATTCTACTTGAGCTAATCCAGAGTTAAAATTGCATTGGCAATATGTAACGATCATATTATAACGATCAATATGAGTGAAAATCATTTTTGAAAATTCTAAATTCTTAAACAAGTGTGATTGAATGAGAGTTTAAGTATTAACTGAGATGATCTGTCAAAAAATTAAATTGTCAAATGTGTTCATAGCCAACTATTTTAAAATAA
Organism: Leptura quadrifasciata; assembly: GCA_963675555.1. NCBI lineage: Eukaryota > Metazoa > Arthropoda > Insecta > Coleoptera > Cerambycidae > Leptura > Leptura quadrifasciata. The sequence goes on along the minus strand of OY776674.1, from coordinate 161,713,673 downwards.
TTGAAATAATAGTGAAATCATGAAATACAAACAGATGGATATTATACTTAAATTAATTGGTAAAGACATTTTAACTGAGCAAGGAGTGACGCTTTTATGGAGGACCTCTATACATAATAACTACGAATACTCTTTCCATAATTGCTCCATGTTGCTTTCTTGATTATTATTTTGTTTTTGTTTCCTGAATTTACTTTATTCTTCTTAATTGTGTTAATGTTTTATTATAGCAAAGATTTGAACAACTTATTGAATTATTTCATCGTTTTATTTAATCATACTTCTCTACGGCAAGTATAATGCTTGTTAAAAAAAATTATTGGTTTTAAAAAAAGTTTTTATAATTACTAATGTACTACCAATGAATAAATATGGCATGTGATATATCGTTGAAAAGGGAGGAAAATACTCTATTTAATGGCGCCATTTCCCGCCCGTTTCAAAATAATTTTTTTAACAGCCTGAAGAGTAAATCTGAAAATGCAGCGGTTTTGAAAAAAATCAGAATTTTTCTCGTATCTCTTCAAATAACGGAGATATTTGACCTAGACGTTTTCCGCATTTTCGATATTTTCCGCCATAACTCTTAAATTAGGCCATGGATTTCAAATGTCTTTAAACCATCTTATAGGTTATATAAATTGGCACAATTTTCGTAAAAATATTTTTTTTTTGTACGACCGATATTAAGTGAGATATTCTCGAGTGCCCTGATAAAATGGACGGCCTGTATTTTAGTTTGCAATAATTCGAGCTATTCCTGAGTTATACCGAACAAACTGAAAATGAGGAATAAAATTTAAATTTTTCGATATATCATCTTCGGTATAAGGATTTCAAAAATGGAATCGTTAAAATTCCAAGCCTACTACAATTTGAAGTTTAACTACTAATTTTCTTATTCTCTCATGGTCACCATTTTGGATTTTTGCAAATTTGAATGGGTTTAAAAATTCTCAAAAAATTTAGTAGATCAAATGAATTATCAGGTTTAGTAGATACCTTTGAATAAAATTAATAGCCCTCTAGTACTCTTCACGTGTTGAAACTGCTCCATTTCGGACAATGCAGAGGAACATTCTTTAAACCATATCCTTATTTTTCTTCCCGCATTAAACGTACGTAAACAACTTGTTGATAGTCAAAAAATGAAATCCGAGTTAGATGAATTTTCTTGTGGAGTGCCACAAGGGTCAGTTTTGGGACGTTTGTTATTTCTTTTATTTATTAATAACTTATCCGATACAAATGAGCTTAAGTGTTCGTGTTTCCTGGTGATAATAGTTTATTTGTAAAATACAGTAGATGAAGTCTTAAATGAGGCCCGAATTATGGCTAGTCATTTTGTCATGTAGTTTAATGCTAGCTTTGTAAATAAAAGTTAAATAGTTATTTTTAATTACTACTCTACTCTACTCTACTCTACCCTACTCTGCTCTACCCTACTCTGCTCTACTCTACTTCACTCTATTCGATCCTATTCGATTCCATTTGAATGCCTTTCCGTAATTTTTTCAATATTACAATTCTAGAGGTTTTAAGCAGCATACTGTCATAGTACAAAATATTGCCTATAAATAAAAAGTATATATTTATAATATCTTTCTTAATTTAATGATTTATTTCTGTTAACATCCATGTGAATAATTGCTAACAGCTAAACACGCTGTATATATCACAACACGTACAATAGGCAGTTAGATATAACTCGAGGAATGCTATGTCTATCTGAGATACATTTCACCCATCCGGCCGGCTTCCAAATCCGTACAAGATTTGGCACTTTGGTATAGCGTAGTTTGATGTCCTGAAAAGCCACACACTTGAGACAATTTCCTCTAGCTCGGACAATTGAAGTTCGAAAATCGATGAAGTAGCATCGAAAGGTCCGCTATTAAAGTTGAACCGGTCGAGTGTTCAACCGATTTGAAAATTGCAAACATGAACGTAGGCAGTATCTTTCATAGAGGGACGTATTTTAAATTTAATGTTATATCATTTGCTTCGGCTAACAAAAATATTTTGCAATAGTTCAATAACAGTCGTCAGTCACTTTTAACCTTTCGTTTTTTAGTAAAATTACTATGTATTTCTTTGTAGTTTCAATAAAGTCAATAAATTCTTTATGTATCTTCTGTCGGATTTTGTTACAGTTTCGAAAAGTTTATCAAGGGTTTTGGCGTGTTCTTTAACAATTGCAGTTACGATAATTTCTCTCGCGGAATTGACTTTTATGATAATTTGCAAAATATCGTATTTTCAGTGCAGTTACGCACTGAAGATTCGAAAATCTTAGTGTCAATTTTGTGAATGAATATTGAAATTGTTTACATTCATACCTATTGTCTTTCCTGTATGGCCTTGCAAATTTATCTGGTAATATAATGAAAATGCTCTGAGAGATCTCCGGGTAAAAGGTACATGTCCTCTATCTCTAATTATTTTATAGGAAGCATTTGTTTCTTCGGTGATGTGGATTACATTTGAGTACAGTAGTTCTACTCTTTAGCTCTATCTATGACTAAAGATCGAATGCAAAAAAAATAATGTTCAGAAAAGAGGCTGTGGCACTTTTATCCTGTTAGGCAATAATATTATTTTTATAATTTGCATTTGAAGTAATAAGTCGTTTTCTTGATCTAGTAAATACTTCGCTGATATATGGTATCTTCCCTGGTACATGGAAAACTTCCTACAGGGCATTTAAATCGTTAATATCCCAAGCCAGAAGGAATAGGGCTGAAAAATAAAGTGTTAAATTGGTTTAAAAGTTACCTAAGCAACAGGTCACAAGGAGTTAAATATAAAAACTCAGTAACAAGTGAGCTACAGATGGAACATGGCGTTCCTCAGGGGAATATTCTTGGTCCTGTTCTATTTATTCTTTATATAAATGATGTTGTTAAGTGTGCAAGTAAATGCCCATGTTTGCAGATGATACAATATTGTATATAAGTGGTAATGATCTTAACCAGATGTATATAACTATTAAATATAGCGGTACTAAATATATGATTAAGTCAAAATAGTATAAGTCTTAATTTGAATAAAACAAAATTATAGGTTATGTAGTTTAAATATAACAAATTTGTATATAGAGATAAATAAATATAAGCTCGAATTTCGTGAATGTAAAAATTATTTATAAATTTAGAACAAGCAGGCTGCCATATACCTATGTAATAAAGTGAGATATCTAAATAGTATTTATTCACATAATACAACACAGAATAATGACTTTTTTCTACGCTTATTATGTAATATGAGCATTATGATGTCGATTTTAAATAAGGAATGACCTATATTCCATTGGCTGATGTGTAATATTTATTACATGCCTCTAGAATGTAATAAGCATAGGTGGCGCCATCCAGTAGTAGTGCAATTTGTAATACTATTTGCGTTTCTGTTGACAGATGACGTTTCTATTGACAGTTAACCTGTCACGTTTCACCGTTGCAGTGGTAAAACAAATAGATATATAGACACAAATAAACCTAATTTATAGACGTAGAAAAGTATAGTCTGTAATTCGTTTGGAATGACATATTCCAAACTTATTACAGAATATACTATTTTATAGACACAGCCAAAACTTCATTATTAATTAAAACTATTTATATAAAGGTCTAAATATGTTTAATACTCTACCAACAGAAATAAAAAATTGTGAGAATTATTTTAGATTTAAAGAAAAATTTAAAAACCACGTACTTAATACTTACGTGTCAAGTTAAATATCATATGGGGAAGGCTACTAGCCGTATAGAAGAATCCTATACATTTATGTGCATGTGCAATATGGGTTAGAATCACGAGATGATATGAAATTGATGGTGAATGCCCAGCGTAGTACCGTTAGTACTTTCTCTTCTGTTAAATAAATATCCATTTCAACAGGTTAGTATTATTTTCAGTGCAATAATACTTAAGTTTCGTAAGGTTACCTGTGACCTAAAAGCACAACGAGCTAAATAATAAATAAATCCATACCATCGGCAATTAGTCCGGGCGAAATCAGTCATGGACCGGGAAAATTAATTCGGATGAAATATGTCAACAGTATATTGTGGTATAAGTTTCAAAGAGTAGGTACAAATTTTTCTTACATTAAGAAAACATTAATTTTCTTATAATGGAACACATTTTGAACAAGATTGCACAAAAATATTCCATCTGAATTAATTTTTCCGGTCGATGACTGATTTTGCCCGAACCCCGATCACATTCCATTAGATGACATTCTCACCCATATTGTACATGTACATTATAGGCTAGGTCTCTATACGGCTAGTCGCTGTCCCCGATCTGTATGTTGTAATGTAAAATGTAACCGATATTGAATGTAAATTGTTGATGGTATCAAATTTATTGTATATATTCCTTGTATTTGTAATTGTATAAGTGTGTTTTATGCATATATCTGCATTAAGTTAGTATATCTGCATTGTAGTTAGTGTATCAAACATTAAGTTTTATATTATATTGCATTGTCTTTGTATAGCACAGAAGTTGCTAATAAAGTCATCTATCTATCTATCTAATTTATGTGTCATATCACAAAAAATGTCAATGTATTTATTCGCACAAAAATTGTATTAACATTTGTTATGTTTTACTGTATTTTCACACTTTGTACAGTGTTTGAGTCACGACTATTTTACTAAACATTTTTTTCAGTATCTTGCCAATAAAATTATTTGTTGCCGAAGCTATAAGATACAAGAAAATTACTTTGATAATTAAAAGGTTGACTTAGAGTTCTTGTTCAATTTTCCTCTTTAAAATTTCAAATCAGCTAAAAATCTTCTTTAGGCAGTCCTTTGGTTATTGGGCCTTATTTTAAGCCATTGTGTTTTATACTGTGAAATTACTTTCGGTCTTTAGAGATTTTCACCGAAAATTATTGTCGATTGAGAGAAAGATTCTAAACGTTATCCTCTAAAGTAAATAGCTCGTTTCTTTGCTTATCGAAAAGCAATTAAATTTTGCGATCCATAAATTACTCGCACATTTTATTTCTTTTGCTGCAATCCGAAAAATATAAAGTGTGACTGGTGTGATTTTTAATGTAGGCGTTGTTTTATTATGGAGAAGGTTAGTCTAGGCTCCAGAGATTTTCTCCTAGGAAAATCATATGTGGAGACTTTTATCATTTTTATTCCTTTTAGGTTTGTTAAAGAGTGTAAAGTAAGTATTTAACAATTATTTTATAATAATTGACGCAAAAATATCTCGGAAAAAGGTAGAACTGAGAGATTACCTAATAACGTTCTAGAAATTCGTTCAATACAGTCATGGCAAAAATGAAAGTATTGAAATAATAGGCAGTATAAAAAATAACTCTTCGCTCAGAAAGAGTGGTATTTAATAGGATAATTTAATTTTGTATCCATAACAAAATATTATGCATTATGCGTTGTTTTCAAAAAGGCAGATCAACTCAATCGGCAATACGAAATTTTCTTATAGTGGAGTCAGACAAGCAAAACATAAGGAATTGTTTCCAGTGTTCAATTTTTTTTTACATGTTAGTTACATCGAATACTATACGAAATGGACATTTGCTACCTCTAGCAACCGCCGCTATGCAAGTTATTGGCCATTTTGTAACAAATCGACCATTTTGGTCGTTCTTTCTAAATATAGATGAATATATCGATATGTGTAGATCCAAAAAAACCGAAAAAAATTGAGGCTGTTTGTTATAATATAGGCAATCAGCGGTTACAATATGAAATTTTAAGTCACAATATCTAATATAATTCTCAAAAATTTCAAAATTGATTGACAAATAACTTTTGTGCATCGCACCGCATGAGGTTCTTTTTTTAAAAAAAAATGTAAGTTTTTTAGGCACTTTATGATGGTGAACAAGCAAAAATTTTTAAATTTGGAAAAAAGTGAAAAAATCGATTTTTGTGTTTTCGATAAAACTCATTTTTTTGTATTATTAATTAATTTTTGATGTATTCTGATCTAATTTTTCGAAAGAACATAGAAAAAGATCAAAAATCAATTGATTATAAAAAAATTATACGTATACATATTTATATTTAGGTATAGCTCAATAAAAGCACTATTTGCTATGCAAATGTATATTTATTGTATTTAAATACTGTATAAAAGAATGGAAACATTTTACTCGAAATTGAAAAAAATATATACGTTGGCAATTATATTCTTCATTTTGTCTCACTTGATAAAGAATCATCAGACTGACTTTCAGTATCGCTTGAAGCATAATTATAAAATGCATCATCGTTTTCATTTTTATCAATAGTAGTGTGCTTATACCGGACCTCACTCCTCCCCCTACCACTTTTCTGTGACGTCACAGGGGGCGTGGCCGGGGGCGGGGTGCGGGGGGCGGGGCGCGGGTAATTAGGGTGGTGGGGGGTAATTAGGGTGGTGGGGGGTAATTAGTGTGGTGGGGGTAATTAGTGTAGTGGGGGGTAATTAGTGTGGTGGGAGGTAATTATGGTGGTGGGGGGCAATTAGGGTGGTGGGAGGTAATTAGTGTGGTGGGAGGTAATTATTGTGGTGGGAGGTAATTAGAATGTTGTGATGTAATTGTAGTGGTGGGGGGTAACTAGAGTGGCCTGATGTAATTGTAGTGGTGGGGGGCAATTAGTGGAATGATGGGTAATTAGAGTAATTGCATGATGGATAATTATTGTGGTGGGAGGTAATTAGAATGTTGTGATGTAATTGTAGTGGTGGGGGGTAACTAGAGTGGCCTGATGTAATTGTAGTGGTGGGGGGCAATTAGTGGAATGATGGGTAATTAGAGTAATTGCATGATGGATAATTATTGTGGTGGGAGGTAATTAGAATGGTGTGATGTAATTGTAGTGGTGGGGGGTAACTAGAGTGGCCTGATGTAATTGTAGTGGTGGGGGGCAATTAGTGGAATGATGGGTAATTAGAGTAATTGCATGATGGATAATTATTGTGGTGGGAGGTAATTAAAATGTTGTGATGTAATTGTAGTGGTGGGAGGTAATTGTAGTGGTGGGAGGTAATTAGAGTGATGTGATGTAATTGTGGTGTGATGTAATTGTAGTAGTGAGAAGTAATTAAAGTGGCGTGATGTAATTGTGGTGGTGGGGGGCAATTAGATTAGTAAGAAGTAATTAAAGTGGTGTGATGTAATTGTAGTGGTGGGAGGTAATTAGGGTGATATGATGTAATTGTAGTGGTGGGGGGTAATTGGAGTGGTGTGGTAATTAGAGTGATGGGATGCAATTAGAGTGGTGGGAGGTAATTAAAGTACTGTGGTAATTAGAGGACAATTACAGGTAATTTAAGTAAAAATAAAGGTATTGCAGTAAAAATAATGGTGATTAAAGCAATTATGGTCAATCCATCCGTCTAGTCGTTCGTATGCAGACAGTTAAATAATTCTCTATTATGTTGTATTGTCTTATTGCACTTTGTATTTTTTTTACGATGAGATAACAAACATTCATTCTTTATTTACCTGCCTTATCCTTATGCTGATAAACAATTGCGACCTATCTACATTATCTTTATACCGATCAACAATTATTTTACCTGTCTTATCTTTAGGGACATCTGTCTTATCCTATGCTGATTTATGAGATGTACATTTACTACCTGCCTGTCTTATCCACCGAGATTTTATCAGTGAATTTGTGAAAGGGAACATTTACATTGTTATTTCAGTACCTGCAGCGTACCCTCTTTATGGCTTTTGTGTACTTAACATCTTGACATCACAAGTGAGGAGAACGTGTTGCTGTTTATTTTAGTTTTTATTTTTTGAATTGAAACACATGATTTACATTTTCTTATATTATTTATTACCTATTCTGTCACATTACTATTTTCATACTATTTATTACCTATTCTACTACATTACTAACTAATTGTCTTTTTATTTTATCTTGCACCAAAAAATCCACCTTGAACTGATCCATCCAATGCATTATAGGTCAAGTAGGCATCGTGAAGTATAAGTGCATATACACGAGTTTGTTCAGGGAACTTTGTCTTTCGTGTTTCAAACTCTATTTTTATGTCAACCGTAGATGTCTTCAATGCCTCGGATTGGTGGCTACAGTCTATGACAAACAATGGATTTTTTCTGAATTCTTCAAGATCCATCATAGGTTCCCCCATGTCTCTACCATAATAACCTCGTTGAAAGCTCTCGTATGCATAATATACTGCGGAGTCCAGCTTTTTATCGAAATTTAAATTCCAACGCTCATATGGATATACTTCAGCATTTAGAAATAGTCGAATATTATTTATGTCTGCATGAATAAACTTTGTGGCATCTTTGGATCTATTATTGGAATTGGCATTGTTTTGAAAACCAATAATGATGTAACGAGGTCTCTCAAGACTGCTGGTGGTTTTAACAGCCCATACATCGGAAGAAGTATCACGCAGAATTGGTAGTTCATAAAGGTCCCACATACGGTAAACCATCTTAATTCTGGCATTATTACCGCCTGAATCAATTTTCTTCAACAGCTTAATTTTTTGTCTATCTTCAGGTACAATATGTCTAATCTTCCACTCAATTTTACTAATTTCTAGCTCTGCATCAACTTCACCAATATAAGAGTCTTTAAACGAGCGGGCTATGATTAAAATTAGTTCCTGCTTTGAATTTAAAACACCTTTTGTATAATCTTCCGCAAAACCCATGAGATATTTGAGAGGTAGTCTACCACTGAATACATGACTGGTAGTATCTAAAATACACTGCTTTTCTTCGGTGAGACCCCAAGCTGCAGTTAGTAGTGCTCTCGTATGTGTCTGCCCATATGATACCATAGTTTTCATTGTTGTAGTGATTCCAGGCTTTCTAACGACGGCCACTGACTCGCCACCCATTTCATATCTTATCTCATCGAATAGAAAGGCTAGTGCATTATTGGATAAATAACACCGCTTGGTGAGGTCACTAGGAGTAAACTTGCCTTCAATATATATGTAACTCTCTGCAATGTCAAGTATTAGGTCTTGGAAATTAATAGGAATGCGTACTGTATCAGAGTTTTTATAATATTGCGAACCATATGGCTTATACGTATGTTCATGTAAGCTAACAATTGACTGGTCAAAAACAGGTTCGTCGAACACTTCAAGTTTTTCACTAGACGTAATAAGCACCATTGTTAATTTTCTTGGACTTCTAATCCAACGGACTGAAGAAATTCACGATCCTTAGCTGACAATCTACGTCTGAACTGATCAAGATGCTCACGCTGAATGATTCGCTTTGCACGATTACGCTCCTTTTTATCATTGATTGCATTATATTGGAGACGGGATCTTTGTTGATTGTATTGAAAACCTCCCATATTAAAACTGTTTCAATTCTAGTTTTACAATAATTTTTTCACCTCGAAAATTGACTAAATGTCCGTTGTCATCCAATATTCGCAGCGTAATGTTATCGATAAACTGACGTCCTTCAGGTCCAACAGGCAAATATATGATGTTGGCGGGTTCCCTGGTGAGCTTGTAGCCGGGCTCGACGTCTATATCAAATTCGAATATGGTATGGGATTTAAGAGCATTTAAATAGGCTCCAGAAATAATGTTACAATCCACCCGTATCATTCGTACTTTCATAATATCAACAGGGAGCGTTGATTCATGTCTTTTGTTCGGATGTAAATATATCGATTCAAATCCCAATAGACTTCCAATAGAATTTGGCTGTGTAAAATCAATTCCATATTTTGACCAAATTTCACACTTCAGCGTATTATTGTTGGCTCGCAGTTGGAATAATTTTTCTTTTTCTTCTTCTCTTTTATCATTCGGCATTGCTTTTAGTATTGTGCGATATATTTCATCAATTTCATATGCACCGAATGGTATATGGAGAGCTGTGAGAGCCATTTTCGATCCAGTTTTATAACAAAATCGATTATTCGTCTCGTCCACATTGAATATGGAGTTGTAGGAATAAAATCCTGTTAATCCCAATCCATATCGACTACCAGTATTTAATTCAATGGGTGGATAAAATTCTGCACTAAGCACACTTGTGTGACTCGACAGAGTAAAAGTGTACGACATAACTGATGAATTTGAGCACTGACCTATGAATTTATTGTGATTTACAGCAATCATCGTGGATTAACTTTCTCATCTTGTTGGGTGACGGTGTCTCATTATTTGATACTACATTTATATCACGTACTTTACAGTAACAGCAGAATACTTTTCGAGGCGATGGTCCATCATTAACATCAACGTCACTTGCGTTCTCATTAGAATAATGCTCTTGACAGTATTGGTATTTTAAAATATCGATATCACTCTGGAGATGTCTGGGTAGTTTATCCCATACTAATGCAATTTCATGTGCGGCACAACCAATCATTACTTCTTTAGGCATATCTGCGAGTTGTTGTTGACTCATCTTCAACAAGCTGTGTAGTCTAGAGAATGCGATTAATGAATGACCCATTCTCTTAATGCTTTCTTGATCCATAGCAGGAGTCATAGATGTCATTTCCATCGCGTCTTATGTCTGCTTTGTAGAAAGAAACTTTAAACACAAATGACCACACCAGACTGTGTTGAAATTTTGCTGACGATCATAATTATAGTAGATTTTGTTGGTAGAATTTGAGCCTTTGCGCAAGTACAGAATTAGTTCCTTAGGTGGAGGTAAATCACCAAAGCTATCAAAATATGTGACTGTATTGCCAAGTTTTTTAAATGCCACCCAATGTGTACCAGGACCATCTATACTATCCAAATTTATGATTACATATTCATTATGTCGCGGTCCTGAATTTGGTAGATTGTTGCGCATAAATATACCTCGAAAATATGGTACTTTCAGCTTCTCAGCATAATATTTCAGATCTATATCGGTGAGAGGTTTTCGAGGTAGGGTGTCTAGTAGTTTTTTGAACTTTGTGGTCTTAGATAAAGTCCTAATCCTTTGCGATACGGTTTTAAGTATAACCCTTTACCAGTTTTTCCTATTGCAATCGCTTCCATTTGTCTATTATGTCGATTTTTTTCGACCAATTCTTCTCTGCTCGTTTTAACATCATTTACAGCCTTAGCTATACCCGCCGCAGTGCCAGCCAAACTACCTAATGCAGATAATCCAGCAAAAATAGGTATTAAAGGTAGAATTCCACCAACTTTCGGGATTGGTATGATCCTAGGCGTACGAATATTGCGTTTTCCTCCAGCAGCCCTCAGGTGACGTCGCGCTGCTTGAAGTGCAATGTACGTCATTTTTCTTGGGTCCTTAGCTATAGACCGTTTGTCATCAACTTTTCGTAAGTCATCGCGCACTTTACGAACTATTCCTGCACCAAATGCTATCTTTTTAGGGTTCTTCTTTTTAATATTTTTTCTTTTTTTAGAATGAGGTACAATTGAGTCACATCCCATACCAAGACGCTGTTTTCCCTTCATTATAGATGTAACTAGCCAAGCAGCGGCTTTTTCTTTTAAATTGGCGTCTTTTGATTTAACTCGTTTCCACGCAGTTTGTTCAAGTTGATAGTCTGCTTTGTGGCGGGCTGCTAAATCACTCCTGTTTCGATCGTATGCAATGTCGTGTTCCTTACATGCAGCGTCAAGTTTGTTTATGCCCGAATCACCTCGCGCTAATCTTTCTTGTAATTTGGTGCCTGGACCACAATACTGGTAACCACCTGGTAAATGTAGTTCAAATGGAAGCTTATTTATAAGGGAATTTACTACCCCCCTGCCAGCCTTTAAATGACGGCGATTTTTACTTGTGCACTGCTTGACTGACAACATTTAAATAACGATTGTATGATGTGCATTCATTTATATAGTCCTCAACCGTGCTACAATGCGCATCGTGAAGCAGAGACAGAAGTTTTCTATAGACAATTTAGATGAAAAAGTTGGAAGTGGGTTACAAGCCGAACCGCGCCATGGTCCGTTACTTCCCTCAACTATTCGCGGACTATTAATCGGTCCAAGTGCGTGCGGCAAAACAAATTTACTTATATCTCTACTTACTCACCCCCTCGGATTACGTTTTGCAAATATATACTTATATTCAAAGTCTCTTCATCAGCCCAAGTATGAATATTTACGCAAGATATTAGAACCTATTAAGGGACTAGAATTTTACACCTTTAGTAATAATGCAGAAATAGTGCAACCGTCCGACGCTGAACCTGATTCTGTATTTATATTTGATGATGTTATATGTGAAAAACAAGATGTAATTCGTGCATTTTTCTCAATGGGACGTCACAAACATGTAGATTGTTTTTATCTAGCACAAACATATTCCCGCGTGCCAAAACAACTGGTAAGAGACAACAGCAATTTCATAGCAATCTTCAAACAGGACAATATGAATTTACATCACATTTTCTCTGATCATGTCTCGCCAGACGTATCTTTTAAACAATTTCAAGATATGTGTGCAGAGTGTTGGAAAGACAAATATGGGTTTCTTGTGATTGACAAAGACAGAGAGGTGAATGAAGGCAGATACAGGAAAGGACTTGATAGTTTCATATATACATAAAGCACCATAATTAGAACATTAGTCGATCTATAGACAGCGCCGAGATTACATCAGTGAAATTAAATATTGGCAATGAAGGACGCCAGTGAAATAAATTTGAAACGTCAACTAGTTGAAGCTACTGATTCTATACGTAAAAAATTTAACTCGTTGAAAAGTAAGAATGTAAATACTCGGTTATCTCTCGAGAAATTGTATGAGCCCATAACAAAACCTTTAAAAGTTATATCATCCGCTTCAGAGGTAAAATTACACAATCAGCCAACTACAGAGATACAAAAACCTACACAACCGCAAGAGGGTGTAAAAGCGGCATCTGAAACTAGTGACGAAGAAAGTGCAATTCAAACATATTTTATGGACACACCGCCGAGATCATCGTTAGATTCAGAAAATTTCCTTTGCAGTGAAGAAAAAGAATGTGATGTAATCAAGCAACACCTAGAAAATCTAAAGTCTGGTGATCATAAATATGATACTGTGTATGGTGTACGCCTAGATCCTCAAACAGCCAAGTTACAAATGGGTGATGCCGAGATACACTTTTCTAGTGGAAATATCACATTGTCGCGTAGTAACAAGGAGCTGGGGACGTATCCCGGTAGTACTAAGTTGTATGATATAATATTTATGAAGTATCCATCATTTCTGCGCCGTGATCAAGTCACTATTGATGACGAAGAGTGTCACATATATAGAGATATATTAAAAAAGACAAAGGCGGCATATAAGGATTTTAATTTCAAGCAGGGTTTAAATAAAAACAAATGGAAAAAGTTTAATGAACTCATAATGCCACTAATGTCTTCTACTGTAAATACGAGATCCAGAACTGGTTTGGGTTTTCCACACATACCTCTTCAAAAATTATATAATAGTAGAGGCGTGGATTATGTCTATTGGAATAAACCGAAAGAACTGGTGGATCGTTTGCGACTGCTGTATAGTTCAAAAATGGCAGGTAACAACAATGTCGACAACGAAATAGTTAGTTTAGTCGAGGAACTTCGGGAAGAAGAAATAATATATTAGCAAAATGACTTCCTCCATAACTAGTATATAAAGCACCGAAATGTTGAAATTATCTCAAATGCAAAGAGAAATGGTAGGTGTAAACACAATTGACAAGTTCGGGAGACGAAGAAGTGCCTTAAATAAGTCAATGATTGTACGTGGACCACCAGGCGTTGGTTTTATTGTAACCGTAGACAATCACTTTGATATTCAAAATAAACGTTTAAAAAATATTGGAGAGCCAGTGGATAATCGTGATGGTGTAACTCGTAATTATGTAGAAAAATGCATGAAAGAGTTACATAGTGCCTTTTTCGAGAACCAACAGACTTTTGTACACAACAAAATTACCGAGATGATTAATGAAGTGCGACAGTATATCAACACAGAAATTTCAGATGTTAAGAAATTAGTTGAAGACAATACCAATGCAATAGAGAAGGTATTCAGCACTATTCAAGAATCCCGTCTGATAAGCGCACCTTCACAAACCAAATCACTTGATGTTAAGATGGTGGGAGTTGATAAACAGCAGATGATGGATGAAATTGCTGACACCGCTGCTGCATTGGGACATATTAAAAATAAAAAAGGATTAACTATAAACAAAGTCTATTAGTATATTAGAAGAATTGACTTATTAGAAATTAGTTTACTTGTGAACACCTACCAGTCAGGTACTTTATTATGGAGTCCAGTATTATAAAAAGAGCAGTCGTTGAGGAGCTACACAAACCAGTTCGTAAAAATTTCCGTAGAAGGAGAACAATAATAAAAGGGTATGGCGATTTATGGCAGATGGACTTGATTGAGATGCGACCATATGCTCATGATAATAAAGGATGTCACTATATTCTTGTCGTGATAGATTGCTACTCCAAATATGTGTGGACTAGACCTGTAAAAAATAAAACTGGTATTGAAATTACAAAGGGCATGAGAGATGTATTGGAAGAATCAAACTACTCACCTAAAAATCTCCAAAGTGACCAGGGTACAGAATTTTATAATAAAACATTTTCCACCCTAATGAAAAAATACAATATAAACCATTACTCCACATATAGTACAAAAAAAGCAGCAATCGCTGAGAGAGTAATAAGGACACTAAAAAATTGGCTTTATAAAGAATTCTCAGCTAGAGGCAAATATAAATGGGTTGACATTCTGCCTAACATTACAATAATGTACAATAATAAAGTACATCGCACAATTGGTATGAAGCCTGCTGATGTGAAACCAACCACACGCATAAAAGCTTATGATCACATTAAGATTTCTTTAAAACCTAAATTTCATGTTGGCGACATAGTTCGAATAAGCAAATACAAAGGTATATTTGATAAAGGATATACACCTAACTTTTCAACTGAGCTGTTCAAAGTCTTTAAAGTAAATGTAACCTACCCCAGGACTTATTTAATCGAAGATATGCAGGGTCAACCGATAAAGGGAGGCTTTTATGAAATGGAATTGCAAAAAGCTAAGTATCCGGATGTGTATCTGGTGGAGAAGGTTTTAAAAAAGAGAGGAAAGAAGATTTTTGTGAAATGGCTCGGACTCCCAAATAGCCATAATACTTGGATCGATAAAACTTCTATAATATAATATTTTCATGAATTTGTGTAATTTTTTATAACTTTAAATGTTTATGAGTAGTATGATGAAATAAATAATAAAAACACAAATGACTGGTTTTAATCTTATATTCTCTAAAATAATACATAATATACGTTTAGAAATATAAAGTCCTCTAAAAATAATGCAATAATATACTTCATCTATTGTTAATACAATTGTAGAGGAGGCGTGGCTTAGTTACTATGATAAAGATATGCGTGAACCTATGATGGATCTTAGCGAATTCAGAAAAAATCCATTGTTTGTTATTGATTGCTCTCGTCAACCGGACGCAATTAAATCATCCACTGTCGACATAAAAATAGAATTTGAAACACGAAAAACGAAGTTCCCCGAGCAAACTCGAGTATATGCTCTTATACTTCACGATGCTTATTTAACGTACAGCGCATTGGATGGTTCAGTCCAGAACGGCTTTATTGGTGCTAAGTAGAAGACTATAATATGGTGCATTTAAGTAGTACATTTCCTACTTTGATCATTGACTTACAAAGTTTTCAATATAATGACAATGAGTTTATAGTGAAAGAATTGGCTGCTGTCTGCTGTAACACTAAACAACAAGCACATTATATTTTCAAACCACCATATACATTCTCATTTAGCACGTGGTGAAAAGGTGCAATACCAGTGGTTGGAAACAAATTTCCATGGTTTAAAATGGAGTCATGGATATATTCAACTGGAAAAATTGCCACTAATCTTTGAACGACTTTGTCAGAATGCTGTTAACAACTATCGACATAATTTACAATTAAACAATGTAATAATACTATGCAAAGGTGTGACGAAGAAGAATTTCCTACTACAATATCTGCGGTGGAATAAAATTTTAGTTCTTAATGACTATTCACCGCCTCTACCTAACCTTAAATCATTGACTATACCAGAATGTCTGGAACATTATCATTATAATAATTGTCATTGTGCTCTCGCAAATGTTCACTTTCTTTACAAATGTATTGTAGATTTAAATATAAAATTGGAATAAAAACTCTTTAGGTTTATTAAGGTATATCTTTTAGTTATGTAATCAAGAATAGGTAATAAAATACACGTATTATTTTAATATTTGTTTTATTTCTAATCTCATCGTAGTACGAAAATACAAAGAAAAATTTTAAGATACTATAATTGTATATTGCATAATAAAATAATACAATAATTGTTTATATCTAATAATAAATACAACACATAGAATTATTTAACTGCTTGTATCATCATCAGACTGGTCCAGTTGATATTTTTCAATAAGTTCCTTAGGCAGGTACTTCACTATGTCATATAGAAGGTGTCTTAGTTCTATTCTAACCATATGCTTACAAAATTCGTCCAAATTTAAAAAGCCTCTTGAATATTTGTAACATAGATTTGCACCAGCAGCATACATCCTGCAATCTTTTTCAACGCGTCTTGTTTCTTCAACATCGTAGAAGACATTTGTATCATAAACTAATGAATGCTGCGAATCCTTGATTAAGTCACTTAGTTCACAAGACAACCTTTCAATGGCAGATTTAATGTCTTCTGCCCGTACCCACCGTTGAGCTGAATATTGCATCCACATTGTGCCAGTTGGACTAAACTAAAAAAATAAAAAACAAACATATTAATCATACATATTCAGAAAGGATAATTTTTTTATCAACTTACACAAAATGTGATGATGAAAATATATTGTAGAAGTCCATTTGTTATTATTTACTATATAACAATTATTTCATATATTTGCAAGTGAATCAACAATATTACTCCCAGCATACTTTCAACTGTATTCCATTTACTAATATAAAATTAAAATTAATAACTAACGCAACCATGCTCTTTACTAATATAAAATTAAAAATTAATAACTAACGCAACTATACAATATCTCAACTAACAGCCAAAACGTAACATTACACTGGGTTTTGCACCGTTATACACCGGAGAACTCTGACCTAGATATGTCAGTGTGTATTTACCAGATAAATTGATTTTACTCATAAGATCCTCACTCACAATTTCAACAACTCGTTTTGGTAGAAATGATTTGAAAGATGTAATTGTGCTTTCCTCAAATAAATGTACTACTATTGATTTTCCAAATCGCGTATTGACAGCAGAAATTTTCTTAATGATATATGGTTTATGTAAAATTAATGATGAAATAGACTTTTTTTCTAAGACCTCTGTAGATTCATTGATCATTGCATTAAGTGCAAATAAGTCGTAATCAGAAATTGCCATAATTAAATCGAATGTATACAGTGAAAGAATTACAGAAAGTAATATAAAATATTGCTCACTTGAAATAATTCGGATAGTTGCACAACACTCACTTGCTAGCTCTTGACTTATCGGCGATAGGTTTTAATTGTGCGATGCAGAAGCATTGCATTCTATTTATATTAGTAGAGTCATCCCCACCACTACGATTACATTAGGCCACTCTAGTTACCCCCCACCACTACAATTACATCACACCACTTTAATTACTTCTTACTAATCTAATTGCCCCCCACCACCACAATTACATCACGCCACTTTAATTACTTCTCACTACTACAATTACATCACATCACTCTAATTACCTCCCACCACTACAATTACATCACACCACTACAATTACCTCCCACCACTACAATTACATCACAACATATTAATTACCTCCCACCACAATAATTATCCATCATGCAATTACTCTAATTACCCATCATTCCACTAATTGCCCCCCACCACTACAATTACATCAGGCCACTCTAGTTACCCCCCACCACTACAATTACATCACACCATTCTAATTACCTCCCACCACAATAATTATCCATCATGCAATTACTCTAATTACCCATCATTCCACTAATTGCCCCCCACCACTACAATTACATCAGGCCACTCTAGTTACCCCCCACCACTACAATTACATCACACCATTCTAATTACCTCCCACCACAATAATTATCCATCATGCAATTACTCTAATTACCCATCATTCCACTAATTGCCCCCCACCACTACAATTACATCAGGCCACTCTAGTTACCCCCCACCACTACAATTACATCACAACATTCTAATTACCTCCCACCACAATAATTACCTCCCACCACACTAATTACCTCCCACCACCCTAATTGCCCCCCACCACCATAATTACCTCCCACCACACTAATTACCCCCCACCACACTAATTACCCCCACCACACTAATTACCCCCCACCACCCTAATTACCCCCCACCACCCTAATTACCCGCGCCCCGCACCCCGCCCCCGGCCACGCCCCCTGTGACGTCACAGAAAAGTGGTAGGGGGAGGAGTGAGGTCCGGTATAAGCACACTACTATCAATTTCTTGATCAATCAGTAAATGATAATGAAGAAGCTTCACTAACACTGTCCTCTATCTCTGTATCGGTTTCACATGTACTTAGACTTTCAGTTACAGAAAATGTTTAAGATTATTTTCCAATACTTCATCTAACTCATCAATTTCTTCTGTTTCAGGTACCAAATCTTTATCATCACGGTTAAATATATAAATTGGATTTGAACTCAATATGAAATTGTAATTTCTGAAAATTGAGAAAAAAAATTTGTTTAAATTTTGTAAATGTGAATTTTAAATACATAGAATAGATTATAAAATATTTATCTTATATGTCACTGTGTGTATTGAAAAATGCAGCACTTTAAAATAATTTTTATACATCAGCCAAATTGAATAATATAATCTTATGCAAGGCAGTAATTAACAATATCACTCAAGACCGTCGCTCAAGCTACAGAAGTTTTATTCAAAAATAGTACTTTTCCGTCGACCGTGTATGAATGAGTTTGATTAATGTTACTATTAATAAACGATTTTAATATAAACATACATAAAATCAAGTATCCAAATTAAGACGTCATGTCATCAATTTTTTTTTTATATACGTCGGCCTATTTCCGCTACTGAGGCCTAACACCAACGCCTGTAGACGAGCTACCCCCTACCAGGAATTTTTGCCGAACCTCTTCCCTTAAGAAGAGTAGGGATCTTTTACTTGCCTAACATTTAATAGACAAGGGACCGACGGCTTTACATCCCCTCCGAAGGATGGTATATCCCCTATACAACCCTCGCCTAAGGTTGTATAGCTTCCGTGCAATCACTGATATACAAGCCGCTGGAAGATGTGTTAAGCGAGGACGCGGTCTTCGTTGGAACGGTCACCCATCCAACTACTAACCGCGCCTTACGTTGCTTTACATCGCATATCGAAGTATGTACATAGTAAAGACGCACCCACGCTCGCCCCCATGTCATCAATATATCTGTTACTGTCAAGTTTATAATTTCTGAAATCTGTGTTATAATATAAATATTTACAAACACAAATCAGATAATACTAATTAATGAATAATTGAATTATATTTGACTAAATCAAATAAAAAGTAAAAAGTAATAAATGATTTTAATATTAATACCGTTTTAAGAATAAACACCCAAAAATACATACAATGAAATATCCACATCAAGACGCCATGTCATCAATATTTGTCAGTCAATCTAATGGATAATTGAATTTGTATATGAATAAAAATTTAAAATCGATTTTTTTCAATTTTTTCCAAGTTTAAATTTTTTCTTGTTCACCATCATAAAGTTCATAGAAAAACCTACATTTTTAAGAAAAAAAAACAACCTCATACGATGCGATGCACAAAACTTATTGGTCAATCAATTTTAAAATTTGAAGTCAATTTTTGAGAATTATATTAGGTATTTTGACTTGAAATTTTAAGCAGTTATTGTTCACATGATAAAGTATAATATCTGAAAATTTCATCAAATTTCACCTAAAACATCCGAAGTTGTAACAAAAAACTCCCAAAATTTAGCAGCCTCTTCAGTTGTTTTTTTTGAGGTTATGTGGGCAGATAAAAATTTCATATTGTAACCACTGATAGCCTATATCATAATAAATAGCCTCAATTTTTTTCGCTTATTTTGGACGTACACATACCGAAATATACTCATCTGTATCATGATCAAAATGGTCGATTTTTCATAAAATGGCCGATAACTTGCGTAGTGGCTGTTACTAGAGGTAGAAAATGTGCATTTCGTATAGTATTCGATGTAAATAACATGTTAAAAAAAAATTGGACACTGGAAAATTCTTTTTTCACTAAAATTTGATGCCTGTCTGACTACACTATTAGCGAATTATATGATAACTTGAACAATAACAAAAAATGTCTTGATGCCTTTATGAATCTAAAGCAAAGCGTTCGATTTAGTTGATCACGCTTTACTCTTGGAAAAGCTAAATAAATATGGTGTTCGTGGAAAGCTTGGTGATTGGTTGAGTCCATATCTGTCAAATCGCAAACAGCTTGTAGAAATAAATGGTGTAAAATCAGAACAGTTGTGTATATCGAGTGGTGTACCTCAAGGTTCAGTTAGCGATCCACTTCTTCTTATGCTCTTTATAAATGATCGACCAGATATTGCCAACAAATCTTCATTATTTATATTCGCTGACGACAATTCACTTTTAAATTCATTTGTTCATTTGCAAAATGTACTTCATGATACACAATTTAATTTAGATCAATCCGTAACTAAGTTTCAAAACGAAAAATTATTAATTGAAGCTAAAACTTCTTTTATTCAGTTTACTCCTAGAGGTTCATCAGCCATCAGCCAAGGTTTTAGGTATATACATCGACAACGCTTTAAATTGGAAAACTCATATTAGCGAACTTTGTAAAACTACTATATGTTTCGTGCTATATAGATATAGAAGAAATATTATAGATAGGAGTGTCATACTGTCTTTTTATTACGCAAAACTTTACTCTAGAGTTCAGTATGGCCTATTATGGGTTGTTCTCATCATATAGATAAGAGTTTTTAAATTACAAAAATATCCATTAGAAATATAGCTGGAATTTCACGGCGTACTTGTTATAGGCAGTACCTTAAAGAATTGTTTCATGTTTTACCAATAGCATGCATATATATCTGGGAAATAATGTTATTTACTAGAACGAATATGACAAATTTTTTGCCAAATATGTTTAACCATAATTACGATACTCGCGCACAAAATAATTTAGTAGCTCCGATGCATAATTTGTCAATTTTTGTAAGTATATGGGAATAAAACTATAAGCAAGTTATCCAATAATAATCGACAAATTAACAATTTTAATAATTTTAAAAGCACTCTGCGTTCATTTTTGTTAGAACATATGTTTTACAGTGTAGAGGAATATTTACAATATATATTTTAACTTGTATATGTGTAAAGTCGTTTGCCTTTTTTGTTATTAATATGTTCAGTAGTATTTGCTTTGATTTTACCCATTTTAATCCATATTTTCAACGTTTACATTACTCTGTTATTATTAATATTGTCTGAAAGTTATTTGTGGCATTCTACGAATATTCTTTCCTATTATTTGGGTTTTCTACCACATGTATTATTATCCTCTTCAAAAACAAATCACTGAATCTACAAAATAATAGAATTATTGGAAAAAAGCCTCTGCGCCCGTGACGTTTACGCCAAAGGAAAAGTCAGAGGTTATGTTTTGCAAATAATATAAATCGGAATAAACACAGAAATAATGTATTTTGCTGACTTGCAGACTGCAGTGGTGTGTGACGGCTGGCAAGAGAGCTCCTTTAAGTAGGATCAGTCTTTCGGCTGATGTTTGTTGCAACCGAAGCATTAGCGTTTTGATGGTAATATGCAATTATTACACTTAACGCGCCAGACTTGTCACTTGTAATTCAGCGTTCGGCGGGGCATATAGCCCGGAGAGTAGCTGTTGGTTGCAGTCTGGTTACGTTCCTTATAGTAAAATAAGGATTTTATAGAGGAGTTTGCGACTAAAAATATTATGTATTAATATTCCGCCCTCTAAAAGCACACTTGAACTATGCTAAGCCCAGTCAGGCTATTTATTTTTCGATTGCAACAGACACTGGACCGCTAGAAGGCGCCTGCTGACTATTTTACATGTTGCTGTTGTAAAAAATACCGGGATGTACCAAATAGTCAAAGGATCCTCATGCCGGTCGTCACATGCCTACCTTACACTGACGAGAGCCAACAGCTCGAAATTCCTGTCTGCAAGTGGTGTGTGGCGGCTGGCAAGAGAGCTCCTTTAAGTAGGATCAGTCTTTCGGCTGGTATTTGTTGCAATCGAAGCATTAGCATTTTGATGGTGATATGCAATTATTACACTTAACGCGCCAGACTTGTAACTTGTAATTCATCGCTCGGCGGGGCATATAGCCCGGAGAGTAGCTGTTGGTTGCAGTCTGGTTACGTTCCTTATAGCAAAAAAAGGATTTTATAGAGGAGTTTGCGACTAAAAATTTTATGTATTGAGTAGTTATGTTGGTTTTGCTCTATACTAATATTTGTAACGTTTTACCACTTTGTATACTCCTTGACGAGTACCATACAATTGAAACTTGGTTTAATGGACAATAAATTATTATTTCTCTTATCTTAGTCTGAAACTATTTGACATTCTACTACTGCACATAAAAAACCGAATCAAAGTGTCTGACCTCACAGAGGTACCAACCAGTTTTGTATTGTCTTTTTAATCATAATTTTAATTATTCATATTATCATTAATACATGACTGGATTCAGGCTGGAAATTATTGTTCCCACAGCACGGTAGATGTATTATTCTGGAGAAACCTATAACGTTAGTTAGACTAGACAATCAAGCCCTGATGAAGTTTATCTAGAATAAACGAAATGTAGGTAAGATTTATTAATGTTCTCGACCATCCGAATTACATATATTTATAATAGGAAATAAATGCACTCTGCATCTCATTATTTAAAGCATTATCGGTAACTCCCATTGAAATAGTTACATTTTGTTATTTACTGGTTTTAAGACAAACAGGTATTCACAGTAAGCAACGCTCGAACTCCATTATTTCAACTATTACTATCGCACTGCGAGATTGCAAATGACTTTTATTTAAAGTTAGATGAGATGTTTAAACTCGGTGAACCGGAGAAACAGTCATGCGGAGCAGTAGTTCTCCCACCAGAAGTATTTTAATCAAATTTTTTATTCTTTCTCCTCCACAGCATCACTTTAGCCGCATCAATCTTTTGCGCATTCGTTGACAGGCAATCAATCTACTGCAACAGCTAAGCAATACACCATAATACGATTTCAATGTGTTTTTTTGCTCATAAAAATAAGCTCCAGCAAATTTTGTGTGCCTAAGTTATACAAGCACGATTAATTCTATTCAGGACTGTGTCGCGCACGGGGTGATGTGATTATGTTTATAGCGGCCATAAATCATCTTAAGATATGGGGCGCAGTAATTAATTGTCGGCCCCTGTGACACATTCAAATTTTTCGAGAAAAAAAAGTTGTGTCGGTTGAAATCCGACTTTCTTGAAAGTGCAGAAATATGAATACCAGAGGAGAAAATCCCTTTTCATTGAAGTTTAAAATAAGGGCTGGTAAAATATCAACCTTCTAAATTCTACTGCCACCTAGATCTTAGTATGCATTAATAATAATTTATTAATCCTGTCGATATAAATAGGTACGTGATATAGGACAAGGCGAGGGGTAAACCGCTGGGAATTTTGGTGTACAAACCTCAGGAATTGCAGGAATTTTAGAGTAATTTCGGATTTTGCCAAGGAAGTGCGAAGAATTTCGGGAATTGCCCAGGAATTGCTAAGAATTGTGTGTGTATCACAAGGAATTAAGGGATTGAGACGTGTTATGGAAAGGTTTGCGCCTGCGCGTGTAATAATAAAATGCATAGTTTCGTATTACCCACCATTCCAAATGCAAATGCAAAAAAATCATTTCCTCGGTAATTTATAAATATTACTCTAAATATCAATCCAAAGAAAATATTCCTTTTTTTTTTTTAAATATATTTCAGTTCGTAAGGTTGTAAGTAGTTACTGAAAATTTAGCTCAGGACGACTTCAAGAAGGCGGATGACTTTACCGTTTAAGATCCGATTCAACTCAAAATCAATATCTGGGGGCTTTCTAGGTCGCAGATTTTGAACTTTTAGTCAATATTCAGAAGTTCAAAATGGCGGCGCCAATATGGCTGGCGACTTTGTCATTTAGATTCCAATCGATATCTGGGGGCTTTCGGGGTCGCGGATTACGAATTTCTATTAAAAAATTTAGTTCAAAATGGCGGACGACTTTACCGGTTATGATTCGATTCGTCTCAAAATTGATATCTGGAAATTACAGCATTTCAAAAAACTAAACGTAAAAAATATAATTATATAAAAAAATATTTAAAAAAAGGCTTTTATTTAAATCCTCTAAAAAGTAGAAAATAAACTTTGAAGTAAATCAAACCCATCATTTTGTGACATTATATAACTTGTTTTGTGATATAAAAGCTTGTCGCGAGCAATCTCCTTTACACAGGAACATATAGATGGACTCGAGGACTATTTCCAGGACCGACAGGAGGTTCATTGGACGGTAACTATTACCTGGTTTTTGGGCTTGTTGGGCTTTGTGATAGGAATGATTTTAGCCATTTTCCAATGGGTGGGATAATGGGAGAGCTGGAGGGATGCATTATAGTCGGATCACGAATAGTATGGCTTTGGGTGGAAGATGGCGTAGGGCGTAAGGGGGATGTTGTCAAGTACTAGGACTTTCATCAGATTCAATTTCTTGATGTGGGAGATGGCCTGGGAGGGGGAGATGGGGATTAGTTTGTCGGTGGGGTCGAGTCTGACCTGGCTTAGCCAGCTCTCATACTCCTCCGACTTGGCCTGGTATTTTGGGTGGATATGATTAGGAGTGAATTGGGAATAATATAGAGTTGTGAAGGAATTCAGCATTTCCTGATCAGTAGCAGCCCAGCCATTGGGGGTTTGAAGGGCAGGAATTGGCTGCCTGTTTTTCATAAATCTTCGGGTAGATAGTAATGATCGTCGGACTGGGAGAGGATGTCGTCTGACAGATGGTCTTGTCTAAAAATCTTTATTTCTTCTGCGATTTGTTTTTTTTTAAACGATTGAGATTTGTTTTATATCTAGGATCCCTAGTGTTTTGAAATTGTTTCTGAGTTTATTTTTTTTCTATCAGGGCTGTTATTTTTGGTGGTAGTTTGTTCATGTGTAGGTAGGATGAGATCTCTCTCTGACTGAGAATAGTCATTCAGATATGGATTCGGAAAGGTATACAGCGGCTTGGTTGACTTTTTCAGGAGTGGAGCATGAGCAGTCAGGATTAAATTTTAGGACCTGGGAAAAAGAAGAGGATAACCTCGAACAATCATAGTCAGTCTCTTTTCGTCGTACGTGTACTTTCAAGTACTCTGACAATTTTGAAATTCAATTAATACTAGCTCGTGGTCGCTATTTAGTGCCGAGAGTACTTCGGTTTTTGACGGGCAGTGTATATGACTTGTTAAGAGACTGTCTATGATGGCCGATGCTGGCTGAGGACGGGTAGGTTGAAGGAGCGAAAGAATATTTAGGTGAGGGTTTTCACTAGGTACATATACAACGGCTCTCCGGAACGATTCAAGGCCCCGCTGTAAACAAAATCAAGTATAGAAAAAGGACTAAAACAGCTTGAAATGGTTGTATAAGTGTCACAGCTGGCATTCTATGCACAGAACTTTTATAAAAACTTATTGTAGTGTAAATTCACTCCGTGGTCAAACTAGAGGTCATGAGCAACAATTAGTGATAGATTTAATCCAGGAAAGCTCTTCAATAAAGTCTGGAGAAGCCAATGTTCAGGAAGTGTCACCTGAAAAATAAAAAAATGTATAATTATTAATTTATAATTGAAAATTGATAGCAAAGTTGTATTCTGATTAGTGTTAAGTGTTCAGAAAAGATTTAAATGGTAAAATAATAGAAATTAGCTAATTATGAAGAAATTTGTAAATTTATCTCGGATAATTTAATGTTCAGAAAATTATTTAAAACCTAACAAATCGCATATCAACTTAAATTAGAAACAAAAAGAAGCACACTGGTAATATTTATTTTCAGAAAAAGTCAATAATAGCTGCAAAAAGTTAAAGTGCAGACAAATTAATTATAAAAATTTCATATCAAGCAGTCGGATTTGCTTAGAAACGTCAAATTTAGACGATTTTTGGCACAGATCGGCAATATAACCTCAAAAGAGGAAAACAAAAAGTTTGACAAAGACGAGTAAATGTGAGTCAGTATATCAAAATATTATTGCATTTAATTGAATAAGATAGAAAATACCTCATTAAAGGTAAAATAAGTATTAAATAATCCGAATAAAATAAAATCGTTGATTATACAAGTCTGTGTACGCTTGTTTAGTCTAATTCTTCTTCTTCTGCTACCATGCAATTATGCGTAGGTGAGGGTTCTTTCCTTGGCCGCGTGACATAGTTCGCTGGTGTCGGTTATTCCAGTCCAATGTTTAATGTTCTCTAACCAGGACATTTGTTTACGCCCTACTCCTCTCTTGCCTTCAATTTTTCCTTGTAGGATTAGTTGTGGATGTGACTTTAAGTGTCCAGGTTTCCATTCCATAGAGTAAGATTGACCACACATAGCATTTGACCATTCTGTACCAGATCAAAAAGGACAGACTTTGGTTGCATAGGAAGGGCCTCAATTTAGTGACTGCCTGCCTCGCTTGCTGTATGCGGCATTTTATTTCATGTTGTGGATCCCATTCGTCATTTAATAAGGTACCCAGATATTTAAATGTATGTACTCGTTCTATGGGCGCATTATCGATATTTATGGCGACATTTTGCAGAGGTAAGGGATTTCTACTCACAATCATGAGTTTTGTTTTCTGAGCATTAATTTTCAGGCCATTATCCCTACCCACTATGTTTATTTTATTTACCAGCCGCTGAAGATCTTCGTGGTTATCAGCAATAATTACTGTATCGTCGGCATATCTTATATCTGATATCACTTTAACGTTTCCTTTTATCCCACCTGTTTCGTCTTCCAGAGCGCTAGAAAATATGTTTTCAACGAAAAGGTTAAATAGCATCGGTGACAAAATGCACCCTTGACGGACACCCTTCCTCACTTCAAATTCGTCTGTGTTGATTGAATGATCCAATTTGACACGCGCCTTCTGATCCCAGTACAAATTCTGTATGATCCTGATGTATTTTTGGTTTAGTCTAACATTGTGATAAAATTCTAAACAAACAGTAAAATTTAACCTACCTGTATAATAAACAAAGTACGTCGAACAATCCAGCAAATCCATATATATAAACAAAATTTTTTACTTCGCAAATTGACAGAAATAATTGGTATACGTTGAAATCAGTCCATGGTGAATCGAGTGAGGCGAGTTTCTACGAGACAACGAGGGAGCATACCAACAACCGGATGGTTATAAAAGGTATACATACCTTTTCGTTCATATGAGTTCTATAATAGAAATTTTTATACATGAATATTTCATTCTATTCATCAATTTCATTCAATAAAAAGGCCTAATTAGCATTAAGCTTGTTTATTGTTATAAAACCATTGAAATTAAAAAAAATATTCAATGTTAACTCATTGTACTGTTGAAAAACATTGTGAGTATTATGAATATCTAGCTAGAGCCGAACCCACAAGATACCCTGAAAAGTGAAACGTTATCATTTCTAGTGGACGCCGAACCTACAACGTACTACGATAAAACAATTTTTAACAAAAATTATTTAATATCATTTTTTATATTAAAAATAATATTACAATCTCTATATAGAATTATTTGCAACAAACCTTTATTTCTCTTGGGAAGGGGTGCTCAAAGCTATTCGCGCATGTAAAGTTCATCTTGTTTGGTTTTAACTGAACATATAGAAATTATTCGTTTTTGTACAGACGTCAAATTCTGTATCTAGGCCACAATAAACCAGTGACTGATACGGAAATATATGAATCGTTTTTGGCTAGGCGAAATTCAAATGATGTCGAGAACAAGAGAAAAATCTACAAAGGACAAGGCTGTAAAAAGTTTCATCCAAATTGAAGTGGAAATGCAATGCATCTCGATGCGACCTCGTCACTGTTGACAGCCTGGCTGAGACAGATAAGAAAACTGCGCTCAAAGCCAGGACCGGATTATTGCAAGAAAAGTATTTTTCCTTGTCTCCGAATTTATTTACCCCATGCGGTTTGTGGTTGAAATGTTCGAATTCAGAATTGAATTGAATTCTTATTCGTTTACACAGCCATACTTGAATGTATTTTATAAGTAAAATGTGTTTTTATTAATTTATATTTTTTACAGTATATCTGATATAAACTTAATCGTTAGAGAATTATAATAATTGTATTTAAAAAAGTGAAGTATTTATGAATTGGATCAAATCAATAAGTTAGTTTAAAGCGAAATATTAGGCCACCTGTCGCGTTTTGATTACCATTAGATTGCCGAATTTTTCTATATGTACTACTTTGATAGTGTCAAGAATATATTCGCTATAGAAATTTCAGTCTTAGCTAGAAACCAACCCCATATAATTTTCCTGAAATAATTTCATTAATTATTATTGATATTTTTTTT
The DNA here is from genome assembly GCA_963675555.1 of Leptura quadrifasciata. Lineage (NCBI taxonomy): Eukaryota > Metazoa > Arthropoda > Insecta > Coleoptera > Cerambycidae > Leptura > Leptura quadrifasciata. The sequence goes on along the minus strand of OY776674.1, from coordinate 161,684,937 downwards.
CTGACACTGTTTTCGTAAAGTTAATGATTTAAGAGAAAATTTTCCAATTAACACTTTTTCCAAACTAAAATCTACAGTATATCAAAATTTTTTACAATTTCACCAAAATTCAATTTCCATAAGAACTGTACTTTACCTTCTTTTATTCTCCAGTATTCTGGCGACTTGTACAAGTATTTGATAAAGAAAAGTGAGAGGCACTCGGGATTTTTGCGAAAAACTGACAGACGTATTCGAACTGAACACATTGAACATAGTAGCGGATAAAAAAAATTAAGTTGTCAAATTTACTAAGAACTCTGATCTAACTGAGAAATCTGGAATAAATAATATCTACTTATAGTCCTATCGATAAATTATTGTAGACTACATGGAGGGCGGCAGAATTTTTGACTTTTGGGATGGATTTGGGGTAGTTAGAAAGTAAACATCCTAAAAGTCCCCGACCCTAGGAGGTGAGCCTTGCAGAGCAGGGCTTCCGGAAGGCCCTAAATTATGACTTTTTTGGTTTCTTACTCGAAAACTATTGGTCCTGGAGGAAAAATCATTCTTACCTTTTTGAAAGCTGACAAAATTTCCTTCATTTTTTAATTTCAACAGAAAGTTTCTATCTTCAACCATTGTCACAATTTTCATCATACTCTGCTCCTAACATATCAACTTTTCTTTGTAAAGTAAAATACAACCAAATCAATTGAAGAGGATTAAATTGACTTAAAACTTATATATTCTACATATAATTAATGGCTGAGACGATGGATTTCAAGATTATTTGCTGTAATGTGATAGGGTTATTGCTTGAAAAAAACTACATTTTATTACATTCATTTAGCTTTTTTAAAATCTATTTATTGTTGTAAGTTGTTGCGTTTGATTTAGTAATGAGTAGCTACAATCCAATAGTGGGGAAAAGTAGGTAGGTACCTCTATAAGAAAACAACACAGTATTATGGTTTGAACTACTTGTACTTTTATTTATATATAATTGGCTAATTGCTAATTGCTAATTAGCTAATGATTTCTTTAAGGAAAGAAAAAAATCTACCAATTTTCGGACGGGGTAGTAGTTTATGAGGTCACCACGCCAGCAGAGGAGGAAGATGAATCCTCCAAAGAAACTATTATGTCATCAGATTCTTCATCCTCCTCATCCTCTGTTATGGGGACTACATTGTAGCAGTTTCCCTGGCAGTTGAGGCATGCTTGCGAACAATTTAGTGATGCCTTTCTGCATCCGCATCTTCCAGAGTCACAATCTTTTTTGCAACGACAAAATATAATTTGCAAAATTTCGTCGGGGACAATTTTGTCTGTTAGTTTGAGCACCAGCTCTCCATTTCTCTCGTCCCAGCCAGGAATTCCTAAACCCCACCCATGTGAGGACAATATGGTTCCCATCCAATCCTGGATTTGGTAGTATACCCTATAGGAATGGTACATCGTGGCCTCTCAGTTTGTGAGAGAGTGGAAATGTCTGGCTTGATCGAAGCGACTGATTTTAAAAAATGACCGATATCTGTAGTCATCTAAGGATATCTCCTTAGATGGAGCACTGTACCATCTAAGGATGCAATTATGTCCTGCTCTTTCGACCTCAGATGGTGTCGATGAAGGGCTGCTTCTTTGACCGATTTGTCTTTTTTGTATAATTTTACAAACCTGACTTTGCTCTTCCTAAAGGCTGCGGAGGTGGTATCACAGTCTGTGAAAGCATGTACAAACAGAATATGCTCCAGCCCCAGCTGCTGCAGCTCTTGTGAGGAGTATGTTGCTGTCCATACTTTTCCTCTGCCAGGCTTCACGAGGAATGTCATGCTGGGGAGGGGTTTTCTCCAAAAACAGGACTGCCAAGTCCACATCTTCGCCTGTTACAGCCACTGAAGAGAAAACTGACTTTTCTATGGCTGTGGATATAATTGATATAGTTGGGAAGAGACATAGGTATACGAGACTGTTTACATTTCCATAATTAGCACAAAAAGTTAAACTGAAGCGTGCCGCCGAAAGTGCCGCGTTTTTTGCTTTAGGAATCCGGTCGGCTTGTGGGTATAGCAAAAATCGCGGCACTTTGAGCGGCACGCTTCAGTTTAACTTTTTGTTCTAATTATAGAAATGTAAACAGTCTCGTATATGTTTCTTCCCAACTATACATCTAATCATCCTCTGCTTGGAAGGTATTGATATTATTTTCCTCCAGTTTTTTCATCAACAGCTTGATGAGAAAGTCCTTGTTGTTGGCGTTCGAGAGGAAGATTTCCTGTTTTACCGTGATTTCAGTTTCCATGGTGAACTGTACATCTACGCACTTCTTCAGTTGATATCTACGATTCCGTTCGGCAACTTTTGTACTTTTTGACGTGTTGGTGTAGCCATCAAAAACCATAGTACAACTTCTTTCCAGATAGTGGTTCTTTACGAATTGTACGTATCTATCACAAATAGATGATATTGTGTTAGCCTCTTTCCGCCAAACGACCTTGTAAATTAGATATCCCCCACCAATGCAACAGAATGTAAGCTTTCAAAAAGATAAGAACAATTTTTCTTCTAGAACTAATAATTTTCGAGTTATTAGCGAGAAACAAAAAAAAATCAAAATTTAGGGCATTCCGAAAGCCCTTATACGCAAGGCTCACCTACTAGGGTCGAAGACTTTTAGGATATTTACCACCTAACTATCCCAAACCCATCCCTGAAGTCAAAAATTCTGCCGCCCTTCATGTAGTTTACACCCCCATATTGAAAAATTCGTTGACTGGACTATTAACCAACCCTATCCAGACGTTCACAAATACATTGAGTTTTGTAATTTACTTGCTTTTCATATAAAGTTTCATAACACCATGTTGAGCGATTAATGTTGTGCAAGTAGATTGAGAATTATTTAAAAAATACAAAAACGAATGATAGTAATTTGTTGGTAGTTTATTATTTCGCTCATCGTACTTTCCTTGGATGCAGCAGAGCACACGATGTGACAGTTTTCCACTGACACTTCTATCGAAAACATTTTAACGAATACCGATACATAACTTTTAACAAGAAATATTAAATTAGATCAGGACCCATAGTTAAAGTGAGCCCTTTCTAGCAATACGGCTCTGTTTGGTACATCGTTGTTCGTCTCGCCCGCCTGGAGAACTTCTTGGTTGCTCTTGCTCATCGCATTCACAAACACTCGCTACATCCCTGCCGCCAGCTCATAAGCACTAGCTCACCTAATCCTCTCATTTCCCACAGACAACCAAACTTATTTCCATAATATCTGATGAATAGTGGAAACTTTAATAAGAAACATCTGCTTTGTAGTATATATTCCCCGACTCTCGAATCTCACTTGATGGATTGCGACCTGCGACACGTAGTCAATGCTGTGTCGTATTACTATTTGCATATTGAAACATATTATGTATGTCTTGTGTCTTGTAATCTAGTGTCGAAATGGATTTATAATATCGCCCTTGTTAAGTGATGTTTAACCCGATTCGACATAATTAGGAGTTTATTACACGCGTCGTTCTTGATTGACTTGAAAAGTGAACCAATGATACCGTAAGGCATCTATACATTGATGCTGAAAGAATTGTTTAACAATTGCCTCTGGAACCAGTTAATGGTTTTGAAATATCCTATTCAATAAGTCCACAGATATTCAGTGAGACTCAAGGTAGGGAAACGAGTCCAAATAGTGAAATTTTATGGGTTACATGTCGAAACATAATATTGTGTTGAAATAGAGGTGTGTGTGAGGAGGCATAAGGTCACCCATCTATTTTATATGGATGACCTTAAACTTTATGCCTCTGGAGAGAGGGATCTCCAACAGTCCCTTAGGGTGGTACAGGAGTACACGCAGGCTGTCGGTATGCAGTTCGGGTTGGACAAATGCGCACTGATCCATCTCAAGAGAGGACGATGCGGTGACTATGGAGAGGACGCACAGCTCGTGGACGGAAGCATCTTACACCATCTAGATGCCGGAGAGTCGTACACTTACTTGGGTGTCGAGCAACCTCCTCTGCATGGTCCAAGACCATGAAAATACAGAGGTAGGAGCTTTTCTCTTTAAGGCAGCACGGAGAGCAGCCGATGAACTTGGTCTCATCTTCGACGTCGAGCGGGTAAACCCCGACTCTGTCACCGAGTTGGAACCCGTTCGACTAAAAGCCCACATTAGAGCTGCAGAACACAGCATACTTCTGCAGCTCCATAAGGATAAGCCATTGCACGGAGTCTTCTATAAAAATATAGAAGACCTCGGCTTATCCGAAAGGTTGACCTTCACCTTCTTAAGGTCAGCTGGGCTGAAGTCCGAGACCGAGGGATTCATAATGGCTTGCCAGGATGGTGTATTTAACACCTTCGTCTATCGAAGTCGTGTCATGGGTATGGAGGTCCCTGATGTCAGCTGCAGGGCCTGCCGCAGGGCACCGGAGACTGTAATACACTTACTGTCGGCTTGCCTGACATACGCAGTCTCGGCCTATATTCACAGACACGACGCACCATTACGAGTGCTTTACTATCATCTAAGGCACTCGTATGGGATAGACGAAACACCAGTGCTGCCTTACGCTCCGGGGGATATTGAGTCCGTTGTGGCGAATGAGAAGTGTCTAATTTATTGGAACTACTCGTTTCCCACCGTCAGGCATATACAAGCCAACAAGCCTGACATAGTGCTCCTCGATCGCCAACACAAGACAATGTATGTCGTGGAATTCTCAGCTCCCGCTGAGAGCAACATTGTCTTGAAAGAGGAGGAAAAACGGACAAAATATCGAGATTTGCTCTTCGAAGTCCGCAGGCTTTATCCGGGCCATTCTGTTAAAATAGTGGTACTGATTATAGGAGCCCTCGGTGGAATGAGACAGACGCTGCTTTCAGAAATAAACATCATACCGGTATGCCGAGATTCGGCAGAGATTTTAGCCGGCAGAATGCAGAAGGCTGTCATCCTCGGTTCATTGCGTCTACTCAGGGCACACGATTCACGGACCCGGTAGTCACTCACCCCACGGGCGTGAGGAGTGGCTATTGGTATTTATTACCAGCTCTTTGTTTAAAAGAAAGGCGATGTTGAACTTCGTTCCTCTTCCACATAACTCCTCCATTATCCAAAAATTTACACAAAAATTGATAATTTACGTAGAAAACTAAAAAAAAAAATACGAAAATGAACAATATTAATAGAATATTTGAAAATAGTATGTACCTACATGTAAATGATAAATAGAATAAGGTAAAATATTTCAACATTACAATCTACTATTAAGTACCCCGAGTTTAACATGCTTTCTGAATATTGACAAGGAACTTGCCGATTTAATTTTACTTGGTAGACTGTTGTACAATTTAGCCACATTGTATGAGAAAGATCTCTCAAATTGAGCAGAACTATGCACGGGAACGGAATATTGATCACATGCCCTAGTAGTACGACTGTGAATGTCTGAGCCCTTGACCAGTTTTAGGAAAAAATATTTAGCAGTTTGTGTTAGATTTATTTTATAAATTAAGGAAGACATGTGGATAAAATACGTTTCATGTAAATATAACCAATTCGTTTCCCTAAATTTGGTGGTAATATGGTCAAATTTTCTCAAGTTGAAACTGAACCTAATGCACGAATTCTGCAACTTTTGTAAACTTACCTTATCTTTGTTTAATAAAGCTGGCCAATATACCACATCGCAGTAAGAAAGAGTAGATAAAATTAGGGTATCACGCGTTTATTTTCGCGGTTGCACCCTCGAACGAGAAATAAATTTGTTTGTCATCCGCATACTGATGAATTTTGCAGAAATCCAGATAGCTGCCAAAGTCTGCTGTGTATATAGAAAACAAAAGTGGCCCTAGTATACTACCTTGTGGAACACCGCGTTTAATTTCTAAGTAATTGGAGTACTGCCCGTTAATCATAACCCTTTGTTGCCTACCTGACAAATAATCCTGAAAAAATGGATGGTTAGATCACTAAGGCCAAAATATTTCAATTTATCACACAAGGTAGTATGATTTAGGGTATCGAATGCTTTACTATAGTGAAAAAGAACTAAATAAGTGTTTTTGTTTCTGTCATTAGCTCGATATATATCATCTGTCACTTGCAGCAGCGCAGTAGTTGTACTATGATTGATGCGGAAGGCAGATTGGGTGGACGGTAAAATATTATTTTTAGAGAGATACAAGTTGAGTTGATCAGCAATAATTTTTTCTAAAATTTTGGAAAAAATGGAAAGGAGGCTTGTAGGTCTAAAATTAGAAAGCTCAGAGGTATTTTCAACTTTAGGAACTGGAATTACGTTAGAAAATTTCCAAGCACTAGGAAAAACACCTGTTATAAGGCACATATTAATTGTATATCTAAGATATTCATTTAAGTCAGATATTATTAATAGTAACATTTTTAAACTTACACCATCAACTCCTTTGGCATTAGATTTTATCTTATGAATGATGCTGATAATTTCGTCCTCAGAAACCTCAGAATAATTAAATTTTGTACTTACATTGTGATGTCTTTCAAGAGAGTACTTATCAACAAGAATATCCAAATCGTCAGCAATGTTTGCTGACGGTTGTGGCACACTATTAATGAAAATATTATTAAAAGATTCAGGGTCAGTCAAATTATGAGATGAGTTATTATCACCCTTTGAATTAATATTTAAATGCATTCCAATGTTCTTTAGGATTTATTTTAAACTTATGTTCTAAGTATGCTTTCTTTTCTAACTTTACTGACATACTCACAAAATTTCTTAATTCCTTGTAGTGATTCCACACGCAACATCCGTCCTATACTTTTTATATTTACTTTTAGCTTTGTCACGTAATTTCATCATAAGCATTAGATTTTCAGTTAACCAAGACACAGGGACCTTTGATATTCTAACGTTTTTAAAAGGTACGTGAACGTCATATAGGGAGGTTAAATTTGTATTCCAGAATTTTATGATTTCATCTATATGTGCAAGAGAGTAGATATAAGACCAGTTTATTTTATTTAAATCACTTACAAATTTATCATGTTCAAATTGAGAAAAATCCCTGTAGCAATGAAAAACTGTGGTTGTTTATTTTTCTATATTTTTAAAAAGCAGTCAACTAAACAGTGGTCTGAAATACCTTCCATATTAATAATATTAGTACTACTAAGCAAATCAACATTTGATGCAATAATAAGACCAATTAATGTATTAGAGTTTTCAGTGACACATGTTGGTTCTAAGATTATTTGAAGTAATCCGTATTTATCTAGTAAACTTTGAAAATTGTTGGTATTAGCACTATCTCTATCTAAAAAATCAACATTAAAGTCCCCACCAAACAATACTATGTCAAACTGTGGTAAAAAATGTATTAAATTGTTTTCCAAGTTTTCGAGACAATCGTTGACGTTGGAATTGGGTGGTCTATATAGAGTTCCCAAGCATAGCTTCTTACCTGCAATTTTTGTAGAAATCCATAATTGTTCTAACGGGGAGTCATTGTGAAGGGGTTTTAATACTGTGTATTTAGTAGAGCTGTTAATATAAAAAGCTACACCTCCATTTCTGGTTTCTCGGACTTTTCGAACTAAATTATACTCAAATATTGATATAAACCATAATTCTTGAGTCCAACCAAGTTTCAGAAGGTCCTACCATAGAGTAATGCTCCTGTGTTACCATATCAGAAAACATATCAAACCCTATGCATAGAGATCGAATATTAAAATGTGAAAAACTAAATGATTTTTTATTCATGAACACTTTATATAACTCTAGTACATACAGTATAAGCTAATTTCTTAACAGCACTTAAGTTAGTCACATAGAGAGTAACAGTTGAATGTAAAAAACTAGCTATCAAAAGAAATAGATACATGTAAATATAATAATTACTATTTATTAAACTTAACAATATGATAAAATAAATTATTAACCTTCGATAAAATAAACATAATAAAATGAGACATTTGTGCGTATTAATAAAGACAAAGATATAGAACAAGAAATGTTATCATGAGGAAAAAAGAGGCAAATTATAGGATTACAAAAAGGACATAGGAATAAAAATCTGGTTCACTTTGCCTATAGCCGCTCCACGTTAATTAAATTCATAGACCACATTCGGAATTAATTTCAGATTTCATTTTTCTGCCTAGCACGTAAATCTTGTAACCGATTTTATACCCCCTTTGTATAAAATGGTCCCTTTTGCGTACGGCAGCTGTATTTTTGTGCGAGCGAAGGGCGCGAACAAGGAGTGCGATTTATGAGAGGGCGCCACTTGGCTCACTTACAATTTTGTCCAGCCAAGAAGACAAAATTGCATAACCATTCTTACTTACTTGAATACTGAAAGCTATAAAAATTAATAATTACTCATTTTAAAAAGAGACGATAGGTTTACTATTAATAGATTACGAGGCAAATATCATCAGCAAGCATTAAAAACAAAATCCAACAAAAAGAACATTTATTATACACAATATGTATAGTGTATACGACCAGAATTGAAACCGTATAAAAACTAAAAGCCGGCAAAAACAGCCGGCATCGCTTGCGGAGGTAAATAGAAATGCTTGTCATAAGAAAAACAATAAAGAGATGCCGACTGTTTTTGCCGGTTTTTAGTTTTATACGGTTTCAATTCTGGTTGTATACACTATACAAGAGCTAGCAAGGTTTAATTGTGAAGTTAAATCGTAAATGCAAATAGTTGACAAAAATAGAACAATATGGAATAATGGGTAAATAATGTTTATCCCAGAGTGTCGTAAATGCGTTATTAAAGCACTAGCTTTGCGTGATCATGCGCTGCCTTACAAGGCTTATATTTTCAAAAAATGTATATTTAATTACTCATTCTATGAGCCCCATAGCTTGGATTTGTATTAAATTTAAATTAAAAAAAATTATTACAGTAAAACAGACGTTGGAATTTTCAAGTAAATAAAAAGTTAAATGATTAAAAAATTTAAAATTCATGACAAAAAAATATGGTAAAAGGAAGATTAAACCTGCTCCATCGATAAGCTTACTCCAGTAAAATGGAAAAGAAAAACGGTGAAAAAACAAAACTTGCACCATCACTGATCGAATCCATCTGCAGTGTGGCTAG